>CAWUFW010000387.1:0-1417500 GCA_963921515.1 Calotriton arnoldi
CTGACTGGGTGGGTGGGTGGGTGGGAAGGAGGTCTGGCTGTCAACCAAACACAATCAATGCAGACCATGTTCACACCCCAGAGGATACATAGAAATGCCCAAATAATGCAGGACAATGTGCCACACCAATATCAACCCCTGACTGTGACGGCTTAGGACAATACAATGTACAGGCCCGCACCCCGAGGCACAGTCACAACTGTCAGGTGTGTCAACCACTGATGCCTGCAGAAACATGACATACATTGTTTGTGTCTCCCAAAAACAGGTGATGATAGGGACACAGCAGCAGACGCTGAGGAGTCCCAGTCCCAGGCTCAAGAGGATGCCGAGCTCACTGGCGTCGTACAGCCTCTGTCCTCCTCGGACGATGAAGAACAACCTGGCACATCCGGTGCAAGTCAACATGCTGCACCAGCAGGACCACCAGCTGCAGCACCAGCAGGTCCACCAGCTGCACCCCTGCACCCACCCCTCCAACGACTGTCACCACGAATACCATCCCTGCCGACATGGACAGAATAAGGAACAACACCAGCGCAGTGACCCTGGACCAACCTGGGGCCATGGACACCACCACCACCACCAACCCCCAAGGTGGACCAGGGTTATCTGTGCGTGCAACTGCACACACTGCACATGTCAGCAGGGGTGGTGGGAGGGGTGGGAGACAGAGGTCGCTGCTTGCAGGCGTTGCTGGTGTGCATGAAGACCCACAACTGGTACGCATAGCTGATGCGTACCAGTCCAGCACCGGAGAGCTCAGCCAGGTAGTGGGGCTCCTCAGAGACATCAAACAGCAGCAGGCTGCCCATCATGCCCGCTTGGACTCCCACATGTCCCACGTGGAGTCACACATGTCACGTGTGGACTCCCACATGTCCCGCGTGGAGTCCAAGTGGGATGTACTACATGAGATGACGGCGGTGCACAGGGACATTTTACAATGCCTCCGCCAGATGAACAGCAACCAGTCCACACCTCCCTGTGTGCCAACAACATCTGGTACCGAACAAACTGCAACTGCCACAGGGAGGGAGGAGGACTCTGGCGGAGAGTCCCCTGCACCGCAGCAGCCTGCACTTGAGGGCCCCCCCAAGAAGAGGGGTCGTCCGAGGAGGGGAAAGTGAGAGGCTGATGGCCAAGCGCAACTCCCAGGAAGCCTGAACCTGTTCTGGATTTTCGCCTTTGTGCACAGACTGTTCACCCTGTTGATGGCAACACTACTCCCACACATTGCATGGGGAGTACAAGTTGGAACAATGTGTCAGACAACTGTGGCCCCGATACTGGGGATCCTGTCTACCTGGACTTTCTATTCATCTAGGAACTTGGGATTGCAAGATTCATGTACAGCACAATCCATCCTATGCACTATTATCACAGATGTATCACAATAAACACAATAATACACCATACTTGCCTCTGTCGTGATTCCAACGTGGGTGCTGTTATGGGGATGATGAACTGCAAAATTACACTGTGTATGCGAACTGCAACAGCAAGGACAACACAGGCATGTGAGTACAGGCAACGTGACACATATGAGGGAGACACACCACCAGGGCTACACAACACATACACACCTAGGCCATCTGACTCATTGCCTACACTGATGTTGCCAGGGAAGACGGTGCAATGCACAGACACCACACCCATTCCCAGTTGTAGTCAAGTAGCCCACAGGTGCAGTAAGCAAATGGCAGTCAAATGTGTGACCACAGACAACGCACATCACTAAGTGAAGCACAGGTTTATTACACAGTAGCAACATGCCGTAACCACTACAGATGCAAGGTAACCCCACCTGGTAGCGGGCACACAGTCAACAACTGTAGACAGAAGGAAGTCCATGGGTGTGGCGCACATCACCTGTAGGGACACAACAGCTACCAGCCTGGATGTGCAATCACGTCGTCGGTGGACACAGTTGACCAAACGAATCTGAAAGTACCCTGTGAAGGACAGAAATGACACACAGTCAAAAGCAATGCAGTACAGGACAGAACAGCAAAACTCATGCACAATACATGTTACAAGATACCCACCCAGAACCAAGTTAGCATGTCAACACTGTTGGGGAGTACAGCCCACCTGTCACCACACATCGCAACACACATCCTGTCAAGTAGCCCATGGACACACTCCAACAGCACCAGAGCACCACCCACACATCATGCCAACTCACATCATTCACATGACACCTCAGGATACTCACATTCAGCTAAAGAAGTTGGTGATGAGCTGTGTGCGGACATCACCATCACCATCATCATCATCATCGTCACTGGCATCGTGGGTCCAGGCCAGGATCCTCCACAGGTGGCGGATGTTGGTCATCGTCATCCTGGATGAGAGGCAACTCCTTCCGCACTGCCAGGTTGTGGAGCATGCAGCAGACGATGATAATCTTGCACACTTTCGCAGGGGCATATGGGAGGGACCCTCCGGTCTTGTCCAGGCAGCGGAAGCGGCTCTTCAGGAGACCAAAGGTCCGCTCAATCACTCTCCTGGTCCGACCATGTGCCTCATTGTAGCGCATCTGGGCAGGTGTCACAGGGTTCCTGAGGGTGTCAGCAACCACGGCATGTTGGGGTATCCCGAGTCACCTACGGACAGACAAGTGCACATCAGCTGACTTGGAAAAGTGGGCGGAATACTACAGATCAGATCACACACAATGGCACAAAGTCAGTACACACCGACAAGCCAGGCACGCTGGTTCTGCATCTGTGCCATCAACCTGGGGATGCGACTACTCCTCATCACAAAGGCATCGTGTGCTGAACCAGGGAAACGGGCACACACGTGTGTGATGGTCATGTCTGCAAGACACACCACCAGTGCATTGACCGAGTGGTAGTGCTTGCGGTTCCTGTAGGCCTGCTCCTGGGCCTGTGGTGGTACCAAAGCCACATGTGTCCCATCAATGGAGCCAATGACATGCGGCATCCTCCCCAGGGCATAAAAGTCACTCTTCACGTCAGTGAGTCGTCGCAGTCTAGGGAAATAGATGTACCGGTTCAGGAAGAGCAACATTGCCGCCAAGAAATCGCGGAGCACACGGCTGAACATGGTCTGTGACATCCCACCAGCAGATGCCACAGTATGTTGGAAGGTACCGGTGGCAAAGAAGTGTAGGGCTGCCATCACCTTCACCTTGGGGGTCAGCGCTGTAGGATACGGCCGGCCAGGCTGCAAATGTGGGGACAACTGCACTGCCAAATCCTCAATCAGCTGCCTGGTGAAGCGGTACCGTCGGATGCTGTCCCGTTCCACCATCGTTGCCAGGTCTGGGAATGGCCGATGGACAGCAGGAGCCCTGCAGTGCAGAGGAGAAGTAAGCAAGATCGTCAGTCACCCCACATATGCGGCATTGAACACACTCAAGATCCCAACATACATCATCATGAGGCACAACTACATGAAGTGTGCAGTACCGGAACGACATGTATGGTACATACATGGCCAACATCTGTCAACACGGTCCTACAGGTGGCATCAATTTGTCCCAGGTTGGCCCATTGGATATCATGATGCTGTGTCACAGTCACCCCCCAGTGACATGTGAGGACAGATGTGCCCCAGGCACCACAGCTCAACGACAGGCACATTCCCAGGGACCCTGTAATGCCACATGGACACTGGCATCACCTGGAGTATCATGTGTACACCACAACAAAACAAACATGACCCCCACAGGTAGTGGCCACACTTGCCATGGCAGGAGAGCCATGGACGTCTGTGACACACACGCACAACATCAGAGTCCATGCACACACAACGTGGATGTGGAGACTGTCTCCCATTGTGCACATGAAATCAGAGACATTGTAAACACTACATGCACAAAGACTGTGGAGGGCCATCACTATTGTGCCACTGGGACACCCTGGCTCAAACATACCGTCCCACATGGGACTCACGGGGTATGTGACATGACATACACAAACACCACTGTGAAATGTGACCATGGCACATGCACAGATATGAACAGTTGCACATCACAGTGGTCACGTACACGTAACACCCAGGATCCTGTCCCCATTAACACGTGCACAGCCTGGGGGTGGCTGCCCACAGGTGACACCCACAGGACAACATGTACACCAACATACACACAATAGGAAATGCAGCCTTACAAGCCTTATGATAAGGTTTGGACAGGCTGTCGTGATGTAGGTGTGCCCCTCACTCCCTGGGAGCTATCTGTGGCTGGCATATGTCCATCTGAGACAGGCATGCTGACATATGCCAGTCACATGTACAGTGATGCGTTGAACAGCAATGGACCGATCGGTGTCTCCGGCCGGCCCATTGCTTTCAATGTGTGCGGGTACGCGTTGTACCCCTGTGCGCGTTGAACAGCAATGGACCGATCGGTGCCTCCGGCCGGCCCATTGCTTTCAATGTGCGGGTACGCGTTGTACCCCTGTGCGCGTTGAACAGCAATGGACCGATCGGTGCCTCCGGCCGGCCCATTGCATTCAATGTGTGCGGGTACGCGTTGTACCCCTGTGCGCGTTGAACAGCAATGGACCGATCGGTGCCTCCGGCCGGCCCATTGCATTCAATGTGTGCTGGTACGCGTTGTACCCCTGTGCGCGTTGAACAGCAATGGACCGATCGGTGCCTCCGGCCGGCCCATTGCATTCCATGTGTGCGGGTACGCGTTGTACCCCTGTGCGCGTTGAACAGCAATGGACCGATCGGTGCCTCCGGCCGGCCCATTGCATTCAATGTGTGCGGGTACGCGTTGTACCCCTGTGCGCGTTGAACAGCAATGGACCGATCGGTGCCTCCGGCCGGCCCATTGCATTCAATGTGTGCGGGTACGCGTTGTACCCCTGTGCGCGTTGTACCTCAATGGACCGATCGGTGCGCACCCATTGACAATGGGCTTGCCTGGCAACGGACGCGTTTTCGAATATTCGAACGAGTCGGTTGCTGGAAAATCAGTTGGTCACCCACAACAATGTTGCAAAATCATGTATGTCATGAAGTTGAAATTTTGAAGGATGCTGTGGGCGTGTTTTGGTGCTGCTATTCCATGGATTGGCCAGATTCAGAAGATGCAAACGACTTGGACCTATCACTTTGGACACAAGGGACAGTATCTGCCTCTCCAGCACATATATATTGCTGCATGTTCCCCTGAGAGCCCACTTGCCTGCACTACATGCTCCAGGACGACATCTGCCACTGCACTGCTGCTGTCTCTGCCCCTCTGGACCCTGCAATGGCACGTACTGTGGAGAGAGCCCCAGCCTTCAGCCTTGAGGAGAACCAGGCCCTGCTGGACAGCCTACTTCCACAGTACAGCAAGCTGTATGGGACACCAGGGGAGCAGGTGAGTGTTCTGTGCACTGCCTTTCTGAATGTGCATTTTGTCTGACTAGCAAGGCTGAGAGTCAGCACACCACTGGCTAGCAGGCTCACTGAGTAGTTGTCACCCCACATAGTGTGTAGTGACTTGCACTGGACAGGTATGGTGCAGTGACAGTGCTTCTGAACAGGGTTTTACTCCCCATGCAATGATACCATGTAGTGACTTCTGGAAAACTGTCCATGGGCAGCCGTGCACTGCCTGGGTACACCATGTGCCCCTGTGATTGCGACATGTATATGCAACTGTGTCATGCACGGATATGTTGCATGTGTAGTAATGGCCTTATCACTTTGTCATCCTGACAGGCTTCTGCCCATCGGAAGCATGAGATCTGGAAGGACATCGTCCGGGCTGTCCGGTCCGTGGGGGTCTACAAGCGCCGGATCCGCAACTGCCAAAAGAGGTGGCAGGACCTTCGGGGCTGGACCCGGAGGATTGCACGGGTCCAGCTGAAGCTGTCGCCTCCTCGCAGGAGGGGCGGAACACGGACCCTGACCCCCACATGCTCAGGATCCTGGCGGTGGTCTTTCCAGACCTGGATGGGCAGCTGAAGGCCAGAGAGCAGCAAGGAGGGGGTGAGTCAAAGACTGCACTGTGTACTCTGTCTAACATGCTATGTGCCCTCCTCGGGCCAGGTTGAACTGCCACAGTACAGCAGTCATGTTGTCCAGGAGCCATGTCCCTCTATTGTGCACTGCCCACTCCTCATCTGATACCCAGGTGTGGCCCTTACATGCAGGGAATTCTGTCACTTAGGACTGTGTCCTTGCAGTTTGCTTGACTCAAGGTGGGAGACAGCATCTGTTTCCCTGACTCTGTGGTGGGCATCATGGGTGGGTCCATTGCTTACACAATGCCTGTATTCTGACATGTATTCAGCGTGTTACTTTGATCTGTGGTCCAATTGCTGAGCTGATCCACCACATGTGGCTGGGGTACCTGGCACACACCCATGCTGCGGGTGGGAACAATGTTTGGGCCCCAGGAGTATGTATATGACGTGTGTCACACATACTTAGCCAGCTGCCTACAGTCCAGGGCTCATCCCTCATTCATGTGGGGCTGGACAGTCATGCCTACTCCAGGCCATACAATACACTCTGTACTCCCACTCCCGTGTATCAGCGGACACATTGTGCACAGTGATTTGACCCCTCAGGTGTCTGCCTCTGTGTCAGTGTGCTGTGGATTAGTCGCCAGGACTGCTGTGGAGTTTCTTGGTAGGGGCTCAGCATGCCACTGGAGATGTGACCATAGGAGACGATACTTGTGTGACACATAGGTGTCTGATCAGCTGCCCATGCAGACTGGGGCATGTAAATGTGAAGTTCAGGCAGCTGTTCCCCATGCACAGCAGAGTGTGAGGGGCTCAGGTTCAGAGGGTAGTGTCACAGGTCTCCCATATGTCCAATAGGTATGACCTGGACAGATGAGGGTTAAGAAGATGTGTTGTGGGGGGATGTACATGTGCACTTGTGCAGCTCCAGGACTTGCATTCCCCATGACCTACTATTGTGACACAGTGCAGAGTGTTGTTGTCTGGCTGCAAAGTCATACATCACTGAGACAGTGATGTATGACTTTGCAGTCATGCCTCCGCCATGGCATGTGTCTACTGATTGGTGATCCTGCAGGGGAGTGACATGTGCTACATGCACACCATAGTGGCGCTGGCTATCAGGACATGGGTGCATCATGGTGTCTGTCGCTGGTATGCATCACATGCATTTCCTATTTGACTCTGGGCATCCCTTACATCCGTAAACCTGTACTGACTCAGTGGCAAGAGCTGTGATGTGTCCACACCGTGTCCTCTGCACTGTCCAACTACTGTGTACTTGGTGCATGTGTCAACACTGGGGTGTTGCAATCCAACAGACACCAGACAGATGGGTGCAAGGCCATGTGGGATGTGAGTGCCATGCTTGGCATCAGACTGACAATTGACTTCTCCTGTTCAATTAGTGCACTTTTAGCAATGTACAACTAATGATGCCAGGGCTTGCTCTGTGATGTGCTGTGCTCACAGTGGTGTGTGCGTTATGTGCAGGTGACTGATGTCTGTCTGTTTCCCCATTGTTTGCAGATACATCCACGGCCACGGAAGGGGACAGCTCCACGGACCAGGAGGAGCCGGAGAGCCAGACTGGGTCAGCAGCCGAGGAGTGGTCGGAGGGACCCAGTGGCACGGAGGGCGAGGGAGCCACACCGAGGAGTCCTCAGCAGCATCCACCTCAGCTGAGGACCAGAGCAACTCGGAGGATGACTCCCTTGTGGAGGCGGGTGTCAGCAGCCACCACACCCCAGCTAGTGTTGCTGTCCCCGCCACCACCAGCACCACCACCGCCCTCCCATCGGCTCCCATTCCCCAGGTCCGTGGAGGCTCCCATGTCCGGGAGCGTGTCTCCTTTGGGCCAGGCACCGCACCCCCTGCCCCTGTGTCCCCTGCTGCCCTGAGTGAGGAGTCTGTGTACCTCCTTCGCCAGCTCCATGTAGGGCAGACAGCCATGCTGAGTGTCCTCCATGCGCACACCGCGCTGTTGACTCAGCTGGTGTCGTTCATGGAGGAGCATCTCATCGGGCATGTCTGACCTACAGAGGGGCAATAGGTCCATGGACTCCTCCCTGACGGCAGCAGTGTCCCTCCTCAAACGGTCCCTCACCCCTCCTGCCTCTGCTCCATCCACACTCCCCAGCACCTTACCCATCCCAGGCACACACACACTGGCACAGGCACACACCAGCACACACACATCCAGCACACTGACACACACGCCAATGACAAAACGCACACGCACGCACATTCAGGGGACTGAAGCCAGACTCACAGGGGATGGGGCCCTGGAACACACACACGCATCCACATGCACTGCGCAGTCCTCAGTTCCCTCTCCCTCCAAAGCACCCTCCCTTGCCTCACCTGCAACCCCAAAGTCACAGCAGCTCTTCCTCTGTGACCTCGGCCTCTTCCCCACCGATGAAGCTGCTCCAGCATCCCGGGGGAAGAGGAAGCCCACCCACACGGAGCAGAGTGCCCCTCGCCCCCGGACACCCTCCCCCAGGCGCAGACGGACTGAGGCCCCCACCCGCAAGTCCCCCGGAGTGCTAAGAGCAAGACCCCGCCACCGCCCTGCAGCTCAGGCACAAGGTCTCCGTCCTCCATCCCTCAGGCCCCCACTGCACAGGTGCCCCCACCACACCCTGCCCCAGGTTCCCCCACCCACAGATATACCATCCCCAAGATGCTCCGGCCTTCTCCCCCTGCCACTTGCTCTCCCAGCACCACACCCCCCGCTGCGCTTGTCTGTGCCACTGATGTGGTGAGGGTGTCCTCCCCCTCTGTCCAACCCACCTTGCCTGTTCCCCATTCTCCTCCCCTGGAGGTAGGCACTGCAGTGGAGTCCACTACCGCCCTGTCTGACTTGGGCACTGCAGTGGCGGACCTGTCCACCCCATCTGCAGGGTCCACTGCAGTTGTGCCGGCACCCACGACATCTGTGTCATGCCCCCCAGTTGTGCCGGCACACACCATGTCAGACACCTCCACTGCAGTTGTCAGTGGCTCTCCAGCACCCACCACCCCTTCCCTGACTCCCCTGGTGAGCCCTGATCCTGTCCCTGCGGTGCCTGGCCTGCCCCCGGTTGCCCCTCCTAGTGGATTGTCCCTGGTATTGTGCAGGCATGCGTAGGGTGACATCTGCCAGTGTCACCCTGTTTGAACTTTGACAATGGACTGGCCATTGGCCTTTGCTCTAATTTCTTCTGGACGTCGTTATCAAACAACACATATGCTGAATAAAGCAACTTTCTTTTCTCTAGTGCTCATGCTTCAGATGTACATGTTGTTGGTGCAGCTAACCATGCCCTTGCTGCAGTGATGGTGATATCTGGTCTCATGATTATGAAGTGTTACTGTGCAGGAACCCATGTGGTCCAGGGGGAATGTGTCCTATCATGTGGTGTATCCATGTCATCAATAGCAGCATCTGAGGGTGTCATGTGTTCAGTATTTGGCAATGGGTTTCCTACTTACATTGGCAATTTCATATCTGTGGCTTCCACCCCTGCACATCTGTTGTGCCTGCCATCGTTGCATTTGTCTACTTCCCTGACCGTGTTGCCATCTCCAGTGGACATGCAGGTTTGGGCATCAATGGGGAGGGACTCATCCGTGTAGTCAGTGCAACATTGCTATACAAGTGTGTTGGATCTGTGCTGATGATTCCGTTGGCACATCCATGACCAGGCTGATGTGATGGGAGCCCTCATTTGGTGCTAATTGTTGATTGTGTGACCAAGTGCTCAGCTGACATGATGGGGCCCTACTGAGGCAACATATGGCACAGCTTTCCTCACACAGGAGTGGAGTCCCCTTATGGCAGTGTGTACACGTGTGACATTGCCTGCGCCCAAGGTGTGTGTTGTATGTGCATGTCTGTGTGTTCACTTCCATTCATCTGCGCATGCTGTGATCCCTAGTGTTGTACCTGTTTGTGATGCTTGCTGACTTGAGCTATGTTCCCCCAAAGTCTTCTCCCTGTGTTCTCTGTGATGTGGGTGCATGGCACATTACTGGTCATCAGGGTGTCACCCATAGGTGTGTTTGCTGTCAGGGCAGAGTTTGTGTGCTGACGCAGATGGGTCACAGTCAGGTTTCCCTTTGGCACTTGTTGTTTGCCCCTGTCATGTGATTTCCAGTTTGTGTTATCTTTCAGTGATTGTGACACGTTGTGTGTGTGACTGCTGGCACTCCTTAGGGTCCGGGCTGCAATGTTGGTTGTTGTCTATGTGTGTTCTTTGTGGGTGACCTTGGCTTCTTCATTGGTGTGTGACTGTGGCTGGGATCCCATTGGTCGGTGTGGTATTGCCGTCATGTCCATGTACAGCGTAGTGTGCAGTGTGTCAGACATTCAGGAGTCTTGTTGAGTGTCCATGTGTGATGTGTTTCTACACCTTGGTTCCCACCCACCACCCTGGAATAGTCATGGGTGCATGTGCAATGTCACCAGTGCATGTGTACTTCACTGCTGCACATTGTTGGAGGTCGAGGGGTGTGGTCTTGAGTGTGTGCAGATGAGAGTTGTTGCCCGGCTAGTCCCCTGCCTCCATGTTGGCCTTGGCTTACTGGCCATGCTGATTGATTTGTGCTTGTGTAGGTGTGATGGTAGTTTGTTGCTCAGGACACCTGACTGTAGTTCACAGTGTGAACGACATTTAGCTTTGTCATCACAGTGGTATTTTTATTCAGCCCAGGGTCACCACATTGTGGGGGCCCTGGGGGTGGTGCTGTGGTGTGTCTGTGACTTGCTGTGTCAGTTGTTGTTCCTACGTGCCTGTGTGACATGTGTGTTTTGTGCTCCCTCTCACCTGTCAATGCCTGCTTGCCCACATAGGGGATTTGGATCCATGAGTTACCTTAGTGTGGCAGTGTATGCACATCTGTATGATTGGTATTCAGCTCTCCTCATGTGTTGTGTTGTTGCCTGGGGACACTGGCACCCCCACCCCTCACCTGCTGTGTATGATGACAGTGTTGGTCTGCCTGTTTGTGTTTGTGCATCTGCACCACTGCATTCGCATATCTTGGGTGTGCCATTGGCTGTATGTTGTTTGGTGTGTTTCCCCTGCTGTCCCTGGGACTCCTAGGTCATCGGTCAGCACAGTGATCATGGTTTGTGTGTCCCATTGCTGCCATGGTATGGTATCTGTTCACCTCACATCTGCTGTCTCCACAGGGTATCTGCATTTGTGTGCCCATTGGTGCAAATATGTGGTTCTGCATTCTGATGGTCACTTCTGTCATTGTGTCATTGATGACTGTTGACGGTCTCAGCCCCCATGGGTGTTGTTTGTCTGCACATGGCCAAAGGAATGTTTCATTTGCACTGCAGTATTTGGCTCCCCCAATTTATGTTGCAATGGGACACATACACTACTTTGCCACAGATGAGTTTTTGGTTCTGTGACCAGGAATGATCCATGCAGTTTGGCAGTTGCAGCTCTTTCTTTGTCAACAATTACCTTTTGGTCACTGTGATGATGAGGGTGTAGACCCCATTGCCACAATGGTCAAAATGTGCTTCAGCTATGGACCCCACACTTCCCTTTTGGTCACTGTGATGATGGGGGTTTGGACCCCATTGCCACAATGGTCAAAATGTGCTTCAGCTATGGACCCCACACTTAACTTTTTGGTCACTGTGATGATGGGGGTTTAGACCCCATTGCCACAATGGTCAAAATGTGCTTCAGCTATGGACCCCACACTTGCCTTTTGGTCACTGTGATGATGGGGGTTTAGACCCCATTGCCACAATGGTCAAAATGTGCTTCAGCTATGGACCCCACACTTCCCTTTTGGTCACTGTGATGATGGGGGTTTAGACCCCATTGCCACAATGGTCAAAATGTGCTTCAGCTATGGACCCCACACTTACCTTTTGGTCACTGTGATGATGGGGGTTTAGACCCCATTGCCACAATGGTCAAAATGTGCTTCAGCTATGGACCCCACACTTGCCTTTTGGTCACTGTGATGATGGGGGTTTAGACCCCATTGCCACAATGGTCAAAATGTGCTTCAGCTATGGACCCCACACTTACCTTTTGGTCACTGTGATGATGGGGGTTTAGGCCCCATTGCCACAATGGTCATGGGCTGCTTGCATTGTGGGTGCCACACACATATATGTGTGGCACATGTGCTAGGGGGTCACATTGTATGTTCAAAGTCATGTTCGGTGTTGTAGGCATTTGACACAGCCTGCTCACACGCTTGTCATGGTGGTGGGGGGATGTCTTAATCTTGCATTCCCTAGGTTGTGGTGTGCTTGTTGTGTCATGCATTGTCCATCCTATGAGTGGGGGTGGTAGTAGTGGTAGGCATCCAGCCCCCTGGCTAAGGGTGGTAGTAGTGGTGGGCATCCTGCCCCCTGGCTAAGGGTGGTAGTAGTGGTAGGCATCCTGCCCCCCTGGGTGAGGGTGGTAGTAGTGGTGGGCATCCTGCCCCCCTGGGTGAGGGTGGTAGTAGTGGTGGGCATCCTGCCCCCTGGCTAAGGGTGGTAGTAGTGGTAGGCATCCTGCCCCCGTGGGTGAGGGTGGTAGTAGTGGTAGGCTTCCTGCCCCCTGGCTAAGGGTGGTAGTAGTGGTGGGCATCCTGCCCCCTGGCTAAGGGTGGTAGTAGTGGTGGGCATCCTGCCCCCCTGGGTGAGGGTGGTAGTAGTGGTGGGCATCCTGCCCCCCTGGCTAAGGGTGGTAGTAGTGGTAGGCATCCTGCCCCCCGTGGGTGAGGGTGGTAGTAGTGGTAGGCTTCCTGCCCCCTGGCTAAGGGTGGTAGTAGTGGTGGGCATCCTGCCCCCTGGCTAAGGGTGGTAGTAGTGGTGGGCATCCTGCCCCCTGGGTGAGGGTGGTAGTAGTGGTGGGCATCCTGCCCCCCTGGCTAAGGGTGGTAGTAGTGGTGGGCATCCTGCCCCCTGGGTGAGGGTGGTAGTAGTGGTGGGCATCCTGCCCCCTGGGTGAGGGTGGTAGTAGTGGTGGGCATCCTGCCCCCTGGCTAAGGGTGGTAGTAGTGGTAGGCATCCTGCCACCCTGGCTAAGGGTGGTAGTAGTGGTAGGCATCCTGCCCCCTGGCTAAGGGTGGTAGTAGTGGTAGGCATCCTGCCCCCTGGCTAAGGGTGGTAGTAGTGGTAGGCATCCTGCCCCCTGGGTGAGGGTGGTAGTAGTGGTGGGCATCCTGCCCCCCTGGGTGAGGGTGGTAGTAGTGGTGGGCATCCTGCCCCCTGGCTAAGGGTGGTAGTAGTGGTAGGCATCCTGCCCCCGTGGGTGAGGGTGGTAGTAGTGGTAGGCTTCCTGCCCCCTGGCTAAGGGTGGTAGTAGTGGTGGGCATCCTGCCCCCTGGCTAAGGGTGGTAGTAGTGGTGGGCATCCTGCCCCCCTGGGTGAGGGTGGTAGTAGTGGTGGGCATCCTGCCCCCTGGCTAAGGGTGGTAGTAGTGGTGGGCATCCTGCCCCCCTGGGTGAGGGTGGTAGTAGTGGTGGGCATCCTGCCCCCCTGGGTGAGGGTGGTAGTAGTGGTGGGCATCCTGCCCCCCCTGGGTGAGGGTGGTAGTAGTGGTGGGCATCCTGCCCCCCCTGGCTAAGGGTGGTAGTAGTGGTAGGCATCCTGCCACCCTGGCTAAGGGTGGTAGTAGTGGTAGGCATCCTGCCCCCCGTGGGTGAGGGTGGTAGTAGTGGTAGGCATCCTGCCCCCCTGGCTAAGGGTGGTAGTAGTGGTAGGCTTCCTGCCCCCTGGCTAAGGGTGGTAGTAGTGGTGGGCTTCCTGCCCCCTGGCTAAGGGTGGTAGTAGTGGTGGGCATCCTGCCCCCCTGGCTAAGGGTGGTAGTAGTGGTAGGCATCCTGCCCCCTGGCTAAGGGTGGTAGTAGTGGTAGGCATCCTGCCCCCGTGGGTGAGGGTGGTAGTAGTGGTAGGCATCCTGCCCCCTGGCTAAGGGTGGTAGTAGTGGTAGGCTTCCTGCCCCCTGGGTGAGGGTGGTAGTAGTGGTGGGCATCCTGCCCCCCTGGGTGAGGGTGGTAGTAGTGGTGGGCATCCTGCCCCCCATGGGTGAGGGTGGTAGTAGTGGTGGGCATCCTGCCCCCTGGCTAAGGGTGGTAGTAGTGGTAGGCATCCTGCCACCCTGGCTAAGGGTGGTAGTAGTGGTAGGCATCCTGCCCCCTGGCTAAGGGTGGTAGTAGTGGTAGGCATCCTGCCCCCTGGCTAAGGGTGGTAGTAGTGGTAGGCATCCAGCCCCCTGGCTAAGGGTGGTAGTAGTGGTGGGCATCCTGCCCCCCTGGGTGAGGGTGGTAGTAGTGGTGGGCATCCTGCCCCCTGGCTAAGGGTGGTAGTAGTGGTAGGCATCCTGCCACCCTGGCTAAGGGTGGTAGTAGTGGTAGACATCCTGCCCCCCTGGGTGAGGGTGGTAGTAGTGGTGGGCATCCTGCCCCCTGGGTGAGGGTGGTAGTAGTGGTGGGCATCCTGCCCCCCTGGCTAAGGGTGGTAGTAGTGGTGGGCATCCTGCCCCCCTGGGTGAGGGTGGTAGTAGTGGTGGGCATCCTGCCCCCTGGCTAAGGGTGGTAGTAGTGGTAGGCTTCCTGCCCCCTGGCTAAGGGTGGTAGTAGTGGTGGGCATCCTGCCCCCTGGCTAAGGGTGGTAGTAGTGGTGGGCATCCTGCCCCCTGGGTGAGGGTGGTAGTAGTGGTGGGCATCCTGCCCCCCTGGCTAAGGGTGGTAGTAGTGGTGGGCATCCTGCCCCCTGGCTAAGGGTGGTAGTAGTGGTAGGCATCCTGCCCCCTGGCTAAGGGTGGTAGTAGTGGTAGGCTTCCTGCCCCCTGGCTAAGGGTGGTAGTAGTGGTAGGCATCCTGCCACCCTGGCTAAGGGTGGTAGTAGTGGTAGGCATCCTGCCCCCCTGGGTGAGGGTGGTAGTAGTGGTGGGCATCCTGCCCCCCTGGGTGAGGGTGGTAGTAGTGGTGGGCATCCTGCCCCCTGGCTGAGGGTGGTAGTAGTGGTAGGCATCCTGCCCCCTGGCTAAGGGTGGTAGTAGTGGTAGGCATCCTGCCCCCCGTGGGTGAGGGTGGTAGTAGTGGTAGGCATCCTGCCCCCTGGCTAAGGGTGGTAGTAGTGGTAGGCTTCCTGCCCCCTGGCTAAGGGTGGTAGTAGTGGTGGGCATCCTGCCCCCCTGGGTGAGGGTGGTAGTAGTGGTGGGCATCCTGCCCCCTGGCTAAGGGTGGTAGTAGTGGTAGGCATCCTGCCCCCCGTGGGTGAGGGTGGTAGTAGTGGTAGGCATCCTGCCACCCTGGCTAAGGGTGGTAGTAGTGGTAGGCATCCAGCCCCCTGGGTTGGGGTGGTGGCGCGCATTCAGGCCCCTGTGTGCATATGTGGCATTGGTGATGGGCATCCCGCCCCTATGGTGCTGCTGTTGCTGGTGTAAGTATATTCAGATTCCCAGTGTATGTGTGTGATGTGTCGTGTACGTGTTGTATGTGTTTTGTGGTTGGTGTCTGACTTACCTTCTGCGCCGTACGCGTCCGTGCCTGTTCCGGTAGTAGATGTAGAATATTGGTATGATCGGGACGAAGGGATTCATGGTTGGTTCGTGTCGTTCGTCCTTCTCGTTGCTTCGCGTCGTCCTCGTCGCTTGGCTTCGTCCTCGTCGCTTCGCTTCGTCCTCGTCGCTCGCGTCGTCCTCGTCGGTGCTGTGTTCGTCTCGTAGCCGTGGATCGTGTTGTGGCGCGATTCGGAGCTTATGTGCGCCTCTCCCGGATGCTTTGACGTGCCGTGCGTAGCGACGGGTTCGGCGCGTACGGAAAGCGCATCGTACTTGTCCGGCCGGACGGGGCTGCATTTTCCCTTCCGTGCGACTCGATTCGGCGTTTCCGGATTCGCCTCGGTCGGAGAACAGGACCTGGTTTGGGTGAGTACGGCTCGGCCGGAATTTTTGCTGTTGTGCGCATCGTACTTGCTCGTTCGGTGTGCTGTACGGATCGGTCGGGAAACTGGCTTTCGCATGGCTTTTTTCCCGACCGAATAGTATTGGGTGCGCCTCCGACCGAGATCGGAATCGGCCCCTCTGTCTTACATTGGCAAGAATGAGGGAGACTAGCATCGTGTACGAGCTACTTATAATTATTCTCTCACATTTTGTTGTTACGACATTAGTGTGACCGTTACGGGCATGCGGCATTTGAATGGACCTCTAGCTTTAATCACGCAGTGGTGCTGCGAGATGACGTGCAGTGTTCCCCTATGTTCCAGGCATCTTGTGCTACCCTCACTCGTTTAGCGCACGCAATCGCCTAGAGCCTTCCTGCACTCCTTACGCCTGCGTGCCTACATTTTGTACTTGGTAATCTAAGCCCAGGCAGTTTCCCTGACTCGTGTGCCAGACGTTCCGGCTTTCTCCTCAGTGCGGGAAAAGTTTTTTTTTTGAGTGGTTAATTGGCGAATCTGTACTATTTCATAGAGTGTCTCGTCATCTTCTTGAGCTTCTGGTGAGACGTATGGCATTCCGCATTTGCTGATTTAATTTGCTCTTATGTTCTGCCCATGATGTCTGTGCCGGGTGAGAGTTTGGGAAATGTTCAATTTCGTGCTGTATCTACACTCACCCTCGGGATGCTACGCAGACGCCCCCGCAACAGTATCGTACTCCTGCGCTGCGTGGGGTACCCTGTCTGTTGGCGTTGGACTACAATAAGAACTGCAAAGCACCCTATGGTAGTTTTGAGGGACTTTGGGTGAGTGGTCGCTCACCGGAGGGAAACACCCGTCTCCTCTTTGGGGCCGATTCCGATTCCGGCCGGAAATCTCTCCGACCGAGCCGGACCCGGAGAGAATTCCGACCGAATCGGACCCTAGCAGTCCGACCGGACGAGTACGATGCATTCGCATGCTATCGGACTCGATTCGGTCGGACTCCCATTGAAGTCAATGGGAGCCAGTCGTACGACGCGTACGCGGGCTCCCATTGACTCAATGGGTGCGAGGCGAACAAGGGCGCCCCCTACAGTGGGTATGCGTCCATGCGCATCGCGGCATACATGCACAGGTAGGGGGGACCCATGGGTCCCCCCTGTGTGCGACTCGCGCGCCTACGCGTACAGGGAGTCCGACGCGGACCCCCAAAGTCCGGCTCCGACAGCTTTTTCGAGCCGGACGGCGCGAGTCGGTCGGACTGCTCGCGGCGCGCATCGTACTTACCCGGCCGGGAAACGTCTCCATAGCGCGGTGCGAGTCGTGTCCATGCGAGTCGGTCGGAGCGTGTTGAAGCCGCATACGAGTCGGTCGGCAATTTCGCGGGTGCTTGCATCGTACTCGCTCGGCCGGACCCGCGTACGATTCGGTCGGGAAACAGGGCTCCGAATCGGATCCGGTAAATCCGAATCCGATTCGGAGCACTACCGGCCGAGATCGGAATCGGCCCCTTTGTTGTTTTAATATCTGATGTTCAATGCCTTACTACTTGCAGTGTCCTCCATTGAGTGAATACTTTAATGTTTAACTTTTGATTTTGCCGTTTTGCTATGATTCTTCCTGGCTTGTTTCACCGAGCGCTTTGTATGCTGTTTTTCTTTTTTTTACCAGTTGGGACTTTGTGCTGGGTTATTCATATACTTATGCATTGCGTGGGTACTAGTTTATGCACCTTGACTGTTCACTGTACAGATGTAGTTGGGTGAATTGACGGTTGTGAGCGATCTCCATTGGGAAGCTTTTATTATTGAGAGTGTTTGCTACCCATATGGTATTGAGTGTTTGGGCCAAGTAATTTTTTTTTCTTGAGCTATGGGCTCCTTGCTTCGTAGTTACACCGTTAATTTTGTCCTTATTACTACTGTTTGGAGCGTGGTGTTTTATGAATTTTATGCCAAATTGTTAGTGTTGAGTGGCAGAGTGAAGCCTTGGTACGTGTGTTTGCAGTGTTTTTCCACCCTTAATAGGGTAAGGGTGAAGGGCATCAAAGATTCCAAATTTTGTTAGTGTTGTGTGGCAGTGTGAAGCTACAGTACATGGGATTTTAGTGTTTTTCCACCCAGCCTTTGGGGTTAGGGTGAAGGGCAGAGTGTGAGCCAGGTTTTTGCGGTGTGAGTGTTTTATCACTAGTGATTGCTGTTTCAAGTTTACTATGAGATTGGATGTAGAGCTGTGTGTTCTTTTCTTGGTTCGTGTGGACTGTTTTCCCACACTTTCCACCCTTACTACGGGTTCGGGTGAAGGGCTGTGTTTATGCTGTATGGTTGGTGTGGAGTGACTTTTCACACTTTCCACCCTTGCTACGGGCTTGGGTGAAGGGCAGCTTTGATGTCACTTGTTTCGTGTCGGGCAGTGTTCCACATTTTCTTACTGAGTTTCTTTTTAGTTGCTGTTGTTTGAATGGTTCACTTCTGCAACGTGTGGTTGGTACCCTACTTACTTCTCTCATGTTTGCCTGGCCAGCCGGCATGTTTTTGGTATTAGGGTTTGGTTTGTGGTTTTGTGGTGTGGTAGTGTGTGTGTTTTGTGTGTGGTTAGAAAGGGAGATGGTGTATGTGAGTGTATTCTCCTTACATTTCTTGCGTTTCCTTTGCTTGTTTCACTTTTTATCTCTTGTGCGTGAAATGTTTCCATCTGTTAGTTTCATGCATTTGCATTAGTCCTTTGCTACATTGCTTATGTGCTTGCAATTGTTCTAATGCTATTCTTTTACATGCTTTAGTCATATGTCATTCTTTTACATGCATTAGTTTTATTGTCATTCTTTCTAGAGTTCCATTGTGTTTTGTGTAAAGAAAGGAGATGTGTTTTACCTGCTGCTCAGCCAGTGTGACTGTGGTGGTGGAATGTTGGTGAGTGAGAGAGTCAGTTGGAGGATGGGCTGAGCAGCAAGAAGGCTGCTCCTGGTGGGGCTCTCGTTAACATCTGACTTAAATAAATCCTACTTATACAATCTACCTTGGAACCAGATGTCATCTTTCTACAGCACTCTCATCAACTCAAAATGGAGAATGACCTGTAGATTGACAGCGTGTGACCCTGTAGGCACAAACAGTCTTCCTTAGTTCATCTACCCAGTCTTTGTGGTTACTACATGCTAACTCAATGCTACCTTTAATTACCCTATTAAAGCGTTCAACACTACCATTTCCCTCTGGGTGATAAAGGGAAGTAGTCCTGTGAACAATACCAGTTTCTTCGATTAAACTTTTGAAAAGTTCACTAATAAATTGTCCACCACTGTCAGAAATTAGGTCCCTGGGCAACCCTTCACGACCAAAGACTTCAGCCAAGAAAATTAATAACGTTTCTGAATCAATCTTTTCTACCACTTTAACTTCTGGCCACTTGGAGAACTGATCAATTAAGACCAAAATGTACTTTTGTGAACAATCACTGTCTCTCACAGGACCAAAAATATCGATACCTACTCTTTCCCAAGGCATGTTGGGGATAACAACAGGGTGTAACAGAAATTTGTGGGTCACCAAACTCTTATCAGAATTTACACACTGAAACACTCCCTGACGATGTTTCCACATCCTTGTCAATGCCAGGCCACCAGTAAGACTGTTTGACCCTACATTTACTTTTAACGATACCTAAATGATCCTCGTGACATAAATTAATAAACTTGTCTCTGAAGACCAGAGGTGGGACCAACCTGCCACTCCTAAGTAAAAAGCCTTCTTCCACAGAGCTTTCTCAGGCCAGCCTACACGGATATGATTGATAACTGACGACAAATTACTATCCTGAGACAGACCATTGGCCCACTCATCACAGGAGATGCTGCATAATTCTTCACTGAAAATAGATGCAACAAGCGAATCATCCCATTCATTATTTGTATCTCCCACCACAGGTAAAGGACACCTGCTGAGAAAGTCAGCAATTCCGTTGCGAACACCAGGCACGTACTTGATCTCGTAAACAAAATCCAACAATTGCATAGACATGCGAGAAATTCTAGCAGACACTTTACCAAGCCCCTTTGAACACACGTACCCCAAACATATTGTCGAAAATACTTGAGTCCCCAAGCACACCCAAGAGCCTCCCTTTCAATAACGGAATATCTTTCCTCTGTGGGGGTTAGTGCCCTGGAAGCGAAAGCAACCACACGTTCTTTACCATCTTCCTGCACTTGGGATAAGACTGCACCCAGACCCTTGCCACTGGCATCAGTGGTGATGAAACACCTAAGGCCTGGTTCAAATCCTTTAAGGGCAGGGGCTGAGCAAATATCTCTCTTGATACTCTCAAAACTGAGTTGACATTCATCAGTCCACAAAAATTTGCACCCCTTTTTTAGCAGTTGCCTGATGCAAAACATCTTACTTGAAAAATTGTGGACAAATTTGGAATAAAACTCGGCCAGACCTAGAAAAGATCTGACTTCATCTTTGTTCTGTGGAGCAGGGCTCTTGTTAATGGCGTCAACCAATTCAGACTTAGGACAAATACCGACTGAACTGATTTCATGCCCCAAGTATGTTACACTTTTCCTCCCAAATTTGCACTTAGACTCTTCTGCAGTCAAACCCTTCTGTTCCAAGGTTTGGAGTACTGCATTCAAAGTACTGTCGTATTGAGGGCGTGGCTTAAGCCATGCAGCAAGATGGCCGCCATTTAGGTGGGCTCTGCTGGCCGAGCTACAAATCCGGCATTCATCCTGATTATAAGGGATGATCCCTTGTCATATTCCCATGCAACTAACTGAGGACGAGCCTGCGATCCCCATATCGCAAAAGTGGGACTCACCGTAGCTGCCAAACTGAAGTTCGAGCGTCCGAAACTTAGGCCGCGCTGTGGGAGAGACCGCGGCGCTCCCGTAGATACATGCCCGTGCGGTGACAGACCGAGGCACGGCGCCGCTCAAGTCTGCTGACGGACCCTATATCTGCTCTGCGTGGACCGGCTTGGGTGCCGCTGGAGAGGTGGTGCCCCTGGTCTGGCTCGTTGGGACCCATCCAAGCTACATCGACGCCGGAGACACAGCCTAGGGATCGGCTGGGGCCCGGTGCGGACAGGCGTCACCGAATCACTTTCTAGACGGGCCTGGCGGGAGCGACGAGCCTGCGCCTGGGAGACATCCAGGCAGTAGCGGCTCGTGGTGGGAGTGCTGCGGGCGGTGGGGTGGGGCAGGAACAGGGTGGGGGTAGTAAACTACGGCATACGGCCGAACAGAGGTAAGTAAACAAATAAATAAATAAAACAAATTTCATTGCGCGCGCTGCATTGCCAAATATTCTGGGGCAAATACCACTTACCACTATTACATACTCGGCGATCCGACACTACAAAGGACACATTAGAGATTTACATCAGGCTGCTAGGGTGTAATAAACAATTGCACTGTAACCGGCGTTGCACTCACGTCGGAGCGCACGTAGACCACCATTCATCAGGGGAGTACAGGCAACCTATTGGTGTCATACTCCAACCCTAATTGATACTAGCATCAACCTAAACATACATTCTCTGGCGCTCTCCAGCAGTCACTACTACGTAAAAACAATGGGGAAAACAGACACCAAACAAACGTAAATTTCATTTGATAACAGAAGATCTACCCGAACTGCTGAAACCGAGGGGGGTCACGACACGGAATCTCCGTTGAACAATCCCCCAGACACACAGGATGATGATATACGCAGCATCTTACTGGAGGTCAGAACCAGTCTCAAGACTATAGACGACAAACTAGACAAACTTACCACCCAACTTGACCAAGTCAGAGGCCGCGTGGACACTCATGAGACGCGTTTAAAGCAGCTAGAAAATAGAGCATCTGATGCACATGACTTTCAGGTAGAATCAAAAGAGCACCTATTACATATGGAGAAGGTCTTGAATGTCATAAAAGCAAAGAATGAAGACCTTGAAACGTGCTCAAGGAGGAACAATATACGCGTCCTGGGTGTTCCCGAGACCACCACAATCACAAACATGGAATTATTCATAGAGGACCTTTTACGCGAACTATTTGGCCAAGACCTATCAACCATGTTCATTGTGGAGAGACCGCATCGGACTCTGGCCCCCAGGCCTCCAGTGGGTGCCTCCCCAAGGCCCATTATAGCGCATCTGCTAAATTACAGAGACAGAGATGCGATCCTGAGGAAATCCATTGAAAGGGGAAACATTACCCATCAGGGCAACAGCTTATCCTTCTTTCCAGATTTCACACCCACGGTGGAAGCTGCCAGACACGAATTTGGGCCTGTTAAGTGACCACTCCAGAAATCTGGCACATCATATGGGCTCTTTTACCCTGCAAAACTAAAGATCACACATGAGGGTGTACCGCACTATTTCACCAATGCCAAGTCCGCACTTAAATTTGCTAAGCACATTGATAAATCGAAGCAAAAGACTCCAGTTGCAACTAATCGCAATACCCCGGATGCAAATCTAAGCAATAATGACTGATCTAGGTGATTACTTGAACAATATGTGAATACTGGAAATCATGCTTATATATTTGATATGCAGGTAACAAACAGGTTGGGTGGTGGCGGGTCTCGACCTGTCATACTATAGGCTATGGCTATGGCCTAGGGTAACTTGGGGTTAAGCTCCCTTTAATATCCCTTTGAAGCTCGGCCACCCTTCCGGAAGGTTGGGCAATGCGCCGGCGACATGTTCATTGTTTTGGTTGTGGGAGCGGGTGGAGGGGGGGACTACAATACTCGACCTATTTGGGGGGTTGGTGTGGGTGGGTGGTGGAGGGGATGTTACAAAGTTCTTATTGGTACACGCAAAGACACAAAAGCAACATTGTTTGGTACTAATCGATGTTATACACCACAGCTTAGGTCCTTTACGTACACGACAACGGTTGCAATATTTACGGCACGGCTCTGACACACTGAGACAGTCGACTCTTATTTCAGTGACACTTAAAGATATATGCAATAATTCTACATTTGATCATTGATTGGGTAGGATGGCGACGTACAATTTCTTAACCTGGAATATTTGTGGCCTTAACTACCACAGGAAGGCAAGACTAGTCCACGCTTTCCTAGCCAGACAACAGGTGGACATATGTTTCCTTCAGGAAACCCACTTAAACTCTACGGATACACATAGATTGAAACACAAGCGGTGGGATGAATGCCATTCTTCTATATATTCCAACTATGCGAGGGGAGTGGCAATTCTGATACGCCAGGGGATCGACTGGACCTTGATGCAGTCACTTATAGATTCAGAGGGGAGATACATTATTTTAAAAGGATCTCTGGGTGGTACACAGATAGTTATGATTGCCATATATGGGCCAAATGTGGACAGCCCAGACTTTTTTCATGATGTGTGGACAAAAGTTGTTGCTATGGGATGTGACACAGTGATATGGGGAGGTGATTTCAATGCAATACTTTGTGATGACCTAGATAGACTAGGATCTGCCCGCACTCTTCACCCTCGCTCATGTCACGCACTCAACACGATCATAACGGACGGACATTTGGCAGATATATGGAGACGACTGAACCCACACAAAAGGGAGGGAACATGTATCTCTTCACAACATAACTCCTGGTCCAGATTGGACCGCTGGCTGGTATCTCGTGAAGTAGCAACATGGACACACAGCACCTACCAAGGTCCCTATCTGATCACTCCCCTTGCTCCCTTAAGGTTATACTCCCTACATCTATTAAACGCGAATTCAAGTGGAGACTTCCTCCCCACGCTCTGTCGCAGCATTTCAGGCAGAAATTAAAGAGGACATTGTTGAATATTTCTCCCTAAATCAAGGATCAGTTTCATCTTCCTCCATTCTATGGGAAGCATTCAAAGTCGTCATAGGAGGGAAATGTATAGCTCGCCAGGCGGGGGTGTTGAAAGCCCTACGTGGCTCACTACAGAAACTAGAAGCTGAAATTAGAACACTTGAACTCCAATACTTCGACACTAACGACGCCTCACTCCTGACGCCTATTCGTGAAAAGATTTCGGAATTTGAAGAAGAAGCAAACAGAGAATTAAAATTCCTCGGGAGGTTTGCCACGGCTAGGCGTTACGGAGAAGGCGACAGACCCGGCAAAACACTCGCAACTATACTTAAACCATTGCGTAGCTCTCCATATATAGCAGAACTCTTGGACGATGACAAGGAACCCATTAGAGGCCCCAAAGAAATACACGATCACTTCACCGAATTCTATACCTCATTATATACTTCCAAAACACCACAGATTGATTCCGAACTAACTGCTTATCTAGACTCTCTGGAGCTTTTATGGCTCAGCAATACAAACAGGGAATATTTGGATGAGCCTTTTACCATAGAAGATATAACTCAAGTGATTAACAGTCTTCCCACTGATAAAGCCCCAGGTCTCGATGGTCTAACGACCACCTTCTATAAAAGCTACCCCACGCTCCTAGCCCCTCATCTCATGGCAATGTACTAAGAATCCCTAGAGAGCGGGACACTCCCCCCAACTACCAGGGAAGCAGTCATTTTAACACTACAGACCCAAATAAGTGTGACTCTTACAGACCCCTTTCCCTTATCAATATAGATAACAAGATTTATGCGAAACTTCTGCAAACCGTCTGCAGCCCCTATTATCATTTATAGCTCAGCCAGATCAATCCGGGTTTATACCAGGGCGTTCCACATCACATAATCTAAGAACCTTTTTCTCCATCATACATCAGTTGGACCCCCAAACCCCTGCCTTGGCGACCTTTCTCGACGCCACCAAGGCTTTTGACTCACTTGAATGGTCATACCTCTTCACCATTCTTGCAAGATTGGGATTAAGCCCTCTATTCATAAGACAGATCAGGCTTTTATATTCTAGCCCCACCGCCAGATTACGCGCAAATGGATTGACGTCAGCCCCATTCGCTATTACACGTGGCACCAGGCAGGGGTGCCCTCTGTCGCCCCTCCTGTTTGCCATTGCTATGGATCCCCTCGTGGCAAGAATAAGACAACACCATAAAACACGAGGACTTGACTTCTCCACCAGAGATATAATTATATCATTATATGCTGACGACATCACTCTATACCTCAGAGATCCATTGGCTAACCTGCTCCCAGTCCTCCGCGAACTCACCAAATTCGGAGGTCTTTCTGATATCCACATTAATTGGTCCAAATCCTACCTGCTTCCGCTCACTGACGCAACTGTCCCCTTTGAGTTAGATTACCCCATCCAATGGGCAAACGGTCCGGTTCGTTACTTAGGCAAATGGCTCAGCACTAATATTCAAGAACTCTGGGACATGAACTTTGGCCGTACACTAACATGGCTGGAAGAAAAGACGGTCATCTGGTCTAAACTCCCCATCTCTCTAACCGGACTCATTGCTATCACTAAATTGATAGTCTTACCTAAACTGTTATATTTATTTGTTAATTTACCGCTACAACTAACTCAAACCTTCCTGAAAACTCTTAGATCTTTAATGATCTCACTCGTATGGGCTGGGAAACAACCACGTAGATCCTGGGAAGTTCTCACGCTCCCATTAACCCAAGGCGGACTGGGCGCGCCTGACCTTGCCTTATAAGCCTTCTGTGCACAGGCACAATTCCACCATTACTGGATCTTCCCCACCCCCTTTCAACCCCATGTGGCTGCTGAAACAGACATTGAGGCTCCGGTGCCCTTAGCGGTTGATCTTTACCGTTCCCATAAATGCCAACACACTACCCTAAATACTGCAGAAACACTACGCTGGGCCTGGGATAGACTCCGCCTAAGAGCGGGACATCCGACCTTATACACACCATCTATAACACTCGCGCAAAATCCACAGATACCCATATTGCAAGACAAAGGTAATTCCTCGCTCGCACACAACTTAGGATGGGACACTTTCGCTGATCTTTATCTCAACGACCACTTCATGACTCCTCCTGTGGCAGCTCCTGGAAATACCTCCAGATTCTCTGAATCATTGTTATACTACAGTATCAGAAGCACATGCAGCAAGCTCCACGATACATTTCCTTCCCCTCCAGCTCCACTTCCGGCTCTGGAGTTAATACTCACAAACCCTTCACCCAGCAAACTCATCACTCGCCTATATAGCTCCATGCAACGCTCGTCCCCAGTCATTCAACCGAAGGCATTAGGGAGCTGGAATGAGGAGCTGGAGGGCACCATTTCAGACGAACAATGGAAGTTTTGCTGTGGACAATTAGAAATGCTCTCGCCCAATTACAAATTGCGCCTTATACACTTCAAATATCTGCATCGTATTTATAGAACCCCCATACAACTTAAGCGCATGTGTCTACGCCAGGATGCAAACTGCTGGCGTTGCAACACGCCCAACGCTACATTCCTTCACATGGCTTGGAACTGCCCGATTATGGGGAAATTCTGGTCAGAAATATTTAACAAAATAAATGTTATTCTGGGAACTTACATGACGCCATCGCCTAAAGTGGCCTTATTGGGTTACGTTAAGGAAGCCCCAATCGGCCACCGTAGACTGCTCGCCATGCTCTTGCTGCTAGCTAAGTGCAGAGTCGCGATGCATTGGGGTAAACGTAAATCCCCTGACATCAAAACCTGGGTTTTAGACACTACATTCTGTCAGGAGCAACTGAGCATATATTGGGAGTTACTACCACAAGCATTCCAGGCCCAAAGACATCTGCGGTCCTCTCCTTGCCTGGCTAGCTGGCCTAAATACAGCTCCTACCCCAGCTGCTTCACCTGTTCGTTAAAGCGATCAAACAACAGCTAATGGGTAACAAGTTTTCCTAAGTAGCATCTATCATACTGGAAATGTGTCACTTCTCATGTAGAGCCCTTGCATCTGACCACATTATGCAAAATTGTTCTTATACACATGATGTCTTACACTGATCTAACTGTATAATGTCAAACCAGGATGTATGACGAAACATAGCGCACCATCCCACCGCGTGCTTTTACCACGCGTTTATGACATCGCACAGTCAACAGCATCGCCAACTTTCACATCGCACGGCGTTGCAACGCCAATGCGTTGATTCCTATTGGCGAGAACATAACCTCGCAGACTACGAAATCGCACGCCAATACAACGCGTTCCTTGTGACCCCGCCTCTACCCCCGCCCCCCCCTGCCTCCCCCGCCGTCCCCACAACGCTAATTCTTTCCTTTCTATTGTTCCTAATGTTTAATTTGTTTAATTTAATTCCTGTGAATAAATAGTGCTATTAACATTTCTACAATATTAAAATGTTTACCCCCACTGTTGTGTTATAAACTTATTGGGGGGTACAAAAGGGTCGCCGACCGTGTCTCCAGCCATTCAGACTCTATTGTCCAGCTGACCAGACGTGAGTCCAACGTTCCTGTGCCCAGACATCCGCCATATCCAGTAAGTTGAACCCAGTAATGGCTGAGCGTTTAACCCGCTGTTTGCAATGTTGAAACCTAAAGTCATTTTGTTTTTGTCTCCTCAAGGACGTGCCTTTCAGAGGCATACTGCTGACAATCTGTAAACTTCGTAGATTGCGAAGTTCACTGTACGCGTCCCCCTGACTTTTGTGATCAGAATCGGTAAGTGTTTGCGAATGCGAGTGATGTAACAGTATTAAAATGTTTACCTCCACTCTTGTGAAAAAAGCATTTTAAAATGCAGAATTGATTAGTCTGCAGCAAACAAAGGCTAAATTTACAGAATTTCACATTTTGAAGGGCAATTAAAATCCGAATAAAAACAAGCCCCTGGCCTCATGAATCCATTAAATTCGGCCTGTTTTTAATTGAAAACACGAGAGGAATGAACAGCCATAGAGTTGTTTTACCAGCTAGCACCTTCCTTGTCCCACTATACCTTGTGCCGCCATTTGCTCAAGTGTGTCAGATCTTTATTAATGGACATGACAAATCCTCCGCTTATGGTGCATCCGAGAAGTCCACAAAGTTGACTTTTCAACAAATAATTTTCTCTGCGTCTTTTTATGCTGTACGTGGTTATTTTTTAACGGAGTTTTATATAGCGCGAACTTGACCCGATTCGGGTATCAGAGCGCTTTACACGAGCACCAGTTGCGTAACATGAGGACACATTTATTTTTGATAGGCACGGGGAGATTAAGTGATTTGCCCAGAATCACCGGATCACAGGATGTTGTGCGTCCCTGCCGAGACTCGAACCTGGTTCCCCAGCTCCGAGGTCGACCGCCCTAGCCGTTAGGCCAACTCCTCTGTATATGCACTATGGATTTACAGAGTCGACTCATGCACTCCAATTGCTGAAGATGATCTGCACTATGGAGATGTCAAATGTATTAATATTCCATGTTAACGCAGTTTTCAGGTGTGAGAATGCTCCCTTCAAGCAAGACACTTGGCACCAGGTCGATTGTAAGGTTCCAGGGCCGTGTGTGCTTTTCATCTAGACCATCCGTCTTTTGATCAATGGTTCCCGTTTTTCTGTGCATTCGTGTTGTGAGCCACATGCACAGGAATGATGCTGTTATTTGTGTGTTTGTTCAGTAGGTGATGACTGTGTTTTCACTGTGGAATGGAGTTTTCCTGTGTGTTGGTTATATTCCAGTGTGGGAGGTGTTGAACTCCAGTGTGAGAGGTGGTTAAGAAATGTGCATGTGGGTTATCGTGTATTCCTCTATAGAGGTCTATGTTCCTGTGCAGGAAAGAAGCATGAACACTGGTCCCTTTAGTTGTATGTGTCTCAGTGTCTGTGCCTTCATACGGTGTTGTTCTGACTCTGTGTACCGGTGGGGAGGGAGTTGTTGAACTGTGAACGGAAGAAAATGTGTAACTTGTTAGCGCTTTCCTCTACTAAATGTCCCAGCAGCCATCTGTATCTTAACACAGCTTCTGTCTCTAGCTCTGATGGAGTCGCTGCTAATCTCCTGTCTCGGACCATTGTGTTTGTTTCTGCTGTCTCTGATTTCATGTCACTTTGGTCAACTGTCACACATCTTTTATTTGTGCTCAGACGCTGGTCCTTCTTCGAACGGTCTCTGTGGAGTTTCCACTATTTTTAGTGCCTTTGTCTGCTACCTCAAATTTGCTACAAAAACACCACAGGGGGGAGTGCCTGTGCCATACTGTCACTGCGACTGTTTTCGATCCTGCTGCGAGGGATTGCGTGACATCGAGGGAGAGGCACTCAGCTGCTACTGAGTGATATTTGCTTTTTTAAATTCCTAATTCCGATGAGCAGGGTACAGCGTCCCAGTAGTTTCAAAGATTCAAATCTTGTGGTCCCAGCCCTCGGCTCTAGCCCAAAGCACGGCAGACTGCGTTTATAGTATCTGCCACTTGGTGACAGCGTAGTCACGTCTCTTTTACATGCTAGCAATTTTATTATTACTTTGAAAGAACTGCTTGTGACATTTTGTTTGTGTGAAATTGTATGGATGACGTATTTGTGTGAATCCGAGCAATTAATGTGACGCTCTGGTCTCCATGTAACATAATGGTAAATGCAATTAAAAGCACACCTGCTGCAGAGTTGCTTGTGCGTCCAGCTATTTGCATGCGACAATAACTCTGGTGATTAATATACATTTTGGAGAGAGAGTGGAGTTTTGTATGGTGGCAGTTTTGACTCAAAATGAAATAGCGTAGATGGTTAATGTGCCTGCTGTAAAGCACATGTATTATGCGTATTACACAATTGTATTTTGCTTGCATTCTTTTTACTGGCTTTATTTGTGTTAAGCTATCCGGTATGTGTTTGACCTCCCATGGAGCATAGCCTGTTCACCATCACTCCTTACATTCTTCAGCGAGTGCTCGTTTTCTCTAAACAGGTCTTTAAACGTTGATCTTATCTTGTCACATTTAATGTGCATTTAAAGACAGTGGTCAAATGTCAAGCTCTGCCGTCTGAGGGATCTTGGTGTATACTTTTCTTTCTCTGACTTCAAAGTGAGAGGATCTAAGTGACAATCGTGCTGGGTGAGAGGAACAACTGTAAGATTTTCTTTTCCTAGCACACAACAAAATTGAAATGTCTGAATGAACTGTAGAAATATTTTTGAATATATCAGAATCAGAAGGCACAAATGAAGCAAAGCTTTTTAATTCTGATATGTGAGGGGAAAAAATCTTTTAAAAGTGTCAAAACAAATCAATTCATCTTGAGGATGCCATTTTTGCACATTCACGCTTGTGATCAGTAAAACTATATGTATGTATGTGTAAATGTTAAGGTCATGTCAATTGAAAATGTGTTGTCAGTAATGGGAATGAGCTACCACACCATGCAAATGCAAGTTAAAATCCTAACATAGAACAGTGAGCTATTAACTGTCATCTAAGAGCAGCATACAAACAGCAAGTTATAAATTACAGTCTTGCTATGTATATATAAACAACTGTAATATCACCATTTGACATTAGGTGTCATTTTTCTTCTTTTATTGCAACCTGAATCTGTCAACTTGCCTGTGTATTTAATGTACTATATTTTGTTTTCCCTTTCCCCCCCCAGCTAATGTCTGGATCAAAGATGGCGAAATACATCACCTCCAGCAGGGGAAACCGCCTACTAGAACACAGTGGTTATGTGTATTGCAAAGAACGAAATTCGGAACCTCGGTGCCATTGGAGGTGTGTGCAATACTACTCCACTCATTGCAGAGGTAGAGCGGTTACACTGGGTGACTCTGTTCTAAGAACCACAGACCATAGCCACTCTGCCTCCGCAACAGCGATTCAAGTGAGAGAATCGGTTAATGAAATGAAAGAAATTGCAGTCAACTCTAATGAACCGTGCAGTGCAATTTTAAGGGAGGTAGCCAACATATCCCTGAGCATGTTGCAACGAGTATGCCTAGTATCCCAAATTTGCGTAGAATTATACAACGTAAAAAACAGGCATGCAACCCCAAAAGGGTTACCCCTCAAACTTTTTCCGATATATGTATTCCTCCGCAACTGTCTGTTACTGCTTGTAATGAACCTTTCCTATTGTATGACAACGCAAACGACCAAAAGCGCATTTTAATCTTTAGCACCCCCAGAAACCTTGTTAGGTTGGAGAACAGTGAGGTGTGGCTGATGGGTGGTACCTTTAAAAGCACGCCCCACCCTTTCACACAAATATATACAATTCATGGGTACTGTAACAACACTGTTGTCCCCTTGGTGTACAGTTTGCTCTCAGACAAACAATCGTCCACGTATAGTGAGCTTTTAGCAGTTGTAAAATCCAAAACCTCTGGCAAAAGTTATAATGGACTTTGAATTGCCAATGATGAATACGATAAGTAAATTGTACTCAGAGACCAAACTTCAAGGTTGTTTTTTCCACTTTTCTCAGGCCTGTTGGCGCAAAATCCAAAAACATCTCTAATTGCCGATTATGTGTCTGACAGCAAACTGCAGTTTGAGTTAAAAAATTAACCGCACTTTGCTTTGTTCCTCCTGAAAGTGTAGACGAGTACTACACCTCTATTACAGAGTCTGATTACTTTACGTCAAACGAAGAGAAATTGGCACCTATCCTCAATTATTTTGAAGACACATGGATTGGCCATCTAAGCAGGTCAGGTCGCAGGAGGAAGCCACGTTTTCTTGTGGACTGGTGGAACTGCTACTCGACCTGCTTAGAGGGAGGAGCAAAGACAAATAATTCCATCGAGGGATGGCACAACTCCTTAAACCACTCATAGGCAAGCCACACCCTAATTTGTACAATTTCCTTGAAATTTTGGTTAAGGAGCAAAGTTTTCAAGAAATGCGCATGTCTCAATCTTCGACAGGTAGTCTTAACCCACGTATTTCACATAGAACTAAGGAAATGTCGGCGAGACTATTGTCAGCATTACAACTCTTTAATTTGTCTGTGGCTTCAGACTACCTTTCTAGCCTTGCCCACATACTGAATTCCTATGTGTAACTATACTATTTTTTCCCTTGTAACATACAATTGTAATCAATAAAGTCCCAAATGGTGCCACAACAATTAATTGTAATTTAAGGTTGTCATTATTAAGGCCATGCAATACAATGACTTATAATTCCCTGTCAGAATGTGTAACCTTCATTACAGTGCCAAAGAATTGTTGTTTCAAATGTGTAAATTGCATGTACCTAAAAAATGTAATAATGTCATACAGTGTTGGATAATCATCCATCACAGTGATGTATAATTTTCTGTAAAGATGTGTAAATACAAAATGTAATACTGTTATGATTTTTTTTGCCCACATGTCAATAAAAATGTTAAAGAATCCAAACATTGTACTTCCATTTCCTGTGAAGACGTACATGAAGCAATTATTAATACGTATGTGTTTGTTAACCATACGTCGTGTGCCTATTGACCTATCCACCAATCCCACCAACCACCAACAATAGCACATAGTGACGTCACCATGGTAAACCTTAAGAAACAACATTGGTCTGCTTCTCCTGCTCCCAAGTAATCATTCATCCACCCACCCTTTCATCCATCCATCCACCCACCCTTTCATCCATCCACCCACCCATCCTTCACCCATCATCCATCCACCCATCATTCATCCACCCACCCTTTCAGCCGTCCATCCGTATATCCTTCATCCATCCACCCTTTCATCCATCCATCCATCCACCCATCATTCATCCACCCACCCTTTCATACATCCGTCCACCCACCCTTTCATCCATCCATCCACCCATCCTTCACCCATCATCCATCCACCCATCATTCATCCACCCACCCTTTCATCCATCCGTCCACCCACCCTTTCATCCATCCATCCACCCATCCTTCACCCATCATCCATCCACCCATCATTCATCCACCCACCCTTTCATCCATCCATCCACCATTCATCCACCCACCCTTTCAGCCGTCCATCCGTATATCCTTCATCCATCCACCCTTTCATCCATCCACCCACCCATCATTCATCCACGCACCCTTTCATCCGCCCGTCCACCCACCCTTTCATCCAACCACCCACCCATCATTCATCCACCCACCCTTTCATCCGCCCGTCCACCCACCCTTTCATCAATCCATCCACCCATCCTTCACCCATCATCCATCCACCCATCATCCATCCACCCTTTCATCCATCCGTCCACCCACCCTTTCATCCATCCACCCATCCTTCACCCATCATCCATCCACCCATCATTCATCCACCCACCCTTTCATCCATCCATCCACCATTCATCCACCCACCCTTTCATCCATCCACCCACCCATCAATCATCCACCCACCCTTTCATCCACCCATCCACCCACCCTTTCATCCATCCACCCACCCATCATTCATCCACCCACCCTTTCATCCGCCCGTCCACCCACCCTTTCATCCATCCATCCACCCATCCTTCACCCATCATCCATCCACCCATCATTCATCCACCCACCCTTTCATCCAGGGCATACCTGGCGCACTTAGGGTGAGAAAGCAAAAGACACACAATTGATGGACGGAATGCAGAACAAATCAAAACATTCACCCCCAGTCAAGAGATCTGGGTTAAATCCATCATTCTTTTGCTCACCATGCCACCCCAGTTTAGACCTGGCCATATGCAAATCAGTCTTGACCCTGTGCCTCATGGGAACAGTCCAGCCCGAACTGCCAAGCCAGGTCCTCCCTGGACCGGAAACAAGCATCCTAGGACCGGTTTCGGGGTTTCACCCCTCTCCAGCCAGGATAGCTTGATTCCAGTGGCACAGTGAGGCCAGGACCCCCGTCTGGGCATACCTGGCACACTTAGGGCAAGAAAGCAAAAGACACACAATTGATGGACGGAATGCAGAACAAATCAAAACATTCACCCCCAGTCAAGAGATCTGGGTTAAATCCATCATTCTTTTGCTCCCCATGCCACCCCAGTTTAGACCTGGCCATATGCAAATCAGTCTTGACCCTGTGCCTCATGGGAACAGTCCAGCCCGAACTGCCAAGCCAGGTCCTCCCTGGACCGGAAACAAGCATCCTAGGACCGGTTTCGGGGTTTCACCCCTCTTCAGCCAGGATAGCTTGATTCCAGTGGCACAGTGAGCCCAGGACCCACTTCTGTGCATACCTGGTGCACTTAGGGCGAGAAAGCAAAAGACACACAATTGATGGACGGAATGCAGAACAAATCAAAACATTCACCCCCATTCAAGAGACCTGGGTTAAATCCATCATTCTTTTGCTCACCATGCCACCCCAGTTTAGACCTGGCCATATGCAAATCAGTCTTGACCCTGTGCCTCATGGGAACAGTCCAGCCCGAACTGCCAAGCCAGGTCCTCCCTGGACCGGAAACAAGCATCTTAGGACCGGTTTCGGGGTTTCACCCCTCTTCAGCCAGGATAGCTTGATTCCAGTGGCACAGTGAGCCCAGGACCCACGTCTGGGCATACCTGGCGCACTTAGGGTGAGAAAGCAAAAGACACACAATTGATGGACGGAATGCAGAACAAATCAAAACATTCACCCCCAGTCAAGAGATCTGGGTTAAATCCATCATTCTTTTGTTCACCATGCCACCCCAGTTTGGACCTGGCCATATGCAAATCAGTCTTGACCCTGTGCCTCATGGGAACAGTCCAGCCCGAACTGCCAATTGCATTGTCCAGCATTCCGTCCATCAATTGTGTCTTTTGCATATGTCGCCCTAATTGGGAAGGGTATGCCCAGACGTGGGTCCCGTGCTCACTACACCACTGGATTCAAGCTAGCCTGGCTGATGAAGGGTGATGCCCTGAAACCGGTCCCAGCATGCTTGTTTCCGGTCCAGGGAGGACCTGGCTTGGCATTTCGGGCTGGACTGTTCCCACAAGGAACAGGGTCAAGACTGATTTGCATATGGCTGGGTCCAAACTGGGGTGGTGTGGTGAGCAAAAGAATGATGGATTTAACCCAGATCCTCGTGACTGGGGGTGAATGTTTGCATCAATTGTGTCTTTTGCATATGTCGCCCTAAGTGGGAAGTGTATGCCCAGACGTGGGTCCCGTGCTCACTACACCACTGGATTCAAACTAGCCTGGCTGATGAAGGGTGATACCCTGAAACCGGTCCCAGGATGCTTGTTTCTGGTTCAGGGAGGACCTGGCTTGGCATTTCGGACTGGACTGTTCCCACAAGGAACAGGGTCAAGACTGATTTGCATATGGCTGGGTCCAAACTGGGGTGGTGTGGTGAGCAAAAGAATGATGGATTTAGCCCAGATCCTTGTGACTGGCGGTGAATGTTTGCATTGTCCAGCATTCCGTCCATCAATTGTGTCTTTTGCATATGTCGCCCTAAGTGGGAAGGGTATGCCCAGACGTGGGTCCCGTGCTCACTACACCACTGGATTCAAGCTAGCCTGGCTGATGAAGGGTGATGCCCTGAAACCGTTCCCAGGATGCTTGTTTCCAGTCCAGGGAGGACGTGGCTTGGCATTTCGGGCTGGACTGTTCCCACAAGGAACAGGGTCAAGACTGATTTGCATATGGCTGGGTCCAAACTGGGGTGGTGTGGTGAGCAAAAGAATGATGGATTTAACCCAGATCCTTGTGACTGGGGGTGAATGTTTGCATTGTCCTGCATTCCGTCCATCAATTGTGTCTTTTGCATATGTCGCCCTAAGTGGGAAGGGTATGCCCAGACGTGGGTCCCGTGCTCACTACACCACTGGATTCAAGCTAGCCTGGCTAATGAAGGGTGATGCCCTGAAACCAGTCCCAGGATGCTTGTTTCTGGTCCAGGGAGGACCTGGCTTGGCATTTCGGGCTGGACTGTTCCCACAAGGAACAGGGTCAAGACTGATTTGCATATGGCTGGGTCCAAACTGGGGTGGTGTGGTGAGCAAAAGAATGATGGATTTAACCCAGATCTTTGTGACTGGGGGTGAATGTTTGCATTGTCCAGCATTCCGTCCATCAATTGTGTTTTTTGCATATGTCGCCCTAAGTGGGAAGGGTATGCCCAGACGTGGGTCCCGTGCTCACTACACCACTGGATTCTAGCTAGCCTGGCTGATGAAGGGTGATGCCCTGAAACCGGTCCCAGGATGCTTGTTTCCGGTCCAGGGAGGACCTGGCTTGGCATTTCGGGCTGGACTGTTCCCACAAGGAACTGGGTCAAGACTGATTTGCATATGGCTGGGTCCAAACTGGGGTGGTGTGGTGAGCAAAAGAATGATGGATTAAACCCAGATCCTTGTGACTGGGGGTGAATGTTTGCATTGTCCAGCATTCCGTCCATCAATTGTGTCTTTTGCATAGGTCGCCCTAAGTGGGAAGGGTATGCCCAGATGTGGGTCCTGTGCTCACTACACCACTGGATTCAAGCTAGCCTGGCTGATGAAGGGTGATGCCCTGAAACTGGTCCCAGGATGCTTGTTTCCGGTCCAGGGAGGACCTGGCTTGGGATTTCGGACTGGACTGTTCCCACAAGGAACAGGGCCAAGACTGATTTGCATATGGCTGGGTCCAAACTGGGGTGGTGTGGTGAGCAAAAGAATGATGGATTTAACCCAGATCCTTGTGACTGGGGGTGAATGTTTGCATTGTCCAGCATTCCGTCCATCAATTGTGTCTTTTGCATATGTCGCCCTAAGTGGGAAGGGTATGCCCAGACGTGGGTCCCGTGCTCACTACACCACTGGATTCAAGCTAGCCTGGCTGATGAAGGGTGATGCCCTGAAACCGGTCCCAAGATGCTTGTTTCCGGTCGAGGGAGGACCTGGCTTGGCATTTCGGGCTGGACTGTTCCCACAAGGAACAGGGTCAAGACTGATTTGCATATGGCTGGGTCCAAACTGGGGTGGTGTGGTGAGCAAAAGAATGATGGATTTAACCCAGATCTTTGTGACTGGGGGTGAATGTTTGCATTGTCCAGCATTCCGTCCATCAATTGTGTTTTTTGCATATGTCGCCCTAAGTGGGAAGGGTATGCCCAGACGTGGGTCCCGTGCTCACTACACCACTGGATTCAAGCTAGCCTGGCTGATGAAGGGTGATGCCCTGAAACCGGTCCCAGGATGCTTGTTTCCGGTCCAGGGAGGACCTGGCTTGGCATTTCGGGCTGGACTGTTCCCACAAGGAACAGGGTCAAGACTGATTTGCATATGGCTGGGTCCAAACTGGGGTGGTGTGGTGAGCAAAGAATGATGGATTAAACCCAGATCCTTGTGACTGGGGGTGAATGTTTGCATTGTCCAGCATTCCGTCCATCAATTGTGTCTTTTGCATATGTCGCCCTAAGTGGGAAGGGTATGCCCAGACGTGGGTCCCGTGCTCACTACACCACTGGATTAAAGCTAGCCTGGCTGATGAAGGGTGATGCCCTGAAACCGGTCCCAGGATGCTTGTTTCCAGTCCAGGGAGGACCTGGCTTGGCATTTCGGGCTGGACTGTTCCCACAAGGAACAGGGTCAAGACTGATTTGCATATGGCTGGGTCCAAACTGGGGTGGTGTGGTGAGCAAAAGAATGATGGATTTAACCCAGATCCTTGTGACTGGGGGTGAATGTTTGCATTGTCCAGCATTGTGTCCATCAATTGTGTCTTTTGCATATGTCGCCCTAAGTGGGAAGGGTATGCCCAGACGTGGGTCCCGTGCTCACTACACCACTGGATTCAAGCTAGCCTGGCTGATGAAGGGTGATGCCCTGAAACCGGTCCCAGGATGCTTGTTTCCGGTCCAGGGAGGACCTGGCTTGGCATTTCAGGCTGGACTGTTCCCACAAGGAACAGGGTCAAGACTGATTTGCATATGGCTGGGTCCAAACTGGGGTGGTGTGGTGAGCAAAAGAATGATGGATTTAACCCAGATCCTTGTGACTGGGGGTGAATGTTTGCATTGTCCAGCATTCCGTCCATCAATTGTGTCTTTTGAATCTTTTAAACCCAGCATCCGTTTCATAATGTTTTGATCAGAGAAAACCTTCCTTAAATGGGTCAATCTCTCATGCTGCAGTCTGTGCGAACAGGGACTGGGTTTGAACAGGTTTCTGTGGCTGCTTTTGGCTCCCAGTCTAACGATGCCTTATAAAGCAGGAAAGGTCAAGGTAGGGTGAGGTATTCTTTTGTTCTTGTCTCACACTCCTCATCACACTTTCCTCACAAAAAACATAGAAGCACCTCTGAAAAGAAGTCCATTGGTATTATTTTGTGCTCCCTTCCGATCACAGCAAAGATATGTTGACATCGTATCCCTTCAGTGCTCAAAGTCAATCAACAATAAATAAGCAAGAGTTTCAGGCAGATGGCCAGCCACTGAATATGTGGTGCAAGGATGTGTAGCAGTGACAGTGGTGGAAGAGCTACGTCGACTAAGAAGCAGACAAAACACAAAGCAGAAACAGGGCGTTGAGAAGGGTGTGCACTAATATATATGTTATATGTGCCTGCCCAACAAAATGCTGTTGTGACCCTGAAACTCCACAGTGGCAATTTGTTGTATTGCAATAAATGCTAATATGTGCTACTATCAATGTTTCTATGAGGGAATTTTGGCACTGGTTTACCTGCTGCTTTGCATTTTACTCTGTTTCGTGAGTAGACACCAGCTGCACCAGCGTTTAATGTGTTTAATACTAATATAGTTAGTAAAATAAACAAGTGTAACTTCTTCTCTTAAGTATACAAGGGCAAGAAGTACAGTTTTAAATGTGATCGTGATCTGTTATCCGTGATGGAGCCAGAGTTAATCCTAGAGGTATTTTGTATTTGAAGCTGACCCTGTGGGACCTAATAACGTTCTTGTTAAGATTAAAGGTCAGAACCCCACTTGGTGGGCTTCTCCCCTAACAGGCGGCAGTGTGAATGAAACATTTTTTATGGCATAATTACCTAAAATCATTGCAATTGCACATATATACAGACAAATTCTGACCTAACATGGGTGGTATCTTCAGGGCAAGTTCTCTCATACTGGAGAGGTGTGATGATCAAACCAATTTTTAAAAGGTGGGATAGGTGTGCCCCAGAAAACTTTTCCGTTTTCGATATTATTACAAACTTTTTCTCTAAAAGCAATCTTAACTAGACTCTTAGCCTTGTTTTCAGGCAGAGAAATTGTCCCGGTCACAGGATGAATTTCACCCAAACCATTCTACCATGGATCATTGTTTCACCCTTTGGTCAATCGCCCAAAGAGCTATTGAGATGCAAAGTGCGCCTTTGTGTATTTCTGGGTGGCATTTAACTGGACTGAATGGGTAAATTGTATGCAACAAATACAGCTATGGGCTATTCTCCCAGTGCTGTTTTGCATGCTAAAGCTTTTGCATAATGATAACTGGACCCAGGTTAAAATCAACCTTCATGGTCAGCAGGCCGAGCGCATCCCTGTATTCATGGCCTTGCACTGGGCAGTTTTGGTTCTCACTCTGTTTAGTCTTTCTTTCGTTGATGTGCTCTCAATCTTGCAGAATGCTAATTCAGTCTCCTCCTTTACTGTATGCCAATGACTTTAAAATAATGGATTAGCCGCCTGTTGGATTGTGTAGTCAGGACTCCAGATGCTGTCAGGTACGGCAAGTAGGATTTATTCCAGAAGACTACATGGCTGTGGAGACAGACAGGATAAGTCCACTCCACAGTACACAAACAGAGCAACTGGGCAGAGGACTGGGGAGAGGATGTGGTCCACCGGCTAGATTGCCGACTTTGGTGCTGGAAACCAAGGTTCGAGCCTCGGGGTCGCGTCCACATCCTGTGATTCTGGGCAAATCACTTAGGGCCATATGTATCAAGCCTTTTTCCCGTTTGCAAACGGGCAGATTCTCAGAATTGGCCCGTTTGCGAATTGGAAAAAGCCTTTTGGGATGTATCATCCCAAAAGGCAATCGCAAAATAGAGAATTGCAAAATTTGCGATTCTCTATTTTGCGAATGCAATTAAGGAATTGCAAATTGCGATTCCTTAAATGCAATTCTGGAAGCACCAGAAATTTGCTATTTGGCCTTAAGGAATTGCTAATTATCACCAACTTCAAGCTGGTGGTAATTTGCGATTTTCTTTAAAAAGCACTTTTTGGATTTTTTAAAAGTGCCATATGTCGCACATACATGCCCTTAGGGCATGTATGTGCGCAAAATGTGCACACATGCATATTTCAGGGGTGCAACAGGGTGTCCTTTTGGCACCCTTGCAACACTGAAATTGCATTCTCAATTTGCGATTCTCTAATTGGTAATCGCAAATTGAGAATGTCTTCCCATTCATTCCTATGGGCCTCTTTGCCCATAGGAATGAATGGGAAGGTATTCCTTATTTACGAATCTCAATTTGCGATTCGCAAATAAGGAATATGTAGGATTCGCAAAATTTTTAGCAAATCCTACATACATTGCATTTTGCGATTCTCTAATTGCGATTCGCTAAGAATCACAATTTGAGAATCGCAAAACTCTTTTTTGATACATATGGCCCAATGATCTTTGCCTCCCGTTAACATAAATATTCCTGGTGGGTGGAAATCAAGGCATTATAAATACCTGCGACTGTTTTTCGAAGGACACCGACTGGGCTCCAATAGAGAAAGTTTCTAAGAAGGATTTATTGCAGGCACATCCTGGTTTCAGTCCTCAGCATGGTGTCAGCAGCAACTGACTCCTATGGAATTCCCTCCGCCTTACAATCTAAGGCAGAACCATGCAGTAGAACATATGCTAATATAAGAATGTACTACATCATAACATATCCCCTTTCGTTCCCTAGAAAGAGACCAAAAAAGAAATAAACAAAAGAGAGCACAAGGAATAACTTAAGAGCAAACACAAATACCCACCCCCCCCCCCAAGAATACAAGGATCCATTGTAAAGGAAAGAGAACCCCACATAGTTTATCTGGCATAATCTTTAAGGTAAGAAGGTGTCCTGCGAACTCTGGAACTGCTCTTATACATGGTACCACTCACACTTTCTTCCCAGGAAGAATCAACACCATGATCCATGGCACCACCTCTAACCTCTACATCTTTCATAAACAGCGCCGCTGAACATCCATAATCCCTCAGTCTTATACATTCTCCTCCTCTTTGATACAACGCAATGTTTCTAAAATTCCACCTCTCACAATTCTCCAATGTGACAATGTACTTTCCTACATCAGCAATGCAAAAAGGACCTTTAAATTTAGAGAGACCCCTTTCCATTCTTCTCGATCTCACTTTGACCCAGTCACCAGTGCTTTGTTGCTTCCCACGCCACATGATTTATCTCTCTTGCTTTCGCCATTTTCGACCCATTCTTTCAGCCAAGCAGGAACTAACGTGGTTCCGGGCATGTGGCCGCGCATAACTTGAAAGGGACTATTCTGTGTGGCGATATGCCCACACCATATTGGCTATCATTCCTTCAACATCATAATGATTTGCCATGGCAAGCTGAATAGTGCCTTTCACCAATCGGTTAACCCTTTCTGCTAAACCATTACCTTTGGATTATATAGTGAGGTGCGCATGTGTCTTATACCATTCTTCAGCAAAAAGTCCACCATCATCTGCAACGTTAGTTGAGTACCATTGTCGGTAATCAACACCACAGGGACACCTTTCTCCCTGAAGATTTCCTTCATCACTGTGATGGTGGTCTTCGTTGTCACATCTTTCATGAACTTTACAATAATCCAGCTAGAATGTACATCCACCACAATGACAGCAAACCTTGGATCTGCAGATAACTCCATCATAGAACCAATAATATCTAAATAAATGGTATGCCACGGCCTTTTTGGATCATCAATGTGTCCTCCATCAAACCTGGCCATTAAAACTCACCCTTGAGTCTCTTGCTTGTCAAACCTTGGCCTAAATGACCTTCATGTGCCAAGTCGAATAACCTCCATCTCAAACCCACAGGAGGAAGAAAGCGATCGCCCCTTATGAAAAGATTGAGACCACACATAGACAACTCCTCCGCAACCTTAAAATAAGGCTGTACGGACTGTGACAATGTGCTTTCCCTTGCCGCCCCACACTAAATCAATTTGCACACTTCCTTGAGCAAAATATCAAGTTTCATTTCTTCCTCCCACTGGTCAATAGTAAAGGCTCCTAATCCACTTTGAACTACATCATGTATGGATGCCACCGCACCCTCAGACTCAAATTGTTTTACAGACGTGGCATCCGCCATTTCCCAATCTAATGACAGCCTAGACAGGCAGTCAGCCTGTACGTTCTTCCAACCCTGTACAAATTCCACAGTATAGGAGCATTCATGAAGTCTGGGCGCTAGTCTGGCTAACCTTACAGATCCTTTGCCAGCCCCACCAGATGACAGTATTTTCATCAGAGGCTTGTGATCTGTGCGAAGCACAAAACAAGCACCCCACAAGTAAACACGAAAATACTCAGCACCCCATGCAGCTGCTAATGCCTCCCGTTCTATCACAGAATAGTTACTTTCGGCGGTGAGGATGCGTGAGGCAAACGCAACTATTCTCTCTTTTTTCCCATGCATTTGTGAGAATGCCCCTCCCAGCCCTGTGGCACTTGCATCCACCAACAAAATAGATTTCAATCTGTTATCAAAAAGAGCTAACACTCCAGCATTACAAATTTCAAGTTTTATGTCATCAAATCACACTCTCTGTTCATCGCCCCACACAAACCTCTTACCTTTCCGTAATAGTCTGCTCAGACTCTCTGTTTTATCCGCAAACCTGTCAACAAATTTTGCATAATATTCAATAAGTCCGAGAAAAGGTCATAATTGATCTGTCTCTGTGGGAGCAGGTGCCTACCTAATATCATCTAGTAAAGAGTGTTTTGCACTAATATTACCACTGGATATAGAATACCCAAGGTAATCTATGTGCTCTGTCAAAAACACACATTTATCCTTGTTCAAAGTTAATCCAAATTCCTCCAGTTTCTTTAGAACCCTCATCAAAGTGCCATTACGTTGCTCTACGGTTTCACCCATGACCAAGATGTCATCTTGGAAGTAAATTACATAATGTATTCCCTCCAACACTTTTGTCATCACACGTTGGAAGACACTCACAGCCAACGCCAAACCGAACGGCATACGAGTGAATTGATACGTCCCTTCAGTGGTGATAAATGTCGTGAGTTTTTTGGACTCCTTGTGCAGTCTAACCTGATGGTAAGCACTCCTGAGATCCAATTTTGAAAAAGACTTACCACCTTTCACCAATATTAGCATTTCACTTATATTTGGAAGTGGGAATGTGTCTACAACAATCTCTTGATTCAGGGATCTCAAGTCAACACCGAACCTCAGGCGGCCATCAGATTTTTGGGTGATGACCACCGGAGAAACCCACTGTGAACACTCCACAGGCTCAATCACACCCTCCTTGAGCATGTCACTGAGCAACTCCTTGACCCCTTCTCTCACCGATAGGGGTACTCTCCCCAGTTTATGTTGCCTAGGTACAGCATCAACCTTCAGTGTAATCTTGTATACATATCCTTTCAAGCAGCCTAAGGATTTTCCAATCACTTTCTCTGCCCCATTCAAAACATCATCCAACTGCACTTCCTGCACTACCATTATTTGGTTTTCCGCTCTAGGATTAATCATTATATTGAGGTCAAACTGATGCATCCATCCCAAAATTGGTGGGCCATCCTCCGACACATACACCTTACCAGTCGTGCATCACATTCCAAATTGGATATCCCCCTACATGTACCCCAAGATATGAATGGGCTCCCGTTGGTACCCTGCAGGATTGATGTCCTTTGCCAACAATGTAACACTATCCCACACTACAATGTATAGCTTCTAGGGAATGATGGTGTACATGGATCCCGAATCCACCATAAGTTCCACATCCTTCCCACATACTGTAAATTTTGCCACGGGTCTCACCAACCTCCTCTTATCATCCACTCCCATGTGCGTTTTCCCACCTCCATCAGCTTCACACACAACCAACACTCTATCTCCATAAACGTTGTTTTTAGCCCCCTCCACCACCACCACACTAGACTTCCCTTATTTACTCCATGGGCTGTTATCCTTACACATCTGTGCATATTGTCCTCTGCGCCCACATTTCCTGCACTCTTAATTGACTGCGAAACACCTCTTGGAATCGGCAGCATGATAACCACTACCACACCTCGAACATTCCTTGCCTCTACCCTTTAACAAAGGCATTGATGTTCCTTTTCCATCTTTCCGTTTCCCCACACACACCACGTCCTCTCCACCATCCTGAGTCCCATCATTAACTGCAGACACATCACCCCCTCTCTCTTTTCTGTTGAGTTACTTCATGCATCTTTGCGACTCCACAATGACCTTTGCCATGTCTATCGCCTCCTTGAGAGATTAGCCATGTTTTCTGAAAATATTAGATCAAGTACTTAAAAACCAGAAGGTTCGTTCATGAGCAATGAATACAATGAGGAAAAAAAACAGATGATGGACTTCAACGTGGAAGAAATTATTAAACTCAACAGCCCAATATAGGATGTGCACCCACTACTGTTACACTGTCCATTGCGTTGTTTACCGCTGATTGCTGCTGTCTGCTGGTTACAGTTCCACTGATAACCGCTGCCCTCATTTACCACAGAAGACCTTTTTTTTTTTAACTCAGCTGGAAACGTGAAGTAAGTCGCTTCCACCGGAATTGCAACGTGTGAACTTCCGCTGAGGCGCAGTGATACTGGAACGCCTGGTTGCGACGTGGCGCTCTCTTGCCTGATGTCCGCATAATGCCGTGAAACTACTTCCTTCCTCTTGTGACGCGGTTGCGTCGATGTGTGAGCGTTCCAGGCCGATGTGCGCACGGCACCTGAACAACACGCGCACAGCAGCCGCTGCAACTGCAGCATTTAAATTCCAAACAAAGGCCTCGAGCCCAACGCAGAAAACACAGTGAGGCAAAGTTAGTACTTCCACAGTATCTTGAATCTGCAAGTCTGAACTCCCTTTTAGGAGTCAGGATGTCTAGGTCTCACAAATGTGCCGTCCTTCTCACAAATGTGCCGTCCCTCACACAAATGTGCACTTCACAGGGTACGCTTTACAGGACCACTGACTCTGTTTCAGTCCTCCTCTTCCAAATCCCACCCTCACCACCAAAATGTTGTGGAAGAAAGACACCGTCAGGGCTCCAATAGGGAGAGTTCCATTAAGGATTTATTGCGGGCACAACCTGGCATCAGTCTTCACCATGCTGTCAGCAGCAACTGACTCCTATGGAATTCCCTCCGCCTTACAATGTAAGACATTACCATGCAGTAGGTCATATGCTAATATAAGAACGTACTACATCATAACACACTCCCAGAAAGACAGCTTGATTATGCCCAAAATTTCAATAATTAGTTGGCTGCTTGTGGGTAACATTTTCTCCACGTCAGCCCACTGATGTTGAACTCTTTCATCTCTACATAAATACTTTATTTATTTGTATTTTGTATGGGATTTATAAAGCGCCGGAATCACCTCCGAAGGAGTATCTCTGCGCTGCACAGAAGCAAAAGCCAGGTCAGATAGATCAGTAACAGAATAGTTCAGTCTTCAGGAGTTTCCTGAACAGAAGAAGATTAGAGCATTTACGCAATTCCACTGGCAGCAAGTTCCAGAATTTCGGAGCTAGGTAGGCAAAAGTTCTGCCTCCTGTTCGTTGTTTCCTGTAACGGGGGACCGCAAGCAGCCCTTTACCCTCTGATCGAAGCAGTCTGTTTGGGAGGTAAAACTTAAGTTTTTCCACCAAGTAGCTCGGGCTCTCACCATAAAAAGCCTTATGAGCTAGGCAGCAAAGTTTAAACTTAATACGTTGGCGAATAGGAAGCCAGTGCAGCTGTTTCAGCAGGGGCCGGGGAGAGGTTCGAGGAGGCACCTTGAGAGTCAAGCGTGCAGCAATGTTCTGGACTATCTGCATTCTACTTAAGAGGGATCCATTGGCGGATACCAAAAGAGCGTTACAATAATCAAGCCGGCTAATGACCAGGGTTTGAATCAGAGTTCTGCGAACAGATAAGGGCAGCCACTGGAACACTCTCCGCAGAGGACTAAGGGCCATATGTATCAAAAAAGAGTTTTGCGATTCTCAAATTGAGATTTTTAGCGAATCGCAATTAGAGAATCGCAAAATGCAATGTATGTAAGATTTGCAAAAAATGTTGCAAATCCTACATATTCCTTATTTGCGAATCGCAAATTGAGATTCGCAAATAAGGAATACCTTCCAATTCATTCCTATGGGCTAGGAGGCCCATAAGGGCATGTATGTGCGACATATGGCACTTTTAAAAAAATCAAAAAAGTGCTTTTTTAAAGAAAATCGCAAATTACCACCAACTTGAAGTTGGTGGTAATTTGCGATTCCTTAAGGCCAAATAGCAAATTTCTGGTGCTTCCAGAATTGCATTTAAGGAATCGCAATTTGCAATTCCTTAATTGCATTTGCAAAATAGAGAATCGCAAATTTTGCAATTCTCTATTTTGTGATGGCCTTTGGGATGATACATCCCAAAAGGCTTATTCTAATTCGCAAACGGGCCGATTCTGAGAATCTGCCCGCTTGCAAACGGGAAAAAGGCTTGATACATATGGCCCTTAGAGTGTGGTAGCAGGTCCCAGAAGTGGCTGTGACTTGGTCTCTCATAGATAGAGAGTTGTCCAATCGGACCCCCAGGTTTTTGGCCATGGGTTTCGGGACAGGAGCAGGGCCTAACGTAGCAGGCCACCATTTTGGGGACCAAGTCGTTTGAGCTGGGCCAAATAGCAAGATCTCAGTCTGGCAGCATTTAGCTGGAGGAAATCCTCTGTCATCCAACCAGATATAGTTTGCATGCCCTCAGCAAAACGTTGTTTAGATAAGTGTATGTCATTATCAAACGATAGAAGAAGCTGAGTATCATCTGCGTAGGAATAGGGAGTAAATCCACATTCTCTAATAATCCTGGCAGAGGGGCCACATACACATAGAACAGGGTGGGGCTAAGGCAAGACCCATGGGGCACCCCCTTGGTGAGCTTCAAGGTCTGAGAGCGAAAGGGGCCCAGATTGATCGTTTGAGTGCGCTGGTCCAGAAAGCTTGCAAGCCACTTTAGAGCCTGTCCCTGCAAACCAATCTCTCTCAATCGGTGAATCAGCTTCTGGTGAGAGACAGTATCAAAGGATGCTGTCAAATCCAACAAAACCAGCAGCACTGCCTTGTTGTTGTCCAATGCCAGTTTGATGTGATCTGTAACACCGATGAGGGTGGTTTCAGTAGAGTGGTTAGGCCTGAAGCCAGACTGGGAAAGATCGAGGATGCCTTGATATTCCAGGTATACCATCAGCTGTATGTTTACGTATCCTTCCATCAGTTTGCTCATAAGCGGCAGAAGCGAAATTGGGTGATAATTAGCCAGCACATCAGCAGGTACCTGTGCTTTTTTTTTGATAGGTAGCACTTGAGCTGCCTTCCATTCAAGTGGGAGTACCCCTTCACTCATAGAAGCGTTTAGGATGTTGCAGATGGAGGGGGCAAGAGAGGCAAACAGATAGGCTGGCATTATATCTAGAGGAGAACCAGATTTCACTGTTTTTAACATGGCTTCGGCTTGTGGAATCTGCAGCACAGGAAAATGTTCAAGGCAGGCATCAGTCCTTCTCAAGGTTGAAGGCGGTAGGTTAGAGGGGTCCAAGGAATTAGTATCATTAGGAAATTGATCATAAATTAGATTGATTTTTTCCTCAAAATAATTAGCAATGTTATCGCAGAGCACCTGCGAAGGAGGAGTCTGCCGGGAGCAGGCAATAGGGTTAGTAAAAGTGTTAAGAGCTTTATAAAGTTCCTTGCTAGAATTGCCCGCCTGACTTAGACTTGAGATAACATGGGCTTTCCGTGCCTTTTTTATGTTCTTATGGTAACTAGCAAGTGCTGTTTTATAGATAAGTTTCTTGTTCTCCATGTGAGTTTTGCGCCAGATGTTTTCAAATTTTTTGCATTTATATTTTTCATTACGCAAGTCAGGAGTGTACCAGACCGCATATTTCTTATGAGTGTTAGTATGTTGCTGTTTAAAGGGCGCTAGAGTGTCTATCACAGAAGTAATAGCCTCATTAAAGACCCTAAGCCTTGTTGTAGGGATTCTGCACATATACAGAGCTATGCACAGGATAATAGGACCTCGGAGTATAGTGGTGAACCAACCATGCACCTTAGTACCCACAATCCCAATCCGACTAGCTTTAGCGTCTCATTCGCAGCGAAGCTACCAATGTTTAGACAACCCAGAACACGGTCTCTCTCAGGACTCGCGGGAGCAAGAACACTCTTTCATAACTCACTCATACTTGTCCACAACGTGCGTAATAAGAGACGCAGTATAGCTTAAAATGTTTATTTCAACTATCGTGCTCTAAGATACAGTACACGTGCCAGTACTATCAGCATAATGCATAATGATAAAATAATAAGCATGGTTACAATTCCATAGAATACAAACGGGGACAGCATTTTATAAAGACAGTGGACATAGGGCTAAATAGCCTTACCACCCTCCCCGTGCTAATAACTAGTTTATTATAAAAATAGAAGACCTCTGGGCTTTGTCAGGCGGACCCTCATACCTCAATATCTAGATGCAAGGTTTACATCATCAGACAAGCACAGCTCTTCTCTCTGGAAAGGTTTTCCTCCGAGTGTCACCAACAGGGAGATCACAATATTAAAAGCACACGAATTTCTCCAGTGCAGCTGTATTTCGTGTTATGTCTAAGTGCGAGTGGCTGACCAGATCAGCAATAACAAGGGACGTTGTTTTTCGACCTTGTACATTGTGTGCAGACGAAACCCACAGGGAACAGGAGAAAAGGTGAAAGGCAAAAAGGCAGACAGTTCTAATATAGCCGGGCACAAGCAGAGGCTGGAAAAACAAAGTCACAGAATAACGTGTGCAAAAAAGGCATCATGGCAGCCAGGCCTAAGCTAACTTAGCAATGCAGACAATGAGGCCACAAGCCACACTACAGCCTATTTACAATATCCATAGGTTCTTCAAATGTTGGAGGTATGAAAATTTTACCAAAAGAATCAGGCGCATCTTTGTGCCACTGTCTTCTAAGGGTGTGTGTGGAGTAACAGGGGACACTATTCTTTTGAAAGCCATTAATCTGAAAATCAATCAGAAAGTGATCAGACCAGATCAATGGGCGAGGGGGATCACTAGATATATACGATGAGTTGTTGAGAATGATGTCCAAGGTGTGGCCGGCCGAGTAGGTTGGGCCTACATTGATCTTTGCAAGGCCCATGGAGGCCATATCAGCAAGGAAATTAGCCGCATCAATGTTCTCACTGTCCTCACTGTGGATGTTAAAGTCCCCTAGTTACAGAAAATGTTTGGTAGTAATCATGTGAGGGACAATCTTCTCCATCATTTTTAAATTAAAATCTTTAAGAGGCCCCAGAGGGCGGTAAACAAGTGCGCCCTTTAGGCACTCTCGAGGAGTAAATTCAATCTTAAAAATACAAATACTTGTTTCTTAGCACAGTCCCGAGATGTTAATAATTATTGTCTCTGTGGCATCAATCAATCAGTAGATTTGTATACCGCTACTTGTCACCTGTGAGGGTATCCAGGCGCATGAGTGCAAGGTCTGATGGATGGCATATTTTATTAGGCTGTTTATTGTTTTACCCCAATGACATGGATATCTTTGATCATTATTTGTAAAATATCATATTTTAAACCATTTGATTGCAATGTAGCTTTTGCACAGATAGGTTCATTTGGCATTCCTATGGGTTTAGGCCAATTTGTTTGTGCAACAAAATATTTAGCTAATTGATATTGAGGTTATTTTGCTTCTTATTGTAATGTTTTATTAGACTTTGTCTTAATAAACTATTGTCCTGGGGTGTTTGAGGAAGACGGGCTTTTAAAAAAAGTGGTTAGCATCAAAACCCACAAATACTCTCCTGTGGGGGTTGGATAATGCATATGTTAGGAAACTAGAGTTATCCCTGGAATGTGAGTGTAGAATGCATGCATACTGGCTGAATGACTGATGTTTCTGATGAGAGTGTCTGCACAGACATGATGTGTGGTGGGGTCAACTGCCTGTCATCTGCTGTGCCTGCCTGTTTTGTAAACATGTTCTGTGGGGCAGTAATTAGCGATTGGGTCATTTGAATAAGAGAGAGGGGCATGTTTTTTAGCAGCACCAACGAGAGGAAGGGTATGTGGTTTTCTGTTTCTTCTCTTATCCTCTCTACATCTCAACTTTTCCCTTTCTGCCACCCATATTTTCCTCTCTTTCGCCCCCTCTCTTCCATGTCTTTGGACCATTGCACTGGAGTTTTGTAAGAACTTTCCAAAAGCTTCTGTATTTAGAATGTTAGGAATGTGGCATTCTAAGGACAGTAATCAGCCATCTGCTGAGTGGATGAGGATGGAGCTGGGTGTCTGATTGTCCAATATTTTCTTCAATAATACATAGAATACAATGTAAAGGACTGGACAAGAGAGTCGATCCTTCACCTCTTTCTTTAGAGGCTGCGAGGAACGGGTGAACCATTCCAGAACCCACACTATCTGTCAGAGTTGTAATATGGGGTTAAAAGAGGATTTTCTCTCTGGAAAGTAGTGTCTGACAGCACAAAGAAAAAAACGCTGAAGGTACAAATAATTTCAAGGTACTGGGTCCCATTAGTAGGAAACTTCTTCCAAGGCTGAAGTTTTGGATCTGGGTAAGACCAGGACTGGAGCAGAGCAGGAGCTGGAGTAAGGCGAGGACTAGAGCTAAAGTAAGGGAAGGAGTGGAATAGACTGGAGCTTGAGTAATGCTAGGGCTGGAGGAGAACTGGAGCAGGGCCAAGACTGCGGCTGTCCGCGGCCCCCGCAGGGGGCCACCTCAGCAGGGCGGCCCTTTAGTGCCATTTTGGCACCGCCCACCCGCTCTAGTCTTTGGAGGGGCTGTGGAGCCCTCTAGCTAGGTCACCTCTGTGACGTCCTTCCGGTGCGATGGGGGGGGTAGGGCATATATGCCTCCCCTGCCCCTCCTGGCGGTCTCTGTTCGCCAGCCATGCCGTCTGGACACGATGTCCAGTCACGCCGGGGGTCGTCGTCGTGCCGTCTTGGTCCGTCGGGTTTAAGGTGAGTCAGGGTTGAGTGTGTCATCCCTGCCTCTTGCTCGGTGTATCTCCAGCGGTTGTGCCTTTCGCCGTTGGTGGCGTGGCACGAGAGACCCCGGTGGTGTCCCCGAGGTTATGGTGTGTCCGGGAACCTTTCAGGCGGTTTGAGTGGCTCGTTTGTTTACCGCGGGCATTAAGTATGTTGGTCCTGTCCTGGCCGTCTTAGGTGCACGGCGAGTCCGGCATGGAGGGGGGGACAGAGAGGCTCGAGCCATAAACAGTGGCATGTGGTTAATGGTTGTTGCAGCTTTGGTTTTCGGGCGCAGCGGAGTGCGGTCCGGCAGCAGGGGGACAATTAGCATGTGGGGCCTTGAGTTACTGCCTTTGAGGCTGGCGAGCTGGGTCCCCGTCGTGGCGTTCGCAACACCCTCTTCCGTGAGCAGCATGGGTCTGTCACCATAACCCCCGACCTTGCCATAAAACACTCAATTGCCAAGTCACGGGCAGAACGCTGGTTGGGCACACTTTCCAGTTGCTGTGTAGTCGGGCTTAGCTTGCCCGATGCCACGTGGGGGCTCCGACACACTTCAAGGGAGGCTCAACATCCTGTGATTCCGGTGGCAATTCGTGCGCTGCTGATGTGGTTTTTCACGCCCAGCAGGCTGTCTGTGTACATGGGAAGGATTCCAATGTCCCTCCTGCCGGGCTTCATAGAGGCACTGGGTTGTCCGTAGAATAAAATTTAAAAAAAACAAAAAAAAACACCAAGCACTTTTATGCTGAGGCAGGCAGCGCAATAAATGGTGTCAAGTAACGCCCCCGTAGTAGGGGTTGCCGCCCACAACCTTTAAGATGCTGTGTATGTGTCCCACGCTTTCAGTTAACTGGGTTGTTGCACGTTTTAACTTTAGGAAATACCGGTTTTCGAGCAGGCTTGTGTGAGGCAGGATGCATGTTAAATGCCCCAGCTGCAGTGGTCCCTGTTACGCTTCTGGTAATTTGGACGGCCTGCGGTTAATGGGCAAACAGACCCCTCTGTTGAAGCATCTTCGAATTTTAAGGCACAAAGGAACTCCTTCCATTGTCTCTCATGCTGTTTTCAGAAGGCAACGGCTCCTTTCGATCGTTTTGTCCTCAGTAGAAGCGGAAGGGGTCCTGACTGGACTGCCTGAGTATCGAATACCGGTTTGTGAGTAACGAGGGTTACAAGTGGAGAAGTTTTAACATGTGGACACATGCTGCGATAGCCTTCTGTTACTTTAGGGAACTGAGCAATTGCTCCAGTTCGGTTTTCTTTGCCGGCGGCCACAAGCTTAATGATGGACAAGTACAACTTTACACTGATTCCTGTGCTTAGAGCGTTTCTTTGTATAACCACTTTCTATTAGATGCATTTTATTAGTTTTATAGCGCCACTCATACCTGTGTAGGGTGTCAGAGCACTTAACATCACACACAGATTACACAGATAATCAATCATACGTGTGTAAATCGATGTATTGGAAATGTTACATAAGACAGAGGACTACAAGGTGTAAGAGTCAAGGCATCCATACTGGTAGGCATAATAGTTATAGAGTAAGTCAGAATTTAAAAGGCTAACACCATTAATAATAAGAATTGATTTCTACCCAAATGAACCCTTTTTGCAGCATCAGGATGATGAAAGACTGGGGAAAAATCATAATGTTCTAATCTATACCTTGCAGTTTGCATGCAGCTCTTTGAGGACAGTTAATAGTTCACTGTCCTATGCTATGATTATGGTGTATTTTGTAATGGTATTTACATTTGTAAATGGTGTAACTTTCTATTACTCCTTGTAGGTGTTAATTATTTATTAATTTTGACCTAATGACTTACTTTTGCTGGAGCGGGGGCCAGCGGTTGCGCAGTCGGCGAAAGGGAATACATCGGTTTTGGCGGGTGTTTCTCTACATTGTAGAGCGTTGTCACCCGAAGAAAGCTTCTAGGAGCTTGCTGTCAATTGAAATTTTCCAGGGGGGCGGTTGGAACACTTTGAGCCTGCGCTCCTCTTTAATAAAATAAAGTGGATGGATACTACTGATGGTATACCCATTGACCGCCTCCAGCGGAGATCGCTGTAGGACCGAGTCTGAGAGTGTAGCTCAGGTGGTTATTGCGAGTGCTGCCTAGATTTGACTTGCAGGTCAGCACATAACAACCTTCCTCTTTCTAAGATGAAGGAAAATAACTTAATTGGGTAATACACCTATTCGTCTAGCGCCAAGGGATAATTACATTTGTAAAGTGCATTTTAGGAATATGCCATAGTACCAGGATTATATTTCACTGATATTGACGGGCATTTCGGTGTTTTGGCAAATATGGAGCTACTAAGAAATATTTCGCTGGGGGCCTCCTTGTGTTGCATTCCTCGGGTTTGTGCTCTCCATCACGGTGGAAATTACTTGGAAGTAAGTGTTGCGGGGACGTGGTGTTCTTTCTCATGTCATGTTTCCCATCGTGAATCGTACTGCCATTTGGGGGCAAACCTGTGTTGGCATGTTGTGGACTTGGTTTCACGCAACGACTGCAACGAGAGGTACGGTAACGGGGGTGAGGTGGCCGGTAGTGTTTGCTTGGCCAGGCGTTTGCTGAAGGTGTCTTGCGATTTCTTCATGGGCTTAGCGGGGCAGGCTACCTTGTGCCCGGATTTTAACAGACTAGGACACGCAGCGAAAGTTGTGGTAGACAGGCGCCAAGAGATAGGTCTTCTGATACATCTATGCCTGGTTTAGTATCCAGGCTACGGAGTGGATGTGTGACACTCTGGTATTGGACGTGGTCAGCTGGTTGGCAGACTGTCTAGATCTGGGTTTCTAGCTCGGGCCTGTCCAAGTAAGGGTTCAAGTGCCAGATGTCGGCCCTGGGAGACTATTCCACAGGCCTGGGGAGTGGCAGAACAGAAAGTGGCTTGTTTCAATGTCTCGGTCACAGGTTCAGATCCTGGTAGGTCCACTCAGCATGTATCCTTCTGAGGTCGATAAAACGAGTACCATGGAGTTGAGTAACAATAAACATGTTATGCAGCGCCAAGATACCATGGGGTGAACATGTTCCCAATTAGTCAGAAGCGGAATTGTGAAGAACTTTGGTGAATACAGTGGGCTCACTCCGCAGTGTAGTAAGCGAGAGTTCAGCACTATTTCCATGAGGTTGTAGGGGGGCAGGCAACAAAGTTGACACAGCCAAAACGACAAAGCTTTCATTAGCGCCGCAAGTGCAGTGGCATTGGGGCCCCAGGAGAGTAACTAGCCCACTGCGCCCATTACTATGTACTGTGCAACCCAACTTGATGGGAGGGGGTAGTTTACTTGCGCATTACCGACCATGAAGCCAAGTATGCATCGCGGGGCTCTGCTCACACTAAAGTGGGCCAAGATCACACAAAGCATAGGATGAGAGTGCGGTGTCAGTCAGATATGGCGATTTTATGAGAATGCCAGAGGTAGCGAATATGACATCGGATTTGATCAGTGATAATATCATGGTTCTTCTTCTGTCCCAAGATAGACAATAGTTACGGACAAGTTCTCTTTTGCAAAGAATAGTTATTTTGTCTTATTCGAGTGCCTCTTTCGCTGTATAACGAGGTCTGACTCCTTGAAAGGATGAGCTCTTCACCCCCACCGGGGGCATGCGTCACCAGAGGAGTCTCCAGTGGTCATGGGGAACTCTGCGCAGTGCTTGTAGAAGGTCACGTACCATTAAGGGCATGTTACTACCAAAGTTGGGGTCAAAATGGGCTGGAGCAGTAAGCTAAAGTTAATGCACAAATAGGCCACAATGTATTAAAGAACATTTGGCATCCCCAGTATTCAAGAAAGGGCAGGTATTGATACACATTGTTCCCCTCCTGTCCCCACTGTCTTGTCTGCTCCCTGGTACACTAGCAGAAGTTTGGGAGGGCATGACTCCACCTTTGGTGGGGACTGGCTCAATTCGATGGACAAATCCAAAATGTTTCACATTTACTAACGTGTGAAATTCTCTGCTGCCTGTTCATAGTTATTCATATGCACAGTATTATCAATTTAAATAACCGCTGCATTGACAAGTACGACCAGCGGACGTTCACGCACCAAGGCATTTGGTTAATTTACAAACATCATTTTTTCCTCCTCCCTGACAATAATACCAAGGTGGGAGCAAGAGGTTAATCAGTTGTTAGGTTCACTCTTTGGGTGACCTGGGTTCCTATTATAAATGAACAACCTTGTTTATTAAATTACACACAGGAACAGGTGGTGTACAAGGTCATTTATTTTGCGGTCCTCTTATTTGTGATAAGGGAGGAAAAGTGCATACCATCGACAGTCCCGATGGCTTAGGGAGCGGTGAATGCTCGGCCGTTCGCATTGGCAGGTGATTTATGGATGGGCTTAGCTTTGCATGCTACCCGCAGTGGTTTTAGTGACTAGGGTGAGGCAGTGGATAGTATTGCAAGCATGCGCTCAGAGACGGGTCCTTCGATACCATTATTAATCTTAAGCTCGTCAGTGTACAAGCCAAGGAATGGCGGCATGCCCCCCGGGTGCTGGGGATGGCTTGTTGGTGGGCAGCTGGTCATGTTTGTTGCAAGCTTGCACTTGCTGCGGTTTCCGCAGAGTCTGGGGGCAGGTTAGCATCCCCACCTGGTTTCCGCAGGGTTGATGTGTCTTCAGTCAGTATGATCAAGTAGAGCCATTATCGATTGGCGTAGCTGGACATAAGTATCCAAGGGATTATAGAGCAAGTGTTCCGTGTTCTGAGCCTAGTATATGCAGGCGTGAGTAAGAATGGTAGCCGCCAGTCCAATCTTGCATCACTCTAAATTCAGGAGAATAGGCATTTATTTAAGTGTGAAATAGGCCCCACACAGAGCTCAAAGGGACCATTCACCTAGGCTAACCGGGACTGTGCAAACTAGTATGAGCTGGGTCGCACGCTGGGACCAAAAAACCCCCTTCACCAAACTGCTGGGCATTGTGTTGCCAGGGTCGTTGAAGGACAGGCAAGGGCATTAATGGGCCGTATTAAGCAACAGGGTCAGCTGCAGGGTGGACTGTCAGTTGTCACTCCACGATAGGGTGCGGTGGTGCTAATAGTGGGCACAATACATTACCCTTTCTAACCAGATGTGACACCATTAGGAGGTTCACTAGGGTTTAGCAATCTAGAAGGTTGGTGCAAACTGGTCAACTGGGCGCAGTAAGTGCATCCTAGAACCAAGGGTAGGCTCCATGTTTGTCCGTTAAGCTCTAATGCCCCGCCTGGAGAGCGGGACCAGCCAGGCGGGTTGGGGACGCTGGAAGCCAACATAGGGTGCTGCTGTCCCAACAATTAGGGAAACAAGGTATGTGGGGTGCCTAGCTGCTCCCAGCATAGCACATTAGGTGGGCACAAACCGGGATGTTACCCATTTAATGTCGCGTCTGCACACGGGGTTAGCAGTTAAGCAAAGGGAAGTCCCCTCAGCAGGAGCTGAACAGGTGTAATTCTGTAAGACAGGAGGGATTCATGGCAAGTACATGAGGGCACTCTTGCCTATTTTCACTTATTCCTGGTTTCATCAGACAGTTCATCCGGTCAGGTGTCTTTTCAGGGACACAACAGGGCATTAATGGAGCTGCATGAGGTAGCGGGGTAACATGCTGTGAGGCAGTGTGGTCTCAGCAGACCCTCAAAGGGGGCTGCGGAAATCCTTGAACCTGGGAACCTTAGATTCTAACATTATCATGGGTGATACACACATGACCCCCTGGTCATGTGGGGTTGGTATGCCCAACCCTGCATTTTAAGGTGCCTGGAAAGGAAGCTGAATGCGGACTTGAAGTTGTGGAGGGCAATGATTCCAGAGATACCCAATTAAACAAGGTCCATAGCTGGATTGAGCTCCAAGGGTCACGGGATCGAGCTTTAGTTAAGCAAGCCAATGGGTCCAGTGCAAATATCTGGGCAACTGCATCAGAGTAGGGGCTCCTTGCTCTACGGGCAGGTTTTGGGTTGCTTCAGTTAGCACAATATTCTCCGCCCTGACAGCCCCAGCAGATAGGCTGGTCGTGGAAGCGGTCATCTAGCAAGGGTGACGCTGTCCCACAAATTTGTGGGAACTGGTGTTAAAGCACTTTAAATACGGGAGGATTGAAACTAAAGGTTGCAGGAGGGTGGGAGCCTACATTAGCCCCAAGGGTAACGTCAGGCACCTTATTGCAGACAGTGCGCACTGTATTAATGCAGACATGTTAACTAAGCTGTTATGTCTAGGGGGGTTTCACCACAGAGGGAACTGAGCAGGCGAAATTCCCATAAGGAATAAGGGATGCATGGCAAGGGCGGGAGGGCACCCTCGATCATTGGCACATACTTCCAGTTATGACCATGCCCTTGCGTCATGATTTAGAAAGCAGAGGGACAGTGCAAACATTAAACACAGGTGTTCAGGCACACACGGTGCTAGAAGGATGGCAGCTAGGTGAGAGCAGCAAATAGATGGGGCAATGTGAGCCATGGTGTCTGAAATCGTCCCACCCAGAGTGGGCACGGGGCTCGGTGTTGTGAGGCAGTGGAACTTTCCCGCAGGAGGGGGATTAGTTCTTGGCACAGGTTCACAGGCCAGAAGGGCCTTTGGTTTCATCAGATACTAGCTGATCCAGGCTAACGTCAAGGGCTATTGTGATATAGATGGGGTTCATCTATCACCAGTAGGGAGGATCCCTTCCTTAGATTTGCAGGAGGCCTGGAAATGAGCTGTTTTGGTGAGATCAGCAACTACATGGGTCAATGTAACTCTGGTGGTCCAAGATGATCCCCCGCAGAGGTGGCACAGAGCTAAGTCAGAGGAGGCCGTTGAACATCCCTGTAAGAGTGAACAGTTCATGGCGTAAGTTCGCAGACCAGAGACGAGCTGTTCCAGGCTAATGTTAAAGGCTACTTTGCTAAAGATGGGGTCCATTGTCACCATGGCCATCCAGGCGTACGCCTAGGTTAGGTTGACAAACTTGGGTGCAATTGCCACAGGTGGGCATGGACACTTTCCACTGGACATGCACGAGGCCCTAGAAAGCAGGTTGCAGGTCGGAAATGAGCTGTTTTGGTGGGGGCTCTCGCGGCGACGGGAGCCGCCTCCAGAGCTGTGGCGGAGTTACAGGGCGATCTGGAAGCAGACTGGTACAGTAAGGGTACCTCTGCGGCAGACCGGTACAGTAAGGGTACCTCTGCGCGGCACAGTAGGGGTGCCAGAGCCAAAGACCAGGAGCCTCAGGGCAGGTTCCTGGAAAACCGCGACGGCGCCCCGTTAGTCCTTCGGGCGGTTGGGGGCCTGACCAACCGGGGGTTTGCCCTGCTACGCTCCGCCCTGAAAAGGGCGTGAGTAGAACAGACCAACGTGTCACGTGATCCGGAAGAGGATCATCAAAGGTAGCACTGACGGGGTGTCCCACAGTGCTGGCTCACCAGGCGGGCGGGGGCAGCATAGGTTGGCACAGCTGCCCGCCCTTGGATCGCCCGTAAGATAACCCACATATTGCATACTCCTGTATGGAATAAACCTGCAGCAATATTTTCCCACTACAAAGTTGTCTTCGCAATTGACTGCCAACAACAAGAGAGTGTTGCTCAAAGTTACTTTATTTTAAAGTGCTCTCGTGCTCCCGCTGCTGCGTTTTGGCTGCCACACAGCCTTGACACAAACAGAGGAACCATGTTTTGTTACACCATTTAAAATGCACACTACATCCTCATTCATAGAAAGTGACAACAGATTTACCCGCTTTGTTTTGGTACACATAACCTTGCACATCAATATACTAAAATCTTGCAAATCCTGTATGAATACATTTATAGAAATGCTAAGGCCTCGTTCAATGTTATAATACATATAAAAAAGTAAATGATTTAAATGAAGTTGGAATTAAAACGTAGTCTGTTTTCCGTTAAAAGCATATCGCATGACTGATGTCTTTCTATGAATGAGGAAGTGGTGTGCACTTTAAATGATGTAACAAAACATGGCGCCTCTGTTTGTGAGCAAGGCTGCACGGCAACCGAAACGCATCAGCGGGAGCACAAGAGCACTTTAAAATAAAGTACCTTTGAGCAACAATCTCTTGTTGTTGGCAGTCTTTTGCGAAGTACGTGAAAAAGACAGATGGTATATATGGATGTAACTATAAAAATAAACACAACTATACCAGGCAATACTAAAAAGGCAAACCCATAATTATAAATATAAATACAATTGTGGCAATAAACATTAATATTTAAAAAATTCCAGCATTATGATAGTTTTTCAATAATCTATTCATTTGGTAATGAACCCTTCCCTTCTAGCCCCTAGCTAAACTATCGTAGCACCAAAAGTGTCTTCCTGAGTTTCTCAGATGGTTTCTGATCTGCATACCTTAGCTAAACAACAGAATTGTTGTAATTAGCTTCTATACTACTTGGAGAATGTCACTTTCTGTCTTAGTTATGGTGTTCCTGAGCAGATGAGGAACTGTTGGCTTCATGCCGGTAGCCTGATCTAGTTTTTTTGAGTTTTATATAGCGCAAACCCAACCCGAAGGTATTAGAGCGCTTTACATGAGCACCAGTTGCGTTACAGACTGACACATTCATTTTGTTAGGCACCGGAAGATTACTTGATTTGCCCAGAATCACAGGATGTGAGCGTCCCTGCCGAGCCTCGAACCCGGTTCCCCTGCTTTGAGGTCGACCACTCTAGCCATTAGGCCACATCCTGTTGGCAGCACAGCCCACATGTAGTTCCCAGGAAGCTGAAGATGCCTCTCTATCCTATGACTACACTAAGCTAAAATACATTTTCTGATTATTTCAAAAAGACCAATCCTGCTGATAAATGATGTAAAATGCAACAATAGCATGAAAATTCCTTTGCACCTTCACTAAATTCTATCCCACATTATAAATCATATTAATACATACATATGAATAATTGATGCACAATCAAACTATAATAAGATAAATGTTATATATAGTACATATGCAATCAATACTAAATGCAACACATATTTCTCAATGAAAAATGTTCACTTGAAAGCATGAATCTTCCTCTCCATGGGTGAAGCAGTGCTCTCTGCTCTCTGTCGGAACAGACAGCCCTTTCCGAGCAGCCTGGAATTCCTTTATGACGTAGCAACAGTGGGAAACAACTGCTACGTCATAACAGTAAAAACCCTGATTTAGAAACTAGTATCACTGTTTTTCTCTAGAGGAGTTGTCTATGATGTCACTCAGAACCCGATGTGAAAAACACCCCTGTTATTCACTTTTTTGCCCATCTATAATTGTATGTTATGTATGGCCCCCAAAATCATCTGCCCCTACTTTCAACTTCTATGCATGAGCAGAGGAGTGATGTCACTTTTATGTGTTTATTAAAATTGTGCATTATTAATTGTGTGCAGAGCAATTGATCTACACTTGAATTCCCACATGTACACTAACATAAAACTGTTGCAGTTAAAATGAATTTGCTATGACCTGTTAAAGTGTGTTTTCCTAGCTTATGCTAACTTGACCTCAGTTAGGCCTCAACGCCATCTTACCTAAATTTGCTATCACAGCATCATGTTTATTATGTTATTAATTATGTTGCATGTAGTCAAGCAAGATGTGGATTTGTTTATTTCTGAATGACACTTCTCAAAGAAAGCCTGCTGGAGGGCCTACTGTTACATTTTTTCAAGGACCTTCCACTTGCATACGGTATTGCATTGACAACAATAGTTCACTGTTGTTATGTAACTAGTTTGTTCTGACACCTACGGACGACATTAGGTCAGAGGGGCTGAATCAGTATTCATGTATTGCGTTAGTGCTAAGGTGGTAGGTAGGGTTTTGTGACGATTTTAAAATGTATATTTAGATTTTTTGAAATGTAATTCTTTGCTTACACCACAATGACTTTGCAGCCCTAATGTTTTTCAATGGTGAAACTGGCTTTATAAACCCTTGAATTTGAGACAGATCCTTTTGTGTCTTTTCTAGGGATGCCGCCCGATTTCTTACTGATTCGGTGCACATTTGGGTCTTAGACTATTATTGATTTTGCTTATTACTCTGATTTGTTTTTATTACTCAAATTGTGCAATAAACCTTCATGGTTTTCCTAAATTCCGCTCCAGAACTCACATTTTGAAGCAGTCCTTTCTTTATTTGACTATATTTTTAAATGCTATTATGAACCTTGTCTCTGGGACACATTGCCTCGGAACTGATGGTTAACACTATCCACGCACCCAACTCCTGGGCGTGCTATTGAGCAGTAAAATGTTAGGAGTACAGCATGCCCACAGGAGTAATGGAAGAGCCATACATAACATAACATACATAACACCGATCATCACCACTCTCTGTGCCTTTCCTCCCCTCCAGGAACTCTGCACCCTGCTTTCCATCACTGCTTTGATAGACTCTTAAGGAGCCCAGCCAGGAATTCTAGTATGAGGTAGCAACAGTGGTTAACAGCTCTGTAACCCACTGTTCCTGTTTCATAGCAGTGAATTCCTGGACTCAGGATCCAGTCGTTCACGCTAATGGCTCTCTTTAAGTATAAGACAGATGACAAGAAGGTTCTCACTTTTGTGATGCAGCTTTGACATTGGCTGGATCGTCCAGGTCATTCCTGTAGGGACTCTTCATCTTCCACCCAGCACCATCCTCTTCCCCTCAGCCAGTGAGCAGCTAACACGCCCCATAATGTCACATTCCTAACATTTTAAATCCGGAAGCTCTCATAGAACCCCAATGGAAAGGTCCAAAGTTATAGAAAAACGGGGGTGAAGACAGGAAAATATGGGTAGCAGGAAGGGAGAAGGTGAGGTGTGGAGAGGATAAGCAAAAGAATCGGAGAATATACAAAAAAGAACAATACATCGAAAATTACAAATGTGACAGGCCTAAGCTCCTCAACGACCGAACCCTCAAAAAGTGTCTTGTTTATGAAGCCAGTGACCTGCCCTGACAGGGGCCACCGCGCCTGAGTATCATATGACGGCTTTCTCCGGTTCCCTATTGTGTCGAGCCAACAGCAGTGACAGTCGGTGTGGGATGGTGTGATGTGGCGATCTAGTTACCTCTGGAGGAAACCTGAGGTCCCTAAACCCATCCGAGCTTCAAGAGCAGTAAGGGATACTCCAAGTGTCTGGTTCCCAGATGAGCACCTGGTCTCGGCCTTGCTCCCGCCCAGGCTGTGACTGGATGAGAGACATCACAGGATGCGCCGCTGACACACAGGGAGCATAACTGGTAGCATGGGAGTGTGTAAGTCATGGCGGAAAAACTTGTCACTGTCAAGGCTCAGCTGTAGAACCCCAAAACACCCCCCAGCAGCAGCATCCCTCCACAAACCTGTAACAGCCACTCCTCCTGCAGCTCTTCCTAGCTTGCAGAAGCCAAAGGCCAGCAGTCACGTCACTTCCTCCTAGCCATCGCTCGGCTCCAGTGATGCCTCTCAGTGTTCAGCCGCATCGCTCTATTTATTGCAGCACCCGAGCCCACACACAGCGTTGCCAGTGCAGATTAGACCGTGGTTCGGTTTGACCTGCAGCACCCACGCTGTTCCAGCACCGGGATCCAGACATTATTCCCAAAGTGCACCTGACTCCTTACAGGAAGAACATTTCCAGCGGAGGGACTCGCACACAGTTCTGCTGATGCCCCCCAGTCCACCCTGGCCTGCAGCACAACATTCTGTCCCTGCACTTGGAATGAGATGCAGGTCTCACAGTCCACTGTCACTGGTTTAGCACTGTAGTCCACACATAGATTTAATAATGCACTTTAGTGGTGACTTGTTTCTATAGGATGGCCCACACATATCTTTACGTAGGTCCTGACCTGAGGCAACACCGCACCCCATTGCAGTTGGAGTACGAGACTCACACACAGCTCTGCAGAATCACCTCAGTGCTGACCTGCAGCACTCCCGCTGTTGGTCAACAACTAGATCCACACACAGCTCTGCCAGTCCACCTCATTCCTGGCCTGAAGCATCTCCGCTGCTGTTCAAAAACTGCACCCACACACAGCTCTGCCACTTCACCTCAGTGCTGACCTGCGGCATCTCCCCCTGCTGTTCAGTAACTCGACCACACAGCTCTGCCAGTTCACCTGAGCACTGAACTGCACCACCTCCTCTCCTGTTCAAGGGGTGCATCCACATACACAACGGAGAGATCACTTCGGGCCTGATTCACAGAACTAACTTACGTCAAAAACGTATAGTACTTTTTGGTATTCACAGAATACACTTACTCATTTCGGTATTCACAGAAGTTAGTAGTCCTAACTTTAGGACTCCTAAATGCCTTCTGTGAATACCGAAAGTCTTAAACTTAGGATTTTTCTCAGTTTAGGAGTAGTAAAGTTAAGACTCCTAACTTTAGGACTCCTAAATGCCTTCTGTGAATACCGAAAGTCTTAAAGTTAGGATTTTCTCAGTTTAGGAGTAGTAAAGTTAGGAGTCCTAACTTTACTACTCCTAAACTGAGAAAAATCCTAACTTTAAGACTTTTCGGTATTCACAGAAGGCATTTAGGAGTCCTAAAGTTAGGACTACTAACTTCTGTGAATACCGAAATGAGTAAGTTCATTCTGTGAATACCAAAATGAGTAATTGTATTCTGTGAATACCAAAAAGTACTAACTTTACGTTTTTGACGTAAGTTAGTTCTGTGAATCAGGCCCTTCATTCCAGGCCTGCAGTATCCCACAATGCTGTTGGAGAACTCACACACAGCTCTGCCAATGCACTTCAGTCTTACCCTACAGCACCCTCTGCTACTCCAGCACCAGGGAGGGCACCCTGCACTTCAGTCCTACCCATGGCACCATGCTGGTCTGGTGATTCAACCCAAGCCCAGCTCGCCTATGTTAGTGCAGCTGCACCCCATTTAGGAGGGCTCCTGAGTGAATATGAAGGGAGACATCCTCTTCGATACTCGACCAGAGGCAGTCTACTCCGAGGCCACGCTCTGAGCTTCAGGAAGAAGAACATACTGAAAGCCAGTGCTTCAAACCTTTGCTGGACTCCTGAAACCCAACATGGAATCACGCTAGAGAGAGAGAGAAAGCCTATCCACAGGGAAGATTTTAAACTCTTCTAGAGAGCGGGGGATCTCGTGGGGTTTGATTGCGATCTCTTAGCTCCTTCCGATTATTCAAGCCCTGAGCTCCCACCTCTGCTGCTACAAACTTTTCATGAAGGAGTCACAGTGGATGAAATTTAGTTTTTGGGAAAGCTTCGTGCAGAATTGTCAAACGGAATCAAAGTTATTACAGAACAAAAGATGCTCTAGGGAAGCGTGGCCCAACTGTAACTACACAATGGCAACCGCCACTGAGTAATAGATATAAATATATATATATATATATATATATATATATATATATATATATAGATATAGATAAACATAGATATATGTATTCATTTATTACATTTGTCAGGTCCTCAAGAAGGCTGCTAATGAACTTTACAAATCAATTATTGACATCCCGAGATCTGTAAATTACAGACAATTAAAAACAAGCAGTTGTAAAGCCAACAGGTCTGGCACCCTTTGCAAATAGAAAGAGGTCCCAGAGGGACCCCTTTGTGAATGGTGGTGATCCAGCGGAAGCCCCAGGGTTGAATATTTCACAAAACTGAATATTTCAATGGGCCCATATACATTCATCCAAAATGTTCATCCACGCTCCCTGGACGATCCGCTGGGGGGTCAAGTTTTATAATTCACTTAAGTTCCGATTAGTTATTTCCCTGTAACCACAAATCGGGTTAAATTGACATTTCAATGCCTAACTAATCTTCACAAATCAACACTCTTTCCTCTGGTCGATGGACCATTAGTTGAGTTAGTTGATGGTGATATTAACAACTCCTTAACTAATTCACAGTTCTTAGTGAAATGACCACAGACTCTGAGTAAGATTTATAAGCTTTATCTAAATTTTCAGTCATAAAGTTGAACGCTCATCATTACAGATTCACAGTGCAAACTCCATCATTCTTCAATGGGAGAGAGAAATTTCATTTAGCAAAACATTCAATTACACAACCTCATTCAACAAATCAATGCATAAGAGTGGGTAGATGTAGAGACAAAAGACATATATTAACATACTTTTGCAAAGAAATGTGCAAAATTTTTAAGACAAAATGACATTTACCTAATAGAGATGACCGGAAAAACCACCCCTCTGGCCAAAGGAATGGTGGAGGTCCCCTGACTTAGGATCAGGAGACAAAGACTAAAGGACAGGATCAGGACAGGGCTAATACTTACTAGACTTTCTACAAACCCGACGCACCAGGGCGATTCCCTCTCTTACACTCTCTCCCTCCTCGATATTCTTCCGCAAATCTTCGAATCTAATCAGGCTGTCGTTTCGGATCTGAATCTTCCGAGTCTGCTCTCGCCTCTCTTTCTCTCTCTCTCTCTATGATGATCTTGATGCTCTCTCTCGATGCAGCATACTCGTCTCTCTCTCAGCGTCGATGATCCTAACTTAACTCAACTTACTCTAGTTATAGTCTTTATTTCTACATGTCCCACCCTCAAGAGTTGCAAATTTCACTAAAATACGGAATATGATTGGACAGGGGTAGGGGAGTTTTCATCACACCATCCTGACATATTCATTTTTATTAAAATACTTATTGTTTGCTAACCCTTCCCCTTTAGCTCATTCATATTGTCCTCTTCCCATACATATATTGTTGCCATTGCAATAATTCATTCAATACAGGCTACATAGACGAGTGATACATGTCTTCTTTTTCTCATGTCTTCTGTCCTTGATATGTGGCAGTCATTCAACTCCTTCGGTCACCGGGTCACATCATGAATTCACTGAGCATGCGCTACTTTTGGTTATCCGTCGCCATTTTCTTTCTCTGTTATGCTTTAGCAGGCCCGAATATACACTATTAATAAAAGAATCATAAACAGATGTTATTTTCTTAAACAAATAATTCTCACTGTTCACCATCCACTTCTACTCTGTCCCATGTTATTAGTGTCTCTCTAGGCAAAAGCGTTAACAACAGCAGCTTCCTTTTAAATTCAAGCAAGCAGATGCCGTGCATGCGGTACCTCAGGACCACATGTTAGTCTTTCTTGCGCATGCGCGAGGTTTTTCCCTCTCAAAGCGAGTTAGTCACGTTATCGCTACGTACTTCAAGTTTAGCACATGCGCAAAGCGTTTTGCAAATTAAAGCGGGTTTTAGTTGCGTTGCATTTTATTCTTCATTAGTTTAAGCATGCGTAAGCTTCTCTCCCCATGTGTCAGTGTCTGGTGTATATTAGTTTCATCTCATCTACAGTTTTAATGATTAGTGAAAGTTAAGGGAGGATTTCTCCGAGCAAGTTTCATTTTCTCGAATCCTTGCTCCATCAGTGGTACAAACATATTTTCAGAGCAGGCAGTGGTTCCACGGAACACTGCCTACTCTTAAAAAATGAAAAGAAAACTTTTCCTGTTTATTTTTTAAACACAGCCGTTTTCCTTTAGGGAAAACGGGCAACATTTCCCCCAAAAAATTGCTTTATTTTAAAGCAATCTCAGACATGGTGGTCTGATGACCCCAGCAGGCCACCATCCCTGTGTTGTTAGCAATTCCTAATGGGGCACAAATTCCGACCTACCTCATGAATATTAATGAGGTAGGTCTATTGCAACCCCATTAGGAATCGCTATATGTGTGTGACACACATTTGTAGATCCCTGTTTGCTATTTCCTAATTGCGAATCGTTAAAATTTGCAATTAGGAAATCGCAAACGGGATTCTATGTACATCTGGCCCTAAAAGCTTTATTGTTTCAGAAGGACGTGGCACTTACATCTGCCTGTGAAACCTTTGAACTACCAGTGGCAAGGTCGTACTCCGAAAATCAATTACTACTAGGCACTAAATTGCCTTGGCATTTTGGTAAACTTGTGCAATAAATCTTTAATGCCTCTAACACCGCTGGTGTGGTGTACATTTTTTAAAGCAGTTGGGTCTGGCTTTGTTAGCACGTTTCAGACCATTTGTGGAGTGATTAGTCCTTCATACATTCTATGTTTTCTAGTGTTTTTGGAGGCATACCACTTGTGTTATTCCTGATTTATGGTATCTTGGTTCTGTTTCTTTTGCTCCGTAATGGATGTTCCACCTCGAGGCCAAATGGTAATGGAGCTACCACACGTCCAACTTTGTCGTGAATGCATGATACAGGTTTTTGGAGTATCTTTGCTTCAGGAAGTGAACTGTGACGGGTTTCTGTCCTTTAGACCAGTGTGGCTTACCTGTGTGCAGCCCGTCTAGTGCCCTTTTGAGTGTGCATTCAACATATGCCTTACAATGCAATTTGTACAATCTATGGACATGGATCTGCTGATGCATCCAATGAGGACCCAGTTTCGTGGAGATGTCTCATGAGACTGTCTTTGCTTCAGGATGCCTTCTATGAGCCATTCTTCTCCTGGGATATGGATGCTATGGCTCCTGAATTCCTGGATTGCAGCTCTTCGATTGCGGGAGCACTTCAGGGTGACACTCCTTCAGCGGTGGCTGAGAGTACTGCCCACATTTGTTCTTTGAAACTAATCAACGAGGCCATTGTGTAAATATCATCTGCGGATGCTGAATCCATCTTGGATTCCTTTGACACTGGAAACATGGATGACATCTTGGGAGCCTCCTTTGAGTTTAAATTTGGCCCTTATTCTTATAAATTGTTTATAACATCTTTTTTTTTATAGAACATTTTAATTGCCATATTTTTAAGTGATTTTAGTTTGCTTAGATTGTGAACATGCTTATTATTTACTATATGTTCTGCTTTTAGAATGGGTCTATGGGGAAGTTGAGTCTTTTCACGGCCAAGTGAGGGGTGGACTGAGGCCCTCTTGGATTCACTTTGGTTCCCCTTTTAGTTTTAGATTTTACACGTTTTTATCTGACTTCGTTTTAGACATTTTATTTATACAATATTATTCTAGAAAGACGTTGTACATCCTGCTTGTTTTTAGAAAGCCTTTTCTACTACATTGTCTGTACATTTCGTTCAAAGCTAAGAACAGAACAATATATCCTAGCGTTTGTGTTGCCTTCTCAGTCCCTGAACTCTGACAACCTGTTATCCTGATACGCAGTCCTATCTTTTCTAGTGGTAAACGTTTTACAGAAGCTCCAGGGCTTTGGCCTCAAGGCCCATAGGGATTTGGGTTTGTATCATAAAATGAAAACCTTCAATCAAAATGTAACGTAGGGGATGCTGCAGTATCTTTGCAGCTGCTCCCACCCAGTCAGAGGCCTGGGCAAAGCAAGGTTACAGCAGATCTTCAATGTATCACCATGTGTAATCCAAGGACAATCCTAATGTATCTATAAACATACATTCCAAGACTTGGCTACAAGATTGTTATTTTTGACCACTGATTAGATGTTGGCGTAAATCGCATGTGCTTTGTTGATTGTTCACCACTGACCTGGCTCCAATAACATGTTCTGGTGTGTGTTTTTAGGTCGCAGTCTATCAGACAGCACAGCTGTATGCTTTGCTAACGACATCTTGGAGACATTCGGAAAACTTCCCTGGGAATGCATTCCACTCATTGCTTACCATTGGCTTTGTGGTTTGTAACACCCATATGCTTGCTTTCTATTTGCTGGCTTTATTTGCTTTAGGCTGTACAGCATGAGTTTGTTCCCTTCTATTGCCCAAACCCTATTTACAGTACTCTACCACCAGTGTTCAGTTTCTGCAAACAGGCTTTAAATCTTGTTCTTATCTTGTCACATTTGCTGTGCTTTCAAGGACAGAGGTCAAATGTCAAGCTCTGTCTTCCAGGAAGCTTGGTGTTTACTTATCTTTCTCTAACTTCAAATTGAGAGGATTTGTGTGACAATCATGCTGGCTACTAAGGATGTGCTGGAGGAAGGCTGTGAAGTGTGGAGGAAACAAATATTTTAATACGATCAAAACACAAAACAATACAGTAACGTTATAGTTGTGCGCTGTACACTTTTATCAGAAAAACTGTATGTATGTGCAACTCTAATGATCATTTCAATTGAAGATGTGTTTTCTGTAATGGCAGTGTGCTACCACGACATGTATACTCCACTTTACCTGACTCCACTCTACTCTGCACCACTCTATGCCACTGCACTCTACTCTGCACCATTCCACTCTACGCCTCTCTACTATACTCTGCACCACTGCACGCTATGCCACTGTACTCTTCGTCAATGCACTGTACTCAGTACCACTCCAGTCTATGCCAGTGCACTATATGCCAGTCCACTCTACACCACTCTAATCTACTCTGCACCACTGCACTCTATGCCAATCGACTCTAGGCCACTGCACTCTATGCCACTGCACTCTACCATGCACCACTGCACTCTACCCTTTACCGCTCTACTCTACCATACACCACTCCACTCTGTGCCACTTCACTCTACTATGGAAATATCTACTCTACAAAAACTATACTCAGCAACGCTCCACTCAATGTCACTCCACTCTGAGCCTCTCCACTCTACTCTACACCCCTGCACTCTACACCACTGCAACCTATGCTGCACCACTCCACTCTGCGCCACTCTACTCTACTCTTCACCACTATACACCACTGCACTCTTCTCTAACCACTGAACTCTGTGCCAATAAACTCTACACCACTTTACTCAAAATCAATGCACTCTATGCCACTGTACTCTACACCAATCTACACTGTTCCACTGCTCTCTATACCACTATGCTCTACTTTGCAACACTCTATGCCACTGCACTCTACACGATCATACTCTACGACACTACAATCTACACCACTCTATACCACTCTGCACCACTGTACTCTAAGCCACTGCTCTCTACACCACTCTACTCTGCAGCAATCTACTCTATAGCAATGCACTCTACGCCACTCTACTACACACCCCTGCACCCTATGACAGTCTACTCTGCAACAGTGTACTCACTGAACTCTACACCACTCCACTCTATGCACTGCACTCTACCCTGCACCACTCTGCTCTACTCTACACTACTCCACTCTATGCCACGTCTACTCTGCAACAATGCACGCACCGCCATTGTACTCTACGCCACTCTACTCTGCACCACAGCAATCTATACCACTGCGCTCAACTCTTTGCCACTCGACTGCACTCGCTGCTGATGCACTGTACGCCACTACACTCTACGCCACTCCACTCTGCCTCTCTCCACTCTATAATTCCAACAAGGGGGGACAGAGGGGCAAGTTTAAAGAGGTCCAACGTACATGCCCCAGTAGGTACTGTGTACAAGAAGGGTAAGAAGTTCCTCTAATAATAAAAAGAAAAGGCGAGGAGATACTCTGAAGGGGTTAGGTCAACTATGACCACCCTAAGAAAAGAAAGGAAGGGGAATCCCTAAACGGAACTAGGGCTCTCACACACCTAGCAAGCTAGGTGTCATGCTTCATCATATGAGCCTGCCCCTCGTCTGGTCGGCGCTGCAATACCTGACGGGCACCCAGTACGGGGCTCTTTGGCGGGGATCTTCTGTTCCTGCCGGTGGGTGCAGTGGGGGTGAGAGGCCTAGTGTGTGTAGATGTGAAGGAAAGGGAAAGTGAGTTAAAACAGGTCAGTCAGTCCTAGCAGTCATTTATTCGGAAGGTAAACTGCCTGATTAAAAATCTAAAGAGAGTGACAATAAATATGAAGTAAAGTATCTAGCTATCTGTGTCTTAACCGGTTTTCGGCGGCAGGGTAGGTCGCAGGCGGAATGCGCTTGAACGCTGGACCCACATTGGTGTCCTAGTTGACCGCCGGACGCTGTTGCAAGTAATTACTAGACAACAGTTTAGGTTATTGACTTGAGTACGTGGTATGTAAGTTTCACTTTACCACGTTGTGTAGATAGCATTTGTTTTGATCCTGAAGAAGTGCCCAGATCCTTCTGACACAGTTGGCACGAAACATGTTGATCCGTCCAGAGTAAGACACAGATAGCTAGATACTTTACTTCATATTTATTGTCACTCTCTTTAGATTTTTAATCAGGCAGTTTACCTTCCGAATAAATGACTGCTAGGACTGACTGACCTGTTTTAACTCACTTTCCCTTTCCTTCACATCTACACACACTAGGCCTCTCACCCCCACTGCACCCACCGGCAGGAACAGAAGATCCCCGCCAAAGAGCCCCGTACTGGGTGCCCGTCAGGTATTGCAGCGCCGACCAGACGAGGGCAGGCTCATATGATGAAGCATGACACCTAGCTTGCTAGGTGTGTGAGAGCCCTAGTTCCGTTTAGGGGATTCCCCCTTCCTTTCTTTTCTTAGGGTGGTCATAGTTGACCTAACCCCTTCAGAGTATCTCCTCGCCTTTTCTTTTTATTATTAGAGGAACTTCATCTCTCCACTCTATGCCACTGCTCTCTACTCCAGTCCACTCCAAGCCACTCTAATTTACTCTGCACCACTGCCCTCTATGACACTGCACTCTACAACACTCTACTCAATGCCACTGCACTCTACGCCCCTTCACTCTACCCTGAAGCTATCTATTCTATGCCACCGCACTCTAGGCCACTGTATTCCACTCTGTGACATTCCACTCTACATCACTCCATGCGATGCCACTGCAATCTACCCTGTGTCACTTCACTCCACTCTGTGTCACTGCACTCTACGCCACTCTATTCCACACCGCTGCACTCTATACCACTGCACTCTACGCCAATACACTGTACACCACTTTATTCAAAACCAATACACTCTATGTCAATCTACTCTGTACCCCTGCACTGTACCACACTATATTCTGCAACACTCTACTCTATTCAACTGCACTCTATGCCACTGCACTCTATGTCACTGACCTCTATGCCACTTTACTCTACTCTGCACCACTGTACTCTATGCCACTGCTCTCTGCGCCACTTTACTCTGCAGCACTCTACGCCACTCTACTCACCACTGCACTCTACGACACTCTACTCTGCAACACTGCCCTCTCCGCCACTCTGCTCTGTGCCACCCTACACCACTCCACTCTGTGCCACTGCACTCTATGCCACTGCACTCTACTCTACTGTAAGCCACTCTACTTCACTCAACACCTCTATACTCTACGCCAATCTACTGTAGGCCACTCTCATCTACTGTGCACCACTGCACTCTATGCCACTTCACTCTGTGCCTCTCCACTCTGCACCACTCTACTGTATGCCAATGCACTCTACCACACTCTACTATGCACCACTGCATTTTATCACTGCACTCTACACCACTCCAGTCTAGACCACTCCACTCTACTTTACACCACACCACTCTATGTCACTCCACTCTGTGCCACTCTACTCTGCAACACTCTATACCACTGCTTTCTACGCCAGTAACTCTACTCTGTAACATTACTCTCTATGCCATTACTCTATGCAACTGCACTCTATCCTGCACCACTCTACGCAACCCTGCACCACCCCACTCTATGCCACTTCACTCTACTCTGAAACAATATACTCTATGCCACTACACTGTATGCCACTGCGCGCTACGTCACGTTACCCCACTCTGTGCCACTCCACTCTATGCTACTGCATGCCACTCTTGTCCATGCCATTGCACTCTATGCCACTTTACTCTAAACCACTGCACTCTATATCTGTACAAACTACAACACTTTTCCAAAGGACTCTACTCCACTCTAATCCACACCATTGCACTCTATGCTACTTTACTCTAAACCAATGCACTCTATATCTGTGCACACTACAACACTTTACCAATTGACTCTACACCACTGCACTCTACGACAGCTACTTCGCACCACTGCACTCTACCCCACTATACTCTAATCTGCAACACTCTACTCTATGCCACTCTACACCATTGTGCTCTACGTGACTGCATGCTACACCACTCTATTCTACTCTGCTCCACTGTACTCTACACCCCTATACTCAGTACCACTCTACTCTGCACCATTCTATGCCAATGCAATCTATGCCAATGCACTCTACTCCACACCACTGCACTCTACAATATTCTATTCTGCAAGACTGCACTTTCCACCGCTGAACTCTTTGCCACTCTACTGTGCACCATTGCACTCTATACCACTGCACTGTACTTTGCACCACACAACTCTACACCACTCAACTGCACTCTATGCAACTGCAGTTTATGCCACCCTACCCTGCAACACACCCCTCTACGCCACTTCACTCTACGCCACTCTACACATCTGCACTCTACTCTGCACCACTCCACTCTACCCTGCACCACTCCACTCTGCGCCACTTCACTCTACTCTGAAAGAATCTACTCTACGCCACTGCACTCTACCCCACTGCACTCTGCACCACTTCCCTCTATGCCATTGCACTCTAGGCCACTGCAATCTATGCTGCGCCACTGCACTCTACTCTGTAGCACTTCACTCTATGCCATACTACGTCACTGCAGTTTACACCAATGCACTCTTCATCACTTTACTCAAAACCAATGCACTCTATACCACTGCACTCTATGCCAATCAACTCTGCACAACTGTACTTTACACCACTCCACTCTGAGCCACTCTGCTCCAATCTACGACACTCCACTCCATGACACTGCACTCCACGATAGTAAGCTGTACTCTATTAAACTCTACTCCACTCTGACACTTTACTCCACTCCACTCTACAAGACTCTACTCCACTCTGTGCCACTCTACGAAATTACTCCACTCAACGACGCTCTATGCAACTTCTTCTATGCCACTCTAGGCTATTTTACTCCAATCTATTCTATAACACACTACTCCACTGTACTCCACTATTCCACTCTACGCCACTCCACTCCATCCCATGCCACTCCACGCCACTCTATGCCACTGCTCTCTATGACACTCTACACCACTCCACTCTACTCCACTCTTGCCATTCCACTCTACTACAGTAGTCCTCTCTATGACACTCACTCTAAAACAATCTACTCCGCTCTACCGCACTCTACTCTACAACTCTCTACTCTATGCAGCTCCCTTGACGCAATGACACTCTGCTCTACGCCACTCCACGACACTCTATGCCACTCCACTCTACGACACTCTACTCCACTCTATGCCATTCTACTCCACTCCATTCATTCTCCACTGACTTTCTATGTCACTTCACTTTATGTTGCTCAACTCCACGACACTCTACTCCCTCCGCAACACTCCACAGCACTCTATGCCACTGCACGCCACTCCATGACTCTCCTCCCAACTCTACTCTATGCCACTTCACGACTTCTATGCCACTCCATAACACTCAACTCTACTCCACGACATTCTAATCTACAGCACTCCAAACCACTCTCCTTTACACCACAAATATTTAGCCATGTTGGTGTACAACATAGCTAAAACATATTGGCAAATCCAATAGCTCTTGCGTAAGCGAGACCTATTGGCTTTGCCAACGCTTGTTTAAGTATATATTTGTTCATTTCTTTGTTTTTCCGTTACAAACAATAACTTCTGAACTTTAGCACAGAGTGCAGAACAATAATACAAAAAAAAGGATACATACCAAAACAGGTATGCAAATACACATTATACTTCTTATAATAATGTACCTTTCTCCATACCTTCTATGTTAGGTGTGTTGGGGCTTAACCAGTGTATCACCAGTCTTCTTCTAGCAAGTAATAGTGTGAATTTTATGTATTTTTTCTTCATCTTGTTTTTAGTCCGACTGGTTCCCATGTCCAAGAAACACGTCGCCGGCCATATCATCAGTTTGTAGTGATCACTCCAGGCTGGTTGTGATGTTTCAGGAGGATTTATTCAGTTGGTTACAAGATCAGTAATACAGTAGTATTCAGCCCCACCAGGAGCAGCCAGCAAGGCGCTCAGACCTTCTCCAACTGTGTAATTCATACACCAACATTCTATGTTACATCATCTCAAGAGTGTTCCACTGGTGGAGCAGTGGATGACATGTGAAGCATAATAACCAAGATACTACATATCCTCCTTTCTTCCACAAAGAAAATAGAAAAAAGGAAAATAGAATCAGATGTAGAAGCTAGAAGAACAAAATAGAGAAGAAAGGACTAGAGAGAAACAAAACAGAGGTAGAGAGAAAGAAAGCACCCACAAATATAAAAGAAACAGATAGACATAACCTCATCCTCCTTTCTTTCTATAAATGAGAAAAAGAAAGAGAAACCATCAATGAGTACTCTCTGTACACCAACTGGCCAGGTATGTATGCAAGAGAGCAATCCACATCAGGAGAATAGAAGATGACAGAGAAGAAAAGAAATACATTATAAAAATCATTCTTCTCCATAATGTAATAAACATTTGAGTTAAAATAAAATAGAAAAGTACTGGGCTACAGTGTTGAGCAAGAAAAGGAAAACAGAGATGAGACAAAAACGCCCAGTCTAACATGAACCAATACACTAAAGTCACTGGGTAAGAACCAAAACTATACACCCATGTGGGTAACAGTATGAATGTGCATAGGTAACAAGAGAAAATCAAACTATTGTGCACTGTAGAATAAAACAAACAACCCACACTAGACACCTTAAGTAAGGTAAGAATGTGCACTGTAGTGAAGGTATAAAAAATGTAATGACATGTGTAATGTCATGTCCGTGTAGGGACGCACCTCGATTGGAGGTACAGTGTTATGCACAAGATGAAGGGGAGACCCAACAAATATACCTCCGGAGAGGTCAAGAGATTGTGCATGTAAATGTGGGACAACAGTCCTCACAGCACCTGGTGTAATTGAGAATGTGGGACATAAGCCACGCAACATGTGAACCTAGATAGGTGTGCACTGAAACAAAAGAGACAAATACCTCGTGAAGAGGTCAACGTTGTGCACTAGAGTAGCAGGACAAGAATCCTTGCGAGACACCTCGTGTAGAGGTAAGAACAATGTGCACTGTAAAGACGGGACTAAAACCCTTGTGAGGCACCTCGTGTGGTGGTAGCAACAATGTGCACTGTAATGACGGGACTAAAACCCCTGTGCACTGTAGTGACGGGATTAAAACCCCTGCGAGACACCTCGTGTTGAGGTACAGATTGTGCACTGTGTGAAAGTAAAACCTTAGACACCCTATGTAGAGTAGTAAGGTAAACCAGGACTAAAACCTAGACATAAAATAACATGCACTGTACCAAACGGGACAGACACCTGTGTTGAGGTAAAAACAATGTGCACGATAATAAAAGAGACATACCTCGTGGAGAGGTCAATGTTGTGTAGTGTATGAGGGTAAACATACATAGAACACCGATCATTTAACATTGAATGATTGTAACCGGAGACAAAAGTACTAAGTGCAGCGCCAGATGATAAAATGAAAGATGTAGTCAAGTAATGAACCCAAAGCTGTGCAGTGATGATCCTTTCTTGTAAAAGAACAACTTTCACTCACCACCGGTGTACAAACACCATATACTCAGTCCTAGTAAATATGGTCACCGTAAAATTGTTCCATTATACACCGTTCCAGGAGACTTGAAGCAAAACGATGCAAGAAGGCAGGAGGTCCATTGTACCAATAAGATCTCGAGGGTCCACTGGAGAAATACGTTGAGCTGGAGAGGCACTAAACACGTCGAGTGCAATAAAGTTCATTTATGGGGGGGGGGGGAAACGTGGCTGGCAAAGCTCTCGATGCAGAATAAACACCCTTCGTTGAGCACATGCCTTAGTTAATTTGATCTGTGCCGATGGCTGATATATTGATACTATAACAGGCTCAAAGAGTTGCAAATGAAGTTATGTCTAAATATTTAAATACACTTCCAAACTCTGTTGGGTTGCAACTCACTCTGCACAAGAAACACAAGGCAGACCACATACCTTGGTTGTAGAGTAGTCGCTGTGGGAACAACATGTAGTTCTTTGATCTGCAGTTGAAATCAAATTGGAGTAGATGTACTTGCCTTGAGTTGTAGCTTAAACAGACGCTGTAGGGACAGCTAGAACAGACCTTTAGAGATGCTGTTGGAACAGCAGGCAGAAACTTGAGCTGCGTAGGAACTGGAACTGGCACCTTTGCGTTGAGGGCGACCGGTGGGAGGTCACTGGTGGGGCTGAGGTGTTGCCAGTAGATAATTAAGTGCAGCTGTAGACAGTGGAGTTGCTTGAACTTGAGAGAAGATACTCCAGACTTGAAATTGAAGGCGTCACAGGTAGCAGACGCAGGTTCTTTGGTTTAACTCGTCGCCATAAAATTGTAGTGATCACTCCAGGCTGGTTGTGATGTTTCAGGAGGATTTATTCAGTTGGTTACAAGATCAGTAATACAGTAGTATTCAGCCCCACCAGGAGCAGCCAGCAAGGCGCTCAGACCTTCTCCAACTGTGTAATTCATACACCAACATTCTATGTTACATCATCTCAAGAGTGTTCCACTGGTGGAGCAGTGGATGACATGTGAAGCATAATAACCAAGATACTACACAGTTCTATTTGTATTCTATCTTGATATCTATCTACAACTTGCTCCCTGGTCAATAAGTCCAGGATGGGCACAAGCGCTCTTTACTACTGTGGCCACAAATTATGGAATGCTCTGCCTGTCGCAATGCGTCAATGTGCCAACCATCTTTTTTTCAGGAACTAACTGAAATGTCATCTTTTCTGAAGATTACTGTCTCCAGACTCGGATTGACAAGGCGGCCAATCAGCCATTGTCCCTCTGGCTCTGTCTCAAGCTCTCTCTTAGGCTCCCTCTTTCTGGGCCTGACACACAAAGGGCCTCCGCACTCATGGCAGAGGCCCCGCGGTCATGGGGGAGTCGCCGAACTCGGTGCGGAATCTCCCCAATGAGAAGAATTCTCAATGCGGAGATTCTGCTCCGAGTGCGTCGACTCCCCAACGACTGCGCCACAAGTGCAGAGGCCCTCTGTTAATCAGGCCATCTGTCTTTCCCTGTTTGTCACTGTCTTTATCTCTCTCGATCCCTCGCTTCAACCTTCAATGTCTCTCTCATCTCCCCTGTCCACTGGCCTCCTTCCCCTTTATAATGTCCACATGGAACAATGATGGTTGGAAGGTGATATGTATTTGAAAATCTGAGAGGCTTATTCAGAAAGATGAAGTTACACGTGTACATTTTCTCATGTGTAAATCTACTCCTGCATATAGATGTAAATCTACACTTTTGTGTTTTTCACAATTTCCAAGTGTAGATTTACACCTAAGTGTAGACTTACATCTTTCCACCCCCTCAGTTCACGTCAGTGGAAAATGCATTGGTTTACCCTCTCCTGGGTGTGTGCGAGTGCCACCAGCATAGGTTTCCCCACATATGCACTAGGTCTAAGAGAACTTTTGGGGGTTCAGTAGTTCCAGGAGACGAAGGTGCATCCAAGGTCAAGGAATCCAAGTGGTTACCTTTGTCTCTTCAGTTCTTGATACCCCTGCCTTGCTCTACACTGGTATGATAGCCACAATCTCTATCAGCATGTGTAGCTGGAGTGAACTGGTCTCTTACTTAATCCCTCGGGGACACATACACGCACCCTCACATTCACTTTCACTCTCTCTTCCACTCTCTCTCAGTTATGTTCATGGTTGATTAATTCTCTTGGGTAGTGTCTTCTGAAGAGGTAAGTCTTAAGGTCCTTTCTACATCGCATGAGGGTTGGAGTCATTTCTACTGTTGACTGGGATGGTTCTTCCAGATCCCGAGAGGATGGATGTAGAAGGGCTGTCTCGTAGTTTTCTCTTTCTTGCAATGTTTGGTTTACAGTCTGGTGATGCCCTTGCCTGGTGTAATGCTGCGTTACTGAGATAGTTATTTTCTCGTTCGGGAACCAGGGTGCTGCTTACGGTGAGTGTAAATAATAGAGCAGCATTTGAAGATGATGAAGGCTTGGAGGGTGAACCAGTGCAGGTCATTAATGTTTGGGTGATATGGTTTACCCTCTTCAGGATTTTGATATGATGTGCTGCAGCATGTGGGATGTCTTTCATAAGGGCCTCTTTGGTGTTAAAGGGACATATACACTTACACACAGCTGCGTAGGAGGAAAGCTCGAGGCTTCCTCTGCCACAGGGGTGTACAGAGTACCATGCTGTGGGATAGCAGTCCAAGCACAGCTGAACACGAGAACAGCATGCCAACATCACCAATGCCATTCTGATGTCCTCCACCGCCCACATCCTTCATTGCATGGGAAAAGTGACAGTGAGCATGGTGAGGCACTGAATGTACTGAAACCTGAGTGCAGGAGGTATCTCCAGACAGGTTTAAATGAGGGCTTAAAAGACCCTGTTTGATTTGATTCATAATATATTTTAATAAAGTTATCCATTGTTTAGCTCTTATCATGACCTTAGCTTGATCTTTAAAAATAACATATTTTTTGACTCCATGTCAAAGAGCAGAGAGTCTTTGTGCACCCCAACAGCACTGAATCGAAAGACACTCAGTCCCATGACAGCAATGTGGAGGCTGTGGGCCATCATTTCCAGAAGGGAGGGCTCAAGACATGAACAGCCTCAGCTGACAGACCTCACATGTTTATTCAGCCAGCAAATCAAGGCATTTAGCTGTCCCAAAGCTCCTTCAACGTCACCGCATCACCATCACCACCTCATGTATTAGTAAGTGCATTCTTTCACAATACTGAGGCACAATAACATTTTTAGTCATAGGATTATTTCGAAGATAATAAAAAAAGCATCTCGACAATCTTTTATGTAGGCTCACATCCAACGGCACAGTGTATCGAAGACGAACATCTGGAAAAAAACACAAAGACACTCTTTTTAGTTGAGGCTTAGAGAGGTGCAGCGATGACCCACACCCAATGCACTTCATAGCACACTCGACCCCAGAGGACCCAAACACTGAGTGCTAGACTTGCGCGGGTCCAGTCACTCCACAAGTACCCACCCTAGGGTCACAAGGGCCCATTCCTCCAAACACAGGGCCATATTTATGACCCCAGTTGCATCACGCAACATGGTACATGTGCGATGCAACTGAAAAATTAGGTTTATGCAGCCACGCAAGACCAATTTGTGTGGCCCGGAGTCGCATCTAAATCTCGAGTAAAGCAAAGCAGCATTAATCGCTGCATTGCCTTACTCTGCACTAGGGAGGTGTTCCAAGAGCATTGCGTGGGTGTTCCCACACAACTCCTATGGTTTTGATGCATTCCCAGATGTACCAGAACTAGTAAACCTGAGAATGCGCCCAAAAATACGTCTTCCCAGGAGAGACATAACGAGGAGAAATATCTTTATTCCTCCTCATTACTTCCTCTTTCTATGTGTGCTGTATTCTTCAGCACACATAGATAGAGGTATAAGCCTCTCTGGATTGTTTTTGTGCAGGAAGGTGCCCATTCCTACACAAAAACAATCCTGCATGCAACATAGGCACCCTTGTACCATGGTGCAAGGGTGCCTGCATTGGCTCTAGGCAACCAAAAAAGGCAGAAACGCCTGCCCTGTGTGACAATGTCATAAATATGCCCAACATTGTCCACTTTAGGATCAATCAGAACCAAGCGCTTTCCAACCAGGAGTCACAGTGGGCCCATGAGGAGGCACTTTAGGCCGATGAGGGCCCAATCACTCATTCCCAGAGGTCATTATGCTCATGGGAACCCACACGCTCCACACCCAGGAACATACTAATAACATGAAGCATCAAACAATCCACCCCAAGCCCATGAGGGACCAGTCACTCATATTGGGAATACTGTTAAGGGCCTAAGTGCATCACAGCTCTAGGCATAAGACCAGGGCGAAGCATTCAATACCTAAGGGAAACCCCTATGTTCAGGAAGTTCCACTCAGTCCAAATGCAGAGAGCATACTATATGCTGATGAGGCACAGAGCAATCCTTAATCCTTAGAGAAACTAGGCTGCTGAGAGTGTAAGCCCTCCATACCCATGAGGAGTAGGAAATCTCAACGCAATATGTGCAGGAGAATATTAAGGAAAATGTAACAGATACCACAGAGAATAGTAAGCATTCATGTGCTGCCAAAATCGCTGCTCAAAGCCAAGGAACTACTTTGCAAATGGGCACTGTATATTAAAGTTGTCCCCAGTACGACTTCCCTAGTGCTCCGATGGATCCAGGAACTCTTCATCCTAGGTGTACAGGAGGCATTTAGGGTCCAGCGATATATACCTGGTTAGCAGATGAGGTGGACAGGACGGAAGGCTCTGTCATGCGTATGGTCATCGTAGAAGGGGTCGGTCTCTTTAAATGTGCTGTGAAGAGAAACATCAAACATGTCAGAGGTGACACACAGAGACGTTTTAAGGCATGGGCGAAATGGCCAATTGCCCAGGGCCTCCACCTTCCAAGGAGCCCCCTTGGGAAAGCGAACTTTTGCTCTAAATCACTTCTGTGTAATGGTGTATCTTAGCCTTTAGCATATAATTCACTATTGTTAGGCAACATGGGCTTGAATTAGCAAAAATGGGTAACAAAATGCGAAATTGGTCCAAACAGGGGCCCACAAAATATTTCTTGCCTGGGGCCCACAAAATCATTAAAATGGCACTGGTGACACAGAGAAACTGGTAAACACAAAACCAAACACAATGTACAATCTGATGCAGATTCTGACACTACAATTCAATGCAAGTAGCAAAACTGAAATTAAATGGAGGGCTGCCTTCAAAATGCAAAACCTTGCAGGATTGATGATAGACATGATAATGTTTCACTTTGAGGTGTGGAAGTATACCAGTGGCACGGGAAAGTTTGGTAAACTCTAGGACACCACACCAAAATACATGAATATGTACCCCAAGTTGGAGAACCAGAGAGGATAGACATGTTGTATGGTCAAACCTATAAACCATTTAAGAATTGACCTAAAGATGTGTGCATCCCTGAGAAGTGGAGAAGTGGAAGGAGGGTATACATGGCACAGGCCAGGCACGTAAACCACACGAGAGAAGATATAAAAGTATATGTCCTCAGAAGGAGTAGATGGGGTAGAGATGGTGTAAGACCAGGCCTGTAAGCCATATGACAGGAGATCCAAAGATGCATGCCCTCCGAAGCAGTAAGTGCAGTAGAAATGGTGCTGGAACAGTCCTTTAAAACACATGACAAGAGATACAACGATGTGCACCTTAAGAAAGAGTGAAAGTGGAGTACATGGTGCAAAGTCAGGTCTTAAATCATAGGAGAAGTCCTAAAGATGGTTTCACAGAGGTAGATGTGGCAGAGATGGTGCAGGACCTGGACTGTAAAAAAGCATTACAATGTCAATGTTTCTAAAAGAACAAGAGGGATAGTTGATGCAATGTGAGCCCTTAAGGATATAAAGGGCATGAGTGTGCACCATCTGGGGAAGTGGTATTATACAGCCAGATCCCTCAACAGTAAATAAGAAGATATGCCAAGTATTTCATAGAATAATAACGTATACAATAATGGACCAGGATAGGGCAGAACAGGCTGGGAGCTATGCAGAGAAGTATTTCCTTAAGAAAGGGTATTGGATCCATGACTACTCCACAACAAAGGAAGAAGAATGAGCATCCTTGGCCCCTCCCACATAGGTGGTCCTGGATGCTGTTTTAATTGTAACAGAATTGATTGATCTGCATGAGATAATTTGTGAAATTCACTATACAGCCTTTCTAAATCCCTTCTGGCACACTCTGTCTTGACCCCTCACAATCAGCCAAACTGAAAGGCTGCTCTGAACACTCACTGCCATATTATTCTTCCATCCAAGAGTCCCTCCTACTTCTGCAGCCTCAGGCCTTGGTCACAGGGCTGCAGAAGGTTAGACCAAGAGAGCCTAGAAGTTCACTAAACGGTCACAAGGTGTTTGTGCACACTGGATTCCGTGCAGTGGCAACCAGTTGCTATGCCTCAATATTGTCCAGGTTAGACCAAAGGAAGGAAGCCCCAGGAGTGAAAACACTACCAGCACAAGTGGGGTGATTTAGCACTGGCTCAAGACTTGCTACAGTGAGAGAATGAGGCCACATATCAGAGAAGAGGTGTTGGTGCTTGTTGCGTTTACCCACGAGGCGTAGCTACTACTCATTTGTAGTTAGGTCTGCAGATAAGTACTTCAAGCAGGCAGGCTCTTCAGGTTAAAGTCCCGAAAAACATGCTTGTCCCTAGTTAGCCCCTGCTGCATTGATCTGAGCAGTATGTAGCTCCATGTTCAGAGACTAATCTTTAGGTCCACACAGGCAACAAGGGTGTTGCTTTTCAAAGTACTGACTGATCAAGTCCAGTGCAATTTCAGTTCTGATAGTAGGAGTACAGCTCATAGTCAGCGAGGGGCTTTGTACTAATTTTTAGGTAACCATCTGCTCAGGAGAGAGAGAACTTCTGCAAACTCTTTCCTTGGAAAACCTCGAGAAACTGTTTGAATGCGAAATAACTCCTTATGTTAACAGTAGTGGAAGGGGGTCATGTACTCTGTCTGTCCCATTCATGCAGAATTACAGTCTCTTAATCATACATCCTTCGAGCTGGTAGTCTTCCAGGTAGGGGGAACTTTTCTTCCACTCTGGTGTGAGGATAGTGCCTGTCCCTTCACGCCTCCTCTCACAGATATGAACTAAAAGCAGGGGCGGCTCCTCTGCTAAGGCGGAGGAGCGTCGCCCCACTGCTCTCAGAGCATAACTTCGTTATTATCATTTTATTTTTCAGAGCTACGGGGCTGAGTTAGGGCAGGGCAGGGAATTTGAGAAAGCTTATTAATGAACTAGAAATACATATGGCATCATTTTACAGTTGCTAATGCAGTAGGCCTTAAACATATATGACAAACAAATGTGCCTGCATTTCTTTCTTTGAAGAATAGAAAAGAATTGTGAATTATTTGAAGCTGCCTGGATTGTTTGTCTGTTGTATCTTTACACGGCTAACTGATGTAACATTACAAGGACGAAGTTTGCAGCGTGTTTTGGCAGAAGTGTGAATGTTCTCATATTGTTTTATTTTATATAGTGGTTCCTTTCCAGCCTGAAGTACGTGCAAGAAAATGCTGTGCAAATAAATGAATTAATGAAATATATTTCAAAGTTGTTTTTTTTCTACTAGTGGAAAGTTAAGTGATTGTGACAAAAGCCCACTAAGAAAACCATAGTTTAGTGTGTTTGTATTTTAGAAACATACAAGTGTCTGCACAGAAAGCAATGAAAAAGTTCCTATTGCTGTTAGAATGTTATGTATTTAACGTGTCACAAATATTTTTAGTTCTGTGTACATGAATTGTTCGTATTGTTCAAAATATTCAAAACCATATAAGAAGGCTCAAACTGATTGGCAAGCAGGCTCTCTCACACACACACTTTAGCATACTTTGGTCTTGTCATGTGGAGCACTCTGTTGATCAGTCTAATGATTTGACTATGGTTTATTGATTTGGCTTACATACGTTTCTTTAGCTAATTTATGTGGTGTGAGTATTCCATTTCACTCATTATTGGTACTAATTTTGCTAATTACATTACTACTGTGGTGTTAATTATATTTACTAGATAAATCTAATACTTTGAAAAGACCAAGTGAGTGCCCCTGGTGGAATTCTTTGTGACAGAATTTAGTCTAATTTGCCTCCCACTGATCTTGCGTATCGACACTTCTTAATAGAACAGAAGCGTCAATAAAATTACATAACTTATTAACTTCTCTATCTGCTTCTTTATTGTCATCCGCATTTCAATTGAGTTATTTACGCATAGAACCCTACCATCTTCTGTCTTCCTCCCTGCGGCCAGGCCCTGCAGCCAACCCCCACATGCAGTCAACCCCACGTCGTGCATGGCCAAGGCTGCAGTGCCTGGCCTGTGGCCAGGCCCTGCAACCAACCCCACATGCAGCTAAGCCATGCAGCCCCCCCTCCATGGGCTGATGTCGGCCCTGGGCACCCCATCCCCCAAGGCTTGGCATATTTTGTGGGGGGGGGGTGCACGGATCTCCCTCACTGGGCCGATTATGGCCATGGGGACCCCATCCCCAGTAGCCTGGTGTATTTCTTTTAGGGGAGGAAGTATGTGGTCCCCTACTTGGGCTGGTTTTGGCCCCGGGTACCCATCCCCCGGGGCCCATCACTGTAATTTATGGGGCAGGGGGACATGCAGCCCCCTTCCTCTGGGCCGATTTTGGCACCCAGGACCCCATCTCCTGGGGTCGAGCCAAATAGTAAATGGGGAGACCCCCATCTCCCAGGCCTACGCACCTTTTAATTTGGGGAGAGGGCACTCCAGGGGACCCCATCCCCCGGGCCGCAGCCAGTGATTGAAAGGGGAGGGGGCATACAGCTCCCCTCAGCAGGCTGATATTGGCCCTGGGGACCTCCTCCCCCAGGGCACGGCCAATAGGTAAAGAAGGGGGAGGGCTGCACAGCCCCCCTCCCCGGGCCAAATTTGGCCCCAGGGTACCTATCCCCTGGGCCCAGCCAACTAAGGGTCACTTCCCTCGTACCCACCCCGGTAACCACCATCTGCTTGTTGGGGGCCGCTGTGGGGAGTCCCAAGGCCCCTGCGGCCCCAGCCGGCTCCCTGCATCCAGCAGGAGAACCCATTGCTCCTGCCCGGAAGGAGCAGCTACAAAAATGCTGCTCCCTACGGGCAGGAGCAATGTTCAGATCTGTTTCCCTGCCCTCATCACTGCAGGCAGGGAAACCAATGTGAAGTCTGAAGTCCACTCCCAGCTGACGGGATCATTTTTAAAGCTCCCGCCAGCTGGGAGTGGACTTCGTGTTTGCTCTCGCTTGGCGGGAGCTTTGAAATTGCTCCAGCCAAGCGAGAGAAAGCACAGGTTTCAGAAACCGCTATGTACCGGGGATGCGCCCCTCAGGACATAGCAGGAGCCAGCCTTGGGGGATGGAGTCCTCAGGGCCATTAACGGGCCCCCCTCCCTTTTCAAATTGCAGCTGGGCCCCAGGGGGTGGGGAATCCGGGGACAAAATCGGCCTGGGGAGTGGGGGAGTGCGGCCTCCTTCTCCATTAGTAACATGGCCAGGCGGGATCCTGCGCTTGTTTTTTTTAAATTTTACAACGGATTCACTGATCCTCCTCAAAATTCACAGTAAAATAAAAATAAAAAATGTTTTTGGCCCCAGGCGGTGCCCTTGGGGGACCCCACCACTTGGCCTAGAGGGTCAGAATATTTCTACCCCGCCCCCTTCTGTTTAGGTTTTGCCTGCACAGGGCTTGCGCTGTGCTTGTGAAATCTATTGTATTTCATATAAATCTTAAAAGGGGCATTCCTCCCGCCTCCTTGCTTTCCTTGCTTTTCATTGGTTCCTGTGCTTGCCACTTACTTTTCCTCTGCTTCTATTGGCTGTAACATACTGTTTCCTGTTGTTCCTCGTGTGCCTCTCTTATCAGTTTCCTTGTGACCAAGTACTGTTTCCATCTGCTTTTGTGGATCTATTTTTTTAGGTTTTGCATGTGCAGCGCTGGTTCTATTTTTCGTTTACCATTATTTAAAGAATAGCGCACAATATTGGCCACTGTTTTTTTTTATTTTCCATTATTTAAAGAATATCACACTACATCAGCCACTTCTGTGTCTACTATAATCAATATGACGACTTTTGTAAACCATACTAGTTGTTATGCAAAGAAAGTAGAACTTTAGGAGCTTTTTATCGTGGTTAGCCTCTCCATACCTCACACCAGATACCACTTCAGCAGTTCAGAAGTAATTATGCACAGCGCTTGTTCTATTATTTGTTTCCCATTCTTGAAATAATATCGCACTATTTCGGCCACTGTGTTTTTTTGTTTCCCATTATTTAAAGAATATCTCACTATATCGGCCACGTCTATGTCTACTATCATTAAGACGACCACTTTTGTAAACCATCCTAGTCATTATGCATAGAAAGGGGAACTTTAGGATCTTTTTCTTGGGGTTAGCCTCTCCATACCTCATATCAGATACCACTTCGGTAATTCAGAAGTAATTATGTAGGTTGGGAGGCTGAGGGCACACGTATGACAAGAAAGTTATCAAACAGCAGAGAATTAAGGGTTTGTTTACAAGCCCCTTGTACCGTCAGTACTTCACTTTCTCCCATGTTAAAAATGATGCAACAGCGGCGCAAGGGGCTTGTAAATAAGCCCCTTAGGGCCAGATGTACGACGGTTTTTGCATGCGCAGACGGGTTTGCGAACCCGTTTGCGCATGCAAAAACCAATAGTGGTATGTACCATTCCAAAATAGCGAGTCGCAATTTATTTGCGACTCGCTATTTTGGAATTGCAAGTCGCTATTAGGAAGGGGCGTTCCCTTCCTAATAGCGAGCGCAAATGTTTTGCGACCGCAATTGCGGTCGCAAAACACTCGCAAATTACCACCCTCTTCAAGAGGGTGGTAATGGGGTCGCAAAAGGGAAGGGGTCCCCAGGGGACCCCGTCCCCTTTGCAAAAGCAGGGGAAAATATTTTTAAGGGCAGGCAGTGGTCCCAGGGACCACTGCTTGCCCTTAAAAATGAAACGAAAACGTTTCATTTTTTACTTTTTCAAATGCATCCCGTTTTCCTTTAAGGAAAACGGGCTGCATTTTTTTTTTAAAACTGCTTTATTTAAAAGCAGTCCCAGACATGGTGGTCTGCTGAGCCCAGCAGGCCACCATACCTGGGAGGGCCTGCCATTCCCAATGGGGTCGCAAATTGCGAGAGGCTCATTAATATTCGTGAGCCTCTCAATTTGCGACCCCATTGAGAATCGCATACAGTGTATTCCACACTGTTGTACATGGCATATTGAGCCTCGCAAATTGCGAATTGCAAATGAGTCACATTTGCGAGGCGCAATTTTGCTCGTCGTACATCTGGCCCCAAGTCTCTTTCCAATGTTTTTAACTGCAGCACGATCACATGCTCTATTAGTTTGACCTCCTACATGTTCATGTTGTATTCCATGCCCCGTGTCTGTGAGAGTTGTCTGTACTCGGAAATTGTGCACGTGCTGCATGGGGTGTGCCAGCGCATATATAAAATGTGCTTACTCTGATCTCCATCCTCGTGGGCGATCTCACTTTGACCCACCGGTGGCATGCTGTCTGTTCATACTCACACACCCTCTACACATGAATCACAAACCTTCGATTAACATGGACATGGTCTGTCTGTACCATCCACACACTGTGCTCATTTAGCTTATGTGAGGGGGTGATGTCTGTGCCACTTTCATCACTCATACATGCACCCTCTTTGTATAGTGCTCATGCTGGTGTGTTCTAACCTGGGGTTGGCCTCTGTACCTAGCCCAAACAAAATCTCAGTGCACAGCAGATCAACTAACGTTTTTCAGCCTGGAATGTACCACAGACATGGAAGTTTTCCCTGGGTTTTCACTGTAGTCTTCCCCTCACCCCTAAAAGCACATCCTCTGTGTATGTCGCTCAGGTTGATCTGTCATGGTTCTTGCCTGCAAGGGATGGCTTGCCCATGCTCCGAGGGCATTTGTTCGCTGCTGCAGATAGCTTCTCTATGCTTCCAATGCTTGTGCTCACCTGCAAGGGATGTCCTGTCTGCTCTTCCTATCCATAAGCCTTGCTGCAACAGATTGTCTAGTTGTGCCCAAAATGGATATATTCATCTGCAGTGGATGGTTAGCCTGTTTTTAAACCGGTCATGGTGTTTAATCTGCAAGGACTTGCAACCTGCTTATCTCGCTTGATGCTCACTTGTATTATTACCTGCTCTGTTTGTGCTGCCTATGCAAGGTGGCTTGCCCTTTCTGCAGGTAGTCTGCCTGAGTCATGCATTTATGTTTGCTCAGTTCTTCCCCAAACCAGGAGTTTTCTGCTTGTGTCTTATACTTCGAGAAGCACACATTGGTTTACCACATCCTGGCAGTGCCGCACATGCAGAGTGCTTGCTTACACTAGCCTCCTTCCTAAGGAGGTTGCCTATTTGTTTGAGGTCAGGAATGATATCCAGTGTTCATCCTCATGCTTGTGGTGGCCTGTGCCTGCTCCTAGTTCATGGTCCTTGTGCTGTTTTAAATCCTACTGTGAGTGATGTTATTTATTTGACCCCAGTTATGGTGCCCTGCGGTTCTTCTTCGTCTCTCTGGTGGTTTGCCCCTGATCCAAGTGCATAATGTTGCCATTCTATGGGTTACACTATACCATTCTGGTATTGCGAATTCATACAGATGGGCTCAATTCCTTTTGCATTAAATTTCATATTTGGGACTTAAGAGAGTAATCTTCTTCACACAAAAAATATGAAATACGAGATCCAGGTGTGTTTCTTAATAGTGTGCTTATGCTCGTACCTAAATTGTGCCACATGAGTTTTATGTACTTATTTATGAGTTTTTAACTGTTTCTAAGTTACATGATGCATGGTTTAAGAGTTCTATGGTCTCCATTTACTATCAAAGGTCAGCCCCTATCATATTACTTGATATTATTATAAATTCTGACTTGATAAAGAATTTATCAAAGTGAGTTTGCATAGACTACAAACTTTGGTTGATAGTATGAAAAATCTACCTGGAGTCCAAGCAAGTTTTATAAAAGTACTTCTTATACATAATTGGTTTGCAACTTAGCAGCTTTGCAGCACTTGGTCAACCAAAATCAAAATATTAAGAGGGGTACACTGCGGAAAACGTCCTAGAATGCCTTTGGAAGTCTCACTCACAGTTGCAGCATACATTGGAGTAGTTAAATATCCCCCTCTTGACTCTTAAAATAAATTCATATACTCCACTCTGATACTTGGTTGGGGGATATCTTAGGTGGGGATGAAACCACATGAATTCTAATCAAGTTACTTGAAGCAGTGTTATGCCCTCACCCTGCCTCATGTTTAGTGTCTTCACATATGATCTACCAGTGTCCATTAATGTGTGAGATGCTCTCTTCACTATGATTCTGAGAACTGTAATATAGCCATTATTATTTGCAGACTATAATCATTTTTTTCTTATACCCAGTGGCACATAAATAAACTGCTCCTATGCAAAAACGAGTACCTTAGTAATTGGCACTGTAAAAACATACCTTGTGATATTTATTTTAATCACAAGGAAATTAAATTGAATTGGTTAATCAGAGGTGATAAACGTGATCTTTTAACTACTCAGGATACTTTATCTTGCCTTCACTAACGTAGTTTGTTAATTTTAAGGAAGTTGCCAATAATGCTCTGTGATGAGTGCACCTCGGTGTGGTGACAAGAAATAGAGAGCCTTTTCCTTATGAAGTTTGAAGTTGGCATATGGGCACACAGATATTCTGCAAATAATTCTAGTTGGTATTGGGGTGTTGAAGTCAGCTCATAACTTCAGTGTCAAGTGGCACTCTGCTTTGCCCCTGTGCTGGAATACTTCCACTTCTGCTATTCAAGGATGACTTATGTTGTTTTTTTTTTATTGTATGAAAGATATCATCATATATGCTACAAAATTAATGAAAGATGAAGACATTATTGGCCTGATTTAAAGTTTGGCAGACAGGTTACTCCGTTGGAACATGACGGACATCCTGTCTACCTTATTACAAGTGCTTTAAGGTATAATGCACTTGTAATAAGGTGGACGGGATGTCCGTCACTTTGTGATGGAGTAAACCTGCCTGCCAAAGTCTAGATCAAGCCCTAAATTGTAACCAAATGCCAAGAAGGATTGTTTTGTAAAGAATGCTTGACCAGCCCAGTGCAGGAGATGGCCTATTCTACCACGCACCCCATCACAATCTTGAGCCATTGCATTTGTGCTGTAGCCGCTACTTTGTTTGCTAGCTACATTAATTCCAATACATACGTTCATACAGTGCTACCACACCTCTTAACTTCTTATTAATCCCGTATGCGAAACCTAGTGCATTTACCAATGCTTGTTTTTCCCCATTTGTTTGGGACTCAGGCTGAGTCCTGAATCCCAAGATGGCGGCCCCCACTTCTTGGTTGAAGTGGTGACAGTCAATCAGATCTCATCATGAGATCTGTCGAATCCGCGGAGTATCCGCGGAGCAATCGTGACCCTAGATATACATAAATCTTTTTCCTTTAATAACTCCAAAACTACTGAATGGGTTTACACCAAAATGTAAAAATAGTTCTTTCTGGCCCAAGATCTGTCTTTCTGCCAAATTTGGTGTAATTCCATTCAGCGGGTCGGGCTGTAGTCGTGACTAAAATCCCTATCGGAAATTGCATGGAGAAAAAGCATTTTGGGACCCCCCTTTTTTCTTGGCTCCAGCTTACCGAATAACCCCGAAACTTTCCACACAGCAGCTGACATGAGTGGCAAACTAGGTTTGAACAGTTTGTGAAGATTCGTCAAACAGCGCCAAAGTTATTAGCAAAATAAAATACGCTTTTCCTATGTAAACTAGGTCCTAACTATAACTACCTACTAGCGACCTTCAGTAGGTAATGTATATATATATATATATAATCCAAAAGCATGTGACGCTAGGGGAGCGCAGCCTCTCGGGTCGGGGCCTGTCAGGGTGCATCAGACACCTATATATTCCAAACGAAAACACGCACTAATTTAGTGCTGTGCAAACAGGCCCACCAGACGTGCTTCAGTGAAAGTTCTTTATTCAGGGCAAGATTGCTGGCATGACGCGTTTCGACTCCTTCGAGCCTTCGAATCCTCCATTTCGGCACTGTCTTTATTCTACACGTTTCTCACAATCATCAGGACCACAAGGTCCATGATGCATTGCTCTTGCTTGTTTTTCAATTCCCAATCCTTCGCTGTTTTATGTTACATTAACTGTTCCAATATGCCTCTTTTATGTCTTCAAAGGAAATGCGAAGCTGTGCAATTTTGAAGGATTGACCTGCGCAAGAAACGGTGGAAACATTCACTGTCTTCATGCAATAGACTTGCCAAAAACTTCGTAACAATTGATTCACTACCACTTTAAACATCGTAATGCATGGACATCCTGGTCCTTCCTCACTGTTTCGAGCTACGTTTTAAAAAGATCAAACAAGTCTGCCATTAATGCTTGCATACGATTAAGGCTCATAGGAGTCGAAACACGTCATGCTATTAATCTTGCCGTGAATAAAGAACTTTCACTGAAGCACGTCTGGTGGGCCTGTTTGCACAGCACTAACAGGCACATGCATCAACCTTTTTTGCGAGCGCTAACGGTGCGATTTGCAAAAATCGGCCGTTTGAACCCGCAAAAAGGGCCTCTGCGATGCATGAAACTGTAAGGCTCTTGCAATTTAAGAAATCTCAATTTATTGCGATTTCTTAAATTCCGATTGCATTTAAGGAATCGCAAATTGCGATTCCTTAAATGCAATGCATGATAAAATCGCAAATAGCGATTTTGCTAATAGGAGGCGCAAATTACCATCAATTTGAACTTGATGGTAATTTGCAAAAACTTTGAAAAATGCACTAAAGTGCGTTTTTCAAAGTTATAGGTTACACACACACATGCCCTTGGGGCATGTGTGTGCGCAACATGTGTGCACAGTTCAATTTCAGGGTGCAACAGGGTGTCCTTTTGACACCCTTGCACCCTTGAAATTGCATGCGCAATTTGCGAGTACCTATTGGTACTCGCAAATTGCGCATGCAATCTCCCATTCATTCCTATGGGCCTGTAGGCCCATAGGAATGAATGGGAAGGCATTCCCTAATTGCGACTCGCAATTTGCGAGTCGCAATTAAGGAATGTTTGGGAATCACTAATTTTATAGCGATTCCTACATGCATAGGCTTTTGCAATTCCTTAATTGCGATTCCTTAATAATCGCAATTAAGGAATCGCAAAAGCCTACATTGATGCATGTGCCCGTTAATTAGTGCGTGTTTTCGTTTGGAACATATATATATATATATATATATATATATTGTAGGAGAGTAGGATCTGCTTCTTATGGTTACCCCCCACTTTTTGCTGATGTTTCACTGTTTTTCGACTTTAGTCTGGCTGGGGCCCTGCTATCCAGGACCCCAGCCTAGCTGCTTCCTCTCCAAATTGATTCCCTGTACCTTAGGTACACCACAGATTGTATTCTGGGGTGCCCTTATAAGTCCCTAGTATATGGTATACTATGTACCCAGGGCATAGGTACCCCAGAGGCCTACCAGGGGCTGAAGCATGTATTAGGCCACCCCTGGGCAGCCTTCCAAAATGACACCACAGGACTGCTACAGCAGCCTGATTGAGGTGGTGCCTGCACCGCTTACTGAGATATAGGTTCACTATATCTCACCCTATCACTGCACATATAAACCTATCAGTCACCCCTATGGCAGGCCTTATCAATCCTGAAGGCAGGGTGCCTGGTTTTGTGTGAGAGGGTGCCTATGCATGAGCAGAGCCCCTCTGCAGCCTTCGGAATCTATCCTCCGGGGTTGTCTGTGAGGCAGCCTGACCATATACTCATAACCTCGCGGTAAATGCTAACTTTGGGATAGCTGCACGGAAACATGTCGTGTTTGGTGTCAAACACCTTGGAATCATACCCCCACACCAGTAACTGGTGTGGGAGTATGATCCCATCCTTCTAGAGGGAGAGACATGACAGCACCGGTATACCCGGTACCAGCTAACAGAGCCCTGGCCTCACAAAATGGATGCTGCCAGACACAGACACAAGTCTGGCCTCCTGCTGCTGACCGAAACTCCGGCAGGGGAGGCCTGGACAATAGGTTTCCTGTCACAGGGAGGTGTTCCCACCTCCCAGACAGGCCTTAGTGGATTGGGGCTGGGTGGGTGCACTCCAAGAGTGCTTTGAAGTCCTGCACTGGGGGCACATTTGGTGTCCCTGTGCATAGTCCAGTTCAAACCGGTTGCAGGGGCTAACAGCCCCTGCTCTGGCATGAAACTGGACAAAGTAAATGGGTGTAGCCACCCCTCTTTCCAAACCCTCCCATAGGTGGGTCCCCAGAGTTAGTCCAACCCCTTCCTTGGGTATAAAGAAGGAACCCCTGACTACAGGACTTTAGATTACACCTGGACGAAACTCTGATACAGAAATCCCGGAACTTCGATGATCTACACGACTAGATGACTGAAGAATCTCCCTTGGAGTAAAGGAGTTACTCCCCTGCTTGGCAGGCACCAAAGACACATCTGCCCGGTCTGCATCTCCGAAGCTCCCGCCGGACACCGACAACTTTGCAACCCAGGAGGTGGGTTTCCAGACTTCCCAGAGGCTGACCCGAGTCCCCAGCAAAGCTGAGACCCGTAGCCCTCGTGGGTACCGTGGAACCAGAAGCCCTGGACACCGTGCACATTTGCAAGTGCATAAGCTTCTTGTCAATCTTAGAGGCTGTGCTTTGGGTTACTTGTAGCCCTGAACTCGAGCAGTGAATCCACCGAAGATTGCTGGCCTACCCACTCCGAGTGACCCGTGGGCCGCCATTTTGTGATTCCTCTCGAGGTCCCTTTGCGATCCCTTGTCCGTCGACTTGTGGGTCCCTGAGAAGGACAACTGTACTTTAATTGGGCTTTCCTGGTTGCTCCAGACGTGCCCTGACTCTCCATTGCTTGGGAAGTCCCCAAAACCTTGCTGGTCTGCACCGAAGCATCTTTCCTCTTCCTGCGTGGGTTGCTGTTGCCAAGGCTTGTTGTGTCCAATCCGGGCACCGACGCTGCAGCACTCGACATCCTTTGTGGAACAGCTCGAATCCAGCTCCTGGTTGTCCTCGACACCTCCTGGTCCTCGTGGCTGAAGAGTCAAGCTTCCCGTCCTCGCACCTGAAGCACCCGACATCGGTGGGCATTCGACTATCGTGCCCCTGGTCACTGGCAAGTGACCCAGACTCTGTCCCCTCTGCTTTCATGTTCTTCACATCTTCGATCCAGGCTTGGATCTCTTCGGACACTTCTCATCTTCCCGGCAGCAGCACTTTTCAGCAAGCTGCCATTGAAAACGACGACGCGACCCGACACCATTTGACACCTATGCACCCGGCTTCCCTGGGTGAGGTAACACGAGTACTCCGGTGCTCCCGTGGGTGTTGGCCCTAGAACCATCTAAGTCCAAAAGGGTTTGTTCCTAGTCCACTCCTAAGTGTCCCTAAACTTTAAAACTCTAACCGCGACTTTCCCCATAGAAGCTAACGGAGTTCGCGGCTGTGTTCACACACTGCACACGTCCCCTGTGGGTCCCCTGTGTCACTACCTTGGGTGGTTCCTTGGGGTCCCAGCGATTCTACAGGCTCTATGCCTTGTGTCTAGTCAAGTCGTGGTTCTTATACCACTTTCTTAATATATGGTTTGGTTCGCCCCTAGGGCCTATCGTATATTGTGCTAATTTACTGTGATATTTGAAGTGTAACACCTGTGCTTTGACCTCTAGCCTCATAAAGAGACTAGTAAGGTGTGTTTAGAAATAAATACATATATTTTATATATATACCTGGTGTGGTCTCCTTTCATTTAGCCATTCAAGAGATTATAGACTGGTAAAACAAACTGCTTTACACTCCTTCAAGACTTAGCCTGAAGGCTGCTCTCCATAGCTACCACTAGGATAGCTTTCAAATAAGGTTGTCTTAAACCTATCATCAATAAGGGGTTGTTTGGATTGGTGCAAGGTGCCCACTATAACTAGTGGACAGCATATACCAGGCCAACTTCTCACATTGGTGTGCAGCGGTTAGATTCAAGCTTGCCTTTGTTTTACCAGATAATCTCAAGTGAGTGACTAACTGAAAACCACTAAAGGTACCTGAGGTACATATAATTCAAGCTTAAAATTAGAGTAAGTTCTACTGAACTTAGAGTTGTGTGTCAAGGGCTTAGCACACCCTTTCTACAACTCAAGAGAGTTTAGTAGGCCACACTAGAGTAGGTAGTGCATACACCACACATCACTAGTGATGTCTTCAAGGCCAGGAACCAGTGGGTCCCTGCCAGAAGCCAATGGGCTTCTACTGTAGTGTAGCTCCTGTTTCCCTAATAGGCTCTGCGCATTGGAATAATATACCCTATAGGCTTGACATAGGACTGAGGTCGATATGTCCCTATCGAGTATATTAAACTTAATTACTTGTGCCAGCTAGCTCAGAGGCCACTAGAAACTCCTTGATAAACAAGAAGGAGTAGTTTCTGGCAGCCGCAAAACATGACCACTTTGGTTCCCTTTAGAATCAGAACGTGTCCCAGAGTCGTGGAAACAATAGATAACCGTTTCACTCAGCTCAATCGTGCATGCTTAGTTTTCCTCAAAGTTACACAGAAAGAATAGACGGGCATTTCAATAAGAGATTTATTGAACAGTCTTGTTTCTTGAGTAAGTAATATGTGCTGTTACGATCACAAGACAGTATGCAAGATAAATAATGTACAGCGTAAGCAGTAGAAAGAAATAATACTGCGCTAGCATGATCTTTAGTAGATATTCATTTACATAAATCACATAGACTAAAAATGCGAGTACTCATACGATGCGTTTCTAAGCTAGTTCTACCCCAATGTACCTAACCTAGGTGTAGGGAGAGGTATGAAGTAGGTGGAGTATTCCTTACTATTGTATACTAAGAGTATGTTATGCCTAGTATGCCTAGTATGCCAAGAGTCCCTCTAGGTTTCTAGTCAGCTCCATACCTTAAGAATGAGAGAGGTGGGAATCTCTTGCCAGACTCGAACTCCAACACCCCGCGAGGGAAGTCAGATCACTGGAAGCTGGACTCTCTGCGTGCAGGGATGACAGCGTCTTCTCAGTGCGTCAGGCCGGGAAACGGGCTCCTCTGAAGTCGAGGTCTCCTCTGATTTACAAGGGCTAGGGAAGGTATATTTATACCTGAGAGGTACCTCAGAATGTTAGCATTGACGTGAATCGGACAGCGGAAGACGCCATGAATGAACCCTTAAGGTATAACGGTTCATGCATAATAGATGAGTCCTTGAAGAAATCAATAGTCCTGGCTAGGGAAACTCCCGAAGCCTAAGGGTCTGTTCTTCAAGAACTCGTTTTGACGTTAGGGTGGACGGATGTGGGAGACCATGCCTGTATTTCGAGTGCACGGTTTAATGCCTAAATAAGGGATTTTATGCCTATATAAGGGCAGTGCGAATTGTGCCTATATAAGGACATGATACAGGAAAACCCATGTACGGACACCCTAAGAGGAATACAACACCCACTCCACTTTCGTGTGTACGATAATAATAAAATGCTAAACATATAATATGCTAAACATAAAATGGAGTACCGCATATTGCTAAAAATATTTCTTAAAAGCATTTAAAAAGCATATAAAAAACCTATTAAAATGCAAAAGGTACTGTACATTTTAAGCATTGCTCTTCATTTCAGGCATATATTTGGAAATAAAATGCAATTTGAATGAAATAAGCAGTAATATTTACATGTGACAGAAAAATGATCAATAAGTTGTTCAAAAATCAAAGTCATTTCATGCCATGAAAATTAATGAACTTTTAGACAAATAAGATGACAAAGTGTCTGAGGAAGTACCGTGAAGTCCGTACTACAAGACTAGTTCTACTTCAAGCAGATTAAATTGCCATTCAGTTTGAAAAATCGGAAAAAGTTCAATTTGGGATGAGTTCCAAGTTCTTGAAATATGAAGGCCAAATTTCACTGCGTCTCTGGTACATTGTGGGTTGTATCAGAGTCAGTGTACGGGTCTGGTGTAAACATGAGATCATCTATTTCTGTAGACAAAATATCGTCCACTGAAGTTGGTGACATTTGGAACACCTCGTGTAGTAGATTAATTGCACAGAGATGTGAAGCATCGCTTGCAGCATAGGATGCCTCAGCAATGTTTGCGTCCGTTGTTACCTGTGTGCCTGTAGATCCATTTCGTACCTCAGCAGCAGCCGGAAGCGTCTGTGAGATCTCAATGAATTCCGTCATCAGGATTGGTAGCCTCTGGGGACAACACAGAGCATGGTCCGTTATCGGGTCCAGCAGAGTATCGATATCCGTTGGCGTTGCTGATGGAAATGTTAGACAGGTGTCTAACACACATTCTTCACCGCATAGCAGGCATCGTAGGACAGGTAAGATGCAATCTTGCCAGATTGGTCTGAATGACAGGAACCACGTGGTATTAAGTTCCCGTAGACGAGTCATGCCCAAAAGCTGTACTATTCGCTCACGGCACTTTCGTTCAAGGAGAGCTTTCTCCACTTCGCTCGGAGTGATGTCTGCGAATAGGCTGGCCATAGCGTAATAGCAGGAAGAGAAATAGAATTCCGGCAACAAGTGCTAGAATTAATGGTATGCCACCAAACACCGAATGTGCAAAGTTCGGGATGATTCCGAGTATTGCCTGGAAAGGTGCTAATAGACCGGAACAGATGCTCTTAAATACATGTACAATTCCGCTTGTATCAGACATGTTAAAGATACGTCCTATCATTTCCACGAAATGTATAGGGCAGTTTGTACGTATTAAAGTCTGTATCTCAGCCGAAGTCCTTGCTACTTGTAGATCATAGGTTTCTTTGGCCGAGGTCAAAGGCACTGTTTGTTGTAAAAGCATGGCTTTCATTCTGCTTAAAGTATCAAATCTTATAAAAGAGACGTTCAGCGAAGGCCACAAAGGCGACTCCCTGACTTTGTCTATTGGGGCAAACAATACTTGCATACAGCAAGTGACCCTGGAGTTGACCGTTACTAGATATGGGATGCCTGGCAACATGCCGCAGCAACTCTGATCATTCAACATGAGGTAACTCCCATTAGAAAGTTGTCCAAACGTTGGATTAATCACAGCAGCTGGTGTACCCTGCTGATGGCAAGACAAATTTGCCACAGAACCATTGCAAGCCCCATGTAAAGAGATGTCCTGACATATAAGTGAACCGCTCAGTGCACTTTTACAGTGTGTACCGCTCAAAAACACTTCACGATCCCCACTCCAACATCTATATGTATACGGTAAATTCCAAGATGTCTTAATGTATTTCTTACCCAATCTTTCATATTTGCCTGCTTGCATTTGTTTGAGGCAATACTGAAACTGAAAAGTAGTCACAGGTAGTGTGATTTTGCCATGAATGAGCCATTCTGTAGCTGGTTTTTCTGCCACTGTGGATGGTAACTTTTCCAGTTTTTCAATGCTCAGCACTGTATACTTTGCTCCTCTTTGTGCCAGTTCGATCTGTTTATCAGTTAGATTGTATCCTGCAAACAGAGCTGACGTGTTGATAAAACGCCAAGGCACATAGCCCGCACGCAAAGATTACAGCGTCCAGCTTAATAACACAATAGAACGTAATTGAGATTGGCCTTGCTGTAACATCGCCAAATCTTGTTCTAGTATGTCGATAGCAGAGGATACAATGTTGTCCAATGAATATATTCTGGAGGACAACGTTGTTAACCCATTGTCGACCACAGTGAGTGTTTTTTCTAAATTAATACGATCAAGTTCACGTATTCGTTCTGCGGCCTCCATCTGTGACACTTTCCATGCTTCATTATAGGCAGCATAAATGCCGGCATATATGAAACGTTTCTGACGCTGTTTTCTTGGTCCAAGCAAGAATTCCCTACGGTCTGCGTCTTCTTTAAGTAAGGATAAGTGTTGTTTCACATCCTGTAGTGTAGATTTCTGCAGCCAATCGAGGCATAATTTTCCTACACTGTATGTTGTTACTACCCCCGGATGCTGTCTTTGGACGTATCTTGGGTCTGGCCTATGAATAGTAAATCCCTGAGTTTTATTCAGGAATCTTTCCTGACAGTTATTCGTGTCTGTGGGCCAGATCAACCATTTTCTCCAATCAGTATTAGATCTGTTGAGTTGTAGTATTTGGTCAACTGTAACCGCTGCCTGTGTATTGTTATCACTTGCAGGTGTTGGTACAGAAGGTATTTTCATCTCTTTGATCTTGGCTAGTCCAAGACAAGATGTTTGTTGGACAGTTTCATTCAAAAACATTATTTGTTCAGGGATGATACAGGCTCTAAATAAAGCTTCTATCCTCTGCACTTGCCAATCTTTAGTACCCCAGACAGTTTTTGTGTCTATTGTGTCTTTCCATAAGACGAAACCCTGTCTAGACAGTTGGGCAATAAACGCTGCAGAATAGATCTGTTTTGTATTTGTTAACATAATTTTCATTCCTCTTTTGTTTACATTTTTATAGTAAAACGTTTCTGGATCAGATGTATTGTAACCTGAAAAATATGGAAACTTGTTAGCAAATGTTTTTGAACTACCTTTTGGTGGTGTAGGACAATGCTCCCATTGGTTAAACATAAACACATTTCTAGGGTTTGCAGATTTATGCAAATAATGATGACCATAGTGGTTATAGCAATACAGTTGTTCATAGTCTGATGAACCCTCTAAATATTCATTTTTAGAAAATGCAGCAGATTTTTCTAGGTCAAACATTATGTCGTTAACAGTCTCAAAGTCCCAATCATCAGAATAGGTACTGGACGAAATGAGATCACTTAGTGAAATTTTAAACAAATGTGGAATGTTCAATTGTTCCATCGGGCCAAAAATATCAAAATCTGTTTTGTCCCACACTATACCATCCTGTATAGGAACGGCTGTGATGTTCACTGTTGACAAGTCTCTTACTTCACGATGGGAAGATTTATGAGGTTTCAAAAGTAAGTTCACATCTTTTCCTTCAGTGTTCACGTGGATATATCTGCCATTTAGAAGCACGCTCATAGTCATAACCAAAGCTAGCCAAAGCAGGAAAACAAATATTCCAGAAATAATCCAGAGTTCAATCCATGGGGAAACCAGATAAGTCTTTTTCAGAAAGTGAAGAAAGTCTTGAACTTGCTGCTTGAATGTTAATGATGCTGGCGTCGTTTCAGGTTCACTCGGATCTTCTGAGAACGTATCAAAGTTGATGAAATAGCCAGAAGCAGTTCTGTCAATTGTTGAAATTGCATCAGGATTTGTAGAAATCGCTGGAACCAGTTGATCACTTGCTACATTGGTGTAGACAGGTGTATTTGGACGAACTGTTACTTGATTTTCAAGAGGGATGAGTCCCATTGCATTGTTGCTTAGTCCTGCATCTGTTACTGCTGAATTCTCGATAATTATCAGTCTTTCAGTCTGAACCTCTTGGATAGTAGCGAGAGGAGTGCGTCTGCTACTAGGTCGGAGTCCACGAGGCCTACTATTTAGTATTGGCCACATACTGTGGTTTGATGAGGTCGATGGACACAAATCTTTTCTCCTTTCTTCCAGCAAGGGGCGGCAGAAGTACTGTTCTAGTTCCTTGAACTGCTAGGACAGGTACTGGTTGTCTGTAGGAAGGTCCAAATTCCTTCTTGTCCGCAATCTTTTCTCTGACTAGATCCCCAACTTTTGGAATCCAGACAGGCCTTGCTGGAACCGCTGGTTTTTCCCCAGTGCTGGTTGGCTGCAGGAATACGTTGCTTTGTTTCGATCTTAGTTCATTGAGTTCCTGTAAAACAGCCAAACGATCTTTGATATCAAACGGTTTATTTTCCACCACTGTGCCTACGTGATCGAGGTCTGGTACCCACATTCTTGTCCCAAATAGGACCTCATATGGAGTGACCCCCCCTAGAGAACTTCTTGGCAAATTATTTAATGAGCGTTGGACCCCATAAAGATGTTTGACCCACCCATCACCCGAACCTAATACCCTAGCTGTTATAGACTGCTTTATGTCCCGGTTTTTCCTTTCCACAACCGAATTTCCCTCAGGATGGAATGGAGAGGAGTACCGCAATGCAACGCCCAGACTGGCCATGGCTTCTTTGTAAGCTCGAGAGCTAAACGCAGGGCCCTGGTCAGAATGTAGCGTGCCTATTGCATATGTGTCGATAAAGACTCGCAAATCTTTTATAACAGTTCGAGCGTCAGCCGAGCGCTGAGGCCATATCCATAGGAACCTTGATTCAGTATTTGTGGGATTGCATTTGTCCAGAAGGACGCATGCGCGTAGATAGTCTAATGCTGTCCAACAATGGTGTCTGTACTGGGCAGCTACATTCGTAGCATGGTGTCTGGTGGCGGTCAGCATCACGCTGTACCTTACAGTCTATGCAGTTATTGATGAAAATGTGGATTTCTGTATTCATCCCAGGCCACCAGTACATCTCTTTTAATGCCAAAATTGTTTTAGAGATCCCTTGATGTGACAGACCCTCCCCCAAATGTGCTTCATAAATCAAAGCTGCTCTACGTTCAATGTTTGGAATTACCCTATCCCCCACTCCAGGGATTCGAGCAAAAGGAACGTTGTTCGCATCAATTACATAAGAGTACTTGAGCGGAAACTTTTTTGGTAACGCTGCACCACTGCCTTTGCTCGTAGCATTGACAGCCAACATTATCTCACTGTCTATTTTTGTTTTTGAACGAGTGATCGCAGCTACGGAAGCCGTCTGAACAGCCCCCTTTGCGGCTTCGTCAGCCAATGAATTCCCTGCAACGTGAACGCATCACGTTGATGACTCAGTGTGTGGATCACGTGAGCCTTTGGTAGTTCGTTTTTCAACTGAACTACTTGTTCCCAAAGCTTTTTGTGCTTTATTGTGCCACCTTTCGCATCTTTGAAACCATTTTCAAGCCCGTTTTGTATATATTCATTATACGACTGAACACAGTAAAAGGAATCGCACACTATTAGTGTGGGGAATTCTCGATCTGTACTTTCAAGTGCCAGTTTTAATGCTTGTAGTTCAGCTCGCTGAGCTGTACAGTCTTCTAGAGATTGAGTTTTTGTGACCATAGGTCTGAAGATGCCATCTCGCATGCGACCTTTAACGATTGCACATGCTGACCTGTAAGCTTGCTTACCCCCTGTTGCGGGTTGTGCGGATCCGTCAGTGTAAATTATGAATTCATACTGATCGAGAGGCAGAATTTCAGTGGGCAGAGGACATTCTTGTTCATATTGCAGGAACGCTGTGTTTTTAAATCGGGATCAAAAACATATTCAACATCTGTTGCAGCAAGAGAATTAACCCATTGTATCCATCTTGGATGTAATGCTTTAGCATTTGGAATGCTTGCTTTTGTGACCGCTTCTAAAGCTGGTACTGGGGTTACGACAATAATGCGTTTCCCTTGGGCTAAGGCTCTTTCTTTTGCTACAGCGGTTTGAACTGCTGTCAGAATTTTTTCAGTTGAAGTGAAGCGCATTTCCGCTTGTGTATACAAATGAGATTTGTATGCAATTGGTACTTTTTCACCCTCATTAAATGGTAAGTAGGTGAATCCGCATTGACCCGAAATTATTCGGATCACCAGGTTGCGTTGACTTACACGTGTTTGTAAGTGATTTGTTGCTAACATGTTAGCCTGGAGTGAACGCAAGATTTCTGTGTGTTCATGTGTCCAATTTTTTTTTTTAATAACAAATTTTATTTGGTTATTTTGCAGTATATCGGGCGTTCGCCCTATCATAGCGTGCGTGAACAGAGGGATACGTTTCGCATCGATAACCATTTTTCATGATGATAAACATTACCCGCCAAACATGCAGGCAAAACAAAACTTCAAACAGTATGCAGACAGTGGTCCATCTCCGTGATATCGTACATAATGCAGCAGAGTCTAGATATACTTTACAACAAAACAATAAGACAATCCCATGATATAGCAGGGGGTGATATTTGGCAGGGAGCAGAGGATCCCATCTACAGGTCCTCCTCCGGTAGAGGGGTAGGTCAATACCGCGATATGTCGCCCATCGTGACCAAATCTTGCGATGTTTCCTGGGGCAACCCCGGGCCTCAAAGACTGCAATCTCGGCACCCATACATGTGTCTATGGCGCTTTTCCATTTGCCTATAGTCGGGGAGATGACGCCTTCCACCCCTGCGCGATGTCCCGCTTGGCAATAGTGAGGGCGAGGAACAGCAGATGTTGTTTATAGCGGTTCCCCGATGTCGTCAGAGGAGTGCAATAGGAATAGCCGTGGATCAAGTGGGAGCACCCACCCCAGCACCTCACTGAGACATGACCTAACCCTATTCCAAAGGGCTGTAGGGCCGTGCAGGCCCATACCGTATGTATGAAGGACCCATCCTCTCTGTCACACCGCAAACATACCGGGGACTGGATGACCCCCATTCGCCACAGTCGTACCCTAGTGTAATACACTCTATGTAAGTATTTAAACTGGATGAGCCTGTATCGTGCGGAGACCGCCGCGCCCCTCGGGCTGGTTATTGCTTCCGTCCAGTCATCGTCCGTTAAGTCAGGAATGTCTGCCTGCCAGGCTAGTCGGGTTTTGTCGAGAGTGGTGGGAGTGTGGGTCGTCAGTGTTTGGTATATTTGTCTGATTTTGTGTAGTCCAAGGTCCTCCATAAGCAGGCGGCCTTCCAATGGCTGGAATTCAGGGAGTACCTCTATATTACGGATCTGGGGGGAGAGCGCATGTCGGAGCTGTAGAAATTTAAAAAATTGTGACTTATGAAGGTCAAAGTCTGTCTGTAATTGTTGAAATGATTTTAGGACAGTGCCCTCATTACGTCCCCTAGGGTCGAAATTCCCACCAGGTCCCACCCCGAAACCCACTCAATGCGGTAGCAGTTCTGAGGTATGTACCGTGCCACAGGGGGTTTGATGGGTAAGTTTCCTTTCCATCCCATTTGTCTGGTCTTAGCCCTCCATAGCTGTATGGCTACCTTACCAGCTGGCGGTAAATGGTCGAGCCGTGTGGAGCTATAGAGCAAGTGGAGCAGCGGGGTTTGTTCCATTGCAGCGTGCTCAATAGCATATGCTGGATCGGTAGGAGAATTATACCACCATTCGTTAATTACAAGAATGTGAGACGCGGCATAGTATGAGTAGATATCCGCTGCCGCTATCCCCCACAATATGTAGATTGTGTACATGTACGGAGTGCTACGCGAACGGCCCCCACCCCAGAGGAAATTGTTTTGTATTGCATTCATCTGTGCAAACCAAGCGCGTGGGATAGGATAAGGATAATTTTGGAGGCGGTATAGGATCCGAGGCAAGGAAACCATCTTAAAGATGGCTGAGCGCCCATAGAGGGATAGAGGGAGAGCGGACCATATAGTTGTTTCATTCTTGAGACTGATCAACAATGGGGTGATATTATGTGCCCATGAAATCTTGGGATTGGGGGAGATGTAAATCCCCAAATACTTGAACCCATCTGTGGCTCGGGAGAGCTGCGCGGCCCATGTATCACGGCCTTGGAGTCCGCACACTGGAAAGAGGATGGATTTAGCAGGATTGGCGTGGAGGCCCGTGGTACCCCCAAAAACCCTAAGAATTTGCAGTATACGGGGTCCTGAGTACCATGGGTCCGTCATGAAGAAAAGAACGTCGTCAGCATACAATGCTATACGATCTGACCGTGTCCGGGACCAGTCGAACCCCCTGAGCACCGGGTCACTTCTGACCCAGGCCGCCAGCGGCTCGACTGCTAAGGCAAACAGCAATGGGGACAGTGGGCAGCCCTGACGGGTACCCTCTGAATCGGAAAGGGGCGAGAACGGTGTCCCGCAATCCGAACAGATGCTGTCAAATCTGTATATAACAGGCGTATATATGTCAGGAAGTGGGGTCCAAAGTTTATGTGTCCAATTTTTGATTGAAAAATCAGGTTTGATTAATGCGTAGAGAGGTTTAATCCTTTCTGCGTAATTTAGAATGTATGTTCTTCCAAAATTTCGGAAACCCAGGATGGATTGTAAGTTTTTTAGCGTTTTTGGAGGTTGGAGCAGCGCACATTTCTCTAGAAAGTTACCTGCCAAGCTCTTGCCTTCACTTGAAAACTCATATCCTAGAAATAGGACATTGAGATAGGCAATTCTGGACTTTTTGAAGTTGAATTTGTAGCCCTCAGAGGCGAAGCCCAGTATAATGGTGCTCACCCTGTTCAAGTGTTTGTCCAGGTCATCGTCTGTCAGATAGATGTCATCGACATATGACAATGCCTCATTATCATAAATTTGTAGTAACTCCGTTACTCTCGCTGAGAATAACCCCGGGCTGTTCTTGAACCCTTGTGGGAGTCGACAAAATTGACGCTGGGTCCCCATTATGGAGAAAGGTGTTAAGTACCTGCTTTCAGGTGCTATGTTTTGACAAAAGAAACCATTTGAGATGTCTAATGTGGTTTTGTATTTTTTACGCACAATGTTATTCATTAATGCTGTGCTATGTGCATTTTGCACTGCAAAGGTTTTTGAACAAGTGTTTAGGTGTCTGTAATCCAAAACTAGACGATATGTATTGTCTGGTTTGGAGACAGGAAACAAAGGAAGAGGTGCATGTTTCAATCACCCCTTGGTATTCAAGTTGATCTAAGATCTCCCTGACCTGTTTTTTAGCTTCTTGCTTTATTGGGTACTGCCTCTGTGCAGTAGGTTCATGTTTTAGATGTATTTTATGGTGAGGTGAGTCCTCATCCCATCCTACATGATTTTTATATAATGCTGGGGCCTGGGCTACTGCCCATTTCCTGGCATATGTATATCTTAGGTGAATTGGAATATGGTTGGAGAAGGCAGGCATAATAATGTCCTCGCCATGCGGGCACTCCCTGACAAATTGTGGTGGCCAGTCTTTTTCTGCTAGAAGTATGTCATAACCCCTTGAAAGTTTTTCCCAAAAAAGTGCTTTCACCTGTCTAGGTATGTCTCCCTCCATCCGGAGTGTTATTTCATATAACTTTTGTGGAGTACTAACCCTGGTGTCTACAGTCTCAACTGTAATGTACTCATTCAAGTCCACTATCTCCAGAAGTTCCTTCAGGTTCTGGCGAGCTATTGTGACTTCTGCTGCACTGTCCAGCATTGTCTGAGCCCATTCTCCGTTCTTGAGTTGTGTTCTCAGCATTCTCGGCATGTCTGATCTTCAGAGCTGCTACTTTCTTTTTGGAGAATTGAGGTTTTGTTTTATTTTTTGTAGCGTGTTTTTCTTCCTTGGATTTCACGCGTTCTTCTCTATGTTCTGACCGTCCTCTTCTTTCCGAAGTCTGTGACGAGATCTGAAAGGTACGAGAGGAACGTGTATCAGTATTTTGATACCTGTCAGGCTTTTTCAAATTATCCCTATTCCTGAGGTTATACCTCCTTTCAGAGGGCTCCTTTTGAGGAGACCTACCTCGGGATTGAGAACGTTTCTCAGAATTATTTTTATTAGTTTCCCACTTCTTTTTAGAAGATGTAGGAGTTTGTTTAATAGAGTCCTTCTCAGGACTTTCAGATAGTTTCGGCTTCACTGGTCTTCCACCCAAACTATCTCTGCCTAATTCTGCATAAGATTTTTCAATTATTCTGGGTAGCTCAGTTTGATGTTCTGTAACATCGAATTCCCTTAATCGTTGGCAGATCGCCACTGCTGCTGCCTCCCCTTTAATATTAGATAATATTATTGTTGAGACCTGGTCGAAATTTTTCAGTAATTTCATACCTAAATTCAGAGCAGGCTCTGCCCCGTATTCATTTTGAATTTGTTTCAGGACATCTGGTATTATCGCAATTGATGGAATACCATGTGTTTTAGTATAGATGGCAGCAAAGACTGAGCCCCAAGTGGTGCAGTCTTCCAGTTGTGGTGTGATCCCCATTGGTAAACTGATTGTTAGGATTCTGTGTTTCTCATACGGGCTAGTATTTGGAAATACTGCTTCGATTTGAGTAATTTTTTGAGCTATCCAGAATGGAATTTGCTCACGTTTTGTGGGCATTTTACCCATGACTGCGTATAGAGTCTGTGGTGTAATTTTTAGTGTAGCCCCCGGTTGAGGGGTCTGATTTGGAATGTTTAATGGTGGTTGGACTGTGAAAGTCCGCATGACATATTGGACTAGTTGTCTGTAGATTTTTATCAACTCTGTTATTTGAGTAAGTAACTCCTCATCTGACATTATAGCCAGTTCAGGATGAGGTGTGTAGCCGGCTAGAATCGGCCATGTTGCTCCTGGTCTACCTAGTGGACCGAGCCTGGTAATGTTTTTGTGATGTTTTAGGGCGCCTTTAAACCAGGGCTGATGCTCCTGGTATGTTAGTGGAATTTCAATATCCTCGAAAGGAATATATTCCTCTGGTGGATCATCTTCTTTGTAGAATTGAAACAGTTTTGTAACTGGATTGGATTCAGGAAATATTACCCATGAATAGAATACCTCTGTCTGAAAGGATTCGTGTGCCTCTATCACGAAAACTGCTCTACCGCCTCTTGGTGGTAGGCCGTGTTTTATGAGTTTTAGAGTGATGGCTCTTCTTAAGTTTTGAGGGATGTCTATAACACCCTCCTCGGTTCCATCTAAACCGGTAATGTTAAAAGCTCTTAAAGCTGGTTGACCCGTAACTTCATCGTTGTCGGAGTCAGACATTTTGTTTTTTGAAAAATGTAGAACAAGTTTCAAGGAAACAAAGATAAGGTGCACAATATTTTGGAACACTGTATCCTTCAACGTTGAGCAAACCAAACAGCTAATATATAGGGTGTTTCCCTATGTAGCCGTGGCGGATACTTAACCCTGCCCACTCCAGACGTCTTTTGGAGTATATGGGTAGGGGTCTCTGAGAGAAAAGGCACGGCTGAGTTACTCAGTATCTAACGTTAAATTACCGCCTTACCAAACCGTTGGGCGCCATGTAGTGTAGCTCCTATTTCTCTAATGGGCTCTGCGCATTGGAATAATATACCCTATAAGCTTGACATAGGACTGAGGTCGATATGTCCCTATCGAGTATATTAAACTTAATTACTTGTGCCAGCTAGCTCAGAGGCCACTAGAAACTCCTTGATAAACAAGAAGGGAGTAGTTTCTTGCAGCCGCAAAACATGACCACTTTGTTTCCCTTAGAATCAGAACGTGTCCCAGAGTCGTGGAAACAATAGATAACTGTTTCACTCAGCTCAATCATGCATGCTTAGTTTTCCTCAAAGTTACACAGAAAGAATAGACGGGCGTTTCAATAAGAGATTTATTGAACAGTCTTGTTTCTTGTGTAAGTAATATGTGCTGTTACGATCACAAGACAGTATGCAAGATAAATAATGTACAGCGTAAGCAGTAGAAAGAAATAATACTGCGCTAGCATGATCTTTAGTAGATATTCATTTACATAAATCACATAGACTAAAAATGCGAGTACTCATACGATGCGTTTCTAAGCCAGTTCTACCCCAATGTACCTAACCTAGGTGTAGGGAGAGGTATGAAGTAGGTGGAGTATTCCTTACTATGGTATACTAAGAGTATGTTACGCCTAGTATGCCAAGAGTCCCTCTAGGTTTCTAGTCAGCTCCATACCTTAAGAATGAGAGAGGTGGGAATCTCTTGCCAGACTCGAACTCCAACACCCCGCGAGGGAAGTCAGATCACTGGAAGCTGGACTCTCTGCGTGCAGGGATGACAGCGTCTTCTCAGTGCGTCAGGCCGGGAAACGGGCTCCTCTGAAGTCGAGGTCTCCTCTGATTTACAAGGGCTAGGGAAGGTATATTTATACCTGAGAGGTACCTCAGAATGTTAGCATTGACGTGAATCGGACAGCGGAAGACGTCATGAATGAACCCTTAAGGTATAACGGTTCATGCATAATAGATGAGTCCTTGAAGAAATCTATAGTCCTGTGCTAGGAAACTCCCGAAGCCTCAAGGGTCTGTTCTTCAAGAACTAGTTGTGACATTAGGGTGGACGGATGTGGGAGACCATGCCTGTATTTGGAGTGCATGGTTTAATGACTAAATAAGGACTGGGATTTTATGCCTATATAAGGGCAGGACGAATTGTGCCTATATAAGGACATGATACAGGAAAACCCATGTACGGACACCCTAAGAGGAATACAACACTACCATCCAAGTATGACAATCTCCCATTCTTGGAATTGAGAGCATTGTGTAGTACTAGGAGATTGAAGACAGGAAAAAGTGCAAACACCCAACGCCTCATAGAGGTACTGCTGTTGGATGATCTCAGAAGGCCCTCAGGGTCTGAAGGGGTAGGCAGAGTGGGTGGGGCAGCAGATGAGGAAGGGCCAAGGGGTGAAGATACCCATGACCTGACCTCTGAAGCTGACCAGGAAGATGACACTGATCTTAACCTGGGAAATCCAGCTCCCCTGCAGATGAGGAGGATGGCCACAATGGCCCCCTCTTTATTCCACCAGGGAGAGTTGAGAGTGTGCCTAGAAGGTCAAGATCTCCTTCTCAGGAGTCTAACCATTCTGACACCTCAATAGGGACCTCTGTTTCCTCTCATAGGAGGGAATCCTCTCATGAGAGGAAAGAGAGACTGCTCAAGTATGAAGAAGCTCAGCTTAGAATCAGAAGAGAGCAGTTGGCTTTAGAAAGGGAGTCCCTAGAGCTTCAGAAAACTAGAAGAAAATTGGGACTAGAGTCCCATGGTGGCAGCAACTTCCCTAGTGTTAGGGAAAGGTCTTATGACCATAGAAACCTAAGCAAGATTGTCCCTCCCTACCAGAGTGGGGATGACATCCACAAATGGGTTACTGCACTGGAAAGGACCTGTAAAGTTCAGAGGGTGCCCCAGGAGCAGTGGGCAGCAATCCTGTGGCTCTCCTTTGCAGACAAAGGTAGAGATAAGCTCCTCACTGTAAGAGAAGAGGATGCTGATGATTACCAAATCTTGAAAAGTGCACTGATTGAGGGGTTTGGCCTAACCACTGAACAGTATAGGATAAAGTTCAGAGATACCCAAAAGGCACAGAATCAAGACTGGGTGGACTTTGTAGATTGTGCTACTAAGGCTCTGGAGGGCTGGTTACTTGGCAGTAAGGTGTGTGATTTCAAAGGATTGTACAACTTAATTATGAGGGAGCAGATCCTTAATAATTGTCAAATCAGCTGTTGCATCAGTACCTGGTGGACTCTGATCTGACCTCTCCCCAAGAATTGGGAAAGAAGGCAGACAAATGGGTCATAACCAGGGTGAGGCAGAAGGTTCAGAACCAAGGTGGTGACCCAAAGAAGCAAGATTCTAAGAACTCTGACAAGGGTGGGGAAAAGGGTAAAGACCAGAAGTCTTCTCAAGGTCCCCAAAAATCTTAATCTGTGGGGGAGTCCCAATCTAACAAAAGTAAAGGCCAAAAGAAAGCATGGTGTAAAATCTGTAAGCAGAAAACCCATTGGACAAGTGACTCTACAAAGTCCAAAGACTCAACTCCAGCCACCATTGCCCCTAAGGCAACTGTTCCCCCTAGTGCAGCTACAATTGGTGGTACTCAGAATAAGGGTGTAGTAGGGTTAACCCTGGGTTCTGAGATGGGCTCTGGCCTAGTCAGAGTTCCAACTCAGGCTGTCCTGGTCTGTGATGGAGGCATGGACATGTCCTCCTTTGTGAGTCCCAGTAACTTGGGCAAATACAGACAGCAGCCTTTGATAAATGGAAAAGAGGCTTTTGCATTCAGGGACACAGGAGCAAGTGTCACAATGGTGACAAAAGATCTTGTGGCTCCTGGGCAGATTATACTTGGTGAAATGTACCAAGTGACCAATGCTAGCAATGTCAGGACAGACCATTCCTTGGCAGTTGTTAATTTCTCCTGGGGAGGGGTAACTGGCCTCAAGAAAGTTGTGGTAAGTGCAGACCTCCCTGTTGAATGCTTGCTTGGCAATGATCTAGAAACTTCAGCTTGGGCAGAAGTGGAGCTCAGGACACATGCAGAAATGCTAGGGATCCCTGCACATGTATTTGCTGTGACCAGGTCACAGGCCAAAAAGTCTAACCCTGAACATGCCCTGGATTCTGGAAGAATGGACCAGGTGCCTCCCAAGAGGAGGAGCAGTAGGGTTAAGGCAGTGCCTTCCCCCCTGACTCAGAATACAGATCAGCCTCCTGAGGGAGATGATCTTAGTCCTGAAGAAGGAACTGTCCCAGAGGAGCTTGAACCTGATCAGGTTGAGTTCTTGGGGACCGGGGGCCCTTCCAGGGCAGATCTGAGCCAGGAGCAACAAAGCTGCCCCTCTCTTGAAACCCTCAGAAAGCAAGCTGCTGATGAGGCTGCTGGGAAGGCTAGTGGCACCCATAAAATATATTGGGATGATGGACTCCTATATTCAGAGAGCAGAGACCCCAAGCCTGGTGCTTCCAGGAGGTTGGTAATAACTCTGAAATTTAGGGGCTTCCTATTGACACTAGCCCATGATATTCCTCTAGTAGGTCACCTGGGCCAAAACAAGACTTTGGACAGAATTGTTCCTCACTTTCATTGGCCCCACATGTCTGAAGACACCAAGGAGTTTTGTCGCTCCTGTGTCACCTGCCAAGCCAGTGGGAAGGCAGGTGGAACCACAAAGGCCCCCCTGATACCACTACCTGTGGTGGGGGTTCCCTTTGAGAGGGTGGGGATTGATATAGTTGGTCCCATGGATCCTCAGACAGCCTCTGGGCACAGATTTATCCTGGTGGTGGTGGACCATGCCACTAGGTACCCAGAAGCAATCCCACTTAGGACCACCACAGCACCTGTGGTGGCAAGGGCCCTTTGGGAGTATTCTCAAGGGTGGGTTTTCCTAAGGAGGTAGTATCAGACAGGGGTGCAAACTTCATGTCTAGTTACTTGACTGCAATGTGGAAGGAGTGTGGAGTGAATTATAAATTCACCACACCCTATCACCCACAATGCAATGGTTTAGTTGAAAGGTTCAACAAAACCTTAAAGGGCATGATCAAAGGTCTCCCAGAAAAGCTTAGGCGCAGATGGGACATCCTTTTGCCCTGCCTTTTATTTGCCTACAGGGAGGTGCCTCAAAAGGGGGTTGGTTACAGCCCTTTTGAACTTTTGTTTGGCCATCCTGTTAGGGGTCCTTTGTGTCTGGTGAAGGAGGGATGGGAGTTGCCTCTCAAACCCCCTAAACAGGACATAGTGGACTATGTACTTGGTCTCCGCTCCAGGATGGCAGAGTATATGAAAAAGGCAACTAAAAACCTTGAGGCTAGCCAGGAATTGCAAAAGGCCTGGCATGACCAAAAGGCTGTGCTGACTGTTTACCAGCCAGGGCAGAAAGTGTGGGTGTTGGAGCCTGTGGCCCCAGCAGCCCTCCAAGATAAGTGGAGTGGCCCCCATACAATTGTTGAACAGAAGGGAGAGGTTACCTACTTGGTCGACCTTGGAACTCCCAGGAGTCCCCATAGGGTACTCCATGTCAACAGACTGAAACCATATGTTGACAGGGCAGACATGGGCTTGCTCATGGCTACTGACGAGGGACAGGAGGAAGAGAGTGACCCACTTCCTGACCTGCTCTCTCAGAACCCTGATGATGGATCAGTAGATGGTGTAGCCTTGGCAGGCAGCCTTACTGTCCAGCAGCAAACTGACTGCAGAAAAGTTCTCAGCCAGTTCAGACATATGTTCTCTCTGACTCCAAGTCAGACCACCTGGTGCACTCATGAAGTGGACACTGGGGACAGTCTGCCTGTTAAAAATAAGATTTACAGGCAACCTGATCATGTCAGGGACTGTATCCGGACGGAAGTCCAAAGGATGTTGGATTTGGGAGTGATTGAACCCTCAGATAGCCCTTGGGCTAGTCCAGTAGTCCGTGTGCCTAAACCTCACACCAAAGATGGCAAGAGAGAAATGAGGTTTTGTGTGGACTACAGAGGTCTCAATGCAGTCACTAGGACTGATGCCCATCCCATCCCAAGGGCAGATGAGCTTATAGATAGTTTGGCCTCAGCCAAGTTTCTGAGCACATTTGACTTGACAGCTGGCTACTGGCAGATCAGACTAGCTGATGATGCAAAGCCAAAGACAGCATTTTCAACCCCTAGTGGGCATTATCAATTTGTGGTGATGCCCTTTGGTTTGAAGAATGCACCTGCCACTTTCCAAAGGTTGGTGAATACAGTCCTTACAGGCCTGGAAGACTATAGTGCAGCATATCTAGATGATATTGCTGTCTTTAGCTCCACCTGGGAGGATCACCTGGTCCACCTAAGGAATGTTTTGGAGGCCCTGCAAAAAGCAGGCCTAACTATCAAGGCTACTAAGTGCCAGATAGGGCAGAGTCAGGTTGTGTACCTGGGCCACCTTGTAGGTGGAGGCCAGGTTCAACCATTGCAGAGCAAAATCCAGACCATAATGGACTGGGTTGCTCCCACTACCCAGACTCAGGTGAGAGCCTTCTTGGGCCTGACTGGGTACTACAGAAGATTTGTAAAAGGTTATGGATCTATAGTGACCCCATTGAATGACCTTACCTCTAAGAAAATGCCCAAAAAGGTTCAGTGGACAGTTAGCTGTCAAAAGGCATTTGATGACCTAAAGCAGGCCATGTGCACTGCTCCCATTCTGCAGAGTCCTGATTACTCCAAAAAGTTCATTGTGCAAACAGATACATCTGAGTTGGGGGTAGGGGCTGTACTGTCACAGTTGAATGATGAAGGTCAGGATCAGCCAGTAGCTTTTATTAGCAGAAGGCTGACCCCCAGAGAGAAACGTTGGTCAGCCATTGAGAGGGAGGCCTTTGCTGTGGTTTGGGCTCTGAAGAAGTTGAGGCCATACTTGTTTGGCACTCACTTCATTGTTCAGACAGACCATAAGCCCCTCTTATGGCTAAAACAGATGAAGGGTGAAAACCCCAAACTTTTGAGGTGGGGATGGACTATACAGTGGAACATAGACCTGGGAGTAGCCATGCCAATGCAGATGGACTCTCCAGATATTTTCACTTAGAACATGAAGACTCAACTGGTCAAGGTTAGTTTAATGTCCCTGCATTTGGGGGGGGGTTGTGTAGGAGAGTAGGATCTGCTTCTTATGGTTACCCCCCACTTTTTGCTGATGTTTCACTGTTTTTCGACTTTAGTCTGGCTGGGGCCCTGCTATCCAGGACCCCAGTCTAGCTGCTTCCTCCCCAAATTGATTCCCTGTACCTTAGGTACACCACAGATTGGATTCTGGGGTGCCCTTATAAGTCCCTAGTATATGGTATACTATGTACCCAGGGCATAGGTACCCCAGAGGCCTACCAGGGGCTGAAGCATGTATTATGCCACCCCTGGGCAGCCTTCCAAAATGACACCACAGGACTCCTACAGCAGCCTGAGTGAGGTGGTGCCTGCACCCCTTACTGAGATATAGGTTCACTATATCTCACCCTATCACTGCACATATAATCCTATCATTCACCCCTATGGCAGGCCTTATCAATCCTGAAGTCAGGGTGCCTGGTTTTGTGTGAGAGGGTGCCCATGCATGAGCAGAGCCCCTCTGCAGCCTTCGGAATCTATCCTCCGGGGTTGTCTGTGAGGCAGCCTGACTATATACTCTTAAGTGCATTATAACCTCGCGGTAAATGCTAACTTTGGGATGGCTGCACGGAAACATGTTGTGTTTGGTGTCAAACACCTTCGAATCATACCCCCACACCAGTAACTGGTGTGGGAGTATGATCCCAACCTTCTAGAGGGGGATACATGACAGCACCGGTATACCCGGTACCAGCTAACAGAGCCCTGGCCTCACAAAATGGATGCTGCCAGCCACAGACACAAGTCTGGCCTCCTGCTGCTGACCGAAACTCCGGCAGGGGAGGCCTGGACAATAGGTTTCCTGTCACAGGGAGGTGTTACCACCTCCCAGACAGGCCTTAGTGGATTGGGGCTGGGTGGGTGCACTCCAAGAGTGCTTTGAAGTCCTGCACTGAGGGCACATTTGGTGTCCCTGTGCATAGTCCAGTTCAAACCGGTTGCAGGGGCTACCAGCCCCTGCTCTGGCACGAAACTGGACAAAGGAAATGGGTGTAGCCACCCCTCTTTCCAAACCCTCCCATAGGTGGGTCCCCAGAGTTAGTCCAACCCCTTCCTTGGGTATAAAGAAGGAACCCCTGACTACAGGACTTTAGATTACACCTGGACGAAACTCTGATACAGAAATCCCGGAACTTCGACGATCTACATGACTAGATGACTGAAGAATCTCCCTTGGAGTAAAGGAGTTACTTCCCTGCTTGGCAGGCACCAAAGACGCATCTGCCCGGTCTGCATCTCCGAAGCTCCCGCCGGACGCCGACAACTTTGCAACCCAGGAGGTGGGTTTCCAGACTTCCCAGAAGCTGACCCGACTCCCCAGCAAAGCTGAGACCCGTAGCCCTCGTGGGTACCGTGGAACCGGAACCCCTGGACACCGTGCACATTTGCAAGTGCATATGCTTCTTGTCGATCTTAGAGGCTGTGCTTTGGGTTACTTGTAGCCCTGACCCCGAGCAGTGAATCCACCGAAGATTGCAGGCCTACCCACTCCGAGTGACCCGTGGGCCGCCATTTTGTGATTCCTCTCGAGGTCCCTTTGCAATCCCTTGTCCGTTGACTTGTGTGTCCCTGAGAAAGACAACTGTACTTTAATTGGACTTTCCTGGTTGCTCCAGACGTGCCCTGACTCTCCATTGCTTGGGGAGTCCCCAGGACCTTGCTGGTCCGCACCGAAGCATCTTTCCTCTTCCTGCATGGGTTGCTGTTGCCAAGGCTTGTTGTGTCCAATTCGGGCACCGACGCTGCAGCACTCGACATCCTTTGTGGGACAGCTCGAATCCAGCTCCTGGTTGTCCTTGACGCCTCCTGGTCCTCGTGGCTGAAGAGTCAAGATTCCCCTCCTCGCACCTGAAGCACCTGACATTGGTGGGCATTCGACTATCGTGCCCCTGGTCACTGGCAAGTGACCCAGACTCTGTCCCCTCTTCTTTCAGGTTCTTCACATCTTCGATCCAGGCTTGGATCTCTTCGGACACTTCTCCTCTTCCCGGCAGCAGCACTTTTCAGCAAGCTGCCATTGAAAACGATGACACGACCCGACACCATTTGACACCTATGCACCCGGCTTCCCTGGGTGAAGTAACACGAGTACTCCGGTGCTCCCGTGGGTGTTGGCCATAGAACCATCTAAGTCCAAAAGGGTTTGTTCCTAGTCCACTCCTAAGTGTCCCTAAACTTTAAAACTCTAACCGCGACTTTCCCCATAGAAGCTAACGGAGTTCGCGGCTGTGTTCACACACTGCACACGTCCCCGTGGGTCCCCTGTGTCACTACCTTGGGTGGTTCCTTGGGGTCCCAGCGATTCTACAGGCTCTAGGCCTTGTGTCTAGTCAAGTCGTGGTTCTTATACCACTTTCTTAATATATGGTTTGGTTCGCCCCTAGGGCCTATCGTATATTGTGCTAATTTACTGTGATATTTGAAGTGTAACACATGTGCTTTGACCTCTAGCCTCATAAAGAGACTAGTAAGGTGTGTTTAGAAATAAATACATATATTTTATATATATACCTGGTGTGGTCTCCTTTCATTTAGCCATTCAAGAGATTATAGACTGGTAAAACAAACTGCTTTACACTCCTTCAAGACTTAGCCTGAAGGCTGCTCTCCATAGCTCCCACTAGGATAGCTTTCAAATAAGGTTGTCTTAAACCTATCATCAATAAGGGGTTGTTTGGACTGGTGCAAGGTGCCCACTATAACTAGTGGACAGCATATACCAGGCCAACTTCTCACATATATATCCCAAAAAACCTCTCTGTTCAGAAAGGAGAGAGCCGCACACTTACGGTGATTTCAATTTACTTTATTCTGCAGCGCTGGCGATCCTTATGCATTTCGGTCTCATAGACCTTTCTCAAAGGGGTGCCACGGCATCTGGAGGTTAGAAGACACACCAACAAACAATTGAGCTATTTCAAGAGTTTTTGCCCCCTGGTGGGCGCCCTGATGGGTTGGCTTCTCACGCATGCTGGTACTTGTGGTGCGCTTTCAAACCCATCATTATTTCCCTTCAGTGGGTGATGCCGAGTGTTTTGCTGTTTTTAAAGTTCACCGTAACTCCCTTGCATGCCACTTTAAAACTGCTGGAGACCAGACCAGACCAAAGCACAATCCTTGGCGGCTTCCAACTACCCATATTGCTTCCGCACAAAATTACCATCAATTTGAACTTGATGGTAATTTGCAAAAACTTTGAAAAATGCACTAAAGTGCATTTTTCAAAGTTGTAGGTTACACACACACATGCCCTTGGGGCATGTGTGTGCGCAACATGTGTGCACAGTTCAATTTCAGGGGTGCAACAGGGTGTCCTTTTGACACCCTTACACCCTTGAAATTGCATGCGCAATTTGCGATACCTATTGGTACTCGCAAATTGCGCATGCAATCTCCCATTGCAGGCCCATAGGAATGAATCGGAAGGCATTCCCTAATTGCGACTCGCAATTTGCGAGTCGCAATTAAGGAATGTTTGGGAATCACTAATTTTATAGCGATTCCTACATGCATAGGCTTTTGCAATTCCTTAATTGCGATTCCTTAATAATCACAATTAAGGAATCACAAAAGTCTACATTGATGCATGTGCCTGTTAATTAGTGCGTGTTTTCGTTTGGAACATATATATATATATATATATATATATATCCATCACGTCAGGTAGCACCAAAGAGGAAGGCCACAGGAAGTTCATTTCAGTTCCTTTAATTAAAATCAGCAACTTGCCCGCAGTCACCTCACCCAATATCAGGCATCACTTATCTATAGCCAGACACGTTTCAGGAGTCTTCAATCCTTTCTTCAGTGGCACAGTAAAAGGAATGAAAGTCGCGCTGCACACGCCCAGTTTTATTCCAAACACCTGCCCATGTGGGCGTGGCGCTCCCACAGCCTCTTGGTGTTTGTAGTCCGTTTGAAGTAATCCCAAGTGGGTGCGCTTTCATTCCTAGATTTTTCACAGCAGAGTAAAACCCATGTGGGTTGATGCACTGTACTTGGCGCTGTGGCTGCTCTGCTTTGTAGAAGTCGATACGAACTTCGTGTAGGCTGCAGCCCTGAACTGCGACCTGCACATCTTCCTTCCGATAATTCTGGCTCCTGACTGGAACCAGAATGGACCCGCAACACAGCAGTGAGCCTTCCTCAGCAGCTGTGCAAAGCCGTTATAAATCCATCACGTCAGGTAGCACCAAAGAGGAAGGCCACAGGAAGTTCATTTCAGTTCCTTTAATTAAAATCGGCAACTTGCCCGCAGTCACCTCACCCGATATCAGGCATCACTTATCTATAGCCAGACGCGTTTCAGGAGTCTTTAATCCTTTCTTCAGTGGCACAGTAAAAGGAATGAAATACTAGAAAAAAGGGGAGGGGCCATGTGACCCCCCCCCCTCCCCAAGCCACATTAGGCCCTGGGGACCCCATCGTCCAGGGCCCTATGTATTTTAAAGGGGAGGGGGGCCATAATGCCCCCCTCCCTGAGCCATATTAGGCCCTGGAGACCTCGTCCCCAAGGTCTTAAGGGGGGACTGCGTGGTGCCCCTCTCCAAGCCTCATTAAGCCCTGGGGACTCCATCCCCCAGGGCCCTATGTATATTAAAGGGGAGGGGGGCCATGGGGCTTCTCTTCCCAAGCCTTATTAGGCCCTGGGGACGCCATTCCCCAGGGTCTCTTTTTTTAAAGGGGAGGGGTGCCGGGGGCCCTCCTCCCTGAGCCATTATAGACCCATGGGAGCCCACCTTCGGGGGCCAAAACGTACAAAAAAAGAGAGGGGGCCTTGTGACCCTTTCCCCCAAACCTTTAAAAGGCACTGAGGACTCCATCCCCCAGGGTTGTGTTTTTTTTCAAGGAGAGGAGGGCCACGTGCCTCCCCCCCCTCACCCAGCCTCTTTAGGCTGTGGGGTTATTCCCCTAGGACCTTTTCTTTTGAAAGGGGAGGGGGACCACAAGCTCCCATCCCTGAGCCATTATATACCCCGGGGAGCCCACTCCCAGGGCCGAAACTCACAAAAAAGGCCTTGGGGACCCCATCCCCCAGGGCCATGTAGTTTTTTTGAGGGGAGAGGCACCCCCGAACAGTTTTTGGGCACGGGGATCCCATCCCTTGTGGCCCGCATTATTTCAAGGTCACCCACCATCCACAAAGTTGGGGCATTTTGCGGGAGCCAGCATTGCTCCCACCAGCATGGAGCGGGTACTTATACTGCTCCCTCCAGGTGGGAACAATCTCTTGATCTGTTTCACAAATTAAAGTTTGTTCCCAGCCAGCAGGAGCATTTTCACACCTCCTGCTGCTGGGAACAGACTTTGTGTTTACTGCCACGTGGTGGGAGATTCAGAAGATGCTCCTGCCAGGTGTGGGCAGGGAAGCCTCTGTGTGCCGGGGGTGGGCTTCCTGGGACACAGGTCCCCCATCCCCTTAAAGAATACAGTGGGCCCTGGTGGATGGGGTCCCCGGGGTTGAGAGTGGCCTGGGGGGGGATTGCGTGCCCTCCTCCCCTGAAAAATAACTGTGGGCCCAGGGAATGGGATCCCCCAAGGCCAAAAACAGCCTGGGAAGGGGTGCCACGGGCCCCCCTCCCTTTATGAAATGCGGCCCGGGGTGTGGGATCCTGGGGCCTATAATGGCTCAGAGAGGGGGGGCGCGCACTCCCTCCCCTAAGTAAACAAAGCAGCCCTGGACACCATTGGGGTTTGTTTTTTCCCAATACCGCAAGAGTCCCGCAGGATCGCAGCAAAAATTGATTTTGTTTTAATTTTGGTCCCAGGCCCCCTCTTTCTTCACTGCCCATCAGTTACTTCATTTACCTTCTTAACTCATTATTCTTTAGTTGCTTTAATTGATGCTATATTGGATATATTGGTGGTGATTCACTGTATTATTGGTACTTGGAGGCGTTGTAGGCATTTCAGCCCAAGCGCGTTGATTTCTGCTCCTAAACGGGTTCTCTAGGTGGCGCTGTTTAACGCCACTAAAGGAATCCATTAGGCCCATCGCAATCTCACAGAGAAGCTTTGTGCGCTCTCCCAGGCTTGCGAAGGGCGCTAGGGAATGTCCTTTGAGGGTTCCCTGTGGTATTCCCTTGGGGCTTTCCCTTCCAACTCTCACTGAGACTGACACTGCCTTGGCGGTCTGTTTGCGACATGTAGCCTCATACACGGCCGGATTGACTTCACACGCCAACTTGTGGCAAGTTGAAGTAAGTGCACCTTTCAGGTCATATTTAAGAGCACCGGCAAGGGGGACTGCCCTGTGAGATTTTTACAGGCATTTTTTCTATGACACTGTGCTCTCACCCTCAAGAATTATGGTGTCCCTCAAGGACCATGAATATTCTTCAAATTATGGGGATGAAGAGGAATGGGCACCTGAGGGATGATGCCTACCTGCAGAGGTGGACAAAGTGCTGCACAGGCTATTTCCAAATCTCTTGACCCCCTGCAGGACCAGACAAATAGGTAGCAACCCAGATCCTGGGGATTTTTGGTGAACCTAAGGCTTTAGGCGCAGGTCCTAGTGGGTTTTCTTCCTCTGGGGCTAGGAAGGCCTCTAAATTTAATGCAGGGTACCTGGAAGGCTTCAATAGATTGTGCAAAGTCTTCCATAAGAGTGTGTGCACATTGAAAAACGCAGCCTACTCGGAGGAGGACATTCCCGGGAAAAACCACAACTTAGTTGTACCTAATACTGAACCCAATTTTGGGTTCCCCAACAAAGGGGAGGTTAAATCCGATTTGGAGGTCTCCGAGGATGAGGAACGTGACTCTGGCAAACTGTGGCCCCCTGGATCTAACGCCTCTGACTCACTAGATGGAGAGTCCGGCCACACTGATATGTCTGAACCAGATGGTATTTACCATCCTCATTCCTCCGAATAGACCCTAGATCAGAAGGTGGGGGACTAAGTAGCCAGCAAGATCGGTAAACCACTGGAGAAGGATGTCAGGGGTCGACAGCGGACAGAGTGTTCCAGACCCTCATTAGGAGGGAAAGGGGCTTCAAAGCCTGAAATAGATGTGAAGATATGCACCTTTTTCGGAAAACATATGAAGGACCCAAAGAAGGGCATTGACCACTCATGGAAGGCGTGTCCAGACAAGGTCCTAGCTGTTGTGGGGCCCCTCACAAAGATTATAGAGTTAGTGGAGCAGTATAAACAGTCAGGGGAACCCATGCCACAGACATTGTGGCAGGTTGGGCACAGAGCCGTTTATTAGACAATGTGAACTGCGCATTATCTGCAGAGAGGCATAAGTCCCTCCTTTTTAAGATTGACCCCAATTTGGGGGAACTAGCTGCTTCGAAAGTAGGGGTCGTAGCTCAGGGGAACCTCTTTAGAGAGCCCTTTGTCAAGGAGTTGGGCAGGTTCATTGCCACTTTCTCCACCCTAGATAAAGCGCAAACATCAATAAAAAAGATTTTCCCCGGAAAGGTGTTTGCCAGAGCCGGAGGAGGGAGGGGCCATTCCTTTCAGCAAGACTCCAATAGAGGCCAATTCAAAAGCACAACCGTTGGCATGATGGATGCCAAGGGACATTCTTCCCCAACAGAAGTGCAGGAAAAGGTAGAGGCAACAGACTGGGCAGAGGTGAAGCAAGCGCTCCAGTAGGTTTTACCGTTAAGCTTAGGGGAGACTCCAAAGATTTGTTCTCAGTTGGAGGAAAATCACCTTGGACCCATCAGTTCTAGAGACGATTCAGGGCTTCCTCATAGAGTTCTACGGTACTCCAACACAGGTGGTACGTCCGAGACCATTGAGTTGCTCACCCCAGGAGATGAGCCTGATAGATTCTGAGGGGATAGACCTTATGGGCAAAACAGCGATTTGCAGATCAGTAATGCACCCGAAAGAGTTTCTAAGCAACATACTCTTAGTAGAGATAAAAGACATAGGCTTCAGACCAGTCATAAACCTGAAGGAATTCAATGAATGGCTGGTTTATCGGCCCTTCAAGATGGAAAGTATCCATCTTTTACGAAATGTCCTCCTGGCGGCAGACTGGATGGTGAGACTGGACTTGAAGGATGCGTATACTTCACTGTCCCTATATACCCTCCTCACCGACAATTCCTCCAATTCTCTTGGAGGGGACAGATCTACGAGTCCAGAGCACTTCCCTTTGGCCTATCATCAGCCCCATGGTGCTTCACCAAACTCCTACGCCCGGTGGTGGAAGTCCTCAGAATGAGGGGAATTCAACTGATCATCTATCTGGAAAATATCATTCTGATGGATCAGTCTTGGCTCCAACTTATATCAAATTTGAAAATGACTATTGTGCTCCTACAGTATTTGGGTTTTGTGATCAACCACCAGAAGCCGGAATTGCATCCGTCTCAGAAGATGACCTTCCTGGGGTTTCTCATTACCTCAACCTCGGCTTCTCCGAGCCTGCCGGAGCCAAAAGTATCTCACATAAGAAAGGAACTCGCAAAGGTTTTGAGACGAGGCAGAATCTCTCTCTGCCAGTTGGCCAGAATTATGGGACTACTATCCTCGCCGATCCAAGCCATCTTCCCGGGTCCGTTAACACTACAAAGCGCTACAGCGATTGAATGCGGCTCATCTCAGTGGAGGCCTCTCATATTCGGAGCTGATTTCCCTGTCGCCCAGGGCCAGGATGGAACTCCAGTGGTGAATACATCACATGGACACCTGGAATGGCAGGGCAATTTTCGGTTCCACACTGGACATGATTATATAGTCGGATGCCAGCCATCAGGGCTGAGGAGCCAGGTGCTACAACATCTCCATGTGTGGCAGATGGACGGAGGAGGAACTGAAGTTACACATCAACTGCTTGGAACTCCTGGCCAGATCCTTTATGATCAAATTACTCACCAGGAACTAGGTATTCTGCTGCATTCTTCTGAGGATGGACAACATGTCAGCAGTCCAGTACATCAACTGCTTGGGAGACACTTGCTCGAAGGCTCTGTCGGAGCTAGCAAAGGATTTCTGGCATTATTGCCTACAGCAACAGATTTCGGTGACAGCAGTTTACCTTTCAAGGATCCAGAATACAGTGGCAGACTGGAATCCCAGCTACACCACAGACAGCAGCAATTGACAACTAGATTGCAAAATCTTCTTAGCCTTAATGGAAAGATGGGGACCATGCAATTTGGATCTGTTTGCGTTCAGACTGGATTTTCAGTTACCCCGATATGTGAGCTGGCATCCAGACCCAGAAGCAATAGCGGTGGCCACATTCTTCCAGGACTTGTCGGCCGGCCATCCCTTCACCTTTCCACCTTTCATGATGATTCCCAGAGTAGCGGCTCAAGTCAGGTGGCAGAAAGCCTCACTGGTGTTAGTGACACCGATCTTGAAATCTGAGGCATTGTTCTCCACCCTGATGGAACTCACATGGGATCCTCCAAAAGAGTTGCCCTTCTTCCCTTCGATTCTACGTGGTCCCCAGGGTTGCCAACATCTGCTAGTTTTGCAGAGACATCTCAAACTCATAGCGTGGAGGATTTCCTGTGATGGTGGAAAAACAACCGACATTCAGAAGATGCTGCAAAATTCATCCAACAAGTGTGGGCCACGGGTACCATGAAGATGTACTGATCAGCATGGAGATGGTGGGTTCATTGGTGTGTGTGGAGAGACATCTAGATTCCATGGGAATAAAGATTACAAATGTCTTACATTTCTTGGTTGAACTGGCGCAGTCAGGCCTACCCTATCGTACTGTGAATTCTTTCAGGTTGGCCATTTCTGCTGACCATGACACCATCAACGACATTACAGTGGGAGAACATCACTGGGTCAGTGAATTGATGAAAGGTATTAGACTCACAAAGTCACCGGAACCCAGGTATGCTGGACTATAGGATGTGAATTTGGTCCTACGACTTCTCATGAGCTGGCAGGATAACCAGTACCTTTCCAGAAAGGAGCTTTCTGCAAAGCTAGCTATTTTGTTATGCCTTATTTCGTGCAAAAAAGTTTCAGATGTAAGGGCATTGGATATCTCAGCCAGGGTCTTCAAAACGGAGGGAGTTACATTTACCATCTCTAGGAAGACGAAGACGAATACCATGTCAGTATCCTATCCTGCTTTTAGTGATAAACCAAAATTGTGTGTGGTTATATGCATTAAAGCATACAAGGATATGATGGCTGAGTTTAGGCCAGCAAGGGAGAGACAACTCCTTATTGCTCTGAAGAAATCTTTCAAGGCGGTATCTTCTCCATCCATTGTCAGGTGGGTAAAGTGGATCATGGTGGAAGCTGGAATTGATGTACAGCGGTTTGGAGCCCATTCCACTAGGGGGGGGCCATGGCGTCAAAGACCATCCAGGTAGGTGGTAGACTGGAGAACATTACGAACGCAGCGGACTGGTCATCAGAATCAACTTTTAAGAAGTTTCATTTCAAACCTATTTGTGATGCCGCAGCATTGGTGATAAGTAAGCTTTGAACATGAATAATCCTTTCCTCCAGTCCTGACAGAATGAAAAATGTCCTAGCTATCGAGAAGGAAAGTTTCAATTCTATTAAGGACACAGAGTCGAGGATTATCCCACCTGGAAGAATCAGGGAGAGATCTCCTCGCCCACCCCCTCCCCTCCCCAACCCCTCCCTCAGGATAATTCGATTTACAGCAAGTAAAGATACTGAATGATTTCATTAATCTTGTAAAAGTGTTTTCAGTTTGGTCTAAAAATAATCATTGACTGTTGTTTGGGTGAAGAGACACTTGGATAAATGCATCCAATGATTTGCCAGTTGGTATGAGAGTTCAGTGTAAAGATCTGGATAACATCTTTTGCCTTCTGTTCACGCAGGTAACGAACAGCAACAAGACTAGAGAGTGCATTAATAGTTAACTTCCTCCAGTGAAGAAGAGGAACTGGTTAACTCTCTCCAGTGAAGAAGAAGAACAGGAAGGGACGTCAAACATATTTATACACAACAGACTTTTATGTGATTGGACAATGGTTGCTATGAATACCCATTTCCTGGTGGCTCATGGCAAATGTAGTTAATACTGTTTTTTTATTAATGATGTTCTTTGATGTCTGCTGGTTAATAAAAGTGAAGAAAGATATGCATAATCCTCGTCTCTGTGTCTTTAATAGAATTGAAACTTTCCTTCTTGTTACCTAGGAAACTTTTCATTCACGCTATCTTTCTCAACCATGTGAGAATAAAGTCTGGCATTCACAATCAAACATGTACTTCCATCAGGAGCAGCCTGTCAGTTGATTCCCTTTTGTTCTACTACAGCCTCCCAGAGTGATCTAAAGAATAAATAGAGCGCTGACAGTCTTACTTATGACAAAAGTGTGGCACATCTGCAGCCATAGTGATTGAATCAAACTTAAAACATTTTATTTAGAAAGGAACAAAATGAGGTTGTTTACTTTGTCATAGAACTTTTGGTTAGTGCTGTAGAAAGTAAAATTGGGACACATTTTAAATGAGTTCTCAAATATCTTCCTCTTTTATTTCATTAAAACATTCTGACATGCAGACTGATACATGCACTTTCAACACCAGCAGCAGAGAGTTAACTCCCTGGTGATCAGCAGCTTTACCACAGTATTCTAATGAGAGAACTAACATTCTGAATTTATGACAAAAGTGTGGCACATCTTGTCATGTGGCCCATAGGGACATTGTAGTTTTTCACTAAGTTAGCATGAGCTCTTCGCCGCTTGCCTGCTGCTTTTGCGCACGTTAATTCATGTCTTTATTTTTGCAATATTTCAATGACTGCTTTCACATGGGAATTTATCACTGTGTTTGCTCTCTGCATGTTCCTGGGATTTTGACTGAACATAATCTACAAAGACGAACAACAGTGCACCTAGTTATTTTGTTCTGGCCAGACCTTAGCCCTTAGACAAAACATACCGATCCAGCTGTTGTTTGGACAGCGTACTTGGGCTTTTGAGTAGGGTGCACGAATAGGTGAGACACACTTGGAGAGGGACCTTTCCAGGGAGAAGAGCGAGACAACACCTATGATGTAGATTTACCATCTATAGGCTAAGGTATGGGGTCTGCTGACAAAGCCCAGAGATCTTCTATTATATAATAATACTTCTTCTTAGCAAGGGGAGGGAGGTTAGGCACAATAGTCTTTTCTCCATTGTCCTTTTATAATGACATCTCCCTTCATGATGTACGGACTAGCTGCTATGCTGACTATATTTATACTATTCATTTTCCTGCTTGTTGTGGCACATATACTGCATGTTAGAGCACGTTAGTTAAAATAAATATTTTAAACTGTTTCGTGTCTCTGTCAGATCTTATTGTGGACAAGTATAAGAGAGTGGGCGAAAGGGTATGTCTTGTTACCGCGATTCCTGAGAGATCTGGTAGTGTTGTGTTCTGGGGTGTCTAAACATTTGTTTCTCCGGGAGTGAGTAGGAGAGCAAGTGAGATACTATAGCTAGTCGGTCCTGGGTTTGTGGGTACTAAGGTGGTTGGAAGACGCAGTCCCTATACACCAAGGTCCCATATACCTGCGCATAGTTCTGTGTTTGTGCAGAATCCCTGCAACAATCTGAACCCCATCTTGATGGAATCGAAGTGAAAATTAGGGATCTTCATAACAAAAACGTCTCAAGATGGCCACCAGAGCAAAAAAGTGCCCAAATGCAGCGCAAATATCACCCAAATGTGGCCAAGTATACCCAATGACAGAAGTTCGCAAAACGCATAATTTTTTTTTTAATCTCTATATAGCGAAGGACGTACATGACCATCAATTACATTACACAAGGACACATTCATTTTAGTTATAAGGCATGGGGAGATTAAGTGATTTGCCCAGAATCACAGGATGCTGAGCCAATGCCGAAACTCAAACCTGGTACCCCAGTTGCAAAGTGGGCAGCTCTGGCTGTAACGCCACATCCCCTCCCCTAAGTGCAACTAAGAATCAAGTGTTCAACTGGATAAAAAAACATAAATATAGCAAATAATTTAAAAGCGCTTTGTCGCTATTTGAGAACTCAGAAAATATGTTCTCATTTTAGTTTTTTAGAGCACTAACCATAATTTCAATGGGAAAAAGACCCCCTCATTTTTATGTTATCTAAAGGAAATGCTTTAGGCATTACAGTTTTGATTACATCAAGATGACTTCAGGCGTGCCACACTTTTTAAAATAATTATAGAATGTTAGCAATCTAGTTGTTCATTAGAACACTGTGGGAGACAAAGGTCAGGGTCACGGACTCAGACAATTGAGGGCAGAGAGGAGGGGGCAGAGGCGGTAAGTTGACCATGCTGGGCAGGCGGGAAGGGCAGTGGCAGCACTACGGACCATGGAGGGCATGGGGAAGGGCGGAGGGGCAACAAACCAACCATGCAGAACAGGCAAGAGACGCTGTGGCAATACAGCAGACCATTGAGAGCAGAAGGGAGTGGCAGTGTCAGTACAACCATACATGCCAACAGACCAAATTCAGGCAGGAGACTACCTATGTCTTCAAGCCCAAATGGGCTTTATATAAGCCGTCTTCCCCTAAAATCCCCTCTTTTTCAATGTTAGTCAATGGAGAAAATCAATTCCCCAGATTAGTTTTTTTTTTAAAAATCTTCCTCTTACCAAGTTTAAAATGTTTGCATGTACGGTGCAATGGACCACAGAAGGCAGGAGGTATGTGGTAGGGACATGGACTCGGACAATAGAGGCCAGGAGGGAGGTGGGCAGGGGCACCAAACTGAGCTTACACTGCAAGCGCCGGGGGTTGCAGCAGCAGAATACACCACACAGGGCAAGCGGAAGGGCAGTGCAGCAACAATGGACCATGGAAAGCAATAGGGAGGGGCAAGGCCATGCACATGGATAACAGAGAGCAGAGGGGAAAGAGGCAAGGGCTGCAAACTGACCATACCGGACAGACAGGAGGGTGAGTTGCAGCAGAACGGACCATGAAGGGCAGGAGGGAGGGGACAGGGGCACACCAATGGACCAGGGAAGGCAGGAAGGAGGGGATAGGGGCCTGCTCATGGAAAATAGAGTACAGGGGGCAAGGGGGCAGAGCAGGAGCAGTAAGCTGAACATGCATTGCAGGCAGGATGGACACTGGAAGCACAACACACCACGGACGGCAGCAGGGTGGCCATAAGGGCATACACACAGACAACTGAGGGAAGGTGGGAGGGGTCAGGGACAGCAAGCAGACCACACATGGCAGAAGGGAGGGTCAGTGGAAGCACAAAAGACCATGCATGGCAAGCTGGAGGGTAAGTGGTAACACAACGACCATGGTGGGCAAGAGGGAAGGGGGCAGGGCCATGTACAAAAAAACATGGATGGCAGAAGAGAGAGGTAGACACGAGAGGGCAAGGGAAGGTAGAAGGGCTTCACAACAGACCACGCAGAACGGGAAGGAGGAGCAGTTGCGGCACAACTGGAGGTCAGAGGAGATATGCAGAAAAATGGACCATAGAAGACAGGAGGAAGGGGATAGGGGCCTGGAACTCTGACAATGAAAGGCAGGGTGGATGGGGTAGAGATAGGTGGCAGCCATCTGACCATGTTGGGCAGGTGAGGACAGTGGCAGCTCAACAGAACAGTCAGAGTAGACAGGAGGGGCAGTGATAGGTCCATGCAATGTGGTGGGCAAAAAAGAGGGAGCAGGGGCATGCACACAGACATCGGAGGGCAGGGGGAAAGAGGGTAGGGGCAGCAAGCTAAGCATGGAGGCTGAGCAGGAGGGCAATGATAGGGAAATAGATTCAGGCAACGGAGGGCAGGAGATGTGGGCAGGGACATCAAGCTAACTGGAGGGCGGTGGCAGCACATCGGACCATGCAGGGCAGGAGGAAGGGAGCAGGTACATGGACTTGAAAACAGAGGGCAGGGAGGAGGTGGGTAGGGGTAGCAAGCTATCTGTGCAGGGCATGCGGGAATGGAAGTAGCAAAATAATGGCTACACAAGGCTGGGTGAGGGGGCAGGGGTATGGACATGTACAACAGAGGGAAAGGAGTAGGGGGGCAGCATAACAGACAATGCCAGGCCAGACCCTACGCCCAGCACCCCCGCCATGCATTAAAATAGAGATCTTACTTTATGTTAAAAAAAAACTAGAAATTCACTGAAAAAAACAAGGGTTAAAGTGACGTTATAGTAAGGATTCTTAAGCATATTTAACTTTACATTAACAAATCTTAGAAATTCACTGAAAATAACAAAAGTTAAAGGGATGTTATAATTAGGTGAAAATGTCATGTAAAACATACCATTTGAAACTAATAAAACAACTCAAATTCATGAGTTATGATTGACTCAAGTAACTATAACTCGTACCCTAAAGTAACTATAACTTGCTCCCTCGACACCCACTGCTTTTACCCTCACATATTAAATCACTCATGACACATTCATTGACTACATTTATAAAATCCCTAATTTCATTTGAAATGCCATCATTGTTGATAATACTATGCATGGCAGGGCACGAGTTATAGTTACTTTGGGCACAAGTTATACTTACTTGAGGTAACTATAACTGGTGAATTTCAGTGGTTTTGGTAGCTTCAAATGGTATGTTTTATGTGACATTTTCACCTAACTATAACATCCCTTTAACCTTTGTTTTTGTCAGTGAATATATATAGTGATCAAGGCCGCTCGTACGGCCGAAACGCGTAATGGCAACATGGTGATGGTTGGAAGAAAATAAAAGCAACTTGCACTATATTGGGTCTGCTCTTGCCGTTTGTTCTTGGAGTACTGGAGTACTGGGCTTGTTTGCAGCTATATATATATATATATATATATATACAGCCAAGAACTCTCCGAACCTCCACAGCAGCGCAACAGCAGCGGCGAACAGAGGGAAACAGACCCCAATAGCGATGGCAGGTAGAAATTTATTTCCTTACTTCGTGACGCGTTTCGAGCACAGCCGTGCCATTGTTCACATAAATATATATGACTATATATATATATATATATATATATATATATACACACCTCCCTCTATTGTATTTTCTACTCTCTTCTCCTCCTATCTCTCCCTTTCTCAACTTCTTCCTCTCTTTCCGTCGCAGTTCTCAACCATTCTACCTTCCCCCCTTTTCTTTCACCACCGGTCTCTCTCTCTCTCTCTCAACTATTGTGATTTCCCTCCACATTCCTTCTATAGCATCCTTTTTCCTTGCTATTTGTCTACCGATGTCTTGTTCCCTTTCCAATGATCATTTCCTAATATTGCCGCCTCTTCTGTGACTTAGCCGTTGTTTTTTTTATTTTTAGATTACAGCTGTTCTGATCCTCTGTAACACTCTTGTCAAAATGACCACAAACAAAATAGAATCTGGTTCTCTGTCCAGAGGATTTTAGTTGGCTCAGAAAATGTAAATAATTGATTTAGTGCAGTTTTGTTTTGCCTTCGAATACTCATAATGTTTTATTTTGTGTAATAAATTCAGCACTACAGGCAACACAATGCAAAACAAATTGTATTGTATTTTAATTGCACTTATGTAGTGCTTACTACCCCTGACAAAGAGTTGAAGCACATCACAGAGAAGTCTAGAACTTTCATAGGTGAACAGGAGGTGGCTTGAATGCTGTTTTTCTGATTCTCAAAAATGTGCCAATGTATGGAATAAACCTTCACAAGACAGTTGAAATGTCCAATATTTGAAGAACAGTCTCTTGATTCCAGGGTTAACCTTTCAAGTGCCAGACCACCACACGGAGATGTCTGAAGTCTGCTATTCAAACACAATAGGATCATGGACGGAGTGCTGAAACGTTTCAGACACTCACCCCCAGCCACTATTAGATCTGGGTTAAATCCATCATCATTCTTCTGCTCACTTCACCACCCCAGACCAGACCCAACCATATGCAAATCAGTCTTGACTCTGTTCCTCATGGGAACAGTCCAGCCTGAACTGCCAAGCCAGGTCCTCCCTGGACCGGAAACAAGCATCCTGGTACCGATTTCGGCGTAACATCCCTCATCAGCCAGGCTAGCTTGAATCCAGTGGCAAAGTGCTATTGACACTGTTGGAGCTCCCAGAGGGGATGGTGGCAGTGGAAAGATCCAAGGTAAAGCAGAGGCCAGGTGAGTTAAGATTGGATACAAGTGTTGTCTGGGTCAACAAAGGAGTACCAGAAGGATGTTGTCTTTCTCCTCCTGTACTTTCCTTAGCACACTGAAAATCAATGGAAAGCAGGGGGAAACACGTAAATAAGAGCTTGAGGCCATGGGATTAACAATGCATAAAGGACCAGATTTACTGAGGACTTTCGTTACCCTTGCATCTCGCAAGGTGACACAAGGCAACTTAAGCTCCTAAGGCTAGATTTACTAAGCCATGCCAAACTGCCTCGCGTGGTTCTGAATGGCTTAGTAAGTCTAGAGTAACATAAGGCAGTGCTGGGAATGCTTCCATGGATGGAGTGCAGGTGTTACCACACATCCTCTCATGGAGTTTGGTGCATTCACAGATTTACTAAGGATAGTAAACCTGGAAATGTGTCAAAATGCTATGCTATCCCAAAAGAGGAATAACGAGGAGAAATAACTTTATTTCTCCTCGTTATTACCTCTTTCTACATGTCCTATATTCTGCAGCAGACATAGAAAGGAGAAAATAACTCTGAAGATTGTTTTTTGTGTAGGAAGGTGTCCCTTTCTGCATAAAAGCAATACTTCCTGCAACGCAGACACCCTTACACCATAGCGCAAGGGTGGCTGCATTGGTGCTAGTATGCACTCAGTGCGCCAGCGCAGGGAGAGAGCAAGAATGCATCATATCTCAGTAGATTTTATGCCTAGCGCCAATGCAGGCACCCTTGTGGTGTGGTGTAAGGGTGTCTGTGTTGTAGGTTTTGTGCACCTACCTGCACAAAAACAATCCTCTGAGGCTTTTTCTTCCAAACTCATGGTGCATCTGAGAATGCGCCAAAATCCATGGGTAGAGCTTGGGAATATCCACTCTCCACCCATGGAACGCCTCCCTGGCACAGAGTAATGCAAGGCAGCTACTTGCACTGCCTTGCTTTACTCCATATTTACCAAGCTCCATAGGGCCACGCAAGGTGGCTTACAGTAGCTTGGTAAATCTGACTTTAGTGTTGTGTTGCCCTTGCATTACTTTGCGTGACAAAAAGGCAATGCAACACCATGATAAATATGCCCCTCAGTTTCTATAGTAGCCAAGTCTTGTTCCTTTCAGTCTTGCGTGAATCAAACTGAGAAGAGAAGAATCTGTCTTCCTGCGGTAGCCCTGCTCAAGAACCGCGCGATAAGTAGCCCCGCTGACTGATGAAGCAAGCCTCCATACGGGGAGTGGGTTACAGCAATATAGACAGTAGGTCACACAAAGGCACTGGTGAATGCCAGCAGCCTCATGAGCAATTGCACTGTCCTTGGTCGAGTGCTTCCAAAACTGGGGATGTAATACACTAAGTTAAGGCCCTCTCCCAACTGCTACAGCAAGACGGTATGAGAGCTTGACACTTTATAGAACTTACAGGCTGCTGGAGCAAGCCAGTAACAATCTTTCAAACTTTTTTAGTGCACAGTGCTGAAATTACATTATTAAATCAATAGTCTTGACTCGGGAAATGGGTGACATTTTTTCTGGAACAGGAGAATCAGGAAGTTCTTCTCTCGGCCAGTTGTATTTCCCAGAGGAGGTTGTTCTGGCAGCTATGGGCCATGAGATTGGTAGTAAAAATAAAAAGAGAGGGAAAGGGTTTCAGGATCAGGTAACCACCTGTCTGTGGCCAAAGCGGGCTAAAATGGTAATGACTGTGACATGGAGGACAGACGAGGATGTATGTGATGGTGTGGAGCCCAGCCCTGCAACCATACCACAAACCCAGTCCTGGTACTACTCTGTTTTGACACTTACTAAAAAACGTGTTCACTCATGCACACGCACTCCCAGTAGGACCCACATTCAAAAGTTACTTGTACCTCCAGTTGCACAATAATTGATTTCTCATAGGCTTGCTCTGCAGTAGAACAGATATGTCTGTGTGCAACCACTGGATTATTGTCTGGAGATAATACAAACAAAACAAGTGCATCTTATCTGGGCAATTACCTAAAAGAAGCCCAGAACTTAAGGACTCTATTGAAATTAGGATGGCCCATTGAACACAGATTGTTCTAATTAAAACGGTGTTAATGTCGTGGAGTCTCACAGCTCCTCATTCCACAGCATTGTACGACTGCATGAAAGTTACAGTGGAACTAGCTCTCTGGTGTATCTGGTTTGCTTCGACAAGTATTAAGTTACAAATGATCATAGAGGGAGGTACAGGATGTTGCAGTCCCTCCGGTACAGAATACCTGGCAGCTGTCTGCAGGTGGCCAGTGGTGGGAGCCTTGGATAGCCATTTCAAAGTTCTATCAGGCAATTATCGCCCGTACAAGCCCAGTAAAAAGTCAAAATGGCAATCTTTGATTGGTCTAAAAATCAAAGACTGTTATTTTAGAAACCGGTCAAGCTTGGCACCCCCTGTCCTATAAGACAGTTTATTTTATATTAAAGTGTAGGCTCCAAAGTTTCAAACATGTTGTCATAAAGACTCAGGCATGCAAAATAAATACATGCAATGCATGTGCAGTGACACATAAAATACGGTGAACGCCTTTGGGAGGCAGTACCTAGCCACGTGAGGGTGAAGCTGCCTCAAGGTCTCTGTAGAATTGGCACAGGTCCCCAGTTTACGGGAGACATTATTGGCAGAAAAGCTGCTAGGCAGTATCTTCTGGATTCCTCCGCGTGTCCATCCCTCTCTGTCCAGGCCCAGGGGTGTCCGGTCATGGAATCTGTGGGACAAAAGTCACAAGGAGAGGGGTTCTTTACACAGACTTCTGGATACCATCACATGCCCATCCCGCCATATCCAGGTGAAGTGGCGCCCAGAGTCATAGAGTGCGTTTAACATCTGCATAAAGAGTTCCTCATATCAACATATAGCTATACTCACAATCCATAGAGAGTCATGAAGGGACACCTTCGATTTAGACCTAAATGTGGGTCCATCTGGCAGCTTTTTTGGATCTATGAGTTCTAGTTTAACTTCTGGATGTAGTAAATGAGGTCTGTGCCTTGATAAATGAACTCACAGCAGAATATAGCTGATAGGGATCAGGTAGATTCATAGCAGATCGAGGGAAGTTAAAACACTACAGGTTTTAAATATTCAAGGTGGTGTTTAGTCACTTAAGGCTGTAGTATATCGACAGGTCACAATATTGTGACAAGAATAACAAGGGAAAAGTATTGAAAAGTAATTTTGTACAGATTTTCCATACCTAACTGCCAATATATGCACTTTGGTGATATATATATCCGCAAGATATGTAGATTTGGAGTTAAGAATAGTAAATCGATAGCTTCCTGTGTGCACTTACCTCTTGAATATTTTTTCCCTAAATATTCTGATCACGAATCACGATATTGTGACCTGTCAATATTCTGGCTTCAATAGTTACTACCACAAGTTTTGGAATATATTCACAGCAGGCTGTAGATGGGTAGGTCAGGGTAGACTCACGTTAGATTGGGGATGGATGGGTAGACTCATAACAGGTTGTAGCTGGCCAAGGGATAATCAGAAGAGGACCCACAGCAGGTTGTAGCTGTGTTAGGGTTCCCTCACCCTCCAGTTTGGGTGCATTCATTACAGGTGGCTGCAAGTGTTTTTGGGGCTAGTGCTCACACCTAAGGTTGATCTAGTCAGATTGGGGTGTGCAAACTCACCGTAGGTTGTAGCTAGTCAGATACGGTTCAGGGTGGTTAGGGGCGGTAGCAGAAGCCACGTACATTTTATTGTTCTCGCTGTATCCAGTTAGCTCCTGTGAAGAGATATTAAGACAATAGTGCCAATAATGTAACACCACTCTTCCCACACACTCCATTATTCTTTCAGATGTCCTTTGATCCCACCTCCATATCCCACCAGAGGTATGATGGTCCCCCATCAACTCTATTGTACTGTGCCGCCCATCATTGGCTGCAGTCATTAGTATGTCACACTGGTGGCCTGAGTAAGCAGCACTAATCAGGATGGATATAAATCTGCAGGATGTGGTGGAACCAGCAGCAGTCGGGTGGGTTAGGTGTGGACCTTTTAGGGGTAGGTGGGACAGAATTCTGGGATAGGTTGGACTGGCTTCAATGCCTTATTCCACTAATCCCAAAGTGTATATAGGCTACTGGACAGAGTGTCTGTCTCTTGCAAAGTGGTTATTCGACATGTTCACCTGCCTTCCTTCAGACTGTCAAGAGCATAGCACAATAAACACTTCAAATTAGTTTGAGGTAAATTTGACTTCTCCCCTGTGAGGCATCAAATTATCAAAAGCCAGCTTAACAGCCAGGTAAGACAGTTCTCAGTTAAATGACAAGCTTTATGTGATTGATGAGGAAGAGTGGGTGTAAGTAGGGCGTAGCTTTATGGGAGTGTATGGGGCATGACACCCCCAAATAAATGCTTTGTTGGCTTAGTAGTTGGGTCTGGGGGCCCTGAGCCAGGTCTGTATTGTCTGTGTTGGTTTTTCTTGTTGTCTTAATTTCATTAAGAGGTTTTTGGGATCAGGAACTTAAATATATATATAGCGACTGGTACACCAAAAAAGTAGCATGTCTGCACCCATAGACGTTCTTGTTGAATCAATGCAAATTTATTATTTTTTGGAATTCACAAACATTGCCAGTAGTATGCTTGGTAAGCTGTGCCAGTCTCAGGTTTACCAACATACTACTGACAATCGAACATCCAAAAGGTGATGGAAAGAATACTTGCAAATAGTCTAACCACTGACAATCGCTCGTTATGACATTCCGAACAATCATTTTTCGCCTTCTGTGCAACACTAGACAGAGGACCTGATTTAGGGCTTACCATACGGATTAAAGGCAGACAGTGTGGCAGAGGACTTTACATTTGCCACTCTGTCTTTACTCCACCCACCAAATGAAGGGAGAGAGACATCTCCATATATTGCCAGGTACCACTGTCGTAGCGGTTCCTGTCAATGTAGGAAACGTTTGACGGACGGCTCCATCAAACACGACCACCAGCTGCCAAACCTTTCCAAAGTTTTTAATTTTTCATAAACATTCTCCCAAAGTGGGAGTTTGTTTTTGAAAAAAAAAAATAATGACCCTCACAAAATGGGAGTCTTCTCCAATGGTTTGTAAGTTATTTTTCTTTTCTCTGTGTCCCTTACACCATGATATATCTGACAGTGACGGACAGAAAAAAAACCCAGACGATTGAATAGCTTACCTCTGACTGCCACTACTCCATTGGGCAATTGGAGGAAGTTTTACACAGATGGAGTAAATTTTACTCTATCAGTATAAAACTTGCAGTCTGCCCAACCCAAAATCGGTAGGCCGGACCTTGACTTTGGCGGCCAGGGTACTCCATCTCTGTTGCAATGTAGTACCTCTCTGCCAAATTCTACATCAGCCCGAGACCCATCTAATGCAAATCAGTACTGACCTGGCTCCTCATGAGAACAGTCTATCCCGAACCTTGATCATCTCACCCATTCACCCGCGGCCCACTGCTTTTTAGTTGGGACGTTTGAGATTCAAACCCCCAGAATCTCACTGTCTAAGCTATGCCCCGTGATGTAAGTAGTCATTAATCTAACTTAAGGTACACCTTCTTAGTTGGATAGTGAGTGATGAACTGGTCACAGAAAGACTAGGCTATTGTGACATTTTCTGACACTTGTCTCAAAAGAAATCATTGGTCAACTATCCCACAATCAACAATTCCACTTCGCCGGACAAATTGTACCTGAACTGAGTAGGTACTTAACTTTGTTGTTGGTCAAACTTGAAGCCCCTGAATACTAAGAAGTGTGATGTTAGGTTATCCCTCATGGGGACAAAAGCCCTCCAGATGTGTTATGTCTCCATGTAGTGTTTGGTTTTGTTGATATCTGAACTATGATTTCGGTGGACTCTGATTTCGGGGGACTCCCAAACTGTACCCCATTTCTGAGTGAGGGTGCATACTGCCCCAGGGTATGAGGTGGCTAGCGGTTGTGGCAGTGAGATTTACAGGGATTGCTTGCCAGTTATACCAAGTAAAGGTCCATCCAGGCCCCATAACTGTGGGCCCTTGGCTTCATCTTACAAGGAAGTCTGCAAACCAATGGAATAGGAGAAAGGCAACCATCTGTATGGTTGCCTTGTTCCCTCCAAGCTACCCTAACTCTTGAAAGCCTGCAGAGTCAAGCTGATGCTGACCCACAGAGTGATTAAGAGCATGCCTGCATGTGCTTGCACAAGGTTCAATTGACTGGAAGACCTGCGTAGAGACACCTGGATGGATGGAGAGTGCCCAGGAGGCACAAGGTAGCCACAGTCCAGGTACACATTTACTATTATTAATTTTATTATTATTAATTGGTATAGAGCGCAACTGTTACCTGAAGGCCGTCCTAGCTTTAAACAGAAAACAAACAAAAAACCTAGGATAAACCTGTTTTTAAAAGCAGCACCTGTTCCGGTCACACTAGCAGGGAATGTGGTGAAGTGGTCACTCAGGATGACACTGTGGCCGTACTGACTCTCTAGCAAAAACTGGGCCAGGCAGTCATTCTGAGGTAATGACTGGAAACAAGGCAGTTCTGAAAAGGTTACTCTCTGGGGGCAAGGATTTGGATCATGTTGGCCCCCAGGCAGGTACCTGATTCAAGTGCTCAGTCACAGACAGTAACAGGAAGCAGGCTGGTGGTGATGTAGGGACTGTGGTCAGTCACCCACTCAGGACAGTGATTGGAATCAACCTAGCCCTCAGCCAGAGGCTGGGTTAGGTGGTCACTTTCAGCATTTATTAGGGTCAGGTGGGCACACTTGGGCAGTCATTGCGGTGTGATCATCACTCTTGGCTCACGCTTGTCCCTGGATTCACCTTTTTTCCACAGTCAACTCGCTCCAGTATATCAGTCTGTGTAGGACTTGGTCTCTGCAGCCCCTTGAAAGTTTTCTTCATCACACTGCTCTCAGGAGCGCCCTTCTCCTGTATGGAACACACAAAAAGGTTAGAGGAATGGAGGGAGACGGAAGTAGGCAGATTTACAGAGTGAGAAAATGGAAGAGAGAGACAGAATAAGAAGAGTAAGCGGGACAAGAGGAAGAGGCAGTTTGATGGAGCCCTCCTTTTAAGCTGTCCTCCTAGACGTTGTGTTCAGTTTGATACCGCACGTTATAGACCCTCATTTAGGATGCAACCGTCATCTGTATTTTTCCAAGGTTTCACCCACAGTAGTTACTTGGGCTCAATCTCTAGGACTCACTATTGCCCAGAGCTGATACAAAACAATACAAAACAAGGTTCTTGGTAAAAGCATTTTACTTTACCACAGATTAGATGAAACCTTGAAGGTAATACTAGTACAAAGAAACTAGATGTAAATGTACTGTAGAAATTAACACACATAAACAAGAAATGGGATGGAAAAGAAAGAAAACATATAGTGTCATAAAATACCACAGTGTAATTGATTTCTGTATTCAGAGTAGCCAATGTTTAATAGAATACTGCACAATTGTTGTTCGAAAACTAAAGGATCACAAAGGCATCTAAGATGGCTGCCAAGCATGGGGCAGACTTTTTGAACTCCTTAGTGCATCAGTATGAAAATTAAAGTATTAGACTGGATTTCAGAGGGGGCATGGACAGAAAGCAGAAGAGAAGTTTGTGTTAGAGTTGGACAGAGAAGGGCGCCATCGGACAAACGCCCCAGAGACATATTGGCCATACTCTACCACTTCACTACAAAAGAAGAGATAAGGAAGAAGCTCATCTTCCTTAAAAACAAGAAAAATACATTATAAACTTCGATAACAATGACATTACCAGTAGGCAAAATGTTCCCACCTGCTAGCCTGATGTGCCCAGAGACAAAGCGGACAATGTGGGTCCATGATTCATGTACGGTGGGAGTGCCCCGGGCTACATCAGATCTGGAAAGAGATCGCACTGGCGCTTAAAGTGATTTTGGGGTACCCACTGCCACACACACCAGAATTATTCTTGTTGTAACTAAAAGACCCGGGCCTAAAACACTTTACCAATACTATAGAACTGCCTGGGAGCTGCTAAACTGACAATACCTCTCTAGTGGAAAAAGCCAGAAACCCCTCGACTTTCGACTGGCAAAGTAGGCTCTGGGATATAGTTGCCATGGAGTGACTTGTCAATGTACAGGAGAACGCAGGAACCCGAGGGATTTGGACCCTGTGTTGGAGTTCTTCTCATGGCGCCACTCAGGCACATTTTGCCCACCAAGATTAAATGCCATGCACCTTTTTAGATAGAGTGAGCAGACAACTACTTATCTAAGTATAATACTTCAAATTGTGAGATTGATAGAGAAACAACATTAAAGTATGTGAGGTGACATTTGTAACTAACCTCACAGATGGTTGGCTGAAAGTAGCCAGATGGGAGGGAGTGAATATGGTGGGTGGTAATCTACTATTTTTTGTTGTTTTCTTGTTTCTTCCCAGTTTAATCTTTAAAAAATCTGGAAAACGTTTGCCTTGATGCTGTGAAGCAACTGGACGTTACTGTAATGGATAAGCTGTTTCAATGTGAGTGACAATTCAATTTTGCTTTTAAAAAATTGAGGAAATGTCTATCACCATTGGTCTCACCAGCAGTAGAAGGCTCCAGCAAAATAAAATGTCTACTAGTCGACCACTTAGATCACCCGGGATCATACAGCCATTCTAACTATATTGTGCGAAGTTCTTGGCCCTTTGGTAATGCTCACACCAGGGGTGGGGGCCTAGGAAGGCTTTTTCTCTCCCTATATTCCAACTATGAGAACTCTAGGCATTTATCAGACCTTACAGAGACACGCCCTTATCATGGGTGAGGAGCATGCTAAAAATGTATCCTCCTCTTACAGGCACTATTCTTTTTCTTAAACCGCTTATTCTTGAAGAACAGCATAATACCACTGCTTGCTGTGCACTCAGGTCACATGTAAAGCTTTTGAAATATGGAATAGATCCTAGCCTACTTGGGCTAATTAAAGGCTTCCATAACAATACCTGGGTGCAAGTACAGGTCAGCAAACGAGGAGTTGTCACTATGAAATGCCCAACAGAAAATGGTTTATGACAAAGCTGTTTTTAGCACCTTGCCTTTTTCATCTAGGTGCAGACCTATTTAACTACTTAAAGGCAGAAAATTGTTTCCCTCCACAACTAGGCAATACAAATGCCTCTATGTTGGCGTATGCTGATGACTTGTCATTAACCCATAGCAGCCCCCCCCCCCGACCTCAGGATCTTTTAAACACTTTAGACAGCTACAACAGAGAAATCTATAATTGCATTGAATTTTTAAAAAGCAAACATCATGACCTTGAGTAAAACTAATATCACAGTCAGTTAACAGATCAATAAAATAAAAGTGTTTATCTAGGAATCAGTTTGAATCCTAAATTTCCATGGATCCCACAAATGGAAGAGCTCAAGAGTAAATTCACTCATGCAGAATTAGGACTGGGTGAATTCTATGGAACATATGGTGCTCCATGTCCTCTGGCTGCTTATAGAGTGTTTGCTGTGAAGCTTGTGTCTGTATTGATATACTGGGTTACTATATGCAGTTGGCAGTGTAACGAGAGATTGGCTGTAATTGAAAAATTCCCGGAGAAGCATTTTAAGTACAGAAGATGAATCCCACAACAGCAATTAGACTTGAATTAGGTCATATTCCAGACAGATGAGGCATCCGTACATTATTTCATAGTTACACTTGGCCAAAATGTCCAGACATCTGTCTATCATTTCCGTTTTATGGAATGAATTACATATGCCCAAGACGGGTAAATATGCAACTTATTTGGAATCTATCGTACACACATCTATGATTTTGCTGACAGCTGAATCATTCTAATCAGCCAGAAATTGTCATTTCAAAAGTGTATAAGTGAGAAAGTTAAATTAGAAAGTTTAGTGGCAACTAAATCTAAGGTAGGTGCATCTCTCCTATTCAAGTATACTAGTTGTCCTCCTCAGTGCCACCTGACAGGAGTTATGAAACCCTCCATCCAACAGAAAGGTTTAAGATTTAAACTTCAATATAAAACCATTCTGTGGCATAAAGAAGCAGATTAAGGAAGGAACATACAATGTTGGTTATGTTGCATAGATTCACAAACATTTGAGTACATTATCATCCTTTGCCACCGGTAAGATATTAAAAGAATATATTTAATAACTGTAAAATCTGCACGGTAAGGGAGGTGCTCTGATTATGCCAAGAATGTGCACACATAAAATTAGGTTGTCTCTAGTGACATTTTTGGGTAAATGTTATCATGTTTTATTTAAGTTCGATGATACAACTATGAATTGAATTTATCTGCTCGACTTCATTGTAAATAGTTTTCTACTATTTTGAAAATAATGTGATATTTTTAATTTAGTATTTGTGAATGTTTTTATTCCGGATAACTGTTATCTTATTATTGATAATAATTAAGAATTATATACAGCAGTGATTAATGCATTTTTTAGCTTCTATACATTCCTTAAACCTGCACATTTTAACAATGGTTTTTAATTATTGCGCATGATGGTTTTATTACAGACTGCAATAAAGAGTTATTTATTTACTCACTCATATTGACAGTCTATTGGGTATTTTTACCCTAAAATGGTACAAAACAACAATTACATGTCAATATTAAAAATATGCATTTTTGAAACGTCTCAATGTATTAATTGATCATTGAGGATCCTGGGTTTCCAGAAACCAGCTGCCAGGCCGTAATAAAAAAGATGTGGAGGGGGGCCGAGGGTCACCAGACTTTTGTAGTAAAACTCAGCACACAATCCCAAAGTCCCAATCAAGAACTCTGTCTAATAGTCTCAAGCGTCATAAACCCTAGCCCAGGAGGAGAAATGTTTATCAGAGCACTGACAAGAACTAAACAACTTCTTCTGATGTATCAAGGGTTTTTCCCATTCTGTGTCTACAGGAAAATGTGCTAGTACATATGGGCCTCAGTTCCCTACAAGAGATGCCCATGACATACTCACTGCAGCACCACTGGCAATAAATACCTCGGTCTGTTGCTGGAAATCATAAGCAACCTCTGGGCGAGATATGAAATGTTTCCTTCCTCTGTGCTGCACTCTTCACACTTTGCATGGACCAGCATCAATGCCTCGGCGTCATCAGGTTACAGTTCCTTCTTGTTAGCCTGTAGCTCCTGAAATAGCCCAACTCGGGTACAGAGACACATGAATTCTCTCCCCACCCAGGTTAGACTCATCTTCACTGCTGCCTTTAGGTCACAAGTTCCCTTTGTCCCGGATCCTTAAGCTCCAAAACTAACACCCTGCAAGCTGGCTTTCTTGTAGGAAGCCTGATAACACACAGGATGTAAATAGACTAAGGAGGAGACCCCCCCCAAGATCTGAGAAGTTAGAAAAGGTAGGTGACAGCCATCCTTCACATTGGAGACCAAGAGCCTGATTCGGAGTTACCCAGGGATCGTTTCTTAGCCCTACCCTGATCAACGTCTACATGACTCCGCTTGCCAACATAATCTGTTCCCAAAACATCACCCTCATCTTCTACACCGATGACACCCAAGTCATCCTCTCCCTGACAGACAAGACAACCACCACCAGAGCCAACTTCACCAATTGCATGACCATGGTAGCAGTATGGATGAGAACCAACTGCTTGAAGCTTAATTCCGACAAGACGGAAGTTCTTGTCTCAGAAACATGACCTCTCTGTGGGACGCCACCTGCTGGCCGACAGAGGTAGGACCAACACCTACCAATCATGGCAGAAATCTAGGAATCATCCTGGATGTAGTGTCTTGTGAGTTAGAGATAACGGGACCCTTTTGGTTCCTGATGGACTCCGTAGAACAGTGACGAAATGTAGAATGTTCAGTTAACGTTTGCATGCTGAGGAATAAATGCGTGTGATGCCAAGCTCCATGTGTGGAGTGATCATTTGCATGTACCCAGGCTGGGGTAGGCTGCTACCACTGGTGACGAGATAGACGATTACGAAAAGCCAGCGACCCGAAGAACGGAGAGTGCTCTCCTAGAGAGTTTGCCGTGGTCCAGCAAAGTGCTTGTTTGTTCCACGTGTGCCTCAGTCGAAGTGAAAATCAACAGTGGTGTATGTGGAGTCAAAGTGCCACTCCAGCCAGTGCAAGGCCTGTGAAGAAAGTGAAGGTCATACAGAAGGCTTGCTTGTCGTCGGCTAGAAATTTTCTGGTAAAGTCGAGACAAGAGGTACTGCACCACAACGTGAAAAAGAGCTGTCATTCATACAGGACGATAACGCTACAACTGGGTACAGCAAAGCGCAAAAGGGCATGATAGCCGAGTGCAAGGAAGTTCTAAAAGCAGAAACATTTCTGGCATCAAGAAACACTAAAGGCAGTGACAACCAGGTATAGAAAGTGCAACAGGTGGCGAGAGCCAGGTGCAAGAGAATGCTGTGAGCAGAAGTGGGTAAACATTGAGAAACATTAGCGGTGGCGATAACCAGATATAGAGAATACGATCACACTTACCTGAACCTGAGTAAAGAGCCATCGACTTCAGCACCAGGCGCCGCAACCCAAGCAGAAGCATGGGGTTGTGCTTATGGGGCTGGTGAATTACGTTGGACTGATTGAAAGGCTGTGAGCGGCAGTCGGAGTAGTGACATTTTTCAATGGCTGCTAAAAGTATATGGCGCCGCCACCTTCTTGAAACAACCGCCTCCCTTTGATACCGCCTAAAAGCAAAATATTGGCAACAGATGGATTGCCTGGGTCTAAACCTTTGATGACTTCATTGATGCCCTGGAAGAAGCAAATGACAAAAAGATCATTAAATATCTAAAGAATTTAGCAGGTGAAAGAGTAAAAGAAGTGATAACATGGAGGCGGAATGGCCCAAAATGAATCAGCGCTGAGTGTGAAAAGTAAGTTAAAATACAAGGTAGAAGACCATAAACTAATGTCTCCAAAGAAAAAGAAGTTGTGTTTTCGATGTGGTAAATGTCCCGCCATTGGACAGATATGCAAAGGCTGTGAGAAAGAGAACCATTTTGTAATAGTTTGCACAGCGAGGGAAAGATCAAGTGCGTCACATCAAGAAAACAAAATGGAGGCAAGATCAAGTGCATCACGTCGAGAAAACAAAATGGATGCCAGAAAGTTCTAGACACGACGCTCCACGCACGCCCACAAGGCCAAGTGCCAACATCAGTTGAGGCAAGTAGAAACTAAACAACGCCGATTGTCGTCAAACTCTTCATCTAAGAGTTCGGCACCGTAATTGTCAAGAGACACTGAGGAAGCTGGATGTGCGATGTCAATGTTGACTGCTGGATGACGTGCACATGTAGGACTAGTTTCTTGCAAGGAACAATGCAGGTCGAAGCTAGGCCGACAAGTGAAAGTGCAAAATTCCTTTGGACAGTATCCCAAGATCACACTGCAACTGAATTGGTGCTCCTTTTATCTTAGTCAGTGGCGCGTTGATAAACAAAATGCCGGAAGAAAAATACAATTAACTGTCTCCAGTGCCCCGTTTATCCCAGTCAAAAATCAAAGTGTATACATGAGCTGCTTTGACGCCACTGCAAAGTCAAGGTTCATTCATACCAACTGTGAAGCATAAAAAGACGAAAGTACGAGCACCAATTTATGTCTTATCACGTACTTCATCGAGCGCATGTTTACTCAGTTTCAGAACTGCTACTGACATGCAGCTGATTTCTGTAAACTACAATGCCTATCATGAGGTAGTGAATTTTCGATCCTTGTTTCATGGACTAGGAAGACTCAAGACCATGAAAGTGCAACTTCACATAAATGAGGACATCCCTCCTGTTGCTCAGCGGCATTGTCGAATAGAATTTCATTTGAAGAAGCTGTTGAAAAAAAACTTGAGACAGTATTAAAGCACAACATCATCAAGCATTTCACTGGCCAAATGCCATGGATATCTCCCATAGTGGTAGTGCCGAAAAAGCATAGTGGATCTGCGTGGATAAGTGCCAAGCGAACAAGGCGATTGAAAGAGAATGACATCCAGGTCCACACATTGCTGACATGATTACACAGTCGAATGGAGCCAATGTCTTTTCCCTCCTTGATTTGAAAAAAGGTTATCACCAGTTTGAAATGGAAGAGAATTGCAGGTACATTACTACCTTTTCAACTCATGATGGTTTATTTTGATACAAAAGGCTAAGTTTCGGAGTGTCATCAGCTGCAGAACTTTTCAGGATGTCGTTTGCGGAATAATACAGCCAGACACAAATGCTTTCAATTACAGTGATGACATACTAGTTTTTGGGGCCACACGAAAGGAACATGATAAAGCTTTTGCACAAGTCTGTTGCATACTTGCTGATGCAGATCTCACTTTGAATGCAGAAAAGTGTGAGTTTCATAAAAGCAAACTCAAGTTCTTTGGTCATTTTTTTTTTTTAAGGGGGAATGACTGCAGATCCAAATAATGTACAGGTCTTCTTAGCTGCTTCTCCCCCACAAGATGTAACTATGCTGCGATCCTTCCTTTGTATGGCCAGTTACTGATCATAGTACATACATGATTTTCCATGGTAAGTGTCCCATTGAGAGACTTAACATAACAAAATGTCCCATTTCAGTGGTCAAGTGAATGTGAACACTTCAAGAAAATCAAGCATGCAATTGAGAACGCAACTGAAATGGCATGCTTTGATCTGAAGTTGCAGACAGAAGTTTTTGTTGATGCAAGCCCAGTGGGGTTGGATGTCATCCTTGCCCAGCACACTGGACATTTGAATGTCCCAAGCCACATTGTGGCTTACGCTAGCCAATGTTTGTCGATGACAGAACGTGCCTATTCACAACCGGAAAAGGAAAGCCTAGCTGTGGTGTGGGCTTCTGAGCATTTTCATGTGTTCCAATATGGAAAGCATTTCACCGTTATCACCTATCATCAAGCATTGCTCACCATTTTCTGCCATCCTAAACCCAAGATGCCCCCTCACATCAAGAGGTGGAGGTTGCAACTGCAGGAGTATGATTATACGATTGTGCATTGTCCAGGAAAAGATCAAAACCCTGCTACTTCTCAAGTGTGCCAATACAGTGTCAAAGCACTACTTCTAAGGCGGCTGATGCTTACATTAGCTTCATTGTGAAGTCCAATACCTCTTCTGCTATATCAGTAGAACAAATCATTGCTGCCACGAGTACTGACAGGGATTTGCTAATACTCAAAGACATTATCACACACCAGTTGTGGCGAAAACATGCTCAACATCTTCATGATGACCTTGAATATCAGAAATTCAAAAATGTGAAAGAATAACTTTCAGTTACCTCAAAAGGCATCATCTTATGAGGATCGGGAATTGTCATGCCTGAGACAACAAGTTATTGAACTGGCCCATGAGGGACACCGTGGAGTTGTGACTACAGAACGAGCTTTACGGGAGCAAGTGTGGTTCCCTCTTCTTGATGAAAGAGTTGAAAAAGAGTTAAAGGCATGTCATTTGTGAAGCTATTTGTTACCTAAGACAACACCACAACCTTTAAACATGTCTGATCTTCCAAAACATACATGGGAGAAAATTGCAATTGATTTCTTTGGACCCCTTGATAAAAGACATCACCCACTAGTAATTGTTGATGAATATTCCCGTTTTCCCCTTGTGGAAGATCTGTCGTCAACTGTCACGACAGAGTCATTGAGAGACTAGAAAGTATTTTTGCAACATGGGGTGTTCCTTCAATTTGGAAATCTGGCAATGGCCCGCCTTTCAATTGTCGAGAATTCAAAGATTTTCTCACTCATCTAAATGTCAAGCATCAGAAAAGCACACCTCTCTGGCCACCGGCGAATGGTGTGGTCGAGAGATTTATGAGCACCCACAAGAAGACCGTTCCGCGCACTACGCTGGAAAAGATAGAACTCAAATCAGTTCTTCAGTCTACGCTTTGTGCATACAGGTCAACTCCACATTCTACCACAGGTGAAAGCCCTGCCACCTTAATGTTGGTACCGCAATGAACTAATGAGAGATCGATTGACATTGAAAAACTTTACACTACTGACTCGTCTCTCAAACGTCAAATGAAGACCTATATGGATAGATGCCGCTGTGGTCAGAATACTGTGGTCAACAGGGGAGACCAAGTTATTGTCAGGCAGAAACGGAAACGCAAGTCTGACGCTCCTGTTGATGCGCTCCCCCTTCACAAATGCAGCCAATTCAAACTCCTCACGCACACTTACAAAGCCTTGCACAACACTGGGCCAGTATATCTAAAGAGCTGCATACACTTTCACCAGCCTACCAGACACCTACGCTCAGCCTCACTCTCACTCGCACACATTCCTGCATTCACAAAAGTAGAGCAGGAGCTGCCTTGTTCTCCTACATCACAACCAAAACATAGACCAACCTCCTACAACACATCAGAGCCTCCTCTTCATGTTCTGGAGCTCCTCAAGAACCTGAAGATTAGGCTCTTCAAATAACTCTATGGGAACCACACGCCATCTCACCCGTTCAAGCGCCTAGATACCCTTACGAGTGAGTAGTGCGATATACAAATCAACATACCATAACATAACTCACTTTCTCCACCAACAGAAAAGAGTGCACCCACAATTCCATGCTTAGGCTCTTACAGTATTTTCAAGGTAATCTGTATTACTCTCCAGCTGCACTACAGACACCACAGCAAAGCTCTGAAAGTGGTCATGCCTTTGAGTATAAGCCTTAGCACCTCGCATTCACATTTCTACCCCAGAACTTGGAAGCCTGGAGTACTCAAATCAACCTTATATTTGGAAATGAAAACGTAATGTCTTCCATCGTTCTTTCCTTGGATGTCACTTTATGGTCAGTCAGTCCTCTGTGACATTTGTTGTAGTTGTTTCATAAGTGGTACTAGCATGGTTCCACCCTTAGTTAAGGCTGTCTGAGAGTGGTTTGTCAGACCATCCTCAAACCCCACTGCGTCCGTAGATTGTATACATTTTTGTGTGGTGGTAAACTTGTGCTTTCCTTTTACTCTGGTATTTTGAAGTTGTAAGAACAGGCATGCACAGCTGCAGTGTGGGAGTGATTAAACAATCTCACCCTCTGTACACATGAGGGTCTGCTGGGTTTCTCTTATATATAGAGAGAGCAAAAAACTAGCCACCAGCCGGCTGAGCTCCTCCGTCCTCTCCTAGGCAGGTGACCCTCTCCCTATTTGCCACAGGTCTACCATTGCAGCACGTGTTTGGATTACACCAGTGTCTGGCTTTAAGGAAGGGCTTCCTGAAACAGAAATCCCAAAGAAATGAAATTCGGAAGGAATAGGGATTTTGTGTTTGCGCAATGGACAAGAGGTTTGAAGACCAGGAGAGACTGAGAACCTCATTCTCTCTCATACCGTTTTATCAAGATTGGGAATCTTGTTTGATGTTCCTTCAGTCTTTTAAGAGCGGAAACACTGCTCCCCTCCCTTACACCGAAGAAGAAGAGTTTCAGATTACCTCGAACAGGGAGTAAGGTTTGCTTCTTTTGCTCTTTGGTTGTTGTAGGAATGAAGAAGCCTTTGAAGGACATTTTGACATTTCCTCTTTAGCTTCTAAAGGATCAAGCCTTTCTGAGCTCAGCAAATGGCGTTTCCACTAAATCTGTGGTAAACCCTGGCAAATTCAGTATGGGGGTATCTTGGACACCATGGGATGACTCTTGGACGTCTTGGTAGAGAACACTTACAAAAATGTACAAAGTAAAAAAATTATTCAATATCATTGAAAAACCTGGGCCATGGCCAGTAATGAATGGCTTGGACGTTTTGTGCCACTGAACGCCATAGGAAGTTAGCAGAAATCCAGAAAATGTCAATATAGGCATTTCAAAAATACTTATTTTTTCAGCTTTACAAATAGGAAGTGTGTGTTTAACCCGAAGAGCACTTCCTTAATATGTAACCAATGTGCTTCTAAAGGCACTTAATTTTGAAATTTAGCACCCAGGTAAACAAATACACCAGTATACAATATAGCTCAAAAGACATGAACAGCATTACCAAATATTCAGAGCGCTGATGACGCCGATGGTGGTATTCCATTTCTCCTTATTACATATTCTCAACAGCTTACAAGTTTGGAAAACCGTGTGGCAGGCGACAGCTTATCCAGAAGGACGGAAATGTACATGTTTTGGGTATGGATTTCAAATTGTGGTACCATTGGGCTCTCTGTAATTTACAAAGGATTGGAGCTCTCCATTTGGTTTAGGCTAAAAAAAAATGCCCCCTGTCAGGGAGTTGGAATGTTGGATAATCATTTTGCATGTGTTAGTTCCTTCACTTTCTTTTGTAGTTAATGTGTAGATCAAACCTCATTGATCAAACCGGAAGATCGAGCCAGGTTGTTTTGTCGGTTAATAACCTTCACAGAGAGCAGGTAGCTAGGGGAAGCAGGTAGAAAAGATAAGAGACAGAGAGGTGAGACTGGTGGGCAGAGTGAGAAAGCTGGACTTGAGGTTTGCTGAAGACTACACACCTTGGCCCACTTGTCGAAGTCCCTGGTGAATCCGCTGTCATGCATAGCTCGCTGGGATAAGGCTGGTAAAAACTCATTGCCCTGAAAAAAAAACCAGAGAGGTTACTTCAGTAAAGAGGCGTGCAGAAAGAAGGGGAGAAGGCAGTGTTCCTGTCACACTTTGGTTATATCATTTGACTTCTTACAAAGCTACTGTACCAACCAACCCATGTTCAACGCCCCCGTTGCAGGATCCATTTTCAGCTGATAAATGGTCAGAGAACCCTGTGGCAGGTCACAAAGCACCCTGAGCCACATGTTCTTCACCTCCCGATCAGGGTACCTTGAAGCAGAAGAACCACCTTCAGCCTACCTGTGGTCAATGCACCCTAAAGAGCCCTTACCCTCAAGCCACATATTTCTAGTCCGCAGATGGAGACGCACCCTGCAGCAGGTATCACGGCACCCCGAGGCACAGGCTATTCACTTTCTAGTCAGGGTGCCTTGAGGCAGGAGTGTCAGTTTCAGCCCACCATGGTCAGTCCACCCCCAAAAACCCATATCCTCAGAGGCTTTGGTTCTAGCACATACATGGAGCGGGCACCCTGATCAGGTAACACAGCAGAGGAGGAAGACCATCTTCGGCCTATGCATGATCAAAGTGCTCCGCAGCAGTATCAGGCCAGCCCTAGGAAAATCCCCCACCTTCAGCCCATCTTTGATCAGTGCACATATAATGAGATCATCTCATGCCTGGTGAGAGCAGGGTGTAGCAGGTGTCAGTGGACACCAAGGCAGACCCCCCACCCGTGGTCTGGGCAATCATGACCGTCATAAACAGGCCACTTAATGCCAGCCCACAACTAGAGAGGAACTCCTGCAGGAGGCACAGACACCTTTTGTCTACTCCAGATCTTTGGCATCTCACAAAAACAGGAGAAATCACATACAGCCAACCCGCGGGCAGGAGCTCCTGAGGTAGGAGAACTCACCCTTTGACCTGTAGATGGTAAGAAATCAGTTTTTGTGATGCTCACTCCCAATGGACGGCTGGGATCACCAATCTGCAACATAGACATGAGAATGAGATTAGGAGAGATTTCATATCCAACCTTCACTCAATCTCACAGCAGGCTGGGATGATGTTCTGGGTGTGTGCTCACAAAGTGCCCTCTCTGACAGTGTAATCACTCAGTGTACACTCTGGGTAGGTGCATGCTCAGGGCCAACTCTGACTGTTGGTCTGAGTGAGTTCAACGAGTGCTCTCTCTGAGTGAGTGTTCCAGTGACCATTCAGGTTGGTGCTTTCTCACATCCCGCTCTTTGCGAGTGATTAATTTTAGCCCACTGTGGGTTGGAGCTAGCTCAGAGTCAGTGATTACCTGGTGATTTCCTTGGGGGAACGCAAACACTGGTGTGTGTTCACCTAAAATGGGCGCTTACTTTGAGCACATAACACCAGTCTGTGAGAGATTGTAGTGGTTATGCCCCAGATGTCATTGGTTTCTTACTGCTTGTGCATGTGTGCCTGCTCTGGGTATGTCCCTTTGATGCTGTTATACATGTTTGCTCTGGGTGGATGCTCATTGGGTATTTTGTATGGAGGGCGCCTGTTCTGATTGATTCTTTGGCATAGCGATGTCTGTTTTTGTGAGTGCTTGGTACATGTTGTGCACGGCTAGGGTTGGGTGATTGCTTTCAATGAGTGCTGGCTAGGAGGAGGTGTGTGATGGATACTAAGGGTACAAGCACTGAAGAGATGTTAGCAGGTACCGCAGATGTGGCTGCAGGGCAATAAAAAGATTTGTCTGAAATGTTTGCAAGGCCTGGGTCCAAAGCCTAATGCGAGGCCCATTGAGGCTCTTTGGAAGCTTCTTTCTAATTGTTAAACAAGCATTGGCAAAGCCAATAGGTCACACTTGTGGGTGGCAGCTTGCTGTAGGTGGGATGATGTTGCTGATTGTGCATACTCTGAGTGAATGCTTACTGAGGGTATTGTGTCCATGTGTGTTATGGCTGTGGGTAGGTGCTTGCTGTGGGTAATAGTTTGCAGTGGGTGGACGTATGCTGCTGGCGGGTGTATCTGTTGATGGGTGCTTGATGTGGGTGACATGTTCCTCTGGGTTATAGCTTCCATGCTTCTAGGGGGTGCATGCTTTGAGTGAGCGCCTGCTGTGGGAACTGATTTTGAGAGGGTGCTTGACAAGGGTAAGTGCTTGCAGTGGGTGACGTTTTCCTGTGGGTAGGTTCATGCTGCTGGTAGATGTGTGCTCTTGGGTGTTTGCTGTGGGCTAAGACTTCCTGTTAGTGAACCCATGCTGTCAGTGGGTGCTTGCTGTGGCTGACCTGTTCCCCTTGGTGAAATCTTCCTGTGGGTGGATCACACTGACAGTCAATCCATGTGCTGGGTGAGTGGGTGTATCAGTGCTTAATGTCAGTGAGTGTTTTCTGTAGGTAGGATTATACTCTGGCTGGGTACTTGCCGTGGGCTCATGCTTCCTCTCCCTCTCCTCATGCTGTTGTGAGTGACAGCTTCCTGTGCTTGGACTCATGCTGCCAGTGAATGTTTGTTATGGGTGGATGCATGCTATGGGTGAAGGGTTCCTTCGCGTCACAGCTCCTACTGAGAGGGGGAGGGTTAGACTGACAGTGGGTGCTTGCTCTTGGTGAGTCTTGCATGGATGCTTGATTTCAGGGGGTGTGTCCTGCAGGTTGGTTCATTCTATTGCTGGGTGCTTGATCCATGGGAGACTGATGGGAGATGCAAGCCCACTCTCCCCCTGCTATGAAAACTCACAGGGAGGTCCTGGCGATACTGTGACTTAGGACAGTACGTGATTGGTTCCCGGTCAGAGCCTTCAGTGAATCCAGTATTCTCCTTCCACCCAACTTTCTTCTCTCGGAAACGACCTGCAGAGAAACAAGTAAATATTGAGGTCAGCACCAGAACCTCCAGCTTGCGACCAAAGGAAGGGAGCACCCCAAGGTGAGGCCTCTCCAAATGGTGGGCAGTGGCAGAGCTATGAAGCTCAGGGACAAAGGAAGGGATTGAAGCACCTCAGTGTCCAGGATCTCCAAAATAAGACAGAGACAAGGAGCATTCTGAACCAGTGTGTCGGAACCCCGGGGCAAGTAGGTGTTACTGGTCCCAACCGAGGTGGTTGGGCCGTTTACTCTTGCTGTCCCGGGGCCCATCCTACTATGGATCCCTCTCAATTGGGTCAAGCGCCTCCTTCTGAACCTGACTCTCAATTGGTAATGTAGCGTGAGCAGTGAAGGCTCCCTCAGAGGGAACTGTAGATACAGATTAGTGAACAGGACACATAACTCAATGTGGACGCATCACCCACAATAAATCAATGGCCAGTCAAATACTTATTTTGTATAAAAAAAGTATTTTAATTCTTATTCTACAAATGCAAAGCTACAACATTCAATAACAATAACACAGTCCCCTCGTAGGTAGGCACCCTAGTAGTTGTCAGGCCAACCCCTGGGTTACTAAGTTCCCATGTAATTGGTGTGCTGTTAAGTCCCAGTCATGTGTGGCAACATCCAGGTAATGTAAACTACTTGGCCCTGTTCGCGAGGCTTCCCCTCTTGGACTCAGTCAATAAGACTTAGAGTCAAGTAGGGTTGCAAAAACCAAAGGCGGTATATTGATCGGGGCCTAGTAGACCCAGTTCTCTGCTTACCCACTCCAGCCATACAAACCCTGGCAGTCAATACATTGCAGTCTTGGCCCAGATCGGCAAAGTCGGGCTGCACGCGTTCACTCACACCTGTCCTGGCAGGCGCCGGCTCTCTCTCTCCAGAGCCACGCTTACTAGCGTCCTGACGATTGGAGTTGCTCCATCTCCAGCCACACGAGGTAAGTCTTATTCTTCCTTTGTTGGGGGTGTGGGCAGTCTCCTTGTTCCGGCGGGGCACCAACGGCATCCCCTCAGTCCTTGGGCCTCCTCGGACACAAAGCCTACCTCATCTTTCTAGTAGCAGCAAGTTGGGTCACGGGCAACGAACCGGATCTCCGGCCTTAGCGTTTCAAGTGGTCCCCCCTGACATACTGGGTCACTTCTGTCTGGTGACGCTAGCCTCAATTTGCCTCCTCCGCAGCCCCTCCTGGCACATGGGGTCATGGCAACGTCCCACATGCGTGCGACAGTGCGATCGATGCGATGCAGCTTCTTTGCACACAGGGGGCCCTTCTGACCTACGGGGTCACCACTTCAACAAAGCTGCACACGGGCGACAGCCCAATCATTGCGGCACTGTCCTTCATGCCCGGCGCCCCTCCTGGCATACGGGGTTGCCAAAGTTCACAGCGCAGCACACAGGTGATGGCCTAATCGGTGCGGCACAGTTCTTGATGTACTGCGGCCCCTCCTCACATACAGGGTAGCCGAAGTTCACAAAGCAGCACATGGGCAACGGCCCTATTGGTGCGTCACAGTTCTTCACATATCACTCAGGAGTCCCACACGTCTGGGCTCCTCTCTGGATCTCACTCTCTCCAACACACTCCTCTCCCTCATGGGCACACCATCTTGGTGAGCAGGCAGGTACTGGTGCTCCAGATTCCAGGCCAGGTGATCTTGGTTTCCCTGGGTGATGTCCCCTCACCCAGCAGGGAGACTAGCAGTCTTGGCCTCTAGTCCTGGTCACAGGAAGTAGTCTTGCAGAGCTTCCCCTCCTCATGCCGCCCGCCTGGCTGTTCGGTAGATGAAAAAAAGTATGGGGTCTCCAACTCCCCTACTTAAAGTTCTTTTCCAGACACCAAATGTGATTTAGGGTCTAGCCCTTTGAACTTTTATGTTGGGGTTCTGCTTCTTTGATATGAACATCACTACCTCTCATCCTTCTCTCTGAAAGATGTCTGTCACAGCAGGTATGACTCTGAAGCTGATTAACCCACAACAAGATTCATGGGAGTGACCAGAGTTCACACCTGGATGTCAGCCACAGTGATCTGTGCATCAAAGGTTAATCCCGGGCCCTCAGCCCTACCCTTTATGATTTCCTTATCAGCTTCATATCCCTCTTCCTGAGGTGTGTCCAGGCCCTTTCCTTGTTATCTGTCACTGAATCAAAGAGTCCTTTGAAATGCAAAGGGAAAGGTCAGCTCCCCCTCACCCAGTGTTTGTCTCACTCAGCTTACAGGAATGCAGCAATATACAATTCTGTCTGGGGGAGATTCCTCTACACCTCATGTTTTCATCAGGCAGGCCTGGACTTCCCAAAATGGAACCAAAGATCCTCCTTGCAATGTAGCAGTGCAGGCATTTCTGCACTCAGAACACATTCACAGCACACTCTACTGTTTAGTATTGTTGATCCCATGTCCTATGCTACCACCAGCATTTCCACATGCAGCACATGCACTCAGTCTGCGCACTCTGTCCAATACTTTACAGTCTCTCTGCACTGCACAAGAGTGTCACTTTCAGCACCCTCTGCAAGCACAAATACATTTACCATGTGCCCACTATTCCACACTGCACTCTTTGTAGTGTATTTCTTGCACACTCACATGCACTCAGTACCTGTTTTCACTGTGTGCACACTTCTACATTAACTTGATGTAGGCCAAGGGTGAGTTAAACACACAGGAGTGGAACTTTTTAAAAGGTAAGTGAGCCAGTAGGCCTTACTCCAATGACATTGGTTAAAAGACCTGGGGCCAGATGTACGACCATGACAATTTGCGATTCGCAAATTGCGCTTGATTGCGAGTCGCAATTTGTGAGTCGCAAAATGCCATGTACAACAGTGTCTGAGTCACTGTTTGCGATTCCCAATGGGGTCGCAAATTGCATGCCTCATGAATATTCATGAAGCACTCTCAATTTGTGACCCCATTGGGAATGGCTGGCCCTCCCAGGGGTGGCGGCCTGCTGGGCTCAGCAGACCTCCATGTCTGGGACTGCTTTTAAATAAAGCAGTTTTTTTTAATGCAGCCCGTTTTCCTTAAAGGAAAACGGGATGCATTTAAAAAAGAAAATGAAACGTTTTCATTTCATTTTTTAAGGGCAGGTAGTGGTCCCTGGGACTACTGCCTGCCCCTAAAAAATATTTTCCCCTGCATTTGCAAAGGGGAAGGGGTCCCCCTACCCATTTGCGAGTGCATTACCACCCTCTTGAAGAGGGCGGTAAATTGCGAGTTTCGGTCGCAAAACATTCATACATGGGGTAGTGAGTTGCTATTAGGAAGGGACGCCCTTGAAAAGCCCCTTCCTAATAGCGAGTCGCAATTCCTATTTAGCGAGTCGCAAATAAATTGCAACTCGCTAAATAGGAATTGTACATGGCCCTATTTGTTTTTGCATGCGCAAACGGGTCGCTAACCCCTTTGCGCATGCAATTCAGGGTCGTACATCTCGCTTCTGGTAACTACTTCTAATCATCACACTGCATGCTGCCACCACCGCGCTTGTGCTATTTAACTCCTGGTGAAAGCAGTAGCCTTCCTCCACTATAACAGTAGTACTTAGGGTGCCCCTCCTGGTCCAATAAGACTGCACGCATGATCAGTCTTCGCCTATAACAAAAAAAAGTCAGCATTAAGGATCCAGACATAATACAGTTGGGCACTCAGGGCCGGGTTACACGTCTTTACCATGCAGAGGACTTTTCCATCCCAACACAGTGCTTTACATTGCAGCAGCAGAAAAGAGTGATCACAATGAGCAGCAGACATCTGCAGGACAGCAGGAGGGGACACCCCCTGGGCCAGGCCTCTTCCACACAATTGCTGAGGGAGGAAGCAATCTAGGGCCAGACAGAAAGAGGGTCAGAGAAAATAAGCACCCCAGGGCCAAGCCCCACCAACAAAGGGGTGAGAAGCTGGGAGCGCCGTGAACCAGGACTTCCCATTACATGGGTAGACAGGTCACAACTGCAAGTGCTCTCCATTGCATGCAAAGGGAGCTACACAACATGAGCAAGACCTATGTAATGTAGTGCAGATCGAGGGAACATTCCCAAAGAAAAGTCTCTCCAACACAGGGGCAGATGGGATGGAGCATCCCTTGGCCAAGTTCCCCAACCCAGAGTTAGAGGCGGGAAGCAAAGTCAGGGCCGGAACTTTTTAAAACAGGCAGGAGAGAGCAGACTCAGGGTTGACTTTTCCAATGTAAAGGCAGAGGTAAGAAGTTCATCGTGGGCAAGTCTCTAAACCATGGGCCTAGGTAAGGAGCATCCCTGGGGCCAGACCTCATTAACGTGGAAATAAGGAGAAAGCAAGCCCAGGGCTAGGACTTTCAAAAAAGAGGCAGAGGCAGGGAGTGTCTTGAACCAAACCTTTCCACCACCGGAGCAGATGTGTGTGGTTCGGCATCAAGTTATGGGGTTCTTGCTCAGGTCAAATTTCAGATTGTATTATTTCTTCCCAACATCAGAATACTGGTTGTGGGATTTTGCCCTTAATTGAGAATGCAGGGTCATCCTTCTTCCGAAGAGAGATGCGGGTTCTTCCAGAGGTTAAATGAAAGTTATTTACCTGGCACGCATGATGGTCCTTCATGAAACCTTGCTCTGTACTCTGTTGACATGAAGGATGGCCCCTGTGTACAGAGAGTGGAGAAGATGAGTGTGAAATTTAGGAATGATTTGTGGCGCTCAGTCCATCAGGGAGACGCCTAGTTAGACTCAGAGGTCCTGACAATGAACAAGGAAATCTGTGGGAAGGCAAGCTACAGAAAAATTTGAGTCTCGTTCACAAGAGAAGAAAAGTGAAGTCACTCCACTTAAAAAGGTGGAAATGTTAAAGTTACTCAACAAGTCACTGAGATAAGAAGCTAGATGGAAACTGTTTATAGTGGTAGGAGTAGATCTGAACGTTGATCACTTAGAAAGGAAGACATGAAGAAATGTCTTTGAGAAAGTAAGGGATGTGATTAATTCTCCAGGGAGTAGAGTGTGTGGTAAGGTGCACAAGGAGCTGCTCTGACTCACATGTCTGCAATTCTCCAACTCAGATGAACCTTTTCCTTGTGTCTGGAAAAGCAGGGGTTGATGTTTACCAGGGATCCCAGCGATCGTCTCGGAGCCGTGGTCCTGGGTATCAACGAAAACGCTTTTCACCTGCAAGAAGAGATCCATGTAAGTCAAGGCGCATCCATGCACTCGCTCTCGGGTGAGAGGGAGCTTATTTATGTTATTCCTGCAAAGGGACTCACTGGAATCCCTTCTACGAGATCAAAGATTGAACATTAAGGCATCTATGTCATGGTCTACTGGGCTCACGCTAGGGCTGAGCTGCGAGTGGCACTCTGACTATTATGGAGGTAGGCTGGGGTGCACCAAGTCATCACTCTAGGGCTGGAGAAGCACTCACACCGCTCTGGAGCTGAGGCAAGAGCTACCATTCTGCAGCTGCAGTAGGAGCCTCACTTTCTAATAACAAACTACATTGAGCGAGGACAGGTCAGTCAATCGTGTGCCACAGGAGAGCTTAACACTGTTTTACAACTCCCAACCTAGAGTAAGATATGCGCTCTCTTCCCATTCAGGCGATAAAGCATGATTGGTGAATTGGAAGCTCGGCCAAACAAAACTACTTACTGTGACACAATCAAGCAACAATGGGGCTGGTGTTCTCTTCAAACCAAAAAAAAGATTTATCCACACCCAAATGCTTGATAGATTCCTATGGGCAGGGGCTTCCTCTGACCCAAATAGATCAGTTCAGATCAAGACCTGACATGTGACATTCCTATACATGGCACGATGCATCACAGCTCTGGAACTGGGGTGGGACATGTTAGCCATCACCAGTATTTTTTTCATGCTCGGTGTAAACGATGGGTCCCCGAATAATATGCATCTTGTTTGTGTGTCTCCCTGCAATGTTTTATCACATTTACCCTAAGAAAAACGTTGTGCAAATAAATGGGCCAACGATTGAGGGCTTTGACTCTTGAAACATTTCTTCACTTTTGTAGAAATGTTTTTCCAATTATGGTTCTAAAACCAATCTAACAAACCAAACACAGTCCTCCAGATTGCCTTTAACAGTTTGTTCGTTGTGTACTACAGAGGGAGCTATCTGTGCAGTCTGCTTTTTAATCAAGAAAAGGTTTCCTGTTAAAAACAAAAACCTTCTGGTTTGAAGATTGCAGAGTGAAGCAGGCTGGAGGGGAAAGCTGAGCCCTTTCACTTGGTGTGTGTGAACCCTGAGTCCGATCGGTGTGGTTTCAAGCATGGGCGCATGTCCTGGCAGCTCCTTGTGATGCTAACAAAGAACGGGTGTATCAGATGCAACCAAATATCTTACCTAAACTGGGCTGGGGGACAACCCTTCCCTCTCCATTGCAGAGCTGGGATAGGACACAGGTACTCAACACTCTGTAGGTGAGGGGGTACGGACATGTCTTTACCACTGTTGACCTAGGTTAAAGGCGCTCTCTTGCAAGTCTGAGTTAGGATCTGGATCTGGAGGGCAGGCGCTATCTTACCACTCTAGGGCTGGGTTTGGACATGTCTTTCTTCCCACTTTGCAGTTGAGCTATGGTAGGATTATCTTAATACTATAGATGTGATATACAGCATGGAATTTAGTAACACTATGGGTCGGGAGTACAACAGGTTCTAGTTTACCACCAGCATCTGCAATAAGGAATGTTCTCTCTTATCACTCTGGGGCAGGCATAAGACTGGCATCATCATACCACTCAAAACTTGGGTTAGGACAGGTGCTGTCTCACTTCAATGCCAAGACACTCACTCTCACACTCTGGAATGGGAAACATAAGCACTCTCTTACCGCTTTGGAGCAGGGATGGGACAGGCCTGCGCTGCGCCTGAAGCCGCTGTCCGTCTGGTGCAGGCTCCATGGCAGTGCCTCTTTGCCCTTGGGCCTCTCGAGTGGCCGGAAATGCTTACTGGTGATGGTAGAGTAGTTATCTTGTAACAGGAAGCTAAAAGTAGAGAGTTCAAGTCCACAGATGAACAGCTTTATTATCAGCGCATCAAGGGTCAAACATACCCTGTCGGACATCTCTCAGGCATTCACTCATACTCACATAAACTCCTTCTCACCTCACTCAATCAGTGGCTATCTCAATCTTCTCTCTATGAGCCTCACACATGCATGTCATTCGTTTATACAGACTTATTGCTCAAAGCACGATTAGAAATTATTGTAATGATTCGCAATAGCAGAATGTTCTCAATATTACAAAATGTTTTGCATTATTAAATTATCAAAGCTACAAATGTCTTAATGCCTTTTAGATCTTGCCAACCTGTCTGGTTAGAAAGACATATTGTGAACTTACAGTGGGTTTACAGCCTGCCCATTGCTTACCATTGGTCGGTTTTATTGCCACTCTTATTTGCTTGCTTCTTATTTGATGTCTTGTCCTCCTCTTTTTATGTTTGTCCTTTACCTGGAGGTTAGCTTCCTTACCATCCTTTAGACTGGCTGACATATCCTTCCCCTGCTCACTTTTAGGGAAATACTTTTTTCTTTTTGGTTAAGCACTCCATGAGAGTGTATGTGTTTTCCAGCTCTCTCCCTTGTGTGCTTCTCCCTCATCAAATATCACCAGCACACCATGTTATTCTCTCTTTTGTGTGCCGCTCGCTCTCGTGGGCTTCTCCCCACCCTTGCTCCCCACTCTCTATTGCTGTCTCCTATGGGCACTTCTACCCCGCCGTCATATTGTTCTTTCCCTTGTGTGCTGCTCATTGTCTTGTGTGCTTCTCCGTCCCAGCCCCCATGCTCCATGTTGTTCTCTCCATCATGTGCTACTCCCCCACCCCGTGTTGCTCTCTCTCTCTCTCTCTCATGCTACTTTTCCCTTCCTCCTCCCCGCACCACAGAGGTCCTTTATTATTTTCATTTTTGTGCTTGCAACGGCGGTCAGTCGCATCATTGTGCCATCTTTTTGATTTTTTGTATGCTGCACAGCTTCAGCAAACAACATAGGCAAACACAATAGGTCCCCAATGGGAGACCTATTGGCTTTGCCAATGCTTGTTTTAGGTTGGCAGACGTATGTCAAACTGGTGTTGTGGCAAGAGAAACACCTCTACCATACCTGTGGTTGACTGACTCCCCGTCTCCCCTATTTTGTGTGTCCCACTGGGTTGTCCTGGCTTTATCTCCAAGGAGAGATGTCCATGATGGCAAGTGCACCACGGCAGGCATCACAAATGTGATAAGTAGACATGTACCCCAAAACTCGGGCTAGTTTCCAGTATGTACATTTATAATACCAGGGGCATGTTCAGTGCAGGTGTGTCTGCTCTGGTTTACATTGTGACCTTGCACAAAAGGACACCACTTCAAATAGTTACGACCCAGCCACCCTAAGTCAAGGGCTGGACCAACACCATTTCAAGCAGCGTCACCTTGGCCAGAACAATCTTCCCCAGAAACATTCAGCACCGGGAAAACCACTTTCCTCTGTACCCGCTGACCGGGACAGAGGAATAAAAGGCAAGCGGAGGGGACTTCTGCTGCTTTTTGGTGCTGGTCCCTTTACTGCCCTCTTCTTACTGATTCACTCAAAGTGAAACATAAAAGAAAAGCAGTGGGAGCAAAAGTCTACAAAACTGGAGTCAGCACAGCAGGGTGCTGAATTATCCTAGTCAAAGAGTTTGCTGTAATGGAACCCACACTCTCTTTTCAGCACAGCGAAGGAAAGTCCGATAGAAGATGGAACACTTTATCAGGAAGAGGGTCAGAACAACCTCACTGTCTGTCTGGGGATACAGAGCGCGTGGTAGGTCTTCACGCAGAAGGTCCCACTTATCATGATTGAGCATAAATACAATGATGAGTTGAGATTATGCATTGATCTGCATAGAGGCGTCAATCCTGTTTGTGTGCGCTGTCTCCTCTGCCTAAAAGTCTGATGGCACCATTCTGAGGGGCGCAATGTTTTAAAACCCCCATCTGCTTGAACCACGCCCTCCAGTGGAGCTGGATAGGGAGTAACATCTGGCTACATCTGTGGCACCTGATGGAGTCTAGTTTTGCAGAACGTCCTTCGCTTGGCGCCAGCCTCATCCAGTTTCCAATGGCTAACACTGCATTTATTTAGAGGGAAGAGGGACATTGTGACGTTTCAAGACAAGGGTCACACGAGGAACACAAGTCTGATTTGGGCAGAGTTGTGAACATGCTAGAAAACAAGGGATTAAATAAAATAATTTCACTAAAAATGAGTATCTAGGTGGATGGAATCAAACAGTGCCCGGAATTGTTGGGCACTGCTGTGAAAGTTCCTTCACACAAAACACGCCGTGGCTTGACCCTTCCAAAGGTTATATGAATTGTGTGTATCTGAAAATTTGAAAGCAAAGCGGAATGTTTGAGAGCACCTCGGTGCCACAGCTCTGCAATGTTTCATTCTGGTCATGAGTGCGGTGTCTCAGTTAACGCGAGCACCTGTGGGAAGGGAGCTGCCCACTCTCAGAAGGACAGCACGCAGGAGGTGATCATGGGGTTCAAACTATGGCCATGTTACTCCTCTATGCGCCTAGACTTTGTTCTTGACAAAGATATGTTTCAAAGCAGATGAGTTACAGAGAAGCTCAAGGGTTGTATGTTGCAACCACGCAATCCCCAAACAAGCATGGCTGAACAACGAGGTCTTAACAACGACCACGTCTTAACCACGCATGCCTTTACTACGCATGCCTTTACAACAAATTTAGTTGTAATGACATATTTTGTAAAGGCATATGCGTGGTTAAGGTTCTGCCCTAGCCCCCGCCCTAAGTACTAAACCCCAGCCATCTGCCCTGAATACGATCCCAGCCCTCAGCCCCCCGCCCTGAATCCTAAAAGCGAACCCCGGCCCGAAATACGAAGCCCAAACCAGTCCCTGTGCGCCCTGAGCCCTAAAACCCGGCCCCCAGACTTAAAATGGACCCCGAGCCCCCTGCCCCCAAGCCCTAAATACTTCACCCCAGAACTCAACCCTGACCCCCCGCCCTGAGCCCTAAATCCTTCACCCCAGAACTAAAAAACACCCCAGCCCCCACATTAAGCCCTAAAACCGCCCATCAGTCATAAAAAGTACCTATCCCCCATCCTAACTACTCAGCCCCCCACCCTGAGCTCTAAAACCGGCCTCCCCGCCATTTAAAGTATAAATAATAAAACATTAAAAAAGTTCCCCGGCAGAAGTAATAAAAAAATCACACTCACCAAGCCCTCACCAAGTTCCTCGTCCGGCCAGGAAGTCACCTCCGACCCTCTGCCCAGTCCAACCCTCCACCCGAGTCTAGAGCGCTAACTACCACTAATGTCTAAACCATGCATATGCGTGGTAAAGGCATATGCATGGTTTAGACGTCTGTGGTTCCGCCTGAATAGTTATGCTTGCGGGGAAATGGCACACGTGGCTCAGCCCGCACTATAAAGGCCATTTCCCAGTTAAGACAGATAGATAAAAAAAGACAATAGCACGAAATGTGAGAAGCAGTCATGAGTGACGTTGAAGAATCATGATATACTCGGAGAGAGGAGTTCCTAGGGTCTAGGGCAGAAATTTGTTCATAAATAGTAGTTTGACTTCTTTCTTGAAATATGTAATTGAAGGATTCAGTCTGACTTCAAGGGGAGACAGTTCAAATTCTCGGGACAATGCCAGCAAAGGCTCATTGCCAGTGTTTTTGAGACCTACGCATTCATCCACACATTAACTCATGGGGTGATGGGCATAAAGTATGTATTTATCATTTACTTTTATCTATTTTTAAAATTTATAAAGTGTGCAAATGACTGTTAGGGCATCCTGGCACTAAAATTGTGAGAATAATTTGGTTAGCTGTGCTTTCTGGAAAGAGAGATAGTGAGTAGAGGAATGCAGAGACTGAGAATTTTAAAGTGTCACAACTTGGTAGGAGGAAGCACAACCACCCTGGGGTTTCTTATTGATGTTGGGAATGTTCTGTAAGTAGGCATCGAAAGATTTGAGGATGGGGAAATACCAAGAAAAAAAACTGCCGAATAAAATTGGGGCCTGAGTTATGCACGGCCTAAAAATAAATACTAAGGGCTTGATTACGAGTGGGTCCATTAGTTCTGACCCGTGCGTAAACCCCTGTTTACGGACGGAACGGAATTACAAGTTTGGCTGAAATTAATGTATCTGATAATTATCAGATGCCTTAAATACCTCAACTGTCATTAAATGTTGGCACGTCAAACCTGCCGAAATTTTACATGGAAAAGTCAGACGGTATTTACGGTACCTTGCGGATTTTAGTGCATTCAGCACCAAAATGTGCATGTTATTCCCCACAAACTCGTAATAGGTGTTATTTAGCGCACCCTATGAATTACGTACCCTGTGGTATCATTATTTATCAGGTATGATAAAAAACACCTAAACTCGTAATCAGGTCCAAATCTTCTTAAGTAGCAAAGACAGTGGAATTTTTGGAGATGCCCGGAAATGCCTGCTCTGGGAAGCAGTTTGAGTAAGGGTAGTGGTCTGCTAAAATGTGTATACTCAGGAAGAAAAGAGAAATCTCCCTAAGATTTTTAAGGTGCAAAAAACAGGCAGTAGACATTCTATCTAACTGTGGCTTGAATATAGGTGTGCCACTTTTGTCACAGAAAAATATTGGCCATTTGTTCATGTTTTAAGTTCCAGACATGATACTTAAAGATAATTTTAAATCAATTTGTGTTTTCATTTTTAACATTGCCTTTCTGTCTTGGCCTGCTTTAATTTCCAGCTCTAGAACAAATTTGAATGTGCTCTCTTTTACTGTTTTCAGTATGTACTGACAAAGTGAAAAAATACCGGCATAACATGATTTTCCTAATTTTTGTAAGAGCTGAGACATCAAAACCATTCCAGGAATTGTGTCTGAGGGCCTTGCTTTGCCCAGAAGTATATCTAACAAAAATTCGTGTTTGGAATCTTGTACGAAATTAGCCCTGTTCTTCCTTGTTAGTGTAATATTTAGTCCTGATAGAAGCATTTAAATAAGAGTTGTGGGAAGAACTCAAAGAGGATATCGATAAACGTTTGCAGGATATCTGCTCTAACCTAAGCTCGAAGATTGGAGATTCATGACATAATGTGGATTTGGTAGGGGTCAAAGTGGTGGAGACTGAGGAACACAAGGAATCTCTGAAGGCTTTCGAAACACTCAATGACAGTTGCAAGACATGGAGGCTCGACTTGAGGCAGCACTATTAAAAGTGGTAAAATTGGAGAACAAGTCACGCAGGAAAAATATGTGTATCCACGGCATGGAAGAAGGGGCAGGAGAGGCTTGACTAAGCCCTTCTATGATGGGGCTGTTAAGGTTCTTTGTTGGGAGATGAACATAGAGTGATATAAGACTGAATAGCGTACACTAGGGGGTGGAGGCCAGGCTAAAAAGGCAATAAAATGGCCAGATCCTGTGAGATTTTGTGACTAAGTTCCATTTCTGCTCAAGTAAAGAAAAGGTGCCAGAAGCAGCTAGGAAAAAAGATGATGTGTTGTTTCAAGACTTCACCTGTGCTATTTTCCAGGTCCTCTTGCAAACTATGCTAGAGAGCTGCATTCAGACAATTTACTAATTGAAAAACTAAGAGCAAAAAAAATGAGCTATAGATGGAATTATCCTATTGGATAGGGATTTATATATGGAAACAAAACACATCACCTAGAGGACAAAATTAAAGTAGGAAAGTTTTTGGGTCTTGATTTGCCCAAGGGTGATGTGGCAGGAGAACTGAGAAACATCATCCTTGTAGATGTGTGGGTTGGTGAGGTGTCTGATAAGATAACATGTTAAGACTTTCTGATGCTGAGAAAAGGGCCAATTGAGCAATTGAGGGGGTCCAAATTCATACAAAGGGGACTCACAATGGAATTTAGGATTGGTGGCATCCTACTGAGTAGGGTGGGAGTTAACATTGACTTTCGCCATGATTTGAAATGCCGAGTGAAAATACTGATGTCATTGTTAAGTCCAGGGGACCTAACAACAACAGTTGCCACAGTTCGGGAATGTGACCTGTCTATACTGTGGAGGGATGCTGGGGAGATCTTGGTGCTCTAGAAGGGGGGGTCCATTACTTTGAAGAGTTATGGGGCTTATGAACTAAGAATGGATATATGCAGTTTGTACGTTATTTGTTCCGCTCAGGATGTTTGAGGAAGGGAAAGAGATGCAAAGGGAATTGACACTCACAGATTTTGAGGAGAACTTGCCTTTCTATCATGTGAAAGCACTGTACTTGAACCTTTTAAAGGATGACATTTTGGGGGACAGTGGCTGAGAGATATACTGTTCCCTATAAATGTACCTGATGAAAATTGTTTCTCTTAAAATAAAGGGGCTTACTGCCCCGGTGAATAGGGGGTTGTTGTCTGGAGACCATTATTGAAGTCCCAGCCAGATATCATGTGCTTGTAAGAGGCACACCTGTGGTATGCAGACCAGAAACTATTAAACCGCAGACTGTTTCTATTGCCTTATTACACACCCTCTGTGTCAATACACAATGGGCTAACCATCTTTGTTAGAACCTGCAATTGTTGGTGCAATACAGCAAATCCGATAGAGAAAGCAGTTTCCCGATTCTGAATGCATCCTTTTATGGACAACCAGTATTGGGTTGTTACTATTTACGCCCTAAACCCTGAACAGGGCACTTTTTTGCACAGCTTTCTATAGACTCTTGCTGAGTTCTTAATAGGAGACATACTCTATGGGGATTTCAGTCTGGTTTGGGATGGCCAACGAGATGGACTCTCTTTGGGGACAACACAGTCCAGGGCATTTTTCAAGAGAAAGGCATAATGGGCATGAGAGATATCAGGAGAGAACTTCATATGCATGACAGGGATTACACTTATTTTTCAGAAATACATTGCTTCCAATCTCGTAATGATTACATTTTGAACAGTAAGGGGTGCTGTTGGTGTGCACAGTGAAGGTGAGCTTGTTGGCAGTTTCAGATCATGCTCTTATGTCAACTGAACTAAAGATGGCGGAGTGCCACCCCAGACCACAAGCATGAAGCCAATTTTTAGGGAGGAGATTGGTAAACAGATTGATGAGTTCGCTAAACGAAGGTCAGGAGTTTCCTGCAGAAGGACTCTGTGATGCCTTTAAGGCAGTAGTGAGGGGAAAGTGTCTTCCTTCATTCCACACCTCCGTAAATCAAGGATGTTAGAGAGCCAGAAATTCGAAACTGAACTAAAACAATTGGAGATGAAATATTTGGACAAACCATCTCTGTCGCTCCTACATAACTTCACCACAACCAAGGGTCAATTGAAGTCTATCTACACCAACAGGGCGGAGTTAGTGTTGATTCATTTGAAACAACCATCATATATCATCGGAGACAAGATTGGGTGAAAGGGGAGAGAATATATAAAGAAAATAAAGACATTCCATGGACTGAGTGTGCAAAATGAGGAAGATAAGCTGGAACTGTTTAGAAGTAACAGCCAGACGGAAATCACTTACAGTCCAGCCAGGGCCAATATATTGATAAAGGGAAACTTCCTAAACTGATAGCACTTAGGGGGACGGCTTGGATAACCCTATAGAAGTGGAGGAGGTTAGGAGGGTAATATTAACTCTGAAGAGTAATAGAGCTCTAGGACCTGATGAGGTCATAGGGAATTTTGTATAAGACTTATATCACTTGGATTACACATAATATGATGATGCTTTTCAACCATATTGCAAACTCTGGCATGGTGGCTTCCTCTATTTGCAAAGCCACAATTTTGGTTATACCCAAACCAGGTAGGAACATATGGTTTTGTGCATCCTAGAGATCTACAGTTCTACTAAATATAGACACCAAATTGTTAATGAAAATTCTAGCCTTTGTCAAATTGATCCTCCTCATACCTCATCCACATAGATCAGAGCCGTTTTATTAGAAACAGGCAATAACATAATAACATATGATGTAAAGTGGACCTAGTCAAAAAGGTCTCTAAGAATTAGCTGCTGCTTTGCTTTTGTCTCTTGACTCTGAGAAGGCCTTCGACTGATGGACAGGTCTATCTAGGGTGCTGAAGAAGACAGGATTTGACCCCCAGTGAAATGCTATGGCAGCTGCAAATTACCAAAGTCCCGCAGTAAGGATTTAATTGAACAGACTCCTCTCTCATCCATTTAGACTTTACACAGGCACTGATCCACTGCCCCAGCTCTTATTTGCCGTTAACGTAGAATACTCCTGAGATCGAGAGTTCCAGACATCTCTTCACTAGGCAGCTGACTGAATTTGAGTAAGTGTCAGGCTATAAAAGTAAAGTGGATAAATCAGAAGCCCTCATCCTTTCGCTACTAGCTGAAGTATACCAGTTCCTGGAAAACAGGAATGCCTTTAAATGGACACAAGCAAAAGGAACAATTGATGGACGGAATGCTGAACAATGCAAACATGCACCCCTAGTCACAAAGATCTGAGTTTAATCCATCGTTCTGTTGCTCACCATGCCTCCCCAGTTTGGACCCAGCCATATGCAAATCAGTCTTGACCATGTTCCTCATGGGAATAGTCCAGCCCGAACTGCCAAGCCAGGTCCTCCCTGGACCGGAAACAAGCATCCTGGGACCAGACTCAAGCATATCTGAATTATTTAGGGATCAAAAAACTCCACAGATAACAGTTTCCCTTAAATCTAGCTTTCCTTCACTGTAAACGGACCCGCCTTTTTGTTTTGTGGCTTGGTGAATCAATGCAACTAAAATGAATGCCTTACTGAGACTTTTGTATTTATTTCAGGTTCTCTCCATTCAGGTGGAAAATAAATTCTTTGAGCAGCTACAGAAGTAGGGTTCGAGATTTGTCGACCATTTACGATCAATCTCGGAGTGTGGGATAGATTGGCAGAAAAGAGGAGACTTACAACTATCCCATCTCTAAACACACCAATCCATGTTAACAGCGAGTTTACTCTAGCACTGAAAGATGGTCCTTTTGAACAGATAGAGAGAAGGAGGCTGTAAAACCATTGGAGACCTGTTCAAAGCAGAGCTTCAAATAAGACGGTGGTTCCCAGCGCTCGGCACCGGCAATTATGACATGGTGATGCTGGCTGTCTAATTTTGAGATGGCAACAACAGCAGTTGTTTTTTTTTTACGGAGTTTTATATAGCGCGAACTTGACCCGAAGGTATCGGGTATCAGAGCGCTACAAAGCACCAGTTGCGTTACATGAGGACACATTCATGTTTGTAGGCACGGGGAGATTAAGTGATTTGCCCATGATGTTCAGCGTCATTGCCGAGACTCGAACCCGGGCCGTTAGGCCAATTCAATATACGTTAGAAATTACTATTATCAGTCACCAAAGTTATTGTTATAGCTTTGGGTGGCCTGGAATACTCTGAATTGGGGCATTTGAAGGAGTGTCATGGTTAGTAATTGAGATGGTACTGTCAGTGGCAGCGCCGGCAGGGGCAATGGCTGGTGCAAGCTGCAGTGGCCTCTTGACAAGGGCACTGGCACTCATGTTTTTTTTTAGTAAATTAAGCACTGGTTCAAAGGAGACTTGGTTAAGTCCTCTACCCCGTACAGGCTTGAGGCACCAAAGCTTTTGAAAGTAATTAACTATTGTTGACAGAGATGTGCTAAGAAGAGCCTGAGAGACCCCCTGTACTCGTTGTTGTGGTCTCTTGCTTGGTTCAGGGGGATCATGTGCCCGCACACGATGGGCACCTGTGGATAGATGGCGGAATTTACACTACAGAAGGCCTATATGAACATGGCATTCTCTGCACTTTTGCCAATATTAGTGATGTTTACCAAATCACGAGAGGCCAGTTATTAACATCTAATGCATTGAAGGAGCTGTCACAAGCACATGGGCACTGGATGTCATTGAGCCACCAAGATCGGAGTTGCCCAACTAACTCTCATACATGAGCATGGTAGACAAGTTGCAACATGTAATATTGCTACTGTACCTGACAGATAACACACACTTCCAGACAGTGGCAGTGACTGGACGAGATATAACGGAGGTTCAGTGGCTTAGATGTCCGGAATACACATCAAAGGTGTTTAGGAGTACACGCTTTAAATACACCCGATTTAATTACCTCCAACACAATTACTTCTCCCCTGATCGCATAGGGAAAACATATAGCAAACTTCTACCAAATAGTGTGGGACTGAGCTATAATTAAAAAATGTTGGGGTGATGTAATTCAAGTACATAAGGATATTATTAATGGTAAACAACAGGGATTGAACCCGCCCTTGTGTCTGTTGGGCCAATTTCCATGTACCAAAAATAGTAAACACATTTGCGGCTTCTTTGACTTGGCCTTTTTGCTATGTCCTAGAAAGCATTACAGGCTCCCAGCTCGGAAACGTGGTTAAAAGTTGTAACCACGTAGGTGAAAGCCGACATTGTGACAAAGGTCAAGATACAAAAGCAGACAGGAAGGGGCACGGCACGCAAAGCATGGGACATCTTTGGTAGCTATGGAGGGACTGCCTGATAAGTACCCTCTTTGAGGGGCAATCGTTATAGTATAGTTACTGGAGTAAGGGGCATATTTACAGGGGCATTGCGCCACCGGAGCGTCACTTTCTGTGATGCTCTGGTGACGCTGTGCCCTGCTCCATATCTACAAGGCGGCGCTAAGCCACTTTGCGTGGCTTAACACCGCCTTGCAAATATGGTCCTCCTGGACACAGTTTTCTGCGGCAAAGGGGCGTGCAATGGGTGTTGCTGTGGGCGTTCACACGCAACACCCATTGCTTTCTGACACTGCTCCAGATTTACAAGGATCTGTAAATCTGAGGCAGCGCCAAAAACGTAGGCCTCCCCATGGGGAGGCGTTAAACTAGCACAACGAGGAGAAATACTCTTATTTCTCCTCGTTTTTTGCTCTTTCTATATGTGCTGAATTCTGCAGCACACATAGAAGGAGCATAACGCCATTGATGATTGTTTTTGTGCAGGAAGGTGCCCCTTCCTACACAACAACAGTCATCCCTGCAATGCAGGCACCATTGCACCACTGTGCAAGGGTGGCGTAAGAGTGGCGCAACGAGGAGAAATACTTTTATTTCTCCTTGTTTTCTGCTCTTTCTATGTGTGCTGCATTCTGCAGCATACATAGAAGGAGCAAAAAGCCATTGATTATTGTTTTTGTGCAGGAAGGTGCCCCTTCCTGCACAACAACAATCATCTCTGCAATGCAGGCACCCTTGCACCATGGTGAAAATGTGACTGCACTGATGATAGGCTGCTTTTTTTGTGCCGGCGCAGGGGTGAGTACAGGAATACGCCGTATTGTTGTAAATACAGAGCATTACCTCACTTACAAAATAATGCAGCTCGGTGCAAAAAATTGCTTGTAGCGCTGCGCAATTTTCTTGAAAATAAGCCCCCAAGTCTTCTTCAGGAAATGCCCCTTGAACGGACGGCGGTGATAACTTGGAAGACTCCACTTTAACATTCTCACTGACATTTTAGGTTCACAAAATGGGTAAAGTTGCTTAGTGTGCAATAATATGACATGGTTCTTTACACAATGCAAATTAGAATTTCGCCTGGATGAAATGCTGAGGCTCCAATATTCCCAAGTGAGACAGTGGGTGCTCAGACTTAAGGTGAAACAAGTGGCAACCAGAAGTAAGTCATACATCGAAACCTAGGGGCATATTTACAAGGGCATTGCGCCACTGGAGCATCACTTTTTGCGACACTCCGGTGGCGCTGTGCCCTGCTCAACATTTATAAGACAGCTCTAAGCCACTTTGCATGGCTTAATGCCGCCTTGTAAATATGGTCCTCCTCGACGCAGTTTTCTGCAGCAAAGGGACATGCGATGGGTGTTGCTGTGGGCGCTCCCCACAACACCCATTGCTTTTTGACACTGCTCCAGATTTACACAGATCTGTAAATCTGAGGCAGCACCAAAAACCTATGCCTCCCCCTGGGGAGGCGTTAAACTAGCACAACGAGGAGAAATACTCTTATTTCTCCTCGTTTTTTGCTCTTTCTATATGTGCTGAATTCTGCAGCACACATAGAAGGAGCATAACGCCATTGATGATTGTTTTTGTGCAGGAAGGTGCCCCTTCCTACACAACAACAGTCATCCCTGCAATGCAGGCACCATTGCACCACTGTGCAAGGGTGCCTGTGCTGGCGCTAGGCTGCTTTTTTTGCGGTGGCACAGGGGTGAGTACAGGAATGCGCTGTATAGTTGTAAATACAGCGTATTCCTGCACTTAGAAAATGACGCAGCTCGGCACAGCAAAATGGCTTGCGGCACCGCGCTGCGCCATTTTCTTGTAAATATGCCACCAAGATTCCAAAGGTGTGGCATCTAGCATTTATGGGATACTCTTGACTCACTCTCCGTGTTTGCTTGGGCACACATGACGACCTGGGAGACATCTCTGAGTGGCAGATTCTGCCGCATCAGTAGGATACCCTGAGAAAAGATATACATAAAAGCTTGTAGAGTGTTAAAAATCGTGAGGCATAAAATCCTCTACAGTTGCCTTTATACTCCAGCAAGGAGTCTAATGCAGCCTATGGTCAGGCAGGAATGTTGAAGAGGGTGTGGTAGGAAAGGGGATACTCTTCATGTGTGGTGGGCTGGCCCAGATTGTCATTCTTCTGGTAAGTGAAAATTGTGATTTCCGTTTCCATTGACCTCAGAGTTTTGCTGTTATAGCTGAGACCTGTCAGATATAAGAGACTGACTAGATCTGACTGACACCCAATGTGGCAATGTCTGGGAGGTGGAAAACTGGCAGTAGAATCCAATCGGGAAAAGAAGGCCCCTCCCTTGCTATTGCAGTGGCATCACAGGTTACGTCTATCCTTATATTGGAACGTTTATCTAGCAACCTGGATGGGTCTTATTTACAGTTTGAGGGAACAAGGAGACCTCTACTTGATAATGTGTTTCAGGGCCTTCCGAATGCAGTTTGTCCTCCACGATGGAGAGCGAGGGGCTTGTTTCTAAACACAGTCTGGATGAGATACTGAATGCCCTATAAGTGAAATGTGGAGTACATGCGTGGAAGCTATTATATATAGCTAACTGGAATAGACTGCAAGGCAGGACCAGCGGAGTTCCACTGAGGCTATGGAGGGGTTTGGGAAAGGTAGTTACCTGATGTGACTCTATAATGTTCAATGCTATGGGGGACACAGGGCATCTACTATTGTATTTACTGTCTTAAAACTCAAAGACAAAAAGAGTGACCTCATCATCAAAGTATACCACAAGGAAGGTCAAAAAGTACTAGGCCACCATGCAGAGGATGGGGCGGCCCAAAGACCACCTCCTCAGGTTTGTTGGTATTCAGTTTCAGAGAGTTAGTCAATATCCTCTGGGAAACTACATTCAAAGGTTGTTGTGTTCTAGGTCGGTGTTCCCGTCCAAACTCAATATAAGCTGGTTATCATCAGTATAATACATGGTTAGAGGGGGTGCATACAAATTGAACAGAGTGGGGATGAGGGAGGAACCCTGAGGAACCCCTCAGGCTTCAGGTCATGGTTCTAAAAGAAGATCTGAAAGGTAGCAAAAAGAGAGTGATTGATCACAATCTGATAAATAGGAAAAGAGCCATTTTGGGGCATTGCCTCTGATCTCATATCACTGCAGCCTAAGAAAAAGGGTTACGTGGGACACAGTATTGAAGGCTGCAGAAATATCCTGAACAATCAGACTGGAATATTGCCCTGATCTAAAATCATGTACATTTCATTTTGGACAGCTGTCAGAGCAAATTCAGAGCCATGGTGTTGTCGGAAGCCAGCCTGAGCATGAGATCAGAGTAGTAAATGAGGAACGTTGAATATTGGTCTCTGCCTTAGCAACCTTGGCATTGAAAGGGAGGAGCAAGATAATCCTGTAATTATACAGAACACAGGGGTCCGAGGAAGGTTTGTTTCAGCAAGGGAATAAGAAATGCACTTTTCCAGCCCATTGGGACTGATGTTGTAGAGATGGCTGTATTTGTAAGATGAAAAAGCGGTGGAGCATATTAGTAATAGCCAGCGGCAAGATCCTGGCATGGCAGGGATCATCAGGGGGACCAACTTCACCAGATTCACAAGTGATCAGCTCAATGGAAACTGGTGAAAACTCAGTTAATTAATCAAAAGACAAAGATCTAGACTAGACGATGAAGTATCCGGTTTAGCTGTGATGTAGATCCGTAAGGGTGAGACAGACCTGACTTATGCTTAGTTATCATTTCAAAGAAGTCATAAATGTCTTATATTTTGTTTAAATAAAAAAGAAGATAGAGATTCACAAACAGAAAGCGATGGAGGAACAGTCTGACACACACCATGCGGATCAGAAAATTCTTTAATGATTTTAAAATTTTTGCAAAACTGAGGTGTCATAGAGGGCAAAAGAACAATGGGTTGGAATGCTGCCCCGAGCGATCGCCATTACCTTTTGTGTGTGCCCTGAAGGGCCAAGGGTATGTGCAGATGTGGGTCCCTTGCCCACTGTGCCACTGGAAACAAGCTATTTATTTATTTATTTGAAAAGTTTTATAAAGCGCGAACATGACCCGAAACGGGTATCAGAGCGCTGTACATCAGAAAAGGGAGGGTACGGTTAGTCACTAAGCAAGTAAACATCCTAAACATTTGTAGAGAAACCAACCCAATACAATAAGAGCCAAAACAAAAATTAGGAAACATGTAGCGAGAACATAAGTTGCATCCCGCTAATGTCTCAAACAAAGGAGATAGCCATGATTTCTCTAGGGTATAAAAAGATTAGTTATATTGACTTCGGGAGGATTGTTCCAGCTGGTTATTCAAGAGAAGATCTTTGACTTGTATTTTGAAAGAGGAGGACGAAGGGGTCAAACGGATATCAGGAGGAAGAGCGTTCCAAATTCTTGGGGCCAGACCCGAGAAGGCGCAGTTGTATGTTCTTTTCTTTTTGAATTTGTGCGGTTTCAGAAGGAGAGTGCTGGAACTTCTTAGGGATCTAGACATACCAGATAGTTCGAGCTTATTTGCCAAGTAAGCGGGAGTATTATGGTGAAACGCTTTGTGCGTCAGGCAAGCAATCTTGAACCTAATCCGATCATCGAGTGATAGCCAGTTAAGCTGAATTAAGTCAGGTGTGATGTGATCATGTTTACGCGAGCCCGTGACCAGTCTGGCAGCAGAGTTCAGAGTGGCCCTTAGGGGGGTCAGACTAGCTTTGGGCAGCCCAGCCAAGGTCCCAATTCCATATTCCACACGAGAGATCACTAGTGACTGAACTGCAAGTTGCAGGTCCACCGGAGGTAGGAACAGCTTGATTTTTCTAAGCGTGTTGAGATGGTAGTTGGCTCCCCTAGTTGTTGCGCTGATATGATCTTGTATATTAAGGTGCTTATCTAGCGTGATGCCTAAGGATCTAGTGGAATCCACCACATGAGGATTGCAGTTGAGGGATGTAAGATGTTTGAGCCAGTCTTGAATGGGTATGGAGTGGGTGGGCGGGGCGATCAGGAGGAATTCAGTCTTGAGAGTATTAAGCAGAAGGTGATTGTGAGTTAGCCATGGTTGAGTGTTCAGGAGAACACAGTTCAGCGTTTTGATGTCTTCCAGAGAGGACACTTTCATATAGAGTTGCGTATCATCAGCGTACATGTGGTTTTGTATGTTTGAACATTTCAGGATTTCATTGAGGGGTTCCATGAACAAGTTGAAGAGTGTTGGAGAGAGTGTGGAACCTTGGGGCACTCCAATTGAAACTGGTGTACTCTTAGCAAGGGAGCGATTCACTTTTATTCTTTGCATTCTGTTCTGTAGGAATGAGTTAAACCAATTTAAGTCGGACTGAAGATCCTCAATCAGGGCGAAACCGGTCTTTAGTTGCTTGTGTTCCATTTCAGGAAGGACCTAGCCTGGCTGCTCGGGTGGACTGTTCCTATTGGAGCAAGGTCAAGACTGATTTGCATACGGCTGGGTCCAAACTAAGGTGGTATTGTGGGCAAAAGAACAATAAGTTTGAATGCTGCCCAGAGCAATTGCCAGTGGTTAGACCTATTAGAAGTATACCTCCCATCACCTTTTGTGTGTTTGATGTAATGGCCAAAGGTATGCCCAGACGAGGATCCCTTGCTCACTGTGCCATTAGAACCAAGCTACACCCGAACGAAGAGCCCCAATCAGGGTGAAACCGGTCTTTGGTTGCTTTGTCCGAAACTGAGGTGACATAGTAGGAAAAACAACAATGGGTCGGAATCGACCCACGAGCCACGATTGCCAGTGGTTAGACTTATGCAAGCATTCCTCCCATCATCTTTGGCATGTTTTAATCTAGGTATTTGGGCAGCTGCAACGCATAAAGTTGCTTACTTCAGATTTGCAATTGTCTGTGTATATGGGTAATATTTAGATGACCCGTCAGTTTTACAACAACTAGAATTAGAGGTTGTTGGGATGTGTTCACCATATATTTTTGGAAGGAATTGGAATACAGTACTGGAACAGATTATTCAAAGAGTAAAAAGGAGTTCCGTTTCACATTCAAGATCGATAGAGGCCTTGTATATCCCGTAGTCTAGATTCATATGATCCATATCATACCATAAATTACCCCCACAAGACTTGCTTGATAAGCGTGATATAAATCATTCTCCAGATTTAATGTTTGTTACCTCATCTTCGTTGGCCAAGAAAGTATGAACCATATTACTACTATAACTCCAACAAAAGAGGAAGAGGTGGGGTCTAGGAGCTGATAAAAAGTCCAGTGCCTGTACTCCCACGTAAAGTATGAACCAAACCAAGGGGTTACTGTTCCTAAGAGAAAAAGAGTCGGCCTAGGGAATGGGGAGAAGAGTCAGCACGGTTCTTACTTGTTGCCCTCACATATCCCAAAGGATGTCATGCTTCATCATAGGGCAGTTGCTCCTCGTCGGGCCGGCGCTGCAATGCTCTATGGGTCCCCTGAAGGGTCACGTTTGTGGAGATCTTTTAAATTCTCGCCGTACGATGCGTGTAAGGTAGTGCTCATAGAGTGGTGAGTGAATATAAAAATGACTAGAGGATATCAATGCTATGTCAATTTAATTATTGTATTCCTCTGTCAAGAGTATAAAAACAGAAAGTTGAGGCTGCTGAAGGGTTATAATGGCTCTAAGTAGCTGGGTGTAGATATGTGTGGTGAATGTTTTATATTTATCGGGTCGACATGTTTCGCTCCCCTAGTGGTATCAAGAGGAGATCCTTGGCGCTTCTTCAGGACCAGGAAAGGAAAGTAGGTGATGAGAAGTGTGTATAGGGCAGCCTCCCAAAAATAGAGAAGTGCCGCCTGTTAGATCCTCATTCTAGTGATCCAATCTCCTAAAAGTTAGAGGCACTCCCCCTGGGTCAAAACGTGAGGGTGCTTTATCGTCAATCAGATTCTGGCGAAAGCTAAGAGGAGCCGCACCTACCCGTCCTTTGTATGCCCATATTACTACTACCCTGCCACCTCTCAGTTCATTCTGTGCTTTCATTAGCATTGCACAGAGATGAGCCCACCAGAAAAAAATCACACTGAATGTGTTATTGCCCTTTATTACAGAACCCAGAGTTTATTCATTTTATGCAATAACAAATAATTATTTATCAATACCTTAACTTTGCCAATAATTCATGCAAAGCCTTCTCTCAAGGAATCAAACAATTTACATTTAGGTATGAAAGCAATAGGAGGTCAGAAAGAGTAAGTTTTATTTAAAAAATACAGCATTTGTTAACTGACTGTTTGTTTTCTTTCTCCTCTCTTTGTGTTATTCTTAACTGGTACAAGGTGAAATATAAATTGAAATTCCATTGACGTGTAGGCCCTCGGGCCAATGCTGTACCAAGTATAAAACCTGAATAAAATTTGTTTACAAAAACAAAATACAGCATTTGCAAAATAAACTGCAGGTTGAAGTTGAAGAAGCTACCCAAAGATCCTTTATAAGGGAAGTGAATAAAACACATGTTATATACCTAATGGGAAATGCGTCTTGCACAAATAAAAATCATTGCATATCAAGAAACATCTATGAGCAAAGTGAGAAATGTGGGCCAATTGTTGCTTGGCAAGCTGTTAAACATAAAATCAAAATAAAATACGCTTGACAAGGTGGGAAAAGATAGATTTGAGGGCTGATGCTGAGATTCAAAAGGCATTTCTCTCCTTTTTTGAATCCTTGTATTCCCAGCCTGTAAATTTCAATCCATAGACACAAGATACATTCTGTACTGTTTTATTATCCCTTAAAGAAGTCGCTAGCTCAGCTTGAAAGGGAGATTATGATTCAGGAAATTAGAGTAGTGATTGAAAACCAAAAAATAAGAAATCTGCGGGCCCTGATAGAACTCCTCCCAAAATGTGGACAATATAAAGAGGTAAAATATTAATACTCTAGTAGGCTGTCTTCATAGAGGACAGCCATGCAGGTCAGACTCATACATCTTGGCATTATTTCGGAAACTTTGGGAAAGACCCAACCCTTTGCTCATTTTATGGGTCAATTTAATTGTTAAATACCAAAAGCTAGATTTACGACAAAGTTTTGATTCAAAGAATGCAGGCTGATCTCCTACCCTACTCCACAAAGAACAGGGTTTTATAAAGGGGCCAAGTATAGGTAAGAACATCATAGATTTCTTGGCTAATATAAATGTAACTACACTGATGCGCCTATTGGTTGCTATCTTGGCTGATGCAGAGAAGGACTTTGACCTAGTAAATTTGAATTTTGTTTGGTATACATTGCTGTTTGACCTCCCTTAAATATTTGTTTATATTTATTGCAGGCTTTATATTATGAATCAAGAACTACCATATTTATAAATATAACTCAAAGTAGGGCGTTTCTTATTTATAGAGGTTCTAGGCAGGGCCGAACCCTCTATTTCTTTCAAATTTTATGGAACCGTTGATAATAAAAACAACTTGAAATTAAAAGAGTTGAGCTTCTGGAATGTCTGGAATGTCTGATCAGCTTCAGAATATCAGGCTGAGCAGGTAAAGAAGACCTCAGGGTGTACCTATTGGGAAACGTAGGGGGCTCGACCCCCTCTTGCATCCCAGAGGACATCAACACAATCAGACCTCAGTTGGCCACTGAGCCCTCCCAGAATGGCATGAGTCATCTCTTCCTCTTCTGAGTCCGCTGTAGCTTTGTTTAGGACAAGACAGGGTCTGATGGAGAGAAGTCTATCCAGCAGGGCTGCCAAAGGTCCTCATTGCATAAGGAGAACATAATGAACCAAAGGCAAATGTTCTTCTGTCAGCCCATCTCAAGGTAGAAACACCCGAATGGAAGGAAAGCAGTGGCAACATTTTTTGCAGTAAACTAGGCCATTATTACGGTCCTCACTTGAGTGGTGAAGGAGATGGAAATTCACATGGGCTCCTTATATCCTGTGGGCTGGGCATAGAAGGGACGTTGTGACCCCATTGCCAATGGCTCACTAGATTGTGACCTCTAGGGGCCAACAGTAACACTGACACCCTGATATCTTTGAGGCGATAGATAATGCCAAGTCTACAGAATCTACCTGGTTACGTAGATACTGAGAGGTGACAGGTGAGTCCACCCCCTTAGGAGCATCCTTCATTTTGGGGGCCGACCTGTCCCTCTCACTAACGGACATCTTGTCTCTGGGGATGATTACTGAGGCTGGCTCACAGCTGTTTATGGAGGTAAGCTTGACAAAAGGTGAACCGATCCAATGACTACTTTGTTGGGGGGATGACTAGTTTAGGACCCGTTGAACAAGTTGGTCGGCTTCCAGAGAAGGAGCTTGAGCTTCCCCTGCAGGGGAAGAAGCATGCATGACTTGGAGTGCCGTTCTTCAGCTGATGGCACTCAAGCCACAGCACTGCGAATATCATGCTTTACTTTATGCTAGTCCGCCTTACTGGTACCCATCGGGCTGTACATCCAGGAACTGCATGCAAGCACTGTACTGAAGGATCGCCTGCCCCACCATGGACATGGAGTGGTGTAAAGCTTGGGTGGTAGTTCCAGAGGTGATTCTTTTTAGGCACCATCTGAGGACCTAACCCTGTATTGGGCATTTCTGGCACTTTTGTCTGGGCTTAGTGTTAGGACACAAAGGCACATCAAGAATGTTCTGAGTGCTGGGCAGCGTTAGACATCTTAGTACCAGCGGTGCAGTTAGGCGAAGAAGGCACCGCAGGGCCTCGCACAGGGGTAGATAGCACAATCATCTCAGGATCAGGCTATTCAACTCACTGACCAATGCCTGAACTAGTCTAATGATGCCTAAATATTGTGGATATTTACTTGCTGAAGGCCTCTGCTATCTGTGACCTAAGCCTTGAAAAGCCATGTGGCAACCAAGAAAATGTTATGCATTCAACTAACTGCTGCCTAATCATCAATTTCTTGATATGTACCACTCCAGTAGTTCTGTTCTAGGGGCGCTAAATGTAAAGAAATGGGGATGGGGCAGGCATGAGTATGTGGATGTAATAGCAAGAGTGTTCTTACTACAAAGGAGGAATAAAAGGAGTAGGAGTATTCACACCTAAGCAACGTAGGGAACCCCCAGCTTTAGCAGCTTAAGCGGGGGTAGCCATTGCACCTCATTTGCCTTTGTAATCTGGGTCCCACTAAATATTGATTTGTTTTATAATTGGCCTCTTATGTCTGCAGGCCTGCAGACAAAGACCCATAAAACGAGCTATGGGAAGGGTAGGGCAGGGCTGAAGTTGAAGTTAAGAACTGCTAAGGCAGCCATGCTAGGGAAAAGAGAGAGAACAATAACTTATGAAAATCTCAACAATGACCAAAAAACAGAGTGAGTGGGGGAACGCGAGGAAAGGGTTTGAGATAAGATCAAAATAATAGTTTGAAAAAAGAAAAAATGGTGGTGGTTAAGAAGTAGAAAGGTGGAAGTCATGAAGGTGAAAAGAAAGGTAAAAGGGAGGAAACAAGTAAGGAAGGAAAGGTGAAAGGAGAAGTGAAAGAAAGGATGGCTGAAAACAACAAAGAAAGGGTGCAAGGATGAACTGCTGGAAGGATGAGAGCTTGGATCGAGGATGAACGGTTGGAAGGATGAAAGCCTGGATAAAGGGGTGAAAGTATCAATTAACAAAATGTTGGAAGTAAGGCTAAACGGGTGAACTGGTGAGTGGGGGGTGGAAAGTTGGACAAAAGGCTGTTAGCATAAATGGATGGCAGAGTGAAAGGATGGATAACCGATGTGTGAAGGGAATGGTCATTGAATGGATGGAATGATGAAAGGATGAATGGATAGATGGCTGAAAGGAGGGATGAGTGAAACGACGGATGGATGAATGAATGGATTGATGGATGGAAGCAATGTCAATAGATTGTTGGAATAATGAAAGTGTGGGGTAAAGGATCGAAGAATAGACGGATGAAGGTTGGGAGGATGAACGGATTGATTGAAGGATGTACAGGTGAAGAGAATTAATCTAGAAACTGTTGGGTATACTGTTTCTCTCATTTGGTGTCGTTGGAGATTTGGTTAAAAGTGAGGGGTATTTTAATTTCCTGGCTACTTCCTTGGTAGACAGTGTGTACTTACTCCAAGGCAGAGTTATAGATGGCGCATACGTAATCCAGAGCGGGGTTCTATGTTATCTGTACTTACCAAAGAGCGGGATTATCCACTCTGTCCAGACTGGGACTGTAGCGCACCGTCGAGCGCAGGTTGGAATTGTAGCCAGCGCCGGAGTGTTGGCCGCGCCGAGGAGAAAACCCCTCCTTTCCTAAGTGGAAAGAGACAAATATGGAACATTATTGGATATCAATGAATGGTGCAGGGCGCAGACAGACTAATATAGTGGGAAACAGACCCTACCAAACGGAAGAAAAAAGCCAGTGCTTTTAAACTATGGTAGGGGCAGTTACACATGAACAGGGTGCATGCTTGGTCCTTACACAAGGGCAGGAATGGCTCCGTGTCCCTAAGCTAGAGCAGGACATAGCGGTGGCAGTGCTCATTTTTCCACCATAGAATGCACGAACTCCGGTCCCTCTGGTGTTGGTGTTGCCATATATTTGGGTGGTGTTTGTTTATAAAGAATCGGCCCCTTACTGGAAGTGGGCTGCAGCGAGCACCCTACAAGTTGGAGTGTTGAAGAACCACGGGATACCTCCATGGGCAACTTTTTTGTGAGTTTTCCAGTGAAAACTACTTGTTACCTTCCTGTGGTGAAGGTGCTAAATCAGTTTGTCTGAAGTTGAAGTGGCTTGGCTAGTGTATTCAGTAAAGCAACTACATCTACCCTGCACTGCATATATCTGATACCAGTTCTTGTCCCTAAGGAATCTGCTGATACTATGGTTTCTGTAGTGACCAATAAGTTAAATCCCTCCATGATGTCTGGGTAGGTGTATAAGCCCTGAAAAATTCTATCCTTAGTTCACTCTTAAAACTAAGGTTTATGGATCCTAACCTCTTGGTCAATTACAAACTAGTTGCTTGCCTAGCCATGGCTCCAAATTTTAGGACAGAGTGCTGGTGTGCAACCTTCAGGTGTTTCTTGAAGAAATGGGGCTGCTCAACTCTAATCAATCAGGATTTCACACAAGACACTGCACACACACAACATTGGTTACATGCTCCCTATGACAGATAAGGGAGTTGTATCTCTTCTAGTCTTGCTGGCCATTAGGGAAGGAGTCAACTAGGTTGCTGCTCCTTTTTGCCGGATCATCTGACATTGACATGTTTAGGTGGCGGAATCAACATTGGTGTGTTTTTCTGTACTTATAAAGGTTTATAGGAAGGCAAGCCAGAGGGTGAGGCTGAAAGACCTCATGTCATCGTCTCTGCCAGTGGAGCATATGGCTCCTCAGGGATCCATTCTGTCTCATAAGGTTAGTTTCTGTATGGAAGCTATTATAAATCTGCTAGGAACCTAATTTTGGCAATTTCACTTACACACCACAGAGATCAGTTTGCTTCATGGAGGCAAGAACAGAAGTTACCATCAGCGAATGAGAAACATGAACTTGTAGCACATCCAATTACCTCTAGAGGGCTAAAACTGAAAGGAGCAAAGAAGAGGTTTCTCTATTCCAGCCCCAGAATGTTCTGAAATGGCCCTATTTATTGTTTGACCCCTACTATGTTCTTTGACAGAGAATGTAACTTTCTTAACAAACCACACTATTTGATGGGAGTTTTAACTAGTGGAAATATCTTTATATATTTTAAATAGTGTGTTTATCAGATATATTTGTCTATCAAATATATAAAACATAAATTACAGTATAAACACCAAGTGAAGTAAAATAAGTAAAATTCACAATGATTTAAAAGATAAATGCAAAAGAACATTGAAGTTTTTTCACTCCAACTGCAACATCCACAAATCGCATTCCTACTGATAAATTTAAGCCACTAACGAGTTACAACACCATACTTTTCAGAGAGAGCACATAAATACAAGATTCCTTTGTTCAGAAACAATAAAAAGTCAATCAGTTGATGAACTGGGTCACATTTCATGTCCATATCGCAGACGCAATTTACAGTATTTGAATCAATTACATTTCTAACTTTTATCCTAAGGCTCTGAAACCAAACACCAATCCTAAGTGATAACCCCTTTCTTATTTTTCTATATGGTAATTTATCTAAATATAGAAAGGTCACAGAATACCCCTACCCCCATCGATTCCAAGGTTAAAGAGATCAAGAGTTTGCTTAATAAATCAAAATTATTTTCGAGAAACATGTTTTGCAAAATTTATAAGAACAGTGCGACTAGGGAAGGGAGACCACCCAGTCATGGATCCATGTTCATTGTGATGATGTTTTATAAGATGAAACCTTTCAATAACAGCACATACCTGGCATAGCTCACTATTCTTAAGATCACACCAATAGAGAAGAGATTCTTCAACTGAGGGGCCAGCTCTAATCAAGAAAAAAACGTCAAGGTTCGTATACCTGCAGTTAGTGCCCAGGAAGTGTTATTCAATTTCCTAGCTTGGATCATAGATCCTGAAGGAGCAATAAAAGCGTTTTATAGAGCAGTATTGTAGTGCATCCCATAGCGCTCTCAAATCTAGTGAGAGTAATTCAGTGACATAAAACACTAATAACATTGCTTCCCTACAAAAGCTACAAAAAGAAGAGTCATAAAGTTACCATCATACATGTGGTCAAACCTAATAAGCTCCACAACTGAAGACAAAGCCTACATCTTAAGAGATGGAAAAGATTGTTTCCAACATAATTAAACACAAAAATGAAACCCAAATATTTGGACAACAAACCACGTTCCAAAATTGAACCATTCAGAGTACATATGAACTTAGCTTTCTTTAAATTTTGGTTCTCATAGAATAATATCTTTGTTTTCTCTAGATTAATGATAAATGGTTTTGGGCACAATATACACTTAGGGCATTTAGTTTCTGTTGTAACCCAATGAGAGTCAGATCAAACAAAATGAAGTCATCCCCATTGAGTAAGCAAGGTATATGGAATCCATGTATTTTTGTGATAAAGAATGCATTGATCACAGGTCATTGTGAAGGTCGGCTTGGTAGAGCCCAAACTGCAGCAGAGCTAATAAAATACCTTTGCTTAAGGCCATTTGATACCGCTGTCTAACTAGAAATACGACCTTACACATCATTCTCAATGTGGTCCCAATTACCTGAATGCAACATTTGCAAGATTTAAATCATCCCATTTGGGATATCCCATTACTGCAGCTTCTACCATATCTATCCTCTCTCTACCTACAAAGTCAAAAGCCTCAATGCAGCGTTGTGATTGGTCTGAGCATGCCATGGTTCAGCGCTCAGATGGGGACTGGGGGCCTGGGCATGTTCTCCATGCAGGCTGTAATGCGATTACTCCACCCATACCAAAATTGATTATGCAAATTCACTTTACTCGGCCTAACATATGCAACGTTTGTGATAAATGCAAAAAGCCACAGCATATCTGACCCTCAGGTTGAAAAAATGTAATTCCGTGTTACATGCGCTAACCATAAGGAAATAACAATGTTCAAGACACTTGGGCTTTATTCAGAATATGGAGCATGTTTTTTTTTGTTTTTGCATATTTATAAAGCGCTAACTCGGCCCAAGGACATTTGAAAAATTTACATAAAAGCACCATGTTACTTGTAAAGGGAGGAATGTAGGGGGCCATGGGGCTTTCGGCAAAGTGGTGTTTGTCGAACATCTGGGAGGAAACTGACCTAATAGTAAGGAGCGTCCCTGGGTGACGTTGGGATTTATGGGACCCAAACGCAATATCGCCTGGAAGTGGAGAGCTCTGTGTACTCCGACTACGCAAGAATGGACAATGGAAACGGATTGGTCTATGCAGGCCGAAAACGTTGTGTACCAAAGCTGAGGCTGCCCAAATAAATGGACTAAAATCTTGGAAAGGTGGAACGAGTACAGGGGCCTGTTTTGTACACCCACTGAGCAAATTAATCCTCTTGAGATATCTTGAATGTATGTCTGTTGAGTGGTTCAGTGGGTTTGACAAGTTAGGAAGGCGGGGACAGGGCCTCTAAATAAGGCACTATGCTTAATTTTCAAACACATCACGAAGAAACTCCTTAATAATTGATGGATAAGATTTGTCCTTATGCCCCTTGACAGTGTTTGCGGTCAAGCAATTTGGGTATTTTATATAAATCCCCAAATCACATTTCAAGTGGAATGAAGCCAGGAGACTTACAGTCTACAGCTCTAGAATGAACTTCCCTCGGAGATCTGTATTATGCCTACCCTTTTTAGTTTTAGGGAAGCGCTCAACATAAGCCTTGCTTTCAGGGCCACTAAGAGGAGCTTTATGGAACCTCATAAAAATATGATACATTAGCATCTGTGGCTTACTCCCTGTATGCATCTTGACTTTTTGTGCAAATGTGGAGAGGCTGCTCTATTGATTACCCAGATGAAATGGCAACATAAATACATTAAGAAATGAGACCCTTATTTCCCATGTTCTGCAGTTCCAGATCACAATGCCATCTGCAGAGATGGGCACCGCAGAACAGAAGGGTAGCAGATGACAGTATACAAGAGGAGTTATCATATCAAAATAAAGTGGAAAAACACACAAGCTCTATATAGAATTGTGCATGAGTGTGTGTGTGTGTGTGCATGCGCATGCTTAGATGTGTAGGGTCACAAGGCTTTTTGGTCAAAGATGGCGATGGCACTTCTGTTGCCAGTTACATACATTCAGATTTGCAGGGCCTTTAGTAATGACACAGGTGATGCTATTAATCCAGGATTGTACGCAGTATCCCTCAGACTATGACAGGACACAACACTGGTACGCAAGGCTGGGACACAGACCGTGTTCTTACCATATGATGTGGCATAGCTGGTGGAGTAGAATTTGAGGGAGTCAGCACTGCCCCCTTTACTGGTCCTCACGTGGGGGTCGATGGTACTCAGGGGAAGCCGCCTCATCTTGCTGCTCTACCAGTCAATGGAGGTCACCATAGGCCCCAGGTGACAAGAACTGCACAGATAAGCATGAGAGTTACATCATCACAAGAGGAATGGCCACCAGAGAGTGCATGCAGTGACATCGTGAGATCAACAGTAATCAGGGTAAATATCTTGAAGAATTGTGGCCTTAAACGCAACTCGTATAGAGAAAACTGAAGCCTAGCCTCTCGCCTCCTACCTGAGTTTCTAGAACAATGAATTGAGAGATGAGTCTCGGCCCAGTTTCCAGATGAAAATATGTTACTCATGCACCGCCTTTACGATCAGGTCATTTCATCCCATCAGAGGAGTAAGAAAAGATACTCTTTTTAAACCCTTGTGTCACTTAGCAAGGGGCAGGTCGTACTTTGGGAGGCATACGAATGGGGCTTGGTGGGGTTGGCGGGGGGCTTGAGAGAATTTTCTTAATCTTCTATTGGCGACCCTATGGGAAACTGAACTTTAACCGGTGTTAAAAAGAGCAACTGTAACTTTTATGGACTAAATAAAATAAGACGGTGTCCACCATACACATAAAAAGATATTGAAAGAGCCATTATACTCTTTCTGTCAGACATGCACCTACTGGAAAACACTGGCTGCCTCCTTGGTAAGAATGACTTTAAAAGGGCAGTGCCAATTCAGACATTTTTTTTCCCCCGGACTTATTGTTAGAATCCAAACATTTGCTATGTGGACGCTTAATTATCAACACATGAACAACAGATATAACTTTGATGTCAAAAAATAACCAATTATGCTCCAACCACAGTTGTTGTTTGGATGCTAACAATAAGTCCAGGGAAAAACTTTTGTATTGAAGAACAGAAATGTTCTATATCTTTATAAATATGGGGCATTTCTGCTCTCTTCTTTTCACAGCGTAGCAAGTTCCATTGCTACGCCGTGTTGCATGAATTAATAGTATATGTGCCCCTTGTGCTTCTCTCCATCTCCTTGCTGTATCTCTGTAATGTCTCTCTATTTCCTTAAAGCAGCATTTTCAATTACCTGTCAGTTTGGCCCCCTTTTTTTTCTTTTAAAAAAACAGGAACGACAGTTTGTGTTCCAGCTGGACCCTGATTTTAACAAGCAAGGGGCACCATATTGGCAGCCTGCAAAACCTGTGTCAGTTTGTAAGCTAGCAGATACAACAAACTGTGTGAACTGCGGCAGACAGGCATTTGAAAATACTGCTTTAAGGAGCAATTTATTGACTACTGAGATATGCATTATTATGGCGGCGGTCTTGCTCAGGGCAGGAAAGGAACAGTAGCCATGCCATAGATTGCTTACCTTTGTGAAATTTGAGCTTCAAAGTCTTATATATCAGTTTCTTATCTCATTGGAAACAGACTGTTCGTAATATTATGGGTGAAGGACAATAAAAGCAAGGCACCTTCAATATATATGATATAAAATCCTGGAGAATATCAATGGTTTTAATTCAATTATTGGTCTGAAGAAGGTGGGATAAAGGTCAAGGAGCCACTGAAATGCCGTGTTGACACAACAACCTTTTCCTTATATTGATTGTATACGGTTGTTTTCTATGTTATTTTTGGACCAAATGTTTTTGATGATGTATCTGGTCCAATGGATGATAAACTATATTAACAAATGTCACTAGTTTTTCATGCATGTTATATTAAATATTTATGCGATTCTAAATATTGTGGTTGGAGCATAATTGGTTATTTTTTTAGATCGAAGTTATATCTGCTGTTCTTGTGTTAATAATTAAGCATCCACATAGCGAATGCTTGGATTGTATTGGTTTGGCTGAACCCTATTCCTTGTGCCTTTATAAAAGGGTTTCACGTAGTAAGGTAAACAAGGGTACCCCAATACTACGACCTGGGGTGATATAATGTTTTAGAGGACAATCGTTACTATGCGGCCAAAGTGGTCCAAGAAAGACGCAAGAGTTGCGCAAGAATTTCGAACAATAGGCCTAAATCAGGACAGGCAATTAATGCCAGAAGAAGCAAGGAATTATGTTACCAGGGGCACGTTCCAATCAAATAACATATGTTATTTATTTTCAACAATATGCAGAGATAGTCCAGGTCCTCACATAAAAAAGTGACAGTAGGCGTGATGTGATAAGTGAGGGCGACTTTAAAATATATACATCGCATTGACAACACACAAGGGAACTCCTCATGAACAAATTATAAAAAATGCAAGGAGTTCTTGTTGTAGGGGGTCGACGGCATTTCGATCTCAGTGACTTGAGATCATCTTCAGGACAGAGTGTATGTGAGCAAGCGGAATCTATAAAAACATTATATAGTATGTTAAGGTATAGTCCCTGGAGTCTTTTAAAACTATCTATTATATATATATATATATAAATCGAAACGAAAAACAGTCCCAGTCACCAGCAAGTTGGACTACGGGAACACTCTCTCTGCCGGGATCACCATGCAACTCACTAGAAGACTACAAAGCTTTGAGAACTAAGCAGCCAGACTTATCCTCAACCTCCCACACAGACCTAGCATCACACCACACCTCAGGGGGCTCCACTGGCTTGAGATATAAAAACGCGCTCATTTCAAACTTCTCACAAACACATTCAATACACTGTACAACTTAGGGCCCACCTACCTGAACAGTTGCATCTCCTTCTACCAACCACCCAGACACCTCCACTTTGCAGGACTCCTACTCACACACATCCCATGCATCCACAGAACCAGATCAGGAGGACGGCTGTTCTCTTACATCATACCTAAATTGTGAAACGCCCTCCCACTCCACATAAGAAGCTAAAGATCTGGTTTTTCAATTAACCAATTTACCTTAGGCAGGGCTAGGCACACACACCTGCTCAGCACAAGTAAACCCTCATGGGAGACAGTGCTCTTAAAAAAAAAACACATAACATTACAGGTGAAATAGAAAAAGAAGAGAGAAAAAAGACAACCAGAGATAGGAGGCAGCAGGGAGAGAAGAGAAAATTAGGCCCGGGCAAAGTTTCTGCTATGCTGCCGTATTCGTACATAATTTCGGTAATTTTGTGATACACTCAAATGCCCAAAATGACACTGTTGCACCACATTATGTAATTACACGCTTTGTGGCAAAACTTTTGCATGCACGCATGGAAAGAAAACGAACGACCAGAACGAGTCATTGCTTTTTGCAGCACTCAAATATTGTGTACTATTTTTAGCACAAATGCGTCCTTGCATACAAAACAGACACAGGAAGCATTTTGCATCAAAATATAGCACTACACACGTTTTTGCATTTTACATAATTACGTGTACTTTTTGCGTTATTTTTCTGAAATTTTGTATAATGACACAAAAGTGAATTCCAGAAATTTTGCCCACCCCTAGAGAAAATGGCAGTCGAGAGATATGAATTTGAGGTAGCATGAGGAAGAGAGACAACACAGGGGAGATGTGAGGGATAGAGTATAGGAGAGACGTGAGACAGAAAGTTGATCAGGGTGAACAGATATGGTAGAGGGAGAGGACGAATGTCAAACGGAAGGGAGATAGCAAGCAGTGGCAGTTTTGCATTAAGGCAGATGGGCACTGCCACACCTCTTTTTATCTTGTCACTCTGAGGGTTTGAAGCTGTAGCTTCGCCTGTTCAGGCCAACTCGAGACCCTCAGAAAGAGACTGCTGGTCCATGCTCAGCCTCAGACATACACAGTCTTCAGGCATGCACAGTTTCTTGTCCAGAGCACCAGTGCACAGTATTCTCTTACAGAGGTGGGCTCTGAAATCATTGCCCACAGGTTTCCAGTAAGTACGGTTTCAGAAGCCAGCACTATGCTACACTTTCAGTGTGATTAGCAGCATCAGGTCATCAATCAAGTCCTGATCTCACAATCACACTAAGGGACCCCTTGTAAATGGAGCGCAGCAATATCTATCGGGGGTACCACCTCGCACCATTACAAATTTTACCCGGTGTTGGAACACATCTGGTAGACCTAATAAGTTTCCAAGAACATTTTGCCCCTGCTCAAAAGTAGGAGGAACATAGGATCTTGGAAACATCTGGTAGAAACTAATCCTTTTTCAATCACATTTTGCCCCTGCTGGAAAGGTGGGAGGAAAATATGCACAGAAACAGGCCCAGAATAGGGGAAACATGCAGAACTGGACCCTGCAAATCCAGGTCTCACATGTTTTTCCCAATTTCTTGCCTGTAAATCATAATGGCTGGTAACTGGGGTGGAGATTCCGCCCACAATCGGTATTTCTGGCCCAGGTATCCCCCCCCTCCATTTACTATCCAACTTGCAAGTGTGATACACGGCCTGCCAGGCAGTAGGTACAAGTTTAAAGTCCAAAGGTTAGAGGTAGACTGAGGCACGCAACTGAGGAAGGTGAGCAGCCAGAGCAGGATGTAAGTAAGAACTTGATATTATCCTTTTCTATAGCACAATAATTATTCAGATATAAGTACTTGTATGGTTTATAATATGTACTTGTATGGTCTATAATATGTGACAGAATTCTGTGAAGGCGCAACTAAATTAACATATGGTAATTCTTGAATTTGCTTCATTCTGCAAGAGACAGACCTTTTCAAAATAACCAGAAAAGTGTATTTAAGCTTGGAACAGACATGTATTAGGCAGAGAGGAATCTTCAACTTTCTGGTAGACTGATTTGTGCGGGCTGAGAAATAAAAATCCTGAATGAAGGCCACTGGCTTCTTGGAGCTGAGCTGGCCTCATCAGCTCGCTAGGGAACGCCATAATGGAGACATAAAGCGATCTTCTCAAAGAAAAGTTGTTCTTCTGGGGTATGCGGGGCATAGGCCCCCTAAGTAACTCAGGCTGGCACTTTTGCTGCTACAGTAACTAGGAGTTGGAAGAGAGGTGTTGGAGAACAGTGCCTAATGTCATCATTTCCCTCATAAAAGGAAATTAACTTATCAAATATTGCCCATGTGCTGCAATATTAATTTTTATATTGTATTTATTCATTGCATACTTTGCTGCTCTATTGTTTGTTTTTAAGTTATATCTATACACATTATCTGCACTAGAATAGGACTTTGTTTGTAATAAAGTCTAAAAAATACATAATGTGGATCCCTGTCTGTGCCCATTTATCAAGAAAGGAGTTTTAGCTCATTAACAGACAAGTAATACTGTAAAATCTCACAGGACTGATCACTGGCCATAATGCCCCATCCTCATGTAATGTGCAGATGGTTCTGGGTTACAGTCCAACATATTCTCTGTCTCCAGTTGGTAAGTTGTCATTGAGTCTGAATTTTGGCCAGAAGGTTTAGGTCCTAAAGTAGAACCGTATTTTACATAAAGTTGCAAAAAGCATATCATATTAAAAGATATGTGTTGAATAATGAATTCTTGTTTCTATAGCACTTATACATACACATTTTCTAAGCAATGCAAATAACAGCTGGTTACAATTGCTCGGCTAAATGGTGCTCAATTTAACGGGGCTCAATTTCCTGACCTCAGAAGGATGAATGGCAAAGCCTGCCTTGTCAGACTTTGAACGTGTAACTTTCAGATAAGTGCAAATGTCCAATACTCAGTATTAGCTGCCCGAATCATCTTAAAGGCTGTTTTTTGTGCGTGCAGGAGCGCATCCACTTGTGCAAGGGTGATGTGCCTACTTCCCAGTACTGTTACATTTTGGCTTTGTACAATGATAGCAATTTGTGGCATATATAGGCAGTATTGCCATGATGGTGCCCACTACACAACGTTGGCATTCGTGACATGATAGTGCCCATTCGACATTATGATGGCCTTAGCATAGTGGTGGTAATTCTTGGCATATTGTTAGCATCCGTGTCATGATGGTGCCCACACCTGGTGTAGTGCTTGCCATGGCATAATGGTGGTATTTCTTCTATACTGTCAGAATGCATAGCATGATGAGTACCTATCGCTGTCTGAATCCATAGCATGAGGAGCACCCACCGCTGGAATCATGCTGAGCATAATGGAGCAGACATGCATGAAGGCACTGACTCTTGGTGCAGTACTGGCCTGGTATAATGGGGGCACTTCTTTGCTTAGTGGGCAGCCATGATATGTTGGCATACCTACACTGTGGATACATTTTGGCCATATGACAACTATGTTCATTCTTGGCATATTGTGGGCATCAATGGAATGTTGATGTTCATCTCCTTTACTGGTCCTGGCAGAATAGTGTTAACTCTTGGCATATTTTGGGCATCCATTTATAAGATACCAATCCCTGGTCTAATGCTTATTTGTTTACATAACCGGGGGAATTTGTTGCATATTGTAGGAATTCTTAACTTGATTGTGCACACCCTAGAATAGAGCCGGCGTGGCACAATGGCAGTAATTCTTCGCATATGAATAATGTAATGGTATCTAAAACTGTGATATTGCTTATGGTGTTAATTTATTTCATTTTGATGCCCATCTCTAGAAGTGTGCTGTTCCTGACATATTAGTGATAATGTGTGGCATATTGTGGGGCATTCATGGCATGAGATGGTGATGCATGTGCATGCAAGGCAGAATGTATCCATGTGTAGCAGCAGTGCCTGTAAACTATTGATGAAAATGATAAATACATTTTTGTGCATCAAATATGCACGTAATGAAAATCAAAAAGTTGGTTTTCCAGACAAACTATTGTTTTTTTATTGAAAATGGTCACCCTTTGTTATTGAGAATTTAGTGTGTTTTTAAAACTGAAAATCTGATGTTTGGGGGCACAATGATTGCATTTCCAAATACAGAACTTTATCAAGCTGGTACTAGAATGATAATCATTGTTCTGTCGTAAGACCCAAGCCTTTTATTGTCATTGCAACCTGTCTATAGTGAAAACCTGCAAGTCCCTGTAATCTGAGTGATAACACAAATGTAAAATCTGTAGCTCTGCTGTATACGCCCTAATATTGTGAAACTTGAGTAATTCACGTTTTCACCCTGCCCCTTCCAAGGAGATTCTTAACATATGACTGAAAACTGTGTGGCTAGAGCAGGACAGATAAATGTACACATGCTAAATGAAGAAGTGAAGAATGATGCTACGTAAAATTGATAGCCCATTTGAAACTGCATTTCCTGAAGTGTCTCTATCACCTATGGATTTTAGGCATTTTTGTAGAAACACTATGCTGGCTTGGTGTTCCTTTAGAACTTTGTGCTTTTTATCAACATTGTGTGAAATAGTGCTGTTAAATGCCCTGGATGCCCATTTTTTTCAAAATTGTCTGGAAGGGAAACCTTTTCACCACTGCTGGGAGAGGTCAAGCTTGCGGGCTCTGTTCGCTCATTGAGTGCAGTTCGTGGCCAATATTTAAATTACCGTATATTGCATGGCACAATTATGCATTTACTGTATAGTAAAATAACCAGTGTATATTAACTGCTATTTGGGGGGCTTGACGATTCACTTAAACGTTGTTTAAAGTGTAGCACAACAAAGCAGCTCAGTTTTGGTATAGGCGTGTGGGAATGCAGCACTTAGATCTCGGAGGAGGTCCGGGGCTGAACAGAAAGGAATCCCACTTCTAAATACACTCCGTATTGCAGAGATATTATCTATATCTTCTACCTTCATAGGAGGTCTTCCGGCCATTCCTAAAGAGGCACATTAATGTCTCAGGCTTCAAGAAAGAACAAAGACAACTGCACAGACACAGTCTAGCTTTAAAAGCATGGGAGACTTTAAACATGCCCAGGAACTCAAGGCTGCATCTCAAGCCTCAAGGATTTAGGTCCTATTTCAGGGCAACATTTACTCCAGGGTGTCCTATCTTTTAGTGATTTATTATTGTACATGTGTTGACCTTGATATTCATGTGCTGTACCATAGCAGTGAACTGCAGGTACAGACAGTTGCAGAGACAGTGTGTCTGACACCGAGGGCAAAACTTTCAGCTAATTTCCTAGTTCATGAGTGAAAGGACTCGGACAACGAATCATATAGTGCTGGTTTAGAGCACAGGGGTAATCCAACATACAAATCACAGGCATGCATACCAAGGTACATATAGTGGAATTGATGCTTGCCTAGTACATTCACGCTGTGGTCAAAGAAAGAAACAGGCAGAAAGTAAATGCATTTCAACTCCAATGTATTGTATTGTATTGTAATTGGATTTATATAGCGCTTACTACCCCTGCCGAGGCGTCGAAGCGCTTTTTCGGCAAGTAGCACGCTACTACGGGACCCATAAAGGATTAGCGTTGAATTAGTATAGTGAAATATGAAAGTAATTTAAGTGGTGGATAGGTTAGTCAGTTATTTGGATTCGGAAGGATAGAAGAGGAAAAAAGGTTTGTATTTATATAGCGCTTGTTACCCCTGATGGGGTGTTGAAGCGCTTTTTTTTTGGCGAGTAGCATGCTACTCCGGAAACCCATAAAGGATTAGTGGTGAATTAGTATGGTGAAATATGAAAGTAATTTGAGTGGTGGATATTAGTCAGTTATTTGGAGTGAGAAGGATTGCGGAGGGATAGAAGGGGAAGAAAGGTTTGCATTCATATAGCACCTGTTACCCCTGATGGGTGTTGAAGTGCTTTTCTGGGGAGTAGGACGCTACTCCGGAACCCATAAAGGATTAGTGTTGAAAATTAGTATAGTGAAGTATGAAGTAATTTTAGTGGTGGATATGTTATTCAGTTATTCGGATGCAGAAGGGTAGGCGGCGGGATAGAAGAGGGAAAGAGGTTTGTATTTATATATGTGCTGCCCTTGCTAGTGGAAATAGCACCATTCATTGTTTATTTATGCTGTTTAAGATTTTTCTATGCTGGTACGCATGAAGTAAGATACATACTTTTTAGCAAAAGTAGTGGGAGTAAACCACACTGGTTTAGAAGAGGGATGAAAAAAGAAAACAACCAACCCTGTGAAGAATTGTGAAGGGTGGTGGGTTAGGGAAGGTGGGATGTTGGTGATGTAGGGGCCCCCTCATGATACCTTGTAGGGGGGCCCCTAATGTTTTGTTACCCCATTGGGGTAGAGTGTGTATGTTTTGCTCTGTGATGCATGTTATGTGCCTGTCCCACAGTCTCTCTACCCAGTGTTTTCCTTTCTTTGTGTGCCCCATTGTAGTCTCAATGTTCCAGTGTCTCCCTGTCCCAACGCCTCTCTGAACTGTCTTCTTGTCCCAATGTCTCCCTGTCCCAATGCTTCCATGTTCAGGTTTCTCATATGTTTGAGGCTTTTGATCCTCCCCTCTTGTACTAGTAGTGTCTCCTTGTTCCAGAGTGTATATTTACCGATGCCACTGCGCACATTTCTCTCTCCCAGTGTGCTAATTTCTTCTCTGGTTTTGTTTCTCTGCCCCAATTCTCTTTTTCCATGCCCCAGTGGTTTCTAATGTCAGTGTTTTCCAGCATCAATAGCGTCCTTCCACGCCCTAGCGGACACATTTCCATGTAGCAGTCAGTGTGGGTGTCTCCCTGCTTCACTGTCTTATAGTTCTAGTGTCTCCCTAGCTGGTTAGTTGTCTCCTGGTCCCACTGTCTCTGCGCCCCAGATTTCAGTCATTCACTCAAATGGTTTGTTTATTTAGACTGTAGTCTATTAAAAACCACCATAAATACAATTACACACACAATACATAAACATTAAAAATACTTAAAGGGATAAAAATAAAAATACCCATAAGTAAAAAGAACTCCAACACAAAAGATTTCCATTCTGCACAGCACCAAAAACTGGTTATTAAACAACAAGATCTTTTAAAACATCCCTCAATGCAATAACAAATCTTCTAATTGCACAGGTGACATCCAAGGATCTCATATTCATCAATAGATTAAATGCTTGATTCGAATACAAAATTCCATATTTTGCAAATATTGGTTTTAAAAATACTTTCCGCACATGTAAAAACCTTTGACAGTCTAATAGGATATGTGCCCCATTACATTTTGGCAACATACCACAGGTACACTTGCCCAGGCTACCTATAATATCCGATTTTGTCTTCTTATCACCATAACAAGGATTTATCCCAACTCTAAATTTTAAAACTGCATACCGAAGCTTGAGATTAGGTAGGCCCTCCATGTATGGAAAGCAGTCATCTTCAAACCAACCCTTTATCAAGAACTGTGTAAAGGTTTTACCCTCTAGATACCGCAGGTCCTCCTCTCTGGCACATTTATGTGCAAGCAATCGTACCTCAGATTTGGAGATCTTCAACTCCAACTTCCTCTGATCCAGTTTTATTGTCAACTTAATACATATTTCGATCAGCGCTTGTTTTACCTGTCAAGCCCATTTCAATTCACTAGATTCGACCTCACCTTTGGAAAGGGAGGACATTTTTGGGATTCCTTCCCTCGCTAGCCCTAGCTAAAACCTAAGGGTAGCTGTAAAACCTAAATAGCTCCAAGCGGTGAGCTGGGTCTCCATCCTTATAGCCTGAATCATGGATAAAGGTGGCAGTCTGAGGAGTCTTTTCAAGCATTCCCCTTTCTCCACAATTCCAGTCCAGTTTACCGCTTAAGGTTAAGACTTCCGCTACATACTGGAATCTAGGGCGAACCATAGCGTTGTAGGCTGACAATATGGAGCGCAGGGAAGGCCCACCATACTTTCTGTTAAATTACTTTAGGCCCCACACTGAGGTCAGAGCTGTTGCTTTTAATATTTTAAATGCTCTTTCTAGTTTAGCTTTACATTAAACCACATGCCAAAGTATTTATACTTATGTAAAACTTCCACATTATTCCCTCCCAAGTACCAATTGAACTCCAACATTTTCTTTCCCTAACACCATGATCTTTGTCTTACCTCGGTTTACAGTTAGCTTCTTTCTTAAACAATATTTATGGAAGACATCCAGCTTCCTTTGGAGGCCTACTTCCATCATGTCAAGTGTCACTGAATCATCGGCATACAACATACACGAAACATGCATGTCATTCATCTTGGGACATAGACCTTTGGCTTCTTTTAATGTACTTGGCAAATCTGCTAAGAACAGGAAAAACAATAGGGAGGTCAAGACACAGCCCTGGCGCAGGCCGTTTTTAATCTGTATCTTCTTTGATAAGGTTTCTGTCGTGTCTAATATTACCCGGGCCCAGTTCTTCTGAGTCTCCTCAATGTTTCCCACGATAAGTTTCGGTCTACTAGGTCAAAAGCAGCACAGAAGTCAACGAAACAGCAAAACGATTTCCCTCTTAAATCTATTGATTTCCTTGCCATTGCCCACAAACTAAAGCAATGATCTGGGGTAGTGTGGCCTTCTTTGAACCCACCTTGTTCTATTGGGATAATATTATTTTCTTCTACCCAAATCTTCATCTGACCTAATAGCATTTTTGAAAAAACTTTCTCACCCACATCCAATAGGCTAATTAGGTGATAATTCTTGGGAGCTGTAGCATCATCCTTCTTATAGATGGGTCTTATAATTGCACTTTTCTAGCTGTTTGGGAAACACCCAGAAGTCAACGCCTTTTGAAAAATTACATGATAGAAACTTGCCCAACAGTCTATATTCTTTTTTATTATAACTGCTGGGAGATTGCCTGGGCCCGCTGCCTTGGTTTACTTTAAGGACAGAATGGTTTCTTTTATCCTTTTAAATAAAAAATAAGACACAATCTTATTATCCATGTCTAACTTTACCATCGGGCACATTTCGTCATCATCACTACCATATATTTTACCCAGATAAATGATCCAGTCATCTTCACCAACTAAAAATCTCATTTTCCCTGGCCCTCTTCCATCACGTACCAAATGCCAAACTTTCCTGATATTCTTAGATTCAATTATCTCAATCATAGTTAGCCAATTTTTACAAATAAAATCATTTTTCCTCTTTTTTAACAGGTTCTTATATTCAATTTTTGTCAAGCGGAGGTTACTGCCTAACCCCGGGTCATACATTTTCTTAAGAGATCTCACCCATTTCCTTATTTTTTGTTCTAATTTTGCACATAAATTTCCTATCGAACCAGCTGTTCCTCTTTCCTAGTATGACTTGCTCTTTTTCTCCTTTTGTGCTTTCTTGCCCTCAGACAGTTGACGACCTGTTCCAAAACCCTGTGCCAAAACCCCATCATGCCATATTAAGAAGTCATTATGGGCCTCCTGCAACTCGGGCAGCTTTTGTTCTAGTATAATGTCATTCAGTACCTTTAGATGTTCCTCAGAAATACTGGTAATGATACGTATAGGGTATTCCACTTGCATCAGGATTACTATGTCTCTTTATTCTCTCTGCCCTAATCTTAACACTAAATGCAGGGGCCAGTGGTTGCTTCCTTCAGTGTGCAACACCTTGAACTCTTCTACAGAGGAAACATGCCTTGCATTGATAAATGCACAGTCAATAGGGCAACCCTGGTTACCATAACGAAAGGTCTGAGTTGGTGGACCATCCGCGACTACCCGACCATTTACACAGAACAGCCCTACTGACCCTAAGAACTTTACCAAAGCCTCATCACACTGAGAACAGCAAGTTTTGAGGAAACTAGCAAGGGGCACCTGGGTAGCGGCTAACAAGTCTTTGTATATTAAATAGTTTTCAGTCTCTGGGGCAACCTGCCTGAGTGTCTCCCCAAATACTCGCCTCCCTGTTCATGCCTCCTGTCACTGTCTCCTTGTCTCAAAGTCACCCCGACATCATCGCCAAAAGTCTCTGCTTGTCCTGGGTTGTGCTTCCAAATTCTAGTGACTCCTTGCATCCATTTCATCACCTCCCTTTAACAGTGCCTTTCTGCCACAGTGCCTCTCTTCAATAAAATGGCTATGTTTTTGTGTCTCTTGTCCCAGTCTCTCCCTGTCCTAGCGTCTCAATATTTCCTAGATATTTTTTAAGGCATGGGCAAAGTGGGCAATTGCCCAGGGCTACCACATTGCAAAGATCCCCCGGTAAAATGATAAGAACATGTGTGCACAGTTATGTATGAAAAAACAGAGGGGCATATTATCAAGGAATAGCGATATTTATCGCTAACCGCGCTTAGCGCGAATTTTTTTAACGCCGCCTATCGCTGGAAAATATCGTTGAGATAACACCCTATTAACAAGGTTTATCTCCATAGCGATAAAATTTCCAGCGATAGCGGTAAATGTGAGAATATCGCTGGAAAAGCAGCGATATTCTCGCATTAACGCAAGGATGGATTCAGCCTGACAATCCACCTCCTATACTTTAAACAGGTAAGTCATCCTCAGTAGCAGGTGTTAAAATCTAGCGATAAACGCGCTTAGCGCGATTTATTTTATCGCTTCGCCTGCCTTGTTAATAGGGGTTAGTTGTGTTAGAGACTGTTTACAGTCGCTTTTAGTGGGGAACGCCTACCTTGCATGTCATTAGCGATAATTATCGCTGACATGCAAGGCGATGTAAACCCGGCCGCTAACGCCTGAAAGCTGTCGCTAACGCCTGTTAGCGACAGCTTGCTAATAGGGCGTTAAAAATATTGCCGCTTTAGCGGCAAAAAGTGCCGCTAAAGCGACGATAAAGCCCTTGATAATATGCCCCAGATTTCTCTCCGGTTATCCGCTCTCTGCCTCACCACTTGCTCTCTTCCTCTAACCCCTTTCTTGTTACCTTCTTCACATCTCTGTCTCTCTGTTTCTCTCCCACACTCACCTCTGTCTGTTTCGCTATCTCAACAAGGCCTCTGTAAATGTTTAATTATGCTATGCCAGCAAAATCCCAAAAATTCTGTTTGCACAAAATTTCACATTATGCGATTTTGCCCAATGTTTTTTTCATGTCTTATAAATGAAACTCTCTCTTTATTGTTCGTTCGCCAGACCTATTGGCTTTGCCAATAGGTCTGTAAGGTAACGTAAGTCATGGGTTTCCCCGTTGATAAAAGAATATGACAGAGTAGTTTATATCCCATAACATTTCTGTTGTCCCTCCCTGTCCAGTTTTCAACCACGTACTTTGATCTGGATTCCATGACTGAATAGACTGGTTGCTCTACAGATACACCTAAGCAAATCAAAAACCTATTTTTTTAAGCAGCCGTGTACATTGCTTAAAAACATCTTGTGAGACTCCAGAGGGAGACCAGGTCACGTAGAAAATGTCTTGCCCAGAGCCATTTCCTCCTTTCACGAGTCTCCTGGCAATGTCTCCAAATAATATTTTTTACGCAAAGTGTGCACACCTTTAAAAAAAAGTCACACTAGATACCAGCAAACCAGGTTTTGCTAGGAAAGAGTAACTTTGGCAAATTTGCATGGAACTTTTGGAAATTTTGTGAGAAAAAAAGATTTGATTTCACACAGGTAATCTCAACCTCTCTCATTCTCTCTGCATAACTCTCATTGTCTCCCTACCAAACCCTACTACACCACCTTCTACCTTTCCATCTATCGCTCTTTCCTTCCCTTCCCTTTTTCTCGCTCTGTCATCTCACTATCCCTACCTTACCTGATCTCTCTTTATGTTTCTCAATAGTTCTTTGTCTACCTCCCTCTAACATATTTTACATCACGTCTCTCCATCTCACTTACCTCTTTCTCTACCTTTCCCTCTTTCTACCTCAACTAGACATTACCTGTCTCACTCTCTCTCTCTCTCTCTTAGTACCTATTTTGTTGTACCTCACCTCTCCCTACCTCATCAATCAACTAATCCCCACCCTTATCTCTGCCTCATGTGTCCCCCCCCACTTTCGGATTCCCTTTATGTCACCTCTACCACACTCTACGTCTTTTTCTCTCTCAACTATTTTGTTGTTATGCCTCCTAACTTTCAGCTTACTTCTATCAACCTCTCTCTTTCTCTACCTATCTCTGTGTACCTAAGCCTCTCTATCTAAATTCTTTGGCTCACTTTTGTCTACCTCATCACAATCTCAATACATCTCTCTCTCGCTACTGCACCTCTCCCTCACAAATTCACCTCTCTTCCACCACTCCCTGACCTAAATCTACATCACTACACCCTCTCTCTACTTCAACTCTCTCTGCACCTCCTCCATCTAGGCACCACACTGTTCTCCTACCATCTCTTGTCTCTATATCTTTCTTCCATCTACTTCATCTCTCTCCCAACCTTTGAACCCTGTGAACACCAGTGGCTTGCTCTCTCTATATTTTCTTCCCCTTTCTGTCTCACTATGAAACCTTATTAATCTCTATATCTCTTTCTCTATTTATCTTTTCCACTTGCTCACTCTATATCTTTCTGTCTCACTACCTTGCCTTTCAGACTTTGGCCATCATTACGATGTCAGTCAGAGTTGCCTCCGACTGACACTGGTCGGCAGTTCCAACCGCACAATTAGGATGCGATTGACATGGTGCAGTCGCAAACTTCAATTTTTCAATGGAAGCTTGTGCGGTGAGTCGAAACCGCCCCCAGCACACGCACCCATTGAAAAATGCGGAGGGGCCAGTGGGAAGGGGGCCCAACTAGGGCCCCCCCCAAAGTCAGCTTCCAACAGAATATCCATGTAGGAAAGGCTGACATGGATTGGCTGTCAGAAACCGACATCATAATTCCGACGGCGGAAACGCAGTCCTTAAGGAATTATGAGGGCTTTCTGACTCCCGTCGGAATCACGTCGGAAACCTCGACCAGTTTAAACTCTGACCTCCGTCATCATAAAATGGTGGTCAGACTTTAAACCTACCATGTTGGTCGGACAGCCTCCGACCATCAGTCGGAGGCTTTCCACCTGACATCCTAATCAGGCCCAGTATGTTTCTCCCTACCTATCTCCCTACCTTATATCTCCTTCTCTTCTCTCTCTATATCTCTCACTATACCATTCTCATTACCTCTCTATCCTTCTCCTGTCTCCTGCCCGCTCTAATTTCTCTTACTCAAAGTATCAGATTTTACTTATAGAATGGTAAAAATCTTTAAAGCAGTGCTTTCATTTTCAATGCCTCTTGCCACTTGTAAAGGAGGATCTATTTGTGGCTACGTATATCTGGCAATTAGAACTACAATTTCAAGCACCTTATACACATTGCCTACTTTAATATTGTGCTCTAGTTAAGTTAAACATCATCCAAGTCACCTTTTGTATTTCCCACAGTGGGGGAAACAGCCTGGTTGGACAATGAATTCCATGTAAAAAGTTACCCCTCATTAGGCCGAGCCTAGGCAGCGCGCATGCACATGCGGTATTCACTCTATTGGCTTTGAAGCCTAGGCAGCAGTGGCGGCTCCTCCACTAAGGCGGAGGAGTGTCGCTCCACTGACTTCAATAGGAAAAATAAGAGGACGGAGAAGAGGCGCCGGCCGGCCCAGGAAAGTGTTTTTTTGTTGTTGTTATTTCGTTTTGGTCCCGCACCCCCCCAACGCCTGCCCCACCACTCCCGATCAGTAGCAGACGCTACTGCTAGGCAGTGCACATGCGCTGTCTTCGAGACATGCGGTATTCACTCTATGGGCTTTGAACAAACCCAGCGCTTTTTCATTGGTTATTTCCTCTGGCTTTCGAAATTCCGTTGCTGTTGTTGGTGAACAGTTTACATTTCTCCCACCTTTAGGCTGTTTTGTTCACCGCCCTGGAGACTGCCTGTGCTACATGGATCCTTTCACTATCGGCCATATGTTTAGTTTTGGCGCACTCTTTTTTTATTTATTTAACTGTGGTTGCAACTTTGGCTGCCATCCGTCTGAAGTCTTCTTGTTTCCCATGATCAGCTAGGCACGCCACGCTTTATCTTTAAATATGGCGGCTGCGCCTTTCTTTTGTTCTTAATGGCTTGGCCCCTCCTCAATTTTTAATTTTGACCATAAAACAGATTATTTCAGCCCGTTGGAAATCTGTGATTTAAAATGCGGCATTACTTCCTTTCCGCAGCTGGGTGAGACAGCCCGTGGTGTACGTGGTCTGTCAGGCGGGGGCGTACCTCGGTGTGTGTGTGTACATGCTCTGCGGTGTCCAAGCGTTGAAATCCTTCGTGGGAGACGAACATCGTGATTTGTTAAACCGAAGCTGCTATTTACCAGCGTGTCGGAGAAGCCTTTACCAATACGATAAAAAGCAACTGTGTTTCAAACTAAGTTAATTGACACAGCGTTGGACTCATTCATCCAGTTGAAAATTGCTCCACTACAAAAATGGGATAACCTTTGAAACCACGAGGCCCCCACTAAACAAGCACGGAATATTATCATTGTTCACCGTCTCTCTGAAAGCATTTGAATAAACATTCCCGAAAGAAAGCTTGAATCACAGATTTCCCAGTCACCAGCACTGAAGAGAGTCCTGAAGTTATGTAAGGGACTTGAAACGCGTCGGCGTTCAACCCCTACTGGGTTTCTCAAGTGACATATGTCTATGATGAGCATGTTTTTCTAAATGTTTCCATGCCCGCTAGACGTGTAAATGTATTCCCAGTAGGTTACAGCCGTTGTAGTCAATTGTTAAAAAATGATGAATTCATGCACACAACTGGCTGTTACGTTTTGAATTGTTTTTGACTGGTTATAATGGAGTCATTAGTTTGTTTAATGTCAACAATGTTCGTTTTATGTTTCAAAAATGCATTTTGTTATTGGTGAAACAACGTATCTTTTTGAGAAGACATGGTTACACAATGTGTTATGATTAGAATGGTTTTTCTGTACAAAGTAATTAAATTGCATCAGACCATTCGAATAAGATAAAGGTCTTAGACTGTTTTATTCTCTAAAACAGCATTTTTCAAACAGCAGGTCAGGTTACACTTTGTTTGTCCATTGTTATTAGGTCCTTCCTGACTGTAGTGGACCAAGCCCCCTTCTTAGATACCTGCGGTGGCTGCGGCACACTTCGGTTCACTCAGTTTTCGGAGCCGAACAAGAGGTGGGTGTCTCTTTCCATATGTAATCAAAAAGAGGACTAGCCTATTTGTGAGTGATACAGGACTCAGGACTGTATGAGGAAGGGGGAAACTATTAAGTTTCTTTATGAAGCCCTCACCCACCAACCTAGTTGGTGGCATGCTTCATCATCGGGCCCACCCAGTGACACAGAATGTGTCCCGGGTGTGCTTCTACGCCTGTGTTACAGCGGAGCTGGTGTTTTGCTGAGTGTGCAGTGTTGGTGACGTGAAAGTGAAAATTTAAAAGCTATACAGTGGTCCCAGTTCCCGAGGAGGTTAATTTTTATGTCTGGGCCTCTGTTAGCGTTAAAAACAAGGCAATGGATGTTAGTGGAGTGAATATTAGGAACTCCAGCATCCGATGTGTGGTCTACATGTTTCAGCCAGGCCTTTCTTTAAAACTGGCTTTCCTCAGTGTAGTATACTGGTATTTAGTGTATTGCACCTTTCCTGCTTCTCTGCCTTGCTGCTCAGCCAGTGTGGATGTTCTTGGAATGTTGGTATGTGTGGTGAGGTAATAGAATGCTGGTATGACTGTGTGTGGAGTGGCAGTTGAGAGGATGGGCTGAGCAGCAAGGAAGCTGCTCCTGGTGGGGCTCGCTCTGTAGAGAAGACCTACTCTACATCTAATTCTGTACTACTCCATGTTGTGATTCCTGATCTACAATATCTACAATAAACCTTCATGGAAATCCAACTGGTCTTGGTTCTATTCACTTATTACATTTGGCGACGATTGGAAAGAACCTGCCTTGCCACCTGATGGTCTACAGAAATTTTGAAAAGCAGGAAGCAACTCCAAGGTATGAGTTTCCTACAACTACAGCTACGCATTTTAAAGGCATACTGGCACCCGGTGAGCCCCACCACTGACCTCCCATCGGTCGCCCACAACTGTAATGTGCCAGTTTCTACCTGCTGTTTCTACATGCTGTCCTGCTATCTGCCATTTCCTATGGCACCGGTCACACGCAACTGTAGGGTATCAGTTCCTGCCTGCACAACGGTAATGTGCCAGTTTCTACCTGCTGTTTCTACATGCTGTCCTGCTATCTGCCATTTCCTGTGGCACCGGTCACACGCAACTGTAGGGTATCAGTTCCTGCCTGCACAACGGTAATGTGCCAATTTCTACTTGCTGACCTGCTGCCTGCTACCTGCCTGCACACAACTGAAGTGTGCCAATTCCTGCCTGCACACAATTGAAGTGTGCCGCTGCTTGATCACAACGGAAGTATGCCAGTTCTTGTCTGCACACAACTTACAGTGAATCCTGAACGGGTAAAGAAAATCAGAACCGGAGCTCAAAGTCAGCGATGGTGAGCCAAAACCGGAGAAAGCGGATGAGATCCAGTTTCAAGCTTTGGTATGACAGGGGGCTGATTGAGAGGCTCATGAGCCGAGCCGAAGGGTAAATTCCATTGTTTTTACAATTTAAACTATGGTGTAATTTTAATTGACTTTGCCGGCGGGAGGGAATGGATACTTGCTGCCATCTACTGGAGGAATATTTAACTTTTATTTGCCTGCTCATTTTCATTTTTTATGGAAAAGTTTCCCCGAGCACATTTTTTTTGTCCTAGTCAATTACCGTTAATTAAGGTCATGCGACAGTTGATCACAGTGCAGAAGCTGTATTTGTGTGCTGCGAGGAGGAACTGAAGAGTAAGACTGCCAATTCTCTCTCAGTGAAGGCAACATTGATACTTTGGGGTGGATTGGATATTTTTTCGAGTTTTCTTGCCATTCTGCCTTTGATTTGCCCTATGCCGGTTTAACTGCAGTCTGAGTTTTAAAGTTAAACAGCGCGTGTTTCCAGGCACGCGATCTTACCGGCATTCTCGTCCTGTGATGTCATCATGCAGCCTTCTCTCGCCCTGTCTCTTCGTGCTGGGCCTGTTTCTAGACGCCCTGCTGCACAAACGTGCCTTGAGCCACTCGGCTCGGCGTCAAAAACGTGCCGCCATTTTGAGACTTCCAGGAACTTGTGATCATCATCATTCCGGTGTTTTCAAGTGTCAAGATTGCTACTTCAAGATTTTGCGGTGAGTTTGCTTTGGAATTTGACTTGCTGCAACTTTATTTGGAGTCCGACTAACATTTGTCCTTGTTGGAAGTTTATTTTTATGTTCCCGGATTACATCAGACTTTGGAGGTTCATTTTATCGTTTTCCAACAAACGAGGTGAACAAAGGTTGTTCACTTCATAAAACGGCAATATTGGAGGAACATTCGAGAACTGGGGCATAAGTCAAGTGATTTTAAAATCATCTGTGCAGCGAAGCAAAGGAAGTGTTATATTTAAAAATGCTTTAGGAAGTGGTTTAGTATTCGATATTGCATGAGCTACTTATGTTCTTTTTACTGTGCTTAGAGCACCATATACTGGACATGTTATTCAGTATATATGTTATTTATTTAAAAAATAAAAATGCATTTCTCTTCATGGTGAATTTATGTATTTTCAGTTTCCTTTCCTGTAATCCACATTGTTATCACATATTTGGTGCTTTTATTTCTGAATGATGCACATCTTGTTGTTCTCATTTCTATTTTAGAAATGTAAATGTTTGCAATTGAACCTTCACAAATATTTGGAGGTCGAATTTTTCACTGTTTTTGGCAGGAATTTTAGAGTGAGATTTTCTTTAGAGACTTCGCCTGTGCATATTTATTGTGTGTGGATTAATATAAAGTTTATATTGAAATAGTCTTTACGACTATGTGACCTTCCACCGGTAAGTGGATTTGTCACCTATATTGTTTTACAAGGTATATGTTGAAATAGCCTTTTTTGGCTATGTGACCTCCCACCGGTACGTGGATTTGTCACCTATGGGTTTTACATGATTCTTTCTTTGTAAGTTGATTTTAGTATACATTATAATAGCCTACTGGTTATATATGATTCCACTTGTGCGTGGATATATGTCACTTCAAGGTATACATTTTGATAGCCTACTGGCTATATGTGATATTCACTTGTGCGTGGAAATATCACCCGTTGTATTCTACTTCTTATATTACTTTACGGTACTGGATTTTCAAAGTTACTATGTGTAGAATCTACGGTTATGTTTTATTGACGGAATGTGTTTTTCACTTATTTTCTGTCATGTTGGATTTATTTTTAAAATCCAACAGGGTGTAGTTTTCACCTCCTTTTCTCCTCTCTAGTTTCCAACCTCCAGGGATCATGTGTTGGATCGCGACCAACCTTTTTTCCTGGTTGTGTGAGTATGAGAGTCTTTCTCAGTGGCTCTCGTTGAGGGGTACTTTTTCTTGTCTCTCTTTCTTGCACTAATTTATCATTGGTTGACGTTCTCTGTTTATCACTACCCTACTAGTCTGGCCAACTGGTGTGTCCTGCTGGTGACTTAGATGTCAAGTTCCTGTTTTCTTCTGTGGTTTGTTTAGTTTTCCTGAGCATACGGTGGGAGATCTCTTTTTCTCACATTCTCTTTCTTATTTTTGTGAATCCCTTGATCTATTCTGTTTCTTTTTCAGACCTTTGTTGCTAGATCTTTCTTTTATTGCAATTAATGTTTAGGGTATTGAATTTTCTACTTTTCTTCATTTAATCCATAAAAAGGGGGAGAGGTGTGTTGTGTCATTTTTGTTAATTAATGCAATGTTTTACTCCTATGTTTGTTTATGCTTTTACTATGCTTACTGCTTACATAATTCTTCTGTTGTTGTTCATTAAAGGGGGAAGGTGTGTAGTATACTGGTATTTAGTGTATTGCACCTTTCCTGCTTCTCTGCCTTGCTGCTCAGCCAGTGTGGATGTTCTTGGAATGTTGGTATGTGTGGTGAGGTAATAGAATGCTGGTATGACTGTGTGTGGAGTGGCAGTTGAGAGGATGGGCTGAGCAGCAAGGAAGCTGCTCCTGGTGGGGCTCGCTCTGTAGAGAAGACCTACTCTACATCTAATTCTGTACTACTCCATGTTGTGATTCCTGATCTACAATATCTACAATAAACCTTCATGGAAATCCAACTGGTCTTGGTTCTATTCACTTATTACACTCAGGACCGAAAGTTATGTGAAGGTGCGATCTACACTTTAAGTGAGTATGTGATCAGAAATGTGTCGCACTCGCTAAGGTGCTATTTAACGTGTGGGAGGGGGATTCCCTCTCCAAGCATTACTGGACATACAACATGTATGACAAACAAACATAGATACAGGGGAGAGTCTTAGCATGGTTGCTAAAATCACAAAAGTACAAGTTTGCCGGTTGTAATGTGCATAATTAGCAGGAAAAATGCGGCAAAAGGTGGAACCGTACTAGTGGTGCGGTTGAGTGAATTTACCGAAATATGCGCTGGTACGTGTGGTGGGCTAAATATCGTAAGCACACACACATGTTAAAAGTGGATACGCTCAAGGGGTATCCTTACACTAGCGTTTTGCTGCAAATGCCCCTGTAGAGATATCCGGCAGAGGTGTTGACCCTGTAATGAGAAGGAGAGTGGCCCGTGGGCCGTTAGGAACCTGTAAAGGAAGGAAAAGGCTTACCCGGTCAAGGTTGAATTTGGTGCTCTACTCACGACTTTGTTGGTCAGGACCCTTTAGAAACCTGTTGTGCTACAAACCCACTGCCAGGAACTCATTACTACACTTCAACAGTTTTCACCCCAGATCCCTAAGGGAAAACCTCCCCTTCGGACAATTCCTACGCATACGTAGGAACTGCAGCCAACTCACAGACTACAAAACACAATCGGCTGCCCTTGCATCCAGATTACAGGAACGAGGCTACCCTAGAAAAATCATTGAATAAACCAAAAAGAGGGCACGCAACCAGAATAGAGAGGCCCTCCTTGAAACGGTGGTCAAAGAAACTGACCCACCACCAATGACATGCGTCACCACATACAACGTGGCATCCAACCAGGTCTCCAGCATCATCCGTAAACATTGGCGCATCATAAACTCCGGACCAAGACAATGGGAGGAACCCCGTTTTGCATTTAAACTTGCGAGCAACCTTAAAGACCAACTAGTGTCCACGCGTCCCAAGACAGCGCCCAAACCAGCAACCAATACCATTCTCAACACATGGGGTCTCCCCAAAATCACAGGACACTACCCCTGCAATAACTGTAGTGTGTGCCACTTAACTGAACACTCTAAGACACTCGATCTGGAACCAGGCAAAGTCTGGACACAGTCACACCATACCAATTGTAATTCAACTAACGTAGTCTACCTCATCACATGCCCATGTGGCCTTCGCTACGTGGGGATGACGACACGTAAGGTCAAAACCAGAGTGGTTGAGCATCGCAGCACCATAAGATGCAAAAAGTACATCAGCAGACTCACTGACCACTATTTACAACACTGTCATACTCCCAATAACATGACATGGACAGTGATTGAACAATACGATCACAACCAACGCGACAATGAAAAAACCCTTCTCACTAAAGAACAACGTTGGATCTATTGTTTATCCACTCAACATCAGGGATTGAACGACTCCATTCCATGGTGCTCGCTGAAAGCCTAACACATCTCTCTGACCTTCAGAGAAAGGGGTCTGCCCATGGGCCCCACACACTCTATGATGATATAACCCCATTTCTTTGACTTGCATTTTCTGTCAGACATCTACGATTGATGTCAGGATCCCATCAACATTTAGTCTGTTAGCGCCATCAGAACACTGCACTCTAGCCTTTTAAACTTTATTATTCAAACACGCTCAGTTTCCTAGGTCCCACAATGCACCATCGGCGCTCTGGTACCGTGCACAACGCCCATTGCGCGCGTGCTACACGTTTATTTACCCGTGTCTCACTTAGCTCCGTTTCCTTGACTACGCGCACGACGCCCTTTGCGCGCGCACAGTCCCCCTACCCGCGTCACACAGTGCATTGCTATGTTCCCTTGACAACACGCATGACGCCCACCGCGCGCGCATAGTCTCTCTTCTATGTTCCCTCTTTCTAGGGACGCTACTCTCACTGTGAGGAAACAAGCCACACCTGAGCACGCCGGACAGGATACTTAAGCCCCGGCACCTCCGGGATCATTTCCCTCGGAGATCCGCGACAGCACAACAGGTTTCTAAAGGGTCCTGACCAACAAAGTCGTGAGTAGAGCACCAAATTCAACCTTGACCGGGTAAGCCTTTTCCTTCCTTTACAGGTTCCTAACGGCCCACGGGCCACTCTCCTTCTCATTACAGGGTCAACACCTCTGCCGGATATCTCTACAGAGGCATTTGCAGCAAAACGCTAGCGTAAGGATACCCCTTGAGCGTATCCACTTTTAACATGTGTGTGTGCTTACGATATTTAGCCCACCACACGTACCAGCGCATATTTCGGTAAATTCACTCAACCGCACCACCAGTACGGTTCCACCTTTTGCCGCATTTTTCCCGCTAATTATGCACATTATAACCGGCAAACTTGTACTTTTGTGATTTTAGCAACCATGCTAAGACTCTCCCCTGTATGTATGTTTGTTTGTCAAACATGTTGTATGTCCAGTAATGCTTGGAGAGGGAATCCCCCTCCCACACGTATAGCACCTTAGCGAGTGCGACACATTTCTGATCACATACTCACTTAAAGTGTAGATCGCACCTTCACATAACTTTCGGTCCTGAGGAAAGCCAGTTTTAAAGAAAGGCCTGGCTGAAACATGTAGACCACACATCGGATGCTGGAGTTCCTAATATTCACTCCACTAACATCCATTGCCTTGTTTTTAACGCTAACAGAGGCCCAGACATTAAAATTAACCCCCTCGGGAACTGGGACCACTGTATAGCTTTTAAATTTTCACTTTCACGTCACCAACACTGCACACTCAGCAAAACACCAGCTCCGCTGTAACACAGGCGTAGAAGCACACCCGGGACACATTCGGTGTCACTGGGTGGGCCCGATGATGAAGCATGCCACCAACTAGGTTGGTGGGTGAGGGCTTCATAAAGAAACTTAATAGTTTCCCCCTTCCTCATACAGTCCTGAGTCCTGTATCACTCACAAATAGGCCAGTCCTCTTTTTGATTACATATAATAAACCTGGGGATACGGACTAGCTACCTAGTCCTCTCTCTCTCCTTGATAATTGAATGTCTCTTTCCATACACACTTCATAGCGCGCTGCACATTAAAGGAAGGGTAAAGGGAAAGGTCATCTGAAAGACATTTAAAAACCTCTGCAGGGATATGTCTGTTGTTTCATTTAACTATCGCACATGCTTTATAGAGCTGAGGAATTAATGAACTTCAGTATTTATGGCACCCCTGGGATGGTATCCCCATTTTATTGTTAATGTTAAATCAAGTGTTGGCACCTTTATATAGTACTGTGGAAATGGGGGCTACATCGCTCACTTGATGACAGTATCTGCATTTCAGTATTGAATGTACATTGGCACCTTTAATGCACTGTAACTACAGGCTTTTACTGATGTCACATTTATGGGAGGCGGGTTAGTGCCTGAAACTGATTATAGAAGGCAAATTTAAGGCACTGTACCTTTTGTTTACTGTATCATAGTGCTAGCTGTGTCCTTTTGCATATCTGCGGCTGCGTAGTTCCTATGAAGCCACTCGTGTTATTCCATCAGTCAGTTCTGGCTTAACTGCAGATTGCAGTCTGAGACTTATAGTTCACATTTTTGACATGCAAATCCTGGCCTGCAAAGAGCTGATGGTTAAAATGCCTTGACAGGCTGAAGGTGTCGGACATGTGACACTGGACCACTTGGCGTATACTATGATCACACGGAGTTTGTCGTTGACCTTTTCAATTTGCACCTCATCATCTCTCCAGTGTTTGTTCCGTTACGTATTAAGCAAACAGCATAAATATTGGCAAATCCGTTTCATTCCTTTTTTCATAAATTATGCAAAGATCAGAATTATTCTGTGCTAAAATTATATTACACACCACAATCGTTTTATAAACAGCTGTGTCATCTGTTTTTTGCATTAGTTTCTCTATTTTGCCCTAATGGCCGGCAGCAAAATCTGATTGCAAAAATCATCAACTCACCCCTCAACACACCCCTAGGCAAAACACAACACAGGGTACATGACCCCTCAATGCAGGGAAACATCCTTTACCTCGCATGCTTTACTCTGCATGCCATTACCCCACATTTTTTACTCCGCATTAACTTTTACAATGCAGGGCTTTACACCGCAAAACTGTTACAACGCATTCCCCAAAGTAACCCCCCCCCCCCTGGAGTTAGAAAAGTAATTGCATTGGAATGGGGAATGCGTTGTTGCGGATTGTGTTGTAAAGCCCTGCGTTGTAAAAGTTAATGCGGAGTAAAAAATGCAGGGTAATGGCATGCAGAGTAAAAAATGCGGGGTAAAGTGTCCTATTCCTCAACGCAACAGAATTCCACAAAGGAAAAGTCACACACTTTATAAGACCAGACACCCAAGCATCGCACAATACACATAGGCTAGAAATTAATGATAGCCTCACTAGATCAGCACAACATAGGCAGAACCACACCCAGTAAGAATTTGGCATACAAGATAGCAAACTAAGCACTGCATGCAATAGCACGTGGCATAAGCAACAACACACCCAGCAAGAACATGGCATACTTTGCAGCAAACTCAGCAAAATTGAGCAGGGTGTATATCAATCAATCAATCAATCAATCAGAGCATTTATAAAGCGCACTACATACCCGTGAGGGTCTCAAGGCGCTGGGGGGGGGGTGTAGGGTGCTGCTACTGCTCGAACAGCCAGGTCTTGAGTAGCCTCCTGAAGGTAAGTAGGTCCTGGTTCTGCTGCAGGTTGGTGGGGAGGGTGTTCCAGGTCTTCGCGGCGAGGTGGGAGAATGATCTGCCGCCGGTGGTTGCTCTTCAGATGCGGAGGATGGTTGCGAGTGCGAGGTCGGCGGAGCGGAGTTGGCGGTTCGTGGTGTAGAAGGTGAGTCGTCTGTTGAGGTATGTTGGTCCGGTGTTGTGGAGTGCCTTGTGTGCGTGGGTGAGGAGCTTGAAGGTGATCCTCTTGTTGACGGGGAGCCAGTGCAGGTTTCTTAGGTGGGGTGTGATGTGGCTGTGGCGAGGGATGTCGAGGATCAGGCGTGCAGAGGCGTTCTGTATGCGTTGTAGTCGTTTCAGGAGTTTGGCTGAGGCTCCTGCGTAGAGGGCGTTTCCGTAGTCCAGTCTGCTGCTGACGAGGGCCTGGGTCACCGTTCTTCTTGTTTCGATGGGGATCCATCTTTAGATCTTGCGGAGCATGCGGAGGGTGTTGAAACAGGAGGATGAGACGGCATTGACTTGCTTGGTCATGGAGAGTGTTGAGTCGAGGATGAAACCCAGGTTGCGTGCGTGGTCGGTGGGCGTCGGTGCAGCTCCTAGTGAGGTCGGCCACCAGGAGTCGTCCCAGGCTGAGGGGGTGGAGCAGAGGATGAGGACCTCCGTCTTGTCTGAGTTCAGCTTCAGTCGGCTGTTCTTCATCCACTCGGCGACGGCTTTCATTCCTTCATGGAGGTTGGTTTTGGCGGTGGCGGGGTCCTTAGTGAGGGAGAGGATCAGCTGGGTGTCGTCGGCGTAGGAGATGATGTTGAGGTTGTGCAGTCGGGCTACGTGGGCGAGAGGTGCCATGTAGACGTTGAACAGTGTCGGGCTGAGGGATGATCCTTGGGGTACGCCGCAGATGATCTCGGAGACTTCGGATCGGAAGGGCGGGAGGTGGACCCTCTGTGTTCTGCCGGAGAGGAAGGAGGTGGTCCATTCCAGAGCCTTGTTTCGGATCCCTGCGTTGTGGAGGCGGGTGCGTAGGGTGCGGTGGCAGACTGTGTCGAAGGCGGCTGAGAGGTCTAGAGGATGAGGGCCGCGGTTTCACCATTGTCCAGTATGGCCCTAATGTCGTCGGTGGCGGCGATGAGGGCGGTCTCGGTACTGTGGTTGCTGCAGAACCCGGACTGGGATGGGTCCAGGATGTTGTTCTCCTCGAGGTGGCGGGTCAGTTGTCCGTTGACGATCTTCTCAATTATCTTCGCCAGGAACGGGAGCAGGGAGATGGGTCGGAAGTTCTTGAGGTCTCTCGGATCAACCTTGGGTTTCTTAAGTAAGGCGTTGATCTCAGCGTGCTTCCAGCTCTCCGGGAAGGTTGCGGACTCGAAGGAGATGTTGATGACTTTGCGGAGATGGGGTGCGATGGTGGCGCTGGCTTTGTTGAAGATGTGGTGCGGGCAAGGGTCTGACGGGGAGCCGGAGTGGATGGTGCTCATGATTTTGCTGGTGTCGTCGTCGTTCACGTTGGTCCAGGTGAGCAGGGGGTCGATGTGGATGTTGGCCGGAGGGTCTGAGGTGTCGGTGGCTGTCGGGACGGTCTCGTTGTTGAAGCTGTCGTGGATGTCTGCGATCTTGCAATGGAAGAAGGTGGCTAGGGAGTCGCACAGGTCTTGCGATGGTGGGATGTCGTTGGTGTTGGAGCTGGGGTTGGAGAGTTCTTTCACGATGTTGAAGAGCTCTTTGCTGTTGTGTGCGTTGTTGTCGAGGCGATCTTTGAAGGAGGCCCTTTTGGCGGATCGGATGAGGTGATGGTGTCTGCGGATGGCGTTCTTGTGGGCTGCATGGCTGTCCGGTGTCTGTTCGTGGTGCCATTTCTTCTCGATATCACCCATGGCAGCAAAATTGAACAAGACACATAACTCCATAATAGCGAGCACGCAGCATGCATGGCACACAGTAGCACATTGATGGATTACCAGCTCATCATGTGACCTGAAAAGATGAGAAAGGAAGGCAACTAGCAACTCAGCAGAGCAAATAAAAACTTATATGCATGCTAAACACCAGCATCACCAAAGACAACACAATAGAAGTGAAAAACATGAAACAGTTCTCAATATCATAGTTAAATATTATCTCTTATGCAACTCTGGTGAGCGATATCTCACCCGACCCATTGCAAAAATAGCACCAGAAAGACCTCACTGGGACTTTGACACCCACTTGCAGTCGGGTAATTCCTGACGGCCACAGCACTTCAGTCCACCAATAGTATAGCGATCTGCGCAAAAGCAGGGCAATGCACTCATGTTCCCAGTCCGTTGCAGCGTAGAGCCCGGCGATGCACGCTGTACTCTCTCGCCGATCACAAGTCTAGTTTCTCTCTTCACTTAACCAAAACCACAAGAGCGTTACAACGCCGTTGTCAAAGAATGTGGCAACTCCCACAAAACAATCTTCGCCGCAGACATTTCCGGCACCCTCTGCACCCTCAGCAGACTGAAGAGCAACCTCGGGCATCAAAGATGGCGGCACGCAGAAGTGAACGGCGTTGGGTGGCTCACGGCGGGTGCGTGCTCCTCCAATGTTGCGGGACAGCACCACGTCATGGGACAGCTCCCACTCCAGGATGCCAGCCGACATCAGCACAAGGGCTTCACATGACACCAGTGGGTTCGGTAAGGTGTGCGCCCACCAGTAATTTTGTTAGTCTCGCGTTCCATTCAAATGCCGCGTATCACAACGGTAAACGGCTCACACTTCCCTGAGAATTTCATAGAGCCACTCACCAATGTAAAATGGTGGACGCACTGTTCGTCACGTTGATAATGACCCAAACAGCTTCCGATGCTAAAAACAAAGTCAATGTTGTCACTGGATGCCGCTGCTGGCTCCTCCAAAGTAAGCGCCTCCTTAATCATTAGTGAACTCCCTTCACTTTTTGAAGCACATGCAGCAAGGAACTGGTGGCTCACTCCACAACAATACAGCCTTAATTCAAAAGTCAACTTATTTGTGGAGTGCTTGTTCAAGTACTTTGTCAGTCTTTGGAGATGTCAGATTCACGCCCTGACAGTGGGTTGTTCAGTGGTTTGCCAGTCTATGTCATCTACAGTCCTTGTAGATGAGAGATGCACACCCTGGCAGTGGGTTGTCCGGTGGTTAGGACACTGGTGGGGCTTACAGGGCGCCCCTCTTCTTTTAAATTTCAAGTTTCTTCACCTCAGGTTCAGTAGTTTCAGGTACACTTAATCTTTCACAACACGCAGGTTATTTTCTCCAAATAGTCGCCATTGTTGTAATCCAAAAGAAATCCAAAGGTAGCCATGAAGTAGGTTGTAGGTAAGAGGTCTATTAAGCTTAGTTACAGGATGGCAAGTAGGATAATAAGATCAGCAGTTGAGCCCCACCAGGAGCAGCCTCCTTGCTGCTCAGCCCACGCACAGCAACTGTCTCTCTCTCAACCTCACCAGGCACTCCAGCATTCCACTACCTCATCAGACATTCTAACATTCCACACACATCACATTTATACTGGCTGAGCAGCAGGAAACAGGTAGCTAAGGGAAAGGATGCGAAGCAACAATACATGTTACAACATGCTGCATAGATAAACACTTATAAGGTCCCAAAGGCGAGACCTATCGGCTACGTAAATGCTTGTTTTTAATCAGGGGCCTCAAAAATCCTTATGATGACAACGAAGTTTCCCTTTTTTCTTGTCCCAATGTCTTCATTCCAGAGCCTCCATCGTCAGTTGCATCGGATGTTCCAGTTCTGGTTTATGTGTGTTCCCTGATCAATGGCTCAGCTCCACCCTGTCCTAGTTAGTGCCCGTCACTCCATGGGACAGTGGTCTGTCCCTGTGTTTCCTGTCCCTCTGCTTCAATGTTCCAGTGTCTCTCTTACCCGATTCTAGTGTTTGAAGTACCCATCCTGGACTCCGTGTCAACCTGCCCAGAGACTGTTGCATCCTGTCCCTGAAACTGCCCTGTCTACTGGTCTCAGTTTGCATGAATGCAGGGACAGTGTGCGTGCCTCGCGGAACAAGTGTGCGCCTTTCCTACACCAGAGGCTTCTTGTAGGTGTCACACAATCTTCGAGTAGTGTATGTGCAGGTGGGGTGGCCTACGAGGGTATCGTACGTGTTTCAATGTTGGTGCGGTGAGGGCTAAGTGTGTACTAACGGTGACATGCGCAGCACTCATATGTGTATATGCGGTGCTGCTTCCAAGGGGCTGGCGTGTGCAGGCGCAGTCAAGTCGCCTGCCCAAGTCCAGGGTTGGTGCCAGTTGGTTCAGGTGTGGTCGTAATGCATACACGTTAACATACACTAAGATGTGTTAGCACGCCACATATACACGTGCACATGGACACATTCCTCCATTAAATCGTCCACTAGACCCGTGTTTTCAATGAATAGTGAGCCGGGTACAGAGTAAATTGTGTCTTCTGAATACATAACTTCGTTTGTCGACCGTAAGTCCCAACAAAAATACGAACATGATGCGTAAACAGGTCCACAACATATATTTACACAACGCCATACTGCAAGACTGGGGTATTGGGTAAGAAATAGGGTGAGCCGAGAAAGAAGCGGGTGAGCCTCCGGAATGGAGAGGGCAAATAAGTAGAGAGAAGACCCAAGGAAATACATGAGTTACACACGGAAACCAAAAACATCATAAAAGCTGAGTTTCTTGTATGGGGGTCTCCAAGTGCTCACCTGCCTCCCGGGACTAGGATCAGAGGAGAGCAGCGCTCCCCAGACACCCGCTGACTGCAGCAGCAGAGGCGGCAGGGCCCGCGGGCTGCTCCTGGCTGGGAGAGACGCAGGGCCAGGCTGAAAGAGAACACAACACCTGCAGCCTGGCAACGGCGTCCCTGGCAACGGAACCCACAGAACAGTTCACTACAGCAGAGGCACTTGAGGTCACTGCACGCTGCTGATCCAGGGGTGGACAAGCTACAAAAGTCACACACAGAGACGAGCCAGGGACTGGATATGGGCTTGGCTGCCCTAAGGCTGAGGAAAGACCGGACCTATGGAACGACCCATCATGTGTCAGAGACATATTTTCACTTTCTTGTTCTGCATTCGATTAAACCTAAAAGTTGTTTGTAAGCAGAACAAGCAGTTTATATTTCATTCCTGCTAATATAGTGTTGCAGGACTGGCTACTCATTATGCAGGGCTGCTTATGTTTTTTCACAACAAAGTTGCATAGTGGAGGTGCAGAGAGGGCAGTGCCTTCAATTGGGCCGGGGAACCAAACCAGGCCATTGGTCACAGCCAAGCCCGCGCCTGCCCTGGCTTGTCCAGCTACCTATAAGCAGAGCCACTGCAGACTGCAACACCAATCACAACAGCCAAGCCTATTGTAAACTGCTGCAGACATTGCAGCTTATTTCACCCCACTGCAGGGACAGCAGTGCACCACTGTCCGCTGTAACCAGTGTAACCATTACAGCCTACTGTAGTCCGTTAGTACCCAAAGCATCAAAAAGTGCCAGACAGAATTGCAACATAAGCATTCAGCGTTTCTAAGTTTCTGTCGTTATAGAAATTAATCAGCAATATGAAAATATGAAAATCAGTTTTGGTCCCACACATTTTATGTTCTAATAAAACGCTGCTTTGCTTTAAACCGATGTGTTACTGATTTGGTGTGCAACAACCATAGAAAACGGCATAGATAATGCACACTGTAGCCATCATCAGTGCAACAAAAATACAGGGAGTCGGGCAAACAGGAGAGAAAAATTGTCGATTTACCTTTTGAATGGTTCATTAGATGTGCGGATTGGAGAACACAGAGAGTGTAATTTAACGAAGCGAACAAGCAAGGGAAAGTGAGGTGAGGTGAAACTGTTTCACCATCATTAGAATGGGTATGTTCTCATTTTTTTCCAGAATTTAAATTGACCTTTTTATTCCACCTGCGATTTTAAGGAATAGAGTTCCATTAACTAGGGACTCCCAACCAGACACCACAACCAACCTAGAACAGGCTGTCAAGAAATGCTCTGCCTGGGTCACAATTGCACCGGCAGAGTGTAGTATGGTAAGTGTGTAATTGTACAGCATGTTATTGTGGTATGTTCCTTTAATATAGAATGTAGAGGTAGAATGTAGAATGTCACAATATGCTAGCCTTAGGAATATGTTAGTCAGTATTGCTGGATTGTGAATGCTGGAGGTCGTGGGTCCTTTCTTTCAATAAAACTTCAACTTGGAAGTTACTTTCTGGCCTCGTCTGGAATCATTCTCCAAAGGAGTTTACCACATTATTTGGCGACGATCTTATAGGACCCACCGACAACAAGAAGTAATTGCGCATTACTTCCTACAAAGGTGCTTTTCTTAAATCCCTGAAAAAGCTACCTCTACTCTTTAATCAACTTTCAAGAACTGTGCTGTCTCGCATTCACTGAAACGATTGGTAAAGTACTTTGTTTTTTCTTATGCCTTTCGCGCTGCTAAAGAAGTTATTGTCGTGTTGTTGCCGGCATTGCACTTCGCTTAAGCGCCAACGTTACTTTCAGCATTTTTCAAATTGAAGATTTGTGTTTCGCGCTGCTAAAGAAGTTATTGTTGTGTTGTTGCCGGCATTGCACTTCGCTTAAGCGCCAACGTTACTTTCAGCATTTTTCAAATTGAAGATTTGTATTTCGCTTCAGCGCCAACGTTTCTTTCAGCATTTTTCAAAAACGCATCACGCGCCTACCGGAGTGCTGTGGATGCAAGGGCTTCTCCATTGTCTTCTTGTGGATCCTTTCGGCATTGTTCAGACACGCATCACGCGCCTGCCGGAGTTCTGTAACTGCAGGACCTGCTCCGTTGTCTTCTTGTGAACCTATTTCCCTCTTGCGCGTCTCTTCTACTGTATCACGTGAGCAACCTAGACGTCACCACGCTCACCTACGTTTTCAAAACAAGCTCAAGTTCCTAAAGAAAGCACGTAGAGCTTCTCTCACTACGTCGGCTTTCCATTTTCCTTGTTTACTGTCTTCAGGTTGCCGGGTCAAAGACTTCGACGAACAGCCTATTTAAAGCGTCTTTCAAAATCGAATTTAGACAAGAAGTAAAGCGCCCCAAAGGAAATTATCACAGGAGTTCACCGGTATTTCTACACTTTGTTCACATTGCTTTACTTGGTCTGGTGCTACTAGCAACTTAGGTAACATATACCCAGTAAGGTATTCATCAAGGGTTATCAACAAATCTACGGTTTAGGGTCTGCATAATTATTTATTGAAGTGCCGTTTTTTTCTTTCATATTCATGGCCACACTTGTATCATAATTTTGTAAAGAAAAAAAAAAAAAAATTCTTTTTTTTCTTTCTCGTTTTATTCCTTTGTTGTTTATTAGATTGACAGCAGCATGGCCTCAAGTACCAACAATGTAATGCAACCGCCCCCATTCCTGGAAATCTCTGGTAAACCAGACAAACCTTGGCACAAATGGTTTAGAGTCTTTGAAAATTATCTAGAGGCCATTGATGCCAGTCAGTACTCAGCGTCAAGGAAAAGAGCACTTCTATTTAACCATTTGGGGAATGCTGGACAAGAGATTTTTGACAATTTACCCATTGTTCAAGCACCTTTAGGCGATGAATCCTGGGATGTTTTCAAAGAAGCTTTAGCACGTATTGGAAAACAGTATGTAGACGAACCATCTGTGATGGTAGAAAGACACAAATTCTTTAAACGGAGACAATTAGCAGCTGAATCTATTGAAGATTATTTAGCTGTATTACGTGTTTTAGCATCTAAGTGTGTTTTTGGAAACTACTTGGACACAGCTTTGAGGGATCAATTAGTCTTTAACTGTTACAACAAAAAGATACAAGAACGGATTTTGACATGTAAAAATCCGTCTCTTGATGAGGTTATGGATATAGCAAGAAGTATAGAAAGGTCTGTTGTTTCATCAAAGATTATAACCGATTCTTCAATCTCCAGGTCTTCAGATAACATAGGTATAGCTGTAGTAGAATCGAAACCTAATACTAGCATGAATGATACAGCCATTAATGTGGTCACTAGCAAGAATGTTTTTAAGAAGAATGTTCAGAAAAAGGTTGGAGGCACTTGCTACAGGTGTGGCTCTAAGGGTGAGTGTTTGATTGGCTCAAACGTTCCGTCCATCATCCCCTTTTGTATCGCTTTGTTCGCCCTAAGTTGGCGGGGGTATGCCCAGACGTGGGTCCCTTGCTCACTTTGCCACTGGATTCAAGCAAGCCTGGCTGAGGACGGCTGGAATGCCAGAAACCGGTCCTAGGATGCTTGTTTCCGGTCCAGGGAAGACATGGCTTGGCAGTTCGGGCTGGACTGTTCCCATGAGGCACAGGGTCAGACTGATTTGCATATGGCCATGTCTGAACTGGGGTGGTGGAGTGAGCTAAAGAATGATGATGGATTAAACCCAGATCAGTTGACTGGGGGTGAGTGTTTGATTGGCTCAAACGTTCCGTCCATCATCCCCTTTTGTATCGCTTTGTTCGCCCTAAGTTGGCGGGGGTATGCCCAGACGTGGGTCCCTTGCTCACTTTGCCACTGGATTCAAGCAAGCCTGGCTGAGGACGGCTGGAATGCCAGAAACCGGTCCTAGGATGCTTGTTTCCGGTCCAGGGAAGACATGGCTTGGCAGTTCGGGCTGGACTGTTCCCATGAGGCACAGGGTCAGACTGATTTGCATATGGCCATGTCTGAACTGGGGTGGTGGAGTGAGCTAAAGAATGATGATGGATTAAACCCAGATCAGTTGACTGGGGGTGAGTGTTTGATTGGCTCAAACGTTCCGTCCATCATCCCCTTTGTATCGCTTTGTTCGCCCTAAGTTGGCGGGGTATGCCCAGACGTGGGTCCCTTGCTCACTTTGCCACTGGATTCAAGCAAGCCTGGCTGAGGACGGCTGGAATGCCAGAAACCGGTCCTAGGATGCTTGTTTCCGGTCCAGGGAAGACATGGCTTGGCAGTTCGGGCTGGACTGTTCCCATGAGGCACAGGGTAAGACTGATTTGCATATGGCCATGTCTGAACTGGGGTGGTGGAGTGAGCTAAAGAATGATGATGGATTAAACCCAGATCAGTTGACTGGGGGTGAGTGTTTGATTGGCTCAAGCGTTCCGTCCATCATCCCCTTTTGTATCGCTTTGTTCGCCCTAAGTTGGCGGGGGTATGCCCAGACGTGGGTCCCTTGCTCACTTTGCCACTGGATTCAAGCAAGCCTGGCTGAGGACGGCTGGAATGCCAGAAACCGGTCCTAGGATGCTTGTTTCCGGTCCAGGGAAGACATGGCTTGGCAGTTCGGGCTGGACTGTTCCCATGAGGCACAGGGTCAGACTGATTTGCATATGGCCATGTCTGAACTGGGGTGGTGGAGTGAGCTAAAGAATGATGATGGATTAAACCCAGATCAGTTGACTGGGGGTGAGTGTTTGATTGGCTCAAACGTTCCGTCCATCATCCCCTTTTGTATCGCTTTGTTCACCCTAAGTTGGCGGGGGTATGCCCAGACGTGGGTCCCTTGCTCACTTTGCCACTGGATTCAAGCAAGCCTGGCTGAGGACGGCTGGAATGCCAGAAACCGGTCCTAGGATGCTTGTTTCCGGTCCAGGGAAGACATGGCTTGGCAGTTCGGGCTGGACTGTTCCCATGAGGCACAGGGTCAGACTGATTTGCATATGGCCATGTCTGAACTGGGGTGGTGAGTGAGCTAAAGAATGATGATGGATTAAACCCAGATCAGTTGACTGGGGTGAGTGTTTGATTGGCTCAAACGTTCCGTCCATCATCCCCTTTTGTATCGCTTTGTTCGCCCTAAGTTGGCGGGGTATGCCCAGACGTGGGTCCCTTGCTCACTTTGCCACTGGATTCAAGCAAGCCTGGCTGAGGACGGCTGGAATGCCAGAAACCGGTCCTAGGATGCTTGTTTCCGGTCCAGGGAAGACATGGCTTGGCAGTTCGGGCTGGACTGTTCCCATGAGGCACAGGGTCAGACTGATTTGCATATGGCCATGTCTGAACTGGGGTGGTGGAGTGAGCTAAAGAATGATGATGGATTAAACCCAGATCAGTTGACTGGGGGTGAGTGTTTGATTGGCTCAAACGTTCCGTCCATCATCCCCTTTTGTATCGCTTTGTTCACCCTAAGTTGGCGGGGGTATGCCCAGGCGTGGGTCCCTTGCTCACTTTGCCACTGGATTCAAGCAAGCCTGGCTGAGGACGGCTGGAATGCCAGAAACCGGTCCTAGGATGCTTGTTTCCGGTCCAGGGAAGACATGGCTTGGCAGTTCGGGCTGGACTGTTCCCATGAGGCACAGGGTCAGACTGATTTGCATATGGCCATGTCTGAACTGGGGTGGTGGAGTGAGCTAAAGAATGATGATGGATTAAACCCAGATCAGTTGACTGGGGGTGAGTGTTTGATTGGCTCAAGCGTTCCGTCCATCATCCCCTTTTGTATCGCTTTGTTCGCCCTAAGTTGGCGGGGGTATGCCCAGGCGTGGGTCCCTTGCTCACTTTGCCACTGGATTCAAGCAAGCCTGGCTGAGGACGGCTGGAATGCCAGAAACCGGTCCTAGGATGCTTGTTTCCGGTCCAGGGAAGACATGGCTTGGCAGTTCGGGCTGGACTGTTCCCATGAGGCACAGGGTCAGACTGATTTGCATATGGCCATGTCTGAACTGGGGTGGTGGAGTGAGCTAAAGAATGATGATGGATTAAACCCAGATCAGTTGACTGGGGGTGAGTGTTTGATTGGCTCAAACGTTCCGTCCATCATCCCCTTTTGTATCGCGTGGCTCTAAGTTCCACATGGGGAATTATCCTAATTGTCCCGCAAAAGGTAAACGGTGCACTTATTGTAAAAAAATTGGTCATTTTTATACAGTGTGTAATGGCAGCAAAATGAAGGTCAGAGTTAATCAATTGGACGTTGAAGGAGATATTCTATCAGAAGAAATTAGTAATGTGTCATTATCTGTTGAGGTTAATACTTTAGGTGAATCAGAAAAAAGGTGTAAAGGTCCAATATGCAATGTACAAATTGGGGTTATTGATTTGGGGATTATGGCTGATTCTGGGTCCCCTATTACTATTTTAGCGGAAAAGACGTTTAACAGACTGTGGTCTGAGAAATTACTCAAGTCTACGTCTATCAACCCTAAAGCATTCGGCGAATACGATATAATAATGAAAGGTTATTTTGACGATTATATTGTATTTAATGGGAGGAGTATTGTTACTAAAATTTATGTTGCAGTCAATGGACGTGACATATTAGGGTGGCAAGACCAAGCCAAACTAGGTATAATCCTTAGACCAGGACATGCTGAACCTGTAGTTTTGGGAGATTTACCTGTGTTAGCTGTTCAAGATACTAATGAGATGGATAGTATTACTAAGAATTTACAGATCAAATTTCCCGAGGTATTTTCTAACAGAATAGGGATGATCAAGAACTTTCAGCATACTATTGTTCTAAAAAAAATGCCATTCCTGTGATACAAAAAGTTAGACCTGTTCCACTCTCTGCCAGGGAAGATCTCAAAAGCTTCTTGATGAAATGTGCATTCAGGGAATTATCAAACAGGTAGAATCTTCAGAGTGGGTTTCGGCGGCCGTTGTCGCACGAAAAAGCTCAGGAGCTATACGCCTATGTGCAGACTTAAGAGTTCTCAACAGAAATATTCTAGTAGACTGTCATCCCCTCCCAAGAATTCATGAATTATTGGCTAAGTTAGGAGGTAGTAGGTATTTTTCAACTATAGATTTACGTTCTGCGTATCATCAGATACCTTTGTCCGAAGATTCACAACACCTAACTACGTTTGTAACACCTTTTGGAGTTTTCCAATATATGCGGATGCCGTTTGGATTGGCATCCGCTGCTAGTGTTTTTCAACGCTTAATGGACCAGATGTTTGGTCAACAAATGGGTATACAGGCTTTTCAGGATGATATTGTAGTACACACTGAGACATTGGATCAACATTTTGCATTATTGGATGATGTACTAAGTAAGTTGAGGTCTCAGGGTATGACTGTTAACATAGACAAATGCAAATTTATTGCCCAGGATGTGAATTATTTGGGACATAATATCTCTAAGGATGGTATTAAACCTAAATTATCTTTATTAAAGGGTATAAGTGATGTTTCCGTGCCCAATGACAAGGACTCGCTTAGAGCCTTCCTAGGACTTAGCGAGTATTACGCAAGATTTGTACAAGGTTATGCCGTTATTGTGCAACCTTTAAGAAATCTGTTATAAAATAATACCAAGTTTATGTGGTCCGAAGAGTGCCAAGAAGTATTTGAAACAGTTAAGAAGTTAATCATTACAGCTCCAGCCATAAGATCGTTTACTCAGGGAGCCAAGTGTACTATTACTGTAGATGCTAGCGCTAAAGGTTTGGGTGCTGTTTTAAGCCAAGTAATAAATGGTCGAGAGTATACTATAGCATTTGCATCACGCACTCTTAGCGATGCGGAAAAGAATTACAGTACTATTGAGCGTGAGGCACTGGCTTATTCATGGGCCTCTGAGAAGTTCAAAATGTATATTTGGGGTACGAAATATGAATTGCACACTGATCACATACCATTAATATACATGTTAGGAGATAGTTGTTCCAACAAGGCATCGTCAAGACTCATAAGATTGTTATCAAGATTACAAGAGTTTAATTTTGATATAAAGTACATTCCTGGGGGCAAAAATGTAAGGGCTGACTGTCTATCACGTTCACCTGTCATTGTGGATATTGGTGGTGACAGCGAGAAGAGTAGGGAGGATTTGGAGTATGTGTTCACGGTTAACGATGTTAATGAGATGTTTAAAATAACTGAAGAGGAATGGTTGAAGTGTTGTGACCAAGATGATTGTATTGTACAAGTGAAGAAGTTTCTAGTTGAGGGTTGGCCAAACAATAGAAGTTTGACTACAGATTTAAGACATTTTTGTCAGGTAGCTTCTGAGTTGTCAGTGGTCAATGACTTATTACTCAGACAAGATTTATTTGTTCCCCCTAGGGGTCTTAGGTCCAAAATTGTTTCCTTGGCTCACGAGGGACATCTAGGAATTTCTGCCACTTCTAAGAAGATTAAACAGATGTACTGGTGGCCTGGCATAGATGGCCAAGTTAGAAGATTTGTTGAAAGTTGTGCTGATTGTTTGTGTTCGGACAAACATTGGAAAACCAGCACCTTACCTTTACACCCTGTTGTGTGGCCAAACAATGCATGGGAGAAATTAGGGCTTGATTTTACTGGTCCTTTCAGCGCGTTAGGTGATAACAGAAGATTTTTAATTGTGGCCATTGACTATTATTCGAAATGGATATACTTTTTTTTTGTGAAGTGTGCTAATTCTTGTTCTGTCATTGCATTTCTTGGAAAATTGTTTAATATAGAAGGAAAGGTGAAGGAAATTGTTACGGATAATAGATCTCATTTTGTGTCAGAGGAGTTTAGCAAATTTCTCAGCAAACATGATGTTAGACATAATAGGGTACCGGTTTATAGTCCAGCGTCTAATGGTTTAGTGGAAAGAGCAAACAGATTATTGAAAGAAGGTATTCAAACAGCAATTGCCAATAAGTTGGATATTGCAGAATATTTGCATTTTAAAGTATGGAATTATAATATAACTCCACAAAGCACTACGGATGTTGCTCCATTTGTTCTGTTGAGGGGTAGGAAACCAATTTCTGCAATTAGTCCCACGTGGTTACTGGATAAGGTTGATCGGCACCACAACATAGATTTACAAAAGTGTGCAGTCATGTAAAGGAGAAACAGGAGGTGTATAAATGTAATTATGATAAAAGAATGCATGTAAAGAAGGATTGTTGAGTATTGGCGATTGGGTATTGGTAAGAAAGCCCAATAAAGTGTGTAAAGGACAGTCGAAGTTTTCTGAGCCAGTGAAAGTCTTAAAGATTACTAATACCGCTGTTTTGTTGCATGGAAAAGGATGGTGGAACAGGAATGCATTGGTGAAAGTCACTAAGGAGCAGGCGAAGATCATTTTACAAAGAATTGGTACAGAGAATGGGCAGGAGAGACGTGATTGGTATGATTTAGTCACTCTGACACAAGTAAGGGTCAACGAAGGAGAACAATGGACTCAGAGTAACCTAAGTGGAGGTGATAGTCTGGATGTTGGCCCTAGGTCTAGTTCTAGTGTCATTTCTGGGCCTGGGGGTGATAATGTGACTAGGTCCAGTCCTAGATTGAGATCAGCGTTCACTTCAGGGTCAAGAGTCATTTCAGGAGCTGGGTGTGACAATGTAACAAGGTCCAGTGCTAGACTGAGATCAGCTCCCAGTTACTCCAAAGATTATGTATATTATTGATGGTTTATTGTACCAGTATAAGTTGTATTCATACTTTTATCTATTTATTTATTTATTTATTTATTTGTTGTTTTTCTCTTTGTTTTTTATATAGGAAGGGGGGTGTGTAGTATGGTAAGTGTGTAATTGTACAGCATGTTATTGTGGTATGTTCCTTTAATATAGAATGTAGAGGTAGAATGTAGAATGTCACAATATGCTAGCCTTAGGAATATGTTAGTCAGTATTGCTGGATTGTGAATGCTGGAGGTCGTGGGTCCTTTCTTTCAATAAAACTTCAACTTGGAAGTTACTTTCTGGCCTCGTCTGGAATCATTCTCCAAAGGAGTTTACCACACAGAGTCACCTCCGTGAACATCGTCAGAACCTGTGAATTAAATATCCTTATCCTACGCCGACGACACCCAGGTCATCCTCTCGCTATCAAGAAATCCCTCGACCACGCTGCCCAACTTCCACAGGTGCATGTCGAGACTCGCCGACTGGATGAAAGACAACTGCCTAAAACTCAACACTGACATAACTTAAGTGCTGATCTTCGAGAACAACTCCTCCGCAGGGAATGACTCCTGCTGGCCTTACGAACTAGGACCCTCACCCACACCGACAAACCATGCCCGCAAACTTGGCATCATCCTAGACAGCAAGCTCACCATAAAAAGCCAGATCAACGCATTCTCCTCCACCTGCTTCCTCACTCTTTGCATGCTCTGTAAGATCTTCAAATGCCTCTCAATCAACACCAGGCAAACTGTCAGTCAAGCCCTAGTCACTAGCCGGCTGAACTACAGCAACGCACTCTACAGAGTAATCACCTCGCAGCTTCTGAAGAGATTGCAGACCATACAGAATTCAGCGACTAAACTCATCCTCGACCTCTCTAACTGGACCCACGGTGCACAGACATAATATCGAGTTTTTAATTCCGACCTACAGAAATATCGAGTTTTAAATATCGAAGGGACAGAATATCGACATCAAGAATATCGGTGGCTAGAATATCGACCGAAAGGTAAGAAATATCGTTTTTGTTAATATCGAAGTCAGTAATATCGTTTGCAAAAATATCGTTGTTAATAATATCGATGTTTATATTAGTGTTATGTATTTTAGTATGTATTTTATATGTATGTGTTCTATATTTTTTGCTAAGTATTGTATTTTTTTAAAAATATATGTATTACATTTTTAGAAGTTATTAATTTTTTTTATAGTAAAATTTGCGTTTTAGTTCCGTAGCGGGTTGTGGGTTTATAGGGGAATAGGGTGGGAAGTAATTTAATTATAATAAAGTAATTATTAATTTTTTTTTATTGGTATTGACAAATAATTTATTGTTAATTAATTATTAATTGGTAATTAATTGTTATTAATTTATAATTATATTAATTGTGTTAATTTATTTTAGGAAGCGGGTTGTGGGTTTATTGAGGAATAGGGTGGGAAGTAATTTAATTATAATAAAGTAATTAATTTTTATTTATTGGTTTTGATAAATAATTTATTGTTAATTAATTATTAATTGGTAATTAATTTTTATTAATTGATTAATTGATAATTATATTAATTGTGTCAATTTATTTTAGGAGCAGGTTGTGGGTTTATAGGGGAATAGGGTGGGAAGTAATTTAATTTTAATAAAGTAATTATTAATTTTTATTTATTGGCATTCATAATTAATTAATTGTAAATTAATTATTAATTGGTTATTTAATTAAAAAATTATTTAATTGATAAGCAGGTTAATTTTAACTCTCTGCTATCCAACACTTTCCCTACAGTTACACTTTCTGGAGTGGGAATAGTCATTTTTACCCCTACGCTATCCAACACTTTCCCTACTGTTGCACTTATTGGAGTGGGAATAGTAATTTTTACCCCTTCGCTATCCAACACTTTCCCTACTGTTGCACTCTCTGGAGTGGGAATAGTAATTTTAACCCCTTCGCTATCCAACACTTTCCCTACTGTTGCACTCTCTGGAGTGGGAAGATTAATTTTTATCCCTACGCTATCCAACACTTTCCCTACTGTTGCACTCACTGGAGTGGGAATAGTAATTTTTACCCCTACGCTATCCAACACTTTCCCTACTGTTGCACTCTCTGGAGTGGGAATAGTAATTTTTACCCCTACTCTATCCAACACTTTCCCTACTGTTGCACTCTCTGGAGTGGGAATAGTAATTTTTACCCCTACGCTATCCAACACTTTCCCTACTGTTGCACTCTCTGGAGAGGGAATAGTAATTTTTACCCCTACGCTATCCAACACTTTCCCTACTGTTGCACTCTCTGGAGTGGGAATAGTAATTTTTACCCCTACGCTATCCAACACTTTCCCTACTGTTGCACTCACTGGAGTGGGAATAGTAATTTTTACCCGTACGCTATCCAACACTTTCCCTACTGTTGCACTTATTGGAGTGGGAATAGCAATTTGTACCCCTTCGCTATCCAACACTTTCCCTATTGTTGCACTCAGTGGAGTGGGAATAGTAATTTTTACCCCTACGCTATCCAACACTTTCCCTACTGTTGCACTCTCTGGAGTGGGAATAGTAATTTTTACCCCTACGCTATCCAACACTTTCCCTACTGTTGCACTCTCTGGAAGGGAATAGTAATTTTTACCCCTACGCTATCCAACACTTAACCTACTTTTGCACTTAGTGGAGTGGGAATAGTAATTTATTACCCCTACGCTATCCAATACTTTCCCTACTGTTGCACTCTCTGGAGTTGGAATAGTAATTTTATCCCTTCTGCTATACAATATTTTGTCTACTGTTTTAGTTAATGTAGTGTATAATTTATTTTAAAAAAGATAAAAAATATTGTAATTTTTTAATTTGTTATATATATTTTTTATATTTTTATTTATATTATTGGTGTATGTGTATATATATGTATTTGTAATTTTTAAAATGTTTTTTAACAATTTATAAGTTATTAAAATAATTATTTATGAATATTATTAAGTATATATATTATATTTTATACATATATATGTTTAATTTATTTTTAAATTACATTTATTATTTATAATTGTTGAAATGTTCTAATAAATATTTAAAAAAAAAAATTGTTATATGTATTATTAAATTTATTTTACATTATTTTTTATATGTTAACGATATTTTTTACTTCGATATTTTTAACAACGATATTTTTTTTCTCGATATTTTTGTACTTACCATGTTGTAGATAGGATGTCGATATTCTTGACATCGATATTTATGTCCCGATATTTTTGTACCTCGATATTGTGGTCGTCGATATTTTGTCAGTGATTCGGACCCACACATCCCCCACCTCAAGAGGCTCCACAAGCCCCCCATCCAGAAGAGATGTCAATTCAAGATGCTGATCCACACCTACAAAGCCCTACACAACCAAGGACCACCATACATCAACCACTGCCTAAACTTCCACCTACCGTCCAGACACCTGCTCTCTGTCTCCCTCTCTTTCGCTCATGCTCCCTGCATCCGCCGAAGCAACAGGGTAGGACGCTCTTTCTCCTACCTCGCTGTGAAGTCTTGGAACGACCTCCCACCTCACCTCCGGACCTCATCCTCTCTACTGGAATTCAGGAAAGGACTCTTAGCGCCTGGATATCCTCATGGCGATTAGCCACACTTTATAAGTCTCGTTGATTGATTGATTGATCAATTGAGACTCAGCCACCACTGTAAAAGATTGCGCTGTATCCCAGTGACAGTTGAAATTCCTTGTTCTAGAGCTGCACTGTAAGTCACAATAGCCCCACGCCATAGACAGCTGCAGTCAGTAAAATTCACTACACCCTGGAACTTCCTACAACCCACTGTAATTCAAAGTGGCACACATCAGCCCCAGCAGCACTTTAGAGGCACTGTAAGTTGCTGCAAGCTCATGAATCCCACCAGTCACTAAAACCAACCACAGGCCAAAGTAGTCACAGCTGCACATCAGAGGCTCTGTTACTCACTAAGAACCCCTGCCTCCTGCTGCAGCCCATTCATCTTTCCACAGCCTGTTGTATCCATATTAACCAGTGTAACTCACTACGGGCCAGATGAACTACGGTACCACACTAGAATACACAGTACACATTTAACTCCCTGCATCCACCACAGTCCACTGTAGCTTCCTGATATCGCTAGAGCTCACTGTGATCACAAAACCACTCCATCTCACTACATAAACTCACTGGAGCCACCTCACTCCACTGTAGCTACGTTAGCTCACAAGAACCACTGCATCACAATGAAACTCAGAACAGCCAAAGCAGCTCACAGACGATACAGATCAGGGCATGTCAAATCTTGGTGGGAAAGTAGAAAACCGGCATCATAACAACAGTGTCCCTGCCAAAACAGGTACCAAAAGCACAGTACAGTATAAAGTATTAGTATGTTGTTATGCTAGTCCTTGGCACTTGTTAGCTACCTTCTTGGTGTGGTCCAAGGATTGTATGTTTTAAATTCTTTATGATCCTCAGAGTTCCACAGTCACTGTTCACAGTTCCAGCCTTGACAGCTGGTCTGTGGAGGTTGGAGCTGAGGACAGGTGCATCATGGGCTCTTGACATCAAATAAACCCTTATTTAGTCTACGTGCACCAGTCCTGTTTTGATGCTAATCCGGCGAAGAGTTCAAGAGCCAGCAAGCCCATCACTATTATATGGTGTAGAGTTAGGCTGTCAAGCTCTTCTGTACTTGGCTTTAAAATTTCTCACCAAGGAAAATGGTCACAGAGCAGTTCCCAAGCTGCAGCTTTCTTTGGGACCGAAACCATGTGCATCTTGACTGTGCCATCAGGTCATTACTTCAGTGCTGCCATATAGACAGCACCTTCAGCAATGTACCAGCAGCTGTGAGAAGGGCCAAGCATTCAATGACCATCACAAGTTATGTTTCTGGTAACCAACTACCTCTCATGCCACTCATGTGACGTCATGTTAGGCTGACTTGATCCCTCTAAGCTGTCAGCTGCCCTGCCTACAGAGGAGCTCACATTTGTCAGGTGTGCATTAACATTGAACAACATCCCATGATTGTGTCCTGGCCACATACTAGTGTTGAGTGCAGCGGTTCTCAGCACCTTGATGGTGGGTTTTCATTCTTTCAAGCATCCTACAATGCTGAAAATCACTATTCATTGTACCCTTCGATCACTTGACCAAGGAGCATTCCTCTTGTTTCAAGTTCACAAGCGCTGAAGAGATGTTGTTTCAGCCCATCGAAGTTGCCAGTTTAGAGGCGTGGTAGAGCAGGTTTATTGCTTTACCTTCTGCCGGACTTTACTTACATACCTACATCTGAGCGCAACTTCAAGTTTTGTTGCTCCGTTGTGATCCAGCGTTTCAAGACTAATAATTTTCTAAAGACCAGGCCCAATTTCCATTACCCAACAATAGTCCCTTCACGCTGGGTTAGTGTAATTCTAACAACTATACCAAACTTACCAAACTCCTAATTTGCACATTCATCCCTAAAATACCAAAATTGGCGATGCAATCTTTATATTGTTGATTATATTTGGCAAACCAAATCACAATAATGAATCAACTCCTAAGAAAAACAGACTCATTTGTATATTTGTAATGTTTATCTAAATAATGTGAAATAAATGCTCATTACATAAATCATACAGCACGAACCATAGATCGTCACAAGGAGAACAAAATCAGAAGAGAAAATAACAAATTCATTTCAATGACACTGCATAAAGGAGTGGATAGGCGAAGAGACAAAAGATTCAGAAACAAAATACATTTGCAAATGATTATGCAAATTCAGTTTTCAGTCTATACTAACCCCAATAGAAATTAGGAAATCTACTCTCTGGCCATGAGAGCAGCAAGGCCCCTCAAGAAGAATTGAAGAGGCAAAGACTAAGGGGCCTATTAGGATGGCGGTCGGAAAACCACCCCGACCGCCATGGTAGCGGAAATCAACCGCCCGCCGGTACCGCAGCAAAACCGGCGGTCAGATTAGGATCAACCGCCAAAAAAAGCCGACCGCGGCGGAAAGAGGCAACGAAAACCCGCCCGCAGCGGGCGGAGCTGGTGAAAAACCGTCCGCGACGGTCGGATTCGCGGCGGAAACACACAAAACCGCCGCCAGGCACGCGGAGTAACCGCCCGTAAAATTAGGATTCCCCCTACGTGACAGCGGTACGTTCCACAGTTTCCGACCGCCGCGGTCGCAAACAGTGATGAATGGGATAGCCGGCGGGAGGGCTGTAGCATAGCCACCGCTGCGGACGCTCTGTGACAAATATGACGGCCGACAAAAAAAAAACACAACAAGGCAACCAAGTGCACACAGCAAACTAGCCCTGCCCCCAAAAACACCTAACACACCCCAATGACACACCCCCATGGCAACTTCAAAACTACAAATCCCAGGGCAACCCACACAACACACCTGACAGCAATACCCCATTCTGACACACCCACATAGCTGAGTATAAAACTAGCCCCTTCCCTGACCACAATCCTTTGCAATACTCCAGAAGTGAAGGGCCAAACACCACAGCTGAAAGGAGAGGCAAATCAACAAACCATCACTACACACACACACCACACACATCACCACCACCACTTCCACAGCTGCACCTCTAACCCCTTTGCACATCACGCACCATACACATCACCACCACCACCACCACTTACACACCTGCACCTCTAACCCCTTTGCACATCACACACCATGGCACCACAGAAAATGCCCAAATTCACAGAGAGTGAGTTGACAGTCATGGTAGAAGACATAATCAGAATAGAACCACAATTGTTTGGTAACCTGGTCCAACAGACACCATTAGCCACCAGAACGCAAATGTGGGTAAGGATAGTTGACAAGGTCAATTCAGTAGGGACCACCCCGCGCAACAAATAGGAAATCATGAAGCGGTGGCATGATCTGAAGAGTGTTGTCAAAAAGAAGAGGAACAAGAACCATGAGCTGGCTCAGAGGACTGGCGGTGGCTCTCCCATTCCACCAAGAACATTCACTGCATGGGAGGAGAAGGTGCTTGCCATACTGCATCCAGAGAGTCTCACAGGAATAGCCGGGGGAGTGCAGGCTGGTAAGTAACAACAAATGTATACCATTACACTGCTATGTACTGTCCTGCACAACTACAAAGCTACATCTCCGAGGCCCAAGTACATTCATCTGCACCACAATACCCAACACAGGTCTCACATATGTAACATGCACTACAGCTGAATCACCCCAAAGGCAGCCAACATTTACAGGGTTGTATGTGTCCAGGCAACCAGCACTACAACTCCCACCAGGTCACCCTTACCCACCCCTGAGCAGGATGTAGCACTCCCCCCCCCCAGAAGCATGTGTCAGCCATTGTATGGTTCACCCTCACCTAACAGGTAGGTAGCCACCTTCCCAGGGAGGGCTGTTTGGGGGTGGGAGGCCTGCACTACAACTCCCACCAGGCACCCCTGTCCCACCCCTGAGCAGGATGTAGCACTCCCCCCCAAGAAGCATGTGTCAGCCATTGTATGGTTCACCCTCACCTAACAGGTAGGTAGCCATGTTCCCAGGGAGGGCTGTTTGGGGGTGGGAGGCCTGCACTACAACTCCCACCAGGCACCCCTGTCCCACCCCTGAGCAGGATGTAGCACTCCCCCCACACCCAGAAGCATGTGGCAGCCATTGCAATGTTCACCTCCATCTAACAGGTAGGTTGCCATCTTCCCAGGGAGGGCTGTTTGGGGGTGGGAGGCCTGCACTACAACTCCCACCAGACCCCCTTGTTCCACAGCTCAGCAAGATGGAGCACTCCCCCCCACCCAGAAGCCTGTGGCAGCCATTGCAATGTTCACCTCCATCTAACAGGTAGGTTGCCATCTTCCCAGGGAGGGCTGTTTGGGGGGGAGGCCGGCACTACAACTCCCACCAGGTACCCCTGTCCCACCCCTGAGCAGGATGTAGCACTCCCCCCACACCCAGAAGCATGTGGCAGCCATTGCATTGTACACTTCAAACTAACAGGTAGGTAGCCATCTTCCCAGGGAGGGCTGTTTGGGGGTGGGAGGCCTGCACTACAACTCCCACCAAGCCCCCTTGTTCCACAGCTCAGCAAGATGGAGCACTCCCCCCCCAACCCAGAAGCCTGTGGCAGCCATTGCAATGTTCACCTCCATCTAACAGGTAGGTTGCCATCTTCCCAGGGAGGGCTGTTTGGGGGGAGGCCTGCACTACAACTCCCACCAGGCACCCCTGTCCCACCCCTGAGCAGGATGCAGCACTCCCCCAGAAGCATGTGTCAGCCATTGTATGGTTCACCCTCACCTAACAGGTAGGTAGCCATCTTCCCAGGGAGGGCTGTTTGGGGGTGGGAGGCCTGCACTACAACTCCCACCAGGCACCCCTGTCCCACCCCTGAGCAGGATGTAGCACTCCCCCAGAAGCATGTGTCAGCCATTGTATGGTTCACCCTCACCTAACAGGTAGGTAGCCATCTTCCCAGGGAGGGCTGTTTGGGGGTGGGAGGCCTGCACTACAACTCCCACCAGGCACCCCTGTCCCACCCCTGAGCAGGATGTAGCACTCCCCCAGAAGCATGTGTCAGCCATTGTATGGTTCACCCTCACCTAACAGGTAGGTAGCCATATTCCCAGGGAGGGCTGTTTGGGGGTGGGAGGCCTGCACTACAACTCCCACCAGGCACCCCTGTCCCACCCCTGAGCAGGATGTAGCACTCCCCCCCCCAGAAGCATGTGTCAGCCATTGTATGGTTCACCCTCACCTAACAGGTAGGTAGCCATCTTCCCAGGGAGGGCTGTTTGGGGTGGGAGGCCTGCACTACAACTCCCACCAGGCACCCCTGTCCCACCCCTGAGCAGGATGTAGCACTCCCCCCCCCCAGAAGCATGTGTCAGCCATTGTATGGTTCACCCTCACCTAACAGGTAGGTAGCCATATTCCCAGGGAGGGCTGTTTGGGGCTGGGAGGCCTGCACTACAACTCCCACCAGGCACCCCTGTCCCACCCCTGAGCAGGATGTAGCACTCCCCCCCCCAGAAGCATGTGTCAGCCATTGTATGGTTCACCCTCACCTAACAGGTAGGTAGCCATCTTCCCAGGGAGGGCTGTTTGGGGGTGGGAGGCCTGCACTACAACTCCCACCAGGCACCCCTGTCCCACCCCTGAGCAGGATGTAGCACTCCCCCCCCCAGAAGCATGTGTCAGCCATTGTATGGTTCACCCTCACCTAACAGGTAGGTAGCCACCTTCCCAGGGAGGGCTGTTTGGGGGTGGGAGGCCTGCACTACAACTCCCACCAGGCACCCCTGTCCCACCCCTGAGCAGGATGTAGCACTCCCCCCCCAGAAGCATGTGTCAGCCATTGTATGGTTCACCCTCACCTAACAGGTAGGTAGCCATGTTCCCAGGGAGGGCTGTTTGGGGGTGGGAGGCCTGCACTACAACTCCCACCAGGCACCCCTGTCCCACCCCTGAGCAGGATGTAGCACTCCCCCACACCCAGAAGCATGTGGCAGCCATTGCAATGTTCACCTCCATCTAACAGGTAGGTTGCCATCTTCCCAGGGAGGGCTGTTTGGGGGTGGGAGGCCTGCACTACAACTCCCACCAGACCCCCTTGTTCCACAGCTCAGCAAGATGGAGCACTCCCCCACCCAGAAGCCTGTGGCAGCCATTGCAATGTTCACCTCCATCTAACAGGTAGGTTGCCATCTTCCCAGGGAGGGCTGTTTGGGGGAGGCCGGCACTACAACTCCCACCAGGTACCCCTGTCCCACCCCTGAGCAGGATGTAGCACTCCCCCACACCCAGAAGCATGTGGCAGCCATTGCATTGTACACTTCAAACTAACAGGTAGGTAGCCATCTTCCCAGGGAGGGCTGTTTGGGGGTGGGAGGCCTGCACTACAACTCCCACCAAGCCCCCTTGTTCCACAGCTCAGCAAGATGGAGCACTCCCCCCCCCACCCAGAAGCCTGTGGCAGCCATTGCAATGTTCACCTCCATCTAACAGGTAGGTTGCCATCTTCCCAGGGAGGGCTGTTTGGGGGAGGCCTGCACTACAACTCCCACCAGGCACCCCTGTCCCACCCCTGAGCAGGATGTAGCACTCCCCCCCCCAGAAGCATGTGTCAGCCATTGTATGGTTCACCCTCACCTAACAGGTAGGTAGCCATCTTCCCAGGGAGGGCTGTTTGGGGGTGGGAGGCCTGCACTACAACTCCCACCAGGCACCCCTGTCCCACCCCTGAGCAGGATGTAGCACTCCCCCCCCAGAAGCATGTGTCAGCCATTGTATGGTTCACCCTCACCTAACAGGTAGGTAGCCATATTCCCAGGGAGGGCTGTTTGGGGGTGGGAGGCCTGCACTACAACTCCCACCAGGCACCCCTGTCCCACCCCTGAGCAGGATGTAGCACTCCCCCACCCCCCCAGAAGCATGTGTCAGCCATTGTATGGTTCACCCTCACCTAACAGGTAGGTAGCCATCTTCCCAGGGAGGGCTGTTTGGGGGTGGGAGGCCTGCACTACAACTCCCACCAGGCACCCCTGTCCCACCCCTGAGCAGGATGTAGCACTCCCCCCCCCAGAAGCAGGTGTCAGCCATTGTATGGTTCACCCTCACCTAACAGGTAGGTAGCCATATTCCCAGGGAGGGCTGTTTGGGGGTGGGAGGCCTGCACTACAACTCCCACCAGGCACCCCTATCCCATCCCTGAGCAGGATGTAGCACTCCCTCCACACCCAGAAGCATGTGGCAGCCATTGCATTGTTCACCTTCATCTAACAGGTAGGTAGCCATCTTCCCAGGGAGGGCTGTTTGGGGGTGGGAGGCCTGCACTACAACTCCCACCAGGCACCCTTGTTCCACAGCTCAGCAAGATGGAGCACTCCCCCCCACCCAGAAGCCTGTGGCAGCCATTGCAATGTTCACCTCCATCTAACAGGTAGGTTGCCATCTTCCCAGGGAGGGCTATTTGGGGGGGAGGCCTGCACTACAACTCCCACCAGGCACCACTGTCCCACCCCTGAGCAGGATGTAGCACTCCCCCCACACCCAGAAGCATGTGGCAGCCATTGCATTGTACACTTCAAACTAACAGGTAGGTAGCCATCTTCCCAGGGAGGGTTGTTTGGGGGTGGGAGGCCTGCACTACAACTCCTACCAGGCCCCCTTGTTCCACAGCTCAGCAAGATGGAGCACTCCCCCCCCCCAGAAGCAGGTGTCAGCCATTGTATGGTTCACCCTCACCTAACAGGTAGGTAGCCATATTCCCAGGGAGGGCTGTTTGGGGGGGGGCCTGCTCTACAACTCCCACCAGGCACCCCTGTCCCACCCCTGAGCAGGATGTAGCACTTCCCCCACACCCAGAAGCATGTGGCAGCCATTGCATTGTACACTTCAAACTAACAGGTAGGTAGCCATCTTGCCAGGGAGGGCTGTTTGGGGTGGGAGGCCTGCACTACAACTCCCACCAGGCCCCCTTGTTCCACAGCTCAGCAAGATGGAGCACTCCCCCCCACCCAGAAGCCTGTGGCAGCCATTGCAATGTTCACCTCCATCTAACAGGTAGGTTGCCATCTTCCCAGGGAGGGCTGTTTGGGGGGGAGGCTTGCACTACAACTCCCACCAGGCACCCCTGTCCCACCCCTGAGCAGGATGGAGCACTTAAACACACACCCAGAGAGATGTGTCAGAAAATCCACCCCAATGTGACAACAGAACAGGTAAGTAGACAGTGCATGCACCCCACCATTCCTCTCAAAAAGCATGGAGCCATATGACAACACCAGCCCTCACATCCCACCAAAATTGACACAGATACAATATCAAATTACAGTGTGCAGACAGCTAAGCGTATGTAACTGTCACAGAAGCAAAAGTGTGACTCACCAAATCCCATGTTGAAGTAAAGCAGGGCACAAACATGTACAGCACTGAATGCTATCTGTAAGTTCCATGGGGGCTGAGCTTGATGGACCATATGAAAACAAAGCAAGCATGGTCTGTAGAACAAATAAATCAAAGCACAGGACATGACAAAGGTATGCATGAGATGACAATGGCTAGTTCATGCGCAGATGTAACGCATGCCAGGCAGAGTAATCAGCAAAGATGCCACACATCAAGTCGTATTCCCGCCAGTTGTCAGATGACAACATGTCCTCGTAATCACAAAATCTGCACGTGGGGCATGGTATCCATTGACATGTCACACTGTGGTAAATTAATGTATGTACCTCCACATAATGTCATGCACCTTACTGTGCAGACATGCAATGTGAGAACTAGTAAACTGTGTGTTGCATGACCTGTAAATAAGATACATCGAACACCAAGCCTGAGGGGTGCACCTCAATGACCATTTCCCCTCTGTCCCACAGGTGACCAAGAACTGACTGCAGAGGATGACAACACCAACCTGCAGAGCCAGTCTCCACCCCCGGAACATGGACTCACTGATGATGACTCCCTGGATTTCGAGGATGCGGAGCTTGAAGCCGGCCCATCTGGCATGCCAGGGCGCAACAGGTCCCAGGACCCCACTGTCCCCCCCGCCACCACATCAGCAACAATAACAACTACGCTGACCCCTGCTGGAACGACCTGTGCGGCCTCCACCACCACCACCAGTGCTGCCTGCAACACTCTCCCTGCCCCAGAGGATGACCACCCCTACCCACCAACTGAGGAGGGCAGGGAGAGTAGGGGGGTGCATGCAGTGGCGAGGCAACAGGTCTATGACAGCAGGGCAGGTGGGAGGGCAAGGGGGAGGCTAAGCCAACCGGACACTGGGACCGAAGCCCTGGACAACATCACCAGAGTCTTGGGGCCTATGAACGGGCCCAGGGACAAACGGGCCAGGCTCTGGAAGATTCCCGTGAGCTCCGCCTGCTGCTGAGGTCCATAGACACCCGCATGGGCCAAATCATGGACCTCTTGGGCCAGCTAGTGACAGTTCTGAGGGACAGGCCTGCGGCACAAACAACACCTCCACCTCCCTCCGGTGGCCCGCAGGATGACAGTTCCACATCCTCCCCTGCGGCCACGGAGAGGGGGGACTCCTCAGACCCCACTGGCCCTGCAGCAGAGGCCACCCCTGCCAAACGACCAAGGGGCCGTCCAAAGAAATCAAAGGGAGGATCCCGTGGCAAAGCACCTGCCAAACGCCAGTCAAGGAGCCAGCCATGATGGCACCCCTCTTCACCTTGCCATTGACTTTGTTGACTGTCCTTCCCCACACTGCCATGTTAATGGCATCCGTCTGTTGGACTGGGTCACCACATCAATGTGGTGACTACTTGATTGTCTCATCTTACACCACTGACAACTCATTGCTTCACTACTCACCTGTTTGTAAATATTCACTCCCCTGTCACATGTACCCATTGTAAATAAACACTCCTTACACACCTATGTCGTTGTGTCTGCTCCGTGTTTTAATCACAGGATGTGCAATGTTCACCATGAGTACAATGCACCAGGAGCACGGATTGTTTGTAGGCAAGGAGAGGCTGATGGTACCTGGGAAAACACAACATAACAATATTCACTAGTCAGGCGGTGGCATCACAGTCATCACACAACACGTGTCATCAAGGTACTCCAATATGCACACATCACAATGAGCAACAGTACCGACATAGACATCCTGGAATTGTGCCAAACTACCCTGTCCAAGAAACATTGGCAGCCAGCACTGAGTCAACAACAGGCTGCAGTCACAAAGCTCACATAGACCTTTTCACCAACAACGACATCAGCAGACAATGGGTCTGTTGTACATTGTCACTCACCTTCAAGTGAAGTAGCGGTTGATGAGCTGTTGATGCAGGTCGACACCTTCCTCCTCTCCACTATCCTCGTCACTGGACATGGGTTGGTTTGCAGGCGGGGGCCTCGGCTGCTCATCAGCGTCCAGGAGCAGGGGGATCTCCTTGCGCAAGGCCAGGTTGTGGAGCATGCAGCATGCTACTACAATCTGACACACCTTTTTGGGCGAGTACATCAGTGCACCTCCGGTCCTGTCCAGGCAGCGAAACCGTGACTTCAGGAGACCAAAAGTACGCTCCACCACACGACGTGTCCTCCCATGGGCATCATTGTAGCAGACTTCACTTGGGGTCCTGGGATTCCGCAGTGGGCTCAGCAACCAAGGACGGTTGGGATATGCAGAATCACCTAGGTGGGAGATACACCCACCAACTTTGTAATATAACTGTGGCAGAGGACAGCATGTCACACACACAGCACGCTACTTGACTCTGCGTACTCACCCACAATCCATGCACGCTCCGGAAGCAGATTATCCATCAGCTGTGGCACAATGCTGTTACGCATGATGTACGAGTCATGGGCCGAGCCAGGAAATTTGGCACAGACATGTGAGATGATCATATCGGCCTGACACACCACTTGCACATTGATGGAATGGAAATGTTTCCTATTCCTGTAGATGTGCTCCCGTGCCTGTGGTGGAACCAGGCCAACATGTGTGCAGTCAATGGCACCAACAACATTGGGGATGTGCCCAAGTGCATAAAAATCTCCCTTCACAGCCGCCAATTCATGCCTCCTGGGGAAATGGATATATCTGTCCTTGTAGATCATCATAGCGGACAGGACATCACGTAGCACCATGCTGAACATAGGTTGCGACATCCCACCTGCGCTGCCCACCGTGTACTGGAAAGATCCAGAAGCAAAAAAATGCAGGGCCGCCATCACCTTAGACGTTGGTGTAAAAGCACCCGGATATGTCCTGCGAGGCTGCAGGTGGGGCTCCAACATAGCACATAGGTCTTGGAGGGTGTCTCGATCCAGACGGAATTTCCGTATGACCTCCTCATCCTCCATGTCTGCCAGCACTGTGAAGGGACGATGCACACTTGGTCTCCTCCTAGGCGAGTTGTAAAAGGACACGTCAATGCAATCCACCAGGAGATGTGTCTGACATCTTACGTTTTGACTGGCACAACGGAAACAATGACTAGCATCACAGTACACCTTACAGCACAACTTACTTGTAGGGACACCTTCAGCTACACCATCCATACACCTGTCCACTTTTCACACAGCTAGCATCTCACAAACAATATCCGACTATGTGAATGCACAAAGGGATATGGCCACATCTTGCATGGGCAGCCCAGAGAGTAGTACCAACAGCATATGTGTGAAACTGCCACACTACTGTCTCCTACATAGCTGCTGTACCTGTCACACCTTCTTGCGTAAGTCACACAGGGCACACATCAACCACACAATGACCCAACACTGTGCATTTATTGACAAGTATGTGAATGAGCCAAGAAAAGTAGACAGTCAAATCTGCACATTGTGTAGTGAGACATTCATCACTGTGAGTTGCTCAGCCCTTTCACACATTGACATGTGTACCCATTGGAGAGTCCATCACAACACTGTACTGTGTACATGCCCAGAAAATCACAAGTGACATGTGAGTGAGTACATGCCAATGTTTCTAATCATATACAACAACATGGCATGTGTAGTCAGCAGTGGGGTAAAGGTCGAATTGGCATTGAGTGCACAATCTTGTGCCATGAATCATGTGTCTACTGTGCACTGTTGAGAACTGGCCTTTGGCCATTCACACTGCATGACTTGTCCATAGGTGCTGTCAAGGTGATCTGACACCCAAATCACGGTCACTGGCTCAAATGCATGGCACACATATCGCGGTAGCTACCGCCTGGCCCCTGCGGTGTGTCACCGCCAATGCCCAAGCCACAATCGCGGTAGTGTTTGGCATATACTCATGGTGAAATGGCGGTTGGCATGCTCCGCCACCCAGATCACGGTCATTCTTAGCAAGGCATGGCACACATATCGCAATAGCTACCGCCTGGCCCCTGCGGTGTGTCACCGCCAATGCCCAAGCCACAATCGCGGTAGTGTTTGGCATGTACTCATGGTGAAATGGCGGTTGGCATGCTCCGCCACCCAAATCACGGTCATTCTTAGCAAGGCATGGCACACATATCGCGGTAGCTACCGCCTGGCCCCTGCGGTGTGTCACCGCCAATGCCCAAGCCACAATCGCGGCAGTGTTTGGCATCTACTCATGGTGAAATGGCGGTTGGCATGCTTCGCCACCCAGATCACGGTCATTCTTAGCAAGGCATGGCACACATATCGCGGTAGCTACCGACTGGCCCCTGCGGGGTGTCACTGTCAATGCCCAAGCCACAATCGCGGTAGTGTTTGGCATCTACTCATGGTGAAATGGCGGTTGGCATGCTCCGCCACCCAGATCACGGTCATTCTTAGCAAGGCATGGCACCATGTCCTTACAGCCAATGGGAACCGCAATCGCGGTAGCCTAATGCAATTTTGAAAATCGCAGAAGCGTGCTCCGCCACCGCGGGGCCGGTCATTGGATGCAATTGAAAGATGCACGACCGCGGTAGCTCCCGCCTGGCCCCTGCGGTGTGTCACCGCCATGGACCATGTCCTTACAGCCAATGGGAACCGCAATCGCGGTAGCCCAAGGCAATTTTGAAAATCGCGGTAGGCCTGCTCCGCCACCGCGGAGCCGGTCATTGGATGCATTTGAAAAAGGCTGACCTGAAACACCAATTGCAGCAGCTTAGAACCACTGAAACTACCCCAGGGAGCTATATATGTGTGGGCGAGAGCCTCACATTTCCACAGCTTTCAAAGCCTGCTGCCTGCCACCCCTCACCACCTACTGCTGCTGCTCCTGTCTCCAGAGCCTGCTGCCTGACACCCCTCACCACCAACTGCTGCTGCTCCTGTCTCCTGGACACAGTGATGGCGAGGACTGACAAGATCCGTGCCAGTCCCTTCACCACCGAGGAGCTGGAGGTCCTGGTGGACGAGGTGCTCACACAGTATGAGAGGCTATATGGTGCTCCAAATGTCGTGGTAAGTGTTTCAGAGTGGAAGTGAGAGTGCAGGGGGTGCACACATGATGTTGATGTGGTGCAGTATGTGCCTGAGAGTGTGGGGTTGTGTCATGCACTGCCTAGCATGCTGTCACCAGGTGAAAGGGGTGTGTAGCCTATTTCACACGTTTCCCTGCCTGAACATCAAAATTGGAGGGACATGTATTGTCTTGTTTAACACAAAAGAGCCGCTCCTAGTATGATGGCCTAAGTGCTATAGTGTAATAGTGTTAACTTGTGAGTGCAGGCATCTCACAAAAAGTGAAAGACTGGTCTCACACACCTCCTGGTGTCATGCTTCATCATTGACCAGTCCTCGTGCTATGCTGGTGAGGGTTCCACTTGGTGGGGTGAACACTTTCACACGCCACTGTGTGTGCGGCTCAAGTTAACGCCCTAACTGATGGGACCTACTAGCCCCATAGGAGAGTGAGGAGGGAAGACCCCTCTGGTCAAGCGTGTAAATGGGGAGAACTCCCGCCTCTGCACCTACATCCGATCTCCTCGCTTCCTCGCTGTGGAACCCTCACCAGCATAGCACGGTAAGGGCGGAGCCCGTTTATGCAGTATAGGTCCTGATGAATGCCACGGACCCCTCGGGGCCAGCAGGCAGAAACATGTTGACCACTTATAGTACGGTGGGGGGACAATAGAATCCCCAACACACCGACCATTTATTTTAAACACCATACAGATGCCAGTTACATTAAAATAAGTATGACATCTGTAATGGCCTTTTAACCTCACTTTTTTTGTAAGGGCCCCCACTTAGCTTTAGAAGTGCATCCCTGTCTTCAGGTGCATGCCCGCCCTCTATCAAACCAAGTTTTTAGAGGGCGAGGACTGGTCAATGATGAAGCATGACACCAGGTGGTGTGTGAGACCAGTCTTTCACTTTTTGTGAGATGCCTGCACTCACAAGTTAACACTATTACACTATAGCACTTAGGCCATCATACTAGGAGCAGCTCTTTTGTGTTAAACATTATAGTTTGGAGGCTGCATACTCCTAGCACCCCGTGCCTCTAGTTCCCTTCCCCAAGTCTTCCCTGAGGTTTTGTGGTTAAACACATGTATTGTCTTGTCAGTCATACAGTGATGCAGCAAGTTGGTAATGCAGGAGTCAGGACAGTAATTGCTTGTGTGAATGGCTGTGTGGGTCCCTGATGTCCTTCACACGCTCATCTGTGGCCTTAGCAAGGGTTTTCGTCCAGAGGGTAGTGATGGAATTGTGTCTGACTCAAAATTTGCATCATCTATAGTTCAGCACTATGCTCAGGACTTCAATACCCGAGGCTGACACTCTTGGTGGTCATTCACCTATGACACAGCAGATTGTCGTACTATTGTGCACAGCCCCTTCCATTTCCACCAGCATGTGTACAGACTCGCATGTGTAGGCACTGTTTACGCTCTCAAATTGTCCCTTCATGTGACATTTCTGATGCGCCACGTTGGACCTTAGTGTGATCCCACCTGGCCTGCACAGTCACTGCCCAAGCTGACAAGGACACATCACTGAATGTACAGAGTTTTACATGTGTGTTTTTTGCTGGACTCTCCATCAAAGAGCCATCTCAGCCCTGTAGATTGCACACGACAGGCCTTGTGAGAAGGGTGTGGGTTTGTAAGATCATGTCCCTCAATGTGACCTCCATGACACAGTGAGCCATTCACAGGGCTAGGACATTGAGGGCTGCGCAGTGTTGGACACAGTGAGTCTTCCCCTAAACATATATTGAAATGTAATGTATGTCTTGCTCACCCTCAAAATGGACAGTAGATGTGGGCAGCCTACACATAGCTATCTGTGCTGGCATCCTGCATGTGTATGAGATGGGCAGGTACTGTGTCCACCCTCATACCTGCATGCATTTGCGTATGATTCTCCCATGCTAATGTACCATGTGAGATGCATTATTGTCTCTGCTAGACATATTTGTGAAGTTGGGATGAGTTAGTACCATGCTCCTGTGCTGTGAGATAGTGGTACATAACACTGTGTCACTGATTTTTTCCCCCTCTTGTCTCCCATGCCTGCAGCTCAAAGTCCACCAGCGTAAGGCCGTGTGGAGGGCCACTGCATGCAAGGTGCGGGCTCTGGGTGTCTCCAACCGACGGCGCACGCACTGTCACAAGAGGTGGGATGACATCTGCCGGCTGAGCAAGAACGTGGCGGAGATGACGCTGGGGCTGCTCCCTCGGACTGGCAGGTTGGGGCATAGGAGCATTACACCACTAATGGCCCACATCTTAGCTGTGACACAGGCTGAGCTGGATGCACGTTTGAAGGAGCATCAGCAGCAAGCTCGGGGTGAGTATTCTGGGAAGGGTGACTTTGGTTGTGAGTGGCTGCATGTGTTCACAGCCTGGGCCAGCGCTGGGCTCTGTGATGTTGGTAGTGTGATGCAGTGGCTTGTAAGTGGCCTCTGTGTTGGGTGCAGCTGTCAGGCATTTTCCCTACCTGTACTTTCTCATGTCATTGGAGTAATGGCCCTTGACATTGCATTCTGAGTCGTGGCCTTCTGGCATCGTCTGCATTGGGGTAGTCAGGGAAATCCCATGGAAGGGAACAGCAGTGTGCATCATCTGAGTGTGCTTTCATCAATGTGTGCATTGCCTGAACTCAGAATTGTGAGGACTAGACATCTGACACCAATGTGCAACTGTAGTTGTGCCCCAAAGTACGACACGGTGGATGGCATGTGCTCATGGCCATTGTGGACTGTCATGTTGTAGTCTGTATCTGTGTTGTCCCCTTCTGCTCCCTCCAGATGTGACAATGGCAACATATTGGGAGGTACATCTTTGCCCCCCTCAGGGCCCTAGGTGTGCTCAGAGGTATGTGTCTGGTTAGATGGAGCCACCGGCAGGCAATTTGGCTGTGTGGTCATCACATGGCTCACTTATGCCACGTTTGCTTGATAAGACGCAAAATTCAAATTCAGAATTGAGGTTGCACAATGTTACTGCACAGGGTGGTGTGCAACATGGAGATATCATCATCTTGTTTAGTGCTTTGCTTGCATATGATGGTTGTGTTGATGGCAATGAACTGACCCTACATCTCTCTCTCTCTCATGCAGCATCTCCCGTGGGCACGGAAGGACAGGGGACGGACACCAGTGGTGAGGCATCAAGCACGACTGCTACACACGAGCACAGTGACACTGATGTGGCCACCGCCTCGGAGGGGGACAGGAGTCTGCTTGAGGAATCACAGCCAGAGACACCAAGCTCAACGTCATCTGACGCCAGCGGTGACACATCTATGTTGGCGGGCACAGGGAGCGGGAACTCTGCCTCCTCTTCCACCACACAGCGTCCAGCGCCCACCCTCCCACCTACTTCCACCTGCGCTGGCCGTGTTCGCACCAGTAAGAAGGGAAGAGTGTCCTTCACCCCAGGCAAAGCTGCCCCTGCCTCACCTGCTGCCCTCAGTGTTGAGTCTGTGGATCTTTTGCGCCAGCTGTGTGTGGACCAGACAACTCTCATCAACGCCTTCCTAGACCACGACAAAAAATTTGCACAGGTCGTTGCTTTCATGGAGGGCATTCATTCAGACGTGGGTGGGCTACACCGGACTGTCCAAGCTTTGTCCTCCATGGTGACGGCAGCCATTCAGCTGGCACAGTCACAGAGTCCAGCTCCAGTCCCTTTGGCCACCCCCCTGCCAGTGGCTACATCTGCCGATAGTGACCACACACCACAGACCTCAAGGGCAAGATACAGCACACGCAGCACACAGCAGCAGCAGCCCAAGCGGTCCAGGGCGTAGACACCATCCCCACAGAAAACTAAAGCCACCCCAGAGCGCAAAGGCAAAAGCCCGTCAGGCGACACCCAGGGCCATAAAGCCAAGAAGCAGGCCTCAGGCTCACATGCCTCAGAGGCACCCCCAGCCAAGGACTCTCCTGTCCCAAAAGCGTCTCGCAAAGACAAGCAGACAGTTTCCGTGCCCGCTGAGAAGCTGGTGCCTGCTAAGAGTACACATAAAAAGAGCTCCAAGGCAGATTCACCCACAACCTCAACTCCCATCCCGAGGCCTGTGAAGCAGGGAAAGGAGGGCACTGTAGGGGGGACACCTGGTAAACAGGGGATGGAGGGGCAAAGGCAAGGCCAGGCCAAGTGTACTGCTGGATCCAGCATGTCCCCAGAGGGAGGGCCACCGTGTGCACCTGATGCAGCTTTGGTGGTGAGTGTGCCTGTTGTGTCCGCCCCACTTACCACTAATACCAAGACAGGGAAGCCATTTAGAATCCCCAAGAAGTGGAAAGGCACCCCTCCACAATCTCCCACCCACACTGTGTCTCACGGCAGCATGACTCCACCTCCACGTGCCACCACACCACCTGGTCCAAGCAGCCCTCCAGCTTCCAAAGCCACTGATGGCTCTACCTCAGCTGGGCCTCTCTCTCCCTGGTCCAGTCCTCCAACTGTCCCCGACACTCAGCCACCTCCCAGTCCGACTGACAGCCAAGTCTGAGTGAAAGTCCCCCTCACACACCTGTCTCTCCCACAGCGGTGCCTGGACTGCCCATTGTTACCCCCCTGACTGTGTTGCTGACCATGGCAGGGTACAGTCACACACATTCCCTGTGCAGGTTCTCATGTACCTCATCTGCACCTTGGACTGGCCACTGGCCTTGATGTTCACTGCTGTTTGCCCCTTCCCTGTGCAGCTTCTCATGTACCTCATCTGCACCTTGGACTGGCCACTGGCCTTGCTCTTGTCTACTATTGGTGCCTATCTGTGTAATGTGTGAATAAAGACAGTTACTCCTGTTGTCTGTTTTGTCAGTCTCCTTGCTGAATAAGGGGTTTTCTGTGTGGGTATGGTTTACTGTGACACATGCTCTGTATGCCACTTCAACATTGCCAATGGCTTGTCTCACTTTTTCAGGGTTTTACAGGGGTGACAGGTACTTCAGTTCTTGTTGACTCTGAGGCTTGGGGGTGCAATGATGGTGGTTTGTGATGAACTACTGTTATCATAATGATTCTTTTGGCAGGTTAGATATGTTGTACACATGTCATGTTTGTATGCACTGCCAGCACAAAGTGGAATTCTATCCACAGGATTGCAGGCAGGCTGGCCAGGGTCATCATGTATGTGTGATCTTACTTGATGTGTGCACAGCAGTGTTGGTGTATGGTCATCTAGTGATGGCCAGTCATCCTAGTCACATGGGTTAATTTCAATGTGTGCACTTGGGTGGTCAAGAAGTGTGCAGTGTGAAGGGGGTGACTTTGTCGGTAGTGTTGATGTGTGTGTGCCCCTGCAATGTCAACTGCACACATGTGTCAGCCAGGAGTTGAGTGCCTGTTTGTTTTATTGGTCAGCCCTGTGCTTGTGATTGTGTGCACATGTAGGAGTTGTAGGTTGTGCACTGTGCAGTGTGTTGGTGTGTCCTTGCACTTCTGGGGGACTCCTACTTGTTGTTGGTGGCAATTGTGAGTATGCAGAGTGTGTGACTGGCAATTCAGTGTTGTGTTTTGTTGATCAGCCATGTGTCTTGATACTCTTCGTAGTCACTGTGCAGACCTGCTCGGCCACACTGACATTGTGGCTGTGTTTTCTCCTGCATTGCTGTCACTTGGGGCTTTTTTGCCTCCAGTATGGCATGTGGGGTGTGGAGTCATACCATCCCCTATCTGTGCTTCTGATGCCTACCCATTGTGAGTCTGCACTCCATCTATTTGTGTATGGTGCACTCCTGCCATGTCCACTACTGACGTACACACCACTTCACTCTCATGTCAGCTGTCCCCTTGGGTTGCCAGTGTGTGTGCCCCCCCATCACTTCATTTGTTACACTATGCTTTGTGGTGCTGATCTGTGCACAGGACCAAAGTGCCACTCATGACAGTTTCCCAATTGGTTATATGTGATTTTCTGGTACTGTTTTGCAGCCATGGTTGCTCATATGCAGTTCAACTGTTTGTGCTGCACAGTCCTCTGGTCATGTTGTTTTCACCTGGGTGTCCCAGACTTGTGCATCTGTGGGTGTTGGGTTAGCTGTATGTGTGTTTGCTGAGGTACTGCTTTACTTCCTGAGTGTGATGTTGTCTGTATGCTGTGCTGATTGGTGTTGTGGGTGTTCATGGTGTGTCACTCATATCTGTGTGGAACTGGTATGTTTGGTGTGCACACACTGCTTGTCGTGCATGCAGTGCTGTGAGTGTATGTTGCCTTGTCCTTGCCTGGTGTGCATCCCCTGATGTCCTGCTGTGTTTGCAATGTGATGTATTGGCATGTGCATCTGTTGTGTGTTTGATGTGGATGTGTGCAGTGTTTGGGCTGTGTTGTCTCTTGCAGCTGACAGATGCTCTGTGTGTGGTGTTCTATTTGCATGTCAGTGTGTGTGTTTTGTTGGTGTGTTGTGTTTCATTCAGATGTGCCTTGCCAGTGTAGTGTGCATTACTTGTGTGTCTGTCACATGCACTTAGAGCTATTCTTGTTCATGGGCTTGTTTTGGGTGCATCCTTGGTGTTTTCTACTCTCATATTTGAGCTGTCACTTGTCATTATTGTGCATGTGCAAGCATGTGGTACACTATGACACCATGTTGACTTGATGGGTGGTGTGGTATGTCTGTCTGTGTATCATTGTAGGCCCATTTCTCCCAGTTTGTGTCCATGATTGTTCTGTGATGATGCACTTCTTGTCTGTGTTGGGGTATGTTGCCTGTGCATTGTTCCTGACTGATGAGGTTGTGTACTCCTGTTCTGTCAGGGCTCCCATTGCCTTTCCACAGTTTTGCTGCACAGGTCAGGTCTGGTCTGGTTGTACTTCTGTGTATGTTGTTATAGGGTTTTGTGTTTGACTGTTGGTTTTGTGCAAGCATTGGCTTCAGGCATCCCTGAGTGTGTGTGTGTGATGTTTGTGGATACCCCCCAGGGAGTGTGATTGTTTGTCAGTGTATTGACTGGACATTATTGGCACCCTTCTGTGTGTTTGACACTGGTGTTGTGTGCTGCAGGTGTGAGGGGGTGGGGGGGTGGTATGTGTGAAGGTTCCTACTTGTGTTTGACAGTCATGGAGTGTTACAATGGGCCCTGTGTGTTGTGCTGCTGACATACACCTGTCAGGTAGTTGGATACAGATATGTGTCTGTTCACTGTTTGACTTCAGACCCTTCCTTTCATCCCTGTGCCTATACATGGGTTGCCTTGCTGTCTCCCTGAGTTGTTGCACTGAGGTGACTGTGGTTTGACTTCACTCACTGTGCCAGCCATGTGTGATTTGATGGGCTGAGGGTGTTATATGTTCCTTCTCTTGCATGTGATGTACACATGCTTAGTGGTTAGCTCCTTGGCCTTCCATTTGTGTGCACCTCACTTTAGATTTCCTATTTGTTGTCCTCCATTGCTGCTGGCATCTGGTCTGTGTATGTGGCTGTGTGTCAGTGTGGGGTATGTCTGTGTGACTTGGCAGGCTGTGTGTTCAGTTGAGTGATTGTTCATTATCTGTATGAGTGTTCATTTTGTGCTTGGACTGTTTTCTTGCTATGAGTGTGGTGTAGGTGTGGTGTGTGGGTTGCCCTGGCCCTGTGCTTCTGTGCTGTGTGTTCCTCTGCAGCCCCACCTGCTGTGCTGTCTCTCTAGTTGTTTTGTGTGTGGTGCAGGGTGTGGGTTCACCTGGCTGGGTATTGTGCATGGGGGAGCACAGGAGGGGCACATGGCATGTCCCTTCATGTTTGGGGGGGGCCTGTTGTGTGGAGGGTGGAGGTGTGGCCCTATGATCTTTGTGCACTGCCCATGCCTGGCGCTGGCCCTGCCTTCTGCATTATGCGCATGTTTTCCTGCGTCTTCACTGCTGCGGTGACGTGACCGGGACATTACATTAAGATCGCGGTTGGTGGGTGAACTGGATGCGGAGGGGTGATTTGGTGACAGGTAGGACATGTGTGGGTAAACTTGTGGATGTGTTCCTGTCCCCACCAGGGTGTCTGGTGTGGACAGGAACCCTATATCTGCCCATGAATTGTGTGTTGTTGTTGTGTGCGGAGTTGTGTTATTGCGTCCCTGCGACGGCGTCCGCGACGGTGCATGAGTTGCTGGTAGTGTATCAGGTACAGCGCCGGGAAGACGTGTAGTGCTGGATCCATTGCGGTCGGGACCGGGCGGAAAGGACCGGGAATCAGGTTTCAGGCTCCGATGTCGTGCTTCCGCCGTCTCTGGTTGGGCGGTTTCTCCGCTGCGGTGCGACTGGCTGTTTGGGGCATCCTGATTAGTACGGCGGTCGGGACGTCATTCCGCACGGCGGTGGGTCTCCATTGGCTCCCACCGCCGCGGTGGCGGGCACATTTTTATCGCAGTTCGCGTCGCACCGCGGCGGACGGGAAATGGGCTGTGTTTGACCATACTAATATGGCGGGCGTGAGGACCGCTGCTGGCGTGCGGAAAATTGCATTTTCCGCCTCAGCCAGCACTGCGGTGGTGCCTCCGCCCGCCATCCTAATGGGCCCCATAGTCAGGAATCAGTAAACAGGAACAGGACAGCAAACCGACGACAGCGACGATCTCCCACCAGGCAATCTAGTCAGAACACTTAACCCCTCCCACTAGGCACCTGAATTATACCCTGAAACCCAAATGTCCAACCCTCACATGTAACAAACTACAGGTTTTCTTCACATTTGATTGGTTAAGGAAGGGGGTGTATGGTCACACCACTTTCAGCATGACAGCCTCTCTAAATGTCCATTTGTTTTCAATTAATCCATGACCTAAGTCTTTACCCCAGGAAATACAATTCTAAACTATCGTCATTTTCTTCCTTTTCACTGGAAAAATGTTTCAATCACTGTATATCTTTCTCGCTGAGCGCCTCTCCGCAGAGAAAGCTTCCTTCTGTTTGTCGCATTGTTCTTTCATACTGATTTTGGCAGACACTCAGGACTTGAAGGACAAAATAATGTTTCATTCTCTTCTTTGTGCTCATTTTCCATTATTTTAACGTAATTTTATCCTGTCAGCACTTTAACCCATTTCTTGTCATGCAGAATAGAAAGTCATGCTTCTAGAATAACAAAACAATTATTATTCACTTATAATGCTCTTTCTCTACGCACCAACCCAATGCTGCACTAATCCCTGCGCAACCCACATTAATTATTTATTTTTACATAACAAATGTTAATAACGTGCACAAAAGCAGCATTAGTCCTTTTTATCTTTCGTTAGTCAAGAAGCATTTGCGGCCTACTCTTAGTACTTTAGTACGCGCTTGCGCAGTAGCATTTTCCCTCATGTTAGGCCTTTCTTTGTATCATTTTCACCGCACACAGTTAGTAAATGTTACTGAGGGTGCAATCCGAGCAGGTTTTGTTTTCGCGAAAACCCTGCTCCATCAGTTGTCACCATGCAGTGCAATACTCAACCTACAACACTCATGCAGGCTGCACGTGATTCCCTTATGAAATGGGGCAGATGGTTACGATTTCAACAATCATTTATTTTCTATTGTTGGGAAAACATTTGGTCTGCTCGTAAAAAAAAGTCCTTTTAAATTTGTTAGTAGTGTTGGGACAGGAAGTTCTTGAACATCTTTCACCTTTAACTCTTCTACTGAGAACTGAAGCGAGAGTCTATAAGTTGATTAAGGCTTTAGACAGGCTCAAGTTGCATTTTACGTAAAAAACACACATTAGTTTTGAGCAATACACTTTTTATACATGACATCAACTGATGAATGAACCTATAGAGGCATATGTTGATAAGCTGAGAGTGGTAGCCAGTTGTGAACTTGGTAGTAAAATTGATCAGTCCACAAGAAATCAAGTTGCTGCATAGGCGCTGGAGGTAAGGATGCTGGAGGTGCTTCAGCACCCCCAAAATAAGCATGCTGAGGTTCAGAAGGTGAATAAGCACTAAAGATGCGTTTTTATCAAATCCCATTTCCTCTGCACTCAAAGATAGAGGCCAAATGTCAGGCTACATATTCTGACAAATTGCTGCCTATATTTTTAACACTGAGACTGGTGTTGACTTTTCTTTGTCTGCCTGCAAGTTGAAAGGTTTTTCTAAACTGGATTATGTTACAATCTTGCTGGGGTACAGGGAGTGTGAAGGGATAGGCTGTAGGATGTCAATTTTCCTAGCACACAACAAAATGTAAATATCTGCAAATGAACTGTACAAATATTTCAAAATATATCAGCAGTTAGGAAAGCACAGATGAAGCACTTTTTATTTGTAAGCTGAAGTGTGATGAAAACAAAGATTTTAATAGGCTAAAGATAAATCAATACACTTGAGAATGCGCAAATGATAAATATTCGCTGAAACCCAATTTCCACACATTATCTTTTGTTTACTATATAGTCTTATCTGCAGTACACATGCACATGTGTGCACAACTGCATGTGTGTGCAAGTGTAATGGCATTTCAATGGAAAATGTGCTGTCTGTAAATGACAGTGCACTATCACACCATGCTTTTGTAATATATTTGTGACAGTGTGCGCCTAAATGCACCACAGGGTGCATACTACACCCTTACCTCTCCCTGTCTGAGTGGAAGTGGCTCATTTGCCACACTTGCTCTTTGTGTGATGCTTGGATATTTCCCAATCCCTATGACTTAACCATATGGATTGTTCCATCACCACTGGATAGCAATATCTGATGTCACTAGATCGCTGTGCCGCTTTTCAGAATGGGGATTTACTGTGCGGTTGGGCATGTGTGGCTTAGCCATATTTTTTTGTTGATCCTCCCAATGCCCCCACTCCACCAGCCTTGACACCTGATGACTCTTGCAATAGATAGGACACTTTCATATGTAGGTTGGTTGTGCATGCATAATATGTACCTGATGCCCAAGTTATACCTGTTTTTTAGGTCGAGCCTAGAGTCAGCGCGCATGCGCTGCTCTGGGAGACTTCTTGTAGTGGAGTATGTAATAGAAGCCCCGCCCACTCTCTACCCATATTTGTCATTGGCTTTTGTCAGTGTCCTACGTAAATGCTGGCGTCTGATTCGTAAAGAGGCTTGTTAGTCCCTCCTTAGTACCGCCTTGTCTTCATCTGTGACCTCCCATGGCGACTGGCCCTTTTACTTCGGATGTTACACGGTACGTCTTTTTTAGTCTGTGAGCACTATTTTCTTTAATGAGTTTCTCTTGCTGTAGGCACGACGTGCTCTGCTTACATTTAGCACACCATGCGCGCTTTCTCTTTTGAAGCAGCCGGCACAGGTCTTGCATTTAAATGCTGTCCCCCATCGCGTTTTTTAAAATTTATTTAACTAGCGTGGCAAGCCTCAGTTGGATTACTGGCAGCCGTGCCTTTCGTTTGTTAGTTGTAGACAGAGGCATTCCGAGGGAGCCTGTTCCGAGCACTTCCCCCTCCTCTCCCACTTGGTTTATTTTGGTCCTGCATGGTTTGGTGTTGCACAGCATGTAAAATATTGAAGTTGAATGCCACTTTTGAGTTTATATTTTATTTGAAAGTATTGTGTTTGTAGTTGTACTCGGAGGCATTCCGAGGGCGTCTCTTCTGTTCTGTGCACTCCCCCACCCCTCGCGCTTATTGGGATCTGTATTCTAGTGCGCCTTTCCTGTGTTGGGGGCCGCCTCCACGTCCCAGTATAGTGACGCTGGATTAAAAACAACACTTAGTAAAAAAAAAAACAAGTAGGAAGCCGCAACTAACGGGGCCAATCCTTGCTATTAATGTTACCTATCAAAGGACGAAAGTTTAACACTGTCAACAGCCAAAGGGAACGCCGAGGATGTGCCACATTTAGCACTAGCCCGCATATAACATCCATCAGTCCTTCTTCTGTCCCTATGACACCCACAAAGTGAATGTTTCTCCTGACACCGAAAACTTCTCCACATGTGCTACTTTATATTTCCTAACCACATAAAAATCCTGCTCATCTCACTATATATTTCCATGCTTCCACAAAACTACTAGTTGCATCGAGTTTTCAAACTATATATATATATACTAGTGTATAATACTATATGAAGTTTAAGAGTTAATAAAGTGGGGGCATAGATACACATTTGGCCATATGAGATTTCTTCCGTTACAAATTGTTCATATGGCATTTCTTCGGCCAGAAGCATTTTGCGTTGAGAGCTGATTTGTACAAAAGAACTACAGTTCCCACCATTCAACCTGCTGTTAGCTAAAAACACTCGCCTGACAGAAGAATTCGTATTTGTATTGGACTAAATGACTACCATGGGTGTGTACCGTATGAACCCAGAAGCAAGAGACTTCTGAATAGCAAGGGCGTACATGTGTTTGTTTCACAAAGTGCTTCTTGCACATTCTTTGAAATAAATGCGCATGCGCTCCTGAGCTGTCAAGGACCCAATATTGCTCTCAATGTTTTTGCCTGACATTGGTATCTCCCAGCACATTGCTGGCTGGAGTCCTAGCCAGTGAAGTGACAGCTTTAACGATAAGGCCTCACTGTTTACTTGCAGTGGACCAACTCCTTTTGGGACATTTATCAGCTGACTGATATTTTTTAACGCAGGCCTGGGACACATTTCAACTGTCTGTCAGCCCCGTGAAAGGCCCCCTTGCACCAAGATGGCGCTGGTCTTATTTTCAGTTCTACGGAATTACAGAAGGGGCTACACAAATCTGCATAGTTATTTTGGAACATTATAAAAGGCACATAGAGTGTTAGGGATGTACATTAAGTATGACATTTGTTGTTTTTTAAACGTGCACATGCTCTCTGTCCTTCCTTCCCAGCAATGACAATATTCTTGGTACTGCATTCTTGCTGAGGCCTGCCAGGACTCTTCCATTATCATTGTGCAATAAAATACTACTGAGAATTGGTGGCAAAGTCCCAGGATGACAAACCAGTCCTGCTAGTGCTACCCGATTCTAGTGAATGTTTATGTCTGTACATGTCTTTCCACAATTAGACTCTGCTTAAAATAGAAAATAAATAAATACAGCAAAGGGACAGATCTTGTGTTTGGTCCAGACCTCTTATAAAAGGGCCCCAAATCACCAGTGGATTTCTTCAGTCTTGCAGTTGCATTTGATTGTACGACTGCTCAGAGCCAGTGCACAGCCTGAGGAGCAAGTGCAAATGATTGAATAATTCCCAGAAATCATTTTTAGGTCTGCCATTAGCCAGCACCTTTTGATTTTACTAAAATAATCTATATATTATACTTATAGGGGCTTTACGCAAGCTATCTTCATTCATTGGCCTGCTGTTCTGTCAGTCACCTTTTTGTTCCCTCCACTACAGCATATATCATGGGGCAGTGGGTCAGCCCACTACAGCCATTGGCTAACATAACTGTGAGCGATGGCATTCTGCTGGTTCACAAGAGCGCATCCACACACAACATAGTTTCCTTAAGTGCCAAGAACCTTTCTGCCAATGTGTGCTTTTTGAGACCCAAAACATTTGTTTGCTTTTATTAGTTTGATGAGGGCCCACCAGCTTCCTCAATAAAGTTTGGTGTAAATCATAACAAAACAAGCACTGATAAAGGCAAAAGGCTGGCAGCCAATGACAGACCGAATTTGCTTTGCCAATGCTTGTTTGCCGTCTATCTGGGTCCTTGTAAATGATTCATGCAGGCTTTGATGTGGGCCTTAACCTCCACTTGTTAAAGAGACTCAAGCTAAACTCTCACTGATGAAGTCCAGTGAAACAGAAATACATAATGGGTTTCCAGTGTTCTGATTCTGGAGGAACATGGAGTAGCTTTTCTGCTGGACTGTTAACCTTGGTGTGGGGCCAGAGTGATTTGCATATGATTGCTCCTCTTCTCTAATGCCACATACCAGCAAACAGGTTTAAATGGGATACTACCTAGAGGAATCCCCAATGGTTTCAAATTAATTCCATTCTTTGTTATGGTTTATTTTTTGGTTGCATCTGTCAAGTGACCTAAGTGTCACAGGTACATGCAAACATGGGTCAGACTTAATCATTACAAAATGTGTTGCTATTGCACCGGTTAAATGGGAATGTTGCTTAGCAGTTTAGGCGGAGCAGACCCTGGTTATTATTATTCTCTAACGGCACAGACGAGCTAAAATTGTGGAATGGAATGCATACCTGAGGAATTCTCTTTGGTAAGGTTGTTGATTCATTTATTTCCATCCTTCGCTTGCATGAGTTGGCAGTTGGCTCAGTGTGTCGTATGGATTCAAGGTGCAGTACACCCATGAGGTTCAATAAGATCGAAATGTTTTCGTGTTGTTGGTGTTCAAGTTGCACTTCATTGATAAATACAAAGTTGACATATTTTGCAGACAAGGGCCTCAAATAGCCCTTTACCGTACCACAATCGTGAATTTATTTAGCACTCCAAACACAGCCCCTTTTAGCAATCAATGCATATAACGCGCTGTTGAGGGATGCCCTTTCTGCAATCTCACTGACTAGAAACCTAAGCCGTCTTGTTAGGTCGAGCCTAGGGCAGCGCATGTGCTGCTCTGCGAGGCATGCTGTATTGAGGTAGGGACTTGAAGCTCCGCCCACATTTTTCATTGGCTTGTGTAATTGTCCACTGTAAACTGTGGCTGTTCATTGGTCAAAAGGCTAAGTAGTCCCTCCTTAGTACCTCCTTGTCTCATTTTGTAACTTCCCATGGCGACACCCCATGTTACGTGTGTTGTTGCTCGGTAGGCTTTAATTACAGCCTCCGAGCACTATTTTCTCAAAAAGCTTTGTCCTGCCTGCTGGTGCAGGCAGGACATGCTCTCTCCTAACGCTTATTTTATTTTTATAACACGCATTTGCAATGCAATAGGTTTCGCATTTACGAGAGTTTAAACAATTGGCATTGTAAATGACAATGCCTTTCATGTATCTGTTTTAAAAACAACATATAAATAAAAGGCATTGTCATTTACAGTGCCAATAGCTCAAAATCTTATAAATGCGAGACCTAATGCATTGCAAATGCTTGTTTTCTCTGTTGCTGTTTTCATAGCGGGTGGATGTTGGGTGGGGCGCTAGAGCCGGGCTACGAGATGGCAGCCCCCCCACTCTGAAAACTGTTCTATCACCAGTGAGTGATTGTCCACTGTTCGAACAAAAAGATTCAACAACAACTTCCCTTCTTTAGAAGAGACCTTGGATACTGGATTAGTGTGGAATGTTCTTTAACAACTATCAAAACTTTGAATGAGGACAAACATCCACGTATTGTTGCAGCAGCTATTAAGTGTGAACCCAAATCACAGAACGAAAAGAACGAACAAAAGTGTAACAAGTAATAAAGTTGGGGATTGAATATAACTAAAGTTAAATGTTTTAAGAGTGTTTAAAAAAACTATGCTGTTAAATGCCCGAAAACGTGCAATAGTTCCGGAAGGAAAGTCAACCTTGTAAGGGACCTTGATGAATGAAAAAGTGTTGGTAATGCTATGCTTGTAATCGTTAACCATGTAAATTGCCTTATAAGGAGTGGCCGCAGAAGTGCAGTTGGGAAGTGCGGAAAACAATTTTTGTGACAAACATGTTTTAGGTGTAAATGAGGCACCTTACAAACCGCCCTTATGCAACATAGTGGTGGATTCGAAGGCACTGGAAATAATTGCACAGCATTCTGGATCACTTTTCACTATTTTATTTGACATTAAATTTCTTGAGCATTAGGATAGTAAAAAATTGGAGTCCAATGATGTGAAAGCCATGATTGTGATAGATATGTTGGATGACTTTGTTACCGCCATCTCTTTCCAGAACAGTATTACTGGGAAGGTGCATGTAGCTACAGAGGGCCAGCATGTGAAAGTTGACTGCATCTAGGGAATGTGTGCATCCAGTTAACTCCTGGTTCTAATTTCCCATTTATTGTTGTCACTATAGAACGTCCCAACATTGAAAACTTATTAAATGTGGATACCGGGGTTCTCCGCAAACAAGTGTTACCATTCACTCATAAAATTGAGCTAAAGGAGAATGCGACACATTAAAATACAAGTTAAAGAACGTCCCTATGAATGGCAGGAAGGAAATAAGCCACATAATATAAACCATGTGCAATTAAGAGGTAGTTAAACCTGAGGATTCCTTGGACTGGGTTTGGGTTTTACCAATCGTTTTAGTAATGAAAAAAACAATCTCATTAAGAATTTGTATTCCATTTAGTAAATAAGCAAATCTTGGTCAACTGTCACTCCTTACCCAGGATTCAGGAACTGATGACTCTTTCAGAGGGTGTAAGGTTTTTTTCACATTGAGTCATAAAGCCATCTATCATCTGATTCAGCTTAGTGTCTATTCCTGACAACATTCATATTCCTGATGGAGCATTCCAAAACATCAGAAAGCCACTTTATTTGACTTTAGCGGGTTCTGTTCCAAAAACTCATGCATTCCCTGTTTGAGAGCAAGGGTAGTGTTGTGATCTTCCAGTACATTGGCCTGGTGTTTTCCAATACTGTTGACGTACATAATCAGAGAATGAATGGAGTAATATATATTTTGAAGGCAAGAGACAGCATTCTGCAATTGCAAAGTTAATGGGGTGGAGTACTTGGTCACTTGATTACACAAAAAGGAATTCGCCCCAAAAGAAAATTTGTTACAAGCTAATGAACTGGTCTCACAATCATATAACAAATACAGACTTTAAACATTTTTGGTTTGTGCAAATATTATCCAATATTTGCTGACTATTTTGCCCTGGTTACTAATTATTTTAGACAGCTTCTTAAAAAAGGTATTACATTTATTTGGTCTGATGATCATCAGATGGTATTTTTAGTGCTCAAGAGAATTACTTTCCCTGCTCCAGCATGGCATCCATTCTCTACTGCTGATGACCCCTGTGAGAGTCTGGGCGCTGTACTCGCTCAAAGTACTCAAGGAATGAAAAAATAGATTCACATCAAAAATACTTACTGGTGCTGAAAGCAGGTCTTCCATCTTTGGGATTCACTAGCATGCGCCGGGGTTTGAATACAACACTTGTGTTTTTAAATCATTGGAAATCAAAACGGATCAATAATGGTAAGAGCAAGGAATGTGCAAGATTGGTCCGCATTTTGTCAAAAATGTACGACAATAGTTTTAGAATGATGTATAATCCAGATCTAGAAACTTGGTTACAGATTGCTTTTCTAGATTGCCTGTGATAGTGGTCAATGTATATGATGCCATTAATTCATGTAAATGTGATGAGCAAACAGGCGTGCGAAGACTTGCACAGTGATATGGTGATGACAAAAGCGCTCAGATTCATCAGTGAAGGTTGGCTGACCGAGAAAGCGTGGGTCCCAGAATATCACATGCATGGAAAGTCAGAAGGAAATGTTAAAGTTAAGCGTTAAGGGTGAGATGGTAATGAAGAGTCATACATTATTTGCACTTGCATGTTTGAGAAATGTTTTCATATAAGCAGCCCATTTGGGGTATTAGGTCGAGACAGCATACAAAAGAGGAGTCTGGAAGATGTTAGGGTTGCCTTAGGGTGGCCTTTCATGGACGAACATTTTGCCTGCATATTAAGAGATGCAGCAAATGATTCACTACAGACAAAACGTTTAAAACTCACTGCAGACCATTGATTCAAGTGAAGTTTCCAGGTGGTTTATGGCATGATTTGGCATCAGATTTCCTTGGTCCTTGTGAGGACCTGGGAAATAATAACAATATATAGTATATATAATTTTTCTTTCTGACTTTTCAAAGTTTAGTAGCTTGTTCAACCCAGCACAAATTCGGTTTTGGACTTCTACAGTGAGAGTTTTTACAGGGACGGTTTTCTAAATTCTTTCACAACTTACAATGATATGTAGTTTACTTTCATAAACAATAATCAGTTTTTTTAATGATATTGTATACAATAACACACCCGGACCAAACCAACAAACACGGAGGTGGGATTGCCATCATCTACAAGGACACCATCTGCTGCACAACCTCCCTGGGCGACTCAACCCCGATAATGAAACACCTCAACTTCCAACTCCAAACAGACGGTAACAGACCAAGAGAGGCACCCTCAACTACAGACCACCAGGACCACACACCAGCTTCTGCAACCCTGACCTCATCGCTCGATCGCCATCTACTCCGAGCACTACATCTTACTAGGCAATCTCAACTTCCACCTTGATGACCCCAGCGATACCAACACAACTGACCTCCTGGAAAGCATGAGCAACATCAGCCTCAAACAACTGGCCACCAACCCCACCCACATCGCAGGACACAGCTCGACCCCATCTTCACCTCCAGTGACAGAGTCAAGTATAACCACGCCACACAGCTCACCGGGACTGACCACTACAGCGTCCACTTCACCATCTCAGGACCCAACAACACCGGCACCATGCACATAGACTGGAAAAAGATATCGGAAGACCAGTGGAACAAAGCCCTCAACTATCATCTCCTTGACACATCACTCAACCCAGAACAAGCTGCAAAGAACTTCTCCCTGTGGATCACAGAGTGCGCCGACACAATCGCCCCCACCAAGCCAGTCAAATCTAAAGGACCCTCCAGAAGAACCAGCTGGCTCACAGAGGAGCTGAAATCTACCAAATTCAACTGCAGTCAACTAGAAAGGAAGTGGCACACCAGCATAAAGACAGAAGACCACACCGCATTCAAGACAGCACTCAACCAGTGCCACTGCCTCCTGAAAGTAACAAAGAAGAACGCCCTAGCAGACGATATAGAAGCTAGCACAAATCGCAGCAAGAAACTCTTCACCATCGTGAAGGAGTTCTCCAACTCCGCAGCCGCTGAGAATGACATTACCCCCTCCCAAGAACTGTGTGACACTCTAGTGGACTTCTTCCACAACAAGATCTCAGCAGTCTATGAAAGCTTCACATGCCACCACTTCCCGTCGCCAACAGCATCAACCTGTTCACACCCACAAACACAAACTCAGAACACCTGCTCACGCACTGGGACCCTCTCACAACTAAACCACAATCACAAGTTCTCATGAACAACGTGCACTCTGGAGCACCTATAGACTCTTGTCCCCACCACGTCTTCAACCTTGGAAGCAAGATGATTGGCGACGAGCTCAAGAAAGTCCTGAACACCCCCATCACCACAGCTGGACTGGAAACGCGCTGAAGTAAGGCCTCTCCTGAAGAAACCTTCTACCGACCCAGCAGAACTAAAGAACTACTGGCCCATCTCTCTGCTCCCCTTCTCAGCAAAAGTTCTCGAGAAAGCAATCAACCAGCAGCTCACAGTACACCTGGAATACAACAAACTCCTGGGCTCCTCTCAATCTGGATTCAGAGCCAACCACAGCACCAAGACAGCCCTAATCGCAGCCACCAACGACATCAGATGCCTTTTCGACTGTGGAGAAACAGCAGCCCTCGTCTTCCTGGACTTGCCTGCAACTTTTGAAACCGTCTCCCATCACATCCTGATCAACGGACTCCACCACATCAGAATTCAGGGAGACGCACTCAAACGGATTGCCTCATACCTCACCAGCAGAACCCAGAGAATCCATCTCCCACCATTTACTTCAGGACCCAAGAAGATCATCTGTGGCATCCCCCAAGGTTCTTCCCTCAGCCCCACCGTCTTCAACATTTACATGACACCCCTGGCCAACACTGTCAGATCGTACGAACTCAACCTAATCTCCTACGCCAACAACACTCAGCTCATCCTCTAGCTGTCAGAAGAATCCTCAGCCACCAGACCCAACTTCCACAGATGCATGATGGACGTCGCCGACTGGATGTAGGACAACTGTCTCAAGCTACACACGGACAAGGCCAAAGTCTTCATCTCGGGGAACAACACCTCGCCATGGAGCAACGCATGGTGGCCCGCAAAACTCGGCCCACCGCCTGCCCTGAGAGGCCACAACCAAAACGTAGCATCATCCTGGGCAGCAAGTTATCCGTGAAGAAACAGGTAAATGCTGTCTCATTAGCCTGCTTCCTCACTATACCAATGCTCTGCAAGATCTTCAGGTGGCTCCCAGTCGACACCAGAAGGACCGTCACGCATGCTCTTGTCACCAGCTGGTGGGACTACGGGAACACACTCTATGTAGGAATCTCCACATGCATTCAGAAGAGACTACAAACAATACAAAACTCAGCTGCAAGTCTCATCCTCGACCTCCCCAGAAGGACCCACATCACATCACACCCCACCTACACTGACTCCCAATCCGGAAGAGATGCCAGTTCATGATGCTGACCCACGCATACAAAGCTCTACACAATGAAGGACCATCATACATCAACAAACGCATCATCTTCCACCAACCAACCAGACACCTACGGTTGGCCTCCTTCTTCCTTGCAGACACCCCACAGATACCCTGAGTCAACAGTGGAAGACACTCCTTCTCACACGTGGCAGCCAAAGCCTGGAACAATCGTCCCCTGCACCTCTGGACTGCCCCATCGCTCCAGCAATTCAGCAAAGGACTCAAGACCTGGCTATTCAAATGAACATATCACCATGCAGCAGCTAACAACCCCAGTGCCTTGAGACCCTTATGGATGATTTGTCATGCTTTATAAATCTTTGATTGACTGACAAATGAAATGCCTTGTTTACACCCAACATTATTGTATTGGTCAAGAGATGTAGGCGTGCAATTCGCAATGTTGGCTTATTTAAATGTGATGAACAATTTGTAAAGAAAAGTAGGTCTCATCATTACTACTTCTGAAAGTACTTCAAGTGTTTCTCTATATTAATGTGTTAATAGTCCCAAGCCATTGCCTGAAAATTATTGCATGTGTTTATTTAAGAAAACCAAGTGTATGTCTATTAAAAAAATGTATTTCGTACTGATCGCTAGTGTTAAATTGAAGAAAAAGAAAGATATTGGTATGACAGCAAACACAAGGTTATGTCGAAGAAGTTCATCAAAGTTTGTGATCTGGTAATATTTAAATATATTGTGTTGTTAAAAAAGATTTGCCAACATTTCTATGCTATCAAAGTGATTTCTCAGGGCAAATCTGCCATTTTGAGCATTGGTTCGTTGTAGAGTCTCAATAGACTGGTGAAGTATTTCAGTTCACTTGAAATGAGATATGTAGAGAATGATGTCCCTTATGTCAGTATTCAGTCATGCAGTTTTTAAAGAAATCTTGTTGAACAAATTAAGTAGGCCAGTGTCAGGCAAGACGTAGATGTGGGTCAACGTAATGGTCATCTTGGTTCATGTGTGGAGCTTGGAGTAGAGGTTTGTGGACTAACCTGTGAAGATCTGATTATTCTCAAGAGGGTTTGCATTTCACTAGAAGAAAGCGGTGGTTACCCTCTAAACTTCTGGACTATGTTTCGAATTAATTTTTCATTTTCATTATGTAAGGAAGGAGATGTGTGATATATGGTAACAGTATATCATAATGGCAACTCTTTACTTTGCTAGTTTATGTTATGTAATCTTACTGTACTTATTAAGGAGGGACATGCTGCACACTTGTGACATTCCATATTAGATACCCAACCCGCTCATACATACCAGAGACAAGACCGAATACCTGCTCCCTTCTTTAGTGACCTGACAACATGACTCATATATACAGCTTTATTACTTGGAACGTCAGGGTCTGTGCTCCCCGGCGAAGTGGCACAGGGTGTACTCCTTCCTCCACCAAAGGAAAGTGCAGGTTGCCTGCCTGAAGGAGACACATGACAGCCTTGGTGCAGGAGAAGCTGGGAAAAAGATGGAGGGGCCAATTATACGGTACAGTGTTTTCTGCCTTCTCGAGAGGCACATTGATATGGGCCCCTGTTACGATTCATCAGACCACTATAGATCCTGATGGCAGATTCACCATAATAGATGGTACTTTGGACAGAACGTTTGTATCAATCGCTAGTATATATGTACACAATACCAGACAACTGCAATTCCTCAAATTTCACACTACACACCTTACCCAGTCCGTAGTTACATACCGGATATGGGGAGGGGACTGCACTATGGTGCTTGACTGTACACTGGATTGCTCAAAACTACCCCTCCCATCAGGCCCCAGTGAGCCACTGCCACGGGGGATCCATATGTGGACAACAAGGTGGGAATTGGTGGATCTGTGGAGAGAGGCACACCCTGTGAATCGGAAGTACTCCTACTACTCAGGAGTGCATGGAATACTTACGCAATTAGACAGATTCATGGGATCTATGCCACTTATCCTAGGCGTCCACAACACAGAATACATGTGCTGCTCCGATTCTGACCACAAAGCCCTTCAAGCAATAGTGACGTTTGAGAGGGAATTGTAGGTGACACCGGCGTGGAGATTAGAACCTGACGCACTCCTGGACCCCCCATTCAGAGCCACGGTTGTAGAAGCAATAGACAATTATTTCAAAGTTAATGAGGGCACAGCCTCCCACTCGAATGTAGAGTGGGACATGTTTAAAGTAGTTATCAGAGGACTATACATTAAAACCTCCTACGGAGTCAAGCAAACACGGATGAGGGAAGTCATAGACATGGAGTCTCGCATCTGCAAAGAGGAAATCACTGCAGTGGATAACCCCAGAGATAAACCATACCTAAGGGAATTGGAAAACTGCGCTGGTCCCCAATGGAGCAACTTAGGTGCATACACTACAAAGAATATACAGTAAGGGGAAGGGGATAAAATGGGCCGTCTTCTGGCCTGGTTGATGAGGACATATATCCTACATATATGACTGCCCATGGGACTTCTTGTCGCGACACAGACCGAAATAAACAGGGCGTTTGTGGACTACTACAAAACCATATACATAGGTCCCACAACCCCTAAACCTACCCAAATTGCCTGATTCAAATAAGAATCCTGGGCCTCACAACCGCACAGACGGAGTCTCTCAGTTTAGCTCTTGAAGTTCAGGAGATTAAGGTGGCTATTGATCAACTAGCAAAAGGGAAGTCGCCAGGAATAAATAGACTCCTCCCTGAATTTTATGCTACTTACTGAACCCGGCTTGTGCCCAGGCTGCACACATGGAAGCTGCCACTGTAGTCCTCCCAAAACATGGCGGAGACCCATTAGATGTCTGATTATATCACGCACTCTCCCTCCTAACTACAGAATTTAAAATATTAGGGAAGACAATAGCAAACCAATTACTCCCACACCTACCAGGACTGATACACCCAGAACAATGTGGCTTTGTCCTGGGTCAAAACGCACACGTGAATATTTGGTCTACGGACATTTGGGGGAACCATCAGTGGTCTCCATGGACATAGAAAAGGCCTTTGTGTTTAGAGGATTTCATAGAGCTTTGGGCCCCGGTGTCACTGCACATGCTGCACTATTGAAATCATGACCCTGCTGCCTGAAAGGTAACTGCACTTGTGGCTGCTTATTTAGTAGTTAAATATAGCAATATTTGGTGTGTAGAGGAATTCTGACAAATGTGGGCCCCGGTGCCACCGCACCTGAAGCACTATTGACATCATGGCCCTAGTGCTTGCTAGATAACTGCACTTGTGACTACTGTTTAGTAGTAAAATATAGCAATATTAGGTGTTTAGTGGGGTGCCTGGAGCTTTTGGTCCTGGTGCTACTGCACCTGCTGCACCATTAAATCATGACCCTATTGCCTGCTAGATAAATGCATGTGTGACTGTCTTGCTTAGTAGTAACATTTTGCAATAATCTGGGTTTAGTGGTGTCCCTAGAGCTTTTGGTCCCAGAGCCACTGCACCTGCTGCACCATTTAAATCGAGTCCCTTTTAACTGCAAAGTAAATGCAATTGTGACTGCCTGTTTAGTAGTCGAATATATAGCAATAATATGTGTTTACAGGAGTTCTGACAATGTTTAGGCCTGGTGCTACTGCACCAGCTGCACCATTTAAATCATGACCCCGTTGTCTGCAAGGTACCTGCACTTGTGGTTGTCTGTTTAGGAATAAAATATAGCAATATTAGGTGTTTAGTGGGGTGCCTGGAGCTTTTGGTCCCAGTGCCACTGCACCTGCTGCACTATTGAAATCATGACCCTAGTGCTTGCTAGATAACTGCACTTGTGACTGCCTGTTTAGCTGTAAAATATAGCAATATTACAACGTTCACTTTGTTGTTCAAAATACCAATAAAATTGGTTATCAAAAAAAAATAGCAATACTAGCTGTTTAGAGGAGTTCTGATAACTTTTGGGCCTGGTGCCACTGCACCTGCTGCACCATTCAAATAATGACACTGTTTCCTGCAAGATAACTGCACTTGTGACTGCCTGTTTAGTAGTAAAATATAGCTATATATGGTGTTTACTGGAGATATGACAGCTTTTGGCCCTGGTGCCACTGCACCTGCTACACCATTTAATCAAGCCCCTTTTAACTGCAAGGTAACTGCAATTGTGACTGCCTGTATAGTAGTAAAATATATCAGTATTAGATGATTAGATGAGTTCTGACAACTTTAGGGCCCGGTGCCACTGCACCTGCTGCACCATTGAACTCATGACTCTGTTGTCAGCAAGGTAACTGCACTTGTGAGTGTCTGTTTAGTTTGACATTTTAGCAATAATCTGGGTTTAGTGGGACCCTAGAGCTTTTATCCCTGGTGCCACTGCACCTACTGCACCATTCAAATCAAGTCCCTTTTAACTGCCAAGGTAACTGCAATTGTGACTGCCTGTTTAGGAGTCAAATATAGCAATATTATGTGTTTAAAGGAATTCTGACAACTTTTGGGCCCGGAGCTACTGCACCTGCTGCACCATTCAAATCATGACTCTGTTGTCTGCAAGGTAACTGCACTTGTGGCTGCTTGTTTAGTAGTAAAATATAGCACAGCTCTTGTATATTAACTTTATTTTTAATGCGCAATGTTTATTTCAACATTTAGAATTTGATCATAATGACCAAATAGATTAAGTTGAAAAAAATCTATCCGATAATGTAAAGTGATAATGCAAAGAAAGGCACTGAGGCATGAATAGGAAATGCCACAAACGTTCTAAGCCTAAAGCATCTGCTTTACACAACTAAGTAATAAAAAGCAAGCATTCCAGCATATTGTTAGAAGCTGTCTGCCTTTTCTGTGGGAAGAGATCTTATCTTGAGGTGAATGGGGCTTAAACAGTGTGAAAAGCTTTAGTAGAAGTATCGTAAATGCAATCAGCCAGGGGAAGTTTAAAAAAAAAAAGGTTCCACACACAAGCGAATGAACACAGTAATTCAGAGATGGGAACTGATAAGAGCCCCATTCAAGATATATTAAGTACAAGAGATTTCACAAGCACAGTGCAAGCGCTGGGCAGGCGAAACCTAAAAATGATCGCTCTACCTCAACTTTTGTATTTCTTTATGGCCCTGCTTTTGAACCTACCGAAATCCTTTTTCGGTGAGCTGTCGTCCATACTCTCGGATTTGATATGGGGGACTAAAAGCAGATGCCAAGCGATAGGCAAAGCGATGCACCCCTAGGAGAGTGTCAAATGGGGGTGCCTAACCCTGAGACCTACTACATAGCAGCACAACTGATATGGCTAGCAAGATGGCTATCGGTAGACACATACCCTGAGAGGCTGAATATTGGCCACATCCTGGGTGAAGGGAGTTTCTTTCTCAAAGTCGGAGGATCTGTCCACATTTACACACAGAATACAATGCAAGGCAGTGACCTGCATGCACCGCGCACTAGCCCCTACATTTTATAAGACCACGAACACCCTCAAAACCAGTAGCAGCCCGTGTATGGGACGAGTGGCAGGGCAGGCGGGCGACAGTGGGGTGGGTGAGGAGGGGGTATAGGGGTGGTGAAGGGAACGAGCAAAATAAAAATAATAAAACAAAAAAAAACACCTTCAGCCGGCCGCGTCCCGCGTTATGCTCCTCTGCGTCAGACAGGCGCAGGCTCCCAGAATGCACTGCGGCCAATCCTGAAGCTGCTCTCACATGAGAGTTGCTTCAGGATTGGCCTGAGTGCCCTCGATTGGTGTTCCAGGACAGACTGGGAGTCTGTGCCTGCTCTCTCCAACCCCAGCAATGCAGCTGGGGTTGGTGAGAGGTTCACTGCGCATGATGGTTTGGCCGGCCTGAGACGGCCGGCCAAACCATCATGCGCAGTGAAGGGAGTGCACTACCACTCCCCTCAGTGTCGTCACCCCGAGGCACCACCCCTAAGACTCGGCAGTAAAGGGAAAATTAAACAGCACTTTTTTTTTTCCTTCCTCCCGTTTTTTGGATGGGGCGACACTCCTCTGCCACAGCAGAGGAGCCGCCACTGCTCAAAACCAAATGGAAGCAACCAATGGGGGGGAACATATATCTAATAAAGAATGGGCAAGTATCCTAGAATACACCAAAATATTAAAGCAGGAACACCAACTCAGCTATTTACATTGCATATATCTCTCTCCGGCGATACTGGAAAAAATTATACCTGCAGCTCCTGTCGGACTGCCCACGATGCCAGACTACGCGAGGTGGATTTTTTTTCCATATGGTGTGGAAACTGCCAACAAATATGCCCTGTGGTGGTATGTCTTGGGACGATTCTTTAGACTCCCGAAATCAAAACACGCGATTAAATTTATAGATCTATCGCTTCTCCTGGGGAAATGGAACATAGCAATGCACTGGAAAGCGCCCACCCCTCCCCTGATAAAGTGCTGGACCCGGGACCTGGTTAAATGGAGTACTGCTGAATGAATATCTTGACACGTATGAACAGACGGACGGGACGGGGACACCCATTATACAGTGGGGTTCACTGGTACTGGCACTGCAGGCTAAATTGGACGAGATGTCCCCTTAAACGGGCAGGCCGGATACTCTACAACTAGCCTTTACATTACAGGTGGGATAAGACCATTACCAAGGAAATGTACAGAAGATCCCAGATACCTGACCCAAACCCGCCTCTGGGACTGAATAGAATGGGTAAAAGGTGGCACCAGCAACAAGTAGGTCAACATAGGCTCGTAGATCTCCCCAACGCTCCAGACCGGTATGAGGGACAGGTAACACTGATACACGAGGCAGGTGAGGTAAGTGGCTGGATGGGACTGGTATAAGGAAAGTACACAATAATTACACCACTGAGCAAAAGTTGCCAAATTGAATCAGCACAGACTGTTAATTGCCTTAGAACTGATGATGATCGGACACGATGTAACCCTAACATTCGAATGTCACTTTAAATGTTGCATTGTTTATGTTTTATTTGGATGGCTCACATTTGCAAAGCTGAAACAACAAAGAGAAGACACTTATGGTATGTGTATTCATATACCTTTCTTGGTATGGTCCCAACAGTGCATGCTGTAACTCCTTTGAGAATGTCTGTGATCCATTGGTCCAGGTTTCAGCCTGGACATTTAGTCTGTGGAGGTTGAAGATGAGTGCAGGGGTAACGTGGGCTCCTTGCATCAAATACACTTTTATTTTGTTGCACAAAGTCCTCTTTTGATGCACCAACAACTTACTATAGTCAAATATATTCAACTGTACACACTGAAGCTCAATGCAAACCATGAACAGCCAGGTCTGTCTAAGAAGGAAAAAAAAACACAAAAAAACACATGCAGCATAGTAGTAGCAAATATGGCAAGGAGCATAGCACCGCCCAGTGTGGCCATTGCAGCCCGTTGCACCGTATTGCAGATGGCTGTAGCACACTGGCATCACAGGCTCATCGCGTCATATTTAAAAATACACTGACAGTATCCTCATTGCAGCATCCACAGCAATAAGCTCTCAAAAATCATCACATGTACCTCCTCCCGTCTAAGCCAGCTTGGCCAGGCTGAGTGAAACCAACAACTCTTAACAGCAGGGTTATGTACCAGCGAAAACACAACACATGCTACCTGACAACAGCGATCTTGACAATCAGCGGTGGCATAAACAGAACAAGCATTTGCAATGCAATAGGTCTCGCATTTACGAATTGCTTGTAAATGCGACACCTATTGCATAGCAAATGCTTATTTGTAAAAGCGCCCATGTGGCGCTTTCACTTTAATGGCGGCCGCGCCCTTTTCCTTAGACAATCCACGTCTAAGGAAAGGGGCGCAGCTGCCATTAAAGTGAAAGTGCGGTATAGGGTACTTTTACAAAAAAAAACATTTGTTTGTCAAGTTTGGCGCGGCCGCCATGAAAGTGAAAGTGCGGCATGGGGCAGTTATAAAAAGAAAAAATAATAAACAGTAAAAATATAAATACATAAATAAACCAAAGAAACGGCCGCCACTGTATGAGCGTGGCGTGCCGTGCTATGAAAATGGGGGAGTGCGGGCAGGAGAAAACCATTTAAGCATATAGTCTTCGGAGGCTTTTTATTAAAGCCTAACCAGTAACAACACATGTAACAGGGGGTGTCCGCATGGGAGGTTACAAAATGAGACAAGTCGGTATTAAGGAGGGATTATTATGCCTATTTACCAATGAAAAGCCACAGTTTCCAAAGGACAATGACACAAGCCAATGAAAAATATGGGCGGAGAGTGGGCAGAGCTTCAAGTCCCTATGCACCGGACTTGTGCATTTGGACACTGTGCAAATTCGTGCAGATCTTGCGGACAATGTCCATGGAAGAGTGGCGTGCTGGGGGTTGCGACACCCTATGGGATCTCTATCCCTATGATAGATTTGTCACCCTGACAGATGCAGTGGTGACATTCAATTTGGGGTCGGGCAATTTTTGCAGTTTGCTAAAATAGTGTGGTATTTGGACAACTTCTCCAGATGCTCCCCAGGAGTCGCAGACTTTAGTGACACTGCTCAGTGTGACGGGGGTCGAAAGTTGATCTCTCTTGTTTACAGGGCGCTGCGGTAGGACCTCCTGATGCGTGTTCTACCAGTCCAGGGTAGGTGGCAGGAGGTACTGTGTGAACCTCTCACAGATAAGGAGTGGGAGGGCGTACACACGGCGGTGAGGAGGACCTCTACTAACACAAGATTTAAATTAATACAATACAATATAGTACAACAGGTGTATCTCACCCCAAACACATTGCATGCTATTTACCCTGAGCGGGCTCCTCCTGCCCTCGCTGTTATACGACTGGGGCAGACTTTGTACACATGCTGTGGTGGTGCCCCGAGTACTGGCAGACAGTAATTGATAGACTAAATGCAACTACAGGATGGGCAGTCCCCAGAGACATCAAACAGTGCTTACTAAGGATGATTCCAGCACCAAAGAAGAAGACACTTAGAAGAAGATTCCTATTGCTGGGGATGATGCTTGCTAAGCACAGGGTGCTATCGATTGAATATCCCTTAGCCCTCCATCGGTGGATGGCTGAATGAGAGTCATGGCTGAGTGTCCGGTGGTGAAAGAAAGCCACATGAGGAAAACTCAGAGAGACAATAAGTTAGCGGATGATTTACAGACTTGGGCGGCGATGCTTGCTGAGCTACTTGAGGTGCAGTTTTCAGGCACCAATAAAAATGTCAAGATAACTCTGGTAATTAGAGTTCCTGCTGGAGAGAGATGATCCAATACATATATCACATCCAATACATATATCACAATTAATAATACACTCTCGATTATGATCCTGGAAACTCTTATAGCGTCTATATCCGGTATCCCAAATTAATACAGGGGAAGTTATTGTTTTGTGGAAAATGGAAATCTTCTTGCTATTCACAGATTAGATTTTATTCATCATTCCTCTGTATTTTTATGTATTGGCACCTAAAAATACAGAGGAATGATGAATAAAATCTAATCTGTGAATAGCGAGAAGATTTCCATTGGTATTGGATGTGATATATGTATTGGATGTTTTTCTTTTTCTTAAATTTCACACTTCATTTATGTAAAATATGTTGTATAGCACATTTATGCTTTATTTATTCATGTTTATTAATCATCTTTTGTAAACAAGGTTGTATAGAGTTTTTGATATGACCAGACACTTGTTTTTTTCACACTAAAAAAAGTAGCGAAAAACAAGAATCTAGTGAAAATAAAAAGGTTAAAATAAAATACCAGTTCAAACTGAAATCAATGGGTTTGACTATTTAGCGAAACAGTTCAGCAAATAAAGAACGCAATGTACAGGCTCACTTCTTTTCTCAATTATATATTACGGCCCTGCTTGTGCCTTGCCCCTTGGGCCTAACTCCCCCTTTCCTCCTCATAAGGTGATGGCAGCACATGGCAGTGATGGCCACTGCTTGTGATTCACACTTGGGAATCGTGCACTGCTGCTGTCACTGCTTCCTCTTGTCGTTTAACTGTTCTTTGCATTAGGGAAGCTTGCGCTCTTGTTGTCAAAGCTATACCTGTGTTATATGCTGCTGAAGCCAAAGCGATTGACTCTATGAGGGAGAGGCATGCAGGGTGCAAAGAGGTGGAGCACATGCACAAAGAAGGGCAGGTTTCCCTCCCAACACAGCGGTGTGTACAGGTGGCTGTGCGTGTTGTCTGTGCGTGTTGCCTATGTGTTGGTTTGTGTCTGGCTCAGGTGCTTTGAAGCTGAAAGTTGAAAGAAGGTATAAAGTGGTAAAGCTAGTTAAGCCTGTATCTAATTCCCAGACGCCCAGCGGTTCTGCAGCCTCAAAATTCCATAGAGCCCTCTTTTTACACTGTGGCATTTAAAATGTTCTGTATATGTGATACACTGTTTTTCTTCCTGACCCATCTTATATTTAATACAATACAATTCCACATACTGGAATGCCGGGAGCTCCTTTTAGGACAATTGAATGCTGATGACCAGTAATGACTGGTATAGATCTACAAGATTCCAATGTTTCCAACATTACAGTGTTTGCCTATTGTTCCTTCTTGTCTATTTTAGAACATCATATTACCGTTGAGCGGAATACTCTAACAGCATTATTAACCTTTCTGTGTATGTCAATACCACTTATTAAAGCGCCGCCCTCTCCCTAATAGGCCTGTGAGGTGGGTCTTAAACTCGGGTAGGGGGCCTTTAACAGCAAGTACAGACATCGGCACAGTATACAATCTCTGGTGCAGGAAGCAGCATGGTTACCTCGCAGCAGAGGCTGGGGATGAGTAAACAGGTAACAGCCAGGCCTGTAAGGAAGTGCTCTTCTCTTGGCAGCAGGGCTCACGGTGGAGAGTTTCATTTGCCAGGTATTGAAGTCCTTCTGCTCTCGTCGCAGTGCATCAATCGCCCAGTGACACTGACACCCGCTGCATAGCTGCCAAGGTTTCAGATTCCTATGAGTGCCATTTTCATAATTTCAGTCAATTCAGTGTAATTATGAGTGACATTTCTTTTTAAATTGTGAGCCTTATTCCCAGGATCTCTTAATCTTTTCATTGTTTCTATCTGTATATTGTATTTTGCACTTTATAAGATGTATTTGCACTAAAATGCACATTGCACTTTATCAGGGCTCTGATGTATTTGCATCATAAGTATTCTAGAAACTTGGCCGCTGATTGTTATTATGGATGTGGTGTTCGATTTTCATTTTAATTATAAGGCTTCCTCCTAAGGAAAAGGCAAATGAAATGTAAATGTATTTTCCTTGTCTTATATGTGCACTTTTATGGCATTAAGTTGCCGAATAAAGTTTTCTGACTTACTGAGTGACATTCCCACGACTATGAATGACACTTTCTGGCAAGCAAAATCAAGCAATGAAGACGAAAGAAACATATAAATATCAGACATTGCACCCATTTGTGCATTGAGATTGTCTGAATCATACATTTTGAGCTGAATCATCACCCTTTATTAAAGCATCCGCTACATTATGGCCACAAACAGGGCATTACACATCCGTGATTGTTCAACACCTTTGAGCGATGGTTGTAATTTTTAGGACAGCACTCTGAAAATTGTTCCCGCGCCACTGACCTGGGTGCCTTTGTTTGACATATTCATGCTTTCTGGCCTGGGTGCCTTTGTGTGACATTTCCATGCTTTCTGGCCTGGGTGGTTATATCAGGTCATCATTTACGATTTACTATGCTTTGAAAGTTAATACAGCTAAATATGTATTGGAGAATGTGTTGAGAATGTGTTGTGCACCATTTTGATCTTTCTCTTTACAAAATGCTCTTGAGGGGAGAATTCCCCCCCAAACACCTCTAGCAGTCGTTAAGCTCGCTTGCTATGAACCGTATGGGGGCCGGTCTATCAAAACTTGCCAGGGCTGCTTTTGGTTCCCAGTTCGGCCCTGAGTGTTGATTGATAAATAATTTTTGTGAATCACAGCGTGTAACTAACTCTGCCCACTGCCACCTCACCCTGCTTTTGTAGTAATACCGGAAGCCAAAACTTAAAAGTGAGCCAAATGTTTAAGACTTTGTGTGTCTTTCGAGTGAGCGCTGCAGGGCAGGCAGGGGTATGAATTGAAAAAGGCCTGAATTAGGGTAGGCAAAGTAGGATCCAATTGGGTTGTACTTGTAATCAGTCGTGGTAATAGAAGTGCAGATGCAGAAATGTCTTTGGTGCAAACTGCAAATAAATATTAATTGTGCCTGTGTTACTTAGATGAATTGACATCACACTTCGCACATGTCTAGCGGGTTTTCATTCACTTTCACTTTGTTTCCCTAGATGTCGCACACTGGACAGAAGAAGATTTCAAGCTACTTCATTCAATTTAAACCCAAAGATGATGAGGAGCCGGCGAGCAAACTTGCTAGAAAAGACCATGTACTTCCAATGGATGAAGGGAACAAGGAAGATGATGAAGTGCGAGAGAAGGCACTAGATGAGAGTGACACCACTACTAGCAGCAACGTTATCACCCCTAGAAGGAAAGACACAAAATAGTCCTCTTAGAGATGAGCAGCATCATGCTGTGGAGATTGCTACAGAGACAGAGGAAACACCAAACACTAGCAAAAAGTTTGACATATTATCACTTAAACCACATTCAGCCAGAGTTTTTAGGAAAGGCATTCTTCCTAAAGGTTAGAAACATGACCAAAGAATGTATTTCCAACGCAAGCATCCGTGGTTAATTGTTAAAGGCCCTAACCTTGGCTGTTCTGCGTGTCGCCAAGTCTGTGATCTTGGTGTTGAGAAATCTAGGGGAATGAAATTGTCCAAAGAAGGGAATGAGTCTACTGTGAAGGCATATGGCACCAATATAGACCAACAGCAGAAATCATTGAGGAAAAAGATTGGAGAACATGCACAAAGCAAGGCTCATGTTGCAACTTTAAAAATCTTCGAAAATGCTAAAAAAGATCCTTTATTGCAATTAACTGCAAAAGCGCAATCTGTGCAAATGTCAGCAACAGCCAGAATATTCTGTGAAGCTTATAAGGAAGCAAAGCGGAACAGGCCAGCTTATGGTTTTGAAACAGAGATAGACTGCCACCAGTTGAATGGACTGGATATGGGACGAATTTTGCACTCCAATGTAGCTTGCTCAAACATACAACGCCACATATCCTCAAAAATGAAGAGGAAGATATTTGCCAAAATTATTGAACTTTCCCCAAAAGTAAGTCTTTTACTAGATTAAGCCACTGCGTTAAATAGGAAAAGTTCTTTAATTGTGTACATGCGATTGCAGCTACCTGGCATGGACTCCCCAGTTGAATATTTTTGATGACCTCATTGAGCTGAGTGATTTGTCAGCTGACGGCATAGTAAACCGTTTACTATCTGCACTAAAAAAAAGATCCAGTTAATATAAGTGAGGACTTTCTCTCCAAATGCCTGGTTTCAATTGCTTGTGATGGAGCTTCAGTGATGTTTGGCTACCACAGTGGTGTTGTAAAGAGGTTGCAAGAGAAATCTCTCCCAGTATTGCAGCCTGGCAGTGCTCATCACATCGCCTGGAACTTACCGTTCATGATGTCATGAAAGATATTGGCGCTACAAATCATTTAAAAAACTTACTTGATAAGCTGTATTATCTATTTGCCACATCTGTTAAAAACTGGAGCTAAAAGAATGTGCAGAAGCTCTTGACATTCAACTTTGCAGAATAGGTAGAGTGTTAGATACTCGTTTGGTTGGATCAAGCTTCAGAATAGTAGAGGCTTTGGAATGCTTATCCTGCTCTCTACAAGCACTTTACTAGTGCAGCTGATGATGGTTTCCGTAACAGTTCAATACGAAATATGTACACAGGCCTCTGAAGGCGGTTATCATCTATCCAGTTTGTTGCTAATCTTGGCCTCATGTATGATGCTCTTCAGGAGTTATCAGAGTTATCACTCGAGTTACAGAAACGTGACTCTACAATCATTGATGCTCATCGATCTATTTGTTGGCAAATAGCAGTGTTTGAGGCAATGGTAGACAGGCAAGGGAACCATTTCTCACAGTGTAAAAAGGCCATAGAAGAAAATATATTCCAAGGTGTGATGCTGCACAAAGGAAAGACCACTGACAAAATCATTGAACAAGGACAATTTGTTTGTAGCCTTGCAGAAAATCTAAGACATTGTTGTCTACAAGAGGTACTAATTCGACTGACAAAAAGGCTGAGTACGATTTACTGATTAGTGAAGTGAAAGTTTTATGCAAACAGTACTGGCCTGATGAGCTACCTGTTCTTTATGGTGAAAGAGATATTGAGTCTCTGTGTAAATGATTCAACATTGCCAGTCGAGAAACCATACGTGCTTACAGAGAGTATTAGGAATCTGGAGGGAAAGAAATTAAAAGGCAGTTCAAGGAGCTTTTGATGGCCTTACACACTATTGCTATCAGTACTGCAGAATGTGAGCGCAGCTTTTCTCAAATGAATCTTATTTGCACATCTACAAGAGCATCACTGCTGACTGAAACAACATCTTTTTTAATGTTTTTGAATCTTGTTGGCCCACCATTGAAGAGATTCAACCCCATCCCCAATGTTCAGTCATGGCTTGCAAAAGGACGAAGAGCAGGTGATGACACTAGGAGTAAAGCAAGGAGAGAGGGAGACTTGGAATGCACAAGCAATTTAGACAGTTTGTGGGCTTTTCTGGAAAAATAGATGCTAGCCCAGTCCAACTGACAAAACACGTGTCATTGCAATGTTTTGAAAAAGTTAAAAAGTAAGGCTTTACTGTGTTCTAGTTTATATAGGTTATTTATTTGCATTCATAACACTTTATTGACAGTGTCAATTTATTTAATATTGTGTTATATTTATGTGTCTTCCTTGTTTGGATGTTATATTTATTGTTCTATTTTATATTTTTTATTTATTTTGTTTATATAAGACCTAACTTGCTTTTTCATTTTTCATTTTAGAACATGTATTTATTTGTATTTATCTATATTTTATTTTTAGTTATTTTGTCTTTATATATCTATATTTTGTATGGCACTCTGATCATTTTGCACTAATAGGTATGATGACTTGAGATATGGTCAAATTCAAACTGCCAGCCACTACCTATTCTTTTGGCCTAGGTACTTCTGGACTTTTTTTGGCAGATGACATTTTTCTGTGCTTTATGTTAAGATACAAATCTTTAGTAAAAGTCATATTTTGAATATATGCCTCTTTTGTAATCTCTGTCTTGTCTGTGTGATACAGAACTACATTTGGAAACACCAGTTAAGTTCCATGTTTTTTACTATTCTGAATGTCTAATAAATGCACATATATTGCTCCAGGGGAGTAAGTTATAGTAAAAGCCCAATTGGTAATCATCTTTTTTTATTGTTCCTCTAAAAGTAATCGCTTTAACGGAATACTCTGCTATTTATGAACCCTAAACCCCTTCGGCCACTGGAAGTGACAAAGTGACTCATTCAAGTGTATTGTATGATTTATTCTGTTTAGAGTGTTTTCAGAACATTTTGGTTTATTTTGTCACATAAGCTTTGTAAAAGTCGTATCTTTAAACTCATAGGCTCTGTTAAAAATGGCAAACCCTATTGACCCCAAATCGGCACATAGAGCACTAGACTACTTCAAGGGTCCTTTTTCAATGCATTAGTCATTTTAGCTAATTTATTCCAAATTTTTGCTTTAAATGCACTTTTGATGTAATCTTTTTCAAAATGTTCACAGGGCAAGGGAACCTCCTATCAAAACCTGACTATGAGGAAGGCTCGCTGGCTGAAATTCAGATCGGGCATTACATCTGACTTTTACAGTGCCAGTTGAGGATGTGGGTGGAGCCAATACAGTAAGTGTATGGGGCCAGTGAAGTAAGTGGGTGAAGCCAGGAGAAAGTAGGTGTGGCCTCCGACAAACATTTGAGCATCTGGACTTCATATTTTACAAATTAAGCTCTGAGACAAAGGGTAGTGTTATCAAAAGTATATGCTTCTCTGGCGGAAGGGGTGCTGGGGGCTCCCAACTACGAACTGTACTATGCGGCACCACACTTACAAAAGCTGATGCAGTGGTTGGGTACTGGGTTAGATACAGAACGAAGGGGTATGAGCCGGTGGCAGGAGGGGCACACAGTGCTGGAATGGCTGATGGGCCAAAAGGACTGCAGTCCTGGGAGGGGACCTGTTGACGAGAGTCTCTAGTACGTGCTGGAGGAGTTATATGCAGCCCCAGGCATATTGTATACCTTACACCCCTGAAATGCCTCCGTGGTCGATACCCAGTTGTTCTAAACTTAGGAGAGAATACAATAAACTTCAGTAGATGGAGGAAGGGCTCATTTTATGGGGAAATAGGTTTGATAATAAAAATAGGCCCTTGCGTTCTTTTACAAACATTATGAAAATGTATGAACTGGCCCCGGGTTACCTCCGTATACTGTGCACCGCAGTTACACGCCAGCTCTCCTTGCTTTGAAGCTGTGCCTAGGTGCAGCCCGACCGCTCCCGCCTCCTACAAATACTCCTAACACATGGTCATATTAGGAAGGCAATCACGTGTTTATATGATGTTACTGCTCAACACTGTGGGGCGACAGAACACACTTAAGGACTGGGGGACGAAACAATAGGACCAGCAACAAACGTCGAAGGATTGGCCCCAATGCTTGAGTAAATGTGAAGGCAATATCTAGGAATGGAAGGCTAAAATTCACCCAGTCAAATCAGATTTACTCATGGGTCTTGACTGTCAGTCCTAGGTGTGTGGAAGAGGATGCTGGGTTCTACCACATGGTATGGCACTGCCCAGTGATGGCTCGGTACTGGGAAGGTACTGTTGTGTCTATCAAAGGTGGCTGGATAACCACTGGTGTTTGCTGGGACTAGTGAGACGTACAAAGAAAACAAAGCACATATATAAATGTATACACCATGGTGTATTGCCATGACCTGCAAATCCCCAGTGGTACCTTTGATGGGTGATTGGCTTAGAGGCCTGCTCAAGTGGGTATACTCTCAAATAAATATGCTCTCCAGGTAGGCACATGGGGTTGTTAGCGAACGAGGATATGCCCATCAGAATGGATTCCTAGACAAGCTGGAGGCAAAAATCGAATGATAGACAACCATGATGAGCTGTGAAAAATAGTGGTGTAGTGGAATGCCAGCGCTGTCTCTATTAATGCGGATGAGAGGTGGGCCTTGGGTACAGGTCTATGTGGGGGATAGCAACATAGACGCTGGAAGTAAGGGTGCGGGGGAAGCGGTGCACTATTGAGGCCAAGATCAATATGCTCACCAACAGACTTGGTCACATGAGCGATAGGATCGACAAGCGTGCTGATCGACTTGGACAGCTCAAACACAGGGTATCAGACACTGAGGACAATGCTACGATGCGCAATGAAAAACTGCAGAGAATCGAGAGAGTACTGGAAGTTATTAAGCCAAGAATGAGGAGCTGCTGGCCTGCTCCAGGAGAAACAACATTAGGATCCTGGGCCTCCCTGATTCCACTGCACTGGGCAACATCGAGATCTCTATTGAAGACTTACTGAAGTCCTTCTTTGGAGAACATCTTACTAGCCTGTTCTCACTTGAACACGCGCACTGCTCATTGAGCCATCACTCCCCACACCCACAACCACAGCCCACTGGCACCCTGCCCCCAGCTCCAGCATGACCAATCATCACCTGCCTTCTTCACTACAGAGATTGAGACACAATCCTGCGGCTCAAGTGAGATAAAAGACATACAACATCATGGCAACAAGACTGCCATCTACCTCGACTTTACGCTGGCCGTTCAAACTGTATGAAAATACTTTTTGCCAGCAAAGATATTATTGATCAAGGCTGGCTTGCATTATGCCTTATTATACCCAGCTAAGTGTGGGTCATTGTGGTAAGGTTCTTTAGTAAATACAGGAGCAGGAAGTAGAATGATGACTTCTTTATTCATCAAAAGTACACAGCATCAACCTAACACGCCAGCCTAGATCAGAGGTCTCCGCATAACTGCCGGACCTCGAATCCTCAGCTGGAACCCATGGTACATTCTAATTCTACACCGAAACCATAGAAATAGAATACAACACATCTTCCCCCTTTACACAAAGAACAGAAAGTAAGGAAAAATCATAACTAAACAAAATAATAACAAAACTTGCAGAAGAAAAAAAAAAAACACCACTATTGTAGCACATAATCCTTGAGATAGTAAGGAGCACGTATTCTTCTTTTACCCTCCTTAGATGAAACATTTATCCCAGAAGGATTAACATCAGTAGAAACCACTACATTGCCTTGTGGATAATCAGAACTAGAAACAGTATCATTGGTAGCAGAAACATTTTGATTTAGTGCATCATGCAAAACTGTAGAATCACCACCACCCGATCGTTGAATAGACAATTCATTAGAATGACTGGGAACAAAACAATCTGGTAATGATAAGACAGAATGAATGAAAGGGGTTTCAATGACCCTATCTTCATGAACATTGTTTTTCACCAGAACCACGTTCCTCTTACTCCACCATTTGCCATTTTCAACAAAAACTGCATGTTTGGAAATTTTAACAATACGAGTCATGGGATAAAATTTAGACTTATGACTCTTATTTCCAACCGGTCTTTTAACCTTGATGAGATCACCAACTGCAAATTGCACAACTTTTACTTTTTGTCACAATCATATACTTGTTTCATTTTAAATTGAGCTTTTTCAACAGAATCACGTACTTGTTTTATATCAGGAATCTTTTCAGAACATTTGGTTTGCTCTAAGACCCAATTGGGACTAAGCTTGGAAGAACCAAAACACCCCTTAAGAAGAACAAAAGGAGGGATACCCGTTAAAGAGTGTGGAGTATTATGATAACTCCATAACCTCTCTTGGACAGCTTCAAGAACAGACTCCCCTGAACGGAAGCTAACTGAATGGTTTCTTTTAACATCCTGTTTACTCTCTCCACCATGCCATTTCCCTGGGGACTATATAGAGCCACAGTTAAATGTTTGATACCCATGTTAGTTAAGAAGTCTTGCATAGCATGAGATTTAAATTGCACTCCATTATCTGATACAAGATACTTCGGAACCCCTTCTCTACGAAACAATTCATTCAGCATAGTGATCACTGCTGAAGTGGTAGGTTCAGGTAAAAACTTACATTCTACCCATTTGGAGAAGTAGTCCACCATAACTAGTGCAAATTTCTTGTCAGCTTTAAGATTGTACATTGGACCAATGAAGTCCATCCCTAACTTTTCCCAAGGGCCCTTGGGGAATTCTACAGGATGAAGAGGGGTGTTACGGACTTTCAAGGATTTGTCAGACTCGCAACAACTAACACATCTTCCCACAAAGTTCTCAACATCGACATCCATTCCTGGCCACCAATAATAAAGGCGTAGACGTTTTTTTGTGCCGGTCATACCAAGATGACCTTGGTGAGCAAAATTTAACAATCTTAATTTAAGCGTTCCAGGAGGAATTAGCAAATTTCCCTTCATGACAAAATCATTTTCAATAGTGAGGTCATCTTTTACTTTGTAAAACTGACGTAAACCTTCCTCCAAATTCCTTTCTTCAGGCCAACCATTACTAATATGTCTTTTGATTAAATTTTGTAAATCATCACATTTAGCACATTCCAACCATTCAGAGTTGTTGATGGCACCATCCAACAAAACTAAACCATCAACCATGCCAATGACACATTCAGTATCATCGTTAAAAGAAGTGTAGGGCTCCTCAAGTATAGGGCACCTGGATAAAAAATCAGCTCGGGCATTTTTCCCACCTGGAATGTGTTTGATTAAGAAATTGAATTCAAACATTCTGGAAAGAAGTCTCACTAATCTAGGACTAACCTTATCATGATCTTTCCTGGATAACAAAAAAACAAGAGGCTTATGGTCAGTGACCAGGACAAATCTTCTGCCCCAAAGAAATGTTTCAAAATGCTTGGTAGCCCAAACGCATGCCAAAGCCTCCCTTTCTATAGTGCTATAGTGACGTTCTGTTTGAGATAGCGATCTGGAGGCAAAACCCACCGTATGTTCAACACCTTCTACTAATTGGGAAAGAACCGCACCTAATCCCACACCACTGGCATCAACAGTAACAATAGATTGTACATTATCTGCGAAAGAGTGTAGGGCAGGAGCTTTAACAATAAGGTTCTTTAAGTTGCTGAACGCTCCAGATTCAGTGTCCGTCCAGATAAACTGTTCACCCTTCCTAAGTAGTTTTCGTAAAGGTTCAGTTTGGAGGGCAAAGCTATCAATGAACCGAGAATAATATTCGCATAGCCCAAGAAAAGATCTTAATTGATCTTTATTCTCGGGAGAGGGACTTTCAACAATGGCTTTGACCAGGTCAGATTTGGGTGTGATACCAGATTCAGAAATATGATGACCAAGATAGTCAATTTCTTTAACTAAAAACTTGCACTTCTCTTTTTTAACTGTAAATCCGTTTGACTCTAAAATTTGTAATACGTTAGACAAATTTTCAAGATGTTCCTTGGAATTTTTAGAAAACACCAGAATGTCGTCTTGGTAAGCAAGAACATTGTTGCACTCCCCAAACAATTTATACATTAATTTCTGAAAAACAGAAGCAGCAGATGCTAAGCCGAAAGGCATTCGCAAAAATCTAAAAGCACCAAAAGGAGTTTTGAAAGCCGTGAGAGAGCGGGAGTCTTCAGAAAGTTCGACTTGATGATAGGCGGATCTTAAATCCAGGCATGAAAAAACTTTGGCACCGCCCAACTGAGCTAACATCTCTTGAATTTTAGGTAATGGAAAGCAATCGATTAAAATACTTTTGTTCAATGATCTTAAGTCAATGCAAAGTCTGATGTCCTTTGTACCCTTTTTCTTTGCAACGACGATCGGAGAAATCCATTCCAATGAATCGATCGGTTCGATGACCTTATCAAAGCAAAGATTCTCCAAGTGTTGTTTTAATTGGTCTCTAATGCATATTGGAACATTCCTTACTTTGTGAATGATGGGAACCGCATTCTTCTTTAAAATAATTCTATGTTCAAAATTATGCACAAGACCTAATTTGTCCTTGAATAATGAATCGTGTTTAGTAAGTAGTTGCTGCAGAGAAGGAATTTCAGAAATATCCACTAAAGAAATAGGACATGAAGTGCCTGGTCTTAGTACCATACCAAACTTCCCTTGATCTTTCCACCCTAGGATGTTATAACCTTTTTTTGCCACGTACACTTTAGTGAAAATTACTCGATCTTTGAATTTAATATTATTGAGAAAGGAACCTAGCATATCAATATTGTGCCCTCCAAAAGAAATGGTGCGAATATCTGGTGGAGATAATGGAATAGAATTCCAGTGCTTGTAAAATAAAATGTCAGTGACAAAAGTTACTGGAGAACCAGAATCTACAGTTACTTGTGTTTGTACGTCACCAATGGTAACATCGCACAACGGACGATCCTCATTTGCATCAGAATCAATTGAGAGCACAATCTTTTTAAAAGTTTTGACAGTGCAAACATTATTCTCTGAGGTATCCTCCACACTTTCAAGTGTGCTAATTTTGTGAGGATTCTTACACATGCGTGTGAAATGTCCATGCTTCTTGCAATTAATACAAAGTTTACCAAGAGCAGGGCAATTCTTAGCATTGGCTAAATGTGTAAGAGATCCGCATCTATAACAAGCACTTTGCTTCTTGTACTCTTTGGGCTTGTTGTAATTAAATTTAGGTTTGGTGCTTAAAGCGTACACTGGTTCCGTTACAGGTTCAGTTACAGCCTTATTTAGTACTTTTTGTGCTACAACTGATCTTTCAATACCCCTAGCTAACTCCAGAGTTTCATTCAAAGAGGGGTTTCTACAACAAAGTAGTCTTTCTTGTACTTTTTGTTAAAACAGTTTACAATTAGTTGGTCCCTTAAATAGGAATCAATGTTGCCATCAAATTCACATGTGGCAATTAAAACTCTCAATTCAGCTAGAAAAGTGTCTATAGACTCAAATTCAAATTGACGTCTAGTGTAGAACTTATGCCTCTCCACTACTACACTAGTTTCATCAACAAAATAGTTAGCAAGTCTACACACTGCCTCTTTGTAAGTATCCCAATCAGTTTCATCAGGTTGGGTGGCTAACGGCAAATGATCAAAAATACGTTGAACTTCAGAACCAAGATTATTGTAAAGGAGAGCTAGTTTCCTAATTGGATCAAATTTCGCCCGTCTAAGGCTATTATGTAGCTGGTGAAACCTTTAAACCATTGCTTCCATTTGGTTTTAGGAATACCTGGTTCTGGTAAAAAGTGTGGGGGACAAGTAAAATTTTGCATTTTAGGAGGTTAAATTTGAATTATAAAAAAATGCAACCACAAAAGATGAGTTTCCTAAAATGTGCTGAGTAAGGAAACAATTCCATAAATTAGAAAAACAGTGTACATTACCCAATAATAATGATGCTACAGTTGAATAATAAATAATGATGCCACAGTTGGATAATAAATAATGATGCCACAGTTGGATAAAAATTCAGCACGAAAATCAGTAACAGTGTAAATGTCACTTGGATATAGGAGATGAATAAAGGTGCTCAGGTGTGCGTGTCACCGACTTTAGGAGGATAAAGGTGCACGCAAATTGAATATAAACTTGTGGAGCGTGTAAAAGCTTTAAAATAGTGAAGGTGTGCGTGTCACCGACTTTCTTATGATAAAGGTGCACGCTTAAAATGGTGAAGGTGTGCGTGTCACCGAGTTTCTTACAATGAAGGTGCACGCAGATTTGGTTGTTTCCGATGATATGAAAGGTGTGCGTGTCACCGACTTTGTTTTGAAGAAGAAACTGGAGGTGCGCGCTCAGCTGCTGAAAAGGTGTGCGCGTCACCGACTTTAACGTGAGGAATAAATGAATTAAGGTGCGCGCTCAGTTGCTTTTATTGAACAACTATGGTAAAGTGCCTTCCCAAGATGGCGGCACGTTGCGTGACCCCGTGTCACCCTTACGTGAGGACGTGACGACGTGAGCAGAGCTGGAGATGGGAAAGAGAGGAATGGCCGGGAGGCAGCAGAATGTCCGAGGAGTGAAGATTCTGACTGTGCGTGCAGATAGGACAATGCGCTCGCGAAGTGGCAGTTAGGTGAAGGTCAGGCCGGAAAACTTTAGGCTAAGATGAGGAACCAAACACAAAAAAAATATACGACCTGTCGCCAACACGCCACTCTTGCGCTAGAGTCCGCCTCAATTTTGCAAGTGACAGTCTGGGAATGTCGATTCCACACGCCGGTAAAGTCTATGAAGTCCCAAAGAGGAGTTAGGAAGAGCTGTACGGTGTACTTTGATATCCCAATCGTCGCCAATTGTGGTAAGGTTCTTTAGTAAATACAGGAGCAGGAAGTAGAATGATGACTTCTTTATTCATCAAAAGTACACAGCATCAACCTAACACGCCAGCCTAGATCAGAGGTCTCCGCATAACTGCCGGACCTCGAATCCTCAGCTGGAACCCCTGGTACATTCTAATTCTACACCGAAACCATAGAAATAGAATACAACAGTCATTGTCCAGGGGAAGTTCCACATTTTCACCGACCCTAAGTTGGCTCTGAAATTCTGTCATCGGCAAGCCCAAAGATCTTTGGAGGGAGGCTGTCCGTAGGGACTCCCTGCCAGCCTACACATCCCAGCAGACTTGCTGCTAGGACGAGATTGGAGCTACATTGCCCTTTGCTTTTCCACCCAGGTGCCTTTAAGACCCTGCACTGCCTCCCACATCACTGGACTGCCTCAGAATCCTCCCGCCAGCCTACATATTCCAGCAGCCTCCGCTGCTAGGATGAGATTGGAGCTACATTGCCCTTTGTTTTCCTGCTAGGAGCCTTTAAGATCCTGCACTGCCTCCTGCATTGCAAGACTCCCTCCGATCCCTCCCGCCAGCCTACACATCCCAGCAGCCTACGCTGCTAGGACAAGATTGGAGCTAGGTTACCCTTCGTTTTCCCACCCAGGTGCCTTTAAGACCCTGCGCCGCCTCCTGCATCACCAGAAGCGAGCAGGCATCGCCCAGGCAAACCCTGGGCCAAGGGCGGGCACGTCTTTTCCTGTCAGAGCCAGAAGGAGGCTCGAACGGGCCACCTCCTCCTGCCCCTGCGCTGCCTGCTTCCTCTGCCCCTGCCCTGCCTGCTTTCCCTTTCCCTGCGCTGCCTGCTCCCCCTGCCCCTGCACTGCCTGCTCCCCCTGCACTGCCTGGTCCACCTACCCCTGCGATGCCTGCTCTCCCTGCCCCCCCTGCGCTGTCTGCTTCCCCTGCCTCTGCGCTGCCTGCTCTCCCTGCCCCTGAGCTGCCTGCTCCCCCTGTGCTGGCTTCCCCCCCTGTCCCTGCACTGCCCAGGGCCACTAGGTCCTCCTCCCAGAACCACGATGGAGGACCCTGCACTCCCACGCAGTGGGCATGCCGACAGCGCCACCAACACACCCCCGGTTGGACCACGCCCAGCACCAAGATCCGGACCCTCCCGCCACCCACCACTACACTGCCAAGGAACTCCTGGACCTGGGCGTAACAGCTGGGCCTCCTCTCCGCAATCAACCAAGGACATTTCACCTGCCGACAGTACCACTTCTCCTGTAACACTGCCAACCAAAGACCCCCCCCACTGCCACCCAGAAGACCACGAACACCCCGCAACCACTCCAATGTATGCTACTCAACGCCGGCTCCCTCTGCAAACACGCCATGGAAATCTGGGACACGATCACCACCATCTCCACAGACATTGCCTTCATCACCAAAACGAGGCTCAACTCTTCTTCATACCCTGGCATCACAACCGCCACTCTCAAAGGCTACAAGATGATACACCGAGATTGCACCAACTAACAAGGCTGAGAAATCACTATCATCTTCAAGGAAACCATCCAATGCACCTTCACCCGCGACAACCCCACACCCCTCATGCAACACCTCAATTTCCTACTACAAACGACACAAAGAACATGATAAGAGGCACCCTCGTGTATAGACCCTCGGGACCCCAAACAACTTTCTGCTATGCCATCCCTAACCTCATCGCCCCCCCCTAGCAATCGACTCTTACCACTATGTTCTACTAGGCGACCTCACCTTTCACATCGACGGCCCCATGGCCGCAAACTCCATCGCCCTCCTGGAAAACCTGAACAACATAGGCCTCACCCAACTGGTCAACGAACCCACGCACAAAGCAGGACACATACTTAATCCCATTTTCACCTCCAGCGACAGAATCGCATTCAGCCACAGCACAGACCTCACCTGGACTGACCACACCATCGTACACTTCACCATTACAGACACCCAGCACACCATCACCAAGCACCAGACCTCCTCCCACCGAAGCTGGAGCAAGGTCATTGATACCTAGTGGTCACAGGCCCTCACCACCTCCCAACCCAAGCCCTCAGCAGACCTCAACCAGGCCATCCAGAACGTCGCCGCCTGGATCAACAGCAGCGCTGACAGAGTCACCCCACTGAAACCAAGAAAATCCAACAAGACTTCAAAACATGCCAGCTGGTACACCCTAGAGCTCAGGACCACCAAGCACAATTGCCACCAACTGTAGAAACAATGGCACGCCACTAAGAACCCCGCTAACAAAGCCGCTCAGAGAAGAGCCCTCAGCAACTATCACCAGCACATCACGGAAGCCAAGAAAGCAGCCACCATCACCCGCATCGAATCTGCGGCCTACCACACGAAGGAACTCTTCAAAATAGTCAAAGAATTCTCGAACCCAACAGCCACAGAGAACACCATCCACTGCTCCCAAGAACTCTGCGACTCGGTCTCACACTACGTCCACAGCAAGATCACCAACATCTACAACAATTTCAATCTCCTACCCACCCCCCTCAACCCCTATGACCTCAAACAACCAGCGAACAACAGCCAAACCATCACCACCTGGTCTCAGCTCACAACCCTGTCCACCTCAGCCATCATGTCTCTCATTCACTCCGGTGCGCCCACCGACCCCTGCCCCCACCGCCTCTTCAACCTCAGAACAAACCCTATCAGCACTCAACTCACCAGAATCGTCAACACCTCCATCTCCACAGTAACCTTCCTGGGCAGATGGAAACACGCAGACGTCAGACCCTCCTAAAGAAACCCTCCACCAACCCCAGCGATCTCAAACATTACTGTACGATATCCTTGCTCCCATTCCCGGCCAAAGTCCTGGAGAAAGCCATAAACTAGAAGCTTACCAAATTTCTGGAACAAAACCACCTTATGGACGCCTCACAATCAGGATCTTGGGCTATACGCACAACACCAAGACTGCGCTGATTTCCACCACCGACAACATCAGAACACTCCTCGACCACGGAGAAACTGCAGCCCTCATCCTCCTCGACCTCTCTACGGTGTTCGGCACCGTCTCCCACAACACCCTCATCAACAGACTCCACAACATGGGCATAAAGCAAGACGCCCTCAAGTGGATTGCCTCCTTCTTCACAGGACGCACACAGAGCATCAGGCTGCCCACCCCTCAACCTCCGCACCCAAAGACATCATATGCGGTGTACCCCAAGGATCATCCCTCAGCCCCACCCTGTTCAACACCTACATGACCCCCCTCACAGACGTCATCAGATTCCATGGCCTCACCATAATTTCCTACGCAGACAACACTCAACTAATGCTCTAGCTCACCAAGGACCCCACCAACGCCAAAACCAACTTCTCCAACGCCATGACCAATGTAGCCAATTGGTTGAGAGACAACTACCTCAAACTCAACTCCAACAAAATAGAAGTACTGATCCTTGGGAACAACACCTCTGCCTGGGACCACAGCTGGTGGCCAGCTCAACTTGTACCAACCCTCACACCTACAGACCATGCATGTAACTTAGGGATCATCCTCGACACAAGTCAAAGCAGTTGCCTCCTCCTGCTTCCACACACTTTGCATGCTCCGCAGAATCTTCAGATGGATCCCAACCAACAGGAGAAAGACCATCACTCAGGCCCTTGTCACCGGCCGCCTCAACTATGGCAACACTCTCTATGCTGGCATCTCCACCCAGCTCCTCAGAAGGCTCCAGACTATACAGAACGCTGCAGCCAGACTCATTCTGGACCTCCCCAAATGGGCACACATCGCCCTCTACCTGAGAAACCTCCACTGGCTCCCCCCCCCCAGACAAGATGTAAATTCAAGATCCTCATGCACGCCTACAAAGCCCTCCATGACCTAGGACCTTCCTACATTAACCATGGACTCAATTTCCACCAAACCTCCAGACATCTGCGCTCCGCCATATTCGCTTACACCCCTTTCATCCGTCTCAGTCATACAGGTGGCAGCTCCTTCTCCTACATCGTGGCCAAGACTTGGAACGACCTGCCCCTCCAGCTCCGTACAGCGCTCTTGCTGGCAGACTTCGGAAAGAGACTCATGACATTGCTCGTCGACGCAACAGAGACATAGCGCCCAGATACCCCTAGGGGTAACAGTGCTGCGCTTTACAAATGCTGATTGATTGATTGAGGTGTGGCGGCCGCAGACAGCTATGGCGGTTGACTGAGCAATAATGATTGCTCCTATGGCTTGACTTTATATCCGGCTGGTTCTCCAACTGATGGGAATTAATAGAATGCTTGTCATCAGAAATGCTTAAGTTAGACTACGGGCTACATTTCTACTGCCTGAACATCTAACTCTATCTTTGTAAAATATGTGATATTATTAATCATGTGAACTGCTGATGCCTTGCTTCTCTTGAATGGTGTGTGCATAATTTGGCTTGGCTGCCCTTACTAATTATCAGTTGACTTTTATTCACATCTAGCAGAGTGCTAGCTGGCTAAAACAGGCCCTCAGCACCTGCCGCCCCTCACAGGGAGATACACAAATAATCGCACCAGACATGTTGGCTCCCATTTGATGACCCGGCCACCCATCATGATCTTGAAACATGAGGTTTGCCTGACCCCCTGGGGTGGTTCCCACTTGATCTAAGCTGGCGCCTCATGTTGGAGGCCCTGAGTTTTCTGTTTTGGATGTTTTTCAACTGGTTGGGGGTGCTGAAGTGGGTGGCGGTTGGAGTTCTCATGCTATTGTTTTGGGGGGTTTTGTGCAACTTTCAACTACTGCTGGAAACACTGGATATGCTGTATGACTATGAAATGGCAGCAACTGCCGAGCTGTAGCTGGGTTTTACGCATTGTTCGTCTCTGAAAAAAATGACTGGTGTTATGCTAATGTCCTGGAATATGGGAGGCCTGAGCATTCTATGGAAGGTCAGGCAGGCATTCACCTATTTCAGGAGGCATGGGGTTAATATAAGGCTGCTCAAAGGAGCTGCACGTCACGGACTACTCTTGAGCCGGGTGAGAGCCAGATGGATTGGTACAGGGCAAATTGCCACTTACTTTGCCCATGTCAGGGGAGTGGCAATTTTGATTAGAAGAGGTGGTCAGCGGTAAAAGCTTGGAGTCATCAGCGATAAGGAAGGTAGATATCTTATCATGCATGGTGTCCTTATGGGGAAACAAGTTACAGTGGATTGTATATATGGCCCTATTACAGGTTACCCTAATTTTTCATCTGTCTCTGGCATAAGATCATTAGCCTAGGACACACCACTGTGGTATGAGGAGGCGATTTCAATGTGGTTTTGAACCCGACTCTTGTTAAGTCCCAATCGGAGCACTGCCCATCCACATGCAGCTTCCCAGTTACACTCCATTGTGGCAGACTATGACCTGGTGGATATCTGGCATGAGAGACACAGAGGGGTAATCAAGGGTAGGTGCATCACAACATCCCACAAGACTGGTCTCATATAGACTATTGGTTAGTCACAAGAGATCGCATCAAGTGGACGCACCAAATGGAACACAAGCCTCGAACACTCTCCAATCATGCTCTTGTAGCGCTGATCTTGACTCTCGTGGCTGCAGGGGACCGTGCCTTTACCTGGAGCTTATCACCTAATGCTCACAGAGGCACGGTATTTTGATCTGACATCAGACATGACATTGTGGACTTCTTTGTTAATAATATCTAATCCTTAGAATCCCTTTGCATGCTCTGGCAGGCCTTCAAAGTCTACTTTCGTGGAGTATGTCAAAACTGCATGGGGTTGTGCGCACTTTGTGTGCTCACCTCGGTCAACTGTAATGTGGGGGCCTGTGCAACCTTGCAAACTTGAATCTAAATACTTTATCTCAAATGATGAGCGCCATTTAGCTGCCCTACGCGGCAAACTCTCTGAATACAATGAGACTGCTGAGCAAGAAACCCATTACCTGTTTAGTGAAGCCACAGCCAGACAATATCGGGAGAGGGATAGAGTTGGCAGGACTCTTGCTGCCCTACCGTGGAAAAATGGTTGCAGTTCCCACATCACAGACCTGTTGACTGAAGAGACACATATATGCCACTTTACTGGCGACATTATGCAAGCTATGGTGAAGTACTACGCTGCTCTCTACTGGTCGAGCCTCTTCTTGACCCCAGGCAGCATGACTGATTATCTGGACTCTAGTCAATTGCTGTGGCTTGATGATACCCATAGGCAATGTCTGGATGCCGCCTTTGATGAAGATGACATTGTGCGCATTAGAAGGAGCATGCACAGTGGCAAAGCTCCTGGATTGGATAGCCTCACTACACAGTTCTATCAAGAATCGTGGCACTTCTGCACCCACATTTGAAAGCTGTGTATGAGGAGGCAAAACCTACTGGTGTGCTCCCCCCATCAGTGAGAGAGGCCATGCTGAATACTGTACTCAAGCCTGAAAAGCCCTCGGGCCTTTGTGACTCCTACTGACCTATCCATGATCAATGTTGATAATAAAATACTAACCAAACTTATAGTGGATCGGCTGCCCCCCCCCCTCCTCCTCCCAGAGATTGTTAGACACGACCAGTCTGGATTCGGACCAAGCAGGTTCACTGCACATTGTTAGCTATGTTTGCCGTGGTCCCCTCTGTGAATCCTGAAATCTTGATGGTGACCCTTCTCTAAGGTGTTTGATTCGCTGGAATGGCAAGACTTCTTTGCATTACTTCACAAATTTGGGCTTAGTTCCACATTCCTCCAGCAGATTGAACTGCAGTGCTTTATCCCCAGCCTACTGCTCACATATTGGTGAACGAGGATGTATTGGCCGCTTTTCCAATGGGTCGAGGTACCTGCGAGGGATGCTACTATCCCCGATATTATACACCATCGCTATGGAACCGCTCGCTGCGCGATAAAGGCAGCATCTTGTGGAACATGGGTTGACCTACACCTCCCAGAAACTGCTAGTCTCGATGTACACAGACAATGTTACCATCTAGGTAAAAAAAACCTGAGGTCAATCTATTGCCCATCTCGCACGAGTTCATCTGCTTTGGCGGACTGGTAGGGAAAAACCATAAATTGGTCCAAATCAGTAATTTTCCCACTGATGTCTGACAAAACCAAATGTAACTTAGTCTTCCCATTAAATCCCTGCGACTAAATATCTGGATGAGTAATGACAGGGGGAACTTTGGGGGAGAACTACGGCAGAACAGTTTTGTGGATGGAGGAGCGGGTCTCAACTTGGACCAAACTTGTACTATCCACTGCCAGTCAAAGTTGTGATTCTGCCTAAGTTTTTGTATCTTTTCGTAAATCTACCCATGCCGCTAACAAAGGCCTTGTTTGCCCACCTTTGATCCCTTATGTTTAAGCTGGAATGGGCAGGAAGACAGCCAAGACAGGCATGAGAGAAGCTAACCTTGCCATTTGAACAAGGTGGCCTACGTTCCACAGATGTAGAATTTTATTATTGTGCACAGACGCAGTTCATCCATCAGTGGATTCATCCGTCACTCTTTCTGCCACATGTCGTGATCGAAACTGAATACAGCTCCCTTCCCGCTGGAAACTACTGCGTCTTCAAGGCAAAACAGACACAGTGATATATACGGCGCAGGCGTGGGATTGGCTCCGCCGGACGGCCCGGCAGTCCATCTTATATTCTAGGGGGTTGCGTCTTGCACGGAAGTCGGCCTTGCCCCTTACAACATACTCCCAAGTGTGCTCTCAGTTGCAGAATACAAGGCTAGAGTGGATTGGCGATATATACCCCAAAAGCAGTTTTCTCAATTTACAGGATTTGCATTCTCATGTTGCTCGACCCCTCTGGATGTGTACTTTTATTACTACATAAAAACAGGGCACAAGTCCTAAAAAAAGAAGTGGGTAACTCACCAAGTTAGGCAGAATGGGCGTGACATCACTGTGAGTGACATGCATGTTCAGTTGGTCTATCATGAGTACACTTGAATATATTAAAAGATTTAACAAGTATTATGCTGATCAGTACTTTAGTCTGTGGCATACTAACCATGGCACTTAGAACAAAGCAGTTAACACATTGGAATAAAGATGCTAGAAACTGCAATTGTGAACTATAAAATGTATTAATCTACCCAAGATAGCACCATTGTATACACCGACAATTACAAACACTCTGATAATTATAAGAAAAAAATGCAAGTTGCAAACTGTATTTGATATCCAGAACATGGAGATCTGTGCTGTCTCCTAGATGTGCATAAGACCCGATGGGGCCATGCTGTGTTGGAAGATGGACCATGGCAGGTGTGAGCAGGACAGAGAAATGGGGCTTCAGGTGTACACATAAGCAGAGAGCTTTGTTTAATTGGGTGGCTCTGGGGTAACGTCTGTAAGCTGTGGCACATAAAAAGAAGGCTACATATATTAGAAGACTTTAAGCATTTTGGTGATTGACGGACAGATGACATCATGCTGGCCCGGTTATTTATTCCTTAGAAATACTTCAAAGGCATTCCATGGATATCCATCCAGCTGGAACCCATAAATATTACTATTCCAAAGAGCTGAAGGGATTTTGGCTGCTGTGAGAGAAGCATGTTGCCTTTAGTGAAAATTCGATCAAGTTCTATGGAACAATTTGTAGTCCCTGGTGCAAGGAAAATAAACTAGATTGAAGATTAACATCATAGCACACGCCCCCGTACTGAGACAGTTACAGGTGGAAGGGTGTTCATATAAGTACTGGGACGAAGGAGTGTGAATCAGAGTGCTGATGATTACCAGTAAGTAATCAAACCATTGAATCTTCGTCCCATTCCTTACTCAATTAGGATATATGTAAGTGGCATGCCTTGGTCACGATCCACCAAGATACTGATAAGTATATGACAGTAAACAAACCCTCAGTGCCACTTGTCTATAAACAACTGCAAATTATACACACTCAAAATAACTCTAACGAATTTGTGTGAGGTACTTGACAGGATGGTGTTTCTGGAGCTGTTAGTTTAAATGTTATGTGAAGGACAAACATGAAGATATAACCCAAGCTGCAAACCCTTAAGTACAAAGTTCCTTGAGCTTTAATTCCACACCTTACACTGCTGTGAGCAACAGTAATAAAAGAAAACATGAAGAACATTTCCATATACAATAATGCAGAAGGCAACATCACTAAATAAGCAAAATCATCTAAAGACTATATTTCTAGCCTTTATTTATAGATACTTCAAACAGCAAACATGAATAGAAAGTACTTTAGAATGTGTTTTAGAGCTTTGGCAATGATCCATGTCTACTGCTTACAGTAAACAAAAACAGAAAAGAAATGTTACAATAGAATACATACAATTTTGTTTACATTCCTATTTAGTATCTTGTGCAGGAAGAGCAAACTCTTAAAACACCAAACCTCCACCCACACTCTAACTGCTGTTCTTTAAGTATCCCTGACCCTCCCGGTACTCACTGGTCCCACTCCAAGTGCTTTTATATTTCACTAAGGAGGGCGCAGCTCATGTTTAATAATTATGGTACATGGTGGAGGGGCAGAGAAGGCTAATGAGATGGGACACAAACAAGATTTATGTCAGCAGTGCAAGTTAGGGCAGTCCTTTAAAACAGTTCCAAAACACTACTAACTCCCTTACAGTGTTGCCAGATTTTTAGAACACTCTCTAGCCCAAAGCAAACCAAAAGAAGCCCAATATTGCTACTCTAAAGAAGGGGCTTGGACACGATCATGCCGCTATTAAATGAAGAATGTTGCTGGACCATTTTACAGAGGTGGTAGTACGAAGAATGTCTGCCCATGCTAACTGCTTCTTTTGTCTCCAGTGAGTCCTCGCAGCAGCTCTGTAAAGTTTCCCAGGTCTATGGATGGTGCTGCTCCAGTCCAAGGTTTTTTTTTTTTATCCAGGGACTTGTTGTTTTGATTATTCCATTATAAAACAGGACTTCAAGTCCCAGAGTTCAAAGTCAATACCTGGACTGGACCAGCACAGAAACCTGGCAGCTATTTCGCGGGAAAGGCCAGACAATGGCGCAGTATAAAGTTGCATACCAAGGATGCCATGGTGCAAGCCATGGAAATTGTCCCTTCGACTGTTGGGAAAACACAATACTGCAACTATCAAGGATCAATGGGCCATTCAGGGCTTTGGGTTCTGGTGCCACTGCACCAATTGTAGCTACGCTCCTGGAATTACCCCTTTCTTATCCATATAACTCAGTCACGATCAGGTGGGCCTCAAGCTGTCACTCATTCCAGGAAATTCTACTTCACCTTCAGTTATAAAACTTGCAAAACAGGTGTATAACAATAGCATTTGGTGCAATTGGATTCAGAAGTTATGGCATTTGAATTGGCTTTTGGAGAAATGCCTGCCCATCAAGATTTTTAAGTAGCTTGGAGCCATACTCTCTATTTCTTTATCCTCATTAAGGCATTTTACCTATGTTGTGTATTTCATGCTAACTGTATAAAAATTAATGGAATTTAACAAACTGATGGATGTCTAGCCCAGTGTGCTAAACCAGCAACACTTTCATGCATAAAGGATCATGGGTTCCAGTGCTAACAAAGTAGAGGATTTCAAAATGGGTCATAGCGACATGCTATCACTCTGTGTGAACAGTTTATCATTAACCTGAGAATTGGGCATTGAAGCTTCTGCAAATGCAGGTGAATAACGGAGGCGGGTTAGTGTGAAAATGTGCGAGACAAAGCTGCTCTTTTAAGTGCTTCACTCATACTTCATGACTCTGCGCTGACTGAGAATGTTACCAACAAATATTAATAGCCCAAAGTCATTTTAAAAATAGCCCAGGATTTGGCAACCCGCACAAATTAACGTTTCCTCTTCGGGCACAAGTCCACCCCCCCTAAAAAAGAAGTGGGGGGACTAACTAAGTTAGGCAGTATGCGAGTGACTTCATGGCGCATAACATCACAGCGCGTGACATTGCATGTGGCATCACAGCAATTGGCATCATAACCCATGACCTCACAGGAAGTGACATCAGATCTTAAGACCTCACACATGTTTAGCAGGTCTATCATGAGTACATTTGAGTGCATTACAATAATTAACAAATGAGATTTTGCTTTGGGGTTGTGCCAAAATATTGACGCAACCCAGACGCACAATCTGAGCCTTAGCTTATACATTTTTTTTTTTTAAACCCTGCCACAAAGAAATTGGCAACAAGGAGAAACATGGCAGTAAATCTGTTCTGCTTAAATGGTTGCAATGCCTGTATTTTAAAATAGCTTAGGGGTTAAGGCACCTGCTGCAGGGATCTTTGTGTATCAGCTAAATCTCAGGGAATAATAATAATGATAAAATAACTCTGGAGGATAATGTATTTGCTGGAGAGATCTGTGTTTTGCCTCGTCCTAGTTTTGAATCAAAGTAGCATAGAGGTTTAATATGTCTTCTGCAAAGCACCTTATGCAACACACAGATGACAGGTTTTTATTGTATGCAAATGGGTAAGTGGGTTACTGCTTTTAAGACAGAGATCCTTTTGTTACTTGCAGTTCATAAATTGTAATCCTTCTAATATAGCACAGTGAGGTATTAGGGGCATGGGGCTCCTACACCTTGTAACCCTCAATGTCTTATGTAACACATCCTTTATATTGATGTACACACATATGATTTATTGTCAATGTATAATCTGTATGTGTGATGTAAAGTGATCTGACACCCTGCAATGGGATGAGTAGTGGCACTACTCATCCCAATGCAGGGTGTCAGAGCGCTTTACATCACATGTACACAAATAACAATTTAAATACCGCTACTTTCTTTTATTTCTTTTATAGTGCTTTAGCACTACTGTAGTGCTAAAGCGCTATAAAAGAAATAAAACAAAATAGTGGTATTTAAATTGTTATGTGTGTAAATACTGGGGCGACCAACACATCTGACTTTCTTACAATGCTTGCGTTTCTCTTATATACAGGGAATGAACAAAGTCAAAAGCATTCATATCTTAAGTACCTGTGAAGTGATAACAAGCGTTGAGCCTTTGTTTCCCCTCCATTACATCTAGGTGTGAGGCTCCCAGCCAGGATACTGCAACAAAAAGAGGCCTAATGGCCCCTTAACTTCGGCTTTTGTTATGGGTGAAGCTGGAATCTGTTAATCCCCTTCCCAGCATGCACTGCAAGTTGCTGCTCGGAACAAAAGCAGACAACGTGCAGGCTCTGCTGAAAGTGTCCTGGTGTCTGAAAATTACACTGGGACGAGTTCAGCATATTTCTGTGAATTCCGGGAGAAGTAGGAAAGGAACGTGGCACTCTGCTTTGCAGCAGGATAGACAGCGTCCACCCTCTGAAACAAGTGGGTAGACGGAGTCTACCTGCGTCTACCCTCAACTCGAGCTCTGCATACAAAGTATTTGTAAGCAAATACATGTTACATTCCCTCCGGAGCCTGAAAGCTTCCTGACACTGGACAACATACTGGCTTCACCCTCCTCTTGGTGGACTGATTACATGACTATATGCAACTAAGTAGGACAAGGCCCCCATTGTCAAGCCCAGTGCTTGTTATGATTTGCAGTGAGAATGTAGCATAGACATTTCTGACCATCAATGATGATCCTGTTGTGCTCAAACGGGGGCAATGTCCCCAAATTATAGGCTACGACTCATACATATAAACTTTTTGCATAGGTCTATTGCACACTGCTTCAACTGTATTAAATGGGCTTGGTGAGCGAGACATGCTATCACAGATGCAGTGATAGTGGAGCAGATTGTCTGCATTTGGCATGGTAGTGCCCAGGTGTGGCTGCTTACTGGACCAGTGTTTGACTGCATTGAGAAGGTTACTATGATTCTTGACCCAGGCTCCGAGTAGTGGCCTTGTTGGGCTTTGTGGAGGGGACTACCCCTGGAGCATGCAAGCTTGCTTACTGCTATGCTATGATGCTGCTGCTAGCAAAGAGGCGAGATGGAGATGTACTGGGCTGGCTGCGCAACACACACCCCTCTATCCCCCCTTCCCCCCGGTTCGACTGTTGGATCAAAGACGTTGCATATTGCCAGTAACAGTTGGTGGAAAAATGGTCCTTTATGCCTGCCAAGAACAGGCGGATGAATATCTGGACCCCCTTTGAAACCTATTAGGCATTACGACCAGACAGCATCAGGCGGAGAATGAATAATCCCTACAACAGGAGACAGAAGCCTCATGATGACTGTTGAGTGTATCGCATGACTGACATGGTTTGTCGCCTCCTACTCCCTTTGATACCCCCCCAGCCCCTTCTCCCCCAACCTCATTTAGGGCCCAATTCACAGAACTAACTTAAGACAAAATCCTAAACTTACTACCATTTTGGTATTCACAGAATGCACTTACTACTTTTGGTATTAACAGAATGCACTTACTACTTTTGCTATTCACAGAATGCACTTACTACTTTTGGCATTCACAGAATGCACTTACTACTTTTGGTATTCACAGAATGGATTTACGACTACTAACTTTACGTCCGCACTCGGGCCGGAATTTCCGCACCCGGAGCGGGAATTCCGCTCTCGGCCCGCAATCTTCGCTTCCCGGGCCGGAATATCCGATTCCGGACCGTAATACACGAACTGTGGCCGTTGATCATTTTCCTCAAGGGTAAACACCTGTCCAAGTGCCTACCATCCCCCACTATGCATCAGCTGACACACTGCAGCCAATCCCAGCCCTGCAGCATGTATGAATGCAGAGCAGACACACACAAACCCTTTCAACATGTCGCTGAATGTTTGTTGCTCTGCCCCTTGCCATGCGGCAAAACTACTTGAGGAGGAGGAGGAGGAGAGCAGAGAGGATCTTCAGACAGAGGATCAACCTATTTGGAAGTCCAGCCAAGATGTCAGGGCCAGGTACCGTTTCCCTCCAGAAGTCATCTTGGAGATGGTATGTGTGTGGGAGCAGGAACTTGACTGTGACCTGCTGCTCCCATGCCATACCAGCATATCTCAAGATCCTTTCTGCTCTCCATTTCTTTGCCACTGGGTCATTCCAAAGGGTCACCAGTGACCATGTCGGCATTTCCCAGGCAAGCCAGTCGCGGTGCCTGCATCAGGCACTGAGATGCATCACTGCTAGAGCCCACAGCCACATACAAATGCCCCATACACTGGCCAGGAGACAAAGTGCAGCACGAGATTTCTATCTCATTGCTCACTTCCCACGTGTGCTGGGTGCAATTGATTGTACCCATGTGGCCCTTCAGCCACCCCGCCGCATTGCACACATCTTCTGCAACAGACACCGATGGTATTCCATCAATGTGCAAGCTGTCTGTGATGCCAGTGGGAGATTCATTGATGTGCATGCAGTGTTCCCAGGCAGTACCCATGACAGCTTCGTATTCCACATGTCACCTCTTGCCCGGCGGATGGCTCCGGGAGAATTTGGCAACATGTGGCTACTGGGTAAGTACCAAGCACTAAAAATGAGGGATATGGGTTATTGAAATGTCTGAATGCCACCTAACATTAACCATTGTACAATAAGAATCATAAAGCTACATACATGGTCTCAACAGACACTGCATGCACTAAAGTATAGATCATGTCCTGTGCAAATCAAAGAGGGAAATGTAACCAACTGCCCTTTCTTCCCTCCTCAGGCGACGCTGGGTATGCACTCTCCCCACAACTCCTCACCCCTTACAGGCGTGCAAACACTGTACCTCAGCGTAGGTACAATAGGGCACACATACGGACTAGAGCCATCATAGAGCGCACTTTTGGTCTGATGAAGTCGCGATTCAGATGTCTTGACCGTACAGGGGTTATGCTGCTGTACTCCCCTGAAGTCATGAGCAAGATCATATTAGCCTGTTGTGTTTTGCATAACATTGCTTAAATGCATGGCTTACACATACCTCTGGAACCTCGGCTAGCTCTGAATTTGGGAAACCGGGCCATTGCACATAACCGAGGTCAGAGTATGCAAGTCCGTGATCAGCTCGTTGCCACGTTTTTCACATAAGCAACCTGTAGTGTCATGGACAAAATGTGGTTTGCTGTCTGTTGTCAATGATGAAACTTGGATATAAACGACTGTTTCAATAAATTCCATCCTGAGACTACTTTGCAAGCCACACTAACTGCATGTAAATCACAGCTGTTGACTCCCCCACAAATGATGGGCCCACAACGTGAGTGATGATGTCATGGGTGAATCAGGCACCATGTGTCTGTGATATGCAGCACTGCTCCACCCCAATTTTCCGTAACACAACACACAACTCTTGTAATGAGCCCTCAACATGGACTACATGTACCATAATGCAAAGTTGGAGAAAAGCGAAACTGTGGTTTGATGTTGTGTCAGCCCCCTGTCCGTGCAGAAATGTACTTAAATGGTCTGTTCCCCTTTTTTTTACATGTATATGATTCTCACCTGCACTGCCATTTCAGGTTTTTCCACAACAGAACAGCAGGATGGCAGTGGATTTGATTAGTGATTGTGGATGGATCAGGATGAATACAAAATGGCTGCCAACTACTTCCTGTGATGTATTTCCTGTCTCCCACTGCCTGTATAACATTTCCTGTATGAAATAATGTGTTCCAGGTCAATTTCTGAGGTTATGGCCCGAAAACGTAATTTCCGATTTCGGACCGTAATGCGCAGATGCGGACCCTCCGCTCCGGAACCGGAAACTACGTTCTCGGGCCGTAATCTCCGAAAATGAACCCGAACACATAATTCCATACAGGAAATGATACCCAGGAAGTGGGAGACAGGAAATACATCACAGGAAGTTGTTGACAGCCATTTTGTGTTCATTCCGAGTCATCCTCTATCACAGATCAGATCCTCTGCCACCCTGCTGCTCTCATTCAACTTATTTGCCCCAAAATGGCTGAGGGTTATGATGAGAAAGCACTCCCTTTCACAGAAAGGGAATTAGACATCTTGGCTGAGGGGGTGCTGTCCAAATATCCTCACCTATATAGGGACCCAGAATACCAGCTGAGCAATGCAGCCCGGGCCAGGCTATGGGCCAACATCGGTGAGCGCTGCAGTGCAGTGGGAGTCCACACCAGGAGTGCTAGGGCATGCTGCAAGCGCTGGGAGGACCTAAAACGCTGGTCCCGGCACAAGACTGAGGAGCTGGTGGGCCAGTCTTCCCAGCACCATGTGCATCGTCCTCGCCTCTCCCCACTGTACAGAAGGGTCCTGCGAGCAGCTTGGCCGACCCTCCATGCTCAGCTGGAGGAGCATGAGCAGCAGAGACCTGGTAAGTGCATTAAATGCAATATGTGTCTGGGAGTATGATGTGAGTGAAGACAGTGCTGTACCATTGTGTGTCCCATGCCTCCATTCACCGATTCCGTGTCCATGCAGCAGTCACCAAGAATAACAAGCATTTGCAATGCAATTGGTCTCGCAGTTACCCGAGTTTAAGCTAATGGCATTGTAAATGACAATGCCTTTTATTTATGTTTTTAAAACAAAAACAAAAATAAAAGGCATTGTTATTTGCAATGATTTCACAAGGAATTTTTGCATACACACAGACAAAAATGCACACACCTCTCTAGTTTGAAAGTCTTCGAAAATATTGGCAATTTAAAAAATATTGTGTTTTTTCTCATCTAGCACCCCCACCAATCTGTATTATTCTCCCTTAACACTGCTCCTAAAGCCCCTCTCATAAGCCCTGCTTGTTTGTATTATGTATTTTAACATTCCATCCGAAGTGATTGTTGGAAAACCTGAAGCTCACATTCCCCCCAATCGTAGTGACCGAGCGACGCCCTGATCAGACCCGCCTGGCTCTAGGAACGCAAGTCATACTGCCTTGTATATGGAGTCCGGAAAGTGATCCCTCACTGCTGCTTGCGTTCTTCTGCTCTCATAACACGCTTTTGCATGATGCGAAAATACTATGAAAATAAACAGATTTAATTCAAAACGGGCAAAGTGAAAACAATGTGCTCGGTGCCCAGGTGTTTTACACATTTAGATGAGATAATACACAGTATGGCGCATGGAGCGTCAGGGCATCAGTGTTTGTAGGGGGGTCGGTGAGAGAAGCATCGGTGTTTCATAGAGTAGGGAGGCATGGTGAGGGTGTCATCTGGCGAGCGGAGTACTGATGGGTGGCAGGGTCACAGGTGACAGGGTGGTAGTCTGGGGAGCCTGTCAGTGTGGGTGTGTCAGTGATAGGGGGGTGTGAAGGTGGGGTTTGTCGGTGTGCAGTGACAGGGTCGGGTGGCTCAGTGTGTGGGGAGTGTGAGGGGGAAGGGTGTTGCCTGGGCTGTTAGTGCTGGTTGGGTGAGGGATACTATGGCAATGGTGTAGAAGTGTGGGCAGTCAGTGTATGAGAGTCTGTCAGTGCTATTCGTGATTTCGTGTGAGCAATGGCTTGGTGTCAGATTGTCAGATTATGTGAGGGGACATCAAAAGGCTAACCTCACAATGTAGCAAAACAAATAGCCCAGACCCTATGTGGATGTGTGACCCACATTCGGCATTTGTCTTGTCCTATACAATGCTACACAGCAGATGACACTTGTCCAGACGTAAAAGAGCTGCGACTCCATATCAATGGCCAAATTCAATAAAATCTGGACTCTCCATGTTCTCCTTTGGTGGACTGGTTTTGGAACCTGCACATGTAGCAGTGACACAACACACAGATCACAAGAATGCCAAGGTTGAGGGTTGGCCAATACAGTTGTGTAAGCCACAAACATTCACGTGAGATGTCCATGTCAGACTCAATTCAGGAGATGACAGTGAACATACACGTAATGTAAGCTCATAAACACTGACAACTGTAGAGTGTGATCAGAGGAAAACAAAGTCTGACCTCGGCTCATCTATGTATGTGTCTTGTCCTGAATAAAACAACCACCACATCATGATTTTGCTTACATTTCAGCGGGCACAGCTGGCCAAATGGAAGAACAGCAGGACCAGGTTCGGAGCGGGAGGCCATCAGTGCGCCGGCGGCTACGACCTCTTTCCACCAGTGAGGAAGAAGAGGATGAGGAGGGACCCTTAACATCTGGAGGCAAGGGGATTGCGCCCACCCGGACTGACAAGGAACACAACTCTGGTGCTACGGCCCTGGTGGAGGCTGTGGACATTGAAGTGAGGGGGGGGGGGAGAACCGGACACCTCTGGCCATGGGGTGGTGGAGAGCTACTCTCCCCCAGACTATTCACCTGTGGGTTCTGTCGAGATGTCCCCGGGGCAGGCCAATACCCAACCTGGGCCTGCCATCAGCCCCTCCCTACCTCTAGAGGCCCCCATTCCACCGGGGGCTCCAGCTGCATCTACTGCAACCAGTCCCCCTCATCATAGCTGCCAGCTTGACCACAACATCGGCTCCGGACCTGAGGCACCACATCTCTCCTGTCCCACCCAGGCCCCTCCCTGTGTTGTTCCTCCTGAGGCTGTGCCAGAGGACTTGAGGTGGATATGTGAGGGTCAGCCAGACATGTCCGCTCGCATCATGCTGCAGTTGTGTCTGGAAATACGCATGATGCGAGAGGACATTGTCCGAGCTCTGGCCACCCTCACTATCAGCGTCAATTCCATGGCCACAACCATGTCGTCTGTTGTCTCCCAAATCCCTTCCCATACCACCGTCAATGTCTCCCCCTGTCCGTTGTCCCACACTGTTTCCCCCCGTACTCCTCGTGTGTCCCGAACCCATGTGGTGCCTGTTCCTGCACCGGCCAGCCGTATGCCTGCATCGAACTCTGAGGATCTGGACATTGTGGTAGTAGAGGATGACCAGAAGGACACTTGACTTTTTGACTGAGACTTCTTTGTGAACAATTATTTTCTTTTCCCCTTGTAAATAGACTGGTTTCCCTGACGTGTTATATTTTTGTTGCCCCACCCCAATCCAAGTTCCCTTCTCCATCTGCATTAAGATCATCATTTTTTTTCCTTTCTCCCTTCTAAACGGACGGTTGTTCTTCTGATCATACATAAATATCTTTGAGGAATCCTACTTACTTTAACTTGTTTGACTTCATCTTGAATGTCTGGTACAGAATATGGACACGTATTTGGTGAGTCATCTGCTATGCACATAATGGCTTGTTGCAATGATGGGTTACACTTGTAACTGTGTCACACACACATACCTCCTCACATCTCTAGGCCACCTACATCGTTATACAGGACATGATACACAACAGAATCTTACTTTGGTAGATCTTTACTTTTTCTTTACACATATTCACGGTGGTCAATTTGTTTCTGGGTTCTTGTCAATAGCGATCGTGCTTGCAACATCGCAATTTCGGAGGTGATGATCGCTGTGAGGGATCAGGTCTGGCTTGTCGTCTACATGTAGGTGGGTGTTGTCCATGTGCCTGTACAGGGTGATCTACATGTGCAGGGGCAGATGGTGTATGCACAGTTGGTGCTTGTGCCTGGACAAGGGCGGGTTGTGCAGGTGGTGGGAGTGCCTGTACAGGGGTCGGTGGTGGTTGTGCAGGTGGTAGGAGTGCCTGTACAGGTGTCGGTGGTGGTTGTGCAGGTGGTGGGGGTGCCTGTGCAGGTGGTGGGGGTGCCTGTACAGGGGTTGGTGGTGGTTGTGCAGGGGTTGTTGGTGGTTGTGCAGGTGGTGGGGGTGCCTGTACAGGGGTTGGTGGTGATTGTGCAGGTGGTGGGAGTGCCTGTACAGGGGTTGGTGGTGGTTGTGCTGGTGGTGGGAGTGCCTGTACAGCGGTTGTTGGTGGTTGTGCAGGTAGTGGGGGTGCCTGTACAGGGGTTGGTGGTGGTTGTGCAGGTGGTGGGAGTGCCTGTACAGGGGTTGGTGGTGGTTGTGCAGGTGGTGGGAGTGCCTGTACAGGGGTTGGTGGTGGTTGTGCAAGTGGTGGGAGTGCCTGTTCAGGGCGCCGGTGTGGATGTGTACCTCTGCTGTGGTCATGTGCAGTTGGTGGTACAGGTGTGTGGATGTGCTGTCCTGCAGGCAGATATGATGGCTCCCCTCCCTGCGTTGACCGTGAAGGGAGACTTTGGATCACTTTCAGCATGCCCTCCATCATCTTCATGGCCAAGGCATGGTGTCTTGCACTCTCTTCCCTGTGGATGGATATCATGTCTCTCATATTCCTGGACATGTCCTGCCAAGTTCTATCCATCCTAACCAAAACATGGCTCAGCCTGTCCACCACCTGAGGGAATTGGACCATGTCCTGCAGGGACTCAGACATGTCTGACAGGGTAGCCCCTATGCGATACAAAAGGGGATGATGGACGGAACGTTTGAGCCAATCAAACACTCACCCCCAGTCAACTGATCTGGGTTTAATCCATCATCATTCTTTAGCTCACTCCACCACCCCAGTTCAGACATGGCCATATGCAAATCAGTCTGACCCTGTGCCTCATGGGAACAGTCCAGCCCGAACTGCCAAGCCATGTCTTCCCTGGACCGGAAACAAGCATCCCAGGACCGGTTTCTGGCATTCCAGCCGTCATCAGCCAGGCTTGCTTGAATCCAGTGGCAAAGTGAGCAAGGGACCCACGTCTGGGCATACCCCGCCAACTTAGGGCGAACAAAGCGATACAAAAGGGGATGATGGACGGAACGTTTGAGCCAATCAAACACTCACCCCCAGTCAACTGATCTGGGTTTAATCCATCATCATTCTTTAGCTCACTCCACCACCCCAGTTCAGACATGGCCATATGCAAATCAGTCTGACCCTGTGCCTCATGGGAACAGTCCAGCCCGAACTGCCAAGCCATGTCTTCCCTGGACCGGAAACAAGCATCCTAGGACCGGTTTCTGGCATTCCAGCCGTCATCAGCCAGGCTTGCTTGAATCCAGTGGCAAAGTGAGCAAGGGACCCACGTCTGGGCATACCCCCGCCAACTTAGGGCGAACAAAGCGATACAAAAGGGGATGATGGACGGAACGTTTGAGCCAATCAAACACTCACCCCCAGTCAACTGATCTGGGTTTAATCCATCATCATTCTTTAGCTCACTCCACCACCCCAGTTCAGACATGGCCATATGCAAATCAGTCTGACCCTGTGCCTCATGGGAACAGTCCAGCCCGAACTGCCAAGCCATGTCTTCCCTGGACCGGAAACAAGCATCCTAGGACCGGTTTCTGGCATTCCAGCCGTCATCAGCCAGGCTTGCTTGAATCCAGTGGCAAAGTGAGCAAGGGACCCACGTCTGGGCATACCCCCGCCAACTTAGGCGAACAAAGCGATACAAAAGGGGATGATGGACGGAACGTTTGAGCCAATCAAACACTCACCCCCAGTCAACTGATCTGGGTTTAATCCATCATCATTCTTTAGCTCACTCCACCACCCCAGTTCAGACATGGCCATATGCAAATCAGTCTGACCCTGTGCCTCATGGGAACAGTCCAGCCCGAACTGCCAAGCCATGTCTTCCCTGGACCGGAAACAAGCATCCTAGGACCGGTTTCTGGCATTCCAGCCGTCATCAGCCAGGCTTGCTTGAATCCAGTGGCAAAGTGAGCAAGGGACCCACGTCTGGGCATACCCCCGCCAACTTAGGGCGAACAAAGCGATACAAAAGGGGATGATGGACGGAACGTTTGAGCCAATCAACCACTCACCCCCAGTCAACTGATCTGGGTTTAATCCATCATCATTCTTTAGCTCACTCCACCACCCCAGTTCAGACATGGCCATATGCAAATCAGTCTGACCCTGTGCCTCATGGGAACAGTCCAGCCCGAACTGCCAAGCCATGTCTTCCCTGGACCGGAAACAAGCATCCTAGGACCGGTTTCTGGCATTCCAGCCGTCATCAGCCAGGCTTGCTTGAATCCAGTGGCAAAGTGAGCAAGGGACCCACGTCTGGGCATACCCCCGCCAACTTAGGGCGAACAAAGCGATACAAAAGGGGATGATGGACGGAACGTTTGAGCCAATCATGGCACGAATGTCCTGCCTCACATCTGTCTGCTGTTGGAAGAAGTCCTGCTCCCTCTGGCCACCATAGCCAGGTGCAGGCCCTCTCTGCAGGTGTCTGCCATGGATGGGACCAGCAGGTCTAACAGCAGGGGGGTGGGGGGGTGGCAGGTGGAAGCCTGTGGGCAGGAGAATGGTGCCCAGGGGATACCTGCACCACAACAGGGTTGGTACTTCCCCCAGATGGTGGAGTGGATGGCGGGGATACACTGTATAGGGAAGAGCGGGTAGGGGAACCACCATGTCGGTCCTGGACGTGAGGGCTGTGAGGGAGTGATGTCTGTGTTGGGATGCGTGGGAGCTGTGGCTGGTTTGCTCTATGCTGGGGACAGGCAATTGTTTGTTTGGGAGGAGGCTGACGAACATTGCTGGGCGGAGGATGTGATGCCGTGAATGATTTTGGCAATGTGGCAAGATAGCTGTCATTGGCATCCGAATCGTCATCCCCGGAGTGGATGGACATGTAGTCACCATCATCTTCCAAGTCTACGTCCTCAGGAACTTCCTCCTCCTCTTGAGCAGTACTTGCTGCCAACATAACTGCCTGGAGGATCAGTGGATTCTCCCCTCTGATTGCCAGTCGGCCCACACTGGTTGTAGGTTAGTCATCCTCATCATCCCCTGGAACACAGAGGTTTCAACCGTATTAGTGATTGACCTGGTATTACATGTGGTACAACACAAGGGTTGGATTAACTGTACTTTGCATCAACAGATGAGGATCATGTGACCTGGTTAGGGTACCACCACAAATGACAGCTCACACCATAGCACTGAGGTGTTACACGGAGATGTACATAATACAAGCAAACTCACCAGCTCCAGCCACAACTTCCTGTCCCTTCGCGTTCCCCCCCAATGTCAACTGCTGAACCTGTCTCCTCATAGATGTTGTTGACATAGCTGTCCCCGATCCAGCAGCTGTAGAGGGAAGTGACAACATTCTCAATGATCTGCATTACTAATTGACAGACAGGCACATGTGACACTCATGATTTGTATGTCACTTTGTAAACAACAACTGCTGATTCCATACAGAAGGTGATCTTGATCTCTGTCATGGCTTAGTAATCTAAGCTAGTGACACACCTCATGCCAGAATTACCTGATGGACAGGTGCGAGAGGGTTTCACTGCTGCAGCAAGGATGTCATGCATTCCCCGGGATGGTGTACGCTGCACTGGTGTCATCCTGTCAGCAGCTGTGATGAGACATACATGTCCATATTTCAGTACAACAGATGGTAGCTATGAGCTAACATGTCATTCTCAATAACCATTTGCGGATAACCCAGGACAATGTGCGGCATGTTTACCTCATGGACTTTACATGTGGGCCCCTGCTCACTTGCAGCATTTGCCAGCTGTTACCTCCACGCAGCACTGACATCAATAAGATGACACATCAACAGACAAACTTGTATGAGAATGCTACTGATATTTCAAGGAAGGGGATAAATGACCAGGACTCCTCCGCATTACACTGATTTCACCTTCACCATTAACAGTTTTCATGAGTGTAATGTTGTCTGTTGACAAGTCAAAAGGAGTTTATGTGTGAGATGTGCAGTAGTCAGGTACATACTGTTGGTCATTTGTGCTTCCCTACCCATGAAGTCACAAAGCTCATTTTTGAATGAGAGAACACAGATTTCTTATGTCCATCCTTTGAGTGTCCTCTGTTTGCATACCCTATTTCCATCATGGTAGTACTTAGCTGACAACGGATGGTGTCTTGTACAGCAGACATCCAAACCTCATATGTCAACCACTCACCTATACATGTGAATACGGTAGAAGAGGAGGCAAGCAGAATGCGACATTTGGTTATGATCACACATTGCGGATAAGTTGAGAAGCTTTGATGCTTTCCGCCTGCACTGGATTAGCGTGTTGCTTTTCAGCCAAGTTATTTTGAAGGTGTAACTGCATGAAGATTCACCTTAGCAGCCCCTACACCCATCTCAAAGGTACACAACTGGCATCAGTGTGAGCCTCAGCCATACCAATTTCAATATGATTTTACCATATATATTTTGCTAGGGAGTTTTCATATCTTTGAATTGCAAGCCTGTTGTGTGTTGGTCACTTCATATGACACATTGTACTATTTTATGTCCATTCTGCACTCACTTGGCATACATTTTGTGTCATCCTTTCATTAGCCACCAAGGTCTGATCTGGTATGTGGTTAAATGCCATACGTGAGCATATTGTGATGCAGGACAACAGTGTTGTACAACACATACAACATACGGTGGAGATTAAAGGCACATTTAATGAGCATTCAGCTAAATTATTCTTGGGTTTACTTACCATGGCCCAGCACAGGCACAGTGTGTGGTCCCTGAACAGATGTCACAGCCAACCTTGTAGCAGAAGTCAGTGTGTGTCTTTGATTCTGGGAGGACCTCATTGTACCTACAATGATAAGTGTGTTTTGCAACTTTACATTTCTGCTGCCACATGTGATGCACTCAATTTCTGGCACAAAGGATAAGCACAAGCAGTTGTGGGCGCCACCGTTGCAGAAGTGTGCAGTACTTAATATCATGAGTGATCCCACATATAACTTTGAATGGGCCCACTACCTAGATGCGACGTATATCAAAATGACATTACTACGAATCCTGAAGTAAGGTCCACTATAGTGTTTTGTTGATGGCCAACAAACAAGCCAGCCAATGACCAGCTGGGTGGACTGGGCAATTTCATGTATATTTAAAACATTCTAAGTTGGACAGTGGATGCATTGTCAATACTACTGACAATGGTATCTCACTTCTTGTTCATCATTGTCATATTTGTGTAAATTGGATTTCTTGATTAGGTCTACAGAAACTATTACAATATAGTGGGGACACTCTTTTGACTAGTTGTGGCCCTCGATTACAGGATTGGGTTCCCAGGTCTGGGACTGTTGGTGAAATACATGTTATGTTCCACAATTACAAAGGTATGATGAGCCAAGACATATTATATTTTGTCTTTCACTATTCACAAATGTCATTTGCTAAAGGTGAATGTCCATTGACAACTCCAATAGTTATTAAGCTAGTTTTTCATCTCTGGTTACCTTTCATATTCGGGCACTATATGTCCCTCTGTTGTCTCCTGACAATGTATGCATTTTGAACATCTCCTGACCAGTTTGACTTACCAGTTAGTGAGGGTGGTATGCCTTGCTCTGGATGATGTCGATTCCTCCCAGTAGATGCAGGGACCTCTGCTACTGCGGTTGTCTGTGCTCTGGCTGAATGTGTCAATGGGTGAGTAGAGAGAAAAGTAACCAAATGGGAAATGTGCATGTGGAACTTGTCAGGCATTTCCCCATATCTTCTGCATGCTAACAGTGTTGTGAAGTACTGCCGCAGACGGGGCAGGTAGGAGCAGTGGGGAGTTGGGGCGTTGGGGATGTAATGGCGTGGCAGGGTGGGAAATGAACAACGGAATATGTGTATGACATCTTTTGATCTGAGGATTCTCTCACCTTCTGCCCCTTGCAAAACATTTACGCCGCCGTCGCGTCACTTCTGTGACACAGCGGCGGCGTAAAACATGCGACCCGTTGCGACTTATTTACAACGTGACGCATCTATGGAGATGCGTCACGTTGTGAAGCCCTGCGCAACATTAAACCTGCGTCAGGTTTAATGTAAGCAGGGTGGGCGTTCCTTTGGGAAATGCCTCGTAAAAGTGATGCAGTGAAATCTACAAGATTTCACGGAGTCACTTTTCAGAGGCCGCTGCGACAAAACCTTACGCCTGCTTGAAGCAGACGTAAGGAGTGGCGCAGCACGTTAGGTATGGGCGGTCCATGGACATTGTTGGAGTTGCGTCGCACTTGCGACACGACTCCAGCAAAGCGCCGCCATCAGATGCAACACACATCTGTCTATCCCTGCGCCACAGTGCGCCGCATTGTAAATGTGTCGCATCCGTGGTGGCGCAAGGGTAGAATTGCGTGTCGCATCGGTACTGGCGCATCCCTGCTAATATGCAGGGATGCGCCAGTCCTTGTAAATCTGCCCCCTTGTATTTTCCCAATTCATTTGTCAGTTGATTTTCATATGCTCCGCAACCCCTTAAGTTTTTGACTGACTCAGCCGCATCTGGATGAATGGAAAGGGCACTTTGTCAATTGCTACTTAGCAGGGTTGGGTATATCACGGCAGCAGTACTGTGCCCATGTTTTCAATAGTGGGAGAGGGATTTGCCATTTCTAATGCAAAGGATTCTGGGACTTGTGGTGCAACATACAGAGGGTAACACATGAGTCTCTGACTGACTATATTTTCATATACACTTCGGACAACTTCCTTACTCACAATGGCAGTGCAACACAGACAATCTTTTCATACACTTTTTCTTGTCATCCCATTTACCTGGTACCACGTAGCGGACGTCACTAACAGGCAGCCCATGGACCAAGTGGGGGTGGATTGTGGTGAGGATATCCTCCTCTAGTGGGGTGAGACGGATGCAGGGTCCAGAGTGTGGGGCAGGGAGGATCCTGTTCAATTCGATCCTGGCATACTTGTCCTTCACCCTCTGCCTTTCATCCTGCCACTTCTTCTTGATGTCCTGGACTGTGCACCTCTCCTCACCCAATCCTGTGACAGCAGTAGCTAATTGCTGCCATAGGGCTGCCTTCTGTGTGCCACTGGTGCAGTAAGGTGGGAGACCATATAGGCGTTTGTGGTGCCTCACTATGTTCTCCACAAGCATGGTGGTCTCCTCAGTAGTAAAGTTCTTCTTCCTCCTCATTTGTTCCATTTTCCTCTGGCGATATACAGCGATTGTAAACACGAACTCTCTGTGGCCAAACCTGTTCCTTCAATGTGTGCTGCTTTTATATGTTTTGTGGTGCTGGTCTTGTAATTAGTGTTAATTGGCTACAGCTGGAGCGTGGTGGGGGATGGTAGGCACTTGGAACGTTCATCAGGCCAAAATGGAGGTATTCCGGCACAAAATCGGGTATTCCGGCCCAGAAGCGGAGATTCCAGCCCAGAAGCGGAGATTCCGGCACGGGAGCAGAATTGCCGCTCTGGGTGCGGAAATTACGGCCCGAGTGCAGACGTAAAGTTAGTAGTCGTAAATCCATTCTGTGAATACCAAAAGTAGTAAGTGCATTCTGTGAATGCCAAAAGTAGTAAGTGCATTCTGTGAATGCCAAAAGTAGTAAGTGCATTCTGTGAATACCAGAAGTAGTAAGTGCATTCTGTGAATACCAAAATGGTAGTAAGTTTAGGATTTTGTCTTAAGTTAGTTCTGTGAATCGGGCCCTTAGGGTGGACGGGTTACTCCATCACAAAAGTGACGAATATCCAGTCCGCCGTATTATGAGTTCCATTATGTTCCATTGGATATAATGGAACTCGTAATATGGTGGACGGGATATCCATCACGTTTGTGATGGAATAACCTGTCCACAAAACTCGTAATCAGGCCCTTAGTGTGCTCCTTTGACTTTCCTCTAAGATAACTGCAGATGACTACATGTGGTAACAGGCCTCAGGGATATGGCTAACACTGTACGTGGTGGGCTGATGCGTAAATTGGTACTGAGACACTGACTATTGTCAGGAGAGTATGGAAATAGAGCTTGTCGACAAAATATGCAACCAAAATTGTAAAATGCATGCCAAAGGTTGTGAGGATACAGTTTGTTTGACTCTAATTACAGTTTCTATCAAAGCTTATAACATTGGGTGTTTACAACGCTATGGAACACAGGATTGTGAGTCTGGATATGTCAAACAATCACTGCATACTGTTGATTCCCAGTGAATGAATGTATAATTGTCCGTGTATCAATGTTGTGTCCCATTTTATTAAAATGATAATAAATATTTGTAAAAATGATTGTGCTATAAATAAAAACCTACTCTCTCTAGGTTTTGCCACGAAAATGTTGCCACATGATAAAATGGTGACGCCTAGCTTTTAAGAAGTCCAAACTCCGCGTAGATAAAAGAAGATTTCTTTATAAGAATGGGCAAACGACCCCCGGTTGACAAGACCACGGCTGCTCTGCGTCCCAGCTTCCTTGAATCTTACAACTCTGAGATTCTGGAAGTGGAACACCGCCGCCATTTTCAAAGAACACATTAAAGAGACATAACACATCTCCCTTCTTTACAATAAAATGACCAAATGCAATTAAAACAAAACTAGGATAAACATAGTAAGGAATATATAAATCCTATACATTCAAGAAGATAATAATGCACATAGTCTGACATATTAATTGCACATATAATCAGACAACCTCTGTGGTCTGGCTCTGATGTGTGTACTGGGTTCTCTCCTGCACAAATTACGATTCTGTTCCTTGACCCCCTCTCTTCTCATCCATTCGTTTTTTCAACTCCACAGAACCTTGCCAGTTTCCGGGAGTTCCATCATTTGCCATCCGATAACATGACATTGTTTCCCACAACCTCCACCAGCCTCCTTGGTTCGGAAAACTTAGAACCACCCTTCCTTTTGAGGTTGTCAACCTTTGCCCTGACCCAGGTACCACATGCAAACATCTTGTCACCCTTAATTTTCTCATTGTGACGATCTTTATACCTTGTTTGATAATCGTCAACTTTTGCACGCAATTTGGCCAAATCCACACAAAGCGGGCCCAGATCTAGCCATCCAGGTGGGACTGCCACAGTACAAGGCACCCTCCCTTTAAGAAGACTCAATGGAGTCTCCCCAGTTACAGTATGCGGAGTGACCCGATAATTCCATAGCATCTCCTTCACTTGTCTCCTCCAACAAAGGTTGCTTGCCAAGGCCAACTGAACGCTTTCCCCCAAAACGCTGTTGAAACGCTCAATTAAGCCATTGCCCCTAGGATGATATACAGGAGTTTTGCAGTGCCCGATTCCCCACTCCTTAAGGAACTCACTAAATTCTGCAGATGTGAATTGCGGGCCGTTGTCCGTCATAATTTCAGCTGGACAACCTTTTAGCGGAAAAATATCTTCACAAAATACTATGATATTGCTAGCTTTCACATCTTTTACAAATCCTACCTCAGGCCAATTAGAAAAATAGTCCTTCATAAAAATGGCATACTTATCACAGACACCCAAACCTTCGAACGGGCCACAAATATCCATAGCAACCCTATGCCAAGGTTGCATGGGCAGGGTTACCGGATTTATCCTAGTCTCCTGTACCACATGAGACTTATTATTATTATTATTATTAATATTTATAGAGCGCCTGGCTACCCTTAGGCATCCCCGCGCTATTCGTGATAAGCAGAGCATAAAGCACAAAGAAGGTGACCTGACTAAGGCAGACTGTGAAAGAGCCAAGTCTTCAACTGCCTCCGGAAAGAGAGATGGTGAATGGTTGCACGCAGCTGAACAGGAAGAGTATTCCATAATTTAGCCGCGTTGTAAGAGAACGTGCGACTGCCTGATCGTACTCTCTTAATTTTTGGTATCACTACCAAAAACTGATTAGCTGACCGGAGACATCTTGTAGGGTGGTAGAAGGCCATAAGAGAGTGGTTTATCTTGGGACCTGTCCCCCAAAGGGTTTTGTGTGCTATGCACAGAGCTTTGAATTTAATCCATTCTTTTATTGGCAGCCAGTGAAGTTTTTTTAGGACCGGCTGAACGGATTGCCGATAGGGGGTGTGATACAGCAACCTGGCTGCACAGTTCTGTACCACCTGTAGTTTCCCTATAGTGGCCTTTGAGGTGCAAGCACACGGAATGCAGTTTTGTACATGTCTCTCTAGGTGTTTGTCCATCCCAGGCCACCAAAAATCTACCCTAGCTCTTCTCTTCAAAGCGGACATACCTCCATGGCCCTCGTGTAACAAATTCATCACTCTCACTCTAAGTCCCTCAGGCACAACCAAACGCACATCTCTTCTGACAATGCCACTATCCGCAGATAATTCCCCCCATACATTCTTATAGGGCTCCAGCTCCACATGATTCTTCCAACCCCGTTCAATAGGTATTGCATCAATTAGTTTTGTTAAGACCACGTCCTCTGACACAAATTTCATCCACTCATCCTCCTGAATGGCACCCCCAAAATCAGACACCACGGCCACCATCCATTCATTCTCCTCAATCTCTCCTCTTCTAAGGACAACAGCAATCTGGATAGACAGTCCGCATTAACATTGTTTGTACCAGGGACATACTTTACAGTGAACAAATATTCCTGTAACCTATATAGCCATTTGGCAATGCGAGGCATAGCCTTACCAGCACCTGCTGTTGTAAATAGGTCCCAAGGGGTTTGTGGTCAGTGCGCAGCTCAAACTCCAACCCCCACACAAACGTTCGAAAATACTGTACACCCCACCAACAGGCAAGGGCCTCTTTCTCCACTGTAGAATAAGAACTTTCTGCACCCTTCAATGTGCGTGATACAAAAGCTACCACTCTCTCTTTTTTGTCCTGAACCTGCATCAAAACAGCCCCTAGACCATGATTGCTGACATCAGTCACAATAATGGTCCTATCCATAGGATCAAAAGAATTAAGTGCCACCGCTCCTACAATGGCCTTTTTAAGATTATCGAACAAGAGTTGACACTCCTGACACCCTTCTTCATGATGGCTCTTAATGCGTGCAACTTATCAGAAAAATGGTGCACGAACTTGGCGTAATACTCAGCTAGCCCTAAAAACGACCTCAACTGATCTTTATCCCGGGTAGCAGGAGCTTTCTCGATGGCCTCAACTAGGTTGAGTTTGGGTTTTACTCCATCTTGTGACAAGGTATGGCCAAGATATTCCACTTCCTTGGTGCAGAACTTGCACTTTTCTAATCCAACGGTGAGACCAGCCACTTCCATTCTGTGCAAAACCTCTTTTAGCAATACGTTATGCCGTTCCTTGTTCTCACCCCACACCAACACATCGTCTTGGAACACTAATACATTGGACAAATTCTTTAAAACACCTTGCATCACCCTTTGAAAAACAGCGGAGGCTGGAGCTAATCCAAAAGGCATGCGAATAAACCTATACCCGCCCTCAGGTGTTACAAAAGACGTCATATGCCTGGAATCCTTCTCCAATAGTACCTGATGGTAAGCACTGGATAATTCTAAGGTGGTGAAATAATTACCCCCATTAACGCTAGCCAGCATCTCGTTAATTCTTGGAAGAGGGTGGCGATCCACCCAAATGGAACTATTCAAGTCTCTGAGGTCAACACACATGCGAATTTTCCTATTGGGCTTCCTAGCAATCACAATTGGACTCAACCATTCCGAAGCCTCAATCGGTTCGATCACACCCTCCTTGCACAGCCTCTCCAATTCTTCCTTAAGTGGTGCTCTCAATGCCATGGGCACATTTCGCATTTTGTGCACCTTCGGTATAGCTCCTTTCTTTAAGATGATACGATGCTCAAACTTGGTCAAACATCCCAACTCCTTCCTAAACAATTTTGGGAACATGCTTACCCAGTCAGTTTCTGATGGTGTCTGTGTCAACAAAACTTGATTAGGATGATTGGGGTCAAGCACTATTCCCAATTCCCGCTGCTCCTTCCATCCCAATAAGGATCGCCCCTTTTCAACCACATATACCTTGCCACTAGCTACCCTATCTTGAAACTCAAACTTAGATTTAAAGTATCCCAACACAGGTAACTTCTGTCCACCATACCCCTCCGGTTCAATGTCAGCAGGATCTATACCCTTCCATGTGTGTACATCAATTAAGGTAAAGGGCGAACAAGAATCGGCCCATACGTGTACATCCTTTCCATTCATCTTGACCACACACTTGGGAGGACGGTATGTGCACATGTTGACAGAACATGTATCCTCCACTACCATTACATCAACTTCTTCATCATCAGTTAAGTTAGATCTGATCTCCCCATCTGGCACTCTGCATCTAACCATGCAATTTACAGGTTTTTTTACTTGAGATCTCTGGCCATCTTGCATACTCTAGAGTAATGACCTGTCTTTTTACATTTTAAAACAAGTACTGTGAGTAGCTGGACAATTACTAGATTCTGCAGTGTGTCTTACACTCCCACACCTGAAACATGATCTACTTTTTGTGCCCTCGTGCACCTTCTGACTAGTGGTATCTTCCGGCTTGTTTTTTAGTATGGATTTTATAATGGAACAAACCTTGCAAGACTTATCAGAGTCATTGTTAGCTTTAACATTTGCCACACCCAACTCTTTCACATACAAAGAAGTGTTCTCAATACGTTTTGCCACTTCAATGGCCCCGTCCAATGTAGGATCCTTCATACTCAACAGCTTTTCTTGAATTTTAATATTACAGGTTCTATTGATCATTTGATCTCTTATAATTTCGTCTCTAAGATGCCTAAATTTGCACGTAACAGCCAATCTGCGTAAAGCTGCAATGTATTGATCCACCGATTCACCTTGGGCTTGGCAACGAGAAAAGAATTTATGTCTCTCTACCACCACACTTATTTTTTTTCCATAGTTCTCTTCTAGAGCTTTTAAAGTTATATCATAGACATCCTCATCGGCGTCAGATCCTTCATCCACATTCCTACCTTCCATGGGTAAAGTTGTTAGTATTTCTCTGCCCTCTACACCTAAATTGTGCTTTAAAATGGCTAATTTCCTTTTCGCAACAAACACATCCCCCCTAATTGCTTCCAGGTAAGTCATGAAAGCATCCTTCCAATCCTCCCATCCCATGCATGGTTGACCAGGACTGCCTAGAAAAACAGGAGGAGGTGGTATGCCCTGCGAAGACATCACGGTATATTTTTGGATAAAGAAAAATATATTGGAAAATAGACTAACACTCACATATATATGAAAATGTGTTAGTCATTGGAAAATCTGTGGACTGTATGGTACTCTACGGTGAGATGTCATTCAGTGCAATGGCACATTAATAGTATCACCAAGTCATGTCCACGTATGCAGTGCAAGTTCTTACCACACTGTGCAGTTCAGTACACTTGTGCACAGTGTCCTCATGTATTAAGTCTATGCGGCAGAAAATGTGTCATTTGAGTGTTGAATTGTTGTCGAACTGTCACACTTTAAAGGATACACTAGGTGTGCCTGTCACCGTAATGACAGGCTGAATGCATGGACAATAAAGTGTTATCCAATCAGAGCCTGTCACCGAAGCGACAAACCGATGCGTCGACATAATACGTTGCTGCTGAAGCTGTGTTGGCAATGAGACGCGCAGGAGGTGAGACGCGCTGTAGCTCTGACAATGAAGAACTAAGCTGCACTTGACATGAAAAAGGTACGCGCGATCATCTAGCAGTGGTATAACACATGTGCAGCTTCGCGCGAGGCTAGATAATGCCTCCAAATGCGCGCACACACAATAGATCAGTAGCAGGCACACAGCGTTGCGCGAGGCTTGATAATGCCTCCGAGTGCGCGCTCGTAATAACCGTTATAAGCTGGCTCGCGCTATGCCGCCTGTAACTTTGTAGGCAAAATAGTCAAAACGACGCTGACACCGTAAACAGCATTACTAATGTGTCTCTTGCCGCACTCACCGCGAGCACATCATAGCTCACCGTTGTAGGGACGTAGCAGCAGATCACTAAATACTTTTCCAGGCGCTGGAAGTTCTGTATCCTCACACCGTGAGGTCGGGAAAGTAGGGTTCACCTTCCGCTCGTCGCCACTTTTAAGAAGTCCAAACTGCGCGTAGATAAAAGAAGATTTCTTTATTAAAATGGGCAAACGGCCCCCGGTTGACAGACCACGGCTGCTCTGCGTCCCAGCTTCCTTGACTCTCACAACTCCGAGATTCTGGAAGTGGAACACCGCCGCTGTTCTCAAAGAACACATTAAAGAGACATAACACTAGCCAGGTAAAAAAATATATTGCTACTGTGTCCAGCATTTCATCTGTATGAAGGTTTTTTTTGTTATATACGGAGGCCTACTCTGATTTTAATCAGGGTGTGGTGAAGACTGTCACAAAAGTATTTTCTGTCTTGCATTTTCAGTAAACCTAGACCTTTTTCAGGATACATGCAACAAAGAGGTCAATTTATTTGAGTAGCAGAAAACCTATGGCTCTGGCCAAACGTATGTTGAAGTTCCCGTTTTAAATTAATTTGCCAAAACCCCTGATAAGATGTAATGTGTTGAAAAACATTTGCTAATTAGTCTACCACTTTTTTGATACAAGACACAGGAAAGTAGCAAAGATGAGAGCTTTCATTGACGACGGAAATCAATACAAAATATTTTTGTACCATCCAGTACTGGAACTATGAAATTGGGCAAGCACCTATGACTAGTTGAACGTTAGATGAGACCCAGTTAAAGTACATTTTCTACTTTCATTGACTTGCTGGTATTTAACTGGTTAGTCAGTGAATATTAGCATCAAGTATATTAGAAATGGCATATTCGGTTAACGATTTGAAGACTAACTTTTTCTATCACATGAGATAAAACATATTGATGCTTTGAGGGTAGTACCAAGCTACTGAGATGATCACTATTGTTGGGTTCTTACTGTGGAAACAAATTGCCAATTCTGTAGTTATTCGACAACCAGTTTCTGGTTTCTACCAAATGTTCAACAAGTCATTGAGGCAAACTTAAACCTTGGTCCTTTGATCAGATTTGACTATCTGATTATAATACTTTTCCTATAGATTTCACATTACAAGGTTCACCCTGTTGAAGGAATATTTTATTTTCTGTGGAAGAACTAATACATTCTCATCTGGCTGAAAAGTGCTCAAATTGATTTATTTATTTAATTACTCTATTGGCTGCCATTCCTCTGAGGGCTTGCAACCTGTCTTGCAATTTATTTTAACAATTCTACCAGAGTCTGTTTTTTGGGTTGGTCTTCCCACTGCTTCTGTATAAGAGACTGGGGTTGATGCCTCAAAACAGTCCAATGGAACAATTTCAATAAAAAACTGCAGTGAGTTCCAAAGAGTTAACAATACTCTTTCCTCAGATCATTCCTTGGGTAGGTCCTCATCAAGGGAAGAAAGATATGACTTTAATTAGATGTGAGTCGTGACAGCCCCACTCAGTATAATAAATTATATTGTCAACTGTGACCAAGAAAAGCATGTATTCTCTGCCCGCACAGCGCAAGCCAGACCATCCCAATGTCATGAAAATGTGTTTGTATGAAGGGCACATTCTGTAAGAAATGTGACTTATACTCTTCAAAAGGTATACTGGGCTCGGTTGACAAAACAGCTTCGTGTCAGTATAAATCTATAACCAAAAATATTCTGAGAGATTCTCTTGAGATTTTTTTCTTGGTGTCCACAAGTTGTTGGACTATGACCAATTGACATTAATTTATTGTGAAAAACTTGAGGAATTAAAAGTTTCTTCTGTGAAGCGCTCCTCTGTTTAAGACACATCCTATAAAATGAAACTCTTCTCTTTTCGTGTGCAGGCAGTCATGTCTTGCGTGCTACTGAGAATATTTTCAGCTGTTCTTGTTCTGTTGCTCAGTTTGAAACCTTCAACAGATCTTATCCAGGTATATTTGGGTTTTGTAAAGCGCTACCTACACTCCGGGTGGAGTCTCTTGGTGCTGAAAATTATGTAATTAGTATCAGAAACACGAGGGGGGCATTCACAGAACTTTTTTTTAATCAAGCAGCCAGGTTTTTAATGATTTTCTAAATTTAGGCAGCTATGAGTCTTTAGGAATTCCAATTGACTGGCTATTCCAGTGCATTGCACCTTGGGACGCGAAAACTCTGGATTGCCGTTTTGCAAATCTTACCTGGGGGATATTAAAGTTATCCTTGTATCACAGTCTGAGATTACGGGTAGGTAGGTACTTTTAAAACTTTTCTCTCAGAAACTGTGCATAATGCAGGCATATTTAAAAAGAATATGTTTTCCACTGGAAGCCAATGGAGGTGGCAAAAGTGATCTGAAATCGAGTCAAATGTCTTTATTGTAAACATGCTTCTTGTCAGAGCATTTGTATTTTTTGAAAGCTAGGAATGTTCTTCTTTGGGAGGCTTGGGAGGCCAAGGTATAATGAGTTTCCTTAATCAATTCTCAAGTTAACAAAAGTGTTTGCCACCATGCCTCTAGGGTCAAATGACAAAAAAGTAGAAGCTACGGCTAATGGCTCAAAGGTGATAGATGACTTGAAAATCCCAGTTTAGTTCTGTGTCTAATATCACACTCAAGTCTCTTACAGAGAGGACTGGGTTGGGCAGATTCCCATTAAAGAAGGCCATAGAGCTAGCCCGGAAAAAATGGGATTTTTAAACCAAGGGAATTTCACACTTGAATAGGTTCAATTTGAGTTGATTCAGTTGCATCCGGTGGCTTGCTGTAGTCAGGGAAAGAGTCAGGCCTGCAACTGGATTACCAGGGTCATGTTTTAGGTAAAATAACAACTGGGTGTCATCTGTGTAGTAGTAGTAAAATACTTTATTGTATTAATCTATTGATTACAATAAGAGTGCGAACATTTAAAAGAAGAAAAAACGTATAGTCGATAGTTTAAATTTTAATAATTTAAACTTACAATCGACTTATAACCATCAGGTTCAGTACAAACACTTCATTGTATAAAATTCTGACTGTTCCAGACTCATGCAATGATTTCCATACATTATTTGTCCATCTACCACTATATCACTATTTTCTTTACTTCAGTCTATTCCTTTTTTGATGATAAAGTGCTAATGTGCTAATTATGCAAAATATATGCATCTGTTTATCATAAGAGATTCAATACATACACCTCCCAGATATAAAAGCAGTTTGTATTCCTTCTTCTACTGTAATTTACATATATTGTTTAACCATTTGCCAGTGTATTATAATCTTCTTTGACTAAGTCTATATCTTCATAGATGTATTAAAGTGCTAATGTGCCAGATGTAAAGCGCATACAGTTCATTACATTAATGCAGGAGTTTTATTTTTATTTTTTTCTCTAAAAGAGGTTCGATACTCTGTTAAAAAAAGTTTGGGTAATTCACCCATCTATCTCTGTATTATATTCTTTTTTTGCTCAGTCTATTACTTTCAGTAATGTACTAAAGTGCTAATGTGCCAGGTGTGCGAGATACATAATTTTCTAATAGTTATACATCTTAAAGGTTTGATTCTCTGCTGATAAAATCTGTGTTGCTTTCCATTATATACTGACATTTACGCTGATAATGCTTTGTACGCATGATCTAAAACATTTATCATTATTATTGCACTGCCTTTTCTGAGCCTAAAACAGTATCTAACAGCCTCAGCAGTTGTTCTCATTTTAGCATTTTTTTAAATAAAGAGCGTAAATATATCCTCCATATGGGCAACAGTACATATTAAGAGCACAAGAGATTCGACAGTAGTTCCACAAAGCCAACAAGTTGGACTGCCTTTAAGTTCTGGGTTCCATTTCTATTCGAACTCCCAAATCAGTATATAAAGTAGTTTGAATCTAAAGAATTTCTTTTTTATATGACTAGGTAGGTTTAATCCTAAATTTTCTTGACTCTGTATAGTATAAGTATCAATTACTAGATCCGTATGATTGTATTTTCCTGCTTGTAGTTGGTCTAAGGCCCACTGCTTGGTGGTAAGCGTATTAGGTATTAAGTTTTTCTGGACAGATCCGGTAATTTGCCCCAGCTCCTGTATATCAGGCAAGTCATAGGATCCTAGTCCCATCAATGTAGGTATCTCTTTATTTAGATCTCCCTAACTCTTCAAATATTAGGTGTTTCAGTGAAGATGGATCGGCCTTGGCCTTGGCACAGTCAACGATGTAATTCACACAACTCCTGTTGTGCAATGATAACAAGGATTTTAGACCAAATTCAAATCTCATAATATAATGAGGGGTTGCCTGCCTTAGATGCAACAGAGTGCGTACACATTTCATAAAACATCTCTCAAAGTTGAAGATGGCCTTCTTACTCATTACTGGGGATGCATATAGTAAATATGGAAATAATTTCAGAAGTAGTGCTTTAAGCGATGGGCTGATTGCTTTTCCTCCAAACATTTTCATAAAATCTTGAAATCGACTTGGTGATAACAGTTGATTTCGATTTGCTACCGGACAGGTGGCTCGACCAGGATAACTTATTATCAAAAATCACTCCAAGGTATTCGTATTGCTCACTACTTCCATTAATGTTTCTCCTAGAGTCCGCCTTTTAGTTTTTGTAGGCAGTCCAAAGGTCACAATTTTTGTTTTGGACATATTGGCTATCAATCCATTCACTGTATTATAGATGTATAATTGTTTTAGTTGGTGCTGGAGTTTTTCGGTGTTTGAGACAGAATCACTAGGTCATCAGCGTATGCTAGGTATGGTATTTTTATACCTCCTCATTTTGGTGGGATACCCATGTCAGACTTTAGTGACATATCTATATCAGCAATGTAGAGAGAGAATAATAACGGGCGGAGACACAACCTTGCCTAAGGCCGTGTTCATTACCAATTTTAGATGATAGTGTATTGTCAACTGTTAACTTTACCTGCAGCCATGTTCCGGAATGCAATCATCCCGAGGGACATCACGGCGCTTAGGACGGGTTTTGATACAGTGCAAGTTGGTCACTTGAATAGGATCAGCATCAAGGAAACAAGGTGGTTTTATATTTCTTCCTGAACAGAAGGTAATCGTCTGTCTGGCGAAGATCCAGGGGTAAGTTATTCCAAAGGACCGCGGCTGATTTGGAAAAGGAACGATCGCCCATCCTGACTTTGGAAGTGCGTTTAACTGAGGCGAGAGCCAGATGACACGATTTCAGATTGCGCGAAGGGACATGGAATTGTAATTTGTCTTGCAGAATGTGTGGCCCTTTTTAGGTTGAGCCTCGAGTAGCGCGCAAGCGCTGCTCTGCGAGACTTTATGTAAGGGCTTTTGAAAGCTGACCACACGCTCGTGCACAATGGCCTTTTCCGTGCGGTTACCCGCAAGCAAAAGGCCATGGTGCACGAGCGTGTGGTCAGCTCAGCAGGCTGCCGCGCTCGGTCGCCCCCGCTCCTCTCTTCAAAGCTTTTTTTAGTTGCTTTCACTTTCGCGGCCGCATTCTTACAGCGCGCGCAGGGGCCATCTGGGTTTAATTAACGTGCGCGCGCTTGTTTTAATAAGCACAGCTCTCCTGCCGGGCTTCCCTTCCCTATTCCATCTCGTCTCTCAGTCCACAGCAGGAGGCGCGCTCAGCATGTTTTCTTTAATAAACACTGCGCCTGCCGCGCTTTAAAAAAAAAAATAGCCACAGCTCTCCTGCCGGGCCTTCCTTCCCTGTCCATTCTGGTCTCTGAGCCCACAGCAGAAGGCGTGCAGTGTGTTTTATTTATTTTACTGTCCATTTCAAACTGACTTAATTGGTCAAAAAAGGATAAACGTCTGACTCGGCCCGACTGGAATCAGACCCCGGATACTTCTTTTTTTTGTTTTCTTTTTTCTTTGCAGTCAGCTTTTTTCAATGTTGACCATTATTCTTACCCCTCTGTTTCTTTCTCTTGACTTTTCATTGATGTTTATTTCCCATTGTTTTTCTGTACACATTTTCCTATTGTTTTCTCCATTCGTCTCATTCACTGTTGTTCCTCCTTTGTTTTCACATGAAAAAGGCTTCGTCATAGCCAGTAGGTCTGACTTTAATGAACTAACAATGCAGTTACGGCCATGCACAAATACAGTTTCATGGTGTTAGCATGATTAAAGCCAGAACAATTTACTTTGCTAGTGCTTGTTTGTTTGTCTTGTCCCTCCTGGCCTCCTTCCTTCTCAGTTGCATCTGTCCCTTTCACATATCATATTTTGTCTACCACACTCGCCCTCATTCATAGCTAAGAACCTAAAGTTTATTTTTTCTTCCTATGTTTAAAGGCTGTGCGTTCAATTATTTCAGAGGGAGTTAAAAATACATTTTCACTTCAGACGACGAGTGTATTCCTTAAATTCCTATTTGCAACATGCATCCACGAAGGCGCGCTTGATTTTGCCACAAAATGTCAAAGATGGCAGTGGCATTGCAAAAATAGATCATATCCATGGTATTGCTGGTCTCCAGAGCAACTTTACCAAAACGGAAGCAATTGAAGATCTAATCAGGCTGAGTCACTGCGCTTAGACTTAGAGGCCGTTCAGTGTGTAGAGAAAATAAATTGTCCTCTATACTCAGTACCTCCTGTTCCTTTAACTGTCCCAGACAGCAGGCGCTGTAGAATGTCGCCTTGGTTGATGCCTGCTTGGGTTTGCTTCCTTCTATGACGTCATCCAAGGCCCCTTTGCTGAGGTTCCTGTTCTTTCCCGAATGGCGGTGGTTGACCTTGAGATACCCTGCGCGTTTGTGCATCTCTCCTCTTGTCAATTTCTGCAAATGGAGGCCAGAAATGAACGGCCCTGCGCTCCGGATCCCTGTCCGTAGTACCCGCAGGGCAGGGCCAGCAGTCATGCCTCCTGGGTGCTGGGCACAAGGCCTCGCATTCCTTAATACCACGCAGTGCTTAATTTGTAAAACAAGTGCCAGGGCCCTCATCAAGAGCAGCACCAACACAACTTCTAACAATCACACTCCTTCCTACAAGTGTGACAATTCAGACTCTTCCAGGCCCCAAAGTTATAAGAACAGCTTGGAGGGCCATGTATTTAGTAGTAGTAATACATTTATTGTATCATTTATTAAAACCTTGACAATATAGAACATTGAAAGAAAATTAAAAGGTAGTTAGTTCATTATAATGCCATATGGCATACAGGAGTAAAAAATAGAACAGGTGATTTAAAATCAGTTATAGTTGTCTTGATAACAGTGTGGTTGTTTGAAGTCAATTGCAAATAAGCCAACGTGCACAGTGTATTGGGATAGATACATCTTTGTGAGCAATGTAACATTCACAAGCTTATGGTATCAAAAAATAAAATGCATATTTTAAAATTGGAAGTCAATACATAAAAGATCATATAATTGTTTAAAATCTGTTGCAAATAAACCAGGGTGCATTTGTTAATCGGCAGCCATCGGTGCACTTAGTTTTGGTTTTTTTGTTAGCAGGTCCTGCACCACCTTGAAGTATTTGCCGATTCTTGCCAGTTCCGAAGGGCCAATGGTAGTAAAAGTCCAGGTCGTAGCGTCGCTGCAAGTCCTCAAGCCATGGGTTAACAAGCATTGGCATAGCCAATAGGTCTCGCTTTTGGGACCTTATAAGTATTTAGTTATGTAGCACAATAACCTTGGTGCAACAACATCAACTGTTGCATGGCTAAACACTTATAAGGTCCCAAAGGCGAGACCTATTGGCTATGCCAATGCTTGTTTATGCAAGGTTTTATGCGCAAAACAAAGGAGCTTAAAACTGGCTCTCTGGCGGACTGGTAGCCAATGTAGTTCCTTCAAGCAGTGTGAGGCCGAGCTGTATTTTTTTTTTTTACATATTAATTTGGCGGCGGCGTTTTGAACCACCTGGAGTCTAGAAAAAAGGTAGTCGGCCATGCCAACATAAAGGGCGTTGCCGTAGTCCAGTCTGCTTAGGAGCAAAGCCTGTGTTACCGTTTGTCTACAGTTTAATGGGATCCAAGGAAAGAGTCGTCTGAACAGTTTCAGTGTGGAAAAGGCTTTTCCGCACAATGTGCGTACTTGGTCCTGCATAGATAGGGTGTCATCAAAAATGATTCCCAGATTTTTTGCTGCACGTTTTGGTTCTGGAGCGATGCAGAGTGCCTGGGGCGACCAACTATTGTCCCAAATCGCCTGGGCACCCCCGAAGAGCAAAATTTCAGACTTCCCGGCGTTTAGTTTTAAACAGTGCTGGGACATCCAGCCTGCAAGTTCCGTGAGACAGTTTATTAGGTTGGTCTTCGCCTCGGTATTGGTCAGTCTGTTTATCAGGGGGATCACTAGTTACAGTTGATACGGACTTATACAGAACTTTAATATAAGTTCCCCAATTATTACTTGGGATACACAGCTCATCTGGCTGCCTGAATGAAATTGTAGCGTATCCCACCAGAGACCAATACGCTTGTTCATTCTGAGTTGATATAGCATGATACAGTTTTGCGTAGGCACTGTTCTGACTATCCCGCTTTATTTGTAAATTTCTGTTTTTAAATTCCCTCCTTAAGTCTTGCAGCCTCCGATTGCGATCGTTAGACATTGAAGTTTTAGTGTATGTCGAACCATCGTGCCGTAAACTCTCTTTGATTCGATTAATTGCTGAGTATTGGGTAAAATTGCAATGTTTGTTCGCAGTTTCCGAGATTTGACCACAAGGGTCAATAATATGTTCTTTAGTATGGATTGCCAAGTAGCTATCCAGTCGTCCCCAACTTCCAGCAGCTCAACATCTTTTCTAATACATGATGTCAAGGCTCCTTCAAAATTAGATGCCGTCTCTTTTAGCGTATTATTCCAAACATGATTTCTACCATTAACAGCAGTCATTCTGCCACTGTTAGCCGTTACATGGGACTCCCAATAATCATGTTTGAGATTGATAACTAGCCTTTGAGGGTTGTGATCACTCTCGGGTCTTGGTATGATAACATACTTTTTAGACAGGCGGAAATATGAATAATACACGAATGTGTAGTCTATGGTAGTAGAAATCATGAGCCCTCGGTAAGTTGGTGCGGCCGGTTGATCTTCGGCTAGCCTTTCATTTAATGTTCTATATCCTGAGTCTGTCATAAGAGAATATGCGAGCCTGGTTAAAGTACAAATTTGGGGGGTTTGTAAAGAAATTTTTAGGTAGTGGAATATTGTAGCTCAGATCTGGTTCCTCGCTGCTTGCAGGTTTATTCGCCGATGGCAATAGGGTTTGATTAAAGTCCCCAGTTATGATGACTAAAAATTGTTCATAAGCGTCCATTATTTGCTCCAGTTCTTCTAGTGTCATCCGATATCTGCACTAGTTTTTCAGCAGTTGAGGAGGAAAATATATGTTTATGATCAAAAGCTTTATGGCATTTTGGTTTGTTAAAAGAACTGGCAATTTATATTTTGAAGGTGCTTTTATTTTTTCACTTGTCATACAAAGTTTTTTGCTTATTGACATTGTCAGACCTCCACTTAGCCTTCCAAAGGCATTCTTTTTTGCTTTAATTTCATGTGTTGTATAATTTGATATGGATACATTTGCAGATTGCCAGGTCTCCTGGAGACATATAACACATAGTACTTGTATAAATCTGGACATTTTTTCCTCGGCTTATTTTAGTTGTCGATCAAAACCTGCAATATTCCACGATAAAATGGAGAAATCATTATACCGCATTTCCCTTATATCATATTCATTAGTACTGTTTGGCCAGGTATGGGTAGTGTATCACTCCTGGATTTAGTGGCTCTATAACTGGTCAAGCATTTACCTTTGTTTTCTTTGCAGTGATTTGGAAATTTTCAAATCTTAGGGGTTCTTCAGGGCTTTTATACTATGGTCTGAAATTTAAGGGTGGTTTTTCATATTCTGATTCTCTGTAGGCAGTTCTCAGCATGTGCGGATAATTAGGTTTCTCCGGTTGTCAAATTGTAATTCCAAAAGTCTGCTAAGAACTCTTTTACAGCCAATATCCTTAGAGCCACGTTCTGTGATGACCATGTTGTTCTAGAAGTTTCATAGGCAATATTTTTTGTATGATCTACTAGAAAGCGAACAGCAACAAGTGATTTTGAATCTAAATCTTACAAGCCTTCAAAACAATTTAATAGCTTTAAAATATTTTGCCAAATTAATATATCATGTGGACCTTCGGATTTATATATCGGTGTAAAGTCAATCATATATTTTTCTTCACTAAGTGAACCTTCCTTATATAATAACCTGTTATCTTGAATTGAATTTCCCTTAACTGATCTTTGAATATCCCGTCTGCCTGTCTGTTGAGTGTACACAGGACCACTGGTTTGTACACTTTCTTTTCCTGAGCAGATTTTCACTTCCTCGTCTGTACCAGAGTGTGAGAAAGTGCCCTCTTTCTGCATGGTTGCCCCCTCCCCCAGGATGGGCAGGGTCTACGAAGGGGAAGCTTCAAAGGCTTGCCGCCTTTGTGAACTTCCCCAGGCCTGTTGCTGCTTTCAGGAACTGGCCCCTACCGGTTCTCCCCACTTTGGGTGGGAGGATCGGCGGGAAAAACAAGTGAGGAAGAGAGGTGCGCCCCCCTTTGCCAACCCCACCCCTCAGGTGGGGGAGGCGAGGTGAAGCACAACTCTCAGTCCCCGCCATCTTGCAGATGGGGGGACCCAGCCAACCAGATTGAGGCATATGCCCGCCTCCCACTGGAGGGTGGCATAATAGGGGGTGTACCCACCCCAGGAAAGGGACCCATTGGTCCCAACCTTTTACTTACCTGTAATGCCCCTAAATCTAGTATTTAGGGGCACCCCTGAACCTTGCCTCCTCAGACAAGAAACCAAAAGAAGAAAAGAAGAAGAAGGACCGAACAGCCGTGCCGAAGCTAAGAAGAGGAGGACGCCCACTGACTTGGCCCCAGCCCTACCGGCCTGTCCCCACCTCGAACCTGCAGAAGTGAAACTCCGATGTGTCCTGCAGCCAGCAACCTCAAGAACCCCGAGGACCTGCCCTGCCTTCCAAAGAAAAGACTTTGTCTCCCGTGAACACCGGATTTGTTCACCAACAAACTCCAGCTCCGGCAAAATCAGAGAGTCTGCACCACTCTCCACCCGTCGCCCACGGCCCGAGTGGCCCAACACCACGAGGAGGTCTCCCCAGCGATCCAGACCCGAGATGCAGTAATCCCTTAACTGCCTCAAGCCTCCAGCCGACGCCTGCAGCCTCAAACCGGAAGGTCCCCCCAACCGCGACCAGGAGCTGGTAAGAAGATCCGACCCTAAAAGACACCCCTGCACCCGACGCCCCACAGCCTTGGGTGGCCCAACCGACTGTGTCTAACCAACCCCCAGCATCCCAAATTACTTCTTCAAGTGGTGGTCGCACCCAGAAGACCTTCGTCCCCGAGCCTGCAGGGTGTTTGCAAACCGGAGAATCCCCATTGAAAGTAACAGGGCACCCGACGACAAACCAGCACCCTGCACCCGGCCGCCCTAGTGCCACTGAGGGTGTGCCTTTGGTGCTATGTTGAACCCCCATTTGCCCTGAGCTTAAGTCCAGGAGCCGCGCACCCACAACCTTGTAGCCTGCTCGTAAGCAGCCACCAACCGGAGGCCCCCTATCCCCCATTGGATAACATTGGGCCTCAGCACTCTGCACCCAGCCGCCCTAGTGCCGCTGAGGGTGTAACAAGAGTGCATGCTTGACCCCGGGGGACCCCTGAATCTAACCCCAGAAAACCAACTCCCACAACAAAGTACTTACCTGTTAACCGATGACACTATTTCCTCTTGTAGGATAACATTGACTGTTTTCTATGTGGAGTTGGAAAATCTATAAAAGTCTCTAAAACTGTAACCAAATAACCAAAACACTTTTACTTACCTGTTTACAGGAAATGTCCCAGTGTAGTATCCAGGAATACTACACTGTGTAATAAAAGTAATCTGTAAAGTAATCTACTTGACATCCTATTGAAAAGTCAATACAAAGTATATGTACAATCTTTCAAAGCATTGCATTACCAGTGATTCTACTGTAATCAAACCAAAGTATATATACAACTGCAATTCAAACTGTATTATTACTGCAAAGTATAGATCACTTACCTGTGCCAGGCTTGATTGGTTCTAGTAAATAAAATAACTAAAAGAATATTTTTATACAAACAGAATTGATCTGAGTTCAGTCTTTGAGTGTGTGACAATCATTTGCTGATTGAGTGTGTACAACAAATGCTTAACACTACCCTCTGATAAAGCCTTACTGCTCGCCCACACTACCACAAACAGAGAGTAAGGTGGTATCTACTTTTACCTCTGCCTACCTTTGGGGTTCCACTGGACTCTGCACACTATACCTCACTTTGGTATAGTATATACAGAGCAAGCTTCCTACACAGGGCCAATTGAATCTGCCAGACCTCTAGGGGCTTAGTCTTCTAATTTTTTAGTTAGACCTGTCATGCCATCCATAATCTGTTTCAATAAATCAGAATTACTATTTGAGAGTGGCACAGCTTTATCTTTATTTTGGCTGTTCATAATAATGATGTTATGTTATTTTAATTTGTTACGTGCACGAATAACCCACGAAGGGGTATCTCGGCACGAGACCAAGATGACGGACAACAGACAAAAAAGAAGCCATCCTTAAACTAGATGGGTCTTAAGAGCTTTCCTGAAATGGGAGTGATTTTCACAGGTGCGTAGTTGCATTTACAGGTTGTTCCAAAGATGAGGGGCAAGAACGATCTGCAGCCTGACCTGGCCTGGCCTTTCTGAACCTGGGGACCTTGAGTCAGGCCTTGTCGCGTGATCTTAAAAGTCTGGAAGGGGTGTAAAGAGAAAGCTTTGAAGATAAATATGTAGGCCCTTTTCTATGTAGGACCTTAAGAGTTAAACAGCAGATCTTGAAAATGATTCTGTTTCTCACCGGTAGCCAGTGCAGGGACTGAAGAAGAGTGGCAGTTGCCATGCCGGGGGAAGGTGATGATGGGCGACCATACATTTTGTGTTCCATCCTGTACTACTTCACTGTACATTGGTTGTGGTACTGTTATTCCAGGGCTAATATTAGTTGGTACAGTAACATTAGTTGGATTGGAGGATATATATGTGGACTTTTTTTCCAAACTTATTCGAAGTTTTCTGTCCCTGTTCCAATCTCTTCTCTTCAAATATTGTAATTTTATCTTGCTGTTCCATAAGACATTGCTCTGCTTGAGTTTGCCTATTTGCATCAATTTTGGATTTCCCATCACTATTTATATTGTTACATGCTTTTACTTTCATAATTGATTTATTAAATATAGGGAAATTTTCTCTTCCTTCTGGTAGTTGGGCATCAGAGAGTGTTTGTTTGATACCATTATTTCTCTTGAGTTTTCTTAGTTTTCTGTCGTCTCTTACTCATATAAGGAGCAAAGCCATCTTGATGTTCTTCCATTTGTATTTCACTACAGTTGTTTTTATATTTTCATTTACTAATGTCATATTCACAAGGCACTCTCCCTGTTCAAGGCTGTCTTGATTTAAATTAGTTTTTTCATTATTCCTTTCTTTGATCTTCTCTCTGGCAGGCGATAATGCGTACTTATTAGCATGATTTGTTATAAGGTTTCCAATTTTTTGGGGGACCAGTTATAATAAATCTACAATATCATCCACACGCTCAAGATTTTTAGAGGCAGTTGCTAATTCGCTCATATCTTGTTTTATTGATAGCAATATTTGAGAGTTTGCCTTTATTGATGCCATTCCTGCTGCAATTCGTTTGAGATAGTTGACCTTCTCTTTCAACAGGATAGATTGTGTTGTTAGAATGTCCGACATTTGCAACAGTGTGCTACTGATTGCCCCCATTACAGACAAAACCGGAAATGTTGGAGTCATATCTTCATCATCTGAGGATTTGTTTTCTTTTTTATCTCTATTCCGATTTTTTATATCTTGATCCTCTTTAGTACACAGTCTTATGTCTGGATTGTTCTGTGAAGTATTATACAGTAACTTTGACGATATTAGGTTCAAGTTTGAGTTTGGTGAATTAACTAAATGATCCAGCTCCAGCAACTGAGCAGATGTTATTGAGACATTAAATGAGTCGTATGAAATTTCTACTTGTTCAGATTCTAGATCATTAAAAGTGATCCCATCTCCTGATGTATTTGATTCCTCAAGCCCATATATTGAATCTATTTCCATTGAGTTTATTTCCATTGTTTCATTATTTCCTGTATTACTCACTGCATCTGTGTTTTAAGTGTATTGATTTCTCATTCTCCTCTCCAACCACTCTGAGCAGAGAAGACAAGGGCGAACTTTTTGATGTAGTTGAATAATCCCTCATTCCGATATTACTACCTTGAGCACTCTGTACAGCTTGTGTAGATTGTATTTGGATTTGTTTGGCTTGTATTATCTGTGGTAGCGCAGCTTGTACCTGGGATATATTCGTAGCTGTCTCACTTCTTAATGTGACATTATCAACAGAACTTGAGCCAGCCGTAACCTTTCTCTCAAAACATTCTTTATTCGACTGCTGCTTTAAAAATGGTGATTCCATTAAGTCATATGTTAATTTTCTAGGCGTATCTTTTGGCAAATCTTTTAACGTTGTTTCGAGCGCCAAGCCCCTCTCCACAGTTCTCTTTATTATTCTAACAGAGTTGCCTTGTTCAGGAGTGATTGATCTTGAGTCTCCTGCAATACCTATAGTGCAAATCTCTTTTGACATATCTTTAAATTTTCTCGCTTTCTTTTGAGCTCTACTACTCATAGTTTGTTTATTCTGCACCAAGGTTTTTACTGATCGAGTTTTCATCATCAGTTATTCCTTTTTTTCAGCATAATTGGCGTAATTTGATTAAGTCCACTTCAACCCCCTTATTCGTTTTGAATTGGTCACAGCTTGGTCGCAACTTAGATTGTCCAGCTATCAAATTACTCAGTTATCCAATTTTACAAGAACAATAAGTTGCATATAAGGTGACCATAAGACAGCCAACAACAACAACAACAACCAGTTACCAGATTTAAGAGTGCTTTCACATCAAAGACACTCCACCCCGCATAAAATATAGAAGTAGATACTGCCGTTATACCTTTATGTGATGCCCTCTTTTTCTCAATGCGTGAGTAACACAAAGTTGTTCCCCTTACTTGGATGCAGGCTTTGGGGGGGTAGATTACGTTCCTCAGGGGGAGAGCGGACCCGGAGCGGTTCTCACAGTTTGTGCAAGCCGCACTGGCCTAACGCCGGACGCCTCCGCGCGACCTAGAGGTACCGCGACTCTAGCCTTGACCGTCCCACCCGCCCCCGCAGTTGCGGTTGCACCCGAGATCCTAGTCCTGGGGCCGCGGGGCTTCATTCACCTTTCCACAGCTCTCAAATTTGGTCCGATCCTACGTTCCGCGGCTGCTCTCCTCCGCTCCTTTGTTCATCGCTCACTACTCAATCACTTTTGCTTCCGACACTGATTTCGTCTGTGTAGAGATATGTTATTACATTAAATGTTTGCAGTAGATAGGCCAGTTGTTGAATATAGAGGTCAAATAAAAGTGGGGATAGAGCAGAGTTGTGTGGGATTCCCCAAACTAAGGGGTCAGTATCTGAAGAGAAGGAGCAAATTTGAACATGCTGGATCTAGTAAGAAAGGCAGTATTTTAACCACTGGAGGACAGTGCCTTTTAATGGAGTGTCATTCTAGTCGTTGAATTAGAACATCATGGTCAATAATACTGAAGGGAGTGGACACTCCTGGCCCACAATAAAATCGAAAGGAGCAGATACTCCTGAACCTTCTCCATCATTATTCTAAGACAATTAGTGGAGGAGGTAATCACCGACTCCATTCCATGTCGTGGTCTGAAACCTGTTTGGGATCTATCTAGTGTATTGTTTGTTTCTATGGATGACTGGAACTGGAGAGATCAGCCTTCTGTTAGTTTTTAGATTGAAAGACAGTAATGATGTAGGCCAGAGGTTGACTGCGTCCTCTAGATTAAGAGAGGCCTTTTTTAATAGAGGTCGAACAATTGATTTCCTTAAATGCTTCGGGCACCACCCCTGATTTTAAAGTTGCATTGAGGATCTGAATGATCTTAGGAGTAATAGAGTGGCTTAGAAGTTTAAGCATCGCTGCTTGGCAGATGTCTGAGTGGGAGCCTGATGGCTTACTGATGTTCCTCTTCACATCCCAGGGCTTACCCATTAATACCCAATATGTTTCTGCTTGTCCAGCATATCATCTTTTTTTCCTAGTTCTACGTTTCTTCTCCAATTTCTCTCATTTCAGATATATCTGTTATGATGAGAAGAGTGCTCCTTACAATCGCTTCTTCCAGGGTTAGTGTTGTGTAATAAAGTTACCAGTTCCAAAAGAATAGTCTTGGGTACAGAAAGATGTACCTCAATGTTGACTTTTTTATATGATTCTAAAGGGAAATGACTCAGCTCTGGTAACCCTTTGTGCCTTAAAGGAGACATGTTAATAAACATCCAGGTTTTCTTGTTCCGTACAGCCGGTCCATATACTTACCTCATCAACCGTCCACAATAACATCACGCACAAGGAGTTGCCTGCTCATAAAGGAAACTTGATAATTTTCAACCTGTTTCTCCAATATCAATGGAGTCCCATTTTTAGGTCGAGCCTCCAAGACCTACTGTATACACTTTGTGGGCTTACATCCAGCCCATTGCTTTTGTTACTTGGATTATCCTTCAAAAATGCTTGCTTGCTAGTGGTGAATTTTCCTCTTTGTCCCTCCTTTGTGTCTTTCGTTTCCTCCCACAAAGCAGGGACAAAGTACTGTATTTGTATGCTTTGGTTGTATAGATGTCGTTTGGGGGACTATTTTTTGCTTGGTTTCCTGCTCGTGTTATTGTTTGCCTGTGTTCAGCTTTGGCGCCTGAAACTGCTTGCATTTAAATGCAGGGTTCCGATAGTAATCCACGGAAGTTCCATGCCCTTACCTGCCACTGTTCTGTGATCTTGGAGCTAGCAGTGGCATTGCCAGTGTTTACAGAAACCATGAAAAGACTCCTGCTTTCTGTGGGATGTGTCAGTTTACTTGGCTTCTAAGGCGCGCACACTCCCTTCTGCCTCCTCGCCCCGTTGTTCTTTTGTTATCTCCATGTCTGACTGCGCCAGGCTCCTCTTCAGCTGAGAGCTCCGGTGCTGATGGGCACGGAATAGCTGGTTTATAATTCCACACCATGTATTATCCCGATAACGGATCGTAGCAGAAAGTTTTAATAATAGAAAATGTCAGTGGATTTGAAATCAAAAGGACAACTTTTCTTAAACTGGCTCATGCATGAACAAATTATCACCAGCAGGTCCAGACTATACTTACGGGCTGTAAAAGTGTTGACCTTTTGAAATGTTAATGAATTTACAATGTGTTTTAGGGAAGCTCAAATGCAGACTGCAGCATTCCTAACTGCCCATCTCTGGGAACAGGCCAAGCGAGGATGTCAGCAAAAGCGATGTTTATGCTCGCACTTTGTTGGAACTGATCTCAGGAGGGGATACTTTAGGGGAGCCTTATCACTTCCTTTCCTCCAATCTGCTCTGTCTCCTACCCCGCACCTCTCCAACTCTATAAAAATCTTTTTTTACCACAGAATTACAAAACTGTGTCTTTATAACTAGTGAAATATATTTGAAATGCTTGAACAGTTCACTTATTAGCTATTTCAGTGTTGTGTTAGAAAAAAAGCCTGAAATCGTACAGCCTTCATTTCACATGCTTTGCACAGCTCAACTGTCAACGGTTCACTTTACAAAATCCTCTAACTTGAGTCACAGAAAGAAAAGTAAATGTTAGGAAGACAAAATGACTTTTGACGTCTGTCTCTAAAAGCCGAGCAAATGTGACAAGATAACAAGATTTAAAGGCATCTTTATTGCTCATTCACTTTGTGAGCAAGCAGAACATCTGTTGTCACCTCACCAGAATGGGCAAGTAGGCCCTAAAAATAGCTAGTCCTGATTAAATCTGGTTCGTCATAGCCAGAGGGCAAGTGGATTTTTGGATCCCTGCTCGGCCTGCACACATATACGCTAAGACGGATTTTCCACCCTATGATTCCCAAAGAAGTTCCTGGAGAGAACACATATCAAGTTTTGATTATGCGAAGGGACACTTTTCACATGGGAAAAGGAGCACCCATCCCTGGCATTGTGAAACCCAGTGCACAAAGCTTTGTGAACATTTTACAGTCACAAAGCAAAGATTAGTCAATGCCTTCAGAAAGCAGGAGATAAGCACTGTGCAAGTGCCAGCTCTCCGCATTTGACAGCTTTTGCAGGCTGGAAACATTGGAAAAACGAGAGGTGCTGATAATAGTCAAATGGATACTTGCATACACTCCCTGAGGTTACAACCACAGTGTGCCACTTGCGACATTATGACCTTTGTTCCTTTAAAGGACGGGGTCAGGGACGGACTGGGAACGCAAAGCAGCCCTGGCAAGTTTTCTCAGACCAGCCCATACGGTGCACAGCGAGTGAGCCTGACCACTACAAAGGGGAGTTTTGGTGAGCTCTCACCTAAGAAAATGACGGGAAAAAATGGTGCATTCTATAACACATTTGCCATTATATATTCAATTATATTAGCTTTTAAAGCATAGTAAATTATGACCTTACTGTGCACCCGGATACAACAATATTTGTTGGGGCTCTTCAATGATTCCCTCGTTATCAACTACTAACATTGTCTCTCATCACTCCATAGCCACTCTCTCACATGTATTTAATTTGTTTTATAGCACCTCTCATAACAGTGTTGGGTTTCAAAGCACTTTACATCTCTCACACACATACACACACATATATATACAGAGACAATGAATCATACATGTGTAAATCAGTGTTTAGAAAATGTTAGATAAGGCAAAGAGGCCTGCAAAGTGTAGGTTTCACATGTCATTCATACTAGTAGGCATTTTTTAAGAGTGCTTGGTCTGGAGAAGCACAACTCAGGATTCCGAACACAACATGGTGGTTAGGGTGGACCTTAATATTAAGAATGCATTTCTACCCAAAGAAACCTTTTCTAGCAACATCAGGATAAAAAAAGCCTGGGGGAAAAATAACTTTCTAACCTGTACCATGCAGTTTGCATGCAGATCTTTGATGGCAGTTTATAGCTCACTGTGCTAGATTACAATTATAACTTATAAACTACACAGTAGCAAAAGAATCTCTGTGACAAAAGCAGTAGCCCACTGAACTATGCACATAAAATACTGTTCTTTGATATGCATGGTACATGCAGCAGGTATATTAATCCTCTGTGTTACCTTAGATGAGTCACAAATGCCACTAGACAAAACTCCCATCTCTTTCTTAAGCAGGTACATTAATCACCAGTTATCTTGACACTTAAATTGTTGCTCAAAAACTGCTGGATGTACAAGGAACTTTACAGTGCATTTAAAACTGCTGCACTGCTACAAAACCTGCCCCCCACTCTTCCAGTCTCCCGCGGGGGACGCTCAATGGACAGTACGGCCACTTCGGCCTTGAAAGGGGTGACAATGGATGCCGGCATATTACTTTTTTAGGTCAGCCTAGGCAGCGCATGCACTGTCTCTACAAGAAATGCTGTATTCACTCTGTTTTTATTAAATAACAGTGTCTGAACAGGAATTATTTAAAGGATTGTTATATAAAGCATGCACAAAAATTGCTCAAGAAAGAGAGACATGGAGGCTTGAGTGGTAGTTAGAGTAATGCAAGGAGCAAACTGTATTTTTAGAGCAAATATGGAAAAAAGTGGCAGTTGCTTCGCTGCTTCACATGTCACATGCGCGGTTCACCTTTTCACGAGCACACACGTGCACAAGTTTTTGTTACTGGTTACTTTCGAATTCATTGTAAATGGTGCTGCAACTGCCCCTTTTTTCCTTATTTGCTATAAATACAGTTTGCTCTTTGCATTACTCTAACTACCACTCAAGCCTCCCAGTCTCCCTTTCTTGAGCAATTTTTGTGCCTGCTTTATATAACGGTCCTTTAAATAATTTCTTTTGAGACACTGTTATTAGTTATAAATTCTAATCACCCAGGTCTCAACTAGTTATATGGGTAAAACTCCTGTTGTCTGGTTTTGTGTTCACTCTGATGGCTTACAGTCAGCCCATTGCTTTTTTATTTGTCCATTTCAATTGTCATTCAAAAATGCTTGCTTGCTAGTGGTTAATCCTTTCTCTTTGTTCCTCCTTTTAGTGTTTAGTTTCCTCCCACAGAGCACCGCCAAATTACTGTTAAGATTACGCTTCTGTGTTTATGTGTTCATTTGGAGACTATTTTTTTCTTTGATTCCTGCTCGTGTCACTGTTTGCCCGTCTTCGGTGGTTCAGTTTCGGCACTCATCACTTAATCTCCTCATCCAGTTCAAATACTGAGATGAAATGTCAGACGCTCTATTCGAGGGTGCCACTTTAATTTTCTCTAACTTCAAAGGGCTAGGATTTCCCCCAAACTCCTCGAGCTTTGCTGCTTGTTGCTTTAGCGAGCCTCAGTCACCTGATCTTCAGCAGCCCAACATTTCTGCACAGTTAAGGGCAAGGCTTGGGCAACTCCCGCCGCATTTTTTCTGACGCTGGTTTATATAACGTGAACTTGAGCGACCCAAAGGTGTTGGAGTGCTTTACATGAGCGCTAGTTACATTACACAATGTCAGATTAATTTTGGGGGGTATTTTTAGAGAACTCGACTGACCCAAAGGTATTGAAGCCCGTTACAAAAGCACCAGTTACACTACACAAGGTCAGGTTCATTTTCTTGGTTTTAGGTGCATGGAGATTAAGTGATGCCGACGTCGTCCCTGTTTATTCATTATTTCCCCTCTACCTGACAAATGGGAGCAGCATTCGTCCCTCCCATGTCGCTGCATGCCAGCCCTTCTAACTCTTCCTGTCGTCCTTTTCCTCTCAGAGCTCTAACTTCAAATCACAGTCACAGCAGTTCCCCATGGACTGTGAGGCATTTTTTTATTATATAATGTGAACTTGAGCGCTTTACATGAGTGGTAGTTACATTACACAATGTCAGATTACATTTTTGGGGCATATTTATAGAGCGTAAACTCGACTGACCCAAAGGTATTGGAGCGCTTTACAAAAGCGCCAGTTACATTACATAAAGTCAGGTTAATTGTTTTGCTTTTAGCTTTAAGTGATGCAGATGCTGTCCCCGTTTATTAATTATTTCTTCTCAACCTGACAAGTGGAAGCAGCATTCGTCCCACCCACCTCCTCCCATGTCACTACATGCCTGCCGCGCTGCCTCTGCCTGTCGTTCTTTTCCTTTCAGAGCTCTAATTTCAAGGCATATTCACGGCAGCACCCTAGGGACTGTGAGACATTTTTTAGTATATAAAGTGAACTCGAGCGGCCTGAAGGTGTTGGAGCGCTTTACATGAGCGCTAGCTATATCACACAAGGTCACATTAATTGGGGGGGAGGGGGGCATTTTTATAGAGCACAAACTCGACTGACCTGAAGGTATTGGAGTGCTTTACAAAAGCACCAGTTACAATACACAAGATCAGTGTAATTGTTTTTTTCAGGTGCACGGACATTAAGTGATGCCGTCACCGTCCCTGTTTATTCATAGTTTCCCCTCTACCTGACAAATGAGAGCATTTTGTTGTTGTTGCTATTTCCAGTTCTCCTATACTTAGGGGGCTGGAACAGAGGGCAGAGCCAGGGTGTGAGAAACTGGGTTCTTGTTGCAGTACCTCCCCCCCACTTTTGCCTGGTTTTTGAAGCAACTTTAACTGAGGGACTGGGTCCCTGCTAACCAGGTTCCCAGTACCAGTGTTCATTCCCTAAATCTGTACCACAATTGGCACAACTTCAGCAACCCCTATAAGTCCCTGGTAAAAGGTACCCCTGGTACCTAGGGCATTGGGACTGAAGAGGGTCTATTAGGGCTACGGCACCAATTGCGCCACCCAAGAGACCGCTCACCAAGACCATGCAAACTGCCATTGCAGGCTGCGTGTCTTGGTGCAGAGAAAATTGAAGAGTTGACATGGCACAGTCCTGTGTGCCATGCCCTCATACACTGCATGAGGTATAGGTAAGTCACCCCTACTGCAGGCCTTATAGCCTTATGGCAGGATGCACTATATCCTATGTGTGGACATAACTGCATGAGCAGATATGACCCTGCAATATCTGAGCCAGTTTTGGATATTTTAAGTGCAGAGGGATACTGGTCATTAAAAGGTTCCTAGCTTCATGGTGGCTTCCCTGTACCCTAAGATGTTTGATAGGTACCAAACATCTCATTTTAAAAAATCCTCACTGATACCAGTGTTGGATTTATTAATAAATGCACACAGGAGACCTTTTTATAGGGTCCCCTGAAAACCTACCAAGCACTGGTGTGGTCTCGAACTAGTTTTAGCCGGCCAGCCACTACCAGACATGTTTCTGATCTCATGGGGTGTAATTCATCTCTCTGAGGCCAGGGGCAAAGCCTGATCTGGGAGGAGGCTCTTCACACCTCCCCCAAACCAGAATGGCCTTCAAGAGCGGAAAGCTTCGAAGGCGATGCCACCTTTGAAATGCGACCCAGGAAGTGGAAGATGCCAACCATCCTTTCCTGCTCCACATATGGCTGGAGGATAGGCGGGAAAATTAGGTAGATGTAGGAGGTGGGTCTCCATTTAGCCAGCACCACCCCTAAGTTGGGGCAGGTGATGTGGAGCCCCCTTTTCATTTCCCTCCATCTTGGTTTGAGAGGGAATTAGCCAATTAGGGTGGGGATAGTGCCCCTTCCCACGGGAAATGGTCACTTAGAGGGTGTACACACCCTAAAGGTAGGCAGCCCATTGGCTAGTACCAGTCACCCCTTTCTAATGCCCCTAAATGTAGTATTTATTTGGCATCCCTGGACCCTGCAACTAAGATTCAACAGACACAATGAAAAGGACAAAGAGCTGCCACCCTAAGGACTGAAGCCCCGCTGCTGAAAATTGGTGCCAAACCCTGCCTGTTGCCTTAAGGGCTTAACAATCCTGGTGTGCTGTCTCGTACAGCAAATGTGAGTCCTCCAAGAACCCGGAGCACCTCCAGCCTTTGACAAATCACCAAAGAACTCCCTTGATGTAGAGGTACTACTCCCCTGCAGTCCGCAGGCACCAAACCAGCAGAATCTGGTTCCCCGACAACTCTTGACGCAGCACTCAAACCAAAATTGGTACAGCAGCTCCAGAGGGTCAGATCTGTCTCCCCACCAAATTTGGAGACACAAGGACCCACCAGAGCTGTGAAGCATCAATACCTGGGTACCGACAAACCAGCTGTGCTCCCGTGGTCCTGAGGCCCTTGTAAACTGCTCCCTCGGGAGACGCTAGGGGGCGTGCAACAACATGGCCGCACTGCAGTGAGGCTCTGTCGGCCCTGAACCTAATATCCACCATCTATCCTCAATCTGGAGGTAAACCCTGCCAGTAGTTCTACCCGCTGAACCAGAACATACCCTGGCGCCAGATCGCGACATCTGTGGGACTGTACATGCAGTGAGACCCCCGTACAACGAGCGCCCGACATTGCGGGTTGAGCGGCCTACGCGGATCGGAGAGGCCGCGATCTAGATGGCGGAAACGTGGCACTGAGGAAAAAACACAGCGGCGATCCCCTACCAGCGGGAACAGATCACGGAAAAACTGGTATGAGCCTGGGAGCGAGAGCCATCCTGAAGGTATAGACCTAGCTGTGAGCGCGGCGGTGGGGACTCATGGGGAGGCGGACCCAGACTGGGGTGCGCGTAGTAGTGATCGTGGGGCCGGCTCGAGCCGGAGGAGCGGACCGAGCGCCGCGAGCCCCGCCGCGCGCCTGAGAAGAACTGCATCGTTCCGCGAGGCACTGGAGACCCCCCAGGAGTGGAGATACCACAACGGCCGCTGAAGATCGCGACGCCTCTCCCCTACATATTGCCTTAAGCTCCCCGACGGTGCGGTCTATGTAAGATCAAAAGGGGGGCACAACAAACGTAAAAACACACACACAAAAAAAAAAAAATCAAAAAGGACAAAGCAGAAAGCCTGGAGGACGACACAGAGAACCGGTGGAGCGCTGCTCCGGAGCTGCGCTTGTGACTCCTTGATCAGTGCCCACAGCCTTCCTGCGATCCGCTCGGGTTGCTTTGCCCCGCACCCTCAACTAGCTGGGAGGCCCTCTCACCAAAAACAGTCTCCAAACTAACGGTGGGAGAAAGATGCGCGAATGCTTGGAGCTGGAGATAAATGCATGCTTTGGTAACGCCGCATAGAAGCTGCTGCCCCGCACCCTCAACTTGCTGCAAATTGCCCTGGATTTCGCTGAGCGTTTGTTTGCTGTACAAGACGGCGGCCATCAGGATTCGCCTGGGACTGAATTTCACAATCCCTCCCCTTCCCTCTCCTGAGCTGCATCGCTGATTCCCCCTGGGACGGACCCCATTATCTGAGGACTAGCTACACAACTACTCTGGGGGTCACTGCGGTCACTGCGGGAGTGGTACAGACGTGGTGGAGCGCGACTGGTTCACCAAAGTCTCGGCATAGTGATCCCTCACCATCGCGAGAGGCAAACGCCTGTAAGTGTGCTGCCTGAAAATCCACAATCCGTGGACTGAACCTGGGCCCCTTCACTGCTGCGGCGAGGAACAGGGGATAGAGCACCGTTGCAGTGCGCGGTGCGACCCCTAAGTCTGGACTGTGAATGGCACAACACACTTGGCACAAGACCCCGCACTGAACACGACCGACGCAAACTTGCGACGCTTGAGGGAATCCTGGTCGCAACACAGGGTCTTACGACAGCAAACTAAAGGGAGCAGTCCCGACCCACGCACAGGGCTGCTAGACACGCGCTTGTGCTGACTGAATCCGGGTCTGACCATATCCCGTCCATAAAGTGGGGGGGAAAAGACAAAAAAAACAAAGACAAAAACAGCAGACAACTGGTCAGCGACGCACGGACACCGATAGCCCCCTCATACCACACGTCACAAGAAAATGGGTAAACCAGATGGCAAACAACCCAAGCTCAGCTTTGACACCCGTAGAACACCCAGAGGACAACAGTCCGGTCCTGAGCACGATGATGCCAACACTGAAATGAGCGGCCCAGACGAGGTGGACATGAAAACGATCCTCCACACAATGAAAGCGAGCTTCGCATCTATAGAGGGCAAGATGGATTCTATGTGCGCCAGAATGGAACAGTTTACACACAAACTTGAACAACAGGACGGGAGAATTAAAGAAGCCGAAACGCAGATATCCACCTTAGAAGATGACAATGCACAAGCAGCGGGCCAGCTCACTGACATTGACAAACTCTTAAAAGTGATAGCAGCCAAAAACGAGGACATCGAAGCCCGCTCAAGAAGAAATAACCTACGCATAACGGGCATCCCGGAATCTACAAACACCGGGAGGCTTGAGGATTATGTGGAGCGATTACTAACAACGTGCTTTGGCCCAGAAGCATTCTCCAAAATGCTTATAGTGGAGCGAGCGCATCGCACGTTGGCGCAGAGACCCCCACCGGGAGCACCACCTCGCCCCATAGTCGCGAGAATACTCAACTACCGCGACCACGACACTGTTATGTTATGTTATGTTAATATGAACTTTTATAGCGCTCGTTCACCAACAGTTTCTTGGCGCTGACGGAGTTGCCTTCCTGAAGCAGTTACTAGTACGGATGAACCTGGTCTAACTATAAGCTTGGGTGAAGAGCCAGGTCTTCAACGTCTTCCTAAAATGAAAGAGATCTGACTCAAGTCTCAATGAGGGCGGAAGGGCATTCCAGAATTTGGGTCCTAATATTGAGAAACGTGAGCCTCCTGTTCTTTTTCGTCTAAAAACTGGGACCTCTAGATAGTTCATATGCATAGATCTTAAAGTACGGTGGGGGCTATACTTGTGAATTTTTGATGAAATGTACTTAGGGCCGGTCCCGTGCAAGGCTTTAAAAAGAATACAACCGGCTTTAAACTTGGAGCGTTGCTCCACTGGAAGCCAGTGTAATTCTTTTAGCAGCGGCTTGATGTGACAACGTCTGTCTTGTTGGAATATAATTCTGGCTGCCTGATTTTGTATTAGCTGCAGACGATGTATCTGATTGCGCTGAAGACCTAGGTATATAGAGTTAGCATAATCAATTCTTGACATAATCAAAGAGATGACAATTTGGATACATGCCTCTCTACTGAAAAATCTTCTGATTTTCCTCAGTTTACGCAGTTGGAGGAAGCAAGCGGAGGTAACCGCTCCAATCTGCGTATTCATGTTTAGGTCTGACACTGCGCTTCGTAAGGCAAGAGAATTGAAGGACGTAATATTCGAAAACAACGTCATCTCGCTATACCCGGATTTCACTATGAACGTCCAAGAAGCGCGTAAACAATTCATACCCATCAAGAAAAAACTCCAACAGGAAGGAGTGGAATACGCGATGCTCTCTCCGGCGAGACTACGCATCACCCACGACGGCAAACATCAGATCTGCAACACCCCACAACAAGCGGCGGACTTCTTTAAGAAAGTAGTACTGGACTCCAGGAGAGCGGAACGTTCGCTGGCAGCTGATGGGGGCACTGGGGCACCACCAGACGATGACTAACATTTGGGTCAGAAATCGAATACACAGACATTAACGAATCGCCAGGTTAACCTCGCGACTGCAGATGCTGTCCTTGCTGTGAAGGTAAAGCACAGCATGATACAGGTACAGAACTAACATTCTACGGCGGATTACTATCCTTACTATTATTCTGATGAGGGTGACACCCCCAGATACTGTAATGTAATTTCAGGGTCCCCTCCCACACGCCAACATAGAGTGGGAGGAACTGTTACGCCCCCTGGGGCACCCGTCTCTAAGGGAATACCCCTACTTCCCACTATTGGGTATTGTTTTGTTAGGCATATGCCTGTTTTGTTTTGTTAAATGGACATGGTCACCAGAGACTTTAAATGGCCCCATGAAAGTAAAGGTCTTGAGACTGTTATGGCATAATACCGCTAAATATTTTTTTGGGGGGCCACGACTGCCATATACGATGTATACTTCATTAACAAGCTTAAAATGCTACATATTAGATGTTATGGTGAGGGAAATGTTTCGAATGTTTGGGGGGGATCTGGGGGGGGCACACAGGGAGGGGTCAATGCACGGCACGTTGGGGACGCCGGAGTGGGAGGGAGGTTGGGGTAACTTGGTGGATATTGCTCAAGAGATGATATGTCGCTCTGACTCAGGCATTCAACTGCGATGGGTGACACACAGCCATAGACACTGGGAAATCCATATTGGACCATATAAAAACGGATTACAGGGGAATGGCGAACACTAACCGTACACCTAATCCGACACCGAGGCTCACTCTAATCACCTGGAACGTTAGAGGACTGGGCAATCCCAGGAAAAGACGTCATATTCTAGCTTATCTGGATCGCCAGCACGCTAGCATAGCTATGATACAGGAAACACACATGGCCCCTCAGGCGCGGCCTCCATGGGCTACGAGGTGGGCTTCACACAGATATTTCTCATCATATTCCACCTTCTCTAGAGGGACAGCCATTTTAATTAAAAAAACGGTACCGTACATAGAGGAGGGGTCTGAGATAGACGCACAAGGACGATATTGCATCACATGGGGAAAACTGGCCTCAGCTTCCGTCACGTTGGTATGCAGCTATGGGCCCAATACAGACGATGAAGATTACTTCATTACCCTCTGGGCCCGCATAGTAAATATCGGGTCGACACACCTCATATGGGGAGGGGATTTTAATCTAACATTGCACCCACCCAGTGACCGTTCACACCCACTACTGCATCATTACTCGAAAGCACAGCGTCAATTGCAACAAATAGTCACTGACAACCTCCTGGTGGATGTATGGCGACACCTACATCCGTCACAATATGAAGGCACCTTCGACTCATCCGTACACAACACCTGGTCTAGATTGGACATGTTCTTAGTGTCAAGAGACATTGCAACGCGGGTCCTCTCCTCAGGCCATATGGCACGCACTTACTCGGACCATTCCCCGGTGGTTATTTCGATGACTCCCCCGGGGATGTCTTCCCAGGCTGGACAGTGGCGGTTGCAACCCATGGCATTGTTGGATACTGTGTTTGTGGCAGAGCTGAGGGACATCTTAGACGAGTATTTACGACTAAATGTTGACTCCGTCCCTTCCCTGGCTACAGTATGGGAGGCACTGAAAGTCACTGTGCGGGGACATTGCATGGCCAAGACAGGGGGCATCCTTAAAGATATACGAAAGACACTAGCGCGACTGGACAGCCAAATAAAAAAATTAGAATTGGAAATGCGGGGGATAGCTGAAAGCTCCACAATGGCCAAGATACGGGAAACAGTAACGGAATACCAAGCGACAGCAGAACGAGAATGTCTATTCCGCGGCAAATATCACAGGGCGCGACAATATGGCGAGGGAGACCGCCCAGGAAAAGCGCTTGCAGAGACGATCCGACCTCCCAGAACAGCAAATCATGTTCTGGCTATCCGAGATAAAGTGGGTACGATACAACGAGATACTGCAGCTATAGGTCCAAGTGTTCCTCGAACATTACCAAACGCTGTACACATCGTGCGCGACACGTCAGGAGGAGACCGCACAATACTTGCAACAAATAGAATTAGCCTGGCTTAGTAATGGTCAAAGGGAATTCTTGGCGGCCGATTTGGAGTTGGACGAGATAAAAAAAGCCATAATGCAGATCAATAATGGCAAAGCACCGGGCCGGATGGCTTGGGCATCGAATTTTATAAAAAATACATAGATATACTAGCCCCTGCCTGAAAGAAGTATATGAGGAGGCCTACGAAACAGGGTCGCTCCCGCCTACTATGCGAGAAGCAAGGCTGGTCTCATTACTGAAGCCGGGGAAACCCCGGAACACCCAGATTCATACAGACCATTATCGCTGATAAACTGCGACGTTAAAATATTGGCCAAAGTTCTCGCTAATAGGCTGACCCTGCTAATGGACAGACTTATCCGCCCTGATCAGGCAGGTTTCATACCAGGCCGCTCAACATCGCACAACCTGCGGACCCTCTTTTCTATCCTGCACGACATCGACCAGGACGAGCAGGCGGTGGCAGTCTTTTTAGATGCCACCAAAGCGTTTGATTCCCTGGAATGGGGATACCTCCGGGCGGTGTTGACACACATGGGATTTCCGCCGGGATTCCTACTGTGGATCAAACTGCTGTATACTCAGCCCTGCGCCTCAGTCCTTCTCAATGGGGAATGCTTCCCAGCCTTCGACATTACCAGGGGGACACGGCAGGGTTGTCCCATGTCGCCTTTATTATTTGCAATCGCCATGGAACCACTGGCAGCCATGCTCCGTCAACACCATAAACCATATGCGTTGGACTCCCCCACACGACCCATCTTAATATCACTATACGCGGACGACATCACATTATATGTGCGTAACCCGGCCGAAGGCCTTAATGCCATGATTAGAGAAATAATAAAATTCGGGGCTTTTTCAGGTATAACCATAAACTGGGGCAAATCCCAAATTATGCCACTAACCGATGCTACGGCCTCGTTCCAACTGGAATATCCGCTGCGGTGGAGTAATGACGAGGTACGCTACCTGGGGATAAACGTCACTAGAGATAAGGAGGAATTAATGCGAGCAAACTATGGAGTAGCCCTTGCCAAGGTGGAAGACCTGATCAGCAGGTGGATTGCCCTCCCCCTTTCTATGGCAGGACGCATAGCTCTAATGAAAATGATCATAATGCCCAAATTCTTATATTTATTCACGAACATTCCTTTCCCCCCGGGCGTCCATTCTTCACTAGACTCAAAAGCCAATTTATACGTCTTGCATGGGGGGTAAACAACCCAGGATTAAATGGAGCACCCTTACGCTGCCGTTCATACAAGGCGGGTTCGAAGCGCCTGACCCTGAACTATACTATCTCAGTGCACAGGCGCACTTCGCAGCATACTGGTTTGCCCCCCCCTTTTATGACACATCTCGCAGTGGAACAGGGGACCATGGCACCGACACCGTTGAGGGGGTTCCTAAGTGCAGATGACAAGACTACCAGGGAAGGCACTCCACTGTGATGTGTACAAATAATGCATGGCGAGGCATCGCAAAAGGTCTCAGGTTACCATGCTGTACTCTCCGCTTCTTCCCCTATTAGATCAACACAATCTACCGATCACTCAGGAAGGAATCTGTAAGCGTATGCTACTCCGACTGGGCTTTGGCACATGGGGAGATATGTACGATAAGGGGCAGTTCAAAGACGCCACTACATTTATGGGCAGCACACCTCCCACTACAATGGATAGATTCCTATACATCCGCCTGCGACAGGCTGTCAAGCGGCCACCCCAGCGTTTCCAGAGGAACCCCCAACACTACTTCCACTACACCAACTTATACGGGGGGCAGCACATGCCATGTCCCGCATATACAAAACCTCCATCGGGGCAGGGACACACACTTCCACGAAAGCTAAACAAGGATGGGAGGCGGAACTGGGCCATCCTATCACGGATGAGGCCTGGGCGTACAGTTGCCAACAAACTGAGCGCATCACTGCTAGCAGTAGATTTAGAATTATCCATTTCAAATTCCTTCACCGAATGTACTATACCCCGGCAAGGTTATACAAACTCCGGTTACGGGACAGCGACAGATGTGACCGTTGTAGACGGGAAAGCGCAGGCTTTCTACACCTGGCGTGGGAGTGCCAAGATATAGCGAAGTACTGGGCAGAGATAGGCAATGCCTTGGGCAACATGATGGAGGAACATTTGGCCCCGACGCCTGAAATGTGTCTCCTAGGATACCTTCCAGGTCACAAGGGTCAGGCTAAGAGATTACTGGCGATAGGCCTACTCATTGCTAAACGCAGAATTGCTTGTAGGTGGGGACGGGGCAGGGCACCCAAGTTTAAGGAATGGTTGACGGACATCACATATTGCCAGGAACAAAATAACATTTACGCGGAGCTACTACCCACACAATCCAGACCACGAGACATCTGGGAGCCGCTCACTCGATATATGCTTACAATGGCTGCCACAGACGCAGACGATGAGGGTACACCACAATAGATTCATACACTTGTTGAGGCTAAAGAGACGCGAAGGCCTGGGACCTGCTCCGGGGGGGCCATGGGTAACACGGCAGCTGATCTACATGATCCCACAACCAACCGTGTGAGGCATTTGAGGGACGCCAGCTGGAGCAGCGCCTCGGGGGACTGCTGACATACCAGGCAGCGCTAAGAGGCTTCGAGCTATGAGACGGAAGGGCGCTAGATTCCCACCTAATAAGACATCCCTAACAATAGATAGGCCCATACTGAAACCACTGGGGTAACTCCCTGTCTCTCACATACCTAATGATTATTCGACCTGATCATGAGCCGGCTTCTAGTGTACACGAATAGCCAAGATCGCAAACACCTCTCCCCTGGAACCATTAAGAAATTGCTGTACTGAAAATTTTGGGCCGGTGCGAGACAGGGACTACCCCACAAGACGCCTGTTGAGGTGCCCATGCTTTCCAGTCATGCTACTACTGATTGTACTGTACTGAGCCTGATGTATTTTTTCTATTTTTTCTTTTCCCACTGTAACCACAGATATGTGCTGAAATGACATGTTCATCGGAATCTAGTGTAATGTCTACCACCTTTTGTTATTATTGTATTGTTATATTGTCAAATGCCAATAAAAAAAAAACTAAAAAAAAACTGCTCCCTCGAGTTGGATCCCTCGGACTTACCTTTAAGTCCTCTTGTGCAGTGTGTTTTCAGGTGGACCCCTTCTTCGTAGGGCACCAGCTACCAACGACCTCAGCACCCTGCTCCCGGCCGAATGCCGGACACTCCTGAGAACCCGCTGGTGGAACATTGGGCTGGGCCTTTCTACTTACCTAAATCCAGAAGGTGAACCTCGAAATCCAACTTTATGATTTTATATGCACTTTTCTATTTTCTCCCATTGACTTCAAAAATTGCGTCATTGCGCACAAAAGTGATTTATTTTGCGAACTTGAAAAATTCACATCTTGAAATGTACTTACTGTAGGACACAGTTCTTGGTCTGATAAATTATATAAAAATCTGTGTTATTTTTATAAATTGGTCTCAAATGTATTCTTGAATGGATTATTTATTGCCTCTGTGAGTACAACGGATGCCTAGCACTAACCTCTGATAAGCCTAGCTGCTTGCCCACACTACCACAAATAGAGCGTTACTATTATCTACTTTTGCCTCTGTATACCAATCTGGGTCTCACTGGACTCTCTGCACAGTGTACATTTTAGTGCACTGTATAGAGAGCCATCTTCCAACACAGGGGCTTGCTGGTAAACGGGTGGTGCAAGCCTTGTTTTGAATGGAAAACTCTGGAGAAGGGTGCCTGGTAAACAGAGGCATGGGGGAAGATGGATGTGAAGTCTCCGCCATTGGAAAGTACTTTACTGCTTTGTTTCACAGGCTGTTCAAAACTCTAGATGCATTTGCACACAGAATGTTATAGTGCTGTTGACTAGCATCGAGGCACTTGTCTTTCAGTCTGTGCTTTAAAAAGCCTTGGAATGTGTCCATAAATGTTTCCTGAAGCACACATGTATTCCTGAATCAGACTGCATAACCCAGTGTGCAGTAAATATATAGCTCTTCAATCCCTGACGGCACAGCACCCAGGATAATGTGCTGCATGGCTAAACACTTACAGGATCCCAAAGGCGAGACCTATTGGCTATGGCATTGGATTTGAAATCGAAATGACAACTTTTCTTAAACTGGCTCACGCATGAGCAAATTATCAGCTGCACGTCCCCACTCTATTTATGGGCTGTAAAAATGTTGACCTTTTGAAATGTTAATGAATTTACAATGCATTTTAGGGAAGCTGAAAGGCAGACTGCATCCCTAACTGCCGATCTCTGGGAACATGCCAAGCGAGGATGTCAGCAAGGGCGACCTTAATGCTTAAGCTTGGTTACCTGGAGATACGGTTTGTTATTCGCTGCATTTTGTGACGCTCTAACAGGATAGGAGCTTTGGAGTGTAACAGAATTCACACAGTAAAAATAATCAATGAGCAACATCAGCGTATCGCCCTGGATTACATGCACAACCTATTTCATGTGAAATATTGTCTTCAGTGTATTGCTGTTAAGGCAGCATTTTAACAGTTTCAAGCATATGCGACAAGAATTTTAGATTCTCGTAAGGACGTGAAAGCGAGGATAATGCTTTCTTTATCTTTACTACTCAAAAACAGCAGCCAATTAAAAAACAGTAAAACACAACTACATATCCCATGAGGCTTTGAACCGCGCCTCCTCAATAACCCACCAATAGTGTACAGGCATATCCTACAAAACAGTGAGGCACCAACTTGACTGCCGCTTTCTTGGCATTAATAGCAGACAAACGTATAAATGACACAAAAATCTATAACAGGAACCAACCACAGGACCAGGAACCCATTCAAGTCCAAAGAAACACCAATAGCCAACAGGAACTGTGGCTCCATGGCTCTGCAGCCTTGTTCGTGATTGGAGCCCAAAGAGAACCGCAGCTCAAGGATGCTTCAGCCCTGTTTCTGATCAAAGCCTGAAAGCAATAGAAAGAAATGAATCCAGATCCACAACCCGGAAAGAAGCATTAAGGCGGGAAAAGGACAGAACATTCCGGATATATAACCTGGATGACAAGTCAGTGACATAACACATCTTACATGTCCCAACGGGTGGGATAATCCTCGCGTCCTTAATAGAATCTAAAATTCTTGTTGCAAATGCTTGAAAATGTTCTATTCTATGGCAGGACTGGGGCTACGATTATGCTGCTTCAAAGCTGATCAACAACAACAGAAGAAGCATGCACAATAGGCTTACAATAAAAGACTTTAAACACAGTCAGATGACCAATCAGTGGCACATAGAATATCTTCCAATCTGGATCCCAATACAAACGCCTTGGAGGTCATAGCTCCCATAGCAGAATGAGCCCCTTAAGCAGATACATCTATGCCAACTTCTGCCATGATCCAACAGACCTAGCAGGTCATGGTCACTGCAGAAACTGGTTTGAAGGATTTTCGAATTGCTAACAACAGAGGACCAAGGAGATCAGCCCTATGAGTCGAAGTGCATTCTCCATAAACCTTCAAACACTTTACCACACAACGTTTTGCATTGTGAGGAAAGGCCGGGATAATCAATGGCCCAGAACATAGTCTTCGTCCTTCTAGCAATAAGAAAAGAAACACCATTAGAAGAAACAACCTACCTGCTAAATCAAGGCCTTTGACATCGAACACCCTTCGACACAAGACCAAACATAAAGGCATTGTTAATTTTGCAGAAATCTGCGTCAATGACAAATCAGAATTATCTGGCCATGAATCTAACAGGGACAGAGCCCTGTTAACATCCCACAATTGTGAATATCTAGGTTTTGGAGTATTCGCCACACTGATACTCTTCAACAACTTACACACCAGAGGATGCATACTTACCGGTTTGCCATCAATGAGATCATGTCCTGTAGACAAAGCTGGCCTGAAGTTATTTACCGACCTGTAACATAATCTAGACTCAGCACACTCCGAAAGAAAACTGAGAACATACTTTAGTTAGGATCCCACGGGATCCATGTCCCTTTGAAGGCACCAACCTACCCATCTCTTCCATGCAGAAGAATTTTGTTTTTGGCGGAAGGAGCCCAAGCTTGTTGTATAAAAGCGGCAGCCGCCACTGAAATGCCCTCAACTTGTCTATGTCTCCCTATATTTTCCATTCCTTTAAAGTTAACTGGTGTAGGAGGAGAAGAGGATGGGGAGAGCTTACTGGATCCAAGAGAAGATGCGGGAATACAGGAAGGAGAATAGGAAGGGTCATTGGCATCTCCAGAAGGGCCGGAAACCATGGTTGTGACTTCCAGACAGGGGTAATCAGTACTAAGGATGCCAACTGTCGCCAGGCCTGAGCTGCGACTCACAGAATCATGGCAAAGCCCTGCAACGCGCAGTTCACTTGGCCTTCCCAATTTAAAAAAAAAAAAGCGTCCATTGCCAGGGCCATCAGATCAGGTCTCCAACTGTAAAATTCCTTCAGTTGAGCATTTAGGTGGGACACGAAAATGTCCACTTGGCACGGACCCAGGGAGTGTATGACCTTCTGGAAAATTCCGGGATGGAGCTTCCAATTGCTGTAATCCATAACAAATAGGAAATTCCAATTCGCTACCAGGAAGTGCCAAAAGTCCCTGACGATGTCCGCTACAAGACGAGACTTGGTACCCCCTCCAATCGACTGATATAGCGAACTGCGGACACGTTGTCCATATGAAGAAGACTACAGCAGGCGCTCTTCACAGGCCAGAGGGACTTGATGGTCAAAGAACCTGCAGGAAGCTCCAAGCAATTTATATGTAGTTGAAGTTCTTCTGGCAACCAACGACCACCAGTAGAAAAGTCCCCGCACCTTGCTCCCCAGTAGCCAGCGTCTGATTCGATGACAACATTGGGAACCGCTCCAAAAAGGGCTCTGCCATTCCAAGCATCCATGTGTATGCATGTATGTGTATGTGAACCCACCACTGGAGTTCTTCCTGAGCTTCGAGAGATAAGGGAACTTGGCAGTCGTAGCTTAAACCTCTTTGGAAGTAATGGATTTTCAAGCAATGAAGGGCTCTGTAGTGTAAGGGACCGTGGAATACAACTTGAATCGAAGAAGCCAGCAGCCCCGCAATCCGAGCCAGGGATCTCAAAGATACCATCCCTTTGGACAGCGTTGACCTCAACTCTCGTTTGATGGATTTCACTTTTGGAGGAGTAAAAAGTAATTGGGCATTGACCAAGTCCACCTGAAACCTCTAGAACTCTATCTGTTGTGAAGGAATCATCAAGGATTTTTTTAATTGATCACAAACCCAAAGCCCTGAAGCAGAGGCACTGCCCAAGACAGCTGAATCAGGAGTTGGTCTCAGTCTTGTGCCATGAGAATCATGTCATCTAGGTAGACGATCATGGGAACACCCATCTCTCTCAGATGTTCCACCACAGGTTTCATGAGTTTTGTGAACGCCCAAGGGGCGGACGAGAGTCTAAAGGGGAGGAATACCATTCCACCACTGAAATTGAAGGTAATGTTTGTGCAGAAGGAAGAAAGGAACAGAGAAATAGGCGTCCTTGAGATCAAGACGCACCATTCAATCCTTCTCTTGAAGGAGATCTCTCAAGCAGGTCAATACCCTCCATCTTGAAATGGCTGTAAATCACCCAGGGATTGAACTCTGAGATTGAGGATCAGTATTTGACCTTCACCTTTTTTCTAAACTAAACACACATTGCAGCAGAAACTTCTTGGGTGTGGCGAGGTGGGGGCAATCGCTTGTTTTGACAAGAGGTCTAGAATCTCGGAGTCTATAAAAGTCATGTCTTGTTGGGGAAAAAGGAGAGGAGGGTGAGGGGGATTTGCACAGGCCTCTGACACAGTTCTATACGGTCTGAACAGTGTTCAACATCCAACAATATGTCAAAATCATGGATTGATTGTTGGAGGCGAGATTATGCCTGTTGATGCCTCCGTTGTAACGCCCTCAGTAGTCCCTGGACCGTGAGAGGTAGAAGGGTGCTTGGGAGGTGTCCTGTCCATAGCCTCTGCCTCGACAGACGAATCCTCTTTGAGGACCTTGCTGGTTGAAACGGCCAGCTGAACGTCCTTTGCCGCGGCCGCTTGGACAAAAAGGGGATTAAATACCTTTTCCAAGAAGAACTAGGGTTTGTCAAGGAAGCGAAACTGTTCACAAATCTGCCAATGTCTTTGACAAGTCAGTCTTCAAAAAGTTGCCCCTCAGCCAAGGGGCCTGGTTCAGCTTTTGCCAATTCAACAAACTGAGGATCAATCCTCAACAGCCCTGATTTACGACATTCCAAAGCTATGGCACAATTAGCGTTCCCCAGCAGACAAATAGCACGCTGGGTCCACCCCCCCAAGAACTTCTGGATGAATGGGGGCTCCCGTATCCTGAGCGTGGAGGTCCAACTCTAGAATTTTTGCCAAGGGGTCTGAAATATCAAGCAACTTGGCTTGACAAGCTTTAAGGGCTCTGTCTATACTCGTCTTAGTATCTTTTTTGAATTTCTTAAGGAAAATCAGCATTGTGGAGTCAATGTCCTGAGTAAGAGCAGTTTTATGGGGAAGAACAGGCCTAGGGCATTCGGATTAGAGGGTGGACCGGACCTCCTTCTGAAACTTTTGCAGAGCTGGCATAGCATATAGTCACCAAAAGCGGGGGCTGGAACCCAATCCGAGGACCTGGCGTGAATATCTGAGGGTTTAAAAGAAAGGGGTGGGGTGCAATGGAAGGAGGTTCGGAGAGGGAAGAACGCTTGGTTTCTTAGGTAGTTTAGCTTCTGACTGGTGGGAAGAAGAGGTAGTGTCGGAATTTGTATCAGTATCGGGGGAAGGCAGGGAAACAGAAGAGCTAGAGCCCTTCTTAACACTATAGGTGTGTTCACCTAATACCTCTTGGGGCAAATTATTATAGGCATCTGAAAGTGGCCAAGCGGAATCTGCAACAGGGATAGGAGGGGTCTGGGAAGAACCCACAGGAGGGATAGGGGAAGGGGCAGCGGGCGCCCCGAAAGCTCACCAAGGCCTTTGGAAATAGGCTGAAGGGCCGAGGTAAGTGCTTCCTCAAGGGAGCACTGGACCGAATGGTCAATTAACTCCACGAGGCCCTCATCATAATAGTAATCTTCGTCCTCATTAGGCCCATAAGCATCCAGGACTGGCTCAAATGTCTCACAATCAGACATGGTCCAAAGGAGGGTTTAGCCTCACAATCTGAAATACCCAGAGGTAAGTAAGGGTCACAAGTGTGAAAAGGAGAGCGAGGGTGGAATGGACTCCAATATTAATTAATATTGCTACAGCCCTGGGAGACTCTGCCGTGCAGGGAGTCAATGAGAGCAAGCTGGTAGCAGGCCACGAAGCAATATGCAAAGGAAAGTTTCAAAAATTGAGTTCACATGAAGGAATAAACCTTCAAACAGCAAAATGCACATTTTAGTGCATAAAAATTGCCCCAAAGTCTCTCATGCCTGCATGTTTCACCCTATTATTGTAGCCCAGGGGAGGCGGCGCCAGTGTGATGTTGTCCATGAAGTTGCCGAGCGCAAGAGGGGGATGCGCAGGCAAATTTCCCAGATGTACGCACGTGTAGCCCAATCAGGCTACACACACATCCTCGCTCCCAGAAGGGGCTGCAGTCCAATTTGCGGCTGCACGTACAGCATGGGGGAGAAAAGAGTAAAACAAGTAAAGTGAAATTAAAAATTGGGGAGGGAGGGGAGGCACAATACGCACCCTGAGGAAACGATAACAGACGCGGTCGCGAAACACCTAGAGTGCATGGCACTCCAGTAACCTGCAATAAAAACACGTATCAAGTAGAGATAACACAGCGCGATAAGCGCGTTGGCATAAACATCAATAACCAAGCACAATGGTACGTATATGTGAAAGTAAGAAACAAACAGGCACTCATCTTGACTGAGGAGCAGCAAAGAATGAGGCAGTCAAGATGGTGTCTCACTGTTTTGTAGGATATGCCTGTACACTATTGGTGAGCTGTTGAGGAGGCGTGGTTCAAACCCTCATGGGATATGTAGTTGTGTTTTATTGTTTTTATTTTGGCTGCTGATTTTGAGTAGTAAAACTAGAGAAAGCATGATCGGATCCTCTGGTCCTGCCATAGAATGGATTCTTCTAAGTGATATGTAACTGTAGCCGCTAAAAATGATTCAGGTGAAGCCTGGTGATGGAGCAAGGACTCACAAATGAGACTTGCTCGAATACAATCTCCTCACAGTATTAATTTATTAATTATGTATTGTGTATACTAACTTTGCATACACTACATGAATAGCAAGGAAGCTTGCCTATGTGTTCTAACTAACAAGTAACGCTTGTCTTTTTCTAAAATGGCCGCTAAAGCGCGGGAACCTTACTGCGCATGTCTCATCCATATCACATGGTGTGACGTCTTTCTTTGCTTGGTGGGAAATTTCTGCTTCTGCGCAGTATGCATTAAAATGGCTGCTTGATGTTTTCACATGCTTCAGCTTGCTCTTGTGTTATTATTAAATTGTCGTTTTCTTAACGCTACTAATGCGGGATAGATTTATAGGTAAATGGGTATAGAGTAGAAAGAGTGGGTATACAGTGAAACATTATTTTGTGAGTTTAATATTTTCTTCTTTGACTTTTATTAGTTCGTAAACTTGGGCCTGGGGTTGGTGATCTGAAACTCGAGAGACAATGATTCTGCGCATGTGTGCCCTGCTTGGCTGCCAAATAACAAAAGATGAAGTCAACCTGGACGTCGTCCAAGGCCACGACCTAATGGCCGATATTGATATATTCATGTGTTCTTGCCTAACTTGCAACTATGTATATGGAAAATGAATAAACTTTGTCGTGAGACGGGTGGGAAATAAAGCCAATGTATTAAAATTGATGGGCGGTAGTCTAAAAACAAAGGTTTTCAGAATTCAAATCAAATTAATATGCTGTGAGGATCAACCCCCTGTCCTCGTCCAATCAGAAATAGTGGTCCCATATTTTGGCAACATTAAGGGGAGGTACATGGGTGTAGAAGGGTATAATAGAATATAGCATTAGTTAATTAGAGAGAAGATCAGGCGTGCATGCTGACAAGAAGAGCTCCAGACCGTCAAGCTGATCGATTGCAGACTGAATCGCTGTCCAGAGAGGTCCTGAGGAGGGGGCGGCGGAGTCCATTAGAAAGAAGGCACGGGAGAATCGAGGAGAAGTAGAGTATCAGAGAGGGGAACGACGCAGGCGTCGTTGTAGAGAGGTCACCGGTCCTGTCCTGAACCTGGAGGAGGTCTTTGCTCTTCATCCTTCCTGGGTCCTATTCTTTCCAACTCCTTGGCCAAGGGGTTTGGTTCTCGTACTTAGGTAAATATAAATGCAACCTTTAGTTGCGCTGCTGTCTCTATCTTCTCCTTTCTGAGGGACCGTCGTTAATCAATAATTATTATTCTATGCTTCACGCGTGATATGCGATTAAGTACCATGTGGTTATGTAATTTACTCTGCTAAATCTTTAGATAAACATTTTAAAACTTCCTGACTCAGTGGTTATTTCAGGATTATGTACTATAATGAATGTCACTCATTTTAAACTTCCCAATTAGCAAAGGATTCATTGGTAAGTCATTACTCTTCAATCGGAAGGTAATTGGTAGCAGGGATTTTGATAAAGAGTAACAACTGATAAAACCCAGCGTAAGTATTAGCGTAGTATGAATGTATGGGCCCAAGTGAGTATCTAGTGTATGAATGCGGTTTGCTAATATCGCGCTGGATCAGTTTTCTGGTAATCAGAGGATGGTTACTCTTTGTTAATTGGGTAATGAGAATTTTATTTTTTATGAACTAACATCTGTGTATTCAAAGTTTGTTTTATGTTGTCTAGAATCCCCAGGGAAAATTGAATAGCGGTTGGTAAGTTGAAGCCATACTGCAGTGAGGTTATCTGTCAGGCAGAAATAGTACTGAAAAGTTAAGCAGTACTGGTTAGGGAATCTATGCGTGTGAGTAATAGCAAAAGAGTACGCTGGTGAAAATTTGATGTTATATCACCTAGAAAGGGTAACATTGAAGAAGTAACAGGTACTTCTGGAGCTTGTGTGAAGAGTAGACGGAAGGGTTTTACTCGTAGTGTATGTTTAGTAAACGGAAAGGTTTTACTAAGTGTGAGAGAAAACTATCTTTTCTAATTTAGAGAAACTGGCACGATAGCGAATGTTTTATGTTGTTACTGAAATTTAATTAAGATTTATAGAGAAAATAAGTTTGCGTAAGATTTTGTAAAGGGAGGGTCAGCTGCCGGAGAGGGAGCTGACGTCAGAAAACGCCGCGCTGGGATTGGTTGAAACAGCGGGTGTGGAAAGACCCTTGTAAAGGAGGGGTCAGTAGTCAGGAGTAGTACTGACGTCACAGGTGCCGCGCTGGGATTGGTTGAAACAGCGAGGGACAGTGAAGAGCAGATTGTAAAGGAGGGGTTGACAAACAAACGTCACCAAAAGGCCGCGTTAGGATTGGTTCAGAAATAAAAGTTAGCAGGCATTTGATTGGTTGAGATTCTAGAAGCTAAAATCTTAGTGAATAGGGATTGCATGTTAAAACGCGATCCGACTTTAACAGGAACTCGTCCGGATAGGAGATTCCTAGGTTTTGCAGAATATAATTTTATACATCGAGATTTGCCCAAGATGTACGGAGAGAAGAGAAAAATGTCCTTTCTGCAAAAGATTAACTATTTTAAAAAGGATAAACCAATCAAAACTAGGGAAGGAATTATCATTCCACCAGCTAAAACGCCCGCTTCATTCATTATGATGGAGAGAGGTTATCATACTTGTGTATGGATAGAGAATTGGATAGAATATACCAAAAATGATGGAATATTAGCATTTCCCGAGAATGGTACCTTCAATGGAAGAATTCTTCAAAATTTGAGATTGAGGATGAATGACCTAGAACCCAGACCTAGATTAACTCAATACGAAGCCTTAGAGGAATGGGAAACCGAGGCATTTGAGCGTGACCGATCCAGGAGTAATAGGGGTTATCGAGGATTTTTCCCAAGAAACCAACATGAGAATAGGGACGGTCAGATGAAACAGTGGAGGAGAGCAATGCTTACAGAAGGATTATATCCAATATTTACGGCAGAAGAACTGTTAGGGAAGAAATGCACAGAAAAGACAAAACATTTAATGAGAAATGGAGATTCTGAAGATGAATTTATAGAAGAAATATTAAGGAACCCCCCACCATATCAGGAAGGGACAAGTGGATGCACCCCAAGTGCCCCACTGTTAAAAACTCCATTAGAACCACAAGTAATGCATGATTTCACCCCCAGTAGGATACTTCATGATAAAGAGAAAGAAGCCCTAGAGAAGACCAGAGCAGAATTAATACAGAAAATAACACAGATAAAGGTACATCCTGATTCTTTGACCATACCTGGAACAATTGGTCCGGTAGTTCCATTATATGGTGGTCAGGGAAATTGTCCTCCACCGTTAGTTATGCCTACTCCTGTGAATATTCCAAAACCTGAAGCAACAGTAATGGTTGAGGATCATTTTAGTGATTGTGAATCAACAATATCATTAATGAATTTACCAATTCGAGATTCTGTCAATAGTACTCCCAGAAGAACTACACCTGGGTGCTCGAAAGAGATAAACTTGATAACTTCATCAGGAGCAAAAAGTGTCACTGTAGTTAGTCCAGAAGACTTAGAAAGGTGGGCACAAGGATCAGAACAGCAGTGTACACCTCCAAAAACTTTGGATATTTATAAATTAAAAGTCGAATTAGAAGAAATAATAGCAGGAAATGTAGGGCTAGATCGCCTAAATGCTTACAATGAAGAAGAATTATTGTTCGTATGCAGAAGTATCACCAGAAATGTAAAAATATTTCATGAAAAATTATCAGATTTGGCTCTGCAGATGGGAATTGAAATAGGGAGATCAAAGGTGTTGCAGAAACCCTATAGAGCAGATTTCTCAGACAAAGATTTAGAAAATATGAATGCTTCTGGAAGAAAGTTACAAGTAAAAGAGTTAATGACAGTTTTGCAAAAATGGGGAGACCTAGATAAATGGAGAGTTTGTTGGGCAAAGAAAAAGGAAGAGGCACGGTCCAGTAGAACAGCCTCTGAATATGTGATGAAAGAAACAGGGTAGACAGATCAAATGTACCCGATGCGAGAAGTTCCAGGAGGGGGCTATGTACATGTCCCATGGAGTAGACAGGATATTTTATCATTTACAAATGATTTTCCAAAGTTGAGAGAAAAACCAATTGAATGGTACAAGCAGGTTGAGAGGTTTGTGAAGGTGTCAAAGGTATTGTTGAAAGACTTAGATGGGTCATTTGACATAGTGGTACCTGCCGATTTGTGGACAGATTGTAAAATTACAGTTGATTGGCCAAGTGACGAGTATCCTAGAGACCCAAAGACAGGTGCCCCGTCAAATGATGTAATGAAAAAGTATCAGCAGGTGATAACTTACCTGAAAGGCAAAATACCACCAAAAGAAACAGATTGGGTGAAAATAGACCGAACCACCCAAGAAGCTAGTGAATCGGTGCACGCCTATTATAAGCGTTTATTGCAGGTATTTAAGCAGTATAGTGGATTTGAGGACATTGGAGACAAGAACATGAGTCAGTTTGTGTATCGATTTGTTTATGGTCTGAAGCCAGAAATTTGTCAGATGATTAAGCAGCACATGTTGTGTTGGCAAGGGAAACCCATAGATGAAATTTTGAAATATGCGAAATACTGTGGAGACGATATTGAGGATAGGCACAAGAAATTGCAGGAAAAAGTGATGTGGGCACAGGTGAAAATGGCTGAGAAACAGGGAATTAATTTGGATAATCCGAGTGAAAATCAAGGAAAGGATTCTGGAACGAATGGCGATACTGGGAATGGTGGAAAAGTGAGAGGACGAATGAGTAGAGAAGAAGCTAAAAAGACATTTCCTTGTCATGGATGCGGAAAATTGGGGCATTGGAAGGATGAATGTAAAAAGATTCGGAATAATAATGGCCCAAATCAAAATTTTAATCCACAGACACAGAATGACTCACAGCAGGGTGTAAATCCTCAGTCAGTTGCCACCTGTACCTATTCAGGGTAATGTAAGCAGAGCAAACCACGGTACAGACGTCGGATATCAAGGAGGAAGTGGTAAGAATGATTATGTAACATCACAGTTTCTTTTACAGGAAGATTTCTGTCAATACAGTTCATGACGGTGCCTAGGAGAGGGGGAGAAGGAGTGCGTACTTGGCGCATCCTTATCGGTAGATCAGTCAGGTCCATATGTTGAAGGGAATGTGAAGGGTAATGATATTACTTTTCTTTTGGACACTGGTGATACCCGGGTCTACTGTGAGAACAGCAGACATTCCAGACCTTCCTCTCTCTGGAGAAGCTATCCAAGTAGTGGGAGTAGCTAATAGAAAGATTAGAACACCTCTTACCGAACCAATGGAAGTTAAAATTGGAAATTTCAGAGAAAAGCATCAATTTGTAGTGTGTGATTCTAGTCCAGTAAATTTATTAGGTCGTGATTTGTTGTGCAAAATGAATTGTACAATATTCTGCACACCGGATGGTGTGGCAGTTCAGACCCCAGATGAAGATCATGTATATAGGTTTATGATTGCAAAACAAGGTACTGAGGTAGATGAGATGTTTTCTTTGATAACAAAAGATGAGTTGCCAGAAGAATTAAAAACTACAGTAAACCCCACAGTATGGGATTTCACAGGAAAGGAAGTAGGACTTATGGCCAAAATAGACCCGGTTAAAATTACTGGAAAAGAAGGTGCGATTTTCCCAAATACTAGACAGTACAAAATGAGTGCAGAAGTAAAGACAGGAGTCATTGAAGAAATAAATCGAATGGTAGAACAAAACATACTAAGAGAAGTGATGAGTAGCCCATGTAATTCACCAATAATGGGTTTAAAGAAACCTAGCGGAAAATATAGGATTGTTCAGGACCTGCGGAAAATAAATAAGATTGTGGAACCTTGTTGTCCTATAGTACCCAATCCTGCAGTAATCCTATACCAGATTCCTTGGAGTGCAGGATGGTTCACAGTGATTGATTTATGCCAAGCGTTCTTTTCAATACCATTGCATCCAGACAGCCAGTATCTTTTTTCATTTAAATTTGAGAACAAGGTCTATGTATGGAATCGTGTTCCTCAGGGGTACACGGAAAGTCCTTCTATTTTCAATCAGTTATTGAAAAAGTGCTTAGAGAAACTAGTGATGCCAGGAAGCTCAGTCCTAGTGCAATATATCGACGACTTACTGGTGGCATCGAACACCAGAGAGGACTGTGTTGTTGATTCCATAGCACTATTAAATCATTTAGCTGAAGAAGGGCATAAAGTCTCACCAGAAAAATTGCAGTTCTGTACAACAGCTGTTAAATATCTGGGACACCAAATTGAGAGGGGGAAAAAGAAGAATAACCTCGGAAAGAGTACAATTGATTAAGAAAATGCAAATGCCTGTAACCCAAAGAGAAGTGAGAATGTTCCTAGGAATAGTAGGTTACTGTCGACAATGGATACTAGGATTTTCCTTGTTAGCGAAGCCCCTAATTCAAATGACAAAAAAGAAAGCAAAGGACCCAGTTGAATGGGATGATGAGAATGTAGGAGCTTTTGTAAAATTGAGAAATGCTCTGTGCTCAGCACCAGCCCTAGGCATGCCCGACTATAAGAGAAGCTTCGCATTGTTCTGTCATGAGAGAGAAAATTGTGCACTTTCAGTCTTAACACAAAGACATGGTCTAGACAGACGTCCTATAGCATATTTTTCTGCTACATTGGATCCAGTGGCAGCTGCGTTGCCAGGCTGCTTAAAAGCAGTAGCGGCTACCTGTTTAAGTATTGAACAAAGTGAGTCAATTGTGATGGGACACCCAGTAAAGGTGTTTGTTCCACATGCGGTTGTGATTCTGTTGACAAGAACACGAACTCAGCATCTTACTCCTAGTCGGCTGACTAAATATGAGAGAATAATAATGGGTGCTGAAAATGTGAACATAGTGAGGTGTACAATAGTAAATCCCGCTACCTTACTACCAGACCCATATCATGAGGAAGTTAAAGATGATGAAGAAGAACATGATTGTTTACAAGTCACAGAGTTATGCACAAAACCACGTCCGGACATTGAAGAACAGCCCCTTAGAAAGCCAGACAGGGAGCTGTTTGTTGATGGTTCATGCCAGAGGCATGAAGATGGTAAACTGACTGCAGCATATGCAGTATGTGAATTAACTGGAATAGTCGAAGCATCCTATTTACCAGGAGTAAAATCTGCACAAGTAGCTGAATTGATTGCTTTGATAAAAGCGTGCAAAATTGGGAGGAATCAAAAAGTAACTATATTTACAGATAGCCAATATGGTTACGGGGTTGTGCATGATTTTGGCCAACTATGGATGCAGAGGGATTTTGTGACTTCTTCAGGATCCCCCATTAAAAATGGACAATTTGTAAGGGAATTGCTGGAAGCAATACAATCACCAAAAGAATTGGCTGTGGTGAAATGTGCCGCACACCAGTCAGGAGATGACTGGGTGGTAGTCGGCAACAGATATGCAGATCTTGTGGCTCAACATTGTGCCAGAAATAGATTGTCAGTCAATAAAAGGGTGGAAAGAATGGGAATCAGCTGCCAACTTATGCTGTATATGCCACCTGAAACATGGAATGAGGTTCGAAGATTGCAAGATGGTGCTGATGAAAGTGAGAAGAAAACATGGGTCAAAGTGGGTTGTTCCCAAAGGGGAGATGATAAAGTGTGGATTTGTGCTGATGGCAGACCAGTCATGCCTGACTGTCTGCTCTCTCAAATGGCCAGGATGTATCATGGAGACACACACATAGGGTGAGATGCAATGATTAGGCTTTTCAGACAGAACTGGTACAATCCCAAGTTCAGGGCTGTAGCAGAGAGCCTTTGCCAAAGATGTTTGACTTGCCAGATGCATAATCCAGGGAGAAAGACAATAATCGGGTTTGGGAAGATTGGAAAGGCAGAAGGTCCATTTATAAGACTGCAGTTCGACTTTATACAGTTACCACCATGCAGAGGGTTGAAATATGTACTAGTCATAGTATGTCTGTTTTCAAAGTGGGTGGAGGCTTACCCTACCAGGAGGAGTGACAGCATTACAGTCGCAAAGCTGTTACTACGAGAACTCATTCCTAGGTTTGGTTTCCCAGTAACTTTGGAATCAGATAGAGGAAAACATTTTAACAGTGAAGTGATTCAAATAATTTGCGGAGCATTCCAAATTGAACAAAAATTGCACTGTGCATATCGTCCAGAGGCTTCTGGAGTGGTTGAACAATTGAATGGCACTATAAAATCCAGACTGGGAAAAATGTGTGCATCAACATCATTGGAGTGGCCAGATGCATTGCCACTTGTCTTAATGGGACTAAGAAGCATTCCTGATAGAAATACAGGATTGAGCCCACACGAGATAATGATGGGAAGAGCAATGAGACAAGCACATGTTCCCATAAACAAACTGCTGAATATATCTGATGATATGGTTCTGGATTATTGCAAAGGATTGGCTGACCTAGTGCGTTCTGTCTCTCATCAGGTCGGAGAAGACGCAGTTTCGAGGCAGCCTGAACAAGAACATGATCTGAATCCTGGTGACTGGGTGGTAGTGAAGAATCACACCAGAGAGACGTGTCTATCACCTAGATGGGGAAAACCTTGTCAAGTCATACTGACTACCAATACAGCAGTGAAGTGTGCAGGATTTCCTAATTGGATTCATGTAAGCCACACCAAAAGAGTACCAGACCCTGAAGAAGAAAATCCTCAGACAGCATCAATCACTGAGGAAGCTGAAGGTTGCCCAGCTGAAGAATCTCAGGCTCGAGATTCAAGAGAAGCTGCAGAAGAACAACCGAGCACAAGTCAGGACTGGATACCGGTGGTAGAAATTCCTGAAGTTTACTACAGAACAAGAAGTCAAACAAAATTGGAAGAAATTGAAGAAGATCAGATAGGTGAAGAAGAAGCAGCTCAGGGAAGAGAAGAACATACAATAAAAGAACCTGAGCAGGACCAGATAGGGAAAGGAAACTGGGCTCAAAATAACGAAGAACCAACAAGTTTTGAGCAGGGACAGACAGGTTTAGAAGAATCCGGTCAGGCTGCAGAAGTACAAAGTGCAATAAGCCCTGATCAGAACCAGTTAGATCCAGAAAATCACACAGAAGAAAAAGATCTCGAGAAAAATGAACATGAAGAAATAAGTCAAGCACAAGGTCCATTATTGGAAACTCACAGTGGAGCTGCTGAAGAGAAACCAATCAGACCTGAAGAAGAACAAGATAAGAGAAACAGTAATTGCAGAAAACGAAAACTGTATTGAAACCGTGAAGATAAAAGAGATTGCTGAAGACGAAAATCAAAGAGACAGTGCAAACAAAGAAAACAAGAAAAGGTGATCATTGGCCTAGTGTCATTAAAAGAGTAAAATACCACATAACAACCAGAAGTGAAGATCCAGATCAAGTAAATGAAGTAACAAGTCAAACCGAACAAGAAAACAGAACTAAGAAAAGAAGAAGCAAGAGACTGAAACTTGTAAATAACAAATTCAAGGGTCCTGATTGGACTTACATTATTCTTGAAGATTACGAGAGCTCAGAGTCAAGTGAAAGTGGTGACGAAGGAACAAGTGCAGAACTGACGTACGAGAAAGAAACAAGACCACCTTGACTAAGCAAAAGAGTCATATAAAGAAAAAGCGAAAAATAAGATAAGAAGAGCAATCTTCCTTGTCGAAATGTCTGATGATAGAATTGCTGGGAGACCAAAACAGAGATGTTGTAGAAGATGCTGTGCAATATGCATATGTAGTCTAGTAATGGTGCTTATAGTATGGTTAGTCCTGATCGTAGCAGTCCCTTACCTTATGATAATGGATAAAAAGATTAATAACGAAACTAAAGGAAAGACAGCACACATGAAGGGAAATAGAGTAGAACTAATGGCAGAAAATGAACCAGAATTTCATCATGAAATAACTGATAACGACACTAGTTTAAATGTTTTCACAAAGTTATTATTTCAATATGTAGATACCATGGAAGTTAGTAATTGTTATGTCTGTATGAAGTTACCCGAATCAGTAGCAGAAGGATTAACATATCATCACTTACCATTGACATATGGCATATCATGTAGTGTATTAGCTAGTTTATTTTATAGAACAGGGAGACTTCAATATTATTATTCAAACATAGATGTGATATTTTCTGAGGTTCCGATTCGAAAGAGTATGAACCCAGTGCTTAGTAGTCAAGACGCACAGTTTATGGGAGAATTTTTCTTAACAATGAAATCGATAGACATAACACATGCACATAGACACAATCTAACATGTTCTTTACACGAAGAAGAAAAGATATTTTTGAATTTAGTAGAAGATAGAAGACAAGATTTTCAAAAGAAAGCTTCTGAGCATAAGGCTCATTTACCACCTTGGGCTGAGAAAGAAGGGAGTTACACACCTGGCAAGGCTCAAGCTGCTATGGCTCTGGATTTTGTAAAAACGGGGAAAATTTGTCTACATAGATTAAAGACTGATTATAACAATGTTTTCATCGGTACCAGTGAATGTGAACACAATTTCTTAATTCTTGGAGGTTGGGGAATAAAAGGAGGAACAGATTCAGTTTTTCCTGGAATCTATTATGTATGCGGGAATAAGGCTTACTTTAGGCTTCCTGCACGGTGGTATGGAAGTTGTTATTTTGGAATAGTATTTCCAAAAATATACCACGTAAAAAGAAACACTGGGAGCAATGAAAACAATGGCGAATTAACACGTAGTAAAAGAGCTAGTTTTTCTGAAATTGTAGGTGATATATTTGGTGCATTGATACCTTCAGTGGGAATAATTCTGAACTCAAGGAAAATATGTAAATTGTCTACAGTGGTTGATCGTTTATCAACAGATACTGCTGGAGGATTTCTAATGATTAATGCGGAGATGGTTGCGATTAGATCTATGGTTATGCAAAATCGACTTGCTCTTGATATTTTATTGGCAAAAGAGGGTGGAGTTTGTAAATTACTGAAGACGAAACATTGTTGCACTTACATTCCTGATAAAAGTGCAGAAATTGGAACGTATATACAGAATATAACTAAACTTGAGAAGGAACTTAAACCACTGGAAGTTGATAGTGTATGGGAAAGATTGACAAGTAGTATTGCGTCAATTGGTACCTGGTTTTCTAATATAGGAAAAGGACTTATAGGCCAAATATTAGTACCCCTAGCAGGGTTAGCAATAATAGTACTGACAATAATAATATGGTGCAAATGTTGTAGAAAGAAGGGAACATATAATGTGACAGGAAAAGGGAAGAGAAAGATCGACGAAATAGAACTCGAAGAGTGGAGAAGTGAATTATACAAGAAATTGAAAGGGGATGGTAAAAATAGAAAGTGTAAAAATGAGAATGAAACTACTTGCTAGAAGTTGGCATCTGATTGAGGGTAGTATTTTGATGGCTCTTAAACGCCATCAGAGAGGGGATTGATGGAGCAAGGACTCACAAATGAGACTTGCTCGAATACAATCTCCTCACAGTATTAATTTATTAATTATGTATTGTGTATATTAACTTTGCATACACTACATGAATAGCAAGGAAGCTTGCCTATGTGTTCTAACTAACAAGTAACGCTTGTCTTTTTCTAAAATGGCCGCTAAAGCGCGGGAACCTTACTGCGCATGTCTCATCCATATCACATGGTGTGACGTCTTTCTTTGCTTGGTGGGAAATTTCTGCTTCTGCGCAGTGTGCATTAAAATGGCTGCTTGATGTTTTCACATGCTTCAGCTTGCTCTTGTGTTATTATTAAATTGTCGTTTTCTTAACGCTACTAATGCGGGATAGATTTATAAGTAAATGGGGATAGAGTAGAAAGAGTGGGTATACAGTGAAACATATTATTTTGTGATTTTAATATTTTCTTCTTTGACTTTTATTAGTTCGTAAACTTGGGCCTGGGGTTGGTGATCTGAAACTCGAGAGACAATGATTCTGCGCATGTGTGCCCTGCTTGGCTGCCAAAGAACAAAAGATGAAGTCAACCTGGACGTCGTCCAAGGCCACGACCTAATGGCCGATATTGATATATTCATGTGTTCTTGCCTAACTTGCAACTATGTATATGGAAAATGAATAAACTTTGTCGTGAGACGGGTGGGAAATAAAGCCAATGTATTAAAATTGATGGGCGGTAGTTTAAAAACAAAGGTCTTCAGAATTCAAATCAAATTAATATGGTGTGAGGATCAACCCCCTGTCCCTGTCCAATCAGAAGTAGTGGTCCCATATTTTGGCAACATTAAGGAGAGGTACATGGGTGTAGAAGGGTGTAATAGAATATAGCATTAGTTAATTAGAGAGAAGATCAGGTGTGCATGCTGACAAGAAGAGCTCCAGACCGTCAAGCTGATCGATTGCAGACTGAATCGCTGTCCAGAGAGGTCCTGAGGAGGGGGCGGCGGAGTCCATTAGAAGGAAGGCACGGGAGAATCGAGGAGAAGTCGAGTATCAGAGAGGGGAACGACGCAGGCGTCGTTGTAGAGAGGTCACCGGTCCTGTCCTGAACCTGGAGGAGGTCTTTGCTCTTCATCCTTCCTGGGTCCTATTCTTTCCAACTCCTTGGCCAAGGGGTTTGGTTCTCGCACTTAGGTAAATATAAATGCAACCTTTAGTTGCGCTGCTGTCTCTATCTTCTCCTTTCTGAGGGACCGTCATTAATCAATAATTATTATTCTATGCTTCACCCGTGATATGCGATTAAGTACCATGTGGTTATGTAATTTACTCTGCTAAATCTTTAGATAAACATTTTAAAACTTCCTGACTCAGTGGTTATTTCAGGATTATGTACTATAATGAATGTCACTCATTTTAAACTTCCCAATTAGCAAAGGATTCATTGGTAAGTCATTACTCTTCAATCGGAAGGTAATTGGTAGCAGGGATTTTGATAAAGAGTAACAACTGATAAAACCCAGCGTAAGTATTAGCGTAGTATGAATGTATGGGCCCAAGTGAGTATCTAGTGTATGAATGCTGTTTGCTAATATCGCGCTGGATCACTGGTTTCAAACAAGATGGGAAACAGTGAAATAGGCCATTTATAGTTCTGCCGATACAGCAGTCAGTCGTACTAAAATTAAGCACTCGCTCAAAGGCTGTAAAAATGTGCATAGATCAAGCAGCTGCACAATATTCACAATATTTATTTACAGAGTAACTGTGAGCCACAGCTGGCCAGAAGTCAATGTGGGGTCATTGGATTACCATGAAGGGTCCAGTGTGCCAGCATCCACCAGCACCTACTGTGGATACCCCACAGCTTAGCTTGACTTTCATACTCTTGATTGTGGATATTCAGTCAGAGGCTTGAACCTGTTGTGGAATTCTCAATGAAAATATATATATATATATATATATATATATATATATATATATATATATATATATATTCACTGAAAAACCATAGGTTTTAGGGACAGTTATAGTTACTTGGACATTGCACTCGTACAAAACCCGTGAAATTCCCCCGTTATAGTTAGTTCAGCTAACTATAACTCGCGCCCCCGCAATGCACTGCTGATGACGTCACATATTACATCACTCATGACATGGTCAGTGACATCACTGATGACATCACTGACATCATCCAGTGACTGTGTTTCTGTAAAGTTTAAATATTTTTAAAATATATAGGAAAAGACGTATTGAAGAATGAGTGGGTGTGTAAGTGTCTGTATGGATGATTTAGTAGGTGCGTGACTGACTCTATAAGTGAGTGATTTAACGTATCTTACTGAATGCATGGGTTAGTGACTAAACTGGGTGTATGTCTGTATCCGTCTGTCTGTTGCTGTGTAAGTGGCTGCATGTGTTTGTGAATAGCTAAATGATTTTCTATATGAGTTATTGAATGCTTGTCTGAGTATCTGTATGGGTGCCTGAGTGTTTGTGTGGGAGGGTGTGTGCAACTCTGTGCATAGATGTGTGAGTGGGTGATTCACTGGGTGGATGGTTTCAAGAGTGCATCTGTGATAGACTGTATGGGTGGGTAAGTGTGTGTAAGAGTGTGTTAGTGAGTGAATGTATGTCCCAGTGGTACATGTGTGAGTAACTTCATATGTGAAAGGCAGTATATATGTGTGTTGGAGTATATAAATAGCTATAAGCAAGAGTGAGTGATTGTGATAGTGGCTGTATGGATGATTGTGTGCTTGTATCAGTGATTGTATAAGAGCGTAACAATGTGCTACTATTTGTATGAGTAAGTGAGCTGGTGTGTGTATAACTGTATAGGTGAGTAAATGGCAGTGTGTTTAATTATTTGCATGACTGACTAGGTGTGTGAGTATCTCTATGGATGAGTGGCGTTGTTTGAGTGTCTATATAGGAGTAAGAGTGCATATGATAGTCCTGTACTGAGTGACCGTAAGTATGAGTGACTGTACGGGTGAGTGAGTGGATGTGTGTGTGTAGACCTAAGAATCAGTGAGTGGGTATGTAGTTATTGGTGTTGGAGTGTCTATGGTTTTGCGAATGGCAGTCTGTAATTTAGAGTGGGTGTATCAAAGGTTATATTAGGGTGTGAGGAGGTGCATCAGATTATCACGTGGATGATGTCATCAGTGATGTCATTTGAGATGTCATCAGTGATGTCATCAGTGATGTCACTGACCATGTCATGAGTGATGTAATATGTGACGTCATCAGCAGTGCATTGCGGGCGCGAGTTATAGTTAGCTGAACTAACTATAACGGGGAATTTCACGGGTTTTGTACGAGTGCAATGTCCAAGTAACTATAACTGTCCCTAAAACCTATGGTTTTTTCAGTGAATTTCAAAGGTTTTTTAAATGCTAATTTGTAACTATAACGTGTCTGAAACCTATGGTTTTTTCAGTGAATTTCAAAGGTTTTTTAAATGCTAATTTGTAACTATAACGTGTCTGAAACCTATGGTTTTTTCAGTGAATTTCAAAGGTTTTTTAAATGCTAATTTCTAACTATAACGTGCCTGAAACCTACGGTTTTTTTCAGTGAATTTCAAAGGTTTTGTAAATGACAATTTTTAAATGTATTAATTGTTATATTAATTTTTTCATACTGATTTACTACATTTTTAGAAACAATTTTTTTTACATATTTTATTTGTCAAATTACATTGTAATTACATTATACATTACATTAAAAAATACTTTCTCAGAATGAATTACTTTAGTTTAAATACTTTGCAGATAGGCAATACACTTTTAAGTACAGTAGTTACAGTTGTTGCAATGGGCAACACATTTTCAAACACAATGCAACATTCAGCTCAATGTGAATTTCTAGTTAAATGCAATTAGTTACTTTATGGATTACTTTTGTAACCACAGGACTGGATCCTAGATTCAGTCCTGGTACATCTCCTGTAAACAGTTGAGTAAAAGCGTTTTGGTTACAGTCGTGATTTTTAAGGAATATTATTGTATTTTAAAAGTTGACACTTTGAAACTTTTTCTCATAGAATCACCAATGTTATCCTATGGAAGGAAATTCACTTAGCAGGTAAAAACTGTTATTGTTACTTTTTCTTACTCAGTGTTGGATCCTGGATCCAGCACTGGTGCATCTCCTGTAAACAGTTGAAAGAATGCGTTTAAGTCATACAGGCGATTTTTAAGGAATATTTGTAGTTTGTGAAAATCAACACTTTGAAACTTTTTTGCTGAAAACCAGTCAATGTTAGCCTATGAAGGAAATTCAAGTTACCGGTAAGTACGGTTAAAATTACTTTTGAGGATCAGTACTGGGCTGAAACATGCAGCACTGAGGTCTCTCCTGATAACAGGTGAGTAAATCGGAATTCGTATTTCTGGCTGATTTTAGAGGAATATTTTAAAGTTCCAAAACTCTACACTTAGAAGAATTTCCAAGTGAAACCAGTCAATGTTAGCCTATGGAAGGAAATTCAAGTTACCGGTAAGTACGGTTAAAATTACTTTTCAGGATCAGTACTGGGCTGAAAGATGCAGCACTGAGGTCTCTCCTGATAACAGGTGAGTAAATCGGAATTCGTATTTCGGCTGATTTTAGAGGAATATTTTAAAGTTCCAAAACTCCACACTTAGAAGAATTTCCAAGTGAAACCAGTCAATGTTAGCCTATGGAAGGAAATTCAAGTTACTGGTAAGTACGGTTAAAATTACTTTTCAGGACCAGTACTGGGCTGAAAGATGCAGCACTGAGGTCTCTCCTGATAACAGGTGAGTAAATCAGAATTCGTATTTCGGCTGATTTTAGAGGAATATTTGTAATGTTTCAAAACTCAACACTTAGAAGAATTTCCAAGTGAAACCAGTCAATGTTAGCCTATGAAGGAAATTCAAGTTACCGGTAAGTACGGTTAAAATTACTTTTCAGGATCAGTACTGGGCTGAAAGATGCAGCACTGAGGTCTCTCCTGATAACAGGTGAGTAAATCGGAATTGTATTTCGGCTGATTTTAGAGGAATATTTTAAAGTTCCAAAACTCCACACTTAGAAGAATTTCCAAGTGAAACCAGTCAATGTTAGCCTATGAAGGAAATTCAAGTTACCGGTAAGTACGGTTAAAATTACTTTTCAGGATCAGTACTGGGCTGAAAGATGCAGCACTGAGGTCTCTCCTGATAACAGGTGAGTAAATCGGAATTCGTATTTCGGCTGATTTTAGAGGAATATTTTAAAGTTCCAAAACTCCACACTTAGAAGAATTTCCAAGTGAAACCAGTCAATGTTAGCCTATGAAGGAAATTCAAGTTACCGGTAAGTACGGTTAAAATTACTTTTCAGGATCAGTACTGGGCTGAAAGATGCAGCACTGAGGTCTCTCCTTATAACAGGTGAGTAAATCGGAATTCCTATTTCGGCTGATTTTAGAGGAATATTTGCACAATGGTGAAGGGAGGGGCGGGGCCTGAGGTGACATCTTTGCAAACGCGCCCCGTGGCGCGTTTTTAAGTTGGGGGATTAAGTTCCCTTGAATCCTGAGGGTCCCTAGGGGCCAACTAGACCACCAGGAACCTCCAATATGCGCCAGGGGCTGCGTTGCAGAGACGTGTAGAGAGGCCACACCTCTTTACACCTCTCTGCAACGCAGCTCTGTGGCGCTTTCTGGATGTACCTGTTGGGCTAGTTGGCCCCCAGGGACCCTCAGGATTGAAGGGGATTTAATTCCCCATCTTAAAACGCGCCACGGGGCCTGTTTGCACACATGTCACCTGAAGCCCCGCCCCCTCCCTTCACCACTGTGCAAACGCGCCCCGTGGCGCGTTTTGAGTTGGGGATTAAGTCCCTTGAATCCTGAGGGTCCCCGGAGTCCAACTAGCCCACCATATACCTCCAAAGCGCCACAGAGCTGCGTTGCAGAGAGGTGTAAAAGGGGTGTGGCCTCTCTACACCTCTCTGCAACGCAGCCCTCTGGCGCATACTGGAGGTTCCTGGTGGGCTAGTTGGCCCTCAGGGACCCCCAGTATTCAAGGGAATTGTTCTCCCTCTGCAAACGCGCCAGGGGCGCGTTTGCAGAGTGGTGAAGGAAGGGGCGGGGCCTGCGGGCCGATCGTTTTAAAAAAAAAAAAAAATTTGTCTCCTGAAGGGGGCTGTGTGGCCCCCTTCCTTTTTCCTGTTTTATGCCCTGGGGACCCCATCCCCCAGGGCCTTACCCCTTTTTTTAATTTGTAATTTAAAAAACGGGAAGGGGCCGCGTGGCTCCCTTCCCTGGGCCTGTATTGGCCCCGGGACCCCATCCCCGGGGCATGGCCTCGTTTTTATTTATATTCTTTGGAGGGGGCTGCGTGGCCCCCTCCTCTGGTCATTTAAGGCCCCGGGACCCCATCCCCGGGGCCGGCCATTCCGTTTTTTTTTTTTTTAATTTATTTATTTTTTTGGGGAGGGGGCCGCGTGGCTCCCCTCCCGAGCCACTACTTGCCCCGGGGACCCCATCCCCCGGGGCCTGGCTCTCGTTGGGGACTGTGGGGGTCCCCAATCCCCACAGTCCCGCCGGCTCCCCGCGTCCCTAGGGTGCCGGCATTGCTTTACACATGGGGAGCAGCTGACATGCTGCTCCCCATGTGTAAAGCTATCGGCTTTGGATATTGGAAGAGAGAGCAGGTTTCCTGCCTCTCTTCCAATATCCAAAGCAGTTTGTAATGACAGGACGGGAGCCGCGAGCTCCCGTCCTGTCATTGCAAACAGCAGTGTCCCGGGGTAGGCACCCGGGACACTGCAGGAGCCGGCCCTGGGGGTGGTGGTCCCCAGGGCCATCAAGGGCTCCAGGAGGGGGCCGCGCGGCCCCCTCCCATTCAGTACACAGCCCCGGGAGGTGGTGGTCCCCGGGGCTCTGGGTCCGTAACGGACCCCCATATTAAAATGTTTAGTGCCCCGGGGAGGTGGCGGTCCTCGGGGCGTGTGGGGCTGGAGCCCCCACACAGGTTTAATATTTTTTTAAAAAGCCCCGGGAGGTGGTGGTCCTCGAGGCTGCGGGAGGGCTCAGAGCCCTCCCGCACCATTTTTTTAAAAGCCCCGGGGGTGGCGGTCCTCGGGCTTGGGGGCCTTTGAGGCCCCCACACATTAAATTATCCCCACCATGCCCCCGGGACTTGGGCCACCCGGGGCCAACTAACACCGAGCGCGGGAGACCGCGCTCGATTTTCTTCGGCAGGATTCGCGCACCCGGAGTGCATCCTGCCGATTTAAAAAAAAAAAAAAAAATTTTTTGCCCAGGGGGTCCTTGTGGGACCCCTGAGCAAACCTAGGGGGTCAGGGTGTTTCTACCCTCCCCTTTGTGCGCTTTGCGCACTTGTTTCTGTCCCTCGGTTCTACCGAGGGACAAAATGGCTGCCAACATTTCCTGAATCGGAATGTTGACAGCCAGCTGACAGCCAATTAACATGCAGCTCGTGATCGGGACGGTGCGCGCAGGGTGCGCTCAGGGTGCGCGAATCCTCCGTGCCCATAGATATATATGTACTTTTACTTTTTGATTTTCTCAGCAACTACTGAACGGATTTACACCATTTAACAAAAGGGTTCTTTCTGAACCAAGAACTACCTCTTTGCCAAATTTGGTGTAATTCCGTTCAGCAGTTCGGGCTGTAGCCGTGTCTAAAGTTTCCTATGGGAAAATGCATGGGGAAAACGCGTTTTGGGACCCCCCTTTTTTCTCGGCCCCCGCTTGACGTATCACCCCGAGACTTTCAGGGTAGGAGCGGACCGGAGCGCCCACGAAGTTTGAAAATTTCGCGAAGATACGTCAACCGGCAAGAGAGTTATTTCAAATAGAATGTCGCGGATTTCCTATGGATAATAGGTTGTAACTATAACTATCTACTGGCGACCGCCAGTAGATAATACACATACACATACATATACCACTGCAAAACAGAGCAAAAGCAAGAAATTACCTAGCCTCAGTAACAAACATGGCGGATAAATGCAGGAACCGAATGTTAAGAGCGAGTGAATTGCTGAATGATGATGCAGTTTCAACAAGTGCAAACATGAGGGAGACAACTGGAGAAAGAAACAAGAGGACAATTACATGTGTTTTAAGGGAACTGCAACAGAATCGCATCCTTGAAGTGAATAAATGGTGGGAAAAAACAACATTAGAGAAATATATCGAATTCAAGAGGGTGCCGAGAGGACTCAGAATTCTAATCATGCCCACACTCAATGACTTGGACCCAGATCTGATAAAGCAATGGCAGCTGGATACAAATGAATGCTCATTCAAGCTCATGAAAACATTAATAGCACATGCAGAAAGGAAACTGGAGAAATTAACAAAACTGATTAAAGATCTGGAACAAGAACTAGCTAAGTATCCCACAACAGAAGAGAATAATGAAATGATTGAGAGCATGGAGAAGAAAATCAATAAACACGAAGCAGAGGTTGAAAAGAGAAAAGCAAATAAATTCAACAGGGATAGAATTGACTACGCCAATGGGCGCATATATACATTCGCTAGAAAGTACGATATGTTCAGGAACAGAGCCGTGATGGATAAATGTGCGGGAATTGAAACATCGGAGACAGTGGACAGTTCTGATCTAAGTTCTGCTGACGAAGAAGCAAGCACAACACCCCTGGATTTTTTCGGGGAAATGGGCTTGGCACAGATGATAACGCGGCAAAGAGGAAGAGGGAGAGGAACAACGTGGGGAAGGGGACAAACCAAAACATCATTAGAAGGAGTAGAAGACGGAACAAAACCAAAGAAAGGAAGAGGAAAGCAAAAGTAAAATCAACAAAGAGCCTCACTAAAAATAACTTAGTAATGAACATCTCAAATAAAATACTAAGTGATACTCAGATCCAATTACTCAATAAAGGGTTATCCTTCTGTCCCAATAAAGATATCGACATACTGAATGTACGCATTGACCTCTACAAGTTTTGCCGCAAAATCAAACTCAAAAAATACTTCGCAGAAAAGACATCTAGATCTCACTATCCTGCAAATGACAATCTTGAAATATCGCTGATTGCACAAAAAGACTTACCAGTACTAAGAACGTTGACATCACTGGAAGAAGGAGAAGAGTCTACAATTGGGAATCATCAACAATCCCTTGAATCTGACAAAGAATTGTGTCATAGCCTAGGGATAGCCACCAATATGGGGGGCGACAGTGGATTCAAAAAACAATCTACGTTCTGTCCGCAACTACCACCAGGGAATAAAATTGATTTATTTCACGAAATTATGGTGGAAGAAGTCAATAAAATTTCAACAAACTCCCCAAAAATAAATCCAAGAATAAAAAGAAAAATTGGAATCTAACATCAGGAGAATACAAAGCGCTCAAAGAACTAAGAGAAGACCCGACGATAATTATTAAGGCCTCTGACAAAGGTGGCAACATCGTGGTCCAGAATATGTGTGATTATATAGCAGAAGCAAATAGGCAATTGGGAAATGAAGACAACTATGAGAAACTTGTGGATGACCCAACCGAGATCTGGACCAAAGAATATCATTGGATGCTACTAGGATGGAAAGAGGATGGCCTAATTGACTTTGAAGAGTATCTCTACTTGAAAACAGACCACCCCATAACAGCAACAATCTACTTTCTACCGAAAGTACATAAAGCGACCCATAATCCACCTGGTCGACCAATAGTCAGTTCCATTGGATCGTTATTAGAATCTACATCTAGATTCGTGGATATTTTCTTAATGAATTATGTGATCTCCCTACCCTCATATCTAAGGGATACCATGGATTTTTTAAACAAAATTCAAAAGATCGAATGGAAAGCTGGTTTATTGATGGCAACAATAGATGTTTCATCCCTTTATACATCAATCCGTCACATTGATGGAATACAAGCTGTCAAACAATTCCTGCAAACTAGATCCATAAGCCATCTGGAACACTCTGCAATGTTGATAGAAATGCTGACCTACTGCTTACATCACAACATCTTCCTCTTTAAAGGTGACCTGTACAGGCAGAGACAGGGCACGGCAATGGGGACATCCTTTGCCCCCACATATGCTAACCTGTTGATGGCAGTGTGGGAAACAGACTCTGAAAAGACAATAACAATCGAAAATAAAAACTTGGTGTCGATTCATCGACGATCTCTTCATCGTATGGGAAGGGGATCGGGCTGACTTACAGACTTTCATTGACTCTCTCAATGAGAATAAATACAATCTAACCTTCACGTCGACAATTAGTGAATCTAACATCATTTTCCTAGACGTTGAAGTTTTTATCTGAGAATATAGGGTATGCACCGAAATGCATCGAAAGCCCACCTCATACAATAGTATATTGCATGCAAACAGTGGGCACCCGCATAATCTAAAATGGAGCATACCCTACGGTGAAATGCTTCGGGCTAAAAGGAACTGTTCTGAAACCTCCGATTTGGATTGTGAAATTAATGAAATGAGCTGCCGTTTCTTGGAGAGGGGCTATCCACTGGAAGTCATTGAGAACGCCAAGTCCAGAGTCAAACTCAAGGTTAGAATCGATCTCTTGAGACCATCAAAAAGAAAACAACAAGAGGAAGAAGGTCAGGAAGAAACAACCTTACGATTGATCATGGATTTCAACAATCAAAGCGGAGAAATAAAACATGTCATTAGCAGGAATTGGGAGATTTTAATGTTGGATGAAACTTTAAGAAAAACCTTGACGCCATATCCAAGTATCACCTATCGAAAAACAGCTTCTCTAGCAGACATCTTAACACAGAGCCATTTGGAGATACAAGAGCCAAAAACAATCTCATGGCTCAATACACCAGGGTTCTGGAAATGTGCGAAATGTCGAGCCTGTGAGCATGGACTAAATGCCACGACCTACTAACTCCAGAATGGAAAATCAGAAAGCATCTCTGACCACATCACGTGTGAATCAAAATATGTGGTCTACAGATTGACCTGTCCTTGCAAAAAACACTACGTAAGAAGCACAATTAATAAATTAAAACTACGAATCCTACAGCACTTACGTGCCATAAAGAACAAGGATTTCAGTTATCCCATAGCAAAACACTTTCATGAACATCATTCTAGTGATTGTAAACAACTGAAATACTCAGGGATAAAAATTGTGAAACCTACAGAAAGAGGCGGGGACAGAACTCTGAAGTTACGTAGAATGGAATCCCGACTTATTCTGGCGATTGGCACTGAACATCCATATGGACACAATCAAGATGCAGAACTACACGTTCATTTGTAAATAGTGAAAAAAATCATAGGACTAATTGCTGAGCTGAATACTAATGTTATTCTAAACCTCATGTATATACTTTCCCAGATTTTGTTACTCTCTTTACGAACTCCCCGTCACTGTATATAGAACTTTGAACAATTTTGAGAACAATCTTTACTCAAATTATGATAAAAAAATTGTACGATATAAATAGACCAGCCAACTTTACCATCTTAGGGATAAATGTAGGAGGGTGGATGAACTCCAATTGAGCTATCTTTATCTCCATGCCCACATGAATAACTGGTGGATTCATGAAAATTAGATCTCTATTGAAGGATCACTTTAGTGATGTTTTAAAATTAATCTTGGTTTTAGAATTGTACTTCACATCTTCACCTTGATTATTTACATAGGATATAATTATGAAGTTTAAAAGAATACTGATCTCAATTTGTACTTTACGTCTTATAGATCACAATCAAGGAAAAAAGTATTAATCTTGATACGAATTAGTGCAATATGCTTCATAGTGGACCCTTCACAAAGGCTAGGGGGTTATAACTGATCGTGATATCCAGAATATATTCAGCATGTAGGGGGATATAGATTAAAGAGACCAAGGAATAAAATGTATTGATCCACCCTGGGGTCTCACCCCTCTTCCCCCCTAATTCACCCTTCCCCCTCCCCTTCCCCTTCTCCTCGCTTTCCTCTATTTCCTTATATTCCCTTAAAATCATAAGAAATGATGGCTCTGTGTGTTTTTTAAAATGTACAAATGGAGTAAGATAATTTTATTCTGCACTTGCACTTTTCTCTTGAAACAAAAATGTACTCTACAAGAAATGTTAAAATTGCGACTGAATTGATCCATGTTTGTTAAAGGAGGCTAGCAGTCTAGTCATTATCAAAGAACAAACACAAACGAGGGGTTAAGCACTAAAGCACTTTATAAAATACTGTCTAGATGCGAGGGACTCTATGGTCCAGTAGAAGGCTAGTGGTAGCCGAAACGCGTAGGCCGTCCTATTTTTGCTCACTTTTGCACAATGGGGTGAAAATAAAATAAATCACTTTTAAACTCATACCTTGCTGTGGTGCCGTGACTTCTGCCGAGAAACTTCACACGGGAGGCGAAGGAATGCTAGAAACACATGCACATATATATATTTTGCACTCTTCTTTAATGCAAAAGATGATTTAATGATTAGCCCACAATCACAGAATGTTGGGCAGAGACCGGTCATTTGGGGGACTATTTCGTTCTTGGTTTCCTGCTCGTGTTACTGTTTGCCTGTGTTCAGCTTCGGCGTCCTAGCTGCTTGCTTTTGGTTTTCTTTGGAGTGCTGTTCAGCCAGGTTTACGTGAAACAAGCGCAGCCGGTCACAGAGTAATATGATATGGCGCTACACAAGCACTTCACTTCTTGAATGTTTTCGTTATGTTGGGACTCCATGCTCACGACGGTGTGTTCTCTTTTTCCTAAATTGCTTTGTAACTTAAAAGCTAACACTCGCCATGAGCTAGTTGATTTTTCCTCCCCCATCGGTGCATTGATGTAAACAGGGCTGTAATTCTTATCATCGCACAGGACCAATCGCAGCTGCCTACTCCTCCTCCATAACAAAACAAGCCGGTGAGTTCAAAACTTCTCCAGTACCCACAAGAATGGAGATAAGATTGTCGCTTGGCCCTCCCGCCCCCCGTGTGGCTGTTTTTTCTATGCTTCTCTGACTAGTACTAGTAGTTGCTTTAGAGAAATGCCTACAACAGGAAAATCCTCAACTCAAAAAAAGAATTTTTCAGAACACAACTGGAGAACTCCAAGAATAGACCGCGCAAACTATTCGAATTGGTCAAACACCAATCTAACAAACTGGCAAAAACCTCTAAAGAAACCCCTAAATCTTTGATATCGTGCGAGGAATTTTCTTCCTTCTTCTCCGACAAGATCATTGCCCTAGGAAATGAACTCAGATCCGCCACTCTCTCCCAAACCCCTCCGAATCTGCCCCTGCTCTCCGCGTTGCCCCCCCAGGCATCACCCAAAAAACAAGCGCAGTGGTCCAGCTTCAAAGGTTATGACGAACATTCCGTCTCGAAAATTCTATCCTCCCTCAACCCGAACAACCACTTCAATGACCCTCTTGCCTCTAACTGCTTAGCCGCCGCCTCTCAGGCTATCATCCCTTCTTGGACTGCAATTATCAACGCCTCCCTCCTACAAGGATCGATACCAGACTCTCTCAAAGCCGGCCAAGTTATCCCCATCCTAAAAAAACCTACGCTGGATCCTGCTTCCCCTGACAACTATAGACCTATATCCAATATCCACTCCTTGCTAAAGTTCTGGAGAAATGTTTCCAACAGCAGCTGAGCCAACACATCACCAACTTCCACCTACTGGACGACTTCCAATCCAGGTTCAGACCTGGTCACAGCACTGAAACCACCCTCCTCCACATCGTGGATGATGCTCTCCAAGCCCTTGACCAAGGCAAAACCTGTCTCCTAATCCTCCTAGACCTATCCTCGGCTTTCGATACGGTCAACCATGAAAAACTCCTTGAACGCCTCAAAATCAGGATGGGACTGGATGGCCCCGTTCTTGAATGGTTTAGGTCCTTCCTCCAGAATCGCTCTCAGAGATTCCTAATCAACGGCAACCTATCCGCTCCCTCTCCGATCACGGTTGGAGTCCCCCAAGGATCAACTCTGTCCCCCACCCTCTTCAATCTCTACCTTGAACCGCTTTCAGAAGTACTACGCAGCGCCAATATCTCCTACCACATGTATGCCGACGACACCCAGATCTACATAAAAATCTCTTCTCCCAAGGACATTCTTTCCCTGAATGAGGCCTTGAAGCCGACTGTTCATTGGCTCACCTCTAACCAGCTCAAGCTTAACGCTAAAAAAACGGAATTTCTTCTAATCTCCCCACCTAAAACCAACCCTGACATCCAGGAATGGATCAAGGCGATCACAGCGCTCAACTGCCTGCCAACCATAGTGGACTCTGCTAAATCCCTTGGAATTACCCTGGACTGCAGATTGAACATGCGCGGCAACATTAACTCGATGGCCAAAACAGCCAGATATCACCCGCGCTACCTAAGATACCTTAAACCTTTCCTTGACACTCCTGACCTGAAAATGGCAATCCAGGCTCTAGTCATCTCCAGACTGGAATATGGATGCTCTACCCTCGCAGGTCTTCCCAAGACCTCCCTGGCACCATTAAAAGCCTGCCTCAATGCTGCCGCCAGACTCCTAACAGGCTCAAAGAAATTCGACCACATATCCGCTCACCTTAAAGCTCTCAACTGGCTTCCTTTCGAGGCCAGAATCCAACTCAAGCTGGCTTGCATCACTCACAATGCGCAATACTCGAACTCACCGGCATTCCTCGCCCAAAAACTTGTAGTATCCGGAGGAACCAGAAAATCCCGATCCGCCAGAGACCTCTTGCTCCAACCTGCACGCTTGCGGGAAAAAGAAAAACATACAATAGGGCCTTCTCAGGGGCCGCACCAAGAATTTGGAACTCACTCCCGGCGCCATTCGAAAAAGTCCGTCCTTGGCACGCTTTAAAATGGAGGCCAAAACTTTCCTTATGGGCAAATTCCTCTGCTAACGCTTCATCACAATCACCTCAGCGACCTTGTGCTACCTTCCTGTGGGCTCTCCCAGTGTCCGGATGACACCCACCTGGCTCCTCTGGGCATCCCACCCTGGATCTGAGACCGCCTGTCTCTTGCAAAATGTATCTACCTGTTTTTATCCTAACTGTTTCCTTTCTATGTTATCCCAAACGTATCCACCCCCTCTAAGTTCCCTTGTATACTACTTGTCATTCCTGTAAAGCGCTCCAATACCCTTACGGGTCTGGTTCGCGCTCTATAAAACTCTAAATAAATAGAGTGCGATGCTTCCCGTATTCCGTGCTGGTTTCTATAGTGATCAATCTGAGCGAGTTGATACAGTGCTCTTTGGGCATCGAGACATTAAAACCTTTTCATTGACATCTCTATTTAGCCTTTCAAGCGCCCGAGTTCCGATAATGTGTTTATCCACGTAAGTTGTTTCCTAGCCTTCCTTTGCGCTTTGGGTGTCGAGGCATTATTCCAGACCTCCATTTATGTAGAATGCCCCCACACGTGTGATGCCCGGAACTTTGGACTCCATTGACTAGAACGCACATCCGTGTCAGCCATATTGGGAGGATTATTTCCCTCCTCGTGGACACTGGCGTGGAGATGCCACGCTGTCCTCATCACTCCTACCTCCTCTTCTTCCTGCTTTCCGCCCACACCTGCAACTTTGTACTACCCACTTTCCTCAAGCGTGTGCCTCCTTTTCTACTACACAGATTTAGCTCCCACCTTGCTTTTCCCTCTAGAGTCGTCTCTACAGCACCTCCTTTTCCTAACTTCTTTCCTCTGCCCCTCCAGCTTTTCTCCCTAGCCTGCCATCCTTTTTACCTCCCCTGCCTCTGGGACATAAACAGTTACACTTAACACCGGTTGGTGGCAGCCATCCAAGGCTGCTTGGAACACCTTATCACAGCAGGGTGCCGTGCATCAGGAGGCAGCCCAAGCCCTGCAAGTCTCAGAAGCAGATCCTGCAGGAAGCAGTAAGGTGGCAGCGCACAATGGAAGGATCTTGGGTAAGGAAACAGCAAACAACACCTGTGGACAGGTTCCGTGCACAGGACACAACATACAGGCAGTATGAGGGGCCTCTTAAACGCCTCCCTTGACTTTGAGGTGGCAGCTCCTGATGACGCAACTCGTGTGCATAGTTTTACAAGCACTTTTTCATTTCATTCTTAGATTTTAAGCAGGAAAAAAGTTAAAATTCAAATAGTGTTGCTTTGCTGCCAAGTAACTGCAAGTCGTCGCACTTTCAGCCAAATCTGGATTTTGTTGTTGACCAACAGCATTTGCTGTTATTGCCTTTGTCCATTCCCACTGAAAGTTTGCCTGGTTTATTTATTGTTTTACTTTACATTTTCACTAGCGTTGCTTGTAAATAATATTTGGTGGATACAGCCTTGCCAGCGAAGGGGTGATGAGACTGGCTCCCTCTGTGTTAATCAACAAGCAGCCTAGGAGGTGGAGGTAAACAAAGTGTGGAAGCAATCTGGAACAGCTCCTCTCTTGAGTTTTTCAGCAGGTTTTGTTTTGTAGTGAAAGGAATAACTCCTAATACGCTCGTGCACATCTTCAAAGTAACTTTACGGTTTAAAATACAGTATCAACAGTATTTCTCCATTTTGTGCATTTTGTTTGCTGATTTGTTTAGGAGCTTAATCAATGGGATTGTTTAGTTTTTAATGCTTTAGGGTTTTGTGTAATTAATGTGTCATGGTTTAACGTGCCTCTGTTATATCTTATTTCACTAAAACTCTTTTTTTCTTCATTATCGCATATAAAAGCACTTCCAGATATACAAGTTCAGACTACCAGTTATACAAAAAAAAAACACTTTAAATAAGCACTTCTCAATTCAGTGCTATAATGTGATTATTACTGTCAAAACTTCTTAGTTAAAGAATACACTTTTTTGAATTTTGAAGAGACTTTCCAATATTTTCATTAAATAGCACGGAAGTCCATCCTTGGGGAGGTGTGGCCGTTGACCAGTGGCACCTGAAATAACAGTAGATGCTGTAGAACCCAGGATAATGTGCTGCATGGTTACATACTTATAAGGTCCCAAAGGCGAGACCCATTGGCTCTGCTATGTAGCCCCAACAGCCAAAATCAAATCATTGAGGACCTAACTTGTTTATTACTTCTCAACCCATTCTTTCCATGCAGCATAGTTGCACTTGCTTAAGTTGGGTTGATGGGTAAACTGGGAGAAAAGAAGTGATTACAGTGCAAAATCTTCATCAAGGTGCAGTTATGGGAGCAGTGAAAAGTGATGGGAGGTTTCGTGAGACAGCAAAGGAGAAGAAACAAAGCAAGTATCCACAATAATCGGCAATGGCGAATGCCAGCAGGTGCATAGCAGTTTGTGGTGCAGGGAGCCTCGCCTGAAAATGAACTGTGGTCTTGACTTTGAACAGCCACTGGGTTGCCTTGCAGGCCTCTTGGGATGCCAGACTGCAGAATCAATCTAGGAGTAGGCGGGTTTCTGTATGATCACAGAGCAGTGATTTTGCTGCCAGGCAGGGGTGAGCACATTGAATGGTTGTTGAAAGTAAAGTGATGCAGAATTAGGGTTTGAAAGAATATACATTGCTGGAGAGACACTATTGCTACATGCAAAGGGAAGAGACGGGGCGGATATTTTTAACTCAAAAGATTCTACAGGAAAACCTAGTAAAATGAAAATAATCCCCTGCTACTGGCAGTTTTAAGAAGAATGAAAAATCCATCTCCGGACTTGGAAATTTTTTTAGCGATTAAATGGCAAGATAACTGAGCCAAACAAGAAAATGCACTATTAAGTGCTGCCTGGAGGTGGTTGCCAAGCAGAAAACATGATGACCAGAAAATGTCCTCAGTGGATTAGCAAATGTTATAGATAATGAGCGCTAATAAAACAATAGTGAATAGTGACAAGGACTCCATTACAGAAAAATCAAATCAGACCTCTGCAAGGGTTGACAGATGTAGAACTTCAGGATCCCAAGCTCACCAATCAGATTATATTGTACAGGCTTTGGAGCTCATTGTGGAAGAGGACCCCATTTCTATTAACAAATGCTACAGAATCAAAATGAATAGGGGCCACGGATGGCTGTGCCCTTATTACTTTTTACAGCATTGTAAGAGAAAGTAGGTCTTCAATGACAGATATAGCTGTCTCTAGGTAAGACCTAAATAGAAATATATTTTATGAGATTGAGTGATGACAGGATGTGATTCAAAGTATGAGGAAGCCAAGTGGACTGAAGGGTTATGAAAGATGAGCTATGAACTTAATGTCCAGAGAGAGAATATCTATGCTTAAGGTTGTCTCATTTACTTCAAACGTTAGTGCTTCTCAAATTATGCTCGTAAGATAAAGTAGGGTTCTGGGGGGCAGGAGGATTTTCTTGCTTGTTCGGAATCCTTGGTAATATTAACCAACAATAAGAAAAAAATACTCATCACTAGTGTTATATAGCCCCAGAGCCACTGGAATTATGTAGCAGGGGAGGGCCAAATTATGCGGCAGGGTTGAGAAAATTAGCAGCATGAAAAGGCAAATTATGCTGCGTAATGCGGCACAAGTTTGTGATGAATTACTTCATTATTTTGCCATTTTTACACTTGCTAATACTGTCTGGGCATTGGTTGCACCTCATTTGTACCAGTTTAACACCTATACATAGCAACACAAAGCTGATCCGTCAACCTTTGCAAAGGGCTTTCAACTGCACTGGAACATGTGTCGCTGCATTTTATTAACTTTGAGAAGTTTGAGCAAGAAACATTTTTGGGTTAAATGTGCAGATTATGCAGCAGATGATGGAGTATGTGTCAAATCTATAATTATGCAAAACAAAACGCTGCAGTCACACAATTGCATAATTTCAATGTCCCTGTATATAGTTCTAACTTACTAAAGTCTCAAAGCACAAACAACATGCAATACTATTATTTCATTCAATGAAACTCCCGTTTTTGACTCAAAAGAATGACACTATGCGGCCACCCTGACAGGATCCGAACCTGTGATCCGCAGGTTGCACATGGTTCACTGCACAAGACACATTCATCCAGTGAGTTATCTTCCATTACTCTGTCTTATCAATACAATGTAGCATACCACTACAATATTTTCTGCTGTAAACCACGTCTACCTTGACAAAAAAAGGGAAAATTATCCGGTGCATCGATGGGCATAGTTTTGCGTTTCATTGAGATTGCAGGAAAAAGTCACAGTTGCAGGGCAATTTCATGAACTATTATGTGTGGGATTTCCGTTAGGTACATTCTGGGTAGATGTCATTGTTGGACTAAGGCAAGTGGGCCAGTAGGTCAGTGCAAAAACACATAGCAGCACTGCAGACAGCATCTGTTTCTTCTCAGCTTTAACTTAAACATTCTTATATACTGCCACACCCTTGTAACACAATTTCTGAAGGCCATCACATTTCAGACACATAATGTGGAATGTGTGATTTAAAACGATACATTTGGGTCACCACTTATCCCCAAGATACAACTGGGTTGGTGTGCAGTGACTGAAAATAATGCTAACCAAGATTAATCATTTTCCATTACCCAGCACCTCAAATTCTCTCAAACCAGTTCTCCATTTGGGGACTCTACAGGGTGCTCTCAGGAGAGACTGGTTCTCATTTGTAGTGTCTCTACATTAGGGACCAGATATTGTGTGGGCATATTTTAACATTGATAAAAGCTGCATGATCTACAGCATTGAAAAAAGGATAGGAAATGTATTGGTGTCAACCAGGATTTAATATTTACAAGTCCAAATATCATTCAAGGGTGGAAGAGGTGAACCTCCCTTAAGCTCCAAGGAAAACAGAAATATGTGGGCATCAGCCAAAGTTCCGCGGGCCGAAGTGGAGGACAGGGATATCAAGAGAAAGACATTTATGGAGCAGCTTGATCATAGGAGCAACGCTGGGGCAACAGAAGTGTAGAGATGAGGATTGAGCAGCAGAAAGGTTCTCCACTTACAGGCACTGATGGCCAGAAGGAGGAACGAACGGTGAAAAGGGCTGTTGAAGGAGAGAAGGAGAAATATACACACATCACCTTTTTGAGTGCTTTTTACATTCTCTACATGAAAGGAGAAAGGAAAAACAGGATCCACTCTTAAGACTTCTCCAAAAGGTACTCCAAATCTGGCTGCCGCAACCTCTGTTCCATATTTCGGTTCTTGGTGAACTCCTTCAGGAGATCCAGCACTTCATTGTTAAACACGTCAGGCGGGGTCTTTGCACCTTGTGGAGTAATAAGAAAAATCAACATTGTACCATGATAATATAATCTTCTATTAATAACTGAACTGTAATTGCATGATTGCACTAACCCCCACACTGACTGTCAGCATGGAAAACGTTATGCAGCTGTAACAATCTGTTTGCAGTCTGTAGTGTTGTATATTCAGATGTGGTGAACTCTCTTGCCATTCAATGGGGGAGGGAGGTTGGAGATATTACACTGCTTTTCTTTAAATTCTTCTATTGATTTAGAGCATGCATTTTGATCCACAATACACCAGGGGACACACTATTTTTTCACACATCAAAACAGGAGTCTATTGTATGTGTGTTAAGTGACCAGTATATTGATACTCAAAATAATGTATTTATGTGAGCCTTTGACTACGTTCCTGCATCCGGTGAAGCATGCAGGCAGCATGTGAATCTAGAACATTACAAGTTGTAATCAGAGTGTTACAGGTAAGTAACATTTTCCATTTGCAAAATTTGTTGTTGTAGACCACACGTCGTGCATAGACGGTAAAGCTGTACCCCTAAACCTAAAGCAATGGTTTGAGTAAAACAGTAGAAACTGTATGAAAGAGCTTCTGAAAGACTGTGAGGCCAACTTGTGTGTCTTACCTAGCTAGTATGTCCACAAAGGAGTGTTCTGTAAATGTGTGAATATATGTGCACTCCTCCCTCCCCCCCTTGAAGATGTCAGCTAATTAAATGTTTCCCAAGAAAGCCATTGTGTCTCCTATTTTATAAACAAAGTGTGCTCAGTATTGCCAGATCTGAAATGGAAATCTCAAAATGTGGCGCTAAAAGTAATAAAAAGTTTGTTTATGAAAGTGGACGAGTTCAATCATTATAGAAGAGTTCTAGTGTGTGCAAAGATCTCTCTGCAAGAGTTGGTGGAATGGTAATAATTGTAGGTAACTCAATGTACTGATTAATATAAAAAGGCGAGACAAATTTTGGTAGAAACCATTGTGTTTTGGTAGACAACACTTTAAGCCCACTTACTTTGCATTGCTAATGTACAGCATCTAGGAATACCACTTTCCATGTGAGGTATTGTAGAGGGTAAAAATCTAATGGTTCAAATTGCGATCCCCAGTAGTCTATCCTTAGAACCCCTGAGGAGGCTTGGAATAACTCTGGAGGAATAATCTTGAGTTGTTCAATAAAAAGCTTTAGGACAGCAATTTTAAATATAACCTGCTGGGTATTTTGAAGGTAAGCTGCAACTGTTGCTAAATCGAGCCTTATGGATGTGTTGGCCAAACCTGTTGTAAAGTTAGAAGGTACTACACAATATCATAAGCTGAGGCCTAACTGGGATCTCGATCAAGTGTTCTATAGCAATGAACAAACCTCTTTCCTTGGCAGCTTTATAAGCCCTAATAAAGGGGCATCAAGATTCATTGAGAATGAACATGCATTCCTTGGAAAGCTCCAGTAACAGAACTAACTAAGATTGTGCCGAATTTTTTATTCCTCAACTGAGGCCTGTGCTGTACCCTTGGCTTGCCCAACACTAAATCCTCCCAGGCTCCAGTGCCTGCGACTACTGAAGTGCTAATATTCCTATTATTGCAAACACAAACATAGGAAGACACAGATTTAAAAAAATCTCATTACTTTATTCACTGTCTTAATATGCAGCATCAGGTAAAGAGGAATGTATGTTTGAAACGCTTAGTACTCTCCCCATTGGTGGGTAGGCTTGTGCTGTCACTAAAATCCAATGAGGGTCCTAGGAACTTTTGGGTCTGCAATGGCTGTGAGATTTTCACACTGATAGTTAATTTCAGAATGTGGGGAAAGTGAATAGTTTGAGAGTGTGGGCTTGACCTTTGTGGCGAGTTGCCCCTTTTACTAACTAATCATTTAAATATGGATAAACATTAACGATGCCATGTAAAAATGTTTAATGACTATGGGCAAACATTTTGGGAACACTCTCCGAGATGATCTGATGTGGAATGGAAGAACTTGATACTCGTAACGTTTGTAGTGAGATGAATGCAAGAGCAAATGAAAATAAGTCACTGAGATCCAGCGTGGTCATGTAGTCTCTCTGCTAAAATGGCAGCATTACCTTCTTGAGTTTTATCATCTTGCAATGAACGTTGGTCATATAGCATTTGAGACATCTTAAATCTTCAGGTGGGTGAAGAAATAAACTGAGTACACCCTTAGTTCTTTTTTTTGCAGGTGGCACTTTCTCGATCACTCCTTTCTGCAGCAAGGCAGAATTCTCTTCCAGTGGCAGTGAAAGATTATCCTCACTTGTAGAAAGTACCCATTAATGGTTCGCCGTTTATCTCCATTGGTTTGAGAAGGCCCTCAGTCTTCCCACCACAGATGTCATGTTGTTAGAGTTTAATATTCGCGGAGTGGAGTCAGGTAGCGAGAGATGCATGAAGACCGGCAGATTGATAGAGAGAAACAAATAGCTAGAGATGGAGATAACAAAATAGCGATATGCAAAGAGAGAGAAAGAGAGAGAGAGACGTACAAGACCAGTGAGAAACAATGGGCAGAGATAGAGAGAAAATGAAAGCCAGATGGACAAATCAAAAGAAAGAAAGTCAGAAAGAAACCAAGACATAGGTACAAAGACTGAGAGACAAAGAAAGAAACAATGATGGACAGAGAGAAACAGACCGATTTAGAGAGAGATTCATTTATAGCCCTAGAAAAGTAATGCCATGCCGCAGCTATGCTGCATCCACAAATGAATTAATTAATTAATGGAATGATTTGTAAAGCGCAAAACAGCTGCTCCAAGAAGGAGCATCCCAGCGCTAGGTGAAAAGTAAGACGCAGTAGAAGTGTAGACATAGAAGGGACCTACCATCATTAGGTCTCTCTAAAAAGGTGGGTCTTTAAAAGGCTATTAGAAGAATCCTCTGAAGTAGCACCTCTAATATGATTCGGTAAGAAGTTCCAGAGCTTTGGGGCCAAGAAGGAGCGCCCACCTGCTCTAGCCTTTTTGATTTTGGGGATGCAGAGTAGGTTGTGATTGATTGAACGTAAAGCTCTGCGATGATCATATCTTTTGGTTTTATTTCAGATGTACACTGGGCCTTTCAGCTCAATGGCCCAAAACGTTATTGTCAAGGCTTTTAATTCTATTCTTAGCTTGATGGGGAGCCAGTGGAGGCTTATTAAGCCATTTCGAATTAGCAGGCTTTTGGAGATATTCAGAACAAGTTTGACTGCCACATTATGGACTCAGTGGAGTTGGTTTAGAAGTGCTTGGTTAGAACCCAGGAGCAACACCTAGGCAGAATCAATTCTCAATGTTCTTAATGCATGAACAATGGTCTTTCTAGTGTGCACTGACAAGAATTTGATGGTCACCCTTAAGTTTTTCAGAAGGGAAAAACAGACTCCTGCACTAGCATTAACAAAAGGCTTGAAAGTGAGGGCATTGTCAAGCTTGACCCCCCAGTTTTTTGCAGAAGTGGATGGAGCTGGGGGGAGTTCTATTTCGGAAGGCCACAAGTGGGTCAGATCCAGTGTGGAAGGGGATCCGAAAATCAGAATTTCAGATTTATTGGATTTTAGGCAGAGGCAGTTTTTATGCATCCAGCCAGTGACTGCCGTTACGAAGCACTGAAAGTTGGCTGAGACCGAGGCATCAAGGTGTTTAAAGGCAAACAGGACACCACATTAAACCTGCACTGTAGAACAATAGCAGCAAAAGGAGCCAGATAGATGTTAAAATGGCACAGGCTTAGTGCAGAGCCATGTGGAACACCACAGATGACCGTATGAAACCTGATGTAAAAGGAGGGGAAGGATTTAATCCATTTCCACACAGTGCCAATTCCTGCTTTTTCCAGTCTTTGCACGTGTACGTAATGCGGCACTGTGTCGAAGGCCACCAATAAATCTAACAAAATTACAATGGTATTGGTACCCAAGTCAAGGAGGGTTTTGATAAACTCAGTTACCTCTAGAAGTGCTAAATCTGGATCTGAACCCAGATTGTGAAGGATGTAGCACATTATTCGCCTCAATACATTTTGTAATCTGGAGGATAATTGCAGATTCCATCATCTTCCCATAAGCAGGAAGAAGTGAGATTGGTCAGTAGCTAGCAGGGCAAGAGAGGTCCATATTGCCTTTTTTTTCTTTCAAGAGTGGAAGGACCAGCACCTCCGTCTAACAAGTAGACACTGAGCCAGATTCCACGGAGAGGATGAAGAAAGCATTAACCTGTGAATTCAATGACTAAGATGCCCTTTGGAGAATGTGAGGAAGACAAGTCATGAGGCGAGCCAGAATGAGCTTTTATGATCAGCCTCTCGGTCCTTTAAGGAGAGTTTTTCAAGATAGAACATTTGGTGCTGTAAGGCGTGGGGGTTGGGTATTAGTCCTGGGGTAACCAGCCCGATGTCAGTGCGTCGCAGGGGGCACGGCAGACTTCCACCTCATGGTAATTGATCGTTTTGCTAGTATCAAGTCTAAATTAGCAAATCGGGTTTGGGCTTACTGTTTCTTGTGGTCACGTCGCAGCCCCAGTATACAGTATTCCGCCATATCACCTCCGGCAATACTCGATACACTCCCTAGGACCCCTATAATCGTAACCCAAAAGGTAGCCAGACGCGGGCAGGCCCAAATCATATGCACCAGGTCGGCTGCATGTGCGAGACATCGTGGGCAGTGGTCCTTTGCCTCAGAATACATTTTACTTAATCGGTGCGGTGTGAGATAGGCCTGTGCAGCACCATTGTATTGGATGAATTTACATTTGGCGTTACGGGATACCCTCCTGGGATACTCAAGAAGGGAGTCCCATTCCTTGTCTGACAGTTCTCTCCCGATGTCGGCATTCCATTTTCCTCTAAGCACTGCCAGGGAGGTTGACGCATGGGAACGAATACCTCTGTACAACCATTGAATCAAGTGACGCCCATTACCCATGAGGTATAGTGTATGTACTCATTCGTGTGGGGGGGGGGGGTTCTTTATGATCTGGCGCCCAATTTCGTTTAATGTATCTGGTAATGCTTACATGCAGAATATAAAGGGATCGTGGGACACCCTGTTCCCTGGCGAAGTTCTCATGATCTAGTAACATACTTTCCCCGAACAGCATCCCCACAGTGTTCACTCCTTCCAGTGTCCATCTGGAGATGCTTTTGGCAGTGACTACTCCTGTGGGTGTGGGGATCCCTACTAGTGGAACGTTGGGGGCGTAGGGGAGTGACTGATTAGTGTATTGTAGTGCTTTTTTCCAGTAGGTAAGGGCTACTTTTAGTGTGGGAGCTGCGGATGGGGTTCGTCCTTGGGGCAACAACAGGGTATGGAGGGTACCTCGCTCAAATGCTTGCTGCGCCATCCCTGTCTCATGGAGGTTATGACCTGCAGTCCAGAACAGTAACCACTGCAGTTGACTCGCATAGCAATATGCCTTGAAATCTGGTACTCCCATGCCCCCTTTGTCTGTTCCCAGCTTGAGTTTCGCCCCCACCCTCCTGCGGCCCTTTCCCCATATTAGTTCTAGCAGCAGTCTATTCAGGGTTTTAAAGATAGCCGTAGGGATCCCTATTGGTAAATTAGTAAAGTAATCGAGCATTCTCAGGAATGTGAATCGGCTCTGCTTGCACCTCGGCATGGAAATAGAAAGCATAAGATTTGGACTCGTTGATGGTGAAACCCGAAATACTTTGGAACTGAGTGAAAATGCGTGTAATGGGGCCAAGACCACCCTGGAGGCTGTCTAGGTAGAGTATAATGTCATCAGCGTATAATGAAAGGGTGTTTGTGGCGTAGCCAATTTTGATGCCATATCCTACTGCTTCCTTCCGGAGTTTAATGGCTAATGGTTCAAGTGCTAATACAAATTTGAGTGGCGAAAGCGGACAGCCTTGACGCGTGCCACGGCCAACTGGATAGGACTGAGAAATATGGACTCCCGTGCGGGCTCTTGCTGTGGGCGCCGTGTATAGTAATTTAATCCAACGTACAAACGCCTACGGGATACCAAATTTCATGAGGGTAGCTAACATGTAGTTCCAGCTAAGAGTGTCAAAAGCTTGCCTCAGATTTAGGGAAATGCACCCAGCTCTGGGATGGTCCGAGGTTGTGGCAGTCAGCACATGATATAACCACCTAATATTAAGAGAGGTGCTACGGCCGGGTACGAAGCCTCATTGATCTATGTGTATCAGTTGTGGCAGGTAGGGGAGTAGTCGGCGGGACAGTATTTTACTTAAGATTTTGTATTCCGTGTTTAGTATTGAGAGAGGCCGGTACCCGGACAGATCCGTTAGGTCCCTTCCTGGCTTTGGGAGGGAGGTGACCAGTGCCTGCATCGTGCGGGGGGTGAGAAACCCTGTATCTAATGCTGACTGGTAGAGGTGCTCTAAATGGGGGACCAGCGCTGTCGCGAAGGTGTCAAAACTCCACTGGGAGGCCATCCAGTCCCGGAGTTTTGTTGCATGAAAGCTCTTTGATCGCTTCCTTGATTTCGGTTTTTAAAAATTGGTGCTTCTAGATCTTGTTGGTGTGCTTTTAATACCTGGGGGAATTCAATGTCGTCCAGGAATACTTCTATTGCTTCCTCCCCAGAGTCCAAAGGGGCCTCGTATAGTGTTTAATAGTAATCCCTGAATGCCATGTTTATATCCGATTGCGTATTCACTGTTGCACCCTCAATCATGGTAACCTCGTGTATTGGGGTGGAGGATGGCGCATTCTGTAATATCCTGGCCAGGAGAGTGCCCGACTTATCGGCTTCTGCATGCTGCCTTTGTGTGTATGATTGGTAATCTATGACCCGCAGCTGCTCCAAGAGTTCGGCATGCCAGAAACGTGCTTCTTGCAGGGTCGCCTCCTTTGTGGTACCCGAGACTGCTGCCTGCTCTAATCTGCCCAGTTTGTCTTCTACCTCTTGTGGTTCTTTATTAATCATTTGTCGGGCTCCCACTAATGTGCTGATAGCAACCCCTCTCACAACTGTCTTAAATGCCTCCCATTCCGTTTGGTGTGAGGACGCCGTGTCTGCTTTTTTGGAAAAATAGTTAGAAATAGTTGTGGCCAGGGTATTGCGAAACACAGAGTCCTCAATCAATTGCGGTTGCAGCCTCCATGTTGGAATTGGGGTGGGGATTTTCCCCCAGGAGAACGTAATCTCTAGGGGGTTGTGGTCTGATAGCGTTTTCCCCAGGTATGTGGTGTGTACAATTTGAGCGACAAGGGGCGGAGAGAAGAACACCCTATCTATTCGTGTATGTAGCATATGAGGGGGAGAGTAAAACAAATATTCTCGGCTGTCTGGATTATTATTTTTTTTTTAAATATCTTTATTAGGTTTTTTCAACCAACACAATTTTTCACCCCCCCAGCTCCCACCCCCCCCCCCATCCTCCCTGGTCAGACAGGTATAACATTTAATACATTACACACTTGCATTATATCTTTCAAAAAGCCGTAGATTCGATGAAACAGTCAGTTATATTGGTAAAAAAAAAAAAAAAGTCAGAAAAAAACAAAGAAAGAAAAAAAAAAGGAATGCACAGACCTGATGCAAATAAATCTTTACAAACAATTACACACGGCCTTGAGCTTGGCACCATTCTAATAAAGGAGTCCAGATCTTCATCACTCTTTTACGCAGTTGCCTACCCTTCCGTTTATAGATGGCCACCTCCATATTGGAAATTGCTAACATCCTAGCTAGCCACTGTTGGAAAGACGGAGCGATAGGATCCAGCCAAGCTGAAGCGATACACAATCTTAAAACTGCCATTGCAATAAAGACTAGTTCATGGCCTGGTCTTGCATGACAAGGGTCCGTTGCCCCTAATAATATTACATCACTAGACAGTACAATATCACATTGGAGTACGTCAGTCAGAAATTTCACTATCTCATGCTTCAATGATGTTAGACCAATACAAGTAGAGAAAATGTGTACACTGTCAGCTTCATATAGCTTACATCTAGGGCAACATGAACCCTTACCACTCCCCCACTTGGCAATTTTGTCTGGCGTATAGTATAAGAAAAAACAAGTTTTAAAGAACTGAGGTTGGAGTTTTGTAGACATAAGAATTGTTCGTGACAATAGATACGCATAGTTGAATTCATCGATGGATAGGCCAACTTTTTCCTGCCATTTCTGTGAGGTTTTTTCCAGATCATCTGGAAACCGTTCATTGATAATGGAGTATATTTCCCCAATGGTGCTGGCTTTATTGCCATTTAATTTTTCAACTAAAGCAATTTTACCAAGGGAAACCCTTCCCCCACTTTCCGTGACAAAAATCTCTAACTTGGAGGTACTTAAAGAAATCTCTCCAATCCAGATGAAAATCCGTTTTAAGTGCCTCAAAAGATTGAATGCCGGAAGGGGCAAGGAGACAACCCACTTGGACAATTCCGGCTTGGTTCCATTTCTGTATATATCCATCGCTAAAAATTTCGGGAAGGCTAGGATTATCCCTCAAATGGGTGTAGAACATGATTCGCCCAATTCCTAGTAATCGCCTTACAGTTTTCCATACCTTGAACCCACTATAAAGCGTTTTAAATTTAACTTTTTTATGATAACTATCATGCAGGTGTCGCCACAAGTATCCTTTACTCTTATTTCCAAGAAGTAGTTGAAAGGTAGATGGTGTATTGTTACCAGGGACCGCCACCTCCCCAAGGTTCCATAATAATTCTCTACTGTATAATAGCACAGAGGCCCAGTAGTATGCTTTTAGGTTGGGGAGCGCTAACCCCCCACGATCCTTGGAGAGGGTAAGGAGTTTATAGGCACGCCGAGGTTGGGCATAAGCCCAGATAAAACTAGAAAATACACGTTCAATTGATTTAAGCCAATAAGTTGAAAATTCGAGACAGATTGCTCTAAATAAATACAGGAGTTGGGAAAAAACATCATTTTCACCACATTAATTCTGCCAATGATGGAAAGATGTAAATTATCTAATCGACGTAAATCTTTCTGTATTAAAGCCATCATGGGTTTGAGATTTAGATCAACCACATCGTCTAGTTGCCTGTAACCCGGGGATCATCCATCTTGCAGTTTTTATTCAGTACTAGCTGGGTTTTCCCACGATTCAGTGCATATCCGGATACAAATCCGAAGTGATTAGCTTCTTTTTCAATTACTCTCATAGCTGTGTTGGGATCCGCGGTTAAAATGGCAATGTCATCCGCATATGCCAGGGATTTGGTAAAAAACTCCTGTGACCAGATAGGTTTAATTTCATGGTTACAGTCTAAAGTTACGGATAAAGGGATCAATATATTTTTCAAAAAGCAAAGGTGAGCAGGGGCAATCCTGCCGCGTTCCCCGAGATATTATTAACTCCTTGGTTAGGCTGCCATTCACCATCACTACAGCCCTAGGGTTAACATATAATTTTTGGACCGCTTGAATGTACCCCTCCGGTACTCCAACCCTGGACATCGAGGCCCACAGAAATTGCCAGGAGACCCTATCAAAGGCCTTCTCGGCATCGAGAAGCACCAATGCCATAGGGTCTCCTGCCAGCTCCATACTGTCGAATAACGTGAGCACACGCTGGATGTGGTTAATTGTGGATCTCCCTGGGACAAAGCCGTGTTGGCATTTAACGACAACTTTGTGAATAATAGGAGCAATTCTATTAGCTAGAACTTTCGAGTAAACCTTTGAGTCTACATTAATTAGAGTGATAGGTCGGTAAGAACCTAATAGTGCAGGAGATTTGTTTTTTGGGGAAAGATGACTATCTTGGCTCTAGACCAAAAATAGGGGTTTGGCCACCTTTAAAAATATGAATGCTAAGGTCACTTAGAATAATTTTAATTTGATCAAGGAAAGTAATGTAAAATTCCGAGGAATACAGTCCAATCCAGTTGCCTTCCCTTTTGGCAGACTTTTAATTATAGTTAAAATTTCTTCTGGATTGGGAATCTCTTCAAGGATGGCCTGATCAACCTCATCAAAATGATCATAGTTTACCTTATCTAAGTAGCTTGTGGTTTTCTCTGAATCCCCCCCACCCCCTCCGGGTATAGTTCCTGATAGAACCGCCAAAAGGCATCTTTTATATGTTCAGGGTCAGTAAGTTGGCCTACCACCGGATCAGAAATCTCACGAATCAGATTTAATGACGACTGCTGCCTTGTGCGAACGGCAAGCTGATGCCCTATTTGTTCGTTCATCTCATAAATCATCTCTTTTTGTGATAGCGCCTTTTTAACAGCTTTATCGGTGAAGATATTCGTGATTGCAGCTTTAGCAATTGCCACCTGACTTTGCGCGTTTGTTACTGCTTCTGTACCGGGGTTCCCTATTGTTACCTTTATTAGTTCTTCTTCTGCTTGCCTTAAGGTTTCATAAAGTGCCTTCATGGATTCCCTGGCTAGTTTATTGGCGTGTAGCGAATATTGCAGTGTTTCCCCACGGATCCCTGCTTTGAGCGCATCCCAAACAACTTCAATAGAGGTACTTTCAAGATTGTCTAATAAGAAGTTTGGGATCCACTGCCTCATATGAGCACAATATTCGTCATCTAGAAGCAGGGCTTTCTCAAAGGTCCAGGACTTAGGTGTTATTTTTCCTCCTCCCGTTTCTAGGGTGCAAATTAAGGGATTATGGTCCGACAGGGCCCGGGGTAACTTTTCCATTTGAGAATTGGATTTAAGTGAATTGGACAAAAATATATAATCTATTCTTGCGTGAGTAAGATGTGGGTAGGAAAAAAAGGTATACCCAGGACCATTAGGCTTCAAAGTCTGCCAACCATCCACCAGCCCGTGCATACGACACATATGCTTCAGAGCCTTAAATACCTTAGGTTTACGGCCAACATATTGCCACCCGTCTTCCATAGACCAATCAATGGGAAGATTAATATTGAAATCCCCGCATATCATTAGAGGTAATGGCCAATGCGTGAGTTCCGCAGAGATCTCTTCAATGACGAGTGGATCATCGCAATTACTACCATAGAACGCACAAAGTGTTATTGTTAGCCCATTCCCATATTGACATTCTGTAACCGCCCAACGCCCAAATTTGTCCGCTTTAGAATGAGTAAAAACAAGATCGCCGCCTTTGGCTAAAATAGCAACCCCCCGCACCCTTGCACCCTGCGTCGTGGCACAAATTAACCTGTATCCCAGTGTTTTTAATAAATGTGTTTGGGAACCCTCAATGTGAGTTTCTTGTAAGCATATAATATTGGTGCCCAGTGCCTGTAGACCAACGGTAACTAGTTGCCTTTTTTTAATGTCGTTAAGACCGCAGATGTTCATGGATAAGACCCTTAGCACTCCCATCTAATTATCCTTTGAGTATGAGCTATATGCGCGCGATTTTGAAAGAACCATTTGTAACTCCGTATCCTGATATTACCATCATGCCAGCTTATCCAAATGACATCGATCATAACGTTTTTAGACATCCTGTCTGACCCACCATGCACCCACCCCTCACCCACCCCCCCACCCCTCCACCAACTTTGGAGGTAACCTGGCGTAGCCAGGGGTTTGACATCCGACAGCCCGCTGAGACTCCCCCCCCCCCCTATAGTATCACTTTCTAAAAAATGTTAGAGAAAAAAACATGGAATGCGAAAAGCGCTAAACAAACCAACAAAAAAAAAAAAAAAAAAACAGCATAAAAGAAACTCTAGGGTTTTAGCTCCATTAACTCAATTATCCTTAAGGAAATAGCCACCGGGGCTCCTTAAATGGGGTTGAATAGGACTATCTATACATTATACAAAACAATATTACAGTATTAGAGTATTAGACCCCCTACTTATGTCCCGAGATTTCCTCTAAGTACTTTTTAGCCTGCACCTCAGAAACAAAGCTGCGAGAGAATCCATTATACACTATTTTTAGTCTGGCCGGATTCTGAAGATATACCACAGCGCCCAGTTTCTGAAACGGATCAAAGAGCTGCCGGAGTCTCCATCGGCGTTCAACCGTGGCGTGAGCAAAATCCGGTCTAGTAAAAAATGTTATGCCATCAAAAGATCGCCGATTTGTGGGTCTGCCAAGTCGTAGAGAGTTTGACGCAATAAAAAATTGCCAAAAAGTAACAGCATGGCACGAGGATGTTGTTGAGTAGTCGAGGTTCGTTTGGCGGAAGACAGAGGGAATCTATGGGCCCGCTGTATCTCTTTATCCCAGTCCCAGGAATGAAGTTCTGGGAAAGCCTCTTTGAGCAATGAAATTATAAAGCCTCTGGGATCTTTTTCAACACCTTCCGGAATCCCTAGAAAGCGGAGGTTGTTGCGCCTCTGGCGATTTTCCTGCTCCTCATTCTTCCACATAAGATCTTTAACGATTCCCTCATGCTCATCGTGCTGTGTTTTGAGAGTGACAACCTCCTTTTCTAATTGCTCCGTCCTTACTTCTACTGAAGCCATGCGATCTACTATTTCGGCACAGGTTTTACCAACTTTCCTGACTGCCCCTTGTAGCTTCTTGGCGGCCAAGCGTGACCTACGACTATCCACTTTAACTTCATCCTGAAAGCTCTTGATAGACTGTAATATGACCGCCAGAGCTGGATCACTTATAGGATCATTAAGGTCGATCGTTTTATTACTGCCAATAACTGTTTGATTTCCGCCCGATGCGACAAGGGAGTCAGAGCAAATCGTAAGCGGTGTATCCTTATAGTCCCACTTCAAGTGTTTGATACTTTCCTCAACATTCTTTTTTAGGCGGCCCTCCTTTTTCTTTTTTTGTAGTTTTTTTAAGCCAGACTTAGTTCTCTGGGGGTCCGTGTTGGAGCTACTATACCACTTATTGCCTTCCTCCCCACTGGATAGCGAGATGCTAATGTCAGATAGTTCTGACTCCTCAGTTAGAGAGTAAAAGTTTTCTAGGTTATCAGGTGTTCTTAGTAGGTGACTAGCCATATGCAACAATGAAGAATCCGCAGTAGCTCCAGCAGTAATGTTAATGCAGGCATTTGAATTATCAATAAGAACTCTGGGACTGGCTGTGTTGGCAAAATCACCCTCCGTCGCCTGGGCCAAAGATATATTGCTTTCGGCTTGATCCCCAGAGGAAGCGGGGGTGTCTGATGGCCGTAATTCAGACTGGGCCGCTGGTGGCCCCAGGGCAGTCTGCTCTTCCTCTACCTGCCCCTCCGGCTTGGCAGGAGCATTCGAGTTCTCGGGCGGTAAGATATGGGCACTTTCACCCCCTTTTGCGGCACCATAACTAGCAGTGATTAGAGGCTGAGAAGTATTGCCTTCTTTGAATGACTTTTCAGAGTTCTTTTTATTATCCCCAGTGATCTTATCGAAGCTCTCGCCTCTCTCCCCTTACTCTTCCCCCCACAGCGCTTTTTTTGCCCAAAGTGTCCAGTCTTTTCTGCCGGGTAGTAGTAAGGGTTATCCCAGTCTGTGGGGGAGCAAGCGCAAGGGATACATTCGCGGCTGCATTTTTCGCTTTGACAGCTCTCGCCCCCTTGCCGGTCATTCTTACTTGTTTGGCGTCGCTTGTGATACAAAGTAGCACTGCAATAATACCGTTCTTCGAGAAGCGTCTGGATTGCCACCGGCCGTAGGAAACCTGCTGAGTTTTGCTTTTGGCGGTGAGTGCACTGAAGCTCCTAGCACTCCCGCGTTTGTCGATTCCGCCGGTTCTGCCGCTCTGATGAAAACTTGCGCAGGCCAGGATGAATCCGGGAGGCCCGAGTCGGATTGACGTCCTCGAGGCAGGGGAGAGGTGAGAGCTCGGGTCTTTGCGAGCACATAAAAACACCTTGAAATCCACGGGAAAAGGGTTTCTGCAGCATTCCGTAGGGTTACGATCTACTTAACAATTCATGGAATTTCCAGATCAGTTTTCAAAAGGCTTATTTAAAGCAAACATCCGAGAACAGGAGAAGCTCAGCGGAGCCTCACAGCAGAGATGTTAGTCGAACGCCATCTTGCCTCCTCTCATGCATGGCTGTCTGGATTTTTGTTGCACCATGCATCGGTTAGTGACCAGCCTGTCGCCCGACAACGCAGTGAGGCCGCCTGTTTCTTGGCTCCCGCCCCCTGCAGTGGTGGGTGAGAGCGATCAAGGTCTATTTCCAAGACTGCATTGTAATCTCCCCCTAAAAGCCAGGGTTAATTGACCCAGTCAGCCAATACTGTGTTAAGGGCGCTTAAGAATTTATCCTGTTCATAATTCGGGGCGTATAAGCTGTCCAACACTGTGCGTGCCATCAAGTGTACCATGGATCAGAACGTACCTGCCATTCACATCTATTCGTTGGTCTAACGCAACAAAAGGGGTACCATTTCTGACCCATATGGCAGCCCCTCTTGCAAATGCAGAATATGATGTGTGAAACATTTGCCCTCACCATTTTTTGCGCAGCTTAGCAGCCTCTGAGCTGTTGAGATGTGTCTCCTGCATTAAAACAATATGTGCCTTTCTTCTATTTAGCTGAGCATATATTCTATGTCACTTATGTACGGATCCCATGCCCCAAACATTCCAGGTTGTTATTATGTACTTTCCCACCGTAGCCATACATGTATGTGTATTGTCTTGTGCCCTATCCTTTCTTGATAGACAGGATTCCTAGAGGACAAAATTAGGAGTGAGTCAGATGAATAATTACCAATCAAGTTATAAGTTTCAGTAAGTCAAGTTGCATTGAGAGAGGGCTTAATTATTCGCAAATTATAATTTTGATCTTCTCCAGAATAGTCCTTGTAAGATCCTCCAGCCTAGGGGGATGGGCAAATTCGAGCGTTCTATTTGAAACGCTGGAAGATGATGTGGCCTCCTCAGATCAGACAGCACTGTTGTTAGACTTCAGTGCACGTTGTTGGGCGGGCTACTTTTTAACTGCCCCCCTAGCGGGTCTTCTCTTTATGCGGGGACTGATATGTTTCCCTTGGGAACCTGTAGTAGGTGAATGTTTCCTTGGGTCCTCCTTCTCTGTGGGCCTCCCGGGACTGGGTGAGGAGATATGCAGATCAGACATACCACCAAGAGAATCTGTGGTAAATGACAAACGTCTCTCAGAGAGTTCTATCTCCGTAGCCACAACCCCTATTGCTCTTTGTAACATCTTATTGCTGGAAGTTGCTTTGGGAAAGCGCTAATCGCCCTTGGCAGGTCTTCTTCCCCATAGCTGTGCTGTACTGATTGTTATTAGACGTATTAGTTGTTATTAGACTGTGAGGTCTCTCTGGATATCACCCCGTGGTCCACCACAGACTTATCTTTCTTATCTTTAATTATCTGGTGATAGTGTCAGGCCAGTTTGACACTACACACTGGATGTGGGGGTCAAACAAAGTGTATTGGGAAGGGTTGGTCACTCTCCCTTTGGCTCCTATCGGGGAACATGGATAGAAGGCGGAGTGGACCGGTGCTACGGGATGCCCACGCTGATTAGTAGAGTGCCTCCGGGCACAAGCTGCAGGTGGGCTATCCTAGGTGGTCCCTGTGATCTCTGTGGTCCCTGCTGGGTGGTGGAGGTCTCCCCTCCTCTCTCATTGATGAGCCTGATGTAAAGGCTTTACTCTATAAGGGGCACATTCAATGGCGTGGAAAGGTGAGACCGCTCGTCTGATGTCTTCTGGGTTCGGGATTTGAAAAAGTGGGGGAGGGCTGAATTGGTCACAATAAATGCAATAATCAGAATGCAGGGGAATTGCGCCGGTGGAGCTTGTCTGGGATATGTATATAGTGAAATTAGAAGCAAAGACAGATGGCAAGCTGCCTTGAACAGGTTAATATGATTAGTGTGTACTGGGTATGCTGTACGGTCTGATCCTTAGTATAAGGAGTATAACGAGGAGATGCACAAGGGTAGCTGTGGAACAAGATGTGTCAGTACTGTGGGGTGGATGGATGTTTGGCCCATAGTATGGTGGATACCCTGTATGAAACTGATGCCTACAAGTCCTATGGGGATATAGGGGTGCTGTTGGTTGGGACAGATGTGTGTGTGTGTGTGGGGGGGGGTATTTAATATCAATTTGAAATATTTGCAACAGGACGTGGTCAGATGGGGGAGGGCCGAAAGCATGGCAATAAGGAGGGAGGAAAGAAGGGGCCTACGGAAGACGCCAATCTCTCTGGAATGGGATGCAATGCTAGAACTATTCATAACCTCAGAACCCCCACCAACATGATACGCTGTAGGGTATAATTATATAGATCATACAAAAGTTAGATGTACAGGCGCAGCGCCGCCCAAGAAATACCACTGTAGGAACATGCACAGCTGCATGCCATGCAGTCAAGAATACACGTGCAAATATAACAGAACAGCGCACCTGATTGTCCTGCAAGAGGATAGGAGTGAGTCAGGGGGGGGAGGGAAGGGAGGGAGTAAGAGTCGGAAGGACTAGGGAGGAGGGGTAGGAATGTTATTTTGACATGCAGACTGTAATTCTACCCACTCTGTAAGTACTAATATTGGGATACCTATACCTGTAACCATGGTCTACATTGCTGGTACACCTACTGCAGTATATACAAGATATCGTGGTTGGTTATTCCAGCCTGGATTAATGGTATGTACCCTAAAACTGCATATTTTGTGACATGTCAGAATGTTATGCATGAAAATCAATAAAGTAGGTTTAAAAAAAAAAAAAAAAGGTTGCAACCCCAAAATAAGCATGTAATGTAAGAAATACATAACAGACAATGTGTAATATGATCCTGTATTCCCATATGGAGGCTCTGGTGACAATTACAAAACACTTGGCATTATGATTTATAATGGCACCAGAACCCCTCGATGGCAATATTAGACCATATTACGCACTTACCTGTTTTGTATTCTATATATACTGGCCTCTGGACAGGATCTGCATCCAACCCACCACGGGCGGTCCAACCCATAATGAGATGAGTTATGGTTTGTGTGGTTGGAAGTGTGTTGTTATTTGTGTAGCTGACCATAAGTGGCAAATTTCTGAGTTTTTTGGGTTTGGTGCGCACCATTACCTAACATTATCTGGGTTTTTTCAGTTAACGTGTGAATATCACACTGTTTGCCCTACTTGAACCATAACATTATTTTAAATGTGTTTTTCAATGAATTTCAGAGTTTTTGTAAAGTAAAAAAAAAAAAAAAGTTTCCTTAGCATTGGAAAAAGGGGCAAAAGCCTCTGCACCAGCTCCCACCATACTCCGCCTCTGGCCATGAGCTGCAGCAGTTAGATGCAGAGACTGCATCCATTCGCTGTATGTCCAGCCCCTGCCCTGCAAGGCCTTCAGAGGTGCCTGGCCAGGGACTGGGCAAAGTGCTTGGCCTCTGGTCAGTCCCTGCACCTAACTGCTCTACCATCCAACCTCTGCCATACATGATGTTCAGCCTGGCCATGCTCCCAATCACCCATGTTTTCCAAGAGGATCTGCAGACAAACGGAGGCCTTATGACATTTTTTTTTAATCGGCTAGTTTACCAAAATTCTAGATTTAAAGATCACAATTTTTTTTATTTAAAAGAGAGCTTGAGCTGTACGCAAGGGTTTTTCTATTGTACCCAATGACAGCCTTGTGCCCTTTTTCATTCATTCTCACTTTGTTTTTAATCAAGTTTCCAATGGCGCCTTATGTGTGTACACTACAAAGAACGGGGGGAGGTAGAGGGTAAAACGACAACAATGGACAACAGCGATACAGCAGCACTTGTTCTAACATTTCTTTCAGAGACTTGTTGCTGTCACTATATCTAATTATTAATTACCCTCATTTCAGAAGTATGAATACGAGCCCCTCAACCCCTCCAGACCATGGGGCTATTTTGAACCTCATTTGAAGTATGTAATGTCGCAACATACAAAGTTTTTTGTGGTTTATGTATGTGTTTGTCACGTGGTGCCAATGTCTCTGTTTTATTTAAACACTTGTATTCATTTAGGACACACGCACGTTTTACTCCACCGATAAGGCACGATGGAAGTGGAGACTACGATGTTTTTTTACGCATAATGTTTTATTATAAATATGTTCTAGACGCAGTGTGCTGCATGCAGTTCCATACCTGCCAGGGCCCTGGCAGGCTGATGTATGGTTAACATTGTTCTGTTTTATTTCAACAGATACTACGATCAATTGAATTTAAAATCGTATGTATTATAGTGCACACACAGTAGGTGTGCACACATCACTTTTTCACTTAACTAATTATTTACCTCACTTTTAGGTCACTTAGGAGTGGAACGCACAGGGCTGGTCCCTGTGTGGTCCTGAGGAAGAGCCGTGGGAGGCTCGAAACATGTTGACTAAACACTAGAGACTTTTTTGACTTATTATGGTTATATCGTTGTCTAGTACCCCTGTTTTTAATATACCGACTAGGAGCTAGAATAAAGTGTTTCGCCCACTAGCCAGGTATTTTTAGATTTTCTATCCACTCCACCAAACATTGCACCACACATAGTCGCCCATCAGTGCTCCTACGTAATTTCGCAAGTCGAAGCACGCCTCAATCCGCAGCGGATTGAGAGGACCCCAATGATGAAGCATGTCACCGGTGGGAAACCCCGGTGAGTGAGGGGACTCAAGAAAGCATCTGCTCTTTCTTGTCACAGATATCTGACCTTCCATTTCAATTTGATTTGGGATTAAATTTCACCCTGACTAGGTCCTCTAACCGGTAAACCGGTTTTTTGGCCTTATGTGTGTATTCAGTTTGTCTCTCAAATTCACTGGCACATCAGCTCGAGATAATGGCAGGCATTTCTGAATACAAAATGGTAGCCGTGTGCTCTGAAAGTTTTTGGAATTCACAAGATTACCATCCACGAAACGTGTTTTTCTAATTTTTTGAGCAATATTTTCTATGCCTGCATGTATCGATCAGATTAATTTTCCAAACACTAATACCTCAAAATCTACTGAACGGATTTTGTCTAAAACAGAAAAATGCATACTTTCTAAGTAAAATAACACTTTCATGCCAAGTTTTTGTGTAAATCCGTTCATTGGCTTTACCTGCTGCAAAAAGCAATATTTCCTATGCAAGATAAAAATGAGAAATGCATCATTTTGACACTCCTTTTAACTGTTTTTGAAGTAAAGTCGCAATAGCTTAATCTTTAACATGTATATAAACAGATGTGTATAGTTCCATCAGAGGCTGATTATCTGGAAAACAGTGGGGTCAGAGAGTACTGGCGAGTGATTGACACTGAATAATGTTATCACTTCACATACCTGGAATTTAAAATTAATAAACTTTGTTGGACTACAAAAATGGAGAAACTTTTCATTAAATAGTCGACTCAAACCAGGGATAGCTGAAAATGTTTCCACCTATGTTGGCCCATTTACCGCCCTTGCCTCATTATATGTGATTTCATTTCTTCTTCAATATTATTTTTGCATCTTTTAAGACCCTCTGATCCCCCTATAATGGTGTCTTTTTCAGACAGTAATAGGGTTGAGTTCCTCTTCCCTGAAAATGCCTGTCACCAGAGCAAAGAGCAGTGTACTCACCTGGCTGGTGTGCTCCAAAGCAGCAAACGTTCCACGGCAAATGTGTTACAGTGGCTGAGTGTGTAATGCTTAGAAAGAGGACCGTTTCCCAAGCTTGAACCCATAGCAGTTGGAAATCTCTATCTGAATCCCAGCAGCACCTTCCAATACCATCTATAACAAACCAGAGTGTCCACCTTTGCCCAATTATATTAGACTTCCTGGAAGTGCCAGCTGCCAAGTGCTATACAACTAACTGCTCTGACATTAATTATCGCTCATTGGTATATCATCACGCTGAGTTCATAGTATAAGTGGTCCAAAGTAAATGGCACAGGTCCGAACAGTATGTGAGGCTGAATCACGCAGAACAGACAACCGTGGAAGGCCCATGGCTCATTTCTATAACAGACTGCCCCAAGAGAGCTTGTGGTCCATAAGAAACAGCCTGGCAGTACCTGTGGCCCAGTAATAGATATCCCAGTCATTGCTCGGCTCATTGATCATCCGATCGTAGAGGGAAAGTTGTGCTTCTGACATCGTGCTAAGATGTTCCTTAGCAAAGAGGCTGTAAAAGTCACGAGAAAAAAGAAATGCATTTAGTAAAGAGCATCCGTGGCAGATGAAAAAATTGTGTGGTGAGAAAAGCAGAGAGCAAGAGAAGGAGAAGTTGATCTGCAACAGAAGAATGAGAGCAAGGTATCTATTAAAGGGGCAAATCTAATTTGGGATGCAGCAAAGAGGAATTTGAGTAGTGACAGGAAAGGGCAAAGGTGTGGAAGGTCAGTGTATGTTAAGATTAAAAATGAGACTGGAGAATGCAGGGATTTATGAAGAGTGTGAGTGTGGTGCAAGAAATGGTCAAAGATGTCAGTGGGGAGAAAGTCGAGTGGGAAATAGGAGCAAGGGTTGCGAGTGAAAGTGTTGGGAAGAGTCAAGGAGTGATCGAGTAATGCTGGGCTGGGTCCAGGGTATGATTCAAGAGTACTAAGAAGGGTTAATAAAGTGTGAGAAGCAGACTGAACGTTTTAAAGTGCAGGAAGGGACTAGAAGAAAGGGAATCTAATTGGAAGGGTGTGGGGCGAAAGGGGAAGAAGCTCAGTGGTGCCTGTAGAGGGGGGATGATATGTTAAGAAGGGCCAGAAATCTCCATCCTCGACCCGACCCCTACCAATCCGCATTCCGCAGCAACCACAGCACCGAGACCGCGCTACTCGCTGCCACAGACGACATCCGCACACTCCTCGACCAAGGACACACCGCGGCCCTGATCCTACTTGACCTCTCTGCAGCGTTCGACACCGTCTCCCACCGCACACTCACCGCCAGACTCCACGACGCCGGCATACAGGGAATTGCCCTAGACTGGATCCGCTCCTTCCTCACCGGCAGAACCCAAAGGATCAGACTGCCACCCTTCCTCTCCGAACCCACGGAAATCAACTGCGGAGAACCCCAAGGATCATCGCTCAGCCCCACGCTCTTCAACATCTACATGGCCCCCCTCGCCGCCATCGCCAGACAGCACGGACTCAGCATAGTATCCTACGCCAACGACACCCAGCTCATCCTCTCCCTCACCAAGGACCCCGTCACCACCAGACAACTTCCAGGAAGGAATGAAGGACGTCGCATCCTGGATGAGCAGCAGCTGCTTGAAGCTCAACTTGGAGAAGACAGAGGTCCTCATCCTCGGACCCTCCCCCTCTGCATGGGACAACACCTGGTGGCCCACCGCCCTCGGCAACCCTCGCACCCCCAATGACCACGCCATCGTACTCGACTCCTCCCTCTCCATGACCCGACAGGTCAACGCTGTCGCCTCCAGCTGCTTCAACACCCTCTGCATCCTCCGAAAGACCTTCAAGTGGGTCCCCCCCGAATCAAGGAAGACCGTCACCCACGCACTCATAACAAGCAGACTGGACTACGGAAACGCCCTCTACGCAGGAATCAACAAGTCTCTGCTCCACAAACTCCAGACAATTCAAAACACCGCAGCCAGACTCGTCCTCGGCATCCCTCAACACGAACACATCACCCAACACCTGCGCAACCTCCACAGGCTCCCCGTCGAGAAGAGAATTACTTTCAAGATACTCACCCACGCCTACAAATGCCTCCACAACACCGGACCCCAATACCTGAACGAGAGAATCTCCTTCCACGCACCCGAGAGAAACCTCCGATCCGCTGACCTCGCCGAAACCCCGCGCATCCGCAGAGCCAGAACAGGTGGAAGAGCCTTCCCCTACATTGCGGCCAGGACCTAGAACAAGCTCCTGATTGACATCAGACACGCCCCCTCCCTGAACATCTTCAGGAAGACGCTCAAGACCTGGCTCTTCAACTGAACGGAGCTGCTTAACCCCCCCCAGCGCCTTAAGACCCTCACGGGTGAGTAGCGCGCTTACAATTCCCCTGTTTGATTGACTGAATCAGAAGTACGTTAGAAGCTTAGGCAGGAGAGGCATTGTGGGGACAGTGTGTCTTATTGGAGAGAGAAGAGCAAGTTGGAAGAGCCAGTAGTACGAGGGAGAAAAAAGGCTCTTGTAGGGAGAGTAGAAAGCAGAGGCAACTGTACTGGTGGTAGTCATCTGTCAAATCTGTCAGCTGGGGGCAGAAAATATATCCACACATAGGGGAGCATTAATAAAGGGGGTGCAGAGTCAATGTTATGAGAGGGGAAGGTGCCAGTATGGTGAGGAAAATGGGTAAAGGTGTCCCTGAAGGTAGCAGAAGAGTTCAATATGCAGTGGCACAGGAGATGCTAGAATGGGCAGGAGGTTATTGGCGACATGGTTAAACAATGAGGGGTTCACGTGTTTGATGCAGCGTGTAAAGAAGCAGATGTGACACGGAGCAGTAAGTAATGCAGCGAATGCTAGCAGAGGAAAGTGTGCATTAAGGAGAGACAGAATGGATGTTGTGGTATCACGAGGAGACAGTCATGGCCAGGGGTTCCACTGGCAGGGCAAAAGTAGAACTGGGTTAGGCTGAGGGACAATGGGGAGGCAAGGTTGTGGCGGAGAGAGTGCACTCACCTAAGCAGGATTCCATTCTCCAACATTCCACGCTTCCTGCTCTCATACACTAGACGGGCACGTTTTATGTTAATAGGCTCATTCAAACGCTCCTCCCACGGGGGCAAAGGAATCTCAATCATATCCTTTTCAGAATCCTCAGGAGCATCACCTCGATAGGTACGTCTAGGGGTGGCAGAGTAGAGCAATGGCAGCCTCACCGAAGCAAGGATCTGAGATCAACAAGAAACCAAGACAAAATGAATGAATGACCTTCACACCCACAGAAATCTCACATACTAATATACCCAAAGTGGCCGCTCCTGCACAATGTCAGGGTCGGGGCTCTGGCCAAAATGGCCAGTGAGTTCTGCAGCAAGGCTGTGGTATGGCCACTGGTGCCCAGAGTCAGCATCTCCTGGCAGAGCAACTCACATTCTTGCAGATGAGTACCGAACTCTCACACCCTGGAGTGGAGAAGAGACGGTCAATGAACTCGTATCCTGAGACTATAGCATAAAAAGTTCACTTGTCGAAATATGCCCTCATTCCTTGGACTCTAAATCATGACCATCTGATTGTGTCCTCTTGTCTGTTATCCTCAAACAGTGCCCTGGTTGGCTTTATTCTGGCCCATACCGCCAAGACTGAACATCCTGACCTGTCGGAAACAGGCTTTGCCATGTGTCAGACTGTACCCTCTGCTTATCTTTTGTTGTGGCTCATTATCTTCACATTATGCCATCTAAAAACCTTCTGACGGCCTGCCTAAAGGCCACTGATTGCCTATTCTCTGACTGTACTATTGCCAACTTTCTTTTGAATGGCACTGTGTCCATCTAGACTCTGTGCTCTCCGACTTCTAATCTGCAGATTCTAGCCATAATTTGTGTACCTCTTCATTCAGACCTGCATTTAAAACGTTGTGTTTTGCAACAGTACCATTGCCCATGTATGCTATTTTATGATATCAAACACACGACTAAATGCACAGATATTTCTCAAGTAAATTAATTCATTAACCAGCAGAGTTATCTTATTGTTATATCCGGGAAATTGACACGTATACAAATATATCAGGCACCTTAACTTTTTAGTTGTTTTAAAAGGAAGTCTTTTGTGACCAATTACGTAAGCAGAACAGATTCACTATGAACTTTATTCCTTGTTGCTAATTTCTTTGGGGCGGATTTTAAAAATATTAAATGTGCACGTTACCTGTCAAGAGTCTGTTCCTCATAACTTCGCCCCCGTGATTCCACCCCTTTCTGCTGCCATCCCTTGATCCCCACATATAAGGGATCCCGACTGGTTTTTAGGTCTCGCCTACGCAGCGCGCATGCGCTCCATAGGAGAGACCTTTAGCGATCGGCACAGCTTTCGGGGCAAAAACGTGCACGCGTTGCATTGCTTGCAATGGCAACGCGAGCACGTCTGGCGATTCCCTTGCGGGAGCGCGCGGCGCCATATGGTCGCAATCATCGCGCCTTGCTGCACGCTCCCGCAAGGGAATCGCGCAGGCCCCCTCCCCCTGCTGCCGCGCGAGGCGCGCGCTTGTGCTGGTTTTACTCTCCCATACTTTACACTTCTCTCTGTCTCTCGCTGTGTACACGTGTCCCCCTTTCTCTCCGTTTTCTGCTCACTCTGCCATCTCTCTCGGATGCATATTGCATTTCCATTAGTAGTATATTTACAGCACGCGCTGCTTGCGTGCTTTCGTTGGCTTCACGGCGCTGGAAGTCTTGACGGGGGGGAATGTCTGCAGGGTGGCTCCCAAGGGTCGCCAGTATCCATGTTATTAATCAGCCACGACCTCTTTTCTCACTTGTGAGTGAGTTTGAAAAGTTCCGTTTTCGCCTGTTTTCTGCAGCGCCTGTAGTTTTAGTCTATACTGTTATTTGTGCAGTCTGATATAGCGCGCATTTTATCCACAGGTACTAGAGCGCTATATCATTTGCATCATCTCGTTCATTCCACCCATCCACCCACCCACCACACGTTGAGCTTCTTGTTGGCGCTTTACAAAACAAACAGATTGAGTTCCTAAACTGTCGCACCCTCGCTCTCTTCCATCGCTCTCGCTCTCATGTCATCGCTGCTTCCACCCTCCGACACTAAGGCACAACATTAACGCAGTGTTTCCCTTATTAGAGAGGCCCCCAACACAAATGCTGTGTCGTAACGCGCTGAACTCGGCACACATGGAGTGAGCCGATTTGTCAACAATCCCGCTGTGAACCTTGCCTCAGTTTCTGTCCACTTTCTTTCTTCCATTTTCCGCTTCCTGCCTCCGCCTCTCAGCATCGAAACTGTACCATGGTGTCCTCATACTTGTACCAAACTGCCTCTCTGCAAGCCGGCAGATGCTTTTCGTTGGGGAGCCCTGCCATGTCCAAAACACGAGCCAGGTAAGTAAAGCTTATAAAAAGGCAAAGTTAAGCAGGTCCGATACTAAGTCCAGAAGAACAGTGTTCATTAGCATGGGGGTTAATGAGGCTAAGTTAAATGTTAGCTAGGACGTAATAAGAAGGAGGCTCTTTGGAAGCAATGTTGCGATAATCTCATAAGGTTGAGATTGTAAGCACCTACTTTTGCGTATTTCGTGAACCACAGCATTTTTCACAAAAAAGTGCAACGTATAACATAGAGCATTCCATGAAAAACATGTGATGACTACTTTTGAACCATTGCAAATTCGGAGACTGGGCGTTCCACAGACTAACTTGTTTCCTTAGAGCCGTGCCTCTTAATGGACTTTGTGGGTGTGAAGAAGTTTGTGGGCTCTGATTGACTTGTTAATTTCTGTCTTTAAGTTCATACTGCCGATGGCATGCATCACAGTGCTCCCTTGTCACATCTTCTCATGACTGCCATTGGTGCTATCTTCTCACACAAATGGCTAGTGCAAGCTTTTCATACATGTATGCCCTGTCTGCCATCTTCTCACACAACTCACTAGTGACATTGGTCACCAGCGGTTCATAGTGTCTGCTTCACCACTATACAACCACCCCATGTCTTTACATTGCACACCCAGGCCCACTCTCCACACGTCACAACTCAGTGTCACCTTCTTGTGTTAAACACCTGAGAAAGGCTTGTGCTGCTTCCTCTAGGTGGTGCTCCTTTCTACTGACAGTGCAGCAGTTGCAGTTACATCAAGGCTTAGGGGCTAAGGGCTTTACTCAGGGCACAAGTCCTAAACAAGCATTTGCAATGTAATAGATCTCGCATTGCTGAAAGTTTGAGCTATTGGTATTGCTAATAATAATGCAACGCCAATAGTGCAAACTTTGAGTAATGCAAGAGCTATTGCTTTTGCTTCAAAAGTAAATAAATAGAAAAATACATGTTTTTGTATTTTTTTTACTTTTGAAGCAATTGCGGCACCCACGCTTTAGCTTATGATGTTTGAAGCTAAACCGGGAGTGCTGCAATTGCTTTGCATTGCAATAGCTCTCGCATTACTGAAAGTTTGAGATATTGGAGTTGCATTATTATTAGCTATGCCAATAGCTCAAACTTTCAGCAATGCAAGAACTATTGCATTACAAATGAACGAACATAATAGGAGCGTCAGCTTGTAAAGTGGATTATAACATCAGCACTTGGAGGTATCTCAGACATCAATGGGCCGGCCATCTGTGAGCTCTGTGTGTTTTCATGCGAGAGACATAGAATGCGTGTGCTCTGTGTGTGAAGGGGGCGGGGGCAGCACCATGTGCTGTCTCTCTGGGAGCAATGTGTCTGTGGCAATCGCGTGCGAGGGACTGTGCGCTGCAGGAGGGTCAACCAGAGGTGTGAGTCTGTTTGATGTGTAGATGAGTTTATGGCTTGTGTGAGGAAACAGCTTGTGCTTTGCATAGGAACGTTTTTTGTGTGGTGAGCCTGCGCGCTGTGCTGCAGAGTGGCACTGTGACAACTTGACCAGTCCTGGAGTTTTAGACAATTGCATGTTGTATTCCTGGAGTTGTAGTTTATTTTTCAGTATTTCAAGTACGTGTTCTAAAATCCCAACATAGTTTTGTGAGATATAAAAATAAGCATTGGCAGTCTGGCGTTAATGTACTAATGTATACAAATACAAGAATGCAAAATTGCGCTTTTCACGCATTACAAAAACTTAAATTTGGAACATTAAAGCCAGGCCTATTGGGTTTACCAAGACAGGGATAAAGTAGAACAAGCATTGGCATAACCAATAGGTCTCGCCTTTGGGACCTTATAAGTGTTTAGCCATGCAACAGTTGATGTTGTTGCACCACGGATATTGTGCTGGATAACTAAACACTTATAAGGTCCCAAAGGCGAGACCTATTGGCTATGCCAATGCTTGTTCCCATTCCCAGCACTGCCTGCACTCACTCCAGGGACATCTTAAGGATTTTGGGGGCCCTGGGCCAAACGTATTTTGGGGGCCCCTGTTCGGAACAGCTTTGAATTTATGATCTAGTTTCAGCTCTTTCATGCCCTCTTTGACCAGGTCACTGAGAGTGCACAGGCGCCCTCATCCAAATTCTAAATGTGATTACATCTAATATTCAGGGATAGTGACGTGTGTTTTCTGTACTGTAACACAGCAACAGCTCACTAATATTACTGCAAATAATCTCTGCGACCCCCACCCCCTTTCTCGAATGCAAGGTCTGTTTTGATCTCAAAGAAACTTTTTTCTAATGGATTTTGCGTGAGACAAACAAAAGTTTCTCTGGAAAATGTTCGTAGTAGACTCGCACATCACCGATATTAAAAATAAATTAAAGGGAATCGTTGTTTAAAACAATCTGTTTAAGAATTAGTCAAGGTCACTACGGAAAGAGCCTCTGCAGAAAAGAGCTGTTTCTATCAGGGGGGGCCCCTGAAAGGCTGGGGCCCTGGGCCAGAGCCCACTGTGCCCCCGCCTGAAAACGTCTCTGACTCACCCGGATCCTTGGCAATAACGCAGATATAAACATCATGAGTCTGCGAGGGAAAAAAACCGTCTGTAAGCGATGAACATTTCCGGTTCAGGCTAAAGGAGTCTGTCGCACATCCATTGAAAGAGAGAACGGACGAGAACAGAAGTGCCATAGAAAATAGACGGAAGAAGACAGAGGGGCTCCAGTGGACATAAAAAAGAGACTATTTCGCGCACAGCACCTCTGACCTCTGCTGAAAAGTAGACCGGTGCTACCCGCGAGTCACGTGAATGTCAGTTGGAAACCTCTAGGCGGGCACGGGATTGGTAGAAATCGAGACAGAAAAGATCTTTGAGTAGGCTAAGATGAGCACCGAGTAGCGCAAGCTCTATAACTTCCGAAGCACGTGCGCTGGTAGTCACGACCTGTTTGACCGTTATTCATGTGAAATTCCTATCTAGGAATACAGTGCTGCCAAGTTTTCAATCTCTCGTTTATTGTGAGATTTCTATATTAGTAGTGCAGTTATGTGATTCTTGATTCTGTGTCAGGACCGGAGCTATACTTTCTCATTTCTTTACTACTTTTCAGCAGCCAATAACCATAAAGGTAAAACATCTCTACATATCCCACGATACCCAACTATATCACGTGTCCAACCATAGAGCCACCGCTCTATATAAACCCTTTATGACAACACGGTGTCCTCTTTCTTTGCTGCATCGCAGCCTGTTAAGCACACATTTGTTATCTTCCTGTTATTGACTGTATGTGTGGTATGCACTTATTTCTGTGCGGTAATTATTGTTATTTGCGCTACGCGCTGGCTAGTGCTTTGTGTTTATGCTAGGATTACAGTAGCGGGGATAGTCCATGACAATGTAGTATGGCAGGCACCGGTCTCCATGTTATTAGTATAGTAAGTAGCGAGACGCTGCTGCACGCTGCGAGTTTACCTTAGTTCTCGCTTGAGTGGCGCATTTCGTTGGTGCCTCTGGAAGCGTTCTGCCTCCCGACCGGGCGCTCTGCGCCTGCGTCTCTTTTCAGTGTGGAGCGAGGACGCTGTGACGCGCAGTCCTCTTTTTAGATTGCCTCAGTGTGTGGCACCGCGCACGTGTGGCAGCCATTTTGGTTGCTTCCAATGCCCGGGGAGCCCCGTATAACGGCTCCTATTATCCCTTTCACTTTGAGGCAGCTCCCTTCTAACACCCGGCAGATCCTACTGCTCAGGGTTGGACAGTAGTGCAGAGGCTCTGCCTAGAGTGTTTGGCAAGCCCTCCCTCCACCCCATATTGGTTCGAGACTATTGTCTGTGCTTGGCTTGCCTGGGGTTGGTGCTACTCCCCCTGTATTGCTCCTGAATTGGGTATACTCGCCATATAACTTGCGGCCTTGGTCTTTTCCTATCAGTTCCACTGTATATCTTAAAAAATGGAAGATTCCTATGAGGGAGAGTTTTACTACGAGGAGCCCATGGGGTCCCTGGAGCAGGAACTGGTCAATGCTTTGGATATGGGAGTACAACATTCGGTTAATAGGGCTTTGGTTTAGGCAGTTGAACCCCTAAAGCACCACCTATGTGGTTATGCAGTGCAGCAGGGCTGGTTACCCGTCCCCCCATTGCGGGCCAAACCCAAGGGGAAGCCCCCAAAGGGGCCCCACGCTGCAGATTTCGCCACACTAGCTACCAGCATGTCTACGGAGCATGACTTAAGCGCTCCATCAGAGGCTGCAGTTTCTGACCCATTTCAAGAGGATGATGAATCCTCATCTCACCAGAGCTCGGACCAGGACGAGGCCCCCAGACTCAGCAAACGCTTGCGGAAGGAGAGTCATTTGGACACGCCCACGCAACCAAAACTGCTCACCTTCGAGCCATCGGAAATCATTCACCCTAAATCTACAGCTTGGCTGCCCCCCCAGGAAGTGGCGTACTATGTACAGTACCACCTGCGCCAAGCCTTCAATAAAGAGATTCGCGCTAGGCTGCCTTCAGAATGCCCCAGACCGAACCTCCAAGGCAAGCTAGCTGACACCCCGGAGGTAGACCCCACCATGGTGACCTATCTCAAGAAATACTCAAAAGAGCCAAAAAAGGGAATTGATAGAGCCAGGCGCTCCTGCCAGGACAAGCACCTTGACATGTCGGGCCCCCTGACGAAAATTCTGGAGCTTGGTTACCGGGCAAAAGAGTCTGCTATGGCTATTCACCCGGACAAATTAATAGGATGGGCGCAACGGCCATATGCCAGTTAGGGAACGATAACTGCGCCATGTCACGTGAAAGGAGGCAGTCTATCCTTTTGAAATTGGACCCAAAACTCGCTGAACTATCCACTTCGGAAGCTGGCCCTCTAGCCCAAGGCCTCCTCTTTGGACAACCTTTCCTGAAGGAATTGACAAAGTTTGTTGCTACCTTTAGCGGATTAGACAAGGCGCAAGTGTCGCTAAGGAGAGCCTTCAGACCGGTTTTTGACAGGGCCGGACGATTTAGGGGTCGTTCCTTCGGCTGAGGGTATCAGCAAGGGCCCCAAAGAGCTTATCAGCAGCAGCGTGGGGGTTACCAACCCCACCTTCTATCCTCCCTGTCGCTCCAATAAGAACCGCTTCAGAAAGGATAGATACAGAGGAAATCAAGGAAGCATCCAGGATTCGGGGACCACAGGTGAGAATAATTCTATTTTCAGAGGTGGTCTTGGGGGGGGGGGGGGGGGGGCAGGATCCAGTCCTTCTTTCATGTATGGCAGACGATTTCACAGGACGCGTGGATACTAGAGACAGTGCAGGGGTAAAGAATAGAAATGTACAGTTCCCCCAGAGAGGTTTCCCCCATCAATGATGTATTTTCCCTTCAAGATCAGAGTTTTATTTCCTCAGAAATTGACTCTTTTACAAAAAGGGGCCATCGTAATCGCGGAACCCCACCCTCTGGGTTTCCTCAGCAGCGTCTTCGTGGTGGAGAAGAAAGGGGAAGGATCACGGCTAGTCTTGAACTTAAAGGATTTCAGTGGGTGGGTCGTTTACCGCCTCTTCAAGAAGGAAGGCATCCATCTGCTCCCCGATCTCCTCCAGGAAAGAGACTGGATGGTACTTCTGGATCTGAAAGACGCTTACCTATCAGTTCCCATATTTGCACCCCATCTGCGTTTCCTTCAATTCCAGTGGCAGGAAATTTACTACGAATACAAAGTTCTTCCCTTCGGTCTTTCCTCTGCGCCATGGTGTTTCACGAAACTCCTGCACCCAGTGGTAGAGTCCTTGAGGGCTTGGGGAGTTCGTCTGATTATCTATCTGGACGATGTCATCATCATGGCGCAGTGTCCCCGGCTGGTGGGTACTCATCGCGAGTGGTCGATTTCAGTCCTCCAGAGCTTAGGTTTCGTTGTGAACCCTCAGAAATCGTGCATGGTTCCAACACAAACAATAGAATTCATGGGATTCCAGATCAACTCTCTCGTGCCAGCTTGTGCTTCCAACGCAGAATGTCAGGAATATCAAGAGAGAATTGAGATTGATTCTGAACAGGCAGACTGTATCCTTGCGGTCAGTAGCCTGAGTAGTGGGTCTCCTGACTTCCTCGATCCAAGCAATATTCCCTGGGCCTTTGCATTATCGCGCTCTTCAGAGACTGAAAATTCGGCATCTCCAGAAAGGCCTCAGTTATTCTGAGCAAATTCTCCTCGCAGAAGATGCGAGGTCAGAGATGATGTGGTGGTTGGACCACATGGAAGCCTGGAATGGCAGGGCCATCTTTGGCTCCACCACAGAGATAGTGATCGAATCGGATGCCAGCCGCTGGATCTGGGGAGCCAGGTGCGGACCGATCTCCACGGGGGGCCGGTGGTTGCAGGACGAACTGACAATGCACATCACTTGTCTGGAGCTTCTTGCGGGCTCATTTGCGATTTGCAGCCTGTCCCCATTGAAGTTGGACTGCTGCATTTTGCTTCGCATGGACAACATTTCAGCAGTTCGGTATGTGAACAAGCTGGGAGGGACAAATTCCTGGGTGTTGGCGGAGATCGCCAAGGAGTTCTGGCATTTTTGTCTGCAGCATCGGATTTCAGTGGTGGCAGAGTATCTCCCAGGCCGCAACAACTCTGGCAGATTGGCAGTCCAGACACTTTCGGGATTTCAGCGACTGAAGACTTCACCCGCGAGTCTTCCATTCGCTGAACCATCTCTGGGGCCCCTGTCAGATAGACCTATTTGCCTCTCGTCTCAACCGTCAAATCCCATCCTTTTTCAGTTGGCGTCCGGAAGCCTTGGCCACAGTTGCTTTTCTCCAGGACTGGAGCTCCAAACTGGGTTATGCGTTTCCCCCATTCTTAATGATTCTCAGGTACGTCGACAACGAGCGGAATTGGTATTGATAACACTGCTCTGGAGAGCGCAGGCATGGTTCCCAGTACTTCTGTAATTGTCGTGTGCCTCCCCAGTTCTTCTTCCATTTCGGCAAAATCTCCTTCTGGATCCTGGGGTTCTTCCACATCCACTGACCTTGTCGGGTCAACTCTCCCTGGTGGCGTGGCGAGTTTCCAGGACAGATGGGCTATCCCAGGACTTTCAAAGTAAGCAAGCGACTTCATTAGTGAGGCCTGGTCAACCAACACACACAGACGTTGTGCCTGTTGTTGGAAACAATGGTATGGCTGGTGCCGTGAACGGGACGTTAATCCCATTGGAGCACATTTCACTTTAATAATTCATTTTCTGCCTTCTCTTGCCTCTTTGGGTATGGCGTATAGGACTGTCAGTAATTTCCGATCAGCCATTTCAGCAGGCCACGTGACGGTGGAGGGTAAACCGGTTGGCGAGCACCCCATGGTTTGTAAACGTCTGAGGGATATCCGTATGATCCACCCTCCGCGCCCGAAGTATTCAGCGCTTTGGGACTTATCCATTGTGCTAAGATTTCTGGAGGCATGGCTTGCCAACAAATATCTCTTGAGAAAGCAGTTATCCGCCAAACTCACCATGTTACTTTGCCTAGTATCTTGTAAAAGGGTTTCGGATGTTTGCGCCTTAGATTTGGCGGGACGCAGGTTTTCTCCGGAAGGGGTTATATTCTCTATTTCTAGACACACTAAATGCAACACATTTTCGGTGTCTTTTCCAGAGATTCCCAAACTATGTGTGGTTCAATGTCTGAAGGCTTATGAGGTAAGTACAGCAGAATTTCGTACAGACATAAATGGACAATTGTTGATAGCATTACAGAAGCCTTTTCGCCCAGTGACCTCATCCACCTTGGCAAGATGGGTGCGTTGGCTCATGAGCGAAGCAGGCATTGATGTTTCCATGTTTGGAGCCCATTCGGCTCGAGGCGCCATGGCTTCTAAGTCCTTTGCCTTGGGCGCTACCCTCGCTGATATCATGAAATCAGCGGACTGGTCGTCAGAATCTACGTTCAAGACTTTCTATTGTAAGCCTATTGTTGATGTGACTTCTGTGGTGGTGGCTAAGCTTTAAACAAGCATATTTGGAGCCTCTGGTCCTGACATAAAATTAAAAATTTGCAAACATTCGTGAAAAGAATTTTCAATTCTATTAAGGACACGGAGGCGAGGATTATCCCACCCAGATTTAAGATATTGCATAATGTATTGATGGAATTAATCTAATACTGATTGTTATTTACCCCCTCCTTTTTGCTTTGTTGTTAATGTCATTGATTTGTGGCATGGGTGGTCAGGCCAGTGTTACGGTATTTTCCTTCTCTCCCTCAGGTTCAGAGAGCAAGTGAGATCCTCATCGAGTAGATTTTCTGGATTCTACATTGATTGCTTTGTCGAAGTTCGGATCGTCAATGATGACTGTAAAAAATGTTCTTGCAAGTCTTCTTGCCCCTGCTAGTTGGAGCTCCGTGTTGGACCCCTGTTGGGTCTTGTATTATCGTTCACAGGTGAAGGATGAGCTGTCGGGAAGAGTTCATATAAGAATTTTTTGCAAGTTGGATGATTTCAAATTGACTTAACTGTTTTGAACAAAGAAAGAGGACACTGTGTCATCATAATGGGTTTATATAGAGCGGTGGCTCTATGGTTGGACACGTGATATAGTTGGGTATCATGGGATATGTACTGATGTTTTAACTTTATGGTTATTGGCTGCTGAAAAGCAGTAAAGATATGAGAAAGCATAATCCTCACCTCCGTGTCCTTAATAGAATTGAAAATTCTTGTCACGAATGTTTGCAAATTTTTAATTGGCTCCTTAATCTTGATGCCCAGCAAAGGTTTTTTTTTTCTTCAGATTTATATAGCGCTAACTCAACCCGAAGGTATGAGAGCGCTTTACATGACCACCAGTTACGTTACACAAGGACACATTCACTTTTGGTAGGCACAGGGAGATTAAGTGAATTTCCAAGAATCACAGGATGCTGAGCCAATGCAGAGGCTCGAACCTGGTTCCCCAGCTCCAAAGTCGAATGCACCCCCCACCTGGTCGCCCACCTGGATCCCACAAACTCAGACCACACCAAATTCACGTTATGGCAGAATTGAGGCCGCAGTTATTAGGCAGTTTTAAACTTACAAGCGATCATTCACCATGCATTACTTTAATTTATTCGGCAAGTCTGTGACCTCTGTACCATAGCCATAAGCACTGTGCCCTACATTCAGTGCCGGCCGTCCTTCACTTCCACTCTGGGCAAGCGTCTGTTTTCAGCCCCAACCGGATGACCTTTCACTTCCGGTGCAACCACAGCTTTCGTTCAGGGTAAGCGTCTGCTACCAACCCAACCGGGTGACCTTTCACTTCCGGTGCAACCACACCATTCATTCCGGGTAAGCATCTGCTTCCAACCAGACCGGGTGACCTTTCACTTCCGGTACCACCAGGCCTTTCCTTCCGGGTAAGCGTCTGCTTCCAACCTGACCGGGTGACCTTACACTTCCGGTGCCATCACAACACCCAACTTCTACCGGGCCACAGGCTCTGTCCTTGACTATTTTCTTCCGGTTCAACCCCCAAGGCCATTGCGGTAGCCTGCCAGTCCCCCCGGGTCCTGACTGTCACCTGTTTGTGGCCTGTTCCCCTTCGGCAAATGCTATGTTTATGTAGGATTGCTTTGTAAGTACCGCCAAGCCTTGCTGGGAGCTTTCGCTGCCAGGAAGGCCCACCCTGCCATAGCTGCGCCTCAATTCTTCTAATACACCCACAACACTTTTCATTAAATATTGCCCATATGTTCCGTAGACGTTTTGGCATGAGGTTGTTTATGGTTGTATCTGACAACTGTATCCCCCCCCTCCTTGGGATGGAGCCCCTGTCAGGGACCTCCCGGGAATAGTCTAAGAGTATCCCACTTTTGTGTCATACATGCTCCTGGCCAAGTTAGGAGGTCTTTCTTTATAATGAGAAAGAAGTTGCCCCTTCCTATAGTTGGGAAGTTGTTTCCTTCCCAAGTTGATGATCACAACATTAGCGTTTGTTGACCGGGTGCGGCACGTTTGAATCTTTAAAGCAGTGCACCCTTGAACGTTGAAAGAGGAATGCCGAATTCCCCCTTTATTGCCACCAGCTCTGTCTGCAGCCCTCGAAAGGTAACAGTGTTCGATCACCCACACCGCTCTGCACTCTGTGAAGTAGAACACAAACACAGCAATGGTGAACACGCGTTACATTTTCCCATGCCTTTTTGCACCGATGTCCACATAAAGTTCCCTCTGAACTTCTGGCATCCCATATTTGTGGGTGAGGCGGTATCCTAGTGATCGACTCCTGCCTGTTATACATGTATCCAGCCAGGAGCCTAACCAGGCAATACGGGCTGCCCCCTCCATGCTATATTCAGTGATACAGTGTCACCTGCTAATGTGATCTGTTTTATATTTCCTAACTGGTAAGGCTATGTTGTGCAGTCTGAATTAGCTATACTTAGCAAAAGGGGGAGCCTGTTGCTTTTGTCACCTCTAGCTGTTGGTATCCGCTCAATAACCTGCAAAGCCCAATTTTTGGTCTTATTCCACATGTGGCCCATCCTGAAGAACACATTTTTTCATTTTGGTATTGTACCATTCTGCTTTATATTGCATATTACTGATGTCAGATCCTTTGAGACGCAGGATCTATATTTACTTGCACCCTTGGCCCACACCACAAAGTTTTTGCCAACTCCTTAAAATTGTCTGTTGAAATTGAAACTCTAGCTGTAATGTTGGCAAACGCCTGTGCACAACTCCGGTACCGTTGCCTTGTTCCAACCTCCAACAACAAAGAAGGAGTAATTCCTGGAAAGGATTACTGTAGACTGTGGTCAAAAAAGAAAAAAGGAAAGCAATTCCTTTTTTAAGAAGAACCCTCACCCATCAACCTAGTTGGTGGCATGCTTCATCATAGGGTTCCCATCCGAGGGGCCGAGTGCCTCTCGGGTGTGCTGCGACGCCTGAATTACAGCGGAGCTGGTTTTTTCTTGTAGGGTGAGTGGAAAGTGAAAGTGATTTTAAGATTGCCTCTATAACTCCTCAAAAGTATTTAATGGTGGGGTTATAGGACAAAATTAAAAGCAAAGTTAGTGGATGTCTTCTGTGGCTTTCTTGGTCACAGACATCCGTTATAAATTGGTGGCAAGGTCTATATGTTTCAGCCTCTTGATGCTAGGTAGCAAGGCTTTCTTCAGGACCAGTGAAAACTAGAAATGAGTGCACACGCTAAGGTGCACCCATGGAGTGTTTATTTACCGCAAAACTTACGGTTCAATCATCAACGATTTGTTCTGAAAAACAAAATAACATGATATCAAGCATATTTCATTCAGGCAAATCATGTATTCCACAGTGGAAAACACATAGTTAGGTTCATCAGGTGTGGAAAAAAAAGAGCCACATGCCAGGATCTGCATTCATTTGTTCCACCCGTGTTACCTAACGTGTGTTGTGGGCAACAGAGAGTCCATATATGACTCTGGTGCAAGATCATAACCACACTCGTGACATTCAATGTGTGGTTTATTAAACCGGAGTATTAGTGACAATTGCCTAATTCTCCTTGTCAAGGAGAGAATCTAGTTGCGGCGAAATTTATACCGCGTCTGTAATCACGGTGAAACTTTCTCTGGAAATAGCCGCTAGCCGTGGAACAAAAATTTTATTCATTTAGTGGTATTTAAGGTTAAAATTCAAAAATTCCATTAAAAACAGTGGCGGAGAACGTTATTCAAAGCTTACGTGAATCGCAAGGTTGCAATACCCCATGGACCCTGCCGGGGGGTGTTGCCTATTGTCAAACCCTGGAAATACATAAATCAAGAGTTTTTTTAGCAGCAACCCTAACTTGTTGTGAATAGGCGTAAAGTTAGATCTGGCATTCCACTCACTTCGTCAATGTCAAGCACCCGCCAACGGCACCTGCTTAGTCCCGGTTCAGGATCCAGAGGATAAAGAGGCTGCCGGCACGGGTGCATTTAAGCAGCTGGTATCTCCGGCTGCTTCCGCGTACGTCATCACGCGGGAGCATGGAGACGTCAGGACGTCTCGCTCGTTCTCGGGCGAGTTAACTCTTGCCAACCCGGGAGGTGCGAGATTCTCCTATAGTTTTAGAAACAGCCAGAATGTATAGCATGTATCAAAATAGTTCAAAGAGTAATGTTCCAATTAATTTCTCTGAATGAATAATTATGGTAAAGGCATTTGGTGTGCTCTTGTTCCTTCGTCATAAAAGTGACTTCTAGTGGACCTCTCACTTATAATGCCACATATGATGGCACCTACGTAAAATTGGTAGAGGGTACACATAGTCAGGTGGCTTCTGATTATCAATGTTCACTGCACATCCTTAACACAGAGTCTGAGGTTTCTCTCTGATTTTTATGATCAAAGGACCATTCAAATCTAACATAATCTTTATTCAAGTTGAAGCGGGACATCTATAGTTTATGTATGTAGACTCAAAACCACTATCAATGTCTATGAAAAATCTTAGTTGCAGAACCTTGACAACAGATGATTAGACACAATCATCCAAGGACCATTTACTGTAAAGGTAATATCAGACTAATAATGGGCTATGTAGGAAAAGGACCGTTACTACATGTTCAGTGTGGTTAGGTCATGTACGGTTGGAATCACAAGAAGCATGGTGGATCATCTTTGATTCAGTGTGTTCCACGGAATGCTATCGTTGAGGCCCTCTTTATGGGTGGAGAGCCTATATATCCATATCTGTTCCTTTTCCAATAATGTCTTTTGTGCATTCCCTGTAGTCCTGATTTGTTCAATGACTGTCCATCTGAGGTCATTTGTAGTGTGTCCTGTCTGTAGGAAATGATCTGTCATTTTGGTGGTGTTTCTCTTACACCTAGTATTACTTCGGTGTTCGCAGATGCGTTGTTTGACCTTTCTGGTAGTCATCCCAATGTATCTCTTATCACAGGGGCATGTTATTAGGTACACCACATTTGTCGAGTTACAATTAGTGTGTGCTCGGAGTACCCAGGTCTTGTTGGGTACCAAATCCAGACTCTTGTTCTGGGACGTCAGGTGGCATACACTACAATTCCCACAGGGAAAATGTCCAGTCACGTTTGGGAGGCCCAAGGAGTTGAGCACTGTACTTGGTTGAGCCTTGATCTCCTTTCTTGGGCGGGTGGAGACGAGCAAGTCTTTTAGGCTCCTTGCTCTTTTAAAAGAGAAAACAGGTTTTTCCCACTTCATGTGTGTAGTATTCCCCAGTGTTTGTTAATGGACTTTGTAACCTGGTTAGAAATAGTACTGAAAGTAGTCACACAGGTGAGTGGGATTTCATTCGTGGGCCTTGGGTTGTCTTCAAGAAGTACATCCCGTGGTTGGTTCCGAGCCCGTTTTTGGCAGGTCTTGAGTATTTTGTCTGGGTATCCACGGGTCTTCTGTTTTTTCGAAAGATCCGTGGCTTATGCCTGATATTCCTCCAGTTTGCTACAATTCCTTCTCAGCCGGAGGAATTGGCCATATGGTAGGTTCTCTCTTAGAGCCCTAGGGTGGAAGCTGTCGAATTTCAGTAAATTGTTTTTGGAGGTAGGTTTTTGATATGTTCTGGTCTCTAGTCTGCCATGCTCTTTCGTGATGGTTATGTCCAGGAAGACCATCTCTTTATCGTCAATGGAGTTAGTGAATTTGGGGTTCTTGTCCAGTCTATTGATCCACTCCAGAAAATCTTGGAGCTCATCTCTCGGTCCTTGCCATATCAAAAGGACATCATCAATATACCTTCTCCAGAAGGTGATGTGACTGCCGTACGGGTTCTCCGCATGGAGGATGTACTTCTTCTCGAAGTCATAGACATACAGTCCTGCCACACTAGGGGCAAAAGTGCTGCTCATCGAAGTCCCATTAATTTGTAGGAACAGGTCTCCTTCAAATTCGAAAACATTTTCTTTGAGGGCCAGTTTGGCGCATTCAATGATAAATGCTTTAGGGGTCCGATACTCCCATGTGACCTCAGCTAGAGCCCTGCTGATGACCTCAATTGTGTCATCCTGTGGGAGGCTCGTGTACAGACTCTCGATGTCAAGACTCACGAGCAAGGTGGAATCTCCCTCCACATTGATTTCTTTTAGAAGGCTCTTTGTGTCCTTCAGGTAGGTGGTAGTGTTCTGTACAAGAGGTTTAATGAAGAAATCACAGAACCGTGATAGTGGTTCTAACAAAGAGTTAATTCCCGAGACGATAGGTCGTCCTGGGGGAGGGGATCTATTTTTATGTATCTTTGGTAACGTGTAGAAATAGGGGATCCTTTATTCCCCCGTTACCAAAAAATCTGCCTCCTTTTTAGTGATGTGGCCACTTGTTTCTGCAAAGTCGACCAGGGCTTTTATCTTATCTCTTAGGGCCGGAGTAGGGTTGGATTTTAGAATCTCGTAGTTTTTTTTGTCGTCCAGCAGACGACGACACTCCTTTTGGTAATCCAATTTATCCGCCTGTTTTATCACTATTGAGTCATTGTTCTGCAATTGCCTCAGAGCTATAGTTTCCTCTTTGCTCATGTTATGAAAATGACATTTCTCTTCCATGTTTTCAATGTCATTAAAAACAGCCTGCTCAAAGTTGAGGATTTCCACGGGTGTGGTGTTTTGTGGGGGACAAAATGTTGATTTTAGTCTTAATCCAGTGTCACCTGCGTCCATGGTGTGTTCTCCCGGAGTCTGTTTTTCGAAGAAGGCCTTTAATCTAAGCTTTCTGAAAAACACAGAGAGTTCACAATGCAAGTTGAATTTATCAAGGCGGGCAGTTGGAACGAACCCCAAGCCTTTATTTAGTACCCTCTCTTCAGTGCTTGTAAGGGATGATAAGTTAGTTATCAGACTCTGTGAGTGCTGGTTCCCGCTTGTGTTTCCCTCATTTTGCTCCTGGTATGATTCCCTACTGGGCCGTCCTCTGCCCAGTGTACCTGGTTTGTCCCCTTTCTCCTTCCTCTTCCCCTTCTGCCCCTCCCTAAAAAAGGAGGCCTTTAAGTGTTCGCCTGGAAGGGGTTCTGTGTGTGTGCAAAGGCTGGCTGGGTTCCACCCAAACATAGGGTGTTGGGGCGGTGGGTTGTAATGGCCCGGGAACCCCCCCATCACAGGTGCTGGATAGTTCTGCCAGGGTTGTTGCCAATTCTGGGGTCTGTTTCTACCCCTCTGTCTTGATTTATAACTCCCTCCGCTCGAGCCACTGTTGGTGGAGGAGTTATCGTCAGAGAGATCAGAGAAATCAGAATTCCTGTCAGTTTTAGTGGGTGGTTTAAATTCTGGGTCGGCATAGGGGTATGTTTTAGTGTAGGAGAAACGTTTCAGATCTTTTTGGAACAAAAAAGAAATAGGATTAGGACAATCCACATGGCTTTGCAGCAGCTGCGGTCTTTGGCTCTCCTCCAGAACGTGTGCCTTCCTACCAGCTATGTCTTTAGAGTGACCCCATGCCTCTTCCTCCATGCTTCCCATGTTACTTTTACTATCCATGAAATAATTTTTTTGGAACAGAGTCTCCTTCGGCTCTGCTGTATGCACTTAAATTGCTCTCAGTACCAATTGATCCCTGTTTCACCTGTCCACATTTGTCACTGGGTAGTACCTAATTGCGTCCAGGTTACATGCTCTTTCTTTCCCTATGCCCTATAGCCTAATTGTTTTTTTTTTTTTTTAATACTTTAACATGTGATCAGTGAAGAATCTTTGGAGAAAAACTCCTTCTGTTTAACGTTTAATCAGCTGTCATGTTTGCCCGCTTTTATAACAACCTTGTTAACCCGACTGTCCATCCCTCCCTATTTCAATAATGGTATTACAGTATAGAAACCCCACTAGAAATCATCTCTTTTAGCACCCGTTTAGCAAGCTGTGACTCCTTCCAATGCCTGTATGTGAAAACGCTTTTGTTTGCATAAACCTCCAATCTTTTTTGACATCCCAAATACCGTCTATAGTATATGCTACACCTCACTCCCCTGGACCTGTGTTGCACTGGTGTGGGCATGCTGGGGAGGGGGGAAGAAGGAGCAGGGAGCGCTTAGTATCCCCCACTCCCTCCACTCCCTCCTTTGGCGTGGTGCCTCGCACACCCATCCCAGTGAGAAGAAGGCCAAGAGATACCCACACTATAGCTGAAATAGTGTTTTAAAAAAAATATATAATCAACCCCCCCCACCCCAGCACGTTTTGTGAGCGACTCTAGCCCATGATACTAAATGTGCTTCGAAATGCCGTCATTATGCAATTGTTAGTGTGAACCCAACCTTCTTGCAGGCCTGTGGAAAGCGTAGTGGCCTCACATTGCCAGAATCACTCCATCATGTAACCACTCCATTATGTAGAATCTATGTGTAAAAGATACGCCTTTCCTATCTATATGACCCTCTTTGGCATATTTATTTATTTATACTCTCTCTTGAATAGCGGTTGGCCTCAAACTTTGGCTTTTTGTTTGGGAAGCACAAGTATTTAATCCATAAAATTGACATTTGCTGTTGCTTATATTTTCACTTTTTAAAAAAAATCCTTTTGATCCTACATTTTTTTTATTTGTGCGCCCGCGTGCCACCAAAACCTCACTCCAACCACCTCAGCTCCCTCCACCTGCAGTATGCCCTTACTGTGCGTTTGCGTTTGTTGCGGTGAACTGGCGCTAGAACGGCACCTATGCCTTTGCGAATCGGCCAGTGCACCCCCCATGCACTGGATAAAAAGGGTGCCCCCTCGGCAAAGCCCACTATACTCGTGGCACCTCGCAGCTAACAATCTGCAGTGAGCTACTAAGCGATATGCAAGGGAATAAATTATTGAGACCTTGTTATTGTGGCCTTTTTTTTTTTTTAAGTTGTAGGTTCCTACCTACACTAACTAATAATCCACCTTCTAAGGACATGTGTTCATGTGCGCCCGCGTGCCACCAAAAACTCACTCCAACTACCTCAGCTCCCTCCACTTGCGGTGTGCCCTTACTGCACATTTGCGTCTGTTGTGTTAAACTGGCGCTAGACGGCATCTATGCCTGCGAATTGGCCAGTGCACCCACATGTTCGGGAAAAGGGGCCCCCACGGCAAGGCCCACTATACTGGTGACACCTCGCCACGAACAATCTGACAGTCTGTGAATGACCCGATAATGCCAAAAATCCCCCGTAATGTTACGAAAGAAATCATTGGTTTGTAGGCACCGGGTTATCAAGTTATCTGCCCAGAATCACAGGATGTTAAGCCAACTCCGAAACTAGAAACCATGTTCCCCTGTTCCCAAAGTCGGCCGCCCTGACGGTTATGCCACTCCCTGTCTCTTAACCTACCACCTCAATTTTGCCTTTTATAACTGCCCTCCAACTCCAACAAAGCAAAACTCAGCTGTCGGCTATCTCACGCCCATTGTACATCGCCGCCCGAGCAGCCCGCAATCAGTGCGCAGGACTCCAGTAAGGTGCCTGTCTTCAAGTGCGGCTTCTTTCTCCCCTTGTGTGAACCCCTACAAAACGGGAAAAAAGGCGGTGTGACTCAGAAGAACCACCCGTAGCATTAAAGCACAACATTGTACCTCTATTAAATGACACCAAATACCTATAGCTAGTCCTGCATAGCGTGGACCACATCAGTGAGACATCAAAGCGCCTCGCACACAGACACAAAACATGCTGTGGCAGCTGCAGCATCTCATACATATCCAATCCCTCCTCAAATACTCGTCATCTCCCCCACGTGGGCCCTGAAGCCCTACCTAGGACAGACAGCAAGAGACACCGTGGTGGGGCAGGAGGCTGGCAGAGCACTCTCCCTGCCATGATCCACTCCACCCCATTCGCCACAACACTTGTGCGCGCCTTTCATCTCACCTCCAACACTAGCATTACTATCACTGTTTATAGTATACTTTTGTGTTTATTCTTGCTGTGTTTGTGCTTACTCCACGTACTGTGCTTACCCTATGTGTAACTCGAGTAACTGTTTCTATGCCAATGATGTGTATCAATTCTCACCCCTCCCCCCAGACCCGTCCGGCATTGGTGTAGGCTGCTGGGGAAGGGGGAAGTAGGTGTTTGGAGCTCCCATTCTCCCAATCCCCCCACCCCAAAACCCCGGCGATGTACCTTGCACACCCACCCCGAGGCTAGAGGGGCCAGAAATGGATCTAATCCCTTTCCAAGGACACTGTCCTACTATAATCCGTGAAATGGAACTTGGAGCAGGACCCTAGAAACTATAACTAACTAACTATAACGGCTCTGCTGCAATCCCTAATAACCGCACCCTTAGTTCGTAGCTTTGGGGCAATGCTGCTAGGTCACTGCACTGCAGCTTAATCCATTAGTTGATATACTGTGCTCCAAGAGGAACGCTGCGTATGCGACGATGAACCATGGCTTCCCCCATCACTGCTAGCCTACTTTACTGTTTGACATACATGCATTAACGCAATTGCGGCCTTTCCAGTTCAATCCTCACTGAAGGGATATTGCTGCGTTTAAAAACACCCTTCCTTTCCGTTTGCCTTTCCCTGTTCTTATATTCTTGTATTGTAGTTACCCCTTTCTCTCTTTATCTTTCCCGTACTTCCATGACTTGCCTTCTCTCTTTCTTTTTTCAGCAGCTTGTGTCGTTTTTGTCTCCCTTTTTTACCTCCCTATATTCCTCAATGGCATCTGCCGTATGACATCTTCCATTCAAACCCCGAAGCCCCGGAGGCCACACACCCCACCCAGCTATGCCTGGAGAAAAGCCCCCATGGAGAGGCACGCCTGTACCGCTGTTTTGCTGTGGGTATATCGGTTGTAGAGACGTAGCCGACCATTTGTTAATAAAAAAAAAAAAATTATAAACACAACCCTGCAGGTAGGAAAATGCTTCAAAGAGCACCACTTGCATTACAGATGGCCCTTTATTGTTCGGAAAAACGCTTCATTGTTAGGCCCAAAGCGCTTTAACTCCAGCACCCGTGCATTCCGCCGGACCATATATTGCTAAGGATGTGGGCGAAGTGATTTGCCCAGAATCCTGGATGGTTGATCTTCCCGCTAGCCCTGAACCTGGTTTCTTCAGCATTAAAGTGGGCTGCTCCAGCCGTTATGCCACGTCCTTTATTGTTTGAGCTGTAACTTTCCTGGTACAACTCTGAATGTGCTGCCTTTTTGTGGTGTGTGCAAACCTGTGACTGCTTTGAGGGGGAAGACTGACTACGTTATTGCAGAACGTGACACTAAATGCAGGTATCATTGTAACAGTACCCCAAGGGACAGTGCAGCCAACTGACAATGTAGGCTCTCCTGCAGCCCAAATTACAAAAACAACCACCTCCGGGTGTAGCTCTGCCAGGTGCCGGGCACCGCCACTTCCAACCCTCCTTCTCCCTGCTGTGAAAGGGGGGGGGGAGGGCGAAGCCTCTTTTCCCTAATTACGACAGCAATTAGACTCCTGTAAACTTTTCGCTGCCGTCTTTGAGCACCGCCAGCACACTCACATCCTTGCACACACCGCTGCCTGTGTGTGCCCACGAGCGCGCCACCAACTATCCCTTCCACACCGTCTTACTGGCGCCTCTATCCACGGCATGCCGCCCCTGTGTGCTCATGACTCCTGATCCTGCCTGACCGTAGATAGCAAATTTGCCACTGATGGTGTATTGCAGCTCACCTTCTGCTATTATACGAATGGCGCCAACCCATTATTTCTGGGAGCCGCACCCTGTAGTGCCTGGCATCGCAATTCCCCGCCGCCCCACCAGATGTGAAGGAACGCCCAATGGATCCATGGCAGGCGCCACCCCGTCCTCCTTATCTTAAAATCCTCCTGGGCAGCCTCGTTCCCCCCTTCACATTGTAACTCAACCCTTAGCTGCCCCTTCCTCAAGCTACTTCGATGGGGGCCCTTGACCCGCCCCCTCCCCGCTGCCCCACTTGTGTGCGTTTTTGTCTCCCTCTAGCCCGACTCGACAGTATTGGAGCGCTACACATGAGCACCAGTTGCGTCACACCAGGACAAATTCAATTTTTGGTACTCACAGAGAGATTAAATAATTTGCCCGGGATCACAGGATGTTGAGCCACGCCGATATTCGAACATGATTCCCCCAATCCAAAGTCGACAGCTCCGAGCATAAGGGCCATTATTTCTGAGTGCCTGGCATCGCAATTCCCCGCCGCCCCACCAGATGTGAAGGAACGCCCAATGGATCCATGGCAGGCGCCACCCCGTCCTCCTTATCTTAAAATCCTCCTGGGCAGCCTCGTTCCCCCCTTAACATTGTAACTCGACCCTTAGCCTCCCCTTCCTCAAGCTGCTGCGATGGGGGCCCATGACCCGCCCCCTCCCCGCTGCCCTTCTTGTGTGCGTTTTTGTCTCCCTCTAGCCCGACTCGACAGTATTGGAGCGCTACACATGAGCACCAGTTGCGTCACACCAGGACAAATTCAATTTTTTGGTACTCACAGAGAGATTAAATAATTTGCCCGGGATCACAGGATGTTGAGCCACGCCGATATTCGAACATGATTCCCCCAATCCAAAGTCGGCTGCTCCGTGCATAAGGGCCACCTCTATTCCCCTTTAGTCCCCGCTACTGTCTACTGTTGTCTGCTGTAATAACCTTGTGCTCCTGAGCCCCATTACCTTGGCTGATATAGCCCTAACCAGCGAGCATTGTCCTGTATGCCGTCCTAGCCAGTTACTACTTCGCAACTCCTAAACTGAGCATCCGGCAGCCCGAGAAACCGCCCCCCTCACGAGCGGTATCCCTGCACCCAAGCCTTCCTGCACCCTCCTGCCGTATGAATTTTTTGACCAGTATTAAGCCCCTACCCCACAAATTGTACCCGGACCTCCCTACACCCCACCTGCTGTCCGTGCGCATTTAAACTTCACTGTACTCATCCTCGTCCCCTCTGCCTGCACCCCAAAGCTCACAGGTCGTGGCATATGTGTTGCCTGAACCCCACAAACTTTCCAACGCCTCTGAAGGGCACTTCAATCCCTGCTGTGCTATCTCCAGTATTTGGGTGCACCTGCATTGCATTGATCCCGCCAACCCTACCAATCGTGCCCACCCTCTCTGTAACCATCCTCACTGTGCCTACTCCGATCCTCCTGGTGGCCTCCGAAGCTCTACCCGATAAGGACACAACCCCGCATGTATGGTAGCCACATCCGCATGTGGCAAGCACCGCAACTCTTGCCCTCAACCACCGCCAATGCCAGATGTGTCCCAATGCCCAAAGCATGTTTGGGAGGCCACAAACCCCAGCATCCTATATCCTGACGCCGCTGGGCCCCATTCCCCCCTTAACGTTGTAATATTATTCCTGATCATCCTCCTGCTAAAACAGCCGAGATGTGGCCCTCCCAGCGCCCCCCACTCACCCTTGTGCTGCCCCACTCGCTTGCACTTCTACCCCTCCCCTGGCCACCGCTATTGTTTAAGGCCCTAAACCCTGCGTTCCCTTAACACCATTTTATTGTGACATACCCATAAACAGACACGCACCTCCTTGTACATCCTTAGCTACTAATTAAAGAAGGTGCTCTTCCCACAGAGACCTCCTGTAACCCCGTCCGCGCCCTAGAGCCCGGCATGTAACCAACTTGCAAATCCTCTAACAACCATTGTGCCAGACCCAGAACCAACACTTAAAGAGCGTCATTCCTGCCCCCCATCCCCATGTTCCTGAGTAAGCGGAGGCAATCTGAGCAATCCATCACACAATTCACCGATTCTCCAGCAAATTGTTCCACTCCTGCTGCCGGATGATCTTAGAGCGGGGGGCAATGCAGTCCTCAATACGCGCTGCTGTGAGGCCCGCAAGGTGGTACCTGGGCTAAGGCTCGGGTGCAGCCGCGCCCTACCGCCCAGCGCAATCGTAGATCACTCTACGCCCAACTGTACCCGGACCCCGCCTACATTCCTGTGCTGTCAGTTTACCTTCTAGCCTCACAGGACTGTATCATCATCCCTGTGTGCCCTTACTACCACCTGCCCCGAGGGCTCTCTGCATATCCCAAAGGTGACCGTCCGCTCCACAACCACCTGAGCAAACTACCTGCCAGCTGCTCTCCGCCCTCCCCAGCATTTCTCCATGTATAGCGCCGCTTCCTATCTCCCCAGACAGCGCTTTACCCCCACTCTTAGGTCTGTTGAGCGCCACCGCAGGCACCGTGGTTATTCCCAAGGAATTGTAACTCATCTAAGTGACCTCGGAAGGATGAAAGGCAGAGTGAACCTAGACTGGGGCTCGAACCGCCACCCCAGGATACCAGCGGCTCTTTGAGTCCTCTCTTTATGCGAGTGAGCCAGCCCGGCTGTCCCTTTGAGGGCGGAGGACTGACAACCTTCCCTCATCGTCCCATCTGCCTGTGTCGTTGTGCCTGTGTGCTGCGATGAACCTCCCACCCATCCGATGGCACTGTGATCCGTACTCCGCCATCCCTGTGTGCCCTTACTACTACTGGCCCATCCAGCAACACCACCTGGCCGCCCGGCTTATAAAGAAAAATTCCGGCCCCGCCCCCATCAGTCCACAAGCCAAGCACTGGAAGAAGGTGCCGAACTCCCTCCCCCGAGCCGGCGAAGAGCTCTCCCTCATGGCCGCCAGCCTACAAAATGTCTCACAGTACTCTTCAGAGACTCCGATGCCTCACTCATCCCAGACGGAAAATCAGAAACCAGGCGCGCTCAAACAGCACAGAGACCAATTGAGTGATCAGTGCAAGATGTAGCGGTCTAGTCTCTCACCGCTTGCCAGCCCCCTGGACCCGACCCGGAACCACCCCCACACAATGTATCACCTTCTGGCCAGGCGTGGCCAGAAGGCTTAAATAAACGGGCCGGGGTCGCTCGGGACTTCCGGCCCACACAAGTGCCACTAGATCACCTAGTCTGTGTGTGCTTATTTCTGCGCCCAGTCCAGGGCCCTTAGCCGGCAAAGTACCCATCCCTACACTGGCGACGAGGGTGGGTCTGCTGCCCGCAGCTGCCACGCTCCCGCACCTGCCCGCCAGCTGGCCGGAGAAACAGAGGAGCCCAGCAGCGCTACCCGCGCGTCGGCGCCCACTTGCCTGGTCGAGCGCCCGGCAGAATCCGCTCCGGGACGACGAGCAAGCGATGTCACCGGCCGGTGACGCCAGGTACAGCGCCCCGCTCTGCCGCCCCGCTGCCTGTGTCCCGGCACATTACTGTGACGCGCGTGTGCTCCCGGTGAGGCCTCCGGTCGAGCCCGCGCTGAAGGTGGAGACGCGCGCATGCGCAGAACACGCCTCGCACCAGGCGACTCCCAGTGCTGCAGTACCTCTACCCAGCCACCAGAGACCAAGAGGGGTGAAAGCATATAGCTCCCAGCGTCAGGAGCTACAAGAGGAGCAAGGCCACAGCCACTCTTTGCACATCTAACTGCCCTGACGCCCAGCGTGCTGAGGAGCAGCACCAAGTCACTGCCAGCAAGATCAGAGGAACCAGCAAGACCATCACTACCCCGGTGGCAGGTACCTTCAGCGTAGCAGCGCCAGCCACACAAACAGACCTTGGCAAATCCACCTGCCCAGCCCCCAGTGACCGGAGTGGCAGCTCAGAACACACGCGACCAGGGCGCCACCGTGCTTCGCCCAGCCATGTCTGACCCAGCCACAGCAGCAGCCCAGCAACCAGCACCCCCTGCCGCGTCCCCGGCACACCTACACTCCCAGGTCAACGCGCTTCCCCCGTTCAGCGAGCTCATCGATCCTGCCACTGCGTCACCGAGGTGGAATGTGTGGATCGGCCGCCTGAACAACTACTTCATCGCCACGAGGGAAACGGACGGCGCGGTGAAGAGGTCATTGCTACTGCACTTCGCGGGGGACGAAATATACAAGCTGTTCGCGCACTTGCCCAACACGGGTGCACCCACAGACTACGAGACGGCGGCCAGGGCATTGAATGCTCACTTCGACCCTCAACTTAACCCCGACTACGAACGCTTCAAATTGCGACAGGCCCGTCAGAGGGAAGGTGAATCAATGGACGCTTTCCATGCACGCCTCCGGGAGCTCGCCAGCACGTGCACGGAGGATGATCAGACCAAGGAAGTGAGGGCACAAGTCATCCAAGGGTGCCGCAACAAGACCTTGTCGGACCCTCATCCTCAGGCAACCACGGATCACCCTAGAGGATATACTCATCCTGGCACGATCCCACGACCTTTCGGAGGCCAGGGCCACAGTCATGGAAGCCGTGCTCACCCACCCGGCCGAACAGGCGGTGTCGGTCAAGACAGAGCGAGTCGACGCAGCCCGCACGTCGGCGTGCGGGAATCGAGGAGGTTGGCCCAACAGAAGCTCACGCCGACCAAAGTGTGGTTACTGTGGCAAGGAGGAACACCTCCCAGAGGAATGCCCAGCGAGAGGCAAGACATGCTCAAAGTGCGGCATTGCCAATCACTTCTTGAGCGTATGCCGTGGGGGAGGCCGGCACAAGGGACCTCCCGGGCGAAGACCGCCCACCAGAGCAGTGAGACAGCTCGCGCTAGATGAATCCGAAGCGTCAAGATCGCAGAAAGCACCAACACAAATGAGGCAGTACCTTGAGGATTCATCCACAGACGAAGAGGGAGAATGCTATCTAATATCATTCGCAAGTGACCTCAAGCGGAGGCGGCGTCCGCAGCCAACGTGCGCCATCGAGATTGTCGGGTCCCCCGTCACTGCGCTCATCGACACCGGGGCATCGGTGAACGTCATGGGGTGTCAACAATACAAACGGTTAAGCCCAAGGCCAGTGCTCACGCCATCCAAAGTGAAGATCCTCACGTATGGGAGCCAAAAGCCACTCCCCCTAAAAGGGAAAATGACCGTCCAGGTGAAGACAGATGGCCACGAGGTCACGACCACGTTCCATGTCGTCGACAGGGAAGCGGACATCCTAGTAGGAAGTCACACCGCGGAAGACTTAGGCCTGGTAACATTTGCAAATGCCGTACGAACACTACAAACGGAAGACGTTCTAGAGCTATTCCCACAGCTGTTCAAAGGATTGGGGAAGATGAAGCGGCCACCAGTAAGGCTGCACATAGACTCGTCGGTAAGACCCGTCGCCCTGAGGCACAGGCGCATCCCATTTCACCTACGCCCACTAGTGGAGCAAGAGCTACAAAAGCTTGAACAACAAGGAGTGATAGAAAAAGTAACTGGACCGACCCCGTGGGTATCGCCGATGGTCATAGCAGAGAAACCAAAGCAGCCTGGGCAAATCAGACTCTGCATAGACATGCGGATGCCCAACCAAGCCATACGGAGAGAAAGGCATCTAACGCCAACGGTCTACGACATCCTGGCCGACCTCAATGGGTCCCGGTGGTTCTCCAAGCTAGACCTCAATGCGGGGTACCACCAGTTGAGGCTAGCGGAAGAAAGCAGATACATCACCACCTTCTCGACGCACCTGGGACTCAGACGATATAAAAGGCTGAACTTTGGGATATCGTCGGCCGCAGAGATATTCCAGAATGCAGTAAGGGAAGTCCTGTCCGGTTTACAAGGGGTGCTCAACGTCAGCGATGACATCTTAATACACTCGGCAACGCTCGAAGACCATCACCGCCAGCTACGAGCCACCCTCCAGCGCCTCGCAGACCATGGGGTGACTCTCCACAAGGAGAAATGCCAATTTTACAAACGATCCATCGAATTCTTCGGATATGTTTTTAGCCAGGAGGGAGTGCAAGTAGACCCTCGGAAGTCTCAAGCCATCCAACTTGCCCCTGCACCAACGACAGCGTCGGAAGTCCGAAGCTTTTTCGGCATGGCAACGTACTGTGGGCGGTTTATACCCAACCTGGCCACCATCGCGGAGCCTCTACGGAACCTGACGAAGAAAGACACCGGATGGAAGTGGGGCCGGGACGAAGAGGAGGCATTCCGGAAGGTGAAGTCGACACTATTGGAGAAAACGACCATGGCCTACTTCGACACGTCTCGGCCGACAGAGCTGATAGTGGATGCCAGCCCCGTGGGGCTAGGAGCCGTGCTGGCGCAGGAAACGGAACCAGGGACGTGGGTCCCGCTGGCCTTCGCGAGCAAGGCGCTGACCGCAACGGAGTCCCGATACTCGCAAATTGAACGAGAAGCGCTGGCCATCAAGTGGGCGTGCAACCACTTCCACCTATACCTCAGCGGACACCCGTTCCGCGTAGTAAGTGACCATCAACCGCTACTTCCGCTGTTCAAGGGCACCGCTCCTCACCGGCCGCCCAGAATCGAGAGATGGGCGATCCAGCTCCAGCATTATCAACTAGACCTGGTGTATCGGCCAGGCGCGAAAAACCCGGCAGACTTACTGTCGCGCCATCCAGCCAGCCCCCCAGAAGAGGACTTAAGCCAAGAAGGACAAACCGAAGACTTCGTCAACATGGTGACCCAATGGGCATGCCCGAAGGCCCTCACCCTGGAAGAAGTCGAAGGCCACACGCACTCCGACATGGTCCTCAAAAAGTGCTGGGCGCTTTGCAGAAAGGATCATGGGAAAGGTTTCTCCACGACATCCAATGGGTGGAGCGAGGCAGACCGGACCCGCCTAGGAAAATTCTGGAGAGTCCGTGAAGAACTCAGCGCTGCAGCGAGTGGTGTCGTGCTGAGAGGGTCACGCATTGTCATCCCCCTGAGCCTCCAGGATCGAGCAACTGCTCTGGCACACGAGGGACACCAGGGCACGGGAAGAATGAAGTCCAGGATGAGGGAAAAGGTGTGGTTCCCTGGGATGGAAGAAGCGGTGGACGCCATGGTGCGCGGCTGCCGAGCTTGCCAGCTCACTGGAAACCCGGAGACTCCGGCCCCTGTGATAACGGAAGATCCAGCCCCATCACCCTGGTCATGGGTGAGTCTCGACTTCGGGAGTTTCCCAGACGGGAGGGTTACGGCCGTGATGATCGACAGCTACACCAAATACCCCCTTGTGGAAGTTCTACCATCCACCGCATTTAACAACCTCCTGCCGATGATGGAGAAGACGTTCGCACTGTTCGGCCTGCCGCACGTCATCAAGACGGACAACGGGCCCCCTTTCCAGGGGAATGAGTTCAAGGATTTCCTCAACCGACTAGGAGTAAGACACCACCGCATCACGCCGCAATGGCCCCAGGCCAACGGCGAAGCCGAACGATTTATGCGGACACTAAACAAGGTACTACGCATAGCGGTAGCCGAACAATCCGATCCGGAGGGTGCCCTCCAGACGTTTCTGCGGGAATACAGGAGTACCCCCCACTGCACAACCCAGAGGTCTCCGTGGTCATTAATGCTAGCCGGCCACCGACGCGACACCATCCCGGTAGCAGAAAACTGGGCACCGGAGCCGTATGATCCAGCGGACACCCAGGCCCGGAGGTCGGCAACCAATGAGAAGGCCAGTCAGCGGCGAAGAGCACGCCCCCGAACAATAGCGCCGGGGTGTGCTGTTCTGGTGAGGAACCGTCGCAGCGGAGGGAAGTTCCGCACGCCCTATGAACCAGGGCTCTGGATCGTCCGGACAGTCAAGGGGACGGCCATCACCGCAGTGAAGGACGGAGAAGTCATCACCAGAAATGTCTCATGGTTCAAGAGGGTCCCAGCGCCAGAAAGTGGTGAGGTGTCCGGCAACAGAGAAGCGGAGTGGGACGACGTCGGCCCAAGGGCTGCTGGAGACACAGCTCCGAGTCAAGCAGAATCAGTTCCATCTGTTGATATGTTGGCAGAGGACCGGCCCCGTGAACAGGAGGCTGTCAGCCCGAGGGAAAACCAAACCGCCCGCCAACGGCAATATGACTTGAGGCCCAATCCGAGGCCAAACCACCGACTTGCAGATTTTGTGTGTTAAGCTTTATTGTGTTCATTTGTTTTGGTTTATCTTGAACTGATTTGGGATGGGATGTAGCGGTCTAGTCTCTCACCGCTTGCCAGCCCCCTGGACCCGACCCGGAACCACCCCCACACAATATATCACCTTCTGGCCAGGCGTGGCCAGAAGGCTTAAATAAACGGGCTGGGGTCGCTTGGGACTTCCGGCCCACACGAGTGCCACTAGATCACCTAGTCTGTGTGTGCTTATTTCTGCGCCCAGTCCAGGGCCCTTAGCTGGCAAAGTGCCCATCCCTACATTAGCCATCCGCGCCAACAGCCCAACGTGCAAGGTCACACAGCTGGTCTGCTGTGCACCCGTCTCTGAAGCGGCGGGGCGCTCTGGGGCCCGGACAGAGGGGTGCACCCACTCTCCCAGTCCAAGCCACCTCGAGGCCCAGCCTTCACTACAGCCGAATGTCCCCCAGAGCTGGCAGCGGCTCCTGCGGGACGCCCCCAGAGATGGACGGAGCGCGGGAGAACTCGCCAAGCTCCCCCCGCACTGTCAGATGCACACACCCCTACACCTCCCAGCCCATGAGTGAGGGCCAGGGGGAAATCCGATGCCCCAAGTCCATCCGAGCCCAGGAGGGAAATGGAGGGGTGGAGAAGGCCTGCGGTGTTGGGGCCCTGCCATGAAAGCGCCTAGGGCCTTGCACCGCCCTCTCTTCACTTCACCACGCACACAGCCCGCGCCACTCACTCGCGTCAACACTGCACTGAACCTTCGAGAGACTCCCGCAGATGGACTCCCGCCCTGCTCCTGTGCAGTGGGATGCCCGCTCTGTGCGACCCCACATCTGGCCCTATCCCCCCAGCGCCATATACTGCCACAAGGCACTACCCTCCTGAATAGCAGACTATCCCTCTGTTGTATTGTCACAACACCCTCCTAACGCTGTACGGCTCCTCTAGCCCCCCACCCCCACCCACTCACCTCACACAATGCAGCAGCAGCACCTCTCTCCTCTGTAACATTCCCATGAGAAAGAGGGTCCCGTGACACGCACCTGTGTTCAAATACCCACCACACTCAGCCAAATTCCTTTGCTTAAATTCATGGCTGGGCTGAGCCCAGTGTCCTAATCTGCTGCCCAGTAACTTCCCTGCCTATGCTCCCCTTACCCCCACCCTTTCCAGCCCGGGTTCTGCTCCCGCGGGTTGGCCTCCACTAAGGCCCCCGGTCCAGCCATATCCCCCTCCCTTTGGGGAGGTGGGGGCTAAACCAAGGGGCATTGAGTAGGCAAAGATGAGCACTGAGTAGCTCAAGATCTATAACTTCCGAAGCACGTGCGCTGGTAGTCACGACCTGTTTGTTCGTTTTTCATGTGAAATTCCTATCTAGGAATACAGTGCTGCAGAGTTTTCAGTCTCTTGTTTATTGTGAGATTTCTATATTAGTAGTGCAGTTATGAGCGACACCTTCGTGTCTCATGCTACAGCTTGATTGACTCTTTAATCTTGATGCCCAGCAAAGGTATTTTTTTTTCAGATTTATATAGCGCGAACACGACCCGAAGGTATTGGAGCGCTTTACATGAGCACCAGTTACGTTACACAAGGAGACATTCATTTTTGGTAGGCACGGGATGATTAAGTGATTTGTCCAGAATCACAGGATGCTGAGCCAATGCCGAGGCTCGAACCTGGTTCCCCAGCTCCAAAGTCAGCAGCTCCAGCCGTAAGGCTACATCCTCTCCCCAGGTATTGGTCTTATCAATAGTAGCCTTCGCTCTATGGTCATTGGTCAATGAATACCAAACAGAGGAACCGTTGCCAATTGTAGAAGGAATAACCTTAGCAGTACTAATCCCCAAGGGAGGTATGGATCTAGCAGTACTAGTCATCCTCCAGGGAGCTGTCTCTTGTCAAAGACCCCCATTGTTTTTTTCAGGCCCTTGCCAGCCCTGCAGACATGTTGTCAGCATTCTCTTTTACATGTAGTGCCCCCTTACGTAAGGTGACCAGATGTCCCGGATTTGCCCGGACAGTCCAGTGTTTTTGAGGACTGTCCCAGGGTCCCCACACTTTCATACCTGCCAACTCACACGGTGCCATCGTGTGTCACACGATTTCAGCTCCCTTCACACGCACACCCAGTCGGAACCCGAAATCACATGATGGCAGGGAAATCAAGCTGAAAACCAAACAGTAGATTTCTAGCTCGTTTTCGGAGGCTGTAAGCAGCCGATGTCCATTAAAAGGTGTGAAAACACCCCAGGTCATCGGCAACAGCCTTGTTGACCGTTGTATTTTTTTTTTTTTCTGGGAGGGGAGCTTGGTGAGGGGCAGAGTGCCTCTTAGATAGCATCTACAGATGCATGCCATGCTGTAACTATGTTCACATACCATGGCACCTAATTACATTCCCTTCATAGTGGAATGCAAAGCTTTTCGAGCACCACGTGCGTTTCATTTACTTTCCCGGTTGGGTTGCAACAGTACACCACCTGCTTCTGCCCGTGCTACATGCCCAGCGGCCGTATAGGTAGAACCAGGGTAATTTGTTGCTGCAGTACGCATGCATACGTAAAGCAAAACATGCATACGTAAAGCAAACAGGAAACAAGGCACCCACTAAGAGAACACATTCCCGGTGGGCCGAACCGCTCTATCAAGGTACTGGTCACCGTAGAATTGTCATCCAAGTGTATGTATGTTTGCCTTTCCCAAGTGAAGAATGTAATTTGATGCAGCAGCACGCCTACATAAACAGAGCATGACGTGTACCCATAGCAGCAATTCACACGCAGAAAACGAGTACAAAAAGAGGACATTTCATTTGTATAAAAATTTAATACGAGGCAGCGTGCACAGTAACAAAAAAAGAATGAAAAATCACCCAGTCTACTCAAAAAACTGAAAAGCACCTTCCACATGATGAACGCCATGTTGTATGAAGAGAATGTATCCTCGACCCGGCCCTTCTCAGCACATGGAAGCTCTTCAAGAAAGCACTACTCCCATCACATGCCGTGTCTGAGTCAGCAACTTGGCTTCAAAAGTAAGTTTAAAACAAGATTACTATGCTAATCCTCCCCAGCGCTTTGGTCATTGCGACCGACTGATGCAAATTATGTTATTAACTTACATCATGCTAATAACTAATCATCCTGGCAGACGTGGAAGGGCTCTTGCTAGAGGTACAAGTGAGGGGTAATTGCGCAATTCGCAGCTTACTAGTTTTTGAGGTGAGCTGTGAGGTCGGCGCAGGCTGGAGCCCGGTAACTGTTTGGGAGCGAGGGGGTGGCAGAGCAGAGAGAGTGGGAAGGAGGGGCGGGGGAAGAGCCGTTCTCCGTGTGGACTAGGGCCAGTCTATGGCCAGAGCAGTAACAAGCCTGCAGAGCAGGAAAATCAGGCACAGGAAGGGGGAAGGGACAGTGAGAAAAGATCAAAGTGAGGAGACCAGAGGGATCCCGCGGCCGCACGCAGTGAATAGCGAAAGCAAAGCAGCTGTACCTGAAGTTGTGGAAACTGGGCGCCGTGCTGAAACATGAAGCACGGCGCCTGAGCATTTATAGTTTAAGCCTGCAGGATAATGACACACGGCATGTAGAGGTTACACAGAAGGGGTTGCTGATGTAGATATGGGAGGCGGAAGGGTGTTAATGGAGTGCGCTCTGGTTGAGATGCTGGGCTTGTAGTGCAGGGAAGGGTAGCAGGAGAAAAAGAATTCTCCCAAAGAACAGATAAGCCCATAAAGCGAAAGAAAACTGTACTTGGCCGGTGCTCTTCAGCCTGCTACGGAAGTGACCTATCGTCTGCAGGATCCAGTCAGGAAGCAGCAAAGAAGAGCGACAATGGAATCTACCTATGGGAAGCAGCAGGTGGGAAAAATTTAGTTTTTCTGATCACAGCAGGTCTTGCAGACAGCGCATGCGCGCTAAAGCTCGACTTAAAAACAGTATCAAGCCAGAATCTCCAACCTTTTAGGATTAGTGCCCCAACAAATCTCCAAAAACGGGGCTGGCACACATAAAAATGCAATTATAACATGTATTTGTACCATAATCATAAAACATGCATATGTAACAATAAGCCAGAGTGTGATAATCCTTGCCTCCGTGTCGTTAATAGAATTGAACATTCTTATTGCATAAGGTAGAAATATTTTTATTCTGTCAGGACCGGAGGCTCAGATTATGCTCGTTTAAAGCTGTCCCACCACCACTGACGCAACATCAACAATAGACTTGTATTAAAAAGTCTTGATAGTTGACTCTGAAGACCAATCAGCCGCCCTAAGAATATCGTCTAAACAGGACCCCAAGGTAAAAGACTTGGATGCCATCGCTCCTCTAGCTGAGTGAGCATCAAACACGGAAGTATCAATACCTGCCTCCGCTAAGAGATAACGCATCCATCTGGCTAATGTGGCCGCTGCCACCGGTTTATAGGTTTCTGTAAGGCAATCGGAAGTTTCCCCTCCTCGGGTCTAACCTAAATTCGCTAGTACAAGCTTCGTATGCTTTCTAACATTGAACTATACATACATTTGCATTATCTGGAAATGCTGGGTAAGAACCTAATCTGGAGTTCGATTTTCTTTGTCTGGTAATGGAAAAAGAAACACGATCCGGAGAGAAAACTCTACCAGAGAGATCAAGGGCTCGCGCATCCGAAACCCTTTTACAAGAAATCAGGCAGAGTAACATTGTGAGTTTAGCCAACAACTGTTTGCAGGAAAAGTATTTATTGTCAGGCCAACGGTTAAGGAAATGGAGGACAATATTCACACCCCATAACACTGAATACTTAGATTGAATGGGATTGGCCATCCGAATAGCCCTGCATGAGTTTCCATACTACCGGGTGTTCTCTGACCAGTTTACCGTCAACTGGGAGATGTCGAGCCGAGATCGCCAACCTGAAGTTAATAACCAATTTGTAAGCTAACCTAGTCTGTCTGTCCCAAATGGGGGTCTGTCCCAAAGGGATCAGCACCCCATTTACTGCACCAACGACACCATTGTCTCCATGCCGAAGCATACGTTTGTGGGTGCAAGCAGACCAGGCTTGTCTGATGTACTCAGCCACTTTTTTCAAAATGCTTGGCAAGCTCCATTTTTCCCACAATTCTTCCATGCTACTAGTGAGAGGTGTCCCGAGAGGATCAGAGGATGAGTACGGCCCACTTGGTCCAGCAATAGGTTCCGACAGACCGGGATCAGCACTGGAAGGGCACAGGACTACTAGAATCACCGGAAACTAAAGTTGTGCTTTCCAAAGCAGAGTCACAAGAACTATCTCCACTTTCTGACACCGCACTTGTGAAAGAACCCTTGGGATCATTTCAAATGGAGGAAATGCATAGCCCATTAAGGGAGACCAGTCCTTGATAGACGCATCCGTTGCTTGTGCCTCCGGATCTGGGCGGCAACTGAAGAAGACAGGGATCTGGCAATAGAGGCAAACAGATCCACACTGCATGGCCCCAACAGGTGATTGAAAGCGAAATAGATCTTCGGGTAAAGTTTCCAATCGCTGAAATCCCAGAGATATTGAGAATGGCAATCCACTATTGTGTTTCATTTACCTGGGAGATATTCCGCTATAACCAAAATCTGGTGACTAAGACAAAAATACCAAAAGCCTTTGTCAATTTCCGCTAGGAGAGAAGACTTTGTCCCACCTAGTTTGTTGGCATACGGCATGGCTGAGATATTGTCCATCTTCAGCAAGATGCAGTAGTCCGTCTCTGAGGGGGAAAGCCTCATGATCGCAAAGTTGTCCATCTTCAGCAGTATGCAGTAGTCCATCTTTGAGGGGAAAAGACTCTTGATCGCAAAGGAACCTGCTAGAAGCTCCAGACAATTGATATGTAGGCTCAATTTCGATTCCAACCATCGGCCTCCTGTGGAAATGTCTCGCTCCCCAGCCCCATTGGCTGGTATCTGATTCTATAACTATCTCAGGGGAATTGCCAAAGATCGCTTTGCCATTCCAGAACTCCATGTGGTTGAGCCACTATGCCATTTCCGGTTTGGCTTCTTCCGTCAAACCGACTTGATCTGAGTAATGAGCCCCTTTCGCAGATGTTGAATCTTGAATCTTTGGAGAGCCCTGTAGCAAAGGAGAGCCGGAAAGGTGACTTAAATTGAGGAAGCCAGAAGGCCCACGATCCGGGCCACAGACCTCAACGATATTGTCGGGCTGCACATTGCAGACCTCAGCTCTCTCTTGAGTATCTGAATCTTCTGAGGGGGACGGATAAGTTGAGATAGGACAGAGTCTATCTGAAAACCCAGAAAAGCCATGCACTGAGAGGGGCTCAGGATCGACTACTGTGCGTTTATTATGAAACCTAGGTATTGTAAGACCTGAATCATCCAGGTGACAAAGCACTGTCTGACAGTTCGGCGCTAACAGAATGAGATTGTCGAGGTAAATGATCAAGCGCACTCCCCTCGCTTGCAGGGATTCTACCACTAGCCTCATAATTTTGGTGAAACACCAAGAAGCAGAGGAAATTCCAAAGGGCAGGACTTTGAATTCGAAGCAACGGCCATGCCATATGAATTGCAGGATTCGCCGATGCGGATGAAAGATGGGAATTGTCAAATAAGGGGTTTTCAGTGCCAGCTGGACCATCTAGTCGCCTTTCGAAGAATATCTAAAAGAAGATGGATTCCATCCATCTTGAAGTACCTGTAGATAATCCAGACATTGAAATCCTTCAAATTCAGAACTAGATGAATACCCCCCCCCCCTTTCTTCTCTACAAAGAAGATGGTACTGATAAAGAATTGGGGTGAGGGACGGAAGTGCAAATTGCATCTTTCTCTAAGAGTACCTGAATTTCTGAGGAGATGAACATCTGCTCACTTTGGGAAAATACATCTCTTGGGACGGCAGTGTCTGTCGAGGAGTGTTTCAGAATTCTAGTTTATATCCCTGAACCAACTCGAGGTCCCATAGATTCTGCATTAAAATCTGACAGTTGTAACGTACACCACACTACATCATTGTCTGTACATGTGCTCAGTTGGACTTCCTAAAATATATAGGACCTGGAACTGTCTGCGCCATGTTTTTATTATTATATATGCAAGTTTTGCAGTTAATAATGCACACATACTTTGGTACATCCGAGCCGGATCCCTGTGACCCCCTGTGTTGTCCTCTGTGGAAGCAGTTCCTGCCACCGCGGGCACAGGAGGGGTAGAACGTGGTGCTGGAGGCAGAGTCCGGCCATCCTCCACAACCATGGGGAGAGTACTCTTGTTGAAAGCTTTGGTAGAATCCACGACATGATGAAGGCCCCCTGAATCGCCCGGCCCTGACAAAAGGGTCTACCTGGAGAATATTTTTTTAGAGAAAGTTGTGCATTGTCTAGAGTACTATAGGTGGATACGAACTTGGCCAGATCTTTTACGAATGGTCCACCAATAAGGAGACCTTGGGCCACAGGACCGGCCTCGGATGCGGTTAGTTCTTTCAGCTTAGGGTCAATCTGCATCAAAATAGGCATTCTGCGTTCTGTTGATATAGTACAATTAGCGTTCCCTAATTGACATACGGCTCGCTGGGCCCAGCCAACAAGAACATGTGGGTCTATGGGGGTAGACTATTCCTTCGCCTGAAAGGCAAGCTCAAGATTTTTAGTTAGGGCCGGGTACCTGAAATATCGAGTAATTTGTCTTGGCAATTGTGCCAAGCCATGTCCATACCTTTCTTGGGGCCCTTTGAATATTTTTTCTTGAAAGTGACCATTGTAGGGTCCACTGTAACCTTGTCAGTGAGGTTCGGTCTGGGACATTCTGAGCGGAGACGGGTATGGACCTCCTTCTCGAAGCCCTGTCTGATATGGGCTTGTACGTAATCCGCCACCTTTTGTGGGGGAAGCCAGCCGGATGATCGTGAAGTGAATGAAAAAAGGGTTTTTCTATTGCCCCTTGTTAGAAATGGGATTTCTGGTTGGCTAGGTCATGCGCCTAAGCCAGGCAGAAAACACCACTCTAGTCAGGGCAAGGGAGTTACACACTGAAGATAACCCCTGCTCACCCCCTTGGTAGCTTGGCAGAGCAGTCAGGCTTATCCCAGAGGCTATGTGTAAAGCGTTTGCGCAACACACTCACACAGCAACGACACACTAGGCACACCACAAAAGAAACTCCACACAAGGTTATATAAAAATAGCCTTTCTATTATCCATAAAACACATTAGAACATATCACGAAGTACAGTGAAAAGAAAGCAACAAAAAGAAGGCAAAAATTAGAACATATCACATATATACACTGTGCCACCAGGCACTTGTCATGTATTTACAGGTATTTGCATAAATCATTAGGCCAATCGGGCCACTGTCATAACATCACAGCTCACAGTTAGTGAAGACAACCAGTAACTACTGGTAAGGGTGCGCCTAGCACACCACATTAGGCATAGTGCACCACAGTAAACACTGGTCATAGTACACATATAAACCCCAATGTGCCACAAATCATATCAACCCCTTTACCCATAGGCAATGGTTAGAACATCCTGGGTAGGGCAATACAGTAAATTTGTTGCAGCTGATATCAAACATTGTGGAACCCATAGGCATCACCAGGTTCACGGAGCTTGATCCGCAATGTGTAAGGGCAAATGGATGCCACAATCCCGTAGTTCCCCAAAGTACCGGGAATCCTCCTGGCTGTGCAGGTACTCCCCCCGCAGGGGTGGCAGGGATCCCTTTGACCCCTCCTACCAATAGGAGGCTTCCAACTAGCCCGTAGATGCAACCGGGAATGCCGCAGACTTTGGGCCAGCCCTCCCAAAACGTGATTGGGTGGAGACCTGGCACCCGGCTGTACGGAGTGCAAAATGAAAGACAAATAATGACCCCCTGTAGGTCCGCAACGGGACCTCGGCCCACAGACACTGGCCCAACTACAGGCGTGGCAGCCCGTCCGGAGCCCTCCTAGGCCCCGCGACGGCTATAGTGAATGTGCCCGTAGGCGGCCTCAAATTAGTGCAGCAGAATGACGGGCAGGCCACAGGAGGACTTCGGTGTGGCCTCGCCGGGCCTGGCAGACATAGAGAAACGTCCCCACTCTCCTGGGCTAACCGATCAGGAAAACACACGGGGCCCTCCTCGTTGTCTCGGGGCCTGGGAGACGCTACTCCCTCCTGTTGAGCGCCCATCAGCTTCCTCCTTCCCGGGGGAGCTCCGCCCACAGTCAGGCTTTCTTTGCCTGACTTCCGGTTTGCGGCGCGGCTGCTCTCGCCGCGTTTAAAGTAGGAGCCCACTTCTCAGGCTCTGGTTAATGAAATTAAAGGTGCCCACACACCCTCTTGGTGGGCAGACACAGCATGGAAGGGCGCAGTGCAGTGGAAGCGCTCCACACGCTGCACTGCCCACGGCTACAGGACAACGAGGAGAAAATGAAGCGCTCAGCCTATCTCCCCCTTCCAGGCACAACCATGGAGCAGGCAGAGCTCTTTCCCCGGGATCCACAAGGGCAGAGCTGGGCACAGGCAGGCCAACACATAGGGTCTCCCAGCAGAGGCCAGCCCCTCCAACTCACCTCAGGCCAGGGGCGGTCTCTTTATATGGGCATGGGGGCTGCGCCCCTCCCACATTTTCTGTTTTCTATTTTTTTTTGTAAAATATCAAATGTCCCTCTGACCCTCGCTCAATGCAAGGATCAGGCAGCGCCAGGGAACTGTTTGACAGGCACGTGCAATAAAGCGCATGTGCCGTGTCGCATATTATTCAGGGCTTGCCTTCTTCCAGCCCTGGCCTACTTCACCTTTTAGGACTGTAGGGCCACTCCCCTCCGTGACATGTGCACCCTCGCTGATTGAATGCACCCTGGGCGCTTTAGGTTTAACAGCCCTGTGCTGCCCAAGGCTGTATGTCACTCAGCGAGGGTGCACCTCCCAACTCGTCACAGGCTGGGGTGGGATCTGCTGATCCCACCCCAGCCTGTGACGAGTTGGGATAGAGGGAAGGAGAGAAGTCAGGAGGGCAAACCAGGGTGCGTGCAACAAGCATCATTAGTGATGCCTGGTCGCACATTTTAAACAAATTAGTATGCTTATGCTGGTGTTTGTCATGCTGTTACGCAGGCCTGGATTTACCCTAAACCATTCCTTCGGTGAGTAATGTTGCTGGTTTTCATGTAAAGCTCTCTAATGCCTTCAGTTCGATTTCGCACTACATAAAACTAAAACTAAAAATAGAGTACTCCTCTGCAAATGCCCTGATAACTTCATTTTGAGTGGCTGGGGGCTGGTGGGGGCTTGCAGCGAGGCCTCAGGGCAGTGAATGGTGTTTTCAAACAAGCCGTTATCCATGTCAGCCTTACACCTTTTAAAGCAGTGGGTGCGAGAGGGAACATACTGGGCAAGGAAAATGGAGAGAAGGGAGAGGCATGTTGATGGAGAAGAAAAGGAATGCAATTAGCTAGTAGGGAGAGGCGTGGGCATATAGAGAAAGAGAGGTATAGAGGAAGGGAAGGAACAAAAGAGAAGAGCGTAAAGGACACAGAAGAAGGAAGGTGGCCCTGCCTCCTAAACCCTTTTCAATCATACCAGCATTAATCCCATAACTCCTTTCTCTTTATATATCCCATGTCCATTTGTACCCATCTGCTAATACCAGCCACTGAGTAGCATGGCAGAGGGAGGGTCACTGCACTACACAAGGGTAACAATATGTGCACTGCACTGATGACCCAGGCATGGCCCCTCACAAAGAAAGGTAATTGTGCGGATTTACGATCAATTTCATTTATACATTGTGCTAAAATATGCACTACTTTACTCCATTAAAAAATATATATATTCTCAGCAGAAGATTTCCCATGAGCCTCCCTTGTAGCAGTCATGCTCACTTGGTGCGCTTCCTCGCACAGTATAATTCAGGACTTGGTCTTGCGCCACACCAATTTCAAAGTTCACCAGCCGCCATTGCCTCAGGCAGCAGCTGGGTCCCACGGCGGTTCCTCCTGGCAGACTGCAGTCCATGCAGTGTGCTCTCCCAAGTTCCAGAAGTTCAGTAAGTTCAATCAGACATGGGGTCACAGCCCCAATATTTATACTGTACAAAGTCTTTGTTCTGCCCTGGTACAGGGCCCTGGACCCAGTCCAAACCAGTTCTGGGGGGCACTGAAAATTAGCCTTACAGTGTCCAACATTCCCCATTGTAAGTGTAAGCCCTGGCCCCAGACACACCACAGGAGGGCGGAGCCGTCATTGTAGAAGGCAGGCACAGCCCTATTCAGGTGCAGGTTCTACTCCCACCACTCCAAATGCAGATCAGGCCTATTCAGCCTAGCGCTGACTCACCCAGACTCTCTGGAGCCACTGCACCTCTCCAGCCCCTGTCACTCCAAGGCCAGACAGTCAATATACAACAGGCAGGCACAAAGACACTTAGCACACAGAAATACCTACTTCTAAAAGTGGCATTTCTAAAATAGTGATAATAAATCCACGAACACCAGTACGCAGCATTTATCACCACTATTACAAACATACCAAACTTGATCACGCTCCCCCTCTCATGTCGGGAATTACCACTGAAGCACATATCAGGGAATCCCCAATGCATTCCTATGAGAGGGCAGCCTCACAGCAGTGAGAAACCAAATAGACTGTTTGTCACTACCAGGACATGCCACACAGTTAAGGCACATGTCCTACCTTTTACCTACACTGCACCCTGCCTATTGGGCTAGCTAGGGCCTACCTTAGGGGTGACTGATATGTAGTAAAAGGGGAGTTACAGACGTGGCAACCACTTTATGTACCACGTTACAGCGGCAGTAAACTGCGCGTGCAGGCCCTGCAATGGCAGAGGCCTGAGACAGGTTTGAAAGGCTACTTTGGTGGGTGGCGCAAGCAGCGCTGCAAACCCACCAGTAGCATTTAATTTACTGGCCCTGGGTATATGAGATACCACTGTACAAGGGTCTGATAGGTAAATTAAATATGCCAAACAGATGTAGACCAATCTTACCAAGTTTATCATAGAGAGCACATGAACTTTAGCACTGAACAGCAGTGATAAAGTGCCCAGAGTCCTAAAACCACCAACAACAGGTCAGAAAAAATACTGGAGGAAGGCACAAAGTTCTGGGATGACCCTGCAAAAAGGGGCAAGTCCAACACTCCTTCTCTAGGTATTCACCTCTTCAGAGAACACTATGGGAGATGGTCTTAGTGGTTGAATCGGGGTATACCAGAAATCTATTCAGACCCCTGAACTGTCTGAAAGGCCCAAGCATCTGAGGATATCTCCTGCCACTTGTGGAGATACTCTGTTGTTCTGCCCCCCACTTAGAATAATGGATCTATTCTTGTAGAATTTGGGGCATCTCTTCTGGTGCAGACTCAGCCGAAGGGCGAGTCTGACCTTTTGGTAACTAGGTTCTCAGGGGGCCCTGATTAAAGGCACGGTGGACGAGCATCTCCGTCCATGCCATACCCAGCCAATAACCTTGGGGGGGAGGGGGGTGGGGGGAGACCTACTTCAGGGAGGTCTGTATCTTGTTTAACACCGTAAAGGCTTGGACAAACTTTGACAAGTCTTTCACAAATTCCTCTCCAAATAAATTACCCTTAGCCTCGGGTACCGCCTCCAAAGAGGCTTATTTCCCCAGTTTGTGATCCAACCTTAATAAAATATATTACCTATGCTATGTATACCATGCGCTGCTGGAGTTACCCAACATGCACATCACTCATTGAGTCCAACCAAAGTGTACCTCTGGGTCTATCTTGTCACCTGACTCCTAGGCCGTTTCGGCCATCTTAATGATTTTAATGAGATGGCCCTGCCACGTAAAAGAAAGTTTGTTGTGGCATGCTTGCTCCTTTTGGGGTCCCTGATGAGCTGTCCAAGGAAGGTCATCATCGTGTAGTCAAGCTCTGGAGTGGCGGTAACCTTACCCTCAGTGGAGCATTCAACCCTCAATCTATACCTGACAGCCTTATCCACGGGCTGACACAATCTGTGCTTCAGTAGAATGCCTCCTCTGTGAACTGCGAGGGTGACTAATATCCTTGGGATTAAAGAGGTCTTTGTACTGATCCTGGTCTTTGGGGGAGATTGCTGACTCACTTTGCGGCACCCGAAGGATGCTAATCTCTTGATTTCTTAGATTCCTAATCTGCATCATTGATGTGGGGGATCCATATTCTCTTGGTCCTGCTCTGGAAGTTTATTGAAGACACTATGCCTGCCTTGAGTACACAGGCTGGTAGCTCCTGCCCCCTTTTCAGTATGGTCAGCATAGGTTGATCGTAGGAGCACCGCAATTTTTCAAAAGATTCTGTCTATTTTGTGGGCTCCCTAGAACCTGGGTCCCCACTGTGGGCCCACCTGCATCTATTAAATGTGTCTGAGCAGTGTCACTCTGCGAGCCCCTTGGGGTCATGGCAGAAGTGCCTTAGAATTTTTCCAAGGCCTTAGACAGCCTGTTTCCACAGATTTGTTAACTGCCAAGTCAACCAGTAAAGCCAGGTCAGGGTCCATCCCACAGTATTGTGAGACTATGGGCCATATCTACAAAGCATTTTTGCTGTCCGATCCCGACTGCAAAAATGCTTTTACATATGTTCAAAGCACAAATTGCAATTCAGTAACACGTCACCGATTTACAATTTGTGTTTTCGATTTGGTATTTGGAAGGGGCACATTTTGGGCGTCCCCTCCAAATACCAAATCTGTATGGGATGTTTTAATGTTTTGCGACCGAGTTCCAGTAGCAAAACATTAATACTTTACCGACTCCTTGAAGGCGGTGGTAAACCATTCAAAATGGGAAGGGCTCCAATGGAACCCCTTCCCTTTTCAGAATGGAAAAATAATATTTTTTAAGAGCAGGCAGTGGTCCCACAGACCACTGTCTACTCTTAAAAGATGAAACTTCAAAGTTTTCTTTTCTTTTTTTAAACGCATCCCATTTTCAAATCACTGACATAATACCAATGAATACAATCTCAAAAAGCAAAAATACCAGAAAATAAATATTGTTAACAAAAATATTGCCTTCCTATACTCACCTTATAAAATCACAAATATCGAGAACACAAAAATTGTTTAAAATATACATTTTTACTTATATCGAAAATACAAATATCGGAAACAAAAATATCGTCACCTTTTAATAAACATATAATATGTCAAAAATATTGATTCACACAATACCGGCTACAAGAATATTGCCAAAATAATTACATTATAATTATTAAATATAATAAAAGCACTTTTAACATGAAACAATTATTTAAAATAAACATAAAACATTAAATACACATGTTTAAATTATAAATAAATATATTACATCACCAAAATATTTTCAATTTACCCCAATAAAATATACAACTAAATTCATAAAAATATAACCAAAATAAATATTTGCATTAGCTACAAACATTTATTCAACAACCAAAATATCAATGAATATATATATAGATGAAGTTATATTCCAAACTATCGAACTATATATCAAACTTTATAAATAAAGCACAAATTTGCATTTACATAAGGACTTAACTGATAAAAGCATTTCAAACTAAAACTAGACTAACCAATAAAATCAGCCTATAAACAACCAGAGCCAATAAAATCAGACAAACAATTAAATCAAGCTGTAAAAGGCACACACATTTTATTAACTAAATACTATAAAAAGGACAAATGCTGCAAGATGAGGAAACTCTTCCAGATTCTCTGACCAGACCCTGAAAGAAGAAACATATACATCTCTACAACTACCTAACCAAGTAAGTAAAACTTACATTTAAACAAAAACTTACTTGTAAATAAACTTAAACATGTAAAATATCAAATATTTAACAAAACATTCTCCAACTTCTATCTCTTTACAAGTACTTCATTAAAGAAAACACTATAACTTTGAAAAGTGATAAGCTGCTAGAAAAAAACAACTATCACAAATCTACAAATAGATATCATAAAGTAAGTATACATAAATTATTAAAAAATATAAACTCACCCCAATAGCAAGTAAAAATAAACCTACCAACCTCAACAGACTACCAACAAACAAACATTTTAAATTAAACTGATGCTTTGTTTTCCTTCCAACAGAAAAGAAAGCACCTGCTGCACATTAGAACACCCCTAACAGAAAAGCTGCAAAATAGTGTGAAACATCTAAAAAGAACATACATGTAAGTATTAAAAATAGAAGTAGTTGCATAATTACATAAATGTAATTAACAAACTTATTGACATTAAAAAACTTTATACTATGACTCTACTTTCAGATGCAATGACAGAGAGAGCCAAATATATAACATTCAAGAAAGGAAAGCAATTACTAGGTCATATGGACTACACCTACAACCAAGAAAGTGCATCGACAGAAAATGTGAGTTATAAATGTACCAAATATTATTCTAATGCATGCTATGGGAGGATTACTATAAAAGATGATGTTGTAATTAATGTAAGAGAACAAAACCACCCCCGGATGTGACAGAAATAGAAGAGAGGTATTCAAGGGCTTAAGAGAGGCCAGCACTAGCTCCCGGGAACCCACAACTCAAATCCTAAAAGATATACTACCTAAAGTCCCTGAACACATCACAGGCTAACTACCACCTATACCCAATTTAAAACGTTTAATTGCATGAACTTAAAAGGCCCCCAGTGATACTCCTCTTACCCCTAGAATATACCAAGACATAGAAATACCTGAACATTTAAAAATGACACATAATGAGAAACCTTTCCTTTTATATGACAACCTAAACAATGATAAATTAATCCTAATATTCTCTACAGCACGTAACTTACTAAAACTAAGCCATTGTCAAACATGGATAATGGATGGGACCTTGAAAATGTGTCCCAAACCATTCACTCAAATATACACCATACATGGTGAATATAAAAACACACATATGCCTTTTATATATGCCCTACTACCAAATAAACAAATCAGCACTTACTACGACCTCTTAAGCAACATTAAACATAAAACAAATAACTATTACCCACATAAAATAATCATAGACTTTGAACAAGCCATGATTCAAACCATTTCAAAAATGTACCTCCACACAGCCATACAGGGCTGTTACTATCATTTCAATCAAAGCATATGGAGACACCTCCAACAATCTGCACTAATGTAAAATATGTTACAAACAGCCATCTGCCTTTGAAATAAATAAAATGATATGCTAGCCTACGCCCCTGTCTCAGTGGTAGCTACACCTCTACAAGCAAAATGAAGTCAAACTAAGCCCCCTAATGGATTATTTCAAAGACACTTGGGTTAGCAGATTGCATCGCTCCGGACACAGACGCCAACCCCAATTCCAAGTAAGATGGTGGAATGTCTATGCCAACACCTTTCCACAGGAAGCCAAAGCAAACAATGCAGTGGAGGGATGGCACAATGCCTTCCAAACGACACTAGGCAGAACCCAACCTGCACTCTATGGGCCCGATTCACAAAGGTAAACTTAGACTTTTGGTCTAAACTTAGACCAACCATCTAAGTTTATCACTTTGGGAATTCACAAAGAGCATTTACGAGTACTATCTTTATGTCCACACTCGGGGCGGGAATCCACCCTGAGTGTAGACATAGAAATAGTACTTGTAAATGCCCTGTGTGAATTTCCAAAGTCATAAACTTACCTCTGTGAATGGGGTCCTATAAATTTATAGAATCTTTACAGAAAGAGCAAAGCTATCAACAACTATGAATGGAGCCATGTGTTAGCCAAATTGCACATAAACTTACCAAACAAACCAGAAGAATGTACGGCATGCTACAATTTAAAGTGAAACTCTTCATAAAAAAAAAGGAGTAGATTACTTAGAAATAATAGCCAAAGGCATATTATAAAATAAATTGTAACCTACAAAAGTCCTAAAAAAACTGTCACAAAATCTATACCAACATCACAAATCATTTTTATATGAATAATAAACATAATATTTGATTACATCATTAACATTAAATACAACTCCAATGTTGAATAAGACTGAGATAATAAAATGATATATAAATTAATTACATGAAAAATGTAATCCTCACCAACCAAAAAGCTCAAAGAACAAACTCAATCCATCACATAAAATAAATCCAACACATAAACCACACATTTCCAAATGACAATCACATAATATTTACACAAACAATAAAATATAACATTTCCCACCCAAAATAAATATGACTTACTGTTCTGTAGCAACAGATCTTCTTCTGTATCCACGTAGTCAATATTAATAATTCACCAAAAGTGGGAAAAATATTTTTCGAAAAGCCACTCAAAAAATGCTAAAATAAAACAAATCCAATAGACATCTCAAAGCATTCCACAGTACCTAAGAACCATAAAAACCCCTAAGAAAAGTGGTAAAAAATATATTTAAAAATCTCACCACCCTTATGCCATAACAACCAAATATCTTGCTGCTAAAAAAATATAAATCCATTATTTTATATATTAATACAACTAAAAAGATAAATGTCGATAATTTCATAATTAATAAATTATCTTACTAAAAACCCAAATAAAAAAATTGCTAAACGTATAGAGTCAAACACACTACAATAAATTACATACAAATGAACACTTGCAAATGATTTTACATACAACGATATATTCTAAATCGATATTTATACGGAAGTATGCAACACACTTGTGTTAGTGCTTTATCATGTTCCTTTCGTGTGGCCCCAAAAACTAATATATAATCACTGTAATTGAAAGCATTTGTGACTGGCTGTATTATGCAACAAATGAGATCCTGTAAGAGTTCTGCAGCTGATGACACTCTGAAACTTAGCCTTTTAAATCTAAATAAACCAACATGTGTCAAAAAGGTAGTAATGTACCTGCAATTTTTTCCAGTTCGTGTTGGTGATACCCTTTGGTCAAATCAAGGCAGGAAAAGACTTGTCATGTCATGTCAGCAATGTGCGGACCTAGATGTTGTTCTCTTTCAATCGCCTTGTTCGCCTGGCGCATATAAACGCAGATGCGCATGCTCCTCCACCATCCTTCTTCGGCACTACCACTATGGGTGATTCCCAGGAGCAGCTCCTCAGCTCAAGCGGAGGAGCGTTACCCCACATGAATTCACCACAAAGCCCCGGAGATGAAAAATAAAATGGTAATTTTTTACCATTTTATTTTTCATCCCCCGTCCCGAACAGAGCATCAGGACGGGGGCTGGGCTGCTGCTGAGTGACACAAGCATGTCACTCAGCACTGAGGAGGGTGGGCTGGTATGGCACTGTTTTAAATGCGCATGTCTTTTTGGCCGACTCTCTTGAGATGGCCAGTCATACATGTGCAGTTAAAACATCTCTAACCCAGCTGTCTTAAGACAGCTGGATTAGAGAAAGCCAAAGCCTCTAGAACGCTGTGGAGCACCGAGTGAGGCCGCTCCCACCAATCCTAGCACTGCTCTGATGCTAGTGAGAGCAGTGCTAGGACTGGTGAATGGAGTTGCAGCATCCTGTTCCTGTGGGTGTCACGTTGGTGAAAGAAGAGCTCCAGAGCCGAGGACGGCGTGTTTGGTAAGTCTTAAATTTTTGTATTTAATTATGCGTGCACGCGCGGCCCTTCACCACTTCCCCGTAGATGCCAGCCGCCACTGGTGATGGACCAGTGGATTGCTCGATGATGTGCTTTAATAGTGTCTCAACTTCTTTCTCAACAGCCTCTTGTAAATGAAATGCAATTCTACGATTTCGTTGAGCAACAGGATGGATGTCCAGATTTATGTGAAGTTGCACTTCCATGGTTTTAAGTCTTCCTAGTCCATGAAACAAGGAAGCAAACTGATTCACTTTCTCATGATAGGCATTGACATTGTAGTTTAAAGAAATCAGCTCCATGTTAGCAGCAGTACTGAGTAAACATGCACTCGATGAAGTGCCTTGCAGGACATGAATTGGTACTTGTACTTTCGTCTTTTTATGCTTCACAGTTTTTATGAATGAACCTTGACTTTGCAGTGGCGTCGAAGCAGCCCAAGTATGCACTTTAGTTTTCAATGGGGTTAAACGGGGCACTGGAGACAGTTCATTGTACTTTTCCACTACTTTGGGGCCGATTCCGATTCGGGCCGGAAATCTCTCCGACCGAGCCGGACCCGGAGAGAATTCCGACCGAATCGGACCCTAGCAGTCCGACCGAACGAGTACGATGCGCACGCATGCTATCGGACTCGAGTCGGTCGGACTCCCATTGAAGTCAATGGGAGCCTGTCGTACAACGCGTACGCGGGCTCCCATTGACTCAATGGGTGCGAGGCGAACAAGGGCGCCCCCTACAGCGGGTACGCGTCCATGCGCATCGCGGCGTACATGCAAAGGGTCCCCCCTGTGTGCGACTCGCGCGCCTACGCATACAGGGGGGTCCGACGCGGACCCCCAAAGTCCGGCTCCGACAGCTTTTTCGAGCCGGACGGCGCGAGTCGGTCGGACTGCTCGCGGCGCGCATCGTACTTACCCGGCTGGGAAACGTCTCCATAGCGCGGTGCGAGTCGTGTCCATGCGAGTCGGTCGGAGCGTGTTGAAGCCGCGTTCGAGTCGGTCGGCGATTTCGCGGGTGCTTGCATCGTACTCGCTCGGCCGGACCCGCGTACAATTCGGTCGGGAAACAGGGCTCCGAATCGGATCCGGTGAATCCGAATCCGATTCGGAGCACTACCGGCCGAGATCGGAATCGGCCCCATAATGTTTATCGATGCACCACTGTCTATGATAAAAGGTATGGAACACCCATTCACTTTCATTGTGATTTTGGGACAGTGTCCGCGTGAATTTTGCACTTTCTCTTGTCGACCTAACTTTAACCGGCATTCTTCCATGCAAGAAGCTAATACTATGTGCGCACGTCCTCCTGCGGACAACATTGACCTTGCACACCCATCTTCCTCACTGTCACGTGACAATGACAGTGACAAACTTTTAGACAAGGAATTTGATGACAATCGATGTCGTTCAGTTTCTACTTGCCTCAACTGATGTTGCCACTTGGCCCTGTGGGTATTGTTGGAACTTTCTGGCATCCATTTTGTTTTCTCGACTTGACGCACTTGATCTTTCCTCCATTTTGCTTTCTCAACGTGACACACTTGATCTTTCCCTCGCTTTGCAAACCATTACAAAATGGTTCTCTTTCCCGCAGCCTTTGCATATCTGTCCAATGACGGGACATTTACCTTCATGTGGAAAGGAAAATCCACATCGGAAACACAACTTCTTTTTCTTTGGAGACATTACTTTATGGCCTTCTACCTTACTTACTTTTCACACTCAGTGCTGATTAATTTTGAGCTGTTCCAGCCTCCATAATACCTGCTTGTCTGTCAGCTATTTCTTCAACTCTAGCAGCCATGAGTACTCTCTCCAAACTGATTGTTTCTTTCAGCATTCATCGTCTGAAGGAATCGGAGACACAGCCATCTATTACTCTGAGACACATGGCCTCTTCATTGTTGAACTTGCAATGCTTAATGAGCGAATCAAGTCTTTCTACAAACTCATCCATTGTTTTACCAGCTTTCTGCCTTTTTTGGTTGAAAATGTACCTTTCATAGTGGGCATTTGGCATTGGATTGAACTTGGTGTTCAGCACCTCTTTGATTCAACGGTATGTCACTTCACCACCGGGTGATATTTTCTTTATCACTTCTTTTACTCCTTTACCTGCCAATTTCTTCAGATATTTAAAGATCTTTTTGTCATTTACTTCTTGCAGCGCATCAATGAAAACACTGAAAGTTTCAATCCAGGCAGGCCATCTGTCGCCAACATTTTGCTTTTTTGGTGGTATCGAAGGGAGGTGGTGGTTTCAGGAATGTAGCAGCATCATAACCAGTTATGGCCCTTACTGACAAGAGTATATGCTATTCACCTGGACTTGCTTCATTCATACCATCTGTATCAGCCTTATTGCAAGTTTGGCAGTCCGTGTTATGCCTTATTAAGATTGTTAAAAAAAGTTTTTGAGACTGCTTCCTTTCCAGGCACAGCATACAGTAGTCCATGCTGTAATTAACGTCACTCATAGATTATACTAATATCCTGTACCTGCGTCTGCCTGACTATCTGTTCAAGTGATTGCAGATTGTTCAAAATGCAGCAGCTAGATTACTCTTAAAAGTGCCTAGGCATCTGTCAATTGCTCCCCATATGAAGGAGCTCCAATGCCTAACTGTTAAGGAGAGAATCCAATTTAAAGCACTAGTCTTGGCTTACAGAGCTTTCTATGGCACAGGCCTCTACCATCTTTCGATGAAGCTACAGCATTATCATCTATCTAGAGTCCTCCGTTTGTCTGACGCCAACCTACTATCAGTGCTGAGGATAAACAAAAAATAGATTTGGAGGGGCGTAATTCTACTATTTTGCTGCTCAAGCATGGAACTGCTGCAAGATAAGGGGGGAATATCTCATTAGGAATTCTGTGAAAACTTGTTTTTTCGATCAGGCCTTTTGAGGGCTTTACTTAGTGGATGGGGTGAATTGTTGCAGTTTATATAGTGCCAGAACCCTGTGATGAGTAGCTGTTGCACTTTATAAATTCTATGTCAGGACTGGAGGCGAGGATTATGCATATCTTTCTTCAATCTTTATTAATAGCAAGTTCAAAGGTAAAATAAAACAACACCTTTACAATACTACAACTCCCATAAACCATAGGGAGTAACCATGGTAACTAATAGTCCAATCCAGTAACAGTCCAATGGTCTATAAATCCCATAATGTAACGTAGTCCTTCCTCTTTCTTCATTCTACTCCGTCAGTTAAGTCACCTTACTTTTCCTTCCTGACCTTGTTAGTGGGAGAGTGGTACTTTTCTGGTGCTTTGTTATTATAATGTTGGCTTGCTTTGTTGCCTTGGTATCTGCTAGCTTAGCAACTGTTTTTTTCACCTTGCCTGCTCGCCTCAGGCTCCCCGCGCAGCAGGCAAACCGCACAAGCGTGTCTCTTGTGTACCGCACGGGTGCACTAGGTGGTGCTCTTTCGCGCCTCCCAACACACTCTTCGCGCTGCGGAGCGGCTTGACAGTGCTCCTTCAGCTGCATCGTGCTGAAGAGAGGATTAGCGGTCTCCCGCTGTGTGCCTCCTCTCCCCAACCCTCGCCTGACACCGCGGAAGCCGTTAAGCTGAATGGGCTTAGCCCATAAAAGATATCATTGTGTGTGGCAGACCGCGAGTGCCGCTCAGAGACTGATAAAATCCCTAAGGCTCTTCCCTGAATATTAAGCCACTTTAGAGCACCGGCGAGGGGGCTGCCCGCTTATACCATTTTAGGGCGGTTTTTTTCTTGGTGTTCTCACCCTTTAAAAATCATGCTGCCACAAAGGGACCACGACTATGCTCCCTCTTGCACCTCTGAGGAGGTTTTTCCCCCCCCCCATCGATACATTCCTGCAGAGGTGGACAAGTTCCTTACTCAGGCTATCTCCCAGGCGCTTGCCCCTCTGCAGGAAAGCGTCACCAAGCTGTCAGCCCATGTGTACAAGGGCACTGGTATACTGGGGGATAGGGGGCTGGGCCTAGTGGGGTGACCTCGGTTCCCACACGCAAGGCCGGCAAACGTGATGCGGGGCACCTAGAAGGCTTTAGCTGCCTGGCTGAAGTCTTCCATAAGAGTGCGCGCACATTAATAGATGCACCTTACCGGGAGGAGGAAACACCCGGGATAATGAGCAACGAAGTCGCAACGGACTTTGACCCCGAGGAGGGGTTCCCCAATTTGGGGGAGGGTGATGTTGAGGATGACGAAGCCTTCTTTGACGAGGCCCAAGACTCTGGCAGATTCTGGCGCCCACATTCCACTGGTTTAGACTCACTCGAGGGAGACCTTGCCCCTAATGACATGTTCGATCCAGAGGGAATTTACCATCCACGCTCCGCAGAGTGGATCCCGGAGAAAAAAGTGGTGGACTACGTGTCGAGCAAGATCCGCCAACCCCTCAGCAAAGATGTTAGGGCGCGCCTACGGGCGGAATGCCCCAGACCATCCCTTGGCGATAGGGTGACAGCGACCCCAGAGATCGACCCTAAGTTATGTACATTCTTTTCCAAGTACATGAAAGATCCAAAAAAGAGTATAGACAGGTCGTGGCGAGCGTACCAGGACAAACTTCTGGACGTGGTAGGCCCCTTGACTAAGATCATCGAGTTGGCGGAACAGGCCAGACAGTCAGGGAATTCCCTCCCCACAGATGACATGGCGGGCTGGGCGCAGCGGGCGATCTGCCTCCTCAGCAACGTCAACTGCGCCCTCTCGGCGGAACATCGACGTTCCCTGCTGATCAAGATTGATCCCAAGCTGGGGGAACTCTCTTCCACGGAGGCGGGCCCAGTAGCACAAGCCTCCCTATTCAGGGACTCTTTCGTTAAAGAACTTGGGAATTTCGTCGCAACGTTTTCTGCACTCGACAAGGCCCTAACAGAGCCCAGGCGAGGAGGAATAATGACTGGCGCGATGGCCGTCAAGGATCCTTCTACCCCTCCCGCGGCAGCGGCCGAAGAAAACACAACCTACCTCGAGGAGGATCCAACAACAATGGATACAACAGTAAGACCTGTTCTATCAGCACCTCTCCGTTTGGGGGGGAGGATACGCATTTTCGCTAACAAGTGTAAGGCCCGACCTCTAACTTTTTCCTCCCAAGAGATGTCCCTAATGGTTAATAGACCAAGAGGTACAGGAACTTCTCACCAAGAATGCGATATGCTTCTCCCATCTTCATCCGAGAGGTTTCCTCAGAAACTTGTTTCTGGTAAAGAAGAGGGATGGGGGCTTCCGCCCTGTGATCAACCTCAGGTCCTTCAACGAGTGGCTGGTGTATCACCACTTCAAGATGGAGGGTATTCACCTCCTCAGAGACATGCTACTTCAGGACAACTGGCTGGCGTGCCTTGATCTCAAGGACGCCTACCTGACAGTCCCCATCTTCTCACCTCACTGCAGGTACCTCCAGTTCGAATAGAGAGGGCACATTTTCGAGTTCCGGACTCTCCTGTTCGGCCTATCTTCGGCACTGTGGTGTTTCATGAAGTTACTCAAGCCAGTAGTGTAGTATCTTCAGACTCTGAGCATCAGGTTGATCATCTACCTGGACGATATCCTGTTGATGGATCAGTCACGGAATCGCCTACTGGCCCATCTGAACACCACCATACACCTCCTTCAAGACTTGGGATTTGTCATAAACCAACAGAAGTCGGATTTGACACCTCAACAAACCATGACCTTTCTGGGCTTCAGTATAGACTCCAAGGCGGCGACCCTGAGCTTACGGTGCCGAAAGTTAAACAAGATCAAAATAGAACTGAGGAAAGTACTTCGGAGGGACAGGATCTCCCGGCGCCAGCCTGCCAGGATTGTTGTCTTATTATCATCCTCGATACAAGCCATCTTCCCGGGCCCTTTGCACTACCGTGCTCTCCAAAGGCTGAAGGCAGCTCACCTTCGGAGGGGCCTTACCTATTCGGAGCTGGTGACTCTGACACTGGAAGCCAAGACAGAGATGCAATGGTGGATAGACCACATGGAAGCCTGGAACGGGAGAGCAATATTCGGATACCGTCCAGATCTAGTGATAGAGTCGGACGCCAGCCGTCTGGGCTGGGGAGCCAGATGCGGCTCGATCTCCATGGGAGGCAGATGGACAGAAGAGGAACTCTCTCTACACATCAACTGCCTCAAACTTCTGGCGGGCTCCTTTGCTATTCGAGCACTTACGAAGGGCAGGATCTCCTGCTGTGCTCTGCTGAGAATAGACAACACCACAGCAGTGCAATATATCAATCGGTTGGGCGGTACCCGTTATCGAGCCCTGGCGGAACTAGCCAAAGACTTCTGGCACTATTGCTTCCAATGACAGATATCGGTGACGGCGGAATACCTGCCAGGAGCGATGAACTCAGTGGCAGACTGGAACTCCAGATTCCTCAGGGACGCCAGTGATTGGAAGCTCGGTCCGGGAGTATTTCAAGCTCTTATGTTACTTTGGGGACCGTGCCAGGTGGACCTCTTTGCATCCAGATGGAACTCTCAGCTCCTGCGTTATGTCAGCTGGAGACCGGATTCAGGGGCGGAAGCGGTGGATGCCTTCCTGCAGGACTGGTCGAAACTCAAGCCTATGCATTCCCCCCGTTCCTGTTCATCCAGCGGGTGGCGGCCCAAACCAGGCGTCAACAGGCCTCCCTGATTCTGATCACTCCGATCTGGCGCTCACAAGCGTGGTTCCCTTCTCTTCTGGAACTTGCATGGGCCTCACCGATACGGCTCCCAACCTTTTCCGAGATCTTAACAGACCCCCGGGGCCAACCACATCCCCTGGTCCTCCAGGGTCATCTTCACCTCATGGCATGGCGGATTTCAGGTGGCGCTGGCAGGACCTTAGACTTTCGCAAGGAGCTGAATTCCTCATCCAGCAGGCATGGGCCCCAGGAACTACCAAGAGGTACAAATTGGCTTGGAGCTGATGGGTTCGTTGGTGTGTGGAGAAACACTTGGACCCTGTGGACACCAGCGTTACCTATGTCGTGAACTTCCTGGCAGAGTTGTTTCAAGAAGGTTTGGCATATTGTACCATCAATTCCTTCAGGTCGGCTATCTCAGCGGGCCATACTCCAATAAGCAATGTTCCAGTGGGTGAGCATTCATGGATAAGTAAACTCCTCAAGGGCATCAGGATGTCCCGTCCTCCGGAGCCCCGATATGCAGGCTTGTGGGACGTCAATCTGCTTCTACGTTTGTTGATCTCATGGCAAGACAATCAATACCTGTCCAGGAAGGAGATCTCAGCGAAGCTGGCAATGTTCCTCTGCCTAATCTCTTGCAACAGAGCTTCGGACGTAAGAGCTCTAGATCTCTCGGCTAGAATTTTTACCCCTGAAGGGGTCACCTTCAACATCTCCAGGAGAACGAAGACGAGTACCAGGTCGGTATCTTATCCAGCTTTTCCTGATAACCCTAAGCTGTGTGTGGTTCGATGCCTTAAGGCATATGAAGACATGACACTGGAGGTTTGCCCTCCGGGGGAACAGCAACTCTTGATTGCCATCAAAAAGCCTTACAAGGCTGTGTCCTCTCCAACCATTTCCAGATGGGTGAGATGGATTATGGCAGAAGCCGGTATTGATATCAGTGATTTGGGAGCTAAATCCACCAGGGGAGCTATGGCCTCCAAGGCTGTCCAGGTAGGGGGCAGACTGGAGGATATCATGAATGCGGCAGATTGGTCCTCAGATTCTCCCTTTAAGAGGTTCTATTTTAAACCAATCTACGAGGCAGCCACACTAGTGGTAAGTAAGCTTTAAGCATGCATAATCCTCGCCTCCAGTCCTGACATAAAATGAAATATTTCCTAGTTCACATGAAGGAAATTTTCAATTCTATTAAGGACACAGAGGTTAGGATTATCCCCCCCTGGCATGCATTAACATGCTGCCCACCCTGGAATATATAAAAGGGGGATTAATCTACACACTATGCTGCATCCGGATGACCTAGAGATCTGTCGTACAGAGAAGTATTCTTGATCTTATTTAACTGCTGTGTAATACCTGGTATTGTGATACTAAATGCAACAGTTGCATTATATAAAGGTTATTTGACTATCATAGTTCCTACACAGAAGTTGCTTAACTATCGTTGCGATTACTGTAGATATGCTCTTATATGCATTGTGGCATTGTAACATGTTATCCATATCTGACTTATGGTTTACATTCGGGACACTCTAATGTTTTTTTCTCCCTATATCCTCTTAGGCTCGGAGTCAAAGACAGAATGAAGAACAATGAGCTTAACTTCCGTCAGTGAAGAAGAGGAAGGACTACGTTACATTATGGGATTTATAGACTATCGGACTTTTACTGGATTGGACTATAACTTTCCTTCAACTAGGAAATTTTTCATTCTTGATTGACTGATATTTCTGTCGACGATATTGTTGACATTCCGATATTCTTGACATAATATTTTTGAATCACAATATTTTTTATATGATATTTTGTCCAAACACCCCGTAGTCTTTTATGGAAAATGAGATGCACTTAAAAAAATAGACTGCTTTATTGAAAAGCAATCACAGACATGGTGGTCTGCTGACCCCAGTAGGCCACCATCCCTGTGAAGTCTATCATTCCTGATGTCTCGCAAAGGACGACCTAGCTTCATTTAAAAATGCTTTATCAAAAAGCAATCACAGACATGGTGGTCTGCTGAGCCCAGCAGGCCACCATCCCTGTGAAGCCTATCACTCCTAATGGGTCGCAAACTGCGACCTACCTCATTACTATTCATGAGGTAGGTCAATTTGCAACCCACTAGGAATTGCTATTTGAAAGATGTAAGTTTTCTTACATCAAGAATTGCGATTTGGTAAGAATTGCAATTTGGAAATCGTGATTTCTAGATTTTTATACATGTGGCCCACAATCCTGTCTCACATACCCATGATTGTCAACCATTTTAAATGAAAGGGAATTATGTCAAGAATGTAAAGAGTTTAATCCCTGAACTAAGTTCTCTCCACAGAAAATACAGGGGATGCACAACTTCCCTAAATATCTAAACAGCAGTGAGTCCCATGAAAAGAAACACAATTTATGTGTGGGCAAGCTCCTCAGAATGCTGTCTCTGTTTAAAGTACTCAGAGGCAGACCTGTTACAGGCAAGGATCAAAGCAGAGCACCAATCCGAGAGGGACTGGAGGCAGCGGGCCTTGTGCTCTCTCACAGGGTAAAGTTTAGAGCCATCTGCGTGCCCTCACGTCTCTCCCACGCAGTTCCTGAGACTTTGCCGACATGCACCTCCTCACAAACAGAAGTGCGATGTTGGGCCTGACTGGAATTAAAGCACGGTCCTCCCTCAAGAAATATTGAGGAATAAAAGGCACAACAGAAAACACATTAGAAAGTGCACTCTCCCTAACTTTTTAAAATTATTATGTGAAATTCAGCACAAGCAGAATTCATCAAATTAAATAAAAGGCACTTATCTCGGTTGCCATTTGCAGCAGAGGAGGAGGAATGTGGGCTAGAGGAGTGCCCTTATATATTGTTATGGACTAATTCATTGGATGTTAGTTTCATGTGTTATTATGACCTACATGTTGGAATGCTGAGTATTATAGCTTTTATTTACTTGGCTTCTGTGAAGTCAGTAAACAAAGTATAAACATAATCTGAATCTCAGGTCCTAACTTAGAATAAATCTTTTTATACTAATAATATAATGACTCCAAGACCTTCAATAACCATAGGGCCTCATTTATGAAAAGTGTTGCATCGCTGGACAAAAACAGCAATGCGACACTTTTCAGTGTGCCCTCCTTGCGACACCATGGGTGCGCCGTATTTAAACCACGTCACTCCATGTCACAAGGATTGAACACTTACGTCATGAATCCTGACGTATCTGTTGCGCAGTAATGACGCATTGCTTCAGTTTGTCACAAAACAGACGCAATTCCAGCAATGTGTCATTACACATGGTCGAGTCCCATGTAAAAAGGCCTACGTCATTCAGATTTGACGCAGTGAAGTCGTAGAAGTGGCGCAGTGAAATCTCAGAGATTTCACTGCACTACTTCTACGAGCCTTTTTTGCGTGGAAACACACATCCTCCATACATTCTACCTGACGCATGTATAATGTAGTGCAGGGCTTTCCAAAGTGACGCATCTGACTAGATGCATCACTTTGTAAATAGGGCACAGTGTGGCGCATTTTTTACGCTGCTGCAGAAGGCCTCATAAATGAGGCCCATAGTTCTTTGAGAAAACAAAGTACTTTTCCCACAGGACATAGACTATCTTCCAACGACAGCATTAGACATCATATAAAGATCATTGAATCCAGAAAACATACTTCTTCTTGCTGCAAGGACTGTGTCAAGCAATGTCCAGATTCTTAAGCTTTCAATCCTGTTTCTGATCTACAACAAAAAAATGGAGAAATCACCATATTTCCTAAATATTATTAATTACATAACAGAGGGTGGGTAAGAAACATAATGAAATAAATAGTGATTAAATTTCAATATCAAAAGCAATACTCTTAAACAACAGCCTCAGTGTCTTAAATCAAAGATAAGGGTGGGATAATCCTCACCTTTGTGTCCTTAATAGAACTGAAAATGTTTGTTCACATACACTAGAAAATGTTTGCTTCTATGTCAGGGCCAGAGGCCCTGATTATGCAAGTTTAAAGCTGAACAAGAATAATGAAAAAAGGGTTACCTACCAGTTTATAGTAAAATGTTTGAAAATAGATTCTAAGGACCAATCATTCATCCAAGTTATCTCCTCCAATCTCACTTCCATGGGGTCGGTCTAAGAGGCCACAGCACCTCTAACTGAATGAACACCAAATATGGATTTGTCTATGCCTGCTTCCACCAATATTCACTTGACCTGTCTGAGTAAAGAAGCAGTGGACACTAGCACTTAAGCATGCACCAAGGAAATCAACAGCTGACCAGAAGGGTATGATCTAAAGTCTGTAGTGACATCTTCATAAACCCACAAATGAGTCACCACGCAGAGCTTGGAATCCCCTGAACATCTGGAATAAGAAATCCGAACGGAATCTGTATTGGTGCTTTTTAAGACAATCAAAAAGTAACACCTTGCAGTGGAAACAATCTTTCTGCTAAATCTAACGCTCGTACATCAGAAACCATTCTGCATGAAGCCAAACACAAGAGCGTAGTATACTTAGCAGACAATTGTTTCCTGTACAGGGCAGTATTATGAGGCTAAGCTTGGAAAAATCTTAACTCAATGGATACATCCTAGAGAAAAAAGTATTTGGGTTGAGGAGCAGAAACTAACCTAATGCTCTGAAGCAACTTAGAAGTAAAATGTTCACCAACCGGAAGACCATCCAGAGGAACATGGCATGCAGATATGGCTGAGTGGGGGTCGTGGCTAGGCGCTAATGGAGTAGGAGGCAAAGCGCTGAGCTTCCGACCAGTGATACCCCAACTACTAGCATCCTGGTGCCCTGAGACCCCGTAAAATCTCCAGCAGGGTTGGGAGGCACACCTCATATGTGGGATATCAGGCAGCGTCCTGAAACCGGACTTGAAAGGGATCACGACGGAGTTCAGAGCGGTCCCGGCCACTCCAACTAAAATGGCGGCCACATAGATGAGGTACAGGCCCTGCAGAGAGCAGTTGGAGTGATCTGGTGAGTGGTGACTCCAGTAGCTTCCTGAACAGTCCACTGACATTGTGGAGCGATCCAGTCGGGATGACGGCGGAGCTGTGACGCGGGCCACCTGGACCAGGGACGCCGAGGAAAGTACAACTGGGTGGCGCAGGATTCTGACCTCCCCTCGGAAGCGCTGCTGGGAATACCGGAGGCCGAAGAAAAGCTAAAAAAATATGACGATCCAGCGCAGGGAGATCCATGGAGATAGCTACCCATGCTGGCTACTAAGGAGAGGCACCCGGGAAGAAGCGGGGGCCGCGGTGCGGAAACCGCCTACTGCAACGGGCGGTGGCAAAGAAAGAGAGGTCAGTGCACGCCCCCACATAGTCGGGAAAGAGAACTGTAGGGCCCTCAATGTGGTGGTGGGTGAAGAGGGCAGACCCGGGGACCGCAACATGGGGGAACCCTGTAACACACACGAACCTTGACGTGCGGGGGGAGCCTAGGAGGGCGATCCTCAATTGCACCGGCAGAGCCCTGCGAAGCAGTTGGCGACAAGGAGCACCACAGCGCTGAAAAAGGAGCGGGGGCAATAAATACCTACCGACTAAAGAGCGAGCTGCTGGCTGCACGGGAGACTTCGGCCAGCCAGCCCTACGGTAAGATCCGCGGCATGAAGTGCGGAGCTGAGACGAGCACATGAGGAGTCGCGTAGTGGAGTGGCCTAGAGTGCCGGGAGCTGTCGGGGGCGCCCCGCCTATTGCCTGAGGGAGCCAAGAAGGAGGGGGACCTGATAAGCAACAACAGAAGCCAACCACCGAACCCCCAAGACGGCAGTGGAGCCGAGAATAGGAGAACTGGTCTGAGGGCGAAGGTGACAGGCCACAGTAGAGGAGCGGATGGAAATAGGGACTGCCTCCACGCTGCCAACATGGATGGGCTCCCCGTGACCAGAAACTGCAAGAAGAGCAGCAAGAAACAATTGGGGCTCCGTATATAAGAGCGGGCCCCCTCCCATGACCACAGTGGCCCTACTCACAACTGAGTGCAGCAGCGTGGATTAGGAGGCGCATAGAATACTGATTGAGCTCCGACCCATCACTCCCTGGTAGGAACGGAGAATGGGAGCCACCCCGCCCCCCGGCGAATAGGCCCATCTCTGCCCACGGAAAACAATACTACGCCAAATACTAAGGTCGCCCTTGCTGCGGTGCACTCCTACTCCCTTTGCTGGACACTGCAAAAGGGCCTACACTGAGAGACGAGCGTGAACTACTGCACCTAACTATTGAACCCTGAAGGCCTGGAAGGGGAGCTGAAGACTGGCGCTCTGAGTACACGGAATCAGAGGAATATGGGGAAACCCTCCAGGATAAAGGGACCGGAGGGCCCGGATCCACTAATAGCACCACACAGGCTGACAATCCAGAAGAGGATGGGCTGCCCACTTCGGAGAAGCAGCAGAACGGACCGACGCTCTTCGACATTATGCTGGCCATAACCGCATCCCACGAGGCGCTTGAAGCAAAGATAGACACTATAGGTACAGACCTCAGCCTCCTGAAAGACGATCACAAGAGCCTGGAGGAATGAGTCATAGTCGCTGAACGAACACTGGAAGGCATACCCCCGGAAATGACTTCACTGCAAAAATCGTTGTCCACCATGGAAAGTAGAGTCAGAACACTGGAAATACGAGCGGAGGACAGTGAAAACAGAGCCCGAAGGAACAATATTCGAATTATTGGCATACCCGAACCGGCGGAAGGCGCTAACATGTTGGCCTACTTGGAGGAATGGCTCTGTTCGGAAGTGGCACCAGAGGGCCTATCCATGTTCTATGCACTGGAAAGTGCGCACAGAGTGCCCGCCCGCCCTCCTAGACTAGAGGCGCCCCCGCACCCCATAGTGGCCAGACTCTTGCACTACAGGGACCGGGATCACATATTGACACGGCCAGGCTATGACATGACCTCCAGATTGACAACAGTAGAGTAATGATATTCCCAGACTTCTCCAGAGAAGTGCAGAAACAACGGGCAACCTTTCTGGCAGGCAAGAAGCACTTTCGCCAGCTGAACATTCCGTACGCAATGATATTTTCAGCGCAGCTGCGGGTGATCACACCTTCAGGAGTTCCGTTTTTTCTGTCACCACAAGACGCATGGAATAGGATCGAATCCAGACCAGAATCCGAAATGGGAAGGAGCTGCTTGAACTCCTCCCCTCTGCACCACACAAGCAGAACCAACAAGAAAAGGGCACCATCAATAGCAGAAACCAGACGGGGATAATGCAATGTGCTGAAGGTGTTGTCAGAGATTAGCAACAGCAGGGTGACCAGAACTCTGACGACAACAAGGACACTAGCTCAGCAGAAGACTCGGAAGCATGGATGCCTAAGGTTACCCCCGGCACAGCAGACAACATCATTTAAGGAAGGCATAGTGAGTAATAATGTCTGCCGGACAACATTGAGAATGCTGCATAACGTACTTAGGTGCCCCCGGCCCAACCCGGGTGTTACTGTTTTCTTTTACCCCTGCTGGGGACTAAGAATTGAATTCCTGTTGTATACGAAGGTGGGGGGAACCGGGATGGAGGGCTCTGAGCAGAAGTGAGACGCCCTAGCTTGCCCAGACCGCCGTTGCACGGGCACCCCCGTGAATAGTTACCAGTTGGTAACTTGTTTGGATGGAGAATGTTTGCAAGCCTGTCCTGGGGAGTGGGAGTTGGGTTTAAGTTATTTGGTTAAACGTTCATTGTCTGGCGGGTATAGGAGAGAGGGCGGATTTTCACAAACCCCCAGGAAGGAGGGGCGAATGACACGAACCGACACATGGCCCCCACCATAGAGTATAAAATCCTATCCTGGAACGTTAGGGGGATAAATTACATGTCTAAACGACACAAAGTGTATGCATATCTTGCACGGAGGGGAGTACAAATTGCACTACTGCAAGAGATGCACCTTTAGGCAAAGAATGGGGCTGCACTACAACGTAGGAGTGGGGGGGCAAGCCTTTTACATGGACTTTTCTGCTTTTGCTAGAGGGGTGTTAGTATGGATTAGACCGGGGGTCCCATTCCAATACACTGGAGACCGGGTTGACCCTGAGGGGCATTACATAGTGGTAACTGGGAGGCTAGATGGCCGGGACGTCACCATAGGGAGCCTTTATGGCCCGAATGTCGACCAAACTTAATTTTTAGCGACACTCACTAGGGTATTGGCACCAGACCTCATGGGATCGATACTCCTGGGGAACGACTATAACTGTATCGCAGATGTAGCACTAGACTGGTCCCATCCACCTTTGAAAGACTCCCCAACCTGGAAGTCAGCTAAGGCCCTAAAGGAATGGCAGTCCCGGTGGGGCCTGGTTGACTCGTGGCAAGTATACCACCCGGGGAAAAGTGATTACTAATTTTTCTCACATTTACACGATTTACACGTTCGGTTAGAAGCCATATTATGTTCTCCAGACATACACGAACTAGTGACGCTTAGTGAGTACCTAGCCAGGACGATCTCTGATCACAACCCTCTACTGGTAGGACTTTAATGGGTGAAACCCCGGCCTTGTATCCCTACCTGGCGACTAAAACCAGAATCCTCAAGGATCCAGTATACCAGGCGTCAATACTGACTACCATTAACCAATATTTTACAGAAAATTAGGGCACAAGATCGAACTCCCAACTAGAATGGGATGCCTTTAAGGCAGTGATCAGAGGCAGATGCATCTCTGAAACGGTGGGTATAAGGGGGACCCTCCTTAGGGAAACATTAGTGGCAGAACAGGGGCTTAGGGACCTGGAGCAGCATAGACCAGGGCATCGGGAAACCCAAGCAGCACTAGTGGAAGCCAAAGAGAAGGTCGCAGAGCAAGTCGAAAGGTTGAGATGCTTCGACTATAGAAATTATATGATCAAGGCGTATAGCGAGAGGGACCGCAATGGGGCTCTTCTGGCGTGGCTGGCCAACCCGGCTAAGAGAGGCTCTGCAATCTTAGAACTCAGGGAAGGGCGCCCCCCCATAATATGTAGAAAGCATGACATCATTCGAACATTTGGAGATTATTACGCTGCCCTGTATCAAAGCAAGGTAACATGCACAAAGGAGGACATGGAGGCATTTTTAGGACCGATTCTATTCGACATATGTGGAGGAACTAGTACCCCGGTTAGTGACACTGTACAACTCGTCAAGAAAGAGGGGTAAACTTCCTGTCACCACACGGGAGGCCCTAGTGGTGCCCCTGCTAAAACCAGGCAAATCAGCCTTTGATAAGACAGCATACCGACCATTATCAATGCGAAACATAGACTATAAGATCTTAAGTCAAATCTTAGCCACGCGGCATCTCCCGCATATGGTGGCCCTTGTCCACAGGAATCAGGCGGGCTTCATACCTGGCCGTAACACGGCCATCAATGTGCGGAGACTCTTGCGAGTATTAGAGGCGAACGCCTATGACAGAGAGGAGGCCACAGTTTTTGCAGTGGATATGGAGAAGGCCTTCGATAGTTTAGAGTGGCCTTACCTTTACAGGGTCATGTTGAGATTTGGGCGGGGGCAGAAGATGTGGAATGGACCAAGCTGCTCTGTACAGACTCGGTGGCTAGGGTGAAGACTTGGCGTATTATCTCTGATTGCTATCGAGTGATCAGTGGTACTCGACAGGGATGCCCTCTGTCGCCCCTCCTGTTTGCACTGGCCATGGAACCCTTGGCTTGTAACGCCAGGACGGGGACCACCTATAGAGGCTTGGAGGTACCGGGAGAATGCCATCATATAGCATTATGCGCAGACAATCTCCTACTCCTCCTCCAGACCGCAAAAGAGGGTCTATGCCGGAGCCAAGGATATACTCAAGCACCTCAGGAGGGTCTCAGGCTTATTGGTCAATTGGAAGAAGTCGTCTTTGTTCCCAATACTAGCTGGCAGGGCCTGCGGAGACAAAATTCATGATGTAACGTGGGAGCCTCTCATATCTTGGGGTAAGGATCTATCATGACCCATCCGATAGCCTGGAGGGTAATATTGGGAAGGCAATAAGGGGATTGAAAACAAGTATGGAGTGCTGGGCTTCCTTGCCTCTCTCTGTGATAGGTAGAGTTGCCCTATTAAAAATGGTGGCGTTACCACAACTGCTGCACTTCTTCGTAACCCTCCCATTGTGGGTCCCAGCGAGTATGTTTCGAGACTTAAGATCACTAACAATAGTTTTCATTTGGGGACCAGGCAGGCAAAGGGTGGCACTTTCCAGAGAGCTACTACAGAGGGTGGGCTATCCCTTCCGGACTCTGAAAGTTATTATCTGGCAGCCCAGGTTCAGTGGCTCACATAGTGGGTGGCAGATAGAAGTCAACGAACAGGAAACTTGGGTCCCTACATTCCAGATCTCCGACAACTGGCACAATTAATATTATGAATATCTTCCGCTAGAGCAGATGGGGGTTTGGAGTTTCAGGTACTAAATGCTGGACTCTGTACCTCCAGAGATCTAAAACTAAGTGACCTTACGCACCGGAGATACCGTTGGAGTTTCTTACTGAACTCCTGTATGGGGGCAATTGGAGTAGACTTAGAGAGTGGACGGCTGCTGGGGTGGGTACATTAGGGACTTTGTATGAGGATGGCACATTGCTGCTATTCGAAGAATTTAGGGAGAAATATGAGCTACCACATGGACACTTCCTATTACACAGAGCACTCATGACAGCAATCCAGAAACACTGGAGTTCGGGACTTTCAGAGCCTCCACTAGCGGAGGGGTGCCAATATGTAGTGTCATCCGCGGGCACATACAAGGCAATCACATGTCTATATCGGCGGCTCCACAGAGCGGGACTGCCCCCACTAGTCAACTTACGGACACACTGGGAGGAAGACTTAGGGACCCCCATAGATGAGAGCGCCTGGGAAGGAATCCTATATCGCGCTCCTAAAATCTCCAGAAATGCCCGATTTAAGTTGATTAATTTCAATGTGCTTCATAGGCATAGCTTACGACAGGAAGGATAAACCAACATTTCGCGTCGATGGAGGCTAAATGTCCCCGGTGTGGAGAATTGGGGGCTGAATTACTCCACATGTTTTGGAGCTGCCCGAGCTGAGCATATTCTGGAAAGGAGGTTTATTGCATGCCGGGTCATTGTCTACTCCACTGGTTTCCGCATACACCCAAGAATAAAGTAACAGGCAGCATTCAGGACCTGGCGCTTCTCTTGGCAAAAAGGGAGATAGCCCGGAACTGGAAGGCACAGAGAAGTCCCAGTGTGGAGGGATGGAGAAGGAAACTCCTATGATGGGCGGACTATAAAGGGGCAGTATGACTAAGAGAGGCCAGACGGGACCAGGAATCCCTTGAGGCTGCTAGTATCCTAGGAACAGCTACATACGCCCTGAGATTCCAGGCTCCGGATTGAACAGATTTGGAGCAACGGAATAACCCCCTCCAGAATGTGCACATATAGTCGACTTCATGTCTCGGGAGACAGTAGTAACAAATAATGGTACATCCCCCGATATACTCGCCAACACATTATAAGGAACGATGTCAATTCACCGCTGTCATGCTAGGGAGGGGGGGGGGGAGGAGAAGAGGGGTTTGTTAACCTGAAGATGGGAACAATAGCACTTGAGGTGCCTATGTAATATTAGATGTCAACTGCATGAGTATGTTGGAAAACAATACAAATTTTGTTTAAAAAAAAAATGCAGATATGGCTGAGTGATAGGAACTGACCTATGATAAGACAGTCCAAGCTGCCAGGATTGCTAAGAAGTTAACTATGAAGGTAACATCTGTTACCACGGGATCAAGGTTCCATTCCAAGCACGAGGGCATCCATCTATTCTACCCTGATCTGTATCCTGTGTGGGTTGAGTCTGATCAATCCTTGTCCATGAAGAACAAAGTTTGGTCTTGAACTCCCGGCACTTGCCAGTGTTTCTGGAAAGATTCCAAACCACCTGGCAAAGCTGTCCAAGAAGGAATAATGGGTGAGGCTGTCCTCATGGATCCAGAAGCAGATCTGAGGAAGATTGGAAAGGAATGAGAAGCTGACAACACAGCTCTAGAAGAATGGAGAATGATGCTTGCGTTCTCCAAAATTACTTATATCTTCTCTTTCCTGTTTGGAACGGTCCCTCTTGGAATCATGCAAAATGGAGGAAAGGCATAGTTGAATCCCTTCAATACCAGAATCCGTTGCCAAAGCTAGTGGATCTGGTCTCCAGTTGTAGAATGACAGAATCTGAAAGGTCAAGCGAGAAGCAAAAAGGACAATCTTGCAAAGCCCCCATTTCTTCATCGATTATGAAAACAAAGATAAATTCAGTTTCCACTCACCTGACTCCCTGAGAACTTTTTGCCTTTGCCGCCCTAAGTGGAAAGGGTATGCTCAGACGTGGGTCCCGTGCTCACCATGCCACTAGAGTCAAGCTAGCCTGGCTGATGAGGGGTAATAACCCGAAACCAGTCCCAAGATGCTTGTTTCCAGACCAGGGAGGACCTGGCCTGGCAGTTCTGGCTGGACTGTTTCCATAGGGAGCAGGGTTAGAACTGATTTGCATATGGCTGGGGCTTACCCGGAATGGCATGGTGTGCAAAATAAAACGATGGATTTAGGCCCAAATCTCTGTACTTGGGGTGAATGTTTGACATTGTTCAGCATTCCGTCCATCAATTGTCCTTTTTGCAAATCAGTATAGGGAATCAGCACAAGGCTCAATCGAATGCAGCAATGAGTCTAGCATGAAGTCAAGGTCACTCAGTAAACTATTCTAAGGCTTAAGCTAGAGACACATACTGACAAGTGTCCGCTCTTCAAGACTTGGGGCAAACAAGACTGTCTTACCTCCATTTTAGGGTCTTTTACAGCAAAATAAAATTAACTACATGTTGCATGGTTCAACCAGGCACAATACAGCAATCTGCAACAATATTGGGCTAAGTAAAATAATAATTCATCCCCATTTGATCTAATGTCAGTGGATGTGACAGAGCAAATTTTGTTGCACACAAAACAATGACAGACTTATGGATGAATGGGCTTTCAGCGGTACAGGCAGGATGACCAAAAGAAAAAAAAGCTTTGTCCAGAGTCCTTCGAGAATAGCATATCAAAACTGTGTGTTTCATTAGTGCACATTTTGTTACTTGCTAGAAGAGGAGAAATGAAAACAAACACACATCATAGCAGCGTTGAGATTCAAGATAGAGTCAGGGCTAGTCTGGGCCTAGTTCAGTCAAGCACAGAAAAATACAGTCTTGTGAAGTGCAGTGTATTCGATTTATATGCAAAACGTTCATGATTTTAAGCACACATTATTTATAAATCAGAACTCAATTCAATATTTTCAGGGACTGAAGCAAGGTGGGAAGCAGAGGCCACTAAATGGAAAAATGGAGGGAACCCGGCAACTATAGAGTCCAAAGCAGAGGAATAGTATGCTTATTGCTTTTCCTGCTCATCTTGATCGTGTACCAGAACCAAAAGAGCAAACTCATTATGTTCATGACAATACAGTGTAAACAGCTTTGAATAATCAGGCAGCTCTAAGGCGTATGCTGAGGTAAGAGCTTGCTTTATTGTACAAATGCATTTTCGGCATTTTAGACCACTGCAAGAGTTCGGGAGTGTCTTTTCCGAATTCTGTAGGGGTTTTATCATACGGGCATAACCAAGATTGCACTGTCTACAATACCCAGGCCGAAGAAAGGTCATAAATGGGAGACAGTCACTAGATTGGGTAATTCACAAATGGCCTCAATTCTCAATGAGAAGTGGCACATCCTTGCAGAGATTCTGTGACCGAGAAAGCTCACTTAGGAGAGACAGAAATGTAGCTTCTCCTTTGAAGCCTTGTGTTCTTTCTTTTCCAATTCACTGATGAGGAAAACTGAGTCCTTCTTACTGTGTATTAGATATCAGAGGCAAGCAAAAGACCACCAATTTACAGAACTAGAGTAGAGTTCCTGAGAGAGATCAAGGTTCAACATCTTTCTTTAAAACTTGGGAAAAGATCAACAGAGACCCCAGGAAGCCTTGAGGGAGCCTGTGCCATGCAAGTTTAGATTCGCTGAATGAGAACGCATAGAGAAACTGGCTCTCTTCATGTATTGCTATAGAGAAGAAAGTGGAACACAAATCTACCACTGTAAACCAATGGCCATCTGAGAGGGATACAGGAAAGGATAGCAGTGGGGTTAGGGACCACAAGGAAGCTAGGGATAACCACATTATTCCCTCAGATCATAGATGAATCTCTACACATTGGTCTTTCCCGCCTTTTTCATAGGGAGTATAGGAGTATTACATCTGCTAACAATTGGTACCAACACACTTTATAAGATCAGGTCTGTGATGGCGGGTTGAATTCCTCAGGCTTTAGAGGATACTGTGGAATAGAGTGAGGTTGTTTCATCAAATTGATCTTTATTTTTACTGGGTCAATAGATAGCATGCATGCCACGTCAATGGCCCTGTGGTCTATAACATGAAGAGCACTTGGGCAGGTAACAAATTGGAGCTATTGTAACAGGCTGACAATCTGTTTCAGACAAAAGAACGAAGACCTTGTTTTTCATGCTCTGCAACACACTGAGATAGACTCCAGCCAGAGTGCAGAAAACAGTACAATTCTGTTTGCATATTGTACCGCTACCTAACAGGGTAGTTGTTGAGGTAGGGCTCAGCAGGTAAGCATGCCCGTCTGTGATGGGGCCAAGTGTTCAGGATACTAATTTTCTGGAACTTGGTTAAATATGAGTGGATCAGCCATATGGGCACATTTGAAACAGCATTAAGATAATCTGTTTTCTCTAGTGTCTTGTAACTATGTATAGCGGGGCCCTTCTGGTCCTTGATGGACTCCGTAGAAAAATGACAATCGTTTGGGTGTGTCTGGGTGTGATTAATAAAGTTCATGACGCAATGCATACAGTTAGATAATTGTTGCACTCTGAAGAATAAAGACGTGCACTACAGAGCTCCACGTGTGGTGTGGTGATTTGCATGCTACTGGGCTGGTGAGGACGCTACTTTTTCCAATGCCCACAAGCAAAACATGACCCTTCTGCAACTTCTCGCCAGACCATGCCATTTCTCTTACCACTCTCCTGCCACTCTGCCCCCCACCCCCTTTCTTCACCTTTGCATGAGCTCACCACTCTCTTCCCTTCACATTCTGCTGCAAGTTCTGTAATTTCCAAGTCAACAGTTTAAATTTGGCAGATTCCTTCTTGCGTTCTTGGGATGCAACACAATGGTTTTTGACAGTCAGCAGGGGCACAACTAGACCGGAACTTCGAGGGGGGCTAACACTCCCAGCCAGGGCTGGCCCTAGCATTGGTCACATACGGTGCAAAATTTTCTTTTGGCGCCCCCTCCCCCATTTCCTCCTTTTCCATGATTTCCCTCAGTACCACTCACCAAAAATGCACCTCATCTCTCTATACCACCTTTCTGACAAACATTTCATTTTTTTTATAGCGCTACTCATAGTACACTCACACATTTCTGTGATCTGCATGGCACACGTTCTTTGTAGCAGGCACATTAATTCTCTGCACTGTGTGGGTGGCAGGAGTGCCCATGTGAGTGTGCGGTGAGCGATGCGACAGTGTGAGAGTAGGGTAAGAGGAGTGACTGCAGGGTGAGTGAGGTGGCCATATGGTGCGGATGTAAGTGCAGAGTGGGATGAATGAATGCATGGTTAGTGTTGGGCTTCTTTGAGTGAGATTGCAGATTGAGCAGTGAGGGGGACAGGTGGGTGAAGTGTCACATGAGTGCGGGTGAGTAGTGTGTACGTGTGACTACAGGGTGAGGTACAGGGCGAACAGCACAAGTGCATTGTGAGTGCAGAGTGATCGCTGTGAGTGCAGGGTGAGCGGGTGAATGATGTGAGTGCATGGTGATCAGTGTGAGTGCATTGTGATCGCTATGAGTGCAGGGTGAGCGTGAAAGTGAAGGGCGAGAATGAGGAGTGAGTTGTCTGAATGCAGGGTGCATTCCCAGACACTTGAAGTAACTCAGCATGCTATTGACGGCGGCATAGAGTTTCAGATATACGTTAAACTATTGCTATTATGCAGGGCTTTAAGTGGGATGAAAAAACTGGGGAGTGTAGGAAGCTGGGTTTCTGTTGCAGTAACCCCACCACACTTTTTGCTAGATTTCTGATGCACTTTGACTTGATGTGCCCTGGGTCCCTGCCAATCAGGTTCCCAGGGCCTGTGTTCTTTCCCAAAACTGTACCTTTGTACCCCCAATTGGCACCTCTCTGGCCACATGTAAGTCCCTTGTAAAAGGTATCATGGGTACCAAGGGCACTCTGGCCAGGGAAGGCCTCTAAGGGCTGCAGCATATATTGTGTCACCCTTAGAGGTCCTGTACCTTAACACACACACACTGCCATTGCAGGCTGCGTGTTTTGGTGCAGAGAAAAGTGAAGAGTTGACATGGCACACATTCCAGTGTGCCATGCCTGCAACCCACTCCCTATGGTATAGGTAAGACACCCCTCTAGCTGGGTGCACAATACCACTGGTTTGGGTACAGTTGCATGAGCACTGTACCCCTACAGTGTCTAAGTCCATTTTTAGACATTATAAGTGCAGTAAAGCCATAAAGAGTATATGGTCTAGGAGTTTGTCATTACGAACTCCACAGCACCATAATGGCATTACTGAATTCTGGGGCGTTTGGTAGCAAACTTCTCAGCATAATAAACCCACACTGATGCCAGTGTGGGATTTATTATACAATGCACTCAGAGGGCCTCTTAGAGATGCCCCCTGAAAAACAACCAGCCTCTGGTGGGTTCCCTGACTGGTACATGCCAGCCTGCCACCACAAAACATGTTTCTAGACCCCTGGGGTGGGAGCCTTTGCTCCCTGAGCCCAGAAACAAAGCCTTTCCTGGGCAGAGGTGGTCACACCTCCCCCAGGCCAGGAAGAGCCATCTGTGGCAGTGGAGCTTCAAAGGCCTTGCTGCCTTTGTAACGTAACCCCCAGCCTCTCCTGCTATCAGGAGCTGGCCCCCTTCCTGTCTCCCCTCCTTTTCGGTGGGAAAAATTAGCACAGCGCAGATGATGGCAGGCACTCTCCAATCAGGATTAGGGATTGTGCCCACTCCCCCACGTGGGGTGAACACACCAAGGGTGTAGTCACCCTAAGGTCAGTAGCCCATTGGCTACTGACCTCGAGACCCCTAAAATGTCCCCTAAATTCAGTATTTGGGGGCATCCCTGAACCAAGAAGACAGATTCCTGCAACCTAAGAAGAAGAAGGACGAAAGAAGACGCCCAGCAGAGGAGACTGCAGAGAAGAACTGACTTGGCCCCAGCCCTACCGGCCCGTCTGCAGTTTCCAGAGATCCTGCGCCAAAAGTCGCCTTGTCCTGCAGCCAGCGACCTCCAGAAACCTTGGGAGGACTGACTGCCTTCTACAAAGACCAGATCTCCTGTGAACAGCAGGTCTGTTTAAAAGAAACTCCCAGGACAGACTCTGAGCCTGCTGAGGACAAAGAAACCCGACGTCTGGAACCACCACTGCACCCGATGCCTACGGCCCGAATCTGGGTGACCCACCAGTCCCAGCAAGGTCCCCGAGCGCTCCAGAGTCCGAGTCCACTGAGGGTTGACCCCTCCAGGGCTCCCCGACATCGCCTGCAGCTTCTACACGGAGACCCCCCCAACCGCGAGTGGCCCGGTAAGGTGAAATCCGACCTCAAAAGACACCCCTGCATCCAGCCGCCCTGTGCCTTGCAAAAGAGAACCTGAGGTGCACCTACGGCCCGAGCACTCGAACCTACCTGCCCAGCTGTTGGTTCCTCCCGGAAGTCTTCATGGACCGAGCCTGCAGCCAAAAACCAAAACTGGCAATCCCCATTGAAAACAACAGGGCACACGACACCAAACCAGCACGCTGCACCCGGCTGCCCCTGTGCCGCTGTGGGTGCACCTTGTGTGCTAACTCGGACCCCCCTTTGCCCTGAGCCTAACACCAGGAGCTTTGCTCCCACAACCTTGTGGCCTATTTGTGAGCAGCCACCAACCGAAGGCCCCCAATCCCCCATTGGATAACATTGGGCCTCAGCACTCTGCACCCGGCCTCCCAAGTGCCGCTGAGGGTGTTCTGAGAGTGCATCCTCAACCCTGGGGGAACCCTGGTTCTAACCCCAGAATACCAACTCCCACAAACCAGTACTTACCTGCAAACCGATAACTTCATTTCCTCCCATAGGGTTGTATTGACTGCTTTTCCCTGAAAATTCTTCTAAGTGTGGAGTTGGTTTGCATGAAACATTGAAAAATTGCATATGTGTAAAAACTGAATTACTTACCTTTTGTCTAGGAAATGCCTCAGTGTGATATCTAGGCATATCACACTGATTAGCAAAATTAACTTAAAAAGTAATCTAAAACGTAACGTGCACAGTAATCTGTAAAGTAACTGAAAAGTAATTTCGAACTGTTGACTTACCTGTAAATCAACCAACTGCATTTGAACCTGCATTCAACTGTAAATCACTGCATAAGATTTTGCAAAGTATTATTTCACTTACCTGCACCTGGTCTAGCTTGGTTTTAGAAATAAAATAACTAAATAATATTTTTATACAAACAAATTGGTCTGAGTTCAGTCTTTGAGTGTGTGACATCATTCTTGCCTGAGTGTGTACAATAAATGCTTAACACTACCCTCTGATAAAGCCTTACTGCTCGCCCACACTACCACAAATAGAGAGTAAGGTGCTATCTACTTTTACCTCTGCCTACCTTTGGAGTTCCACTGGACTCTGTGCACACTATACCTCATTTTGGTATAGTATATACAGAGCCAGCTTCCTACAGGGGGTCTCTCTAAGGGGCGATATAATTAAGGGCATGTCTTAAAACATTTATGCTAAAAATCTGTGCTCAGCATAATGTGCCGCCCGACTGGTATTTCGCTGCTTCTGTTATTGCCTCCACATAAGTAACACTACACCTACAACAAGCCAGGACTATTGGCTTTGTCAAAGGTTGTTAGTTGAATAAGATAAATATACTACATGCATACAATCAACTATGGCTTCGTTGTATATAATATTGAAAATGCTTTAGTTCTTGTGCAAGAGATTGTGGCGTAATGGCTAGAGCTGCCAACTTTGGAGATGAGGAAGCAGGTTTGAGTCTCAGCGTTGGCTCAACATCCTGTGTTTCTGGGCAAATCACTTAATCGTCCGTGCCTACCAAAAAATACATGAAGATGTCCTTGTTGGTGCTCATGTAAAGCACTTCAAGTTTAGCAATACAGAGCTGCTAAAAAATAAAAGTTACATCAAAACAGTGAACTGCTGCAGAGTTAAGATTTTTTTTTTCCCAGTCTGGGCGTGAGGGTGAAAATGGAGAACCCGATAGGGACCCGTCTCCGCGCCTGCTTTTACGAACTGCTGGTGCTGAGCACCGGCAGGACCCGGCCCACTTATAGCCCTGCTATTATGGCATTAATCAGGGATCGAGGGTGAGGAAATAAATAATGTGCTGATCCTGCAACAAACTTCCAGTCTTATGATTAGGGTTGCCAGCTTATTAATTTGATATCCCAGACAGTACACACATAAGCAGTCACCTAAAGCCGTATTTTCAGCACTTATCTGTGCATACTTCAAACAGCAAATATAAATAAAAAGCACTTTTAATTGTGTTCTAGGGCTGCCTGAATGATCCATGACTAATAATTAAAGGGAACAAAGACGGAGAAGTCACAATACAAATGAATACATACTTTTTTATTTATAACCCTATTTAGTGTCAAGGCGAGGTTTTTGCAGGCTCTTTAAACAACACATGGCTGGCATTTTTCTTTTTGCATCCCTTCTTTAAATTCCTTTTCATGAAATGCATTCTCAGTCTAGGGCAGTAAATGTAAAATACAAATGTAAGGAATAGGCAGAGTGGTGGCCCAGGGGGTACTGGAACCAGAAAAAACAAGCATTTGTAATGCAATAGGTCTCACATTTGTGAGAGTTGAGGTATTGGCATTGTAAATGACAATGCGTTTTATTTATGTGTTTTGTAAACAAACCTTCAAGCGTGCGTAAACATGCACTTTGTACTTATAGTCCTTGCTTACGAGAAGCAGGGCTGGCAGTAAAAGAGGCACAGTTACTGCTGGCCTCGCTTCTCGTAAGCAACAACTATAAGTACAAAGTGCGTGTTTACGCATTTCTTGCAGGTTTTCAAAACATATAAATAAAAGGCATTGTCATTTATAATGCCAATAGCTCAAGTCTCGCAAATGCGAGACCTATTGCATTGCAAATGATTGTTAAAAATGGGGACTGGTGTTTACAAACTACTTTCACTTTGCAGTCATAGAAAAAAAAGTTAAGCAAATTATCTGACAATCTTGCTGGGGTACATGAAGTGTGAAAGGAAAGGCTGTAGGATGTCATTTTTTTGTAACACCCAACAGAATGTAAGTACCAGTAAATGAGCTGTACACATTCAGCAGTTAGGAAGCACATTTTTTGTAACCCAGAAGTGTGATGTAAACAAAGATTTTAGTAGGATCAGAACAAATCAAGACACTTTACTTGTTGATGCACAAATAATAAATATTCACAGAAACACGATTTGCACACATCATTTATGTGCAATATAGTTTTATTAGTACTGTATGCCTGTGGAAATTTTGTGACCATTTCAATGGAAAATGTGTTGTTTCAAAATGACAATGCGCTACCACATGACGCTTTAGTTTCATTAAAAAATTGCCCGCCTCAAGTCCCTTAAAGTTAGGTGGGTTGAGAAAGTTTGAAGTACTAAAAAGCGGGTTGTGGTTCTAAAAGGTTTGGGAATCACTAGTATAGTCTGTATCCTAAGCTTTTGCTTTAACAAGACACTTTTATCCCAGTCATTTTCTATGGCATGTTTGTTCCCTGCCTGCATAGTGGCTGTTCCTGCGTGAGTCTTGTGTCAGGATAATGCTAGTGCACCAGAAGAAGTTAAGCGATAGTGCATCTATTTGTGATGGAGGAATGCTCCATGTTTTATGTCTGCTACACACCTGGGCCCACACCACCCTGAAAGTTAATGGGTGACCAATGTCCTTTTGTGCAGCTGAAGGTTGGTTGTGCACCAGCAGATATTATTACTAGTTCCAGATACTCTGCAACCCCCTTCTCTAGTGAAAAGCGCACTGAAAGAGGATGTGGAAAGTGGCAATATACAAATGTAAGCAAAAACTGAATGGGCAAATCATGCTCAGCGGTCGCTGCAGACCATGATGTGGGCTGCAAAACATAATTCACAATTTTCCATAAAGAAGCACAAACGAAAATATGAAACACATGGAAAGGGCTTTGACAAAAAAATACTCCCAGTGTTGTGTTTTCTGGAAAGTTCCCTTGCAATGTGCTATGCGGAGTTTACAACTTGCAGACTGCTGCCTTCGATGCTCTCCCTCGATAAACTCCGAACACTGGTAGAACACGGCTTGGAAGGGGTGAATGAGACTGAATTAAAATAGGATTTGGAAAGCAGCTTAAAACAAGGCTGCGTTGAAAGCGAACGCGCAAGAATAAGGAAACACTGGGACAAGGCTGCACCGTGCCTGCAGTTAATAAAGAAAGAAGATCTCAAAATAAACAGATAAAGAATGAGACTGCAAGGAGACTATAATCGGCCGGTGCTCCTCTGTATTGAACGGAAGTGAGCTATCAGCACACAGAACGAGTCAGGATGCAGCAATTAAGAGGGGCACTGGAGGGAACCTACGGTAAGCAGCAGGCGGGCATAAACATGGTGTAAGTAATTACAAAAGGTCTTGCAGACAGCGCATGCGCTGTAGGCTAGACCTAAAAACTAAGCCTCAGTAACCAGTTTACAAAGGTATGTAAATATGCAAATGGTCTTTAAAGACCTGTGAAAAACTCGGGTGTGCCGGAGATAAGACTCCAGACACTGCCCAGCCGAGCCCACAGCAGCAGCCTGGGCTGAGACACAAGACGGGTGGAGGCTGAAGCCCATTCAGCCCAATGGGCGTTGCGCGCCTGGCACCCAGAGGGGCTAGCAAAGGATTTGGTATTGCTGGATCAGAGAGCCTCTTTCTCACACTCATTTATACGTCAAGGGTCTGTGCTCCGCGGTCCTGGCACTCCTGCTTTTCTTCCCCACTCCTGCACTAATTTCTAGACCCCTCTCGCTCCCCACCATGAATTGGATGCATATTGTTTTCACTACTGGGCTCCTCCCATTTCTACCAACTCAACCGGTCTAGTATCCGATTGTTCCCTACCCAGATGACACCTTTGGTGCTAAGCAACAAATAATAAACAGTTAGATTTCACATTAATTTAGTTAATTGGGCTTACACTGTCCAACCGAGTCACCGAGTCCTTAGCTGGGCCGTGCTCCACCCCAGTTCCCCTGGAAAAATCTCTCCCTCACCTCAGGCACCTGGGGTTGCCCTGAAGTCCAGTCACAATCTGGACCCCTTGGGTGACCGAATGAAATGATTCCAATTAAACAATACATCAGGTTCTGTGAAAGAAAAAAGATTTTCAGAAAACCTAGCACATGTTCAATGCAACAATAGCCAGCAAGTCTCAAAAATATTTTAAGTGCCAACTGCAATTTCAACAGACCAGCACTCCGCCAACTGATCAGTTGGAGCATAGAACGCTCAAATCTATACATTTTCCCAGTGCATTTATAGACTTTTTCTCGATACACTAAGCGGAGAACAAAACGTTATCAAAACAGAAACTTCAGATAGCCGCTAATGAGCAGGTGCCTGTCCTTCCCGTGGGAAGAATGTGAGAGGACCTTGAGCAGAGTTACAACATGCCACAGAAAAAGGCTGACTTCACTGAACCTGCAGTTTCTTGCTTAGTTGTGCCAACTTCAGTACGAGGCTACTCTTGCTCCGAAAGCCAGGAAAAATGTTCAGCGAACACAACGAAATAACAAGATGGCATTTCATTTAAAATGTGTGTTAATGTGCACTAATGCTAAGGCTCTGGGTACTGTGTGCAGGTTTACAAACACATTCACGTTAGTACAGACGGCAGGGTACACACACACACACACATATGAAAAATGTGCTCTCAAAGACTTGAGATCCTTGCTTCAAGGTTATCCAAAGCCAGTGCCTGAGTCTTTTACAATGGATCATTCCTTTTATAAGTGGGATGGACCAATTTGCAACATTGCCGTTCAAATATGGTAAGACAAAGGGTACCGTACCCTTGTTTGGTCATCAGGAAAGACTAATGGTTTACAAAGAAAAAGCCAACAGTCTTGATTTAAAAAATCTGCAAATTTCTTGGAGTCCCACTAGAAACATTGAGGTGCTACCAGAGGAATAACCGGGGGCTGTAAGATTTGTTTTTGAGGCACAAGGAGGTGAACACTGGATGAACCGCTGTGTGGATAAACAAACATAGGCATGGAGGGCTTGGAAGCACTGGATGGTGGGGGCAGCACCAAGCTGGAACGGCAGATGCTCACTTTGCTCCTCCAACCGCGCCATCAGTCCTCAGGTAGTACTGAGCCTCCATCAGCACCCACTAGGGGAAGGGGAATGAGAGAGAGGAAAACAGCAGCTGTTCGGGCTGATTGCACTCATGATCTCTCTCTTTGTTTGGACATCATTTGAGTGCTGACCCCTGTGTGACAAGAACATCTTTAATATAGAATTTCTTGGTAAATGCAGCTCGAGATTTATACAACAATCAACAGTGCCATCAAGTTAGAATATTGTTGTTCATCTTCTCTCCTCTCAACATGGTCCTCTGCTATCACTAAGCCTTTCTTTGTGTTCCCTACTTTCCCTTCCAGAATACCTGTGAGTATTCTAGCATGTTATACACTGTGTATTCCAGAGATGTCAGTTGTTCGTCTGGTCAGCAGTTGAAGTGTTCGCTCAGCTGTTACTCCTAATAAATCTACGCTTCTTACCTTATGAAGTCTCCGAGCTGCATCATTCATTTACGACAATTTTGGCGACGAGGATGGGATACGAACCCACGTGTGCATAGCACAATTTACCACCTCAATTTCTAAATGAACCCGGTACTCCTTCTATACCGTGGGAAGACTGGATAGTGATTTTCGACAACTATCTAGATGCGTTAGATGGACAGGAATTTTCTGAAAAATGTAAAAAAAGCATTACTACTCAGCGCATTGGGGAAAGAAGGCCAACGAGTGTTCAGGTTTCTCCCGCAAGCTTTGCAGGCTAATGGTCAACCGATGCCAGGTGAATATAAGGAGGCGATATGTAGACTTGAGGCAAGGTATGCAAAGGAAGAGAATTTAGTGATGAACCGTTATAAGATCTACACCCACCGGCAGCATACTGAAGAGTCTATAGATGAGTTTGTTGCGAGACTGCGGGAACTTTCTGTCAAATGCAAGTTTGGGACAATGACGGACGAATTAATAAGGGACCAGTTAATTGTTCAGTGTAACAATAGAAAAATCCAAGAGAGACTGTGGGCAGCGAAGAACCCCACATTAAAAGTAGCTATTGACCTAGCCAAAGTAATTGAACAGTCAGAGAATTGCATGAAGGAGTTACAGAAAAACAGTGCTCACCAAGATGTGTCTGAGGTCTCAGAGAAAAGCATGTGTGAAGGGAGTGATCAGGGTGATGACGATTCTGTAGCTTTACTTAGGAGTAGAAATAGACCCTTTAACAGAAGAAGTAATTTTGCAAGAGGACTGAACAAATTTTGTTCAAGATGTGGTAGTAATGGGCACACATCTGAGTCAAAATTTTGTTTTGCTTCCAACAAAGAGTGCCTGAAGTGTGGCCGCCTTGGCCATTTCTCAAAAATGTGCAAAACAAAACCTTGCACCAAAGTAGCAGTTATAGAAGAATCTACCTTAGATTCCAAGAGAGAGAGAGAGACTATTAGTGGTTAATGATGGTAATGTTGTTATGCAAAATTCAAAGTGGGAGAATAGACCCAAAGCGCTATTCTTAATTGATGGACAACAAGTATCTCTCATGGTTGACACGGAGTCAAGGTACACTATAATACCCAAATCTATGTTAGAAAAAGAGTGGGGGGAAAAGGATTTACAACACAGTGACATTTCTCCAGCAGAATATCAAGGAGATTCCATAGATCTATTAGGTTTCTTTGAGACGGATATTGTTTTCGCAAACAGGTCTACTAGAGGGAAGATCTATGTTGCTGTTGATGGACTTCCTATTTTAGGTTGGATCCATCAATACGATCTCCACATTATTGTTAACCCTAGGACGCCCTCACAGGTTATGGTCGTTGAGGATGTAAACATTGATGATATACTCCAAGAAGCGAATACTGTATTCAGAAATGAGTTGGGTGAACTCAAAGGTTATGTTCACAAAATTCTTTTAATAAAAAACGCATTGCCGGTCCAACACAAACTTAGGAGAGTTCCTTTAGTGGTTAGGGACGAAGTCAAGTCCCTCATAGATGAAATGCTGCAAGGTGGCGTGATTGAACCCATTGAGGCGTCCAGTTGGGTATCTCCAGAAAAACGGACGGTAAGATTAGGTTCTGTGTGGACTTGAGATCTTTAAACAAATGTGTGGTTGCAGATACTTTTCCCTTACCTAATATTGGTGAGTTAGTGTCTACTTTAAAGGGGGCGAAGTTTTTCTCAAAACTCGACCTCAAGAGCGCATATCACCAGATAAGACTACATGACAGCTCAAAACACCTTACAGCTTTTATAACAACCGAAGGTGCATTTCAATTCACACGGTTGCCTTTTGGGCTAACTTCGGCAGCCATTGTATTTCAGCGCATGGTCACTGAATTATTTAAGGGCATAGATAAAGCTGTATTTTTCCAGGATGACATTCTCGTCTTTGGAGATTCCATTACCGATCATAACCAGGTGCTTAAATCTGTTCTACAGAGGATTACTGAAGCTGGTCATACCCTTCGCAAAGAAAAATGTTCTTTTCTTGTTGAACAGATTGAGTACCTAGGGTATGAAATCTCGGCTTTAGGAATAAAACCAAAGAAAGATCTTTTGGCAGCCATTCAATTAGCTCCTAGTCCTTCTGATAAGGATCAATTAAGGTCCTTCATGGGGTTGATAGAATACTACTCCAAATTTGTAAAGAACTTTTCTGATAAAACTTTGATTTTAAGGCAACTACTAAAAAAGGTGTTAAATTTGTGTGGGGAGAACAACAATCCACTTGTTTTGACCTCATCAAAAAAGAGATTTGTGAAGCGAATGTATTGGCACCATTCAACACTAAACGCACTTCTGTTATCATGGTTGATGCCAGTGCCACAGGTTTGGGGGTTGTGCTTCTACAAAAGTATCCAGAGGGTGAAAAAACTGTTGCCTTTGCTTCTCGAACACTCACTTCATCTGAACAGAACTATTCTGTGATTGAGCGAGAGGCCCTCGCAGCTGCATGGGATGTTCAGTACTTCCGCACCTACCTTTGGGGTACAAGATCCTTGCTTAAGACGGACCATAAACCTTTGGTTAAGATCTTGTCACCTGGTGGTGCGGGTAAAGGCTCAGCTAGATTGGCGAGACTAGCTGCCAAGTTACAAGAGTACCAGTACGAAATCTCTCATATTCAGGGTTGGAGGAACCTTCAAGCAGATTGCCTTTCCAGACTTTCTATCAAATGGGAGGATCTAGATAGTTCATCCTTTGCACTGGCTTACGAGGAGGGAGCTGTTGCCTTTGTTCAAGATGTAGTTGTTGTTGGTGAGGGTACCTTTACCTGTGATGAATGGTTCAAAGCGATGGCCGCTGACCATGTCCTCAAAGTGGTTATGGACTTGGTCAGGCTAGGCTCCAGATGTGAGAGTTGCGTGCTTGTTTCAGTGCGTCCTTACCTTAAGATCTTGGACGAACTGTCTATTTGTGGTGCGAATGTCCTCATGAGAGGAGACAGATTCATTCCCCCTTTGGGCTTAAGGTCCAAACTCCTCAAGTTGGCCCACGAGGGGCATTTGGGCCAAACTCTAACCCAACGCAGACTAAAAGTTGATTTTTGGTGGCCAGGCATGGACCAGCAGGTGTCTTCTTGGATTGAGAAGTGTTCGGTGTGCAAGGAGGGAGAGAAAAGACTTAAAGTTGGTGTAGAATCAGTAATGGGTCAGATTGCAAATCCTAGCAGCCCTTGGCATAGTGTTTGTCTGGATTTCCTAGGGCCCATGGATGAACTTCCTTCTACCCAACGTTTTGCCATTGTGGTCATTGACGGCTTTTCTAAGTGGTTGTGTGTGGACTTTGTTAAAGACATTACCACAGACAGCACCATTTCTTTCTTGAAGGCTTTGTTTCAGGAGGAAGCCTATCCCTCTGTGTTAATTACTGATAATGGCACCCAGCTCGTGTCTGGCAACATGTGCTCTTTCGTTGCTGAGTGTGGTGTGCTGCATCGTCGCACTTCTTTGTACAACCCACAGGGGAATGGTTTGTGCGAGAGGGCCAACCGAGTTGTTAAGGGCATAATTCAAATGGCTTGTACCAGTGGAAGATTGGCTCATGAAATGGTTTGAGAAATGGTTTGGGCTTATCGCACCACTAAACACAATCAGAGCGACAAGTCCCCTTTTGAACTCATGCATGGTAGACTTCCTGGTACGAAGCTCACTCGCTCGTGGATTAAAGAATGGGTTGCCAAAGGTGGTCATCTAGGTTCTACACCTATTGTTGTTTCGCAGGGCACTTTGAGTCACATTTCCAAAGGAGATTTAGTCAAGGTCAAACCTGGTAGAGTGACTAAAGGTCTAACCAAATTTAAGGGCCATTTTACTGTCAAAGATGTCTTCCCTCATTATGTTGTTTTGACGAATGGCGAAAAATGGAATCTTCGCCGTGGGGCCCTATACCAACGGAACACAGATTCACATTCTCTTGATGTGGTCGAGCCCTGTGTTGAGGTTTCACAAAGCAATGGTGGTTACATGCTGTCTGAAATGGAGGATGTTGTTTCTCATCCTGTTGTCAACAGTCGAAGGGAGGTAGGTGGTGGCGATGCATGTGATCTTGGTAACAATCCTCAAAACGCTCTTGTTTCTCTAGGGACCAGGGGTTTGAGGTGTCGCAGACCTCCTGCCTATTTAAATGATTACTATTGTCAATAATGCTTGTAGTTTTTTTTTTTTTGCTGTTCTTTTCTTTTGTGTGTAAAGGGGGAAGATGTGTTGTACATCTTCTCTCCTCTCAACATGGTCCTCTGTTATCACTAAGCCTTTCTTTGTGTTCCCTACTTTCCCTTCCCTTCCAGAATACCTGCGAGTATTCTAGCATGTTATACACTGTGTATTCCAGAGATGTCAGTTGTTCGTCTGGCCAGCAGTTGAAGTGTTCGCTCAGCTGTTACTCCTAATAAATCTATGCTTCTTACCTTATGAAGTCTCCGAGCTGCATCATTCATTTACGACAAATGTGTTTCCAGTAAACTGTCCCGTCACAATTGACATGTCATCAGAGAATGTTCTCCAGGTTCGTTTGCCTCAACCTTCATTGTAACATACATTCACTGGTTACCAAGCAGTGTGCTTTACAATGTCACTCTTTGCAGAAGTGCAACATATCAAACTGTGATTTCTTTAACCTTCAGTGTTAAGTAGTTCCTTTCCCTGCTAAGCAGTTAGGGTGACCACCTGTCTGTTCATTTCACTGACTGTCAGTAAATCCTTCATAATGCCCGTTGCCGTTATTGAGTTTCTAATAGGCAGCATTATTCGTAATATATTTACATTATTTGCCCATGTTTTTATTTACCTTGTGCATGTTAAATAGTTTTGGTGTTTTGTTATTATTGTTTGGCATGGAGTGATGACCCTAAGAGTGGATGTATTGGCAGGTGGATGGATGGATACACAGTGTGGGGGATGAATGGAGTGGGTGTAGATGGTTGGGTGAATGGATGAATAAATAGATACATTGGCTGGGATGATGGATGGATGGATCTGGGTGGATGCATGGATGAATAGATGAATGGATGCTTGAACGGATGGGTAGATAGATTCGGGTGGGTTGGCAACACTCGCAGGAGACTCTCAACCTCAGATCCATGATTGGCTATTAAAGGCTAGAGGGGTTGGGTGTGGTCTTTATACTCAAATGGATCGAAGATGGCTGGTGGGATTTGGAAGATCTTGCGAGGTCACGTTAGAAGACGTCCGCAGCCCAAACAGCCATAGGACTGTGCCTGAGTGACAAACCCATACCCTTGGCCCATTGCAAACTCTCACATGGCTCAAGGTGAGCCAGCACCCTAATACTATGCAAAGTGTATCTCCTTGGCCGCGATCTCTCCTGAGGGGGATAAGACGTGAACAAGTAGTGATCTCCGTGGACTCAAGTTCCCTGGGAAGGCTAGGGGCATGACACCTTGACACAATGATCACTGCCTATCCCACTATGTTCTTCAAACAGAGAGCAGCTTAGATCCCCCTCTCTCCCTGTGCCTGGCACCGAGAGGTTGACTGGCACAATGTCAGGGATCCCAGACTTCCGGTCCTCCTCTCAGTCATGATACAGTAGAAAAAAAACCCGGCAGAGTGCTGGGTAAACCATTCCTTTCTAGCCCCCTGGTGGTTGGCCCGAGCTCCCTAGATACTTCCAGTTCTTTTTCTCCTGTCCTGAGGTGGGAACACCTCAAAGTAATGACTGTGACAAAGGATATAGGTATACTAGAGACTGAAGGAGATTCTTTGGGTCATAAGGTAGCAGGTGGTTACTCAATTAACACAATGTTCGGCAGATCTTTATTTTTAAAACAGGACAAGGGCTTGAATTTAAGCAGGTGTTATGGAACTAAACCCCCAAAATCTGTGAAGTGAGCGGGGTGACTCATAGGAATGCAACTGACCAGCGTTGTGTTCGTCCACCTACTAGCCTCAAAGTAGTCAGTCCAGCCTTTGAACCGACGATGGAATCACCAACACATTTGCAGCTGATTCGAGCTACTGACTTTATATTTGGGAAGAAGAGATCTTTGGAGGAGGAGAGAATATAGAGGAAGTACAGAGTGTCAGATAGCCGCGTCCTAGTAACAAGTTACAGCTATTTCCCCACGTCTGCTGTGCAGAGGTCAGTGTGCCCTTCCATTGTCTGGTTACAGGCGGCTTCTGGACTTTGGCCTTGGAAGTGATGGTCAGATCAGGACATTTGAACTTGCATTTGGTGCTGTGCACTGTGACCACTGCCTTCTAGCGGGAAACAGCGTTTACAAAGCTGTCTCCACAACGCGGTACCTTTACAACGCGGTCGTTACAACGACCGCGTTGTTACCACGCGCACCATTACATCGCAAGTCGTTTCAACAAATTGCTGTAGGGGGCGCGCTGGTGTTGGATTTACTTCCCTGCTATTGCACAAACTGGAGTAGGAATAGTAAATAATACTATTCCTAAGTCCAGCGTGCCCCCTACAGCAAGTCGTTGTAACGACTTGCGAGGTACTGGTTCGCGTTGTTACAACGCGGTCGTTGTAACAACCGCGTTGTAATGGCATGCGATGTATTCGCATGCGATGTGAAGATACATATTCCCTTCTAGCTGCCTGCCATCCCATCCCATCCCATCCCTTCCCATTCCAATCACTTCACTTTCTGGAGTTTGTGATCCTCATTTCTTTATGAGAAGCCACACAGAGATGAATTTGGATGATCAGAGCTCTGAAATTCAAGTTTATATTGAGCTTCAGTAGAAGAGAGGAGGAACTGCTGAATTTGAGAATAATGTAACTTTATTGGACAGACCCAAGAGAGAAGGAAAAGCTTAGTAGCGAGCCTCCTGATAGAGTGCATATGTGAGGAGAGGTATGACCCCTGAATTTCGAATCAACAATATCGAGGACAGAATATCGAAAATAAAATATCGATAGGTAAGTCTAGATTTTCAATATCTAACTCCTACCCGATGCATATATCTTCAAGGTGCGTAGATGTAGAGTTAGGAGTAGTAAATCTATACTTCCCTGTATGCACATACCTTGCCATATTTAGTTCCTCGATATTCTGTCATCGATATTAATATGTCACAACATTGTTGGTATCCATATTCAGTAGAACAATCGTGAGGGGAGATCGGGAGAAGGGACAGATTTAAGTGTGACGCCCTGTGGCGATTGAAGTTGCTCAGGGCTGTATAACTTAATTATGCTTCGGCCTAGAGTGTTTCCAGGCAAACCCCCTCCACGCTTTCAATTGTTGCAGCCTGATTGGCGTTTAGATCCCCCCCTCCCCGAAGTTGAAAGTGGTTTTAAATATCCACTTTGGTTATTCAGTCATATTTATTGGGTCGATTGCCTTACAATATGACACAATATGATCCTTTTGACACTGATATGGATCATAACCAGGAGGATTCCGAAGGTTCCTTAGAACAGGACCTTGTTGACGCTGTGGATTCTAACGTCCAGCAATCAGTGAATAAAACCCTGGCTAGAGCTTTGGGGCCCTTTACACAGAAGCTGCAAGGTTATGCCCGGCAACAAGGTTGGATACCTCCTCTGCCCCCGTCGGAGGATAACGTACTTCTCACTCCAAAACCCAGCAAGGCTAAGTCCAAGACCACTAGATGGCCTCATTTGAAAGCTTTTGAGAAACTGTACGATAACTTGGTGGAAAATCATGGTTACAGTGCCCCCGTTGAGCGTTTCCCCTCCCTCTGCTCCCCCCTCAAAGATGGATTCCTTTGGGGACTCAGATACAACTCATTCCGGTGATAGCGCCCAAGAAGATGAACCTGGGCCAAGAAGAAAAAGTGATCTGAGCATCTGAGTGATTCCTCATTACCTTTTAAGTCCTTAAAGGAATTGGACTTTGATCCCAGTGACATTGTACAACCACGACCACAGGGAGCGTCGCCTCACTGCTAATTCGCAGTGCACAAACGAAAAAGGAAATGATAATAACATAACAGTATCATCATTTTATTTTTCTATGCGGTGCTCGCCTTAGCGGAGGAGCCGCCACTGTCTGCTGCCAGCTCCAATATTTTTCAGAAAGGACCTTCTAAATCCAGGCGCATCTCTTGGCAGGAACTCTACAAGCGATCAATCCCCTTCTTGGGACCCTTCATATATTTGGAGAAGAAGGTGCACTTAATGGTATCTATCTCTAATATTGGGGTCACCTTGCCCTCCAAGGAGGGTCTGTAGCACACTGCCCTCAACTTCCCCCAGACCTCCTTGTCTAATGGTTGCCTAATCTTCCTAATCATATAATCTGCCACTTTAGTAGTCAGAATATATTCAGGTGATCTAGGATGATAGATTTTCAAGTTCAAACATGTCCAATCTCGTTGGTTCATTATCTGTCCAGAGGCATAGCTTCAGAAGCGGTGTTTGGTGTGTGACACCTCACCCCCACCCCCCCAAATAAATGCATTCTTGGGTCTGGGGGCCTTGAGTCGGGTCTACTATACCTTTGTTTAACTTTAACTTATTATTTTTTTGATGGATCTTAGACAGGGGCCCACCTAATGCAAATAAGTATTGAACCTGTTCCTCATGGGAACAGTGTATCCCAAACCTTGGTCATCCCTCCACCCTTTGACATACTGTTAGTTGGGAAATTGTGCTTCACATCCTCCAAATCTCACTGACTACCCTAGGTCCCTATATCTGTCCCTCCGGTAGTGGCGATCGGTCGCCAGGTCCTGCTATCCCTGGCTCATCATTGGAAGTGGCCTTGTCCTCATCTTTGCCTCTCCCTCCTTTTATGGGAGGCCCAGTGTTGAGGTCAGTTTCCGAGGTGGCATTGTGACCGTTTTCCCTGCTTATTACAGTCCCTCCAGTGGAGGGTAAGTGCTTGAACATGTGTGAACTCTTACAGAAGGATTCCTTTATTCCTGGATCTGTCTCAGACATATAGTCCCCTCAGTTAAGGGATCTGTCTCAGACATATAGTCCCCTCAGTTAAGGGATCTGGGAATCTGGACACCAACAGGAGGAGCAGATTATTAATGTTTCAGGGCCTCCGAAACTGCTTGGGAAAGTGTTTTGCCCAGGTCATCAGGGAGACTCTGCACTGAGGGAGGACCATTCCTTCTTTTCACCCACCTAACAGTGTGAGTACTTGTGGTCCTAAAAGGACTGTATACTTGAGTGATTTTACTCTGTTTGACTCATATTTTGCTTTTAGATGTTTGTGAGGGAGGCATGGGCGTCCGCAGAAATCTTTCCAGAGGGGGGCAAAATGTTAACGTCATCACCATCCTCTGACATGATGTGAGCCAGGTGGGGCACAAGAAACACTGGGGCGCAGGAGGAGCCATGGGGGGCAGGAAGCAGGCTGCATATGATCTCATACACCATAGGGTTATTGTGCCGCAGCCATCTCTTTCTTTTGTGGCCTTTGGTAGATATCATTCACACCTTCTAGCAGTTGGCAAAGAAAAAAGCAGAGCTCAGCTGCAGACAGGAGCGGCTCTTGGCCAAAAGTGAAAAAGCACAGGCATGCAAAGGGTTTAGAAACCTGATGCAAAGGCTTAATGGAACTGAATGCTATATGTAACTGACACTAAGGTCTTTGTGGTATGACCATTAACACACTCCCTTCTATATATTAGTGACAGAAACTGCTAGACTGCATTGCGCACACACACAAAATGTGGTTGCACAAACCTAAATCACAGCCAAAGCTCAACGCTTACCCCCAAAAAATCTCATAGTAGGTTCCATCTGAACCACAGCTTCACTTAGTTTCACAAAGCACAGAAAGCAGCCTGCAGGATTCTGTACCCCGGCAGCAGACAACCTCCAGTTTTCTCAGTCCAACACCTTCTGCAAGCATGGATGACCTAGCTCCTAGAGGCGATCCACATTAAGAGTGTATGACACACGAAAGTGCACCCTGCCACTTTGTGCAGCTGCGTCCCTGCATAGAGAACCACTAGCTGCTAAATAACCACACATATAATAAAAAATAATAACCCTTGAAGTTCTCTTGGCCGAAGGACACTGCACCCCACACTGCACTGGGAAGTAAGGCATTCGGGACATGTATGTCACTGCAGCAGTGTCCAGACGATTACCCAGTATCTACTACAGATGAGGTACCTACATCTGGCTATCTGTGGAGCACTGCACCGCCCTGACTCTTCCTGGCACTAGCTGCAGAAACAACAGAAACACAATACGATCAGGCTCTACACTCTGTCGGACCGAAGAGTGTTCTCAGTGGTCGAAGTGGGGGGGAAAAAAGTAAGGGAACTGTGGGCGCAGAATCAGAGGGCGTGAATAAGCAGAGGATTGGGTCAGTGGGCGTAGTCAGAAGTGTGGCTAGAAAAAGCAAAACATCCCAATTATCAGTATTTGTTTGGCATTTCACTGACCAGTTACAGCTTATTACGTTATTTGACTCAACCAATGGATACACATGTTTATTTAAGGTTTAATATGAGTTCTTGACATTACAATACATTCGGCGGGGTCCGGCCACACGAGGGTCGACGCAGGTTCCAAGCGGGTGCCTGGCAGTGAAGGCGGTGTGCCATTTTGCCATCACCCCCCTCCCGAGACCCATGGTGTAATCAGCCGTTACACCGGATAGTAAACTCGGTTCCTCTCAATCATGAGGATCACATGACTACTACAGTCAGAACCTATTTTTTACATTTATAACCTCAGGTTAGGGTGGGCCTTAGAGCGTCCATACCGCCGGGGTTCACTTTATTTCACCTTCGGTCCTGACGAATGCCTGAATAATTACTCACACATAGGCAGAAACATGTTGACCAGATTTCAGGGGACATAGCTGAACAATTTATTCAGTTTTTGGTCCAACACCGTATTTTTAACTATGTCTGATTGGCAAATTAATAAAACATATTTTTGACACAATTCAGACATTTTTAACTCACTTTCACCTTTTTTATCAAATCACTATTTTTCCAGCTCCGCAGTAACTCTGGCGTTGCAGCACACCGGGGTGGCATTCGGCCTCTCCCGGTGGGGCCCAATGATGAAGCATGTCACCAACCAGGTTGGTGAGTGAGGGCTTTCCATAGAACCTAGTGGGATTCTGCACATTTGCTCTTCTCTCTTTAAAAAGGTACACTCTTTTGTTGTTTATTATATTACAATACATTCACAATATGGGATACGTTTCCAATCACAGAATGTCCCAAATACGCTTAAAAGTGGAATCACAAGCCATTTGTCATCAGCACCTCTCCCTTTTTCCACAAGAGCAGTTCAAACATGAATGGCAAAATATTGTAGTTTGCCATACTTGCCCAATAATACATCATCTGTTGCATAATCTGACAATTCTAACTAAAAATTGTTTGTAGCTCAAATGCATCAAAAATTACTAAAAAATGTGACTTGTGTTGCTGCGAAGTGGAGACCCTTTGCAAAGGTTGACTGGTCACCTTACTCACTGCTGCATTTGTATGTTACACTGGTACTGAGGCTAAATCTTTGCAAAGACTATTAGTATGTGTAAGAATGTCAAACTAATAAAGTATCAGAAAATGTACTGCATTACGCTGCAGCCCTTTTTTTGCTGCATAATTTAGTTAACACTGCGACATAATTTTGTCCTCCATTGCTGCATAATTCTGTGGCCCCAAAGCAGACAGCACATGTTAAAAGTGCTTGTGCATGAAGCAGAGAGACCCTAAAGCTTGCAAACTTAGTTTGGTGTGCGTGCAAATCCTGCATTGCCGATCCCTGGTGAGTTGCACTACTTCTGCAGAAACAAGGCCAACGGAGGTACCAATGGGTGAGGCGGACTAGCCTCAGGGTCCTGTGACCTCTGTGACAGAGTCACTATTGCTCTAGGGTGTGCTGCTTCGTAGGCCTGCCCGCAAGACTGAAGGTGAACTTCGGTATGGATTATGGTGGACAGGCCTTCAAGGTTAACCCACACTTGACACCGCTAGGGTCCACCTGCTGGTGCTAAGACACCAGGGCTTCTAAGGTCTAGCGGGGCCTTCTAAGGTCTAGCATGGGAATGTGCTCCCTTAGGAGAGAAGGCGGAACGTGGTTCCCCAGTCCCAAATTCGGCAGCTCTGGCCATAGTGCCACATCTTCTCCCCCACTGAACACCATACTCTTCCACTAAAAGAAACTCGCACTGCCTTTAGATGCAATCCAATTGTGTCCCGCTATAAACGCCTGGAAACAACTCAATTCAAATTATGCACTAGACAAGAGTAATATTCTGTCTGAAAAAACAGTAACAACCTCCTGGAAAAAGCAAACACTCAAAGGGAATGCAGGACTGAGTAAAGTATGTGAAATGTAAGCAGGAACAACATGCTTACCTTAATGCCTGTGCACTCATTGTTCAGAAATCAATGAGTGTTTTTGCCTGAAAAGCTAAGGACATGGCTACAGGGCCCGGAAGGGACCCGTTTCAATGTCCATTGCTTAAATCCTTACAAAACATAAGGAGTATGGTTTTAAAAGACCACATTCATGAACATAAAGCTGCAGTACACTACACATTTCATAAACTAATAAAAGGAAAACAGCTGATAAGGATCACATGAAACATTTTCTACACCACACATCAACCAGATATCGCAGTACCTCCAGGAATGGTGAACTTCCTCACCTGAGGAAAAAAATGCTACTCAAAGACGAGAAAAAATTAAAGTAGTGCTTCACTAGGAAAGTCTGTAAAGTGGCGCTAATGTGTTTGGGTGTGAATAAAACCAATCTGGCAACTTTGTGACCACTCTGTCTTGCTTTAAATTATTTAATTTAAGCTACTACATCTGTGGGTTGAGGTTCAGCCTATAAATAATAGTTTTGGTCTTGTGTGTGCGATCTGGAGGTATGCTCCAACAGTGATGAGACAGGGGTATGGCAGCACATTATCGCATAAGGTGAACTGTGAAGGAGTGTGAGAGGCAGGGTCTCAATTTGCTTAAACAAACCAGTACACTTTGTAGCAGAAATCACTTGAAATCATAATGTAGAGAATAGCCAGGTGTTTATTACTTTTAGCAGGAAAGGTGTTCCAGAGATGAAATGTTAGCCAATTGAGGTATACGCATTTGAACCTAGAAGCGCCTCGAACACTGAAAGAGCTCTACAACATCTGCAACGCTTGGTTTTTTTTTTAATTGTAGTTTTATATAGCGCAAACTCGACCTAAAGGTATCAGAGCGCTTTACATGACCACCAGTTGCATTACAGACGGACACATTCATTTTTTTTTTAATCAATAATATATAGTATACTTTTTGGGGAAAAATAAACTTCGCAATGTATGTCAGTTAATACAAGCATCGTCATTGCACATTGTTGTTGAAAACTTCATTTTGATAGCGCTGTAGTTAATCACGGCCAGTGTTTTTAGTTCTTTTTGCTGGAAATGTAGTTTATGACTTTGGCATCGACCACAAATGGGGTAAAGTGTGTTGAGATTTTACTAAACCGTGTGAATACCAATACTGAGAGTGAGTGAGTGAGTTATTTATCTGGTGAGGCAAATACTTCCAATTATGAGTTTTCTTCATATAAATGAGGAATTACGTGTGGAATTTGGGGCTTTCCACTCCAGCTTCCGAATGTGCATTGCGACTTGCAGCATCCTTACATCCAGTGAATTTCGTCAGGCAGGGCTGGCCTTTGCTCAGAAAGCGCACTGAGCGAAAACAAATGTCACTTTCCTACTCATCCTCGTGCTAGACAGAGACAGAAAACAGGAGAGGTAAAGACTTACTTCAAGCTGTGGGAGCAGGCAGGTCCAGACCGTCTCTCTTGATCTTGCCGATCAGCAGCAGTTTTCCCGCTCTTAATATTGACGGCCCTGCAGACAAACACCACTGTCCTTACGTGCGGTTCTTTACAGCGTAAGATAGGTGGCGCAGCACTCGTCATGTTGTCATGATAGAGATTTGCTGCTGCTGGCCTAAAATATATAATGAAGAGGCCTGCTCACAAAATTAAAAGATCCATCCATTCTTACAATGGAAATAAAAATTCCACTGCCCACACAATTATATTTTAAAACACACCACGGCACCAGTACGGCGGGCCGGGTGATCCGGGGGGGGGGGGAGGAAGCACCCCTCCTTGCCCCCCCTGCGGACGCCCATGGAGGGAGGTCGCCCCTTGAAATACCCTTAGGTTTTATGGGCTGCCTTGCTCACTAGGGTGATGCAGAATACAATTGAGGTGAGAATAGAGCCCAGTGGGGTTCTCCTTACCGCCTCAATGGTGTTCTGTGGGCAGGAAGGGTGATTGGAACTGGGCGGCTTCGATCACGCTACTGAAGAGGGAGACCTGTCTTTCTGGGAGTGTGAGGCCAAGAGGGAGAACTTCCCCTGCCTGTTCCACCTGGATGTGCATGCTGTCAGACAGAAGGCTGTAACGAGTTGGCAAAGTGCCCACTAGTGGCTTACCCTGACCATAGATGCCAGACCCATTGCACTTGGGAGTCAAGAATTTTCTACCATTCATGAGCAAGAATTGTCAATTCTATTAAGCACATGGAGACAAGAATTATGCATTCACATTCTTGCTTTAATCAAATAGCAGCCATATTAGAACAATAAACAGTAAACATTAAACACAAGAACTACATGACCTATAGAGCTTTGAATAAAACTACGACTCCCAACATGGGAGCTCATCTACCAATCTTGGTCCCTTTTGTCGTATAAACTATGTCGGCCACCGTAGCACCTTTTGTTTGTTTTTGCAAGGTTATCTTGGCAGATTCAATGAGTTTTTCATTCATGCTTTCAATCTGTGAGTAAAGAGATAGAACAAATTACGGGCATGCCTGATTATGTCATTCAAATACGGGTATGAAATAATAAGTTATCTAGCACATAATATAGACTACGAATCACAACAATATTTTCAGTTAGTTACAGGGTGGGATAATCCTTGCATCCGTATCCTTAATAGATTTGAGAATTCTTGTTCATGAATGCTAGATCACTTTTTGATTCCATGGCAGGACAGGAGGCTTCAGATTCTGCAAGTTTAAAGCTGATAGATAATTTATAAAAAAGGTATTATTTATTGGTGTATAGTAAAATATTTTGTTTGAAGGTGGAATCTGATGACCAATCAGCCATGTGTATTATGTCATGTAAGCTTGTGCCCAATTGAAACGATTTTTAGGCCATAGCACACCTCACTGAATGGGCTCCAACTTTAGACAAGTCAGTGCCAGCCTAAGATAAAATCCAGCGAACCCACCAAGCTACCGTGGCTACTGATACAGGTGTGAGGCCGGAGAAGCGAAATGCAAAGTGGGTGAGATGGAGAAGACCTGAGAACTCTCGCAGCATTTTCATAAGCATATAAACAAGTCTAAACACAAAGTTTGGGATCTGTTGGGAAATATTAATAAGTGATCTGTTTTGAGTCAGTTTTTGTTCTTCTGGAGAAGATACAAGTGACTCCTTTCGCAGTAAAGTACCTACCTGCTAGATCCAAGACCTTAACATCAGAGACTCGCCGACATGATGCAAGGCATTGTAATATGGTAAGTATGGCTGAAATTGTTCTCTGCATAAAAGATCGCCATCATAGCACACATCACTGAATGGCCTCCAAATGTAGACAATTCAGTTACAGCCTAAGATAAAATCCAGCGAACCCACCTAGCTACTGTGGCTACTGATACAGGTGTGAGGCCAGAGAAGCGAAATGCAAAGTGGGTGAGATGGAGAAGACCTGAGATCTCTCGCAGCATTTTCATAAGCATATAAACAAGTCTAAACACAAAGTTTGTAATTATTAATAAGTGATCTGTTTTGAGTCAGTTTTTGTTCTTCTGGAGAAGATACAAGTGACTCCTTTCGCAGTAAAGTACCTACCTGCTAGAGCCTCAGAGACTCGCCGACATGATGCAAGGCATTGTAATATGGTAAGTATGGCTGAAATTGTTCTCTGCATAAAAGATCGCCATCTGGCCACTCTTGAGGAAAGCGCAAAACAACAGAAACAGCCCAAAGGACTGAATACTTGGGCTTCAGAGGAAAGGAAAATGTAATTCCTCTAAGAGGTTTGGTAACCAGGGGATGCTACACTAATGGGTGACCTACTTTGAAGTGGCCTTCAGAGATGGCGCATGTGTAAGTATTGACTGTTCTGTGTGATAAGCCCTCACTCATCAGCCAAAATTGCTAAAAAATTGCCAATATAGGTCACATCTGCCCCCACGGGATCAAGATCCTGTTCAGAGCACTATCTTGTCCACATATGCCATACTAATTGATAACATTTGTAGGTGGAGTCTGACCAAGACTTATGCATGAAGAGAGTTTGGCTAAAAAGGCCTGGCACATGCTTTTCAGAACTGAAAGATTCCATGCCACTAGATGGACTTGTTTCACTAGAATTAAGGGATGTTGTTGCCTTAAAGGGCCCAGAAGTAGGTTCGGAAAGAGTGGGAGAAGCAGCGGCGGGGTTCGCCCAATAGCTTCAGAAGTATCAAAAACCAAGATTTGGAGTTATTAGAATGACATCTGTCATTTGACTCCAAATTTGACAGCTCACTCTGAGGATTACTGTAAATTGTGCAAAAGCATAACTTCATCCTGCCTAGTACTGGAGTCTCATTGCCGGGTATAGATGATTCGGTCTCCAGTTGTAAAACAGCAGGATTTGAAAAGTCAATCTGGATGCAGAAAGACTGACCTTGTATGGACCTAACTTGTCCATTAAGAACAAAGGTGGGTGGAGTTTCCACTCACTCGAGTCGCGAAGGAATGGCGAATTCCATACTGTGATCTGGTTGTCTTTCTGTGGAGGGTGAACGCTAGGACTATATATTGGTGGTTGGACAGAATTGCCAGGATTCTTTTGTACCATACACTAAAATTCAAGATCTCGTTTGTCCCAAGCAGTTGATGTAATGAACTGCTGAACTGTCATCCATGCAGATTAGGAAGCAACACTGTAATCTCTTTGGGGCAAGAGATCGGATTGCAAAGGATCCTGCCAGAAACTCAAAGCAACCGATATGCAACTACCTCTCTTCCTGGGACCATCTGCCTCTTTTGGAAACCGTTCCACATCTTGCTCCCCAGGTAAGGGAGCTAGCATCAGTTTGGATTATTAAATCTGGAGTCCACCCGAAAGTGGCCTGGCCATTCCAGGCGTCTGTGTGGGCTGACCACCATTGAAGCTTTTGTTTCGCCTCTAGAGAGAGAAGGACCGTTGGAGCATGGCATACCTTTCCACAGAAATCCGATTTTCACTTGTTGTAATGCTCTATAGTTAAGCAGACCAGGGACGATCCCATAAATGGAGGATGACAGGAAACCAACCAAATGAGTTATCCACCGGAGCGTGATTGAGTCTTTCACCAAAACTCTGCAAATCTCTTTTTTTGATGTCTTTGACTTTTTGGTCTGGCAAAAAAAGAGTCATTGTGGTCGCATCTGTGCGGAACTAAAGAATCTAATTTGAGTGTATGGAGTTAGAAAGCATTTACTCTGATTTATCACAAATCCCACATTTTGCAGGAGAAAGACTATTAAACGAGGGTGTTGTATTAAGAGATCTGGGTCTTGTGCTATGATCAAGATATTGTTGATATATATTATTAGACATATTCCCCGTTCCCTGAGGAATTGTACTACTGGTTTCATCCATTTGATGAAACACCAGGGAGCTGAAGATAATCCAAAGAGAAGTGTCAAGAATTCATAAGTAGAATTCTTACCGTGAAATTGGAGGGAGCGTCTTTGCAGTGGAAAAATGGGAACAGAGAGAAACGCGTCTTTCAGATCTAGACAGACCATGAAGCTGCCTTCTCTCAAGCGATGTCTCAGGAACTGGATACCCTCCCTATTGAAGTGTCTATAGAGAATCAATGTGTTGAATTCTTTGAGGCTGATTACTAACTTGTAACCTTCCCCTTTTTTGTCTACAATATATATACTGCTGGCAAATCCTTTGGGATGTTGTGCTGTGTGGCAATTCTCTTTCTTTTGAAAGATGGATTTCTTTAACAACAAAGTTTTGTTTCCTTAGAGTAAAGTGTAGTGGCTTAATGAAGAAGTTTTGACAGGGAGTGTCATAAAATTCTAGGTGGAATCATCGAACAGTCTGGAGGACCCATGTATCCTGAGATATTTAGAACCGGTTCTGTGAAAACAGGCAAATCCTACCCCGGAATTTGGGAGAAGCAAAAATGAGAAAGAGGGAAGCGATGTTCCTCCTCTGGAATGTCGTGATATCATGGGCCCCCTGCCTCTACTGACCCTGTTATAAAAGGTTCTGGTTGAAGACTTTTTTGAGAGCTGCTTATGCCTTCTTTAATGAGGTGAATGTATCGACAAACTCTGTCACTTTCTTTTTGAAGAGTTGTCAAAATAATAGATCTCCAGGTGCTTGACAGCTCACTAGTGTCCAAACCACAAAGTTTTAGGTCAATGCTCGGGAGAATCGGCCTGCGTCTTTCAGTGTAAAGAGCACAGTTCATGTTCCCTTATAAGCATATGTCAAGTTGGGCCATGCCACTTAAAAGGTCCGGGTCAATAGGTGTCACTTGCTCCTTGGCAGAGATGGCTAGATCCAAGAACTTAGAGAGGGGCCCTGAAAGGTCAAGAGCTTTATCTTGACAGGCCCGACAGGACCTGTTGATGCCATTTTTAGGGTATCTTATATATTTGCCCAAAAAGGATGCCAGCTTTGGATCAATCTCTGGGGTCCCAGGAACTTTTCCTGCCAGTGAAGGGCTAGGACACTCTGCTTTAAGGTGGTTGCGGACTTCTATTGGGAAAGGCTTTCTGAGCAGATTCAATGAGTCTTTCATTCGTGCTTTCAATCTGTGAGTAAAGAGATAGAACAAATTACGGACATGCCTGATTATCTCATTCCAATACGGGTATGAAATAATGAGTTATCTAGCACATAATATAGACTACGAATCACAACAATATTTTCAGTTAGTTACAGGGTGGGATAATCCTTGCATCCGTATCCTTAATAGAATTGAGAATTCTTGTTCATGAATGCTAGATCACTTTTTGATTCCATGGCAGGACAGGAGGCTTCAGATTCTGCAAGTTTAAAGCTGATTGATAATTTTAAAAAAAAGGTATTATTTATTGATTTATAGTAAAATATTTTGTTTTAAGGTGGAAACTGATGACCAATTAGCCATGTGTATTATGTCATGTAAGCTTGTGCCCAATTGAAACGATTTTTAGGCCATAGCACACCTCACTGAATGGGCTCCAAATTTAGACATGTCAGTGCCAGCCTAAGATAAAATCCAGCGAACCCACCAAGCTACCGTGGCTACTGATACAGGTGTGAGGCCGGAGAAGCGAAATGCAAAGTGGGTGAGATGGAGAAGACCTGAGATCTCTCGCAGCATTTTCATAAGCATATAAACAAGTCTAAACACAAAGTTTGGGATCTGTTGGGAAATATTAATAAGTGATCTGTTTTGAGTCAGTTTTTGTTCTTCTGGAGAAAATACAAGTGACTCCTTTCGCAGTAAAGTACCTACCTGCTAGATCCAAGACCTTAACATCAGAGACTCGCCGACATGATGCAAGGCATTGTAATATGGTAAGTATGGCTGAAATTGTTCTCTGCATAAAAGATCGCCATCATAGCACACCTCACTGAATGGGCTCCAAATTTAGACAAGTCAGTGCCAGCCTAAGATAAAATCCAACGAACCCACCTAGCTCCCGTGGCTACTGATACAGGTGTGAGGCCGGAGAAGCGAAAGGCAAAGTGAATGAGATGGAGAAGACCTGAGATCTCTCGCAGCATTTTCATAAGCATATAAACAAGCCTAAACACAAAGTTTGGGATCTGTTGGGAATTATTAATAAGTGATCTGTTTTGAGTCATTTTGTGTTCTTCTGGAGAAGATACAAGTGACTCCTTTCGCAGTAAAGTACCTACCTGCTAGAGCCAAGACCTTAACATCAGAGACTCGCCGACATGATGCAAGGCATTGTAATATGGTAAGTATGGCTGAAATTGTTCTCTGCATAAAAGATCGCCATCTGGCAACTCTTGAGGAAAGCGCAAAACAACAGAAACAGCGATGTTCCTCCTCTGGAATGTCGTGATATCATGAGCCCTCTGCCTCTACTGACCCTGTTAAAAAAGGTTGTGGTTGAAGACTTTTTTGAGAGCTGCTTATGCCTTCTTTAATGAGGTGAATGTATCGACAAACTCTGCCACTTTCTTTTTGAAGAGTTCTCAAAATAATAGATCTCCATGTGCTTGATAGCTCACTAGTGACCAAACCACAAAGTTTTAGGTCAATGCTCGAGGAGAATCGTTCTGCGTCTTTCAGTGTAAAGAGCACAGTTCATGTTCCCTAATAAGCAAATGTCCAGTTGGGCCATGCCAGTTAAAAGGTCCGGGTCAATAGGTGTCACTTGCTCCTTGGCAGAGATGGCTAGATCCAAGAACTTAGAGAGGGGCCCTGAAAGGTCAAGAGCTTTATCTTGACAGGACCTGTTGATGCCATTTTTAGGGTATCTTGCATATTTGTCCAAAAAGGATGCCAGCTTTGGATCAATCTCTGGGGTCCCAGGAACCTTTCCTGCCAGTGAAGAGCAAGGACACTCTGCTTTAAGGTGGTTGCGGACTTCTATTGGGAAAGGCTTTCTGAGCCTTGGGTGAACATAGGTGACAGTCTTTACAGAGGGAAGCCAATCTGAAGAATGAGGGTGAAAAACGTCCTTTGGATCAAAAGTTTTGAGGAGGAGATCAGCAGAGTGAGGAGAAGGATTAGAAGTGCCTAGCCTTGCCTCCGCCTGCAGTACAAGGCATGTGGGGAGTGAACACCACCGGCGTTCTAGGTCATCTTTGGAGGCATCAGCATCACCATCATCCACATCCTGCAACCCAGACTCCTCATGATGTATTAGTAGTCAAAGAAACCAGATACGCCTTTGTTACACTAGCTAAAGTGGTTGGCTTAGAGGGTATCTTTGCTTTGGAATTACCTTCCTTCCTCAGGAGAGGAGCCTCTGGGTTAGGAGCTGAAAGGGCAGGAGTTTCAGGCACTGGGAATAGGGAGAAGAAGGTTTTTGGTTGCTCTGTTAGCGGACCTGGTGACAAGGAAATTGATTTATTTACGTAATTCTGAATTGATTGGCCAAGGATTGATCTTTGTTGAACACAAATTGCTTGGTTCCTTCTGGAGGAAGGTCAATGGGATTATTAGGATTATTGTGTGACATCCTCTCAATAGGAAGAAATGTGGCAGACTCTATTTAAGTCCCCATCACTATGGAACACCCACAATATTTACTGGGTACTTGCTACTGCCCACCTAAAGGTAAGTCCTGGGATTAGGTGGGTGGCCCTCTGCGAGTGTGGCACAGGCTCAAGTTGACTACTGTGCTAAAAAATGTATTACCACCTCAGGTATCAAGGAACCCAATCAATTATTATTACAGCCCATGTTCTCAATTGAATAGGACATTAATTGGTGCCAGTGAAGGGTTAAGGATGACTTGTGGGAAGCGCTGTCTACAAACCTTCTCCCAAGAAGGCCTAAATAGATAGGGAGGCCCCAAGCAATGCAGGCAGTGCAGTTTTCATTGGGTGGACCTGTGGCAGGCAGATGATGCCCACAACAAATGTCTAGTTGGCCTAGAAATGCAGAACCAGATGATGAAAGGTAGATCACATGCCTCGTTCAACGAGCGGGAAGCTGAGACTAACAGAGCTGGTGGGCAGAGAAGAGAGCACATCTGCCTACAAAATGACATCTGTGTTCTGAAATGATGGGAGGGAGCAGAAATTTTGCATAATACGATCAAGAATCACCGAGCCTGAGAGACACTCAAGATGAAAAGGTTGCAACACCATTGCCTACCTTAATTCATACTGCGCCGTTCATTACATGACCAAATATATACCAAATTAAATTAAATGATCGTTAACAGGATAAAGCATACTTATCATAACTGCCCTGAGCAGCAAGAAAGAGGAGGTGTTACAATGGCCGACATGGTATATGCAACAAAAGAGACTATAAATGGCTGATGAGCCCCCATCTTGGGATTGGTACATTTTTTCTCCAAGAACCCTGGGTTCTTTGTGTTTAATATTTAGTGGTTATTGTTCCAAATGGCTGCTTTTGATTAAAGCAAGATAGAGCCTGCATAATCTGAAGCCTTCGGTCCTGCCACAGAATCCCTATATGTGTAACCTACCATGCGTAAACTCTACTCAGTTGCAGTTGAATAAACTTTTTTTATTGACAAGATTGAGCCTAGGAAGTCAAACACGTCTGTAACAGCTGACAGGCGACTCCAACTGTCACCCTTAACATTCTATATAGCGCATGACCCAAAATATGACACATCCAACATTCCAGCTGGCTTAAGCACAAACATAACACATCATGAAAATAAAAGGACATAAGAACTACATTTTAAGAATAACATTGCGAATATTATGAACAATAAGAGACCTTCTAATAATATACACAGAACTAATATTGAACACTAAGGGCCATATGTAGGTAATTTCTATTTACCGATTCCTAAATACCGAATTTTACCGATTCGGTATTTAAGAATTGGTAAATAGAATGTAGGTAAACATTCGGTAAATTTTACTGATTCGGTAATATTCGATATTACCTATTCGGTATTTACCGAATCGGTAATAAGGAATACCTTCCCATTCATTCCTATGGGCCTGGAGGCCCATAGGAATGAATGGGAAGCCATTCACTATTACCGATTCGGTAAATACCGAATCGGTAATAGGGGGCATATTCAAGGGTGGCAGGGTGGCAAATTGACACCCTGTTGCACCCCTGAATCGTGCATGTGTGCACATGTGGCGCACATACATGCCCTAAGGGCATGTATGTCTGCCACATGGCACTTTTAAAAAGCACAAAATTGCTTTTTAAAAGGTATTCGGTATTTACCACCAACTTGTAGTTGGTGGTAAATAACGAATCCTTAAACCAAAAATGCACTCACTTGAGTGCTCCCTACATAGGATTTAAGGAATCGGTAATTTACCGATTCCTTAAAATAACGAATCGGTAAATTACCGACTCCTTAAATCCGGCCTCCTACATCGCAAAGGGCTAAATACCGGTCGGTAACGGGAAATTTACCGATTTTCGGCCGTTACCGACCGGTATTAGCCCACCTACATATGGCCCATAATCTTTTAGGTCCCCTTTTTGTCTCATTTCTCTTCCACATTTGCTCCTGGAAGAGCTATCGGGAATTTTGTCATGGGACAATCCATTTTCAGATTGTTGATTCAATTGATGTGTCTCAACCATCTCCTCACCCTGTCCCTGATACTGTGACAAATGAACATTAACTTTATGAGATCCAAGCCACCACTAATCTTTTTTGTCTAGATCATTTAACCACTTCTCCTTTCCATTGTTAAATTTTACAAAGTGACTCGTGCCACACTCAACCATCACTCAATTTTGCCGAGTTGGTAAACATTTCTAATACCTCTAATGGCTCAGAATACTTACTTTCACCTTTCCTTACTTTAAAAGGTAAGTTTACACAGACCATGTTCCCTTTCTTTAGAAAAATCTCTTTTGCATTATATTTCAAGTCATTGTAACTCTTGTTCTTATCCTGATATATTTTAATGTTCTTCTTCCCTTCAGCAGGGGGCCACTGACTTAGCTTAGAATTAAGCAATCAACCTTGATTGTCTTTAGTAAAGGGGACTCTACCCCTCATTATGGTAAAGAGACTATATCTCATCACAGGTGGTGTGGTGCGATACACCCACACTATTTATTTAACTTCCAGTTTTCAATTAAGATTTCTTTGTTTGGCTAATTGCAACGAATCTTTATTCACTCGATTAAAACAACGCTTCTCCATTAGCACTGGGATGATAAAATGAAGTTACTTTGTGCTCTATTCCATTTCGTTTTAAAAATTGTTCCATATTTGTACTCTTAAATTGCACGTGGTTGTCAGTAATCACTTTTTTAGGTAAACCTTCTCTTTGGAACATTTCATCCATGAACGAAATAACTCTCTCAGTATCTGCCCTCTCCACAAATTTCACTTCGCCCATTTCGAAAAATAGTCAAAAGCTACTAAAATAAACAAATCCTCACATTGATCATTAATGGGACCCATTAAATCAAAACCTAATGTTTTCCAAGCCATTTCAGGACATGGATCTGGTGACAATGGCAGGTTAAAGGATGTTTGCGATTTGTCTGCATTCATGCACAGATTGCAATGCCTGACAACCCTCTCTACCTCAATATCCAAACCAGGCCACCAATATACTTCTTTCACTCTTGTCTTGCTTTTAACTATCCCTAGGTGTCCCTCATGATATTATCAAACTTTCCCTCAAGCTCTTGGGAGGAACAATTCTTTCTCCTCTTCAAACATTGTCTTCCATCACCGATACCTCATTACACACTACCCAAAAGTGCCTTAATTCCAATGTTAACGTCCTCTTTTTCCGGCCATCCTTATAAAATAAAAGTCTTAATACAGGCTAAACTATCATCTTGAACACAAGCTTCCTTCCATTCTTTTGCACTGATATCATTATTTCTTATCTTTTCATCAACCCATGCCACACTAATTTCATCCCACACTTCATAGTCTTTCTCCAAGCGTTGGGTCAAAACCACACAATTGTTTGGCCTTGCATATTTCTTCCTTCAAGTTTTCGAATTCAGTTTGCAAAATTCCAGTCCAAACAAATGTTCATTTGTTTTTTAGCAACTGTCTCAAATTGTATGTTTTTTACTGAGAATCCCTGCACAAATTTACCATACAATTCTACTAATCCTAAGAACGACCTCAACTCGTCTTTATTCTGAGGAGCTGGAGCATTCTTTATAGCATTTATTAACTTCTTTTTTGGTTTCAGTCCCTCAGCAGAGATTTCATGACATAAATAATCTAGCGTCTGTACACCAAATTGGCACTTTGAAATCTCTGCTGTCAAACCATTCTTCTTCAATTTCTCAAGTATATTACACACTCTACTATCATGTTCATTCTTAGTTTCAGCCATGACGAAGATGTTATCTTGAAAAGAATTTACACCAGGTAACTCCTTAAACAATTTATGCATACATTTTTGAAATACGCCGGCTGCCGACGCTAACCCGAATGGCATGCGGACAAAACGGTAGCACACTTGTTGCGTCATAAATGTAGTTAAGCTCTTACTCTCATCATGTAATTTATTTGATGATACGCCAATGAAAAATCGATCATAGAAAACCATTTCATGTTCTTTGTCAATGCCATCAACTCATTAATCTTTGGGAGGGAGACTTTCTCTACAACAATGTTGTCATTCAAACTTCTCAAATCAACACATAAGCAGATCTTACCATTCGCCCTGCCCGCTATAACTAAAGGCGCAATCCATTCAGATGCATCCACTTCTTCTATGATACCTCCCTTTAGTAAAGTATCCAGTTATTTCCTGACTTAATCCCTCAGAACCCATGGTATGTTTCTAGACTTGTGAACTTTAGGCTTGGCTTTTTAAAAAAAAGATTTTTTGTGTACAAACCCTTCTAAACTGCCAATTTTACCAGAGAATACTTCTGGAAATTCTCTTTTGAATCGAAGACCATACAGCTCACTTTCACTCATGACTAGGACTGGTTCTAGACTGTTAGGGTTTAGAATAATATTTATCTTTCGTTGGTCTATACATTCTAGGACTGATGGTCCTTCTTCTGCAACGTATAACTTTCCTGTAGCCCTTCTTCCTTTGAACTCAAAAATGAATTTCCTAAACCCAATTAGAGAAATCTATTCCCCGGTAAAACTTTCTGAAGCTACATCTGGAGGTAATAATGATGATCCTAAGGTATCTACAAATTTCTTTTCCCATAGAACTTTGTCTATAATAGTATAAGGGGATCCAGAATCTGAAACGATGAGCGTTTCAATTCCCCTAAAACCTATCTTACAAACTGGCTTGGTCCTGCACTGCACACTAAGATGATTAGCCGTTTCATCACCCTGTGATGTGATTCCCAAAATACACTCAACCGCCTTGGATGTGCCTTCTCCATTTGATGTATCAGATTCTGAATTATCATTCTCACAACAAACTATAGAAACTTTATTACTGCTTTTACCTCTTCTACACACTTTAGTAAAGTGTCCTATTCACCACATTCACCACATTTTTGGTTTTTCGCAGGATACCTTCTGCTGTACTCAAGGTGATCCCTACTACCACATCTGTAACACTTTTACTCCCTTGGTTTATACTCATCTCTTTTACGTTCCCTTTGATTAGGTATATCTTTTTTAGCTTTATGCTTTACTTTGCTCACAACATCTTTCTGATCATCCTTTGTTTCACCTGCAATAGTTTTAGCACACTTGCTTGAAATCTCCACTTTTTTAACTAAAGCTACCACCTCTGATAATTGTTCTTCACCATGCATCCACAATCATTGCTATACATGTTCCTTATTGACATGCATGATGATTTGGCCACAAACCAACTCATCATGCAGTGTCCTAAATCTACAAGTGAGTGCTAGTTTTATTAAGTCAGTCACAAACTCCTCAATTGTTTCCGATTTCCCTTGTTTCCTGCTAAGGATTTGTGACGATCAATAGCAATACACACTGAAGTAGAATAATAAACATCTAAATCTTCTAAGGCGTGCTGAAACACATCAGTATCTCTGGCTACCCAAATCTGTTTTTTCAATGGAGTCCCTAAGGCCCCAATGAGTGTACAAGTATTTTCTTTTTTTGTATTTGTGACAGTTCCTCATCTGCTTCCTCTATTGTGTCTATATAATTCAAAAAGATTTCTGCATGCTGCAGCACGACTAGTATAAAAATGGCCTAGGAAATCATCTGCATCAGCTGCTCTGGAAGCACTGCACTGGTTACCTGTCCATAAAAGAATCCTGTTTAAAATCCTGATAATCACCTTCAGAAGCTTCCACTCCTCTGGCCCCCAATATCTTCTGTCCAGGTTCATTCACTATGTACCATGCCGCACTCTTAGATCTTCCAATGCTAATCTATTAAAACCTCAAGAGGGGGGAAATCCATCGCAGTGTTAGGCACAAAGGCCTGGAACCAACTTCCGAGTATCCTCCGTCTCATTCAATCAGAAACCCTCTTTAGGAAGACTCTGAAAACCTGGATCGTCACCACCCCAGAGGCACTATGCAAAACACTCATCTAACCCCTATCATTCCAGTTCTCAATTTCTTTCTGCCCGCAACTCAATCTACTATAGCGCCATGATACTCCTCGGAGTGACAGTTGTGCTCTACAAATACTCTCTAACAACACATAACATAACATTTCTCTCAATTCCTGCCACTTGATAGGAGGTTCCCCCATAGTAGCCAAGAAGGGTTGAGGAGGTGTCAAAGAAAATGTTTGTGAAGCACACATTATATTGTAAATTAACAATTGCTGAGAAACATAAAAGGTGTGCTGTCACTAAAAGTTATGACAGGCAGACGTTTGGTGTGCCTATCATCGATACTTCGCTCACCACACTGCTGCTGAGGTGATGCGAACAGTCTTCTAACTCATGAAAATAAGTTTGCTGCTGACACAAACCAAACAATCTTCCAAATAGTGAAAAACGTATTAAAACTGGTGTGCCTGTCACCGATCCTTGAATTCACATCATTACTGCCGTAAGCCCAATACAAGGCATGTAGACAGGCATGCACTGGTGGGCCTGTCACTGATTTTGCTAAGCGCAAAATGCAGAATCAGTAATGCACAAGAACGACGTTGCTCTGCGGTGGATTCTTTGATGGACAGTTCGCAATTTCCCAATTTAAAATGGTGGAGTCCTACGTCGTCCCTACCTTATGCTAGGTTCTAAAGTACACCTATGGCTGGAAGCCTCTCTGCATGGGCAAGCTCCTCGCGCTGGGGACTCGTGCCAGAGCTAAATAGAACTGCGCAGGTGGTACGACATCCCATTAAATTGGTTAGAGTAATCTAACGTTCCCTTTCTTCACTCCGCACCGCTGAGTACCAATTTTTTACAAAGTGCGACACGCTCAAGGCATTTGAAATTCTATACTGTACGTCCCTTAAAGCTACTTGTTATGAACAGGGAAAAACCCTACATGTTGGCCTCACAAATGTCAAGAAAAGTATATAGTGGAAGCGGTAATTACTCACAGCACCCAAAGCAATGGTCATCGTGAAAACCAGTCAATTTCGAATAAAATGTCAAGTAATCCAGATGTATGAATATCAGTCACCAGAGTTATTAAGGATTTCCTACAGTTGGCCAAACAGAAGAACCTTAACTGGAAACTGGGGATCATGAAAATGGTGTAGATTTATTGTACTACACCTACTGTTACCGGTTATAGTCCATTTACCATAATGAGAGGAAGGGTTCCCTTCACTAACATTCAGGGGTGGTTGCTTAGTACTAGACTTAGTCATTGGTCTCCCGCCGAGGTGAGCAAAAACATTATGGGATACCAGGAAAAATATAAGAAAGCCAGAGATGAGAAGGTTGGGGCGAAGGACACTGGTTTGATGAAAGGAGACATAGTGCATGCTAAATTACCATTGTAAGGAAGAAAAGGAGATAGTAGATATTCCAGTCCATTAGAGATATTGGAAATCTTTACTAATTCAGCAAAATTGAGTGATGGACGTGTGTGGCATACAAGTCGCTTTGTGAAATGTAGGCATGGTAAGGAAGGGTATTTTGATGATTTTGATACAAGCAATTTTGATTGGTTAGATGATCAACTTCAGTACGAGAGAATTCCACCCAGGGACGTACAGTATGAGGAGGCGATAGGGTCTAATCCATTGAGTGAGCAATCTGAATGTGCAGTGTCAAATTCTAATCAATTGGGTGAGCAATCTGAATGTGCAGAGGCAAACACTAATGAGGACCAATCTACTTTGGAAAAACCTTCCAGTAGCAAATATGGAAGGGAGATTAGGCGGCCAAGTTATTTTACAAGAGTATACTACTTGAATTTTGATTGTTTTAGAACTTTTTATTTGTTTCTATAAATGTATGGTATTGCATGGTTGGGTTATTAAATTATTTGTTATATATGTATTTTATTTCATTCTCACTATTCTGGATGTAGCTTTCAATAACCCTTCGGTAGATAACACTTTAACAAGAGGTTTATTATCACATCCCACCTCCACATGAAGTCCCCATATAATGCTCCTAAAGTGTTCCAACCTCCATACCACTGCAAGAGACTCTTTTTTAATCACAGAATAACGTTCCTCTGCTGGTGAAAGTGCTCTGAAAGCATAAGCAACAGTGTCTTCCTTCACATCAACATTATACTGGGATAAAACAGCTCTCAGGACCCACAATATGACATAGCCAACATTCCAGCTGGCTTAAGCATAAACATAACAATATGGAGAAAAACGCAAATGCAGTTGTACTCTAAATACATAGATTAGCCAATTAGGCAAAAGAAACTGAGGCGAAAGGCTAAAGGGTGACTTAAATGCTTTACGCAGTGAAGAAAGAGAATGATATGAAATGGATAAAGGATTATATAATGGGTTGACTACCATGACTGGTGGATCACATGGTTATTTTGTTGGTTTTTAAACTTCCTCTGTTTATTAAGAAATGTAGTTGTTTTATCATTAACCCCTTCGCTGCTAGGCCTTTTCCCCCCCTGTGCTAAGCCTTTTTTTGGCTATTTGGGGTAGTTCGCGCTTAGGTCCCTGTAACTTTTTGACCACATAAGGTATCCACGCCAAATTTGCGTCTTTTTCTTCCAACATCCTGGGGATTCTAAAGGTACCCAGGGTTTGTGGAAATTAGCCAAAATACAGCTAAATTTTGTTTTTTGGGGGGAAAATGGGAAAAAAGTGCTGCAAATGAAAGCATCTGGGTTTTTCCCTACAAATGGTATCAAAAAAGGGTTTGTGGGGCTGAAATCACCATTTTCCCAGCTTTTAGGGAATGACAGACTGTTGTCAGAAAACCAAATTTTTTTACACAGTTTTGGCATTTTTCTGGGACATAGCCTATTTTTGTTATTTTTTGTGCTTCAACCTCCTTCCAGTTAATGGTAGACATGGGTATGAAAGCAATAATGGATCCTGGAAAGCTATACATTTTTGAAAAATAGACAAAATTCTGAATTCAGCAAGGGGTCATTTGTGTAGATCCTTCAAGGTTTCTTTATAGAAACTAACAGTTAAATATAGGAAAAATTGAAAATTAGTTGAAAAAAACAGCCTTTTGTGTCAACGTTTTCACCTGTAACTTCTTCTAATTATGACAACTCTTTGAAAGCAATATACCGTTACATCCGCTGGACCTTACTGGTTGTGGGGATATATAGGACTTGTAGGTTCACCAAGAACCCGACGAACCCAGAGCCAAAAACTGAGCAGCGACTTGCAATGGTTTTTATTATGTACCGGGTATATAGCAATTATTCTGGGAAAATGTATACATGGAAAAATCGGTATAAAAGACACCTATGTATTTCTGAAATGGGAACAAAATATAGAGTTTAGAAACAGTAGATATTTGCACATTTCCGAAATTGAGAATACTCATACTAGCATGAGAATTATCGATCATTTTTCAAAATTACTTATTTTTTACACATTGTCTTTCATTTGGAAGGCAGAAATGCATCGAAAGTCAATAGGTAATAACAGTTGCTTTACAAATCTGAATTACCCTAAGTCTCCCGATAAAAATGGTACCTCACTTGTGTGCCCACGACAGGAAACGGCTCAAAACGCAACGTGAACACACCACATTTTCACAATGAAAAATGACCCTTTTTTTGCAAAGTGCCTAGCTGTAGTTTTGAACCCTAGCTCTGCCGGCACCTAGGGAAACCTAGCAAACCTATACATTTTTTAAAACTAGACACCCAGGGGAATCCAGGATGGGGTGACTTGACTGGCTCTCACCAGGTTCTGTTACCCAGAATCCCTTGCAAACCTAAAAAAAGTCAAAAAAACCACATTTTCCTCACATTTCTGTGGTGGAAAGTTCTGGAATCTGCGTGGATCCACAAATTTCCACCCACCCCACGTTCCCCAAAGTCTTCCGAGAAAAATGGTACCTCACTTACGTGGGTAGGCCTAGTGCCCGTGACAGGAAATGGCGCAATACGCAACATGGAGACACCACAATTTCACAGTGAAAAATGACCCTTTTTAGGCAAAGTGCCTAGCTGTAGTTTTTGAACCCTAGCTCTGCCGGCACCTAGGGAAACCTAGCAAACCTATACATTTTTGAAAACTAGACACCCAGGGGAATCAAGTATGGGGTGACTTGACTGGCTCTCACCAGGTTCTGTTACCCAGAATCCCTTGCAAACCTAAAGAAATGTCAAAAAACCACATTTTCCTCACATTTCTGTGGTGGAAAGTTCTGGAATCTGCGTGGATCAACAAATTTCCACCCACCCCGCATTCCCCAAAGTCTTCCGAGAAAAATGGTACCTCACTTGCGTGGGTAGGCCTAGTGCCCGCGACAGGAAACGGCGCAAAACGCAACATGGACACACCACAATTTCACAGTGAAAAATGACCCTTTTTTGGCAATGTGCCTAGCTGTAGTTTTTGAACCCTAGCTCTGCCGGCACCTAGGGAAACCTAGCAAACCTATACATTTTTGAAAACTAGACACCCAGGGGAATCTAGGATGGGGTGACTTGACTGGCTCCCACCAGATTCTGTTACCCAGAATCCCTTGCAAACCTAAAAAGTTGTCAAAAACCCCACATTTTCCTCACATTTCTGTGGTGGAAAGTTCTGGAATCTGCGTGGATCCACAAATTTCCACCCACCCCGCGTTTCCCAAAGTCTTCCGAGAAAAATGGTACCTCACTTGCGTGGGTAGGCCTAGTGCCCGCGACAGGAAACGGCACAAAACGCAACGTGGACACACCACAATTTCACAGTGAAAAATGACCCTTTTTTGGCAAAGTGCCTAGCTGTAGTTTTTTAACCCTAGCTCTGCCAGCACCTAGGGAAACCTAGCAAACCTATACATTTTTGAAGACTAGATACCCAGGGGAATCTAGGATGGGGTGACTTGACTGCCTCTCACCAGGTTCTGTTACCCAGAATCCCTGGCAAACCTAAAAAATTGTCTAAAAAACACATTTTCCTCACATTTCTGTGGTGAAAAGATCTGGAATCTGCGTGGATCCACAAATTTTCACCCACTCTGCGTTCCCTAAAGTCTTCCAAGAAAAATGGTACCTCACTTGTGTGGGTAGGCCTAGTGCCCGCGACAGGAAACGGCGCAAAACGCAACGTGCACACACCACAATTTCACAGTGAAAAATGACCCTTTTTTGGCAAAGTGCCTAGCTGTAGTTTTTTAACCCTAGCTCTGCCGGCACCTAGGGAAACCTAGCAAACCTATACATTTTTGAAAACTAGACACCCGGGGTATTCCAGGGAGGTATGGCTTGCGTGGATCCCCCAACGTTTCCTTACCCAGAATCCCCTGCAAACCACAAATTTAGCTGAAAAAATCACTTTTTTCACACATTTTTGTGTGGGAAAGTTGTGGCATCACCGGGCTGACACAAATTTCCTACCACCCAGCGTTCCCCTGGGTCTCTTGATAAAAATGGTGCCTCACTAGTGTGGGAGGCCCAAGTAAACGCGGCAGACAAGGGCCCAAAACGTATTGAGGCGACATCAAAATTGCCTATCTCAAAACAACCTGGTTTCGCAAGGGGGATCACCTGTGTTTTTGGCCCCGTGCTCGGCGGCCATCTAGAGAAACGTACCAAACCCACACATTTCTGAAAATTAGACACCCGGGGGATTCCAGGGAGGTATGGCTTGCATGGATCCCCCAACGTTTCCTTACCCAGAATCCCCTGCAAACCTCAAATTTAGCTGAAAACAATCACTTTTTCCGCACATTTTTGTGTGGGAAAGTTGTGGCATCACCGGGCTGACACAAATTTCCTACCACCCAGCGTTCCCCCGGGTCTCCCGATAAAAATGGTGCCTCACTCGTGTGGGAGGCCCAAGTACCCGCGACAGGCAAGGGCCCAAAACGTATTGAGGCGACATCAAAATTGCCTATCTCAAAACGACCTGGTTTTGCAAGGGGGGTCACCTGGGTTTTTGGCACCGTGCTCGGCGGCCATCTAGGGAAACCTACCAAACCCACACATTTCTGAAAACTAGACACCCGGGGAATTCCAGGGAGGTATGGCTTGCGTGGATCCCCCAACGTTTCCTTACTCAGAATCCCCTGCAAACCTCAAATTTAGCTGAAAAAATCACTTTTTCCACACATTTTTGTGTGGGAAAGTTGTGGCATCACCGGGCTGACACACATTTCCTACCACCCAGCGTTCCCCCGGTTCTCCCGATAAAAATGGTGCCTCACTCGTGTGGGAGGCCCAAGTACACGCGGCAGACAAGGGCCCAAAACGTATTGAGGCGACATCAAAATTGCTTATCTCAAAACGACCTGGTTTCGCAAGGGGGGTCACCTGGATTTTTGGCCCCGTGCTCGGCGTCCATCTAGGGAAACCTACCAAACCCACACATTTCTGAAAACTAGACACCCGGGGTATTCCAGGGAGGTATGGCTTGCGTGAATCCCCCAATGTTTCCTTACCCGGAATTCCCTGCAAACCTCAAATTTAGCTGAAAAAATCACTTTTTTCACACATTTCTGTGTGGGAAAGTTGTGGCATCACCGGGCTGACACAAATTTGCTACCACCCAGCGTTCCCCCAGGTCTCCCGATAAAAATGGTGCCTCACTCGTGTGGGAGGCTTGTTAGAAATGGGATCTCTGGTTGGCTAAGGCTTGCGCCAAAGCCAGGCAGAGACCACCACTGTAGTCAGGGCGAGGGAGTTACACGCCAAAAGATAACCCCTGCTCACCCCCTTGGTAGCTTGGCACGAGCAGTCAGGCTTATCCCGGAGGCAATGTGTAAAGCGTTTGCGCAACACCCTCACACAGCAGCAACACACTAGGCACACCACAAAAGGAACTCCACACAAGGTTATATAAAAAATAGCCTTTGTATTGTCATAAATACATTAGAAACATAATCACATAATATACACTGTGCCAACTGGCACTAGGCAATATTCACAGGGGAATTATATACAGGACCAGGCCAATCGGGCCACGGTCAGAACCATCAGAACAGGTAAGTAAAATGTAAACCACAACCAGTAATTACTGGTAAAGTTAGGAACTTAGCACGAGATCCTGTAACATAAAAGATAGGATGCCTAAATCATGTCAGGCATGAATCACATTAGGCAATAATTAGCATGAACACAGTGTACCCCAATCGGGGGCGCACACACTGTAACTGGCCCTGGGCCAACTGGCCTCTCCCAGGGGCTCAAATGCCCAACGTCCAGAATGTCAGGGCTGGCTGCAAAAAGCAGCGAAATAAGAATGCGCAATTGCACAAGCCTAAACGTGGCAGCTGCCCACTACTTGCTGGGCAGCTGTGAAAATGAGCATGGGCACCAGCGTGCCCCCTGAGCCCCTCTCTGGGACTCGCAACTGGAAAATGAACTGTCCCCCACGGTCGCAGCTGTGGAGACACCAAACTGCCCTGGCACACTCCGTGCCTCTTGGGCCCCCACTGGGGCTTCTTAACAAAACCTGCCCCCACGTTGCAGCTGCCTGCGCTCTCGCAGGGCAGCTGGGAATGGCACGGGCACCACTGTGCCTTGTGAGCCCCACTGGGACTCCACCACAAAGAATATGCCCACTGTCAGGCGGGGCAGCTGTGGGAAGGAAACTGGCACTAACGTGCCTCTCAGCCCCACTCCGGGACTTCTACAATAATGCCCCCAAAAAGGAAATCAGCACGGGCACCTCAGGGCCCCAGGGAGCATCCACGCGGCTCCAGGCACCGACAATGTGCCTCGGGGGAGCCCCACTCACCGGGACACAAAGAATGCCCACTCAGTGCAGCTGCCCGCTACTGCGGCGCAGCTGTGAAGGACAATACCGCACTGGCGGCCCGATGCCCAATGGGAGCCCCACTCACCGGGACTCTCCTTTGCCTGCTCCGGTCTCCTTGGGGCACGAGCATCGGGGCCGTCTCCTCTCCTCGTGCTTGCTTGGGGCTGCACTCACGCAGCACAGCCACTCCCTCCTCCCGGGAACACGAAGGGGCAGGACACGGAGCGGAGTCTCCGTCGGTCCCTGTACTCCTCACGGCCACAGGCACGCGGGGCTTCCCCTTTCCCACACAGGGAGGTCCCGCCTCACAACCAGGCTTCACTTCTTCACTTCTGCGGGAGGCAGGAAGAGCCGTCACGAGGCTCCGTCCCTCCTGTGTCGTGGTTGGGCACGTCGGAGCTCCTTGGCCCCGCCCACAACCAGGCAAGGCCGCCTGGCTTCCGGGTCGCTCTCGGAGCGGCGGCTTCTCTTCGGGGCAAAAGTGCGGGGTAGGCTCCCGCCGTAAAGAAGTATAAATGCGGGGTGGGCTCCCGCTTTTTAAATAAAGACAATTGCGGGGTGGGCACCCGCCATAAAAACGGCAATGCGGGGTGGGCACCCGCTCTTCAAAAATGCATGAGAGCGGGGTGGGCTCCCGCTCAGATCGGCAAACTGCGGGGGAATCCCCACGTCGGGATTCCCTCTAATTAGGTTGCAGCTCCGTGCTGCCAGGCCCCAGCACTCTCCCCGTCCTTGGAGAGATAGATAGCGCTCACGAGGCGCTAGGAGGCTACAAAAGTCCTTAAAAAGGCAGAAATAAAGAATCCTTGGTGCTGGGTAGACCACAGCGCAGCCAGGCAGGCCAGCACGCAGGGACCCCCAGGAAACAGCAGCTGGGTCCCGCGGCGGTTCCTCCTGGCAGAGTGTCCCCTGCAGGTCAGCCCAACAGAACATTTACATGGGGTCACAGCCCCTTCTTTTATACACCCTTTTCCCTTGTCTAAAGGTGCAGGGTTTAGGGATACCAGTTAGAACTGGTTTGGGGGAGCTTTGGAGCACTTTGTTTTGCTCAGCTCCTCTCTCCTTTCACAGGACAGGCTAGGGACATCAGACGCACCACAGGGGTGGAGCCAGCATTGTGGAGGGAAGGCACAGCCCTATTCAGGTCCCAGGTGCAACTCCTCCCTCCCATCTAGATGCAGATCTCCCTATTCAGCCCTGCGCTGACTCACCCTGCCCCTCCTGGAGCCACACACACCTCCCAGCCCCTGTCACTCACAAAGCCAGACATGCAATTCACATCAGGCAGGCAGACACACAGCACACAGAAATGCCAACTTCTAAAAGTGGCACTTCTCCACTAGTCACAATAAATCTGCGCACACCATTGCGCAGCATTTATTCTCACGAGTTTGCACATACTAAACTCGCCCCTGCACTCCTCTCACACCAGGAATTACCATGGACACACATATCCCCCATGCATTCCTATGGGAGGGCAGGCCAATCTCACCACACGCACTCAGAGTGCGCACGCACTTTACACTGGGACCCAGTGCTAAAGTGCGCAGAGGCCTAAAACCACCAACACTACACAGGGAAAAGGCTAGGAGACAGGCAAAAAGTTTAGGGGTGAACCTGCCAAAAGGGCCAAGTCCAACACAACCCCCTTCCAGCCAAAACGCAGGGCAGACCAATCACCACTGTGATGGGCTTCCCTGCTTGGGGCGATAGAACACGGACGCGGGCCCGCAACTGCAGGGACACCCTCCTGTTCTACGCCACGGTGAACCCATGTGGTTCCTTCTGAAAAAGCTGTCCGGAGCAACTGGGCTACCCCACTGGTACTCCCTAGCTGTCCGCGGCCAGGACCAGGCCCTAGGCCACCCTGATGCCACTGGTCCTTGCCCATTCACAGAGTGGGGGGTAGTAACCCCTGGCACATAGTAGCCATTCTCCACTCTTCCCCTCATCAGGGCAGGTCTAGACTGCCACTGATCCTCCAGCCTAGGGTCTGCACCCTCAGGCGGACCAGAAGTCACGGGTGAGGCTCTCCTCCCCCTACCTCTCCTTCTAGGGTTCCGCCCTCTCCTCCTTGGAGAAGCACCCTCAGAACACAACTCTCCCACCAGTTCAGGACCTCTCTCCCACAACTGGTCTCCCAACCTAGGGTCTAACCCTTCAGGTTGCACCGGGGTCAGAGGCGAGGACTCCCTCCCTCTGCACCCCCTTCCAGAGTTCTGCACCCTCCCAACTCGAGCGGTACCCCTGGAAGATGAAACCGGTCAGGACACTGGTTACAGATGTCCTTTCCTCCAGGTCAGGCGGATCCTGAACCTGGCCTCCCAACCTTGGGGCTGAACCCCACGGCTGAGCATTTGCCTGGCACACCAGGACTTCTGGGGGCGCACACAGCAGCCCCCCGAGGGTAACACATGACTCATGTGTTGCGTGACAGTCTGTGTGGCGCAGACCTCCCGACCCCTGTCCATCTGACAGTGCGCAGAGATCCCCCACGACAGAAGTGGTGTCACCATGGTCACTTCTAGGAGACTCAGCCCTTCTGGCTGGCCCCTGACCCACTGGTTCTTCCACTGGGGAACACATCCCCATGTCACCCCGTTCTCTGGACTTCTGTACCCTCCCAAATGGAGCGGCACTGCCAGACAACAGAACCACTGGAGCTCTATTTACAGACGCTCCAGGTTCTCCAGACACTAGGAGATCCTCCTCAAATGGACTAACAGGACAGCCTAGGCTCCCAACCTGGTGTTCCCTGAAGAAACCATCCAGGTTCTGAGACTGGGTTTCGGGCACCTGGGGACACTCAGTCCCACACTCACTCCTACTCCACTGAGACAGGACGTGAGCCCCTACACCCCTCCCACTACACTGGGACCTAGCTGGGCTACACTGAACCTCTTCCCCAATACAGGACGGGAAGATACCTGAGCCACTACTTTTGGGATCACTCCCCAATGCCTCTTCAGAACCTCGGGCCACCACCCAGAGGTCTGCTTCCCATGCAAGATCCCATGGATCAGGGTGCTCACACTCCAACAGGTGTTGGCGCAACCCTGGAAAACAACAACTGAGCAGCTGCTCTTTAATAACCAGATTGAACAGTCCTTCAAAATCCTGTTCCGTGGTACACCTTACCCAGTCAATCAGTGCATCATTACAGTCATCCACAAACTTCCCCCAAGACTGGTGAGACAGTTTCCTACTGCCCCTGAACTTCAACCTGTACTCCTCTTCCTGGGAGCCAAGTACCATATTCTGGGAACTGGGAATGGGACTTCCTGCACTGGACTCCATATTGCTGCCACCACTGGATCCCACCCTCACTGGTGAATCCAGACAACTAAAACTACACTCAGAGGACGTACCAAGAGCTAATTTCTCCTTGGTGAAGGCCCTCTCCTCAGCCATCCTCTCCTGCGCTAAGACCCTCTTGGTCTCTAGCTTTTTCTCCTCCACACTCAGCTGCGCTATCTCCCTGGCAAGCTCTAACCTGAGCTTCTCCAAAGCCAGCTGATGCTCCCTTTCTTCCCTCCTATCCACCCACTCCTCTGGGGACAGGGAAAGGGATGGGGCACTGCCCCCGACACTGGACCCAGCAAGGGACTCCCTATCCATGGGGTCCTCACTAATTACTGGCGTCCCTGTCCTGTCACTTTCTTCCTCTTCTTCAGACTCCTCAGGGCTCCCCTCAGACCCACCACCCTCTTGGAGTGCGGCCAGGGCCCTCTTCTCCTCATTGCGCTCACAGTCCCATTCATCCTTTTGCCATTGGATCAGGTTGTCCCTCAGTTTTGACTGGGTGTCTGACCCACTCACTGCTATGTCTCTCTCCTTACAGAAGTCCACCAACTCCCACATGCTGTATCTAAACAGCCCACAAAAATTAAAAGCAGACTCCATTTTGGCAGGACGCTCAGGGACACGTGCAACACAGGAGACCTAGGTGCCTGAGCTGAAGCAAGAGTATACACTTTACAAATGACACTTTTTAGGAGAAGAATAAAATAACTAAAACTCAGAAACAATAATCCCCAACCACGTGATTATCTAAATGCAGAGTTTGTAGTGCAACCAGTTGTCGCTGTGGTACTGCGCAAACGCAAGTCCTATCCTCACCGCTGACAACCAATGTTAGAAATGGGATCTCTGGTTGGCTAAGGCTTGCGCCAAAGCCAGGCAGAGACCACCACTCTAGTCAGGGCGAGGGAGTTACACACCCAAGATAACCCCTGCTCACCCCCTTGGTAGCTTGGCACGAGCAGTCAGGCCTATCCCGGAGGCAATGTGTAAAGCGTTTGCGCAACACACACACACTGCAGCAACACACTAGGCACACCACAAAAGGAACTCCACACAAGGTTATATAAAAAATAGCCTTTGTATTGTCATAAATACATTAGAAACATAATCACATAATATACACTGTGCCAACTGGCACTAGGCAATATTCACAGGGGAATTATATACAGGACCAGGCCAATCGGGCCACGGTCAGAACCATCAGAACAGGTAAGTAAAATGTAAACCACAACCAGTAATTACTGGTAAAGTTAGGAACTTAGCACGAGATCCTGTAACATAAAAGATAGGATGCCTAAATCATGTCAGGCATGAATCACATTAGGCAATAATTAGCATGAACACAGTGTACCCCAATCGGGGGCGCACACACTGAAACTGGCCCTGGGCCAACTGGCCTCTCCCAGGGGCTCAAATGCCCAACGTCCAGAATGTCAGGGCTGGCTGCAAAAAGCAGCGAAATAAGAGTGCGCAATTGCACAAGCCTAAACGTGGCAGCTGCCCACTACTTGCTGGGCAGCTGTGAAAATGAGCACGGGCACCAGCGTGCCCCCTGAGCCCCTCTCTGGGACTCGCAACTGGAAAATGAACTGTCCCCCACGGTCGCAGCTGTGGAGACAACAAACTGCCCTGGCACACTCCGTGCCTCTTGGGCCCCCACTGGGGCTTCTTAACAAAACCTGCCCCCACGTTGCAGCTGCCTGCGCTCTCGCAGGGCAGCTGGGAATGGCACGGGCACCACTGTGCCTTGTGAGCCCCACTGGGACTCCACCACAAAGAATATGCCCACTGTCAGGCGGGGCAGCTGTGGCAAGGAAACTGTCACTAACGTGCCTCTCAGCCCCACTCCGGGACTTCTACAATAATGCCCCCAAAACGGAAATCAGCACGGGCACCTCAGGGCCCCAGGGAGCATCCACGCGGCTCCAGGCACCGACAATGTGCCTCGGGGGAGCCCCACTCACCGGGACACAAAGAATGCCCACTCAGTGCAGCTGCCCGCTACTGCGGCGCAGCTGTGAAGGACAATACCGCACTGGCGGCCCGATGCCCAATGGGAGCCCCACTCAACGGGACTCTCCTTTGCCTGCTGCGGTCTCCTTGGGGCACGAGCATCGGGGCCGTCTCCTCTCCTCGTGCTTGCTTGGGGCTGCACTCACGCAGCACAGCCACTCCCTCCTCCCGGGAACACGAAGGGGCAGGACACGGAGCGGAGTCTCCGTCGGTCCCTGTACTCCTCACGGCCGCAGGCACGCGGGGCTTCCCCTTTCCCACACAGGGAGGTCCCGCCTCACAACCAGGCTTCACTTCTTCACTTCTGCGGGAGGCAGGAAGAGCCGTCACGAGGCTCCGTCCCTCCTGTGTCGTGGTTGGGCACGTCGGAGCTCCTTGGCCCCGCCCACAACCAGGCAAGGCCGCCTGGCTTCCGGGTCGCTCTCGGAGCGGCGGCTTCTCTTCGGGGCAAAAGTGCGGGGTAGGCTCCGCCGTAAAGAAGTATAAATGCGGGGTGGGCTCCGCTTTCTAAATAAAGACAATTGCGGGGTGGGCACCCGCCATAAAAGCGGCAATGCGGGGTGGGCACCCGCTCTTCAAAAATGCATGAGAGCGGGGTGGGCTCCCGCTCAGATCGGCAAACTGCGGGGGAATCCCCACGTCGGGATTCCCTCTAATTAGGTTGCAGCTCCATGCTGCCAGGCCCCAGCACTCTCCCCGTCCTTGGAGAGATAGATAGCGCTCACGAGGCGCTAGGAGGCTACAAAAGTCCTTAAAAAGGCAGAAATAAAGAATCCTTGGTGCTGGGTAGACCACAGCGCAGCCAGGCAGGCCAGCACGCAGGGACCCCCAGGAAACAGCAGCTGGGTCCCGCGGCGGTTCCTCCTGGCAGAGTGTCCCCTGCAGGTCAGCCCAACAGAACATTTACATGGGGTCACAGCCCCTTCTTTTATACACCCTTTTCCCTTGTCTAAAGGTGTAGGGTTTAGGGATACCAGTTAGAACTGGTTTGGGGAGCTTTGGAGCACTTTGTTTTGCTCAGCTCCTCTCTCCTTTCACAGGACAGGCTAGGGACATCAGACGCACCACAGGGGGTGGAGCCAGCATTGTGGAGGGAAGGCACAGCCCTATTCAGGTCCCAGGTGCAACTCCTCCCTCCCATCTAGATGCAGATCTCCCTATTCAGACCTGCGCTGACTCACTCTGCCCCTCCTGGAGCCACACACACCTCCCAGCCCCTGTCACTCACAAAGGCAGACATGCAATTCACATCAGGCAGGCAGACACACAGCACACAGAAATGCCAACTTCTAAAAGTGGCACTTCTCCACTAGTCACAATAAATCTGCGCACACCATTGCGCAGCATTTATTCTCACGAGTTCGCACATACTAAACTCGCCCCTACACTCCTCTCACACCAGGAATTACCATGGACACACATATCCCCCATGCATTCCTATGGGAGGGCAGGCCAATCTCACCACACGCACTCAGAGTGCGCACGCACTTTACACTGGGACCCAGTGCTAAAGTGCGCAGAGGCCTAAAACCACCAACACTACACAGGGAAAAGGCTAGGAGACAGGCAAAAAGTTTAGGGGTGAACCTGCCAAAAGGGCCAAGTCCAACAAGGCCCAAGTACACGCGGGAGACAAGGGCCCAAAACGTATTGAGGCGACATCAAAATTGCTTATCTCAAAACGACCTGGTTTCGCAAGGGGGGTCACCTGGGTTTTTGGCCCCGTGCTCGGCGGCCATCTAGGGAAACCACAATTTTCTGAAAGCTAGACACCCGGGGGATTTCAGGGAGGTATGGCTTGCGTGGATCCCCCAACGTTTCCTTACCCAGAATCCCCTGCAAACCTCAAATTTAGCTGAAAAAATCCCTTTTTCCCCACATTTTTGTGTGGGAAAGTAGTGGCATCACCGGGCTGACACAAATTTCCTACCACCCAGCGTTCCCCCGGGTCTCCCGATAAAAATGGTGCCTCACTCGTGTGGGAGGCCCAAGTACCCGCGACAGGCAAGGGCCCAAAACGTATTGAGGCTGACATCAAAATTGCCTATCTCAAAACGACCTGGTTTCGCAAGGGGGTCACCTGGGTTTTGGCCCCGTGCTCGGCGGCCATCTAGGGAAACCTACCAAACCCACACATTTCTGAAAACTAAACACCCGGGGATTCCAGGGAGGTATGGCTTGCGTGGATCCCCCAACGTTTCCTTACCAGAATCCCCTGCAAACCTCAAATTTAGCTGAAAGAAATCACTTTTTCCGCACATTTTTGTGTGGGAAAGTTGTGGCATCACCGGGCTGACACAAATTTCCTACCACCCAGCGTTTCCCCGGGTCTCCCGATAAAAATGGTGCCTCACTCGTGTGGGAGGCCCAAGTACCCGCGACAGGCAAGGGCCCAAAACATTTTGTGATAGGCAATTTTGATGTTGCCTCAATACGCTTTGGGCCCTTGCCTGTCGCGGTACTTGGGCCTCCCACACGAGTGAGGCACCATTTTTACCGGGAGACCTGGGGAAACGCTGGGTGTTAGGAAATTTGTGTCAGCCCAGTGACGCTACAACTTCCCACACAAAAATGTGTGAAAAAAGGATTTTTCAGCTAAAATTGAGGTTTGCAGGGGATTCTGGCAGGAAACGTTGAGGGATCCACGCAAGCCATACCTCCCTGGAATCCCGGTGTCTAGTTTTCAGAAATGTGTGGGTTTGGTAGGTTTCCTAGCTGGCCGCCGAGCACGGGCCAAAACCCAGGTGACCCCTTGCAAAACCAGGTCGTTTTGTGATAGGCAATTTTGATGTCGCCTCAACACATTTTGGGCCCCTGCCTGTCGCGGGTACTTGGGCCTCCCACACAAGTGAGGCACCATTTTTATCGGGAGACCTGGGGGAACGCTGGGTGTTAGGAAATTTGTGTCAGCCCAGTGACGCCACAACTTTCCCACACAAAAATGTGTGAAAAAAGTGTTTTTTACAGCTAAATTTGAGGTGTGCAGGGGATTCTGGGTAAGAAAACGTTGGGGGATCCACGCAAGCCATACCTCCCTCGAATCCCCGGGTGTCTAGTTTTCATAAATGTGTGGGTTTGGTAGGTTTCCCTAGCTGGCCGCCGAGCACGGGGCCAAAACCCAGGTGACCCCCTGCAAACCAGGTCGTTTTGTGATAGGCAATTTTGATGTCGCCTCAATACGTTTTGGGCCCTTGCCTGTCGCGGGTACTTGGTCCTCCCACACGAGTGAGGCACCATTTTTATCGGGAGACCTGGGGGAACACTGGGTGGTAGGAAATTTGTGTCAGCCCGGTGATACCACAACTTTCCCACACAAAAATGTGTGGAAAAAGTGATTTTTTTCAGCTAAATTTGAGGTGTGCAGGGGATTCTGGGTAAGAAAACGTTGGGGGATCCACGCAAGCCATACCTCCCTGGAATCCCCTGGGTGTCTAGTTTTCAGAAATGTGTGAGTTTGGTAGGTTTCCCTAGATGGCCGCCGAGCCCGGGGCCAAAAACTCATGGGACCCCCCTTGAAAACCAGGTTGGTTTGTGATAGGTAATTTTGATGTCGCCTCACTAGGTTTTTTGGCCCTTGCCTGTCGCGGGCACTTGACCCACCCACGCGAGTGAGGTACCATTTTTATCGGGAGACCTGGGTGAATGCTGTGTAGAAGGAAATTTGTGGATCCACTCAGATTCCAGAACTTTCCCACAACAGAATTGTGAGGAAAATGTGTTTTTTTTTTTTTTACAAAGTTTGAGGTTTGCAAGGGATTCTGGGTAGCAGAACCTGGTGAGAGCCAGACAAGTCACCCCATCCTGGATTCCCCTTGTTGTCTAGTTTTAAAAAATTTACAGGTTTGCTAGGTTTCCCTACGTGCCAGCTGCGCTAGGGCCCAAAATCCACAGGTAGGCACATTGCTAAAAAAAAGTCGGAGCCTAGTGGGCTTTCTGCCGCCCTGGGGGAGAATCAGGGGAGGGGGGTTCACCCCGATATGCCCCCAAGGGGGGCAGAAAGACTGTGGCTATTTTTTGTGGGGGTGGGGGCATTGGTATGACCATTTTGGGCAGCCCGCACCCCCACGCATAAAAAAAGCCTGCGTAATAGCTGGCGCCTAGTGGGCTTTCTGCCCCCCCAGGGGGCAGATCAGGGGCCATTGCCCCCATCTGCCCTCCCGGGGGGCAGAAAGACTGGAATTTCTCTGGGGGTGGGGTGGGGGTATTGTCATGCCCATTTTGGGCAGCCCCTACACGAATAAAACAAAAAAATCCCTGGTTTCTAGTGGGCTTTCTGCCCCCCGGGGGGTCAGATTGGGGGCTACAGCTCCCATCTGCCTCCCGGGGGCAGAAAGACTATCATTTTTGTGGGGGGGGATGGGGGCATTGACGTGCCCGTTTCGGGCAGCCCCCACCCTAAAAAAAATTGCGCAAAAAAAAATCCCTGGCGTTTAGTGTGCTTTCTGCCCCCCAGGGGGCATATTGGGGGCTACTGCCCCATCTGCCCCCCCAGGGGGGGCAGAAAGGCTGTAATGGTGGCGGGGGTGGGTACATTGGCGTGCCCGTTTCGGGCAGCCCCCACCCTAAAAAAAATTGCGCAAAAAGAAATCCCTGGCGTCAAGTGGGCTTTCTGCCCCCCGAAGGGGCAGATTAGGGGCCAATGCCCCATCTGCCCCCCAGGGGGGGCAGAAAGGCTGTAATGGTGGCGGGGGTGGGGGCATTGGTATGCCCGTTTTGGGCAGCCCCCACCCTAAAAGAAATTGTACAAAAAAAAATCCCTGGCGTTTAGTGGGCTTTCTGCCCCCCCGGGGGGGCATATTGGGGGCTGCTGCCCCCATCTGCCCCCCAGGGGGGGCAGAAAGGCTGTAATGTTTGCGGGGAGGCATGGGCATGCCCGTTTTGGGCAGCCCCCACCCTTATTTTTATATGCAAAAAAAATCCCTGGTGTCTAGTGGGCTTTTTGCCCCCCCGGGGGGGCAGAGTGGGGGCTACTGCCCCCATCTGCCCCCCAGGGGTGGCAAAAAGACTAAATTGTGCCAAATTTAATTGTTGGGAGCAAAGGCCCTTGCCCAAGGGGCCGCTCCCCCCTCCCTGGTGTCTAGTGGGTGGATCCCTGCTTGGGGATCTCCCTCCTGGGGCGATCCCCAAGCAGGGATCCACTGGGGAGGGTACCATTGGAAAGGGAGATTCTCCCTTTCCAACGATACCTCTCCTGTCTTTCTACGTGCTCAGGGGCTGAGATAGCCCCCTGAGCACGTAGAAAGGAAACTGAAATGAGCCTCTTGGCTCATTTCAGTTTGGTTTCACTGAAATGACGCCAGCGCGACGTGCGCGCCGATCGTCATTTCAGGGAAACCAGGGGGGTGGCCTCGGGAGCTGGGGAAGCTCTTCCCCAGCTCCCGAGGCTCTTAGGGTGTAAAGGGAATCCCTCTGGTGCCCGCACCAGAGGGATTTCCGGGGCCATGTGTCATGACGGCCGGGAGCCGTCATGAGCACACGCCCACCGTATCTCCTGACGCCTCCCGGCCGTCATGAGCACCGAAGGGGTTAAAGGAATGTACTTGGTAATGACTGCTATATAGAATAAAGTGAAGAAAGATATGCATAATATAACATTTCCCAGCTACCGAGAAGGTAAGTTTCAATTCTATTAAGGACCAAAAGGCAAGGATAATGCAATCATTTCTTCACTTTGTTCTTCAATAGTGATTACCAAATACATTCATTTAATTTGAAGAAAACTACCTTTCACAGAAAATACAAGGAGTAAACAAGTAACAAAGTATGTCCACATCCATCAGTCACACAATCCCTTCCAATATAACCAGGCATGACACTCTTTCTTTGCACAAAGATCTCATCTACTGTTCCACCTATAGCTCACACTTCTAGTCTGAATCTAGGAAGAAATCAATTCAGATCTGTTATCCTGTTCGTCAAGATTAATAATGGACAATAACATTCTTAGCATATGCATTTTTCATCAGTGATTGCAAACATCAGGATCTTCAAGCACGATAACACAAAGACCAGTTTCCTTTACCAAGAATCAAAATAAGAATGCTGAATTGTGAAAAAAGACTTTTCATTATCACAAACCCCCAAAAAATAATGAAAAATCATTTCTACTCACATTAAAAGGTGGGTACTCTGGGGTGGGGTCCGAATTTTTCTTGTAAAGATTCCTGGGTGGGATTATCCTCGCCTCCATGTCCTTCATAGAATTGAAACTTTCCGTCTCGATAGCTAGGAAATTTTATATTGTATGTCAGGACCGGAAATGAAGATTATGTATTTTTAAAGCCTACTTACTATCGATGTCATTGCCTCCGAAATGAGCTTCAAGTAGAATTTCTTGAAGGTGGAGTAGGACGACTAGTCCACCGCATTCATGATATCTTCCAGTCTCCCCTAGACTGAAATTGCCATAGAGGCCATTAGCTCCTTAGATAAGTGGGCTCTGAAATGAGTCACATCACCACAGCTGTGACCTCTAGCTTTGAGGCCATGGGTCACAAAGGAAGTGCCAGGAGTAGCAGGGAGCAAGCTAGAGTTCACAGATGCGACCCCTGACTACCTCCAAATGACGTCCATGTCCAGAACCCACCTGGAAAAAGATAATGATGGCACAGCTTTAAGGGTTTTTTTCAAAGAGATGTGCAGCTGCCTCTCCATACAGTTTAATTACAGCTGTTGCACTCTTGTATGCTTTCAGACATCTAACTACACACATTTTAGGTTGATCGCTGAAGGCTTGGTATGAAACCACTCTAGTATTTGTTTTAGTCCACCTGGCATTGGTAAAAGTTAATCCATTCATGTGAACATGCAGCCTACAATATCCAGAGCTCTCACATCAGACATTCTCTTGCAGCAAATCATGCATGAAAGCATTGCGGCAGGGTGGCTAGTAATTCCTTCCTCAAGGGAAATTTGCTGCCCTGCCAAGAGGAAATCAGCTTAAGAACTACATCTATGTTCAAGTGGCGAGTATCTAGGGGTTTAAATAGTCTACTCCCTTCCATCAATTTACACCCCCAAGGGTGTTCCCTCACTTGCATCTAGTTAATCAGTTTATGTCCTATGGATATGGCTGAACTTCAGTGTTGACCGTCCTGTATGCCAGCAATGTCACACCTTTCTTTGAGAGGAATTTCAGTATATGGGTCCCCTACTGCCCCTATCGGATCCACGGATCTTGCCAGGCACCAACCAGACCATCTCCTCCACGCTGATCGGTACCTCTTAACCGTGTTAGAGACCCATAGCTGTGTGCTAAAACCTGAAGCAACTTCCAAAAGCTCTTCCTTCATCAATCTGAACCTGAAAACCTTGAGACTACCAGTCTGAGATGTTCCTGAACCACCAAAGAATCTGGTTGTCTGCAACAGTCTCGAAAGATATCATGAGACCCCAGCAGGGTGATCAGGAAATCTCATGACAGCTCCATTAGAATTGGTAACCACACTTGTGATCTCCAGGCTGGAGTCACCAGAATCAGATTTGCTATCTGTCTCCTGGTATGAGCCGTCACCCTGTCTATCATGGCGAAGGAAGGAAAGACGTATTTCTGGCATGATGACCAATCCTACAGGAAGGTGCCAGTTGCCTGGCATCAGGGCCTGGTCTCCAGCTGACAAATATCTGTAACTGGTTGTTCAACTTGAACGCAAAAAGTTCTGTGTTGCACGGTCCCAATCTGCTCATCAGGGCTTCGAGAACTATCCTCTTAAACTTTCAGTCGCTGGCATCTGTACTGAGTTCCATTCCGCTATCCATTCCGCTACCTCACTTTGTCGACCCGGGGAGATAATCCACTGTTACTGAGATCTTGTGCCCCAGGCACAAGTGCCAGTTGTCCTTTGCCAATCCCATAAAGTTCCCAGACCTCGTGGCCCCTAATCTGTTGATGTATCTCACCTTGGACAAGTTGTCCATCTTGAGAAGTACACTTTGTCCTTCCTCATTGACTTGATAGCAAAGGATCCCACAAGTAGTCCCACGCAATTTATCTGAAGGCTCAGTTCTTCTTCTGAGGAGTAGAATCAAGACTGATTAGCATATATCTGGGTCTGAACTGGGATGGCGAGGTGAGCTAAAGAACGATGATAGATTCAACCCAGATCTGTGACTGGGGGTGAGTGTCTGAAAAGTTTCAGCGCTCTGTCCATCATCTCCTAGTGTTTGCTTTGTTCACCCTAAGTTGGCAGGGTATGCCCTGACGTGGGTCCCTTGCTCACTTTGCCACTGGATTCAAGCTAGCCTGGCTGATGAGGGTGTTACCCCTAAACTGGTCCCAGGATCCTTGTTTCCGGTCAAGGGAAGACCTGGCTTGGCAGTTCGGGCTGGACTGTTCCCATAAGGAACAAGGTCAAGACTGATTTGCATATGACTGGGTCTGAACTGGGGTGGCGAAGTGAGCTAAAGAACGATGATGGATTCAACCCAGATCTGTGACTGGGGGTGAGTGTCTGAAAAGTTTCAGCACTCCGTCCATCATCTCCTTGTGTTTGCTTTGTTCACCTTAAGTTGGCAGGTTATGCCCAAACGTGGGTCCCTTGCTCACTTTGCCACTGGATTCAAGCTAGCCTGGCTGATGAGCAGTGTTATCCCGAAACGTGTTCCAGGATGCTTGTTTTCGGTCCAGGGAAGACCTGGCTTGGCAGTTCGGGCTAGATTGTTCCCATGAGGAACAGGGTCAAGATTGATTTGCATATGGCTGGGTCTGAACGGGGGTGGCGAAGTGAGCTAAAGAACGATGATGGATTCAAACCAGATCTGTTACTGGGGGTGAGTGTCTGAAAAGTTTCAGCGCTCCGTCCATCATCTCGTTGTGTTTGCTTTGTTCGCCCTAAGTTGGCAGGCTATGCCCAGACGTGGGTGCCTTGCTCACTTTGCCACTGGATTCAAGCTAGCCTGGCTGATGAAGGGTGTTACCCAGAAACCGGTCTCAGGAGGCTTGTTTCCAGTCCAGGGAAGACCTGGCTTGGCAGTTCGGGCTGGACTGTTCCCATGAGGAACAGGGTCAAGAATGATTTGCATATGGCTGAGTCTGAATTGGGGTGGCGAATTGAGCTAAAGAACGTTGATGGATTCAACCCAGATCTGTGACTGGGGGTGAGTGTCTGAAAAGTTTCAGCGCTACGCCCATTATCTCCTTTTGTTTGCTTTGTTCGCCCTAAGTTGGCAGGGTATGCCCAGACGTGGGTCCCTTGCTCACTTTGCCACTGGATTCAAGCTAGCCTGGCTGATGAGGGGTGTTACCCCGAAACTGGTCCCAGGATGCTTGTTTCCGGTTCAGGGAGGACCTGGGTTGGCAGTTCGGGCTGGACTGTTCCCATGAGGAACAGGGTCAAGACTGATTTGCATATGGCTGGGTCTGAACTGGGGCGGCAAAGTGAACTAAAGAAAGATGATGGATTCAACCCAGATCTGTGACTGGGGTGAGTGTCTGAAAAGTTTCAGCGCTCCGTCCATCATCTCCTTGTGTTTGCTCAGTTCTTCTTCTGACCATCATTGTCTCATAGAAATTTCCCTGCACCTGGACCCCCAGCCCCATCTCCTGGCATCCAATTCTATGATCAGATCTGCAGAGAACACAAAGATTTCTCTTCCATTCCAGGCCTCCATGTGATTCAGCTACCACTGGATCTATGTCCTAGGATCCTCCGACAGGGGAACTAGATGGGAGTATGTTGTTCCTTTCCTGGGATGTGATGCTGTGACTTTTTGAGAGCCCAGTAGTGCAGAGGTCCCAGAAAGAACACTTGAATTCATGAGGATAGAAGGACCATAATCCTGGCGTACTATCTGATAGAGACCTTGTCCCTTCTGATGATCTTCCTTAATTCAATCTTGAGCTTTGACAGTTTCCTTTCTAGAAGGCTCAGAGATGGTCTGGCTCAGTCTTAGATCTGAGTTTTCTTGATTGATCACAAAACATAGATCTTGTAATAAGGCAATAGCTGTGATCATGTTGGATCACAATTGCAGCTGACATTGGTCCATCACGAAGATATAGTCTAGATAGACTAGCAGTCTCATTCCTTTGGATCTCAGATGGTCCATCAACAGGCATTGTTGCTTATTAAAGAACCACAGGGCAGATGACAGACCAAAAGGAAGTGCTAGGAATTTGTACACCTGTCCCTTCCAAACGAGGATCTATGACTCTCCTGTGAGAGGCATAATGGGAACCATCAAATAGATGTCTTTCAGGTCAATACCAAAAAAAATGAACCCACATCTCCTACACCCCTTGTAATACACCTTCAATTCACACATTAAAATCCATTTACATAGGGGCACAAACCTTTACGTATCAAGGTTCTAAAGTGTGTCACTGTAGTAATAAAGTCAAGTAGTGGTGGATACTATCCACATACGTAGTGGTGTTTTACAAGGTGTGGTGGAGGTGGGGGTCCATTTTTGTTGTTATTGTTATAAGTGGAGGGTGCGCCTTTTCTCCTTTATTTTCCTTTAAGGCTTCTTTGTTGTGAGAATGTCTTTCAGGTCGAGTTTGACCATTCAGTCTTTCAGTTGGAGAATATGCCTTAAAAAGTAAATCCCTTCCATTTTTTCCGAAAGATCAACCACACGTTGAAGCCCTTCAGATTTATTGCAACTCTGCAACCCTATTCTGTTTTCTCCACTAGAAAAAGGTTGTTCAAAAAGCCTCTTGAATGAAGCACTGAACTGTAATTCTCTCATTGAGTTTACAGTTCTCATATTTCCTGGTCTAATGGACCCATTTCCTGCAATGAAAACTTCAGAGGTCTGGGGAAAGAGGTTTGCTTCGGTAACCATAAAATTCTATCTGAAACCCCTGAATTACAGAATCCATGGGTCTGACAAAATCTCCTTTCATTTGTCCTTGAACCCTCTCAATCTTTCCCCCAATTTACAAGGGAAAAATGGATAATCCCTACCGGAAATCCTCCACCTCTGAAATTCTTTCTTTAGCCCCTGCCTCTGTTGTTGCCTCTTGAGGGGAAGAAACCTCCAGATTGGTGACCTTCATGAATGCCATTGTTCCTTCTTCCCTGTCATTGAAGGATAACTCAGTGGGAAAAGCGGACCCTGCCTCTTCTGGCCCTAGAGAAAACCTGCCAGGAAAAGATATTCTGATTAGAAGTCTGGGCTTTGTCTAGGGCTGAGAAAGTGCCTACAAATTTATCCAGTTCCATAACAAAAGGATGTCCAAATAGATTGCCTTGTGCAATAGCCCCTGCCTCAGAAGTTGAAAAGTCAATTAGTTTGGCATCAATCTTGATTAGGAATGACCTACGGTGGAGGGTATGTCAGGTCTGCTATCTGGGTATCAATATGTTTCATACTCAAGTGGAATTTTTAGAAAGAAATTTGGGAGGAGCCATTCGTTCCATAAGATCGCAGATTTCCTTTTGGGTTGCACTCCCATTATCAGTATTGCGCCGTGCGGCCATATTTAAGATGGTAATACTTCTGCGATACCCGTTTTGTTAAACTCCCACTGCTGATCTACAGGAAAATATTTTGAGAGTTGGGTTCGCTGGTGAGTGACTTCATATGAGGACATCTATTGACACAGTTGTTCCTTAAGAAATTATTGCGTATTATTCAAAAACTTTTTGGGTCACTTAAAGGATAATGATACATCAATTAATTAAATCAATTCAATCAAAATGCAGGTGTATTGGAATGAAAAAATTATATTATATTTTGACACATTTACTCAGTTAGTTCCAACAATATTTCATCAAATTTTATACAAACATGTAATCTCTTTTCCTATATCACAACGTAAAGCAGCACATAAATTCTCATTGACGCAACTTCAGAATCCCTCCACTCTCCTAGTATCAATTCCAGGGATCTGGAGAAGCACGAACAATCCTCTTAACAAACAATGGTTTATGATAATCCAAGGATCCATCAACCGAATTGTTAACATTCAAAATAATCCGATGGAACTTAAATGCAAAATGAACTGTAACAGATAGTGTTAGGAAAGATGCAAATGTCAACGTTTCTGTCTCAAGTGGCCATATAGGTCCGCAAGAGCACCCTCAGGACTCAGCGTTGACAGGGGAAAATACACCTGTAAGTACTGACATAAAAACAAATCAATGAGACACAACACTAAAACTAAATATGATCTAGAGCAATACGCCCAACCAATTTGTGCACCGCCTTCCTACAATGAAAACACCACAAAAGGGACCGTACTCCTAAATACAAACCATCAGCCATATGGCCTTCAAAACCATATACTCAAAACCAAGTGCAACAAGCCCAGGTGAATAAATGGATCAAGGTACTTAATATTTAATATCAAATTTCTGAACACCAGTGGATTATCACAAGTCCTTTGTCTATACAAAGTGTACCTTGCTTCCAAAGTGTTATTGCAGAGACGTGTGTTGTTATCATGGCTTGCTGTGTGAGAACAGCCGAGCGAGAGCAGAGATCCACTTTGGATGCTGCAGTACGGAGTCAAAGTAAGTGCTAGGCTCCCGGCGGTTTTAGTATGCTTGAAAATGACTATTTGAGTTTTGTGTGGCAAATGGATGTTTTTTGTATTAATTTTGTCTTCTAGGTGGAATGATCCATATTTAAACTGGGCTTGGGTAAGAGCTCTTAGTGTAATTTGATGGCTTGGGTGTGGATATTAGATTTTAACACTTTGTATTCAACGGGTACTTTTAACTTTGCAGTTTAATTCATCGTTTTGAATGGCCATCCGTTGTGGAGCCAACTTGGAAGCAAGGTACTATTGAATAGACAACGTACTTGTGATAAAGCACTGGTGTTCAGACATTTGATATTAAATATTAAGTACCTTGATCCATTTATTCACTTGGGCGTGTTGCACTTTGGTTTTGAGTATATGGTTTTAAAGGCCAGGTGGCATGATGGTTTGCATTTAGGAGTACGGTCAATTTTGCGGTGCACAAATTGGTTTGGCGTATTGCTCTAGATCAGTGATACTCAAAGTACGGCCCGAGGGACGCATGCGGCCCTCCTGACCTTTACATGCGGCACCCCAGGCAGCAGCAGCACTGGGCTGCTGTTTACTCGACTCAGCACTAACATGAAAAAAAAAAGTTAAATATACAGCAAACACTTATTTAAAGGTTAATTGCAGTTAGGGAAAAGAAGTAACTAGGCCCTTAACTTTAGGAACACCTACATTTGTAAAGACAACCACTAGATATACATGCTTTGCTTTCCCTACACCCACTTTACACCCACGCTGGCATCAGTGCGGCCCTCAGTCGCGCCATAGACCAAACTTTGCGGCTCCCAGGAAAAGGTTTGTGAGTACCAATGCTCTAGATCATGTTTAGTTTTAGTGTTGTGTCTCATTGATTTGTTTTTATGTCTGTATTTACAGGTGTATTTTCCCCTGTCAACGCTGAGTCCTGAGGATGGTCTGGCGGACCTATATGACCACTTGAGACCGAAACGTCGACATTTGCATCTTTCTTAACACTATCTGTTATAGTTCATTTTGCATTTAAGTTCCATCAGATTATTTTGAATGTTAACAATTCGGTCGATGGATCCTTGGATTATCATAAACCATTGTTTGTTAAGAGGATTGTTTGCGCTTCTCCAGATCCCTGGAATTGATACTAGGAGAGTGGAGGGATTCTGAAGTTACGCCAGTGTGAATTTATGTACTGGTTTGCGTTGTGATATAGAGATTACATGTTTGTATAAAATTTGATGAAATATTGTTGGAACTAACTGAGTAAATGTGTCAAAATATAATAAACTATTTTCATTCCAATACGCCTGCATTTTGATTTAATTGATTAAATTAATTTGGTGTATCAGGATCACATATGTGACCAAAAAACCTTTTTGAATAATACGCAATAATTCCTCAAGGAACAACTGTGTCAATAGATTACAATACCCAGTTCCTTGGGAAAAACTGGGTTGCCCTGTGAAATTACACTATTCATCTATTCGCTATTGAGGACAGGCAGGAAGCGCGTTGTGATGCCCAAATTGAAACTCTACAAACAATGGGAGACTTGGTGCACCAGACTTTCAGAGTTACTACCACGCAGCGCGGCTGCAGCAGGTTGCCTACCGGTTTTCAGGCCATCACCTTAGTGAGACAGGACTCTCGCAGTCACAGATTAGAGAAGGGGCACCGCACATGATTCTTTTCTCGAGCACTCAAGAATCTTCCCACCCTGGAAGAGGAGTGACTCCGTGGTGAGGGGGCGATACCCACGACCTACCATTTGTTATTCTGTATACTTGATGATGTTAGGGTGACCAACCGCCCGTAAATTTCACGGACCGTCCGTTATTTTAGTATGATGTCTGTAAGGCATCGGTAATTTGGGGTCCCCACATTACGGACGCCTTACAGACATCATACTAAAATCAAATTGGGGAATTTCAGGAAGGTATGCTGTTCCCCTGTGAGAGGCCCCATGAGTTTAAAAGTTTCCACTCTGGGCCTCTCGCACTTATCTTTTAATCTGTAGAATGAGGCTGCCTGCAGCAGCCCCTCCCGGACCTCGCAAAGACTGTGGACTGGCCCATTGTCATTCTGAGACTGCAGATAATTATCACAGATAGAATGACAATGGGCCCTATTATAGTGACAGCATGTGGTGTGCCTTCTCCTGCGCAAATCTTGATTGCAGAAGGGGCCTGATGTCGCTTTGCAAAGCTGCGCACATACTGAAAAACTGTGAAGTGCACGATTGTCTCAACCTTATATAAACTTATTTTGACTTGTACTTATTTTGGTTGTCTATTTACTTATATACTATTGTGCGACCTCCTGATATGTCTGTAAAACGTATGCTTTGTCCCAAATTTTTGTCCTGAATTTTGACCTTCTGTCCTGAATTTTTGTCCTGAATTTTGACCCTTTGTCCTGAATTTTTACACTGACCGTCCTGAATTTGCACCCATGCCAGTTGGTCACCCTAGATGATGTGTGTAGATGATTACATCTTATTTATGTACTACCACGATTGTTCATCTGTGAGAATTAAACCGCTGCCGTTCTGCTGTCTGCCTATAATAAAAAGAGTTATAATTTTTTTTTTTAAAGAATCGTCCCACCCTCCTAAGCAGTGCAATAGGCTGTTTGAATTTTAGTATTCCACACACAAAGTCCTACCCTATAGTCCGATTTTACCCCATAAGGGGCTTCCCACAAGAAGGTGTGCTCTTACAGCTAGGGACTTATTACAATGGGAAATTGCTTGCCTGAACTCTATAGGCAACTTATTTGGGAAGGGTATGCTCCTTTTCCTCTTTCGTTGCCAAGACTTAGTTGGCCATTATGGCCTACGGAAAGGCATTTTAAACTTGTATGGCAGAATTTCACATGCGATTAAAACACAGAGGCACTTAGAATTTCAAGAACCATCAACACATGCCCTTAAGAGACACTACACACTATAGTGTCGGGGAAGAAACTAAACACCTGGCTCTACAAGCAAGGCCATTCAAGAACATTCAGGAGTGAACTTACTAACTTATTAGGGCCACATGGACAACGGATGTGAATAGAGTGTTTCACGATAAAGAGTGGATAAATGTGTTGGATTACTCATATTAGATTTCACACAACATCCAGATTAAATACGTCCAATTTAGTATAGTACACAGAGCATACCTGATCCTGCGCAAACTTAATTTGATCTACCTGAAAGTATCCCTTGGCTGCCCAAGATGCCACAATACACCTACATGCCTCTGCACATGCTTTGGGAATTCACAACATTGCAGCATATTTTGGGGGAAGTCCTGTCAGTTATACCCCAGATCACTGGGCGCACATACATAAATAGTATTGAGTGCTGCCTACAGGGGATATACCGCAGACCCCAAAAAGCCAGAGCTGCAACAAAATTCCTGGATCTGGCTTTACTACTGTCCAAGAGAGTTGTTACAATTTAAACGAAATCCTCTCAGCCCCCAGATAGCTACTTGGAACAGAAAAATGTGGCACTGGGCTATTGCAGAAGGCACAGTTCTGCACAGAGAAGAGAAACGAGGCCTGGGACAACAATCAATAGCAGGTCAGTGGGATGGGATGGTTCTTAAGCACCCAGAAATCAACAAACAACGATGATAGCCCCCCTGAACAGCTTGATGTATAAATATACTCTAGCATTAACCCCTCCCCATGGGATATGCCTGTCACCCTCCCAAGCACAGCAACGCTACCGTTTACTGAAGCAGACAGCTCGCCCTCTGATAATTTGATATAGTTTTGTTGCAAAACCCATTCCTATCTCAATGGGGGAGATCTATTGAGATGATGGATGGTTAGCATTGCAGTATTCCATAGGGAATGGGGTGGGGTAATGCTAAGAACTTTTCATGCTATTTTTACAAGAAGTGTTATTGTTTATTAATCTCTTTGTAGTTGACTATGCACATTACAGTTAAACTACTTGTTGCAGGGATTCTGCTTAGGAACAGGACTATGCTTGGGACCATAGAACATCAGCATGTAGGGACTGAGTCACCATACCACCTCAGTATGTATGAGCCAGAGTCCGACTAGCTATAGTGCCTCACTTGCCCTCCTAACCTTTCCAGAGAAACAAGTTGGCACCCCAGAACATAACACTCTCGATCCTCTCAGGGATTGCAGTAACAGGACACACCCTTTCGCTCTCTTACTCGTCCACAATAAGATAAACAAGACACAAGAAGGAAGTTTATAATAGTTATTTAAACTATCATGCTCAAAGAATGCAATATTTGTGCTAAATTAGACAACAAATGCAAACCACCAAAAATATCATTAGCATGGTTAACAACCCATATACCATAAAAAGCCCTGTTATGTTATAAAACAGATTAGCCTAAACTCCACCTTCCTACTAAAGCTAAATGATTATATAGTATAGATCTCTGGGATTAGTGGCAGACCCCGTACCTTAGCATACATAGATGGATGCGCAACATCTCGGCTGATGCAGCACTCTTGCCTCAGGACCTTTGCTCAGTGTGTTTTTTCAAACCCCTGTCCTCAGTTATATGACAAAATATGTGTGCTTACAAACAGCAGTTGCATTCTCTTGTTATGTCTAAGTGCTAGTGTCTGACCAGAGAGAATAACAAGGGAAATGTTTCACCTTGTCTTGTGTGTTCAGACCAAATCCCAGGAAAGGAACAAAATACGAAAACATGTGCAGGTTCTGTGTGAAAATATAATGTGGCACAAAGGCAAGCGTGTTATATTTAGTAACGTGTGCAAAATAAAAGCGGCCTACAACATGCGCAGTTAGGCTCACATAGGGAAAACGACTATGGGCCATGCAAGAAAAACACGACAGACTGATGATGAGCAATGGCACCACTTATTTTATGCATAATTCAGATATATGCCTTAAACTCATTAGCCTTCCTTGATGTAACTACATTGTCCGGGTGATGCATTGTCTTTTTAACTAAAACTAATATAAATGGTTTACAAAAAAAGGAGTAACCTATGGTGCTCTGCCAACAGGGCACAGTTAGCATTGCCCAACATGCAGACCACCCTTTGTGCCCAGCTTGAGACCATCTCTGCCGATAGGGGGGTGCCTGAAATCTTAGCCTCATGTGCCAACTCGAGGATCTTTGTGAGAGGGCCCACTACTTTTTCAAGAGGCTTTCTAATTTTCCTGGCAACATAGTCTGCCACTTTTTGTTCAGGGATCCATTCCGATGACCTAGGTTGATAAAGGTTTTCAGGTTCAAACATGTCAGACTGGAGTGTTTGGACCTAAAATATCGACTCTAAAATATCTTGCGGACAAAATACTGTGTCAAAAATATCGAGGACAAGAATATTGTGAAGGTAATTTTCTATGGAAAAGCAAGGTTTTACTATACTTGACGCCACATAAATGTACCTTGACTATATATACATCTTCAAGGTATGTAGATGTGGAGATAAGAATAAGATAAGAAGATATTTTTGACACAATATTCTGTCTACGTGATATTTTTGTCCGCGATATTCTGTCAGTGATCCCAGACTGAGGAGCCTCTTCTGGTGCCCCGGTTGGCGTGGAACCAGTATTCGAAGGTCTGCTGGCTCACATTCTGAGGAAAAATCAACATCATCCTTATTGCCCTCCCCTGATGTGGGGTTACCCAGGTTTTGTTCTTTATCCGGGTTGACTGTGTCACCACCCTTTCCAGGATGTACCACCTTCCGGGAAGGTAAGTGCTTCAGCGTGCATGCACTACAATGGAAGACTTTGCATAGTCTTTCTAATCCTTCTAGGCCATCTACAGCACGCTTCCTGATCACCTTCTTGGAGGCGTTCATTTTCTAGTTCTGAGCCTGTATCGGGATTACTGTTTTGGAAAGGGGTGGAGATTCTTCCACCAGTACAAGGAGTCTTTTGTAAAGGCTCATAATCCGGCCATTAATTGGCTTAAGAGCCCCCAAGACCACTCTAGAAATAGACCTTTGTGACTTGTGCCTCCCCAGGCAGGCCTTGCCCCTCTGAGGGCAATTCTTCCTCATTCCCTTCATAGAATTGAGAATACTTGTAGTTGTTAAAGACCTGCATTTATTTATCAGGGTGAGATAACCTAAATATCCCAAATCTGTACTCTAGTCAACTAACAAGCCCTTGGACAAACTGGGCTTCCACTCACTGGTGTTCACTTATCCCACTGGGGCTAAAACCGTACAGTGTAGCAGTTTAATGAGTTGAATAACTATATAGAGAATCTCAAGGCGGCCGCCTGTGCCAGAAGCAAGGAGTTCCTTAGTTGAGCTGTGACAGGCATGGGGAGTGCTCTCTCTGCACCGGAAACACAAAATCAGCACGTGCAGAGAAAAAAGCCAAAACTCAGTGCCACCTAGGGGTCTCTTTTCAGCCTCCAAGGCCTTGAGCAATCAGGCTTCTCAGTAGAGTGCCTACCGTGCTTCCGGACCTGAGCCTCCAATTATGCTTCTCAATCTTTAATGCAAAAGCATAGCATCCAATAGACAAAGTTTTAAAAATGAACTACATTTCCCATCATCCCTCTGTATTTGACATTACTCCTTCCACCAATCAGCATGCACATAAGCTCCTTAAATTGGCCAAATACTATTGTCATGCCTCTTTCTTTGCTGCTCAGCAGTCAAGTTAAGTGCTCCCATATTTTCTTGATTTGATGTACTTGGATGTTGGCTAGAACATGTCCTCAATGTTAGCAGCACTCATGCTTAAGTGACTCGTTTACTGTTGTTACACATTGGCATGTTTCATGTGTTAATGGTTTCCTACTTTGTATTACTGGTTGTCTGTAATGCATTGCAGCAGTGCTGTGTGCAAAATGAAAGTCTTTTGAGGCCGCGTTGAGATCATGTTGTATGGTGGAGTGGGATTTGGGTATGAGAAGCGCACCCATACGATCTTCACTGACGAGTGCAGTCCTCTTTTGATGCCCATGACCTGAAGTGCACATTTGTTCTGTTTCCCAAATAGAACAGACCTTTATGGACTCCGAGATTTGGGAGTTGATAACCAAGGAAGCCATTTGTGTTACCCAACCTCATCCCATGGGGTTTACCAGCAACGTTTTTCTGGTGACAAAAAAGGGAGCAGGTTTCAGGATAGTCTTGAATCTTCACAACTTCAGTGCTTGGATGATGTTCAGCCATTTCAGTATGGAAGGAATCCACCTTTTAAGAGATCTGCTTCAAGAAAAGGCCTGGATTTCCACATTAGATGTCAAAGATGATTATCAGACCATTCCTGTTTTTTCTCCCCAAAGGCAAATTCCTCCAATTTCACAGACTGTTATGAATTCATGGTTCCCCATTTTGACATATCTTTGGCCCCATGGTGTTTCACCAAACTGAAGAGACCAGTTGTCAAAACTTTACAAGCCAAAGGAGTTTGTCTAATATTATACTTAGATGACATAATAATTATGGCCCAAGACCTAACAGGTGTCATGCTGCATCAGTCTTGAGTGATTTGATTGCTTCAAGAACTATGGTTCCTAATAAATGTCAAGAAGTCAGTTCTAGTACCCTCCCAGACCATAGAATTCTTACATTTTCGAGTGGACCCAGTAAAGACTCAGTTGCAATGGACAATGCAGAAGGAAAAGTGCATCAAGAAAGAGGTGAGATCTGCTGTGGCCAGCCAGACTGCATCCTTGAAATTGTTCGCCAGGATTGTGGGCTTGCTAGCGTTGTCAATTCAGGCAAAATTTCCAGGCCCTTTGCATATCAGGGCCCTGCAATGCTTGAAGGTTCAACATCTTTGCAAGGGACTGTCTTACACAGATTAGGTGTGGTTGTCGACAGAGGCCAAAACTGAGATATCCTGGTGGCTGAATCATATGGAGGCCTGAAACAGCAGGGCCATATTTTGTTACCAACCAGAGATAATTACTGAGATTTATCAGATGCCAGTGGATGGGGCTGGAGAGTAAGATGTGGCCCACTGTCCACAAGAGGAAGATGGTCACAGACAGAGATGCTTATCAGTTGTCTGCAACTCCTAGTGGGTTTCTTTTCCAACAAGACCCTGTCCCACCTAAGATGAATTATTTTATTTTTTTATTTTGAAGGTTTTATATAGCGCGAACATGATCCTTGCGGGTATCGGAGAGCTTTACAAGGGAAGAAAGATGAACAAAAGAACACTGTATGCCATAATTATGTCCTGCTATACACACATCTGTTATGAGGGTTAGATACATTGTTCATGTGAGTTTACTCATGAGTAGAGACTTTAATTCTTTCTTGAAAGAGGCAGTAGAGGGATTCAGTCTGGTTTCTGGGGGCAGTGCATTCCAGATCCTTGGAGCGATTACATAAAAGGCCCGGTTGTATGTTTTCTTTTTGGCAAATCGTTGTGGTTTCAGAAGAAGAGTGCTAGAACTTCTGGAGAATCTGTTACCACATGAGAGCTCCAGTTTCTGGGCCAGATAACTCAGGGTATTGTGATGAAGGGCTTTGTGAGTCATGCAAGCAATTTTTTGTTGAATTCTTGCTTCAAATGGTAGCCAATTAAGAGCTCTAAGGTCGTGGAACTGTGGCAGTTTCTTTTAGAACCCATGATGAGCCTGGCTGCTGAATTGAGGGAGTCTCTTAGAGGGGCCGTTGTAGATCTGGGAAGTCCGCAGAGAGTTGCACTCTCGTAGTCTAGTCTGGGGGTTACTAGTGCTTGTACTGCCAATTTGAAGTCATTAGTGGGAAGGAGGGGTTTTAATTTTCTCATAATGTTCATCTGTATGTTTGCTCCTTTTGTTGCGGCACTGACATGTTTCTGCATGTTTAGATTCCTGTCAAGTGTTAATCCCAGCGATTTCGCTGACTCGATAATTTGAGGCTGGCAGTTGAGCGCTGTTAATTGTTTAAGCCATTCTTCTATGATGGTTGTTTGGTTGGGTGGAGCGATTAGGAGGAATTCAGTCTTGAGGGTGTTTAGTTTCAGGTGGTTTTCAGCCAGCCAGATCTGTGTTTTTTGTAGAGTTAAATTGAGAGATCTGATATCCTCCAGAGAAGTGACTTTTAGGTACAGTTGTGTATCGTCTGCGTACATGTAATAGTGGATGTTGGAGGAGCTGAGAATTTCGGTGAGAGGTTCCATGAATAGGTTGAAAAGTGTAGGTGAGAGGGAGGAGCCCTGGGGGACTCCTAATGTGACTGGGATGGACATGGATAAGGATTGATTGACCTTGAATCTTTGGGATCTATTTTGGAGGAAAGAGGTGAACCAATTTAGTACAGATCCTGATAGGCCCATTCTATACTTCAGGAGGTCCAGTAGATTGTCATGTTTGACGGTGTCAAATGCCGAAGATAGGTCGAGCAGGATTAGAAGACAGGCTTCGTTTTGGTCTAAGATTTTTAGTGCATCATCCACTATGTGGGTCATAGCCGACTCAGTACTGTGCCCTGCACGAAAGCCGGATTGGTATTGGTTGAACAGGTTGAATTGGTCGATGTGGTTGCCCAGCTGGATGTGTACACATTTTTCTAGGAGTTTAGCCAGAGTTGGGATGTTAGAGATCGGGCGGTAATTATTTAAGTCTGTGTGGTCTGCCATTAGTTTTTTTAGGATGGGGGACACCTGCCCAGATTTAAGGTTTTCTGGTATAATGCCTTGAAGCAGAGAGGTATTGATAATCATGGTCCATAGTGGCAGTAGCAGAGGTATTTACTCTTTCAAGTAATTGGTGGGAAGAGGATCGATGAAGTGGTTAGAGGGGTTCAATGACGTGAGCGCTTTTAAGATTGTGTCTTCACTAAAAGTTTTGAAGGAGGACCATGCAGCGTTATTTTTAGGGTGAACTTTGGTGTGCATATGTTAGGGGTTGCTAGAGAGGGTGATGTGGTGTCTTTGGGGTGTCAGTATGAAGTACTAAGGCCTTATGTAGGTCCATCTTCATGTTTTATGTCTTCTCAGTGAAGGAAGAGGCAAATTCTTCGCAGCTGGGTAGTGCGCTTGGTCCAACTTGAGGGGGTATGGTAAGCCATTTGATTGCGCTTTTACTAATTCAAATAGTTTTTTGGGTCAATTTTTAGCTTGGTCTAACTGGTTCCTAAAAAAGTTTGCTTTTGACCTTCTGATATTTCTATAGTAGGAGTTTCTGGTAGCTCTTAGCAGCTTAAGGTGGTCAGGGGACCGGGATGATCTCCATCGACGTTCAATTAATCTTAAGGAATGTCTGTCCTCATTGAGTCTGCCGTCGTACCATGGTTTGGAATCTTTTGTGGAGAGCCTCTTCAGTTATAGCGGAGCAACTGTGTCTATTACCATAGTCAAGGAATTAAAGTAGTAGTTTGTCAGAGCTTGAACATCAGATAGGCCTTCAGGGGGAAGCAAGAGGTTGACAAAAGGGGATGTAAGTAGATCCGTGCTGGTATTTTTTAGGTTCCTTTTCCATATTTTAGGTTTCGGAGGTTGGGCTGAATATAATTTTACTGCTTCATTAATGAAGAATATGATGGAATGGTGGTCAGACCAATCACAGGGGAGGATCGTTTTGAGTTGAATGGAGTCAGCATTGGAAATGACCAGGTCTAGAATTGAACCCTTGTCATGTGTGGGGCTGTTGCAGATTTGGGTAAGGTCGAGGTCTGTGAGGAATGCTTTGAGGCTATTTACCGCAGCGTCGTTAGGGTCATTCCAATGAAGATTGAGATCTCCAAGGAATATTTGGGTACTTTGTTGTCCTGTATTTGTAGTCACGATATCCATGAATTGTTCGATGAAAGTGAGGTTGTCACCTGGAGGGTGGTAGAATGTGTGCAAGGAACAGACTGGTTTGTTGTTGCTTGTGATATAAATACAAAGGTATTCACATGAGGATAATACCGGTGAATGAGATCGGTTCACAGAGAGACTGTTCCGATGTATGCAGGCAATGCCACAATTGTTGTATCCTTCTGAGAATAGGCAACATCTCCGCTGTCTGTTATATCAACAGACTAGGTAGTATGAAATTATGTCTACTGGCAGAGATAGCCAAGGATTTTTGGCATTATTGTCTTCACTAGCAGATCTCGGTGATAGCAGAATATATTCCGGGCCAACGGAATGTATTGGCACACTGGAATTCGAGATATCTAAAGGACAACAGCGATTGTGCAATACATCCCAAGGTGTTCCTAGGTCTGAACCAGTTGTAAGAGCCTTGTGTTTTTAATCTATTTACATCCAAACTGAACAGGCAGTTGGAAAAGTTGTTCAACTGGAGACTGGACCCATTAGCTCAGGCTACAGATGCCTTTCTGCAGGATTTGAGTGGGAATCTGCATTATGTGTTCCTACCTTTTGTGATGATTCAGAGAGTCACAATTCAAGTATTGAGGCATGGAGCAAAGTTAATTCCAGTAACTCCAATTTGGAAGGCACAGTCATGATTTCCAGTGCTTCTGGAGATGTCTTGTGATTCTCTGAGGTGACTATCTCTGTTTCCAGAGCTTTTGCGGGACCCTCTGGAAATGTCTCATCACTTTATTCTGGCACAACTACTAGTATTCATGGCTTGGAGGGTTACCAGATATTTTGGAGCATGGCAGACATTTCGCAACAGACTACTTTCTACATACAGCAGGCTCGGTCAGCCAATACCCATAGTGGATATTCTTCAGCCTGGAGAAGATGTGTAAGTTGGTGCAGTGTGCAGAGAGAGGATCCCATGGGGTCTGAGTTGCACCTGGTAATGAACTTTTTGTCGCAATTGGCGAGCGAAGGATTGGCTTCCAGGTCAGTAAACAATTTTAGTTCCAAGATATTGGCTGGTCATGTTCAAGTTGATGGAGAGCCTATAGGAGAACATTACTTAATATGCAGGTTGATGAGGGATATTAGAATGTCAAATCCACCCAAACCAAGATATCAGATACTATGGGATATCAACGAGGTGTTGATTTTTCTGAGTAGATGGCCTGACAACAATGATTTATCATGTAAACAATTGTCAGTGTGGGAGATGTTTCTTAATTACAATCATATGTGCATATTAACATTAATTTATTGCAATTGAAACAAAAACACTAAGACGTGGAGAACCATATTTTTCTCGTCTATGCTCAACTACGCCTGAACTAGGCCTTGTCTCCATTTTGAATTAATATGGCTGATGCTTCATAATATTCATTGTGTGTTCATATTTTCCCATTGACGCCACATGCAGCAAAATGAATACAGTTTTTTTTTTTGTAATGACATCCTGTTCCCAAAGAACTCAGGAGGAAGCCTTTTGCTACTTTCTAGGCTGTTACTGATCACACACTGTAGACAGTACATCTATGAGTTATCCATTGTTTATGTAACTAGTTTACTCTGACACCTCCAATGACATTAGGTATTCATATTATGGGATAGAGCTAACATGGTGGGATTAACAGCTGTTCGTAGCTATAAAGATACATTTGCTCATCCGATGCTGGCTGTGCAATTCTTCTTTACTTAATGTACTAAAAATTACTATATAAGACCATGAATTCGGGAGTGAGCATGACACTTTTTGGTTTCTAGTAGGGATGCTGCCCGTTTCTCCATAGATTACTGCACATTCTGAATTTAGATTATTTTTTTCAGATTTTGCTCATTGTTGCATCTATTTCGAATACAGAGCATATATGGCATTGATTTATATGCCTTATGAATAATTAATTGAAATGAGCTATGTTTGCCTTCTATATTTGCACTTTAATAAACCTACATGGTTTTCCCAAAGTTACTGATCTCAATCTCCCTTTTTGAGCCAGTCCTTTCTTTCTTAATTGACTGTATTTAGAAATGCTGTTTTTAATCTTGTCTTTAGGGACACATTGCCTCATCTGTTCCTGAGGACAACACCGTCCCCAACCCTGCATTTAGGCACACTCACATCAGCATAATTGGCTATATTGTTCTACAGAATCTCATGCAGGAGAGTGTCTGACATTCGAGCCGTAGATTTATCAGGTAGAGTATTTTCTCCAAGTGATGCCTCCTTCAGGATTATCGGACGTACAAAGACTAATTGAACATGTATTTCATATCCTCATTTTCCTGAAGGTTGATGAGTTGAAAATCAGTGACCTAAGACAGGATTCTGGTGGTCAATTGCTTATCGCCTTGCAAAAGCCACATAGAACAGTGTCCTCTGCGGCTTTAGCTGGGTGGGTGCGTTGGTTGTTATCGGAAGCGGGGATTATTGTATCCCTCTTTAGTGCACATTCTACAAGAGGCGCTATGGTGTCCACAACGTTGGCAGTAGGTTCTCATTTGGAAGATATCATGTGTTATAGTAACGGCTCAAGGCGAGTGCAGACGTTTCCCCTGAAGTATAATTCAGGCATGTTCCCCAGACCCTCATTGTATACCTGGGCGCGGATCCATTCCCCTGTGTCCAGGCGCCTAACTTCACTCACCCATACTTAATTTAAAGGGCTAGTACCCTTTTTCTGCCCCACCTTCCCAGAGACATCGCTTAGAGGAACATAACCCTTCCACCCCAACAGAAAAAGACGTGCTCGAACTCTCGAGAGATTTCACTAGACTTTGCGCTCACATTTGATCAGGCGGCCATCCTGGAACATGCGTGTACAAATACAGAGCCCCGTCTGCGTAGCCTCGCTTGGCTTCATCGGCTGCGAACAGAAACGTCTGCTCAGGAACTCTTTCGACTTACCTGCCAATGCTCAGCAACCCACAGACTACTCGTCCCAGTGACATCAAAGATTCACCTTGAACCTATGAAAAGAAAAAGAAAAGAAACAAAAGTGAGTCTAGAACTTTCCAGAAGTATATGCGCACAACAGCTGGCTGGTGAAACAGATGCATATTAGTGGAGCATGTCAAGCCTTGAGTTTACTTCCCAGTATTCTGGTTGGGTCAACTGAGACTTTGAACGGCATTTGATTCCTCCACCAGTGATAAGATCCTCTGAGAACAAACTCTAGAATTGGAAATTCTCAAGACTTGCTTTCAAGACATTTGTTTCTTCCCTTTGTTATTTCGCAAGTACAATTAGACCTTAGCAAGTGATTTAGGACCAAGATAAGAAATCCCAGCGAACCCATAAAAAGCCCCAGGAGCTGATTCTGGGATTCAGTGTTTTCATTTTTGTTTTACAGCTGCAATCAAAGACTTAAGGCAATTCTGACCCCAGGAGTAACCTTGTTTGTGTTCATGTCTTGATTGAATAGTCTGTAACTTTCTGTTACTATTGTTCCAGATAAAAGGTGTAAATGAAAGTAACTAGACTCACAGGGTGTGAGGTGGGATTGTTTGAAGTTAAGTCAGACCCTGAAAACAAGCAACACGAGAGTTGCTGAATCCAGGAGAGTACACAGATCTCTCACTCTCTCTCTCTCCCTACCCCCTTCCCTTTGGGAACACCTGCCCGCTCACGGTTTTCTTACATGGGTTGGAGGGAGCTAGACAGCCCAACTGCAAGATGGCCACCACTGAGTGAGGCTCTGCCGGCTGAAGCTGCTTATCCAGCGATAATCCAATTTAAAAGGCAGCCTCGGGGTCTGTCAATGGGCTGCCCACATTCATTGATATCCTCCTGTAGCCCGCCATAGCGATATATTTATCGAAGAGAACCCGGGGGCGCGGTCGGCTGCCATTGCAGGCCTGAGGGCCTGGATTGCTGCTGCCTGAGGGAGTGAGCCCGGGGCCTCGATTTCCACGACCCCTGAACAGTGCAACCTTTGGTGGCCTGAAGTGTGGAGCGGCAGAGCTGATCCTGCAGTGGGGACTATGAATAGACTGGGACCCCTGAGGCGCTGACGGAGGCCCATGTGGGCCGTGTCCGGCAGTTGGCACGGACTGGGCGGCTTGCCTCCGGTGCAGACAGGCATCACTGTGCTGGTCTGCCTTCCCCGTGATTGCGGAGAGAGGTGGGGAGGAGGAGGGTGCGAGCTACTCCTGATTTCCGGCGACCCCTGAGGACCGGGGCTGCCTGACGCCGAGGGAGCTGCACTGCTAGACGCCCTGGAGGGGTGGCCTGCCTGTCATCATGACTGGACTTCGAGCCTGTGTGGGCTTGCCTTTGCTTGCGCTGCCGGACGCGGGCCTAAAGGACTGCTGCACCAGGGGCAGGTGCGACCTCAGATGTGTGCCCCCGCTTGCGGGCCTGGGAAGCGCTTCATTCTGCCGGTCCGCGGCCAACCCGCAATAGCCTGCTTCCCCCCTCCGGAGGCTGGGGGGCTGGCTGCCGGCATATTTGTTGAGGTTGCCGCCCCTGCCCTGGTGAATCCTGTGGGTCTAACGGAGGAGCACTGGCGGGAGTGGAGACCCAGCTGGGACTGGCCTGCACATGCCCCTTGGGGATTTCCCCAGGGTGAGGTGCGGACCCCTGCTACTGCCATTTGGGTCACTCCCTCATTGTCCTGTACAGCCTTCCTGTCTCTGCTCATCGGGGACATTCTGCTCACTTGACTGGCACGCTTTGCTGCACTAGGCCCATCTGTTATTAGAAGGGGCCCATCAGGGGTGACGTGCACTGCTGGCCGCCCGCCCCTCTGGTTCACCTGTGGTGGTGACCTGTCTACCGGTGGGGGGCCCTTGAGTGTCAGCTACAGGGACCGGCGTGACTGCTTGGCATCACCCTGCCTGTTCTATTAGGATTGCAGCACCTGCTGCTGATGCTGGTGGATGGCTGATGCCCCCCCCCCCACGTGAACTAGACCGGCGGGACTCCCCCCTCCACTGGGGCACCTGGCTTGAATTGTGCGATTGACCGTGCTGAACAGTACTGGTGGCTTCCCCGCTGGTCTGGTGCCCTCAAGGCACTAGCCCTTGGTCCAAAGTCGCCCCATATGAGAGCCCCTTGAGGACATTATAAAACAGTGGTACATCATTCCTGAGCGGCTGCTGCTGCACCATTTGCCTGACTCGCCGGGGGTCCGATGGCTGGTGTCTGCTGAACTGGGCCTGCTCGTGCCCCCCGCAGCAGCTATCCTGGGGGTGATGCGGGCCCTGGGTCTGAAAGCGGTCGATGGTGAGGAGGGCTGCTGCACAACATTTTTCTGAGCTGCTCCACTGAGATATTGGCCCAAGATGGGGAAGGCTGACTCAAAACAAAAAAAGATATCCTTCGACCAACAAGGCCAGACATGTGCTGCCATGTTGGACCCTGAGGGTGCTCAATCAAGCCAGTTACAAACGGATGGCCCCTTGCAGGAGCCAGATATTCACTCCATGTTCCTAGACTTGAAACACGGTCTGACAGCCATGGACACCAAGACTGATTTACTAACAGACAGATTCGACCATCTAAACAACAAGGTGGACAAACATGATGAACAAATCGTCCAGTTGGAATGACGTACTTCAGATATATTGGACAACCACCAAGTGGCTGGTGAGAAGCTCTTACAAATGGAAAAGGTCCTTGAAGTGATTAGGAATGAGAATGAAGATTTAGAAGTGAGATCTAGAAGGAACAACATCAGAATTGTAGGGATTCCAGAGTCGTTGGCGATGGGCAGGATGGAAAACTATGTTGAATCCATGTTGTGGGAGCTATTTGGAGAGGCCCTTTCCACTGTGCTCATCGTAGACCAAGCCCACAGATCACTCGGCCAATGACCGCCCTCTGGGATGACTCTGAGGCCCATCATAGCTTGCCCTCTAAACTATCGGGACTGCAACACTATTTTGCGCCTGTCCAGAGAATGCCGCCCCTCCAATACCTCCTGATGCGTCCCCGTGGAATGAGTTCCTATTTCTCTCTTATGTTCACCAGATTGGGATTGCTAGATGGGAGGGCTGGATGTATTTCGGCCTATATGGGGGGGGGGTCAAAGTGGGAGGGGTGAATTCTTGGGGCAAAGTGTTGATTACAATTGTTTTACTTTGTGATGTTCTTCCTTTCCTTCTTTCCCAGACCACTCTGCCGTTTAGAGCATTCCCAAACTGACTGTCCGAGTGCACCTGCAATTCCTCCTCTTCCTCTATGCGTGCGCTTAAATGCCTAACGTGGATTGTCTGCGGCCTTAATGACAGACGCAAAGCACGCCTGGTGTTGGCTCGCATGCAATGCCATCAGACAGATATAGGATTCTTGAAGGAGCTACACCTTCCTGAACACACCGAGTGCGCTTGCGAGGGGGATGGATTGGGGAACAACATGTAGCCTACTATTCGATTTATGTGAGGGGTGTGGCAATACTGCTCCATAAAGGACTCCCCTGGTGCACCTGCCGGGTACTATGTGACCCCGCGGGCAGCTATGTATTGATTGCCAGTACACTGCAGGGTACCCCACTGAAGTTGCTTGCAATCTATCACCCTAACGTTGATGACCCCAGCTTATTCTCAGAGGTCTGCAGGCTCGCCCTTGGTTCAGGAGCGATATTGTGGGGGAGATTTTAATGTGATCCTGGGCCCAGTGGCCGATTGCCACACAAGAATGCAGCAGCCCCGCTGCATAGTCTCATTGATGACAATCACCCCTCAGACCTCTTTGGTACTAGACACGCAGATTCTCATGCCTCACCTTCTTGCGATGTATGAGGAGTCCTTCCAGACTGGTGTCCTGCCTCCCTCCCTTTGGGAGGCATTGATAGTCACTATACTTAAGCCAGATAAGGACCCCCAAAGATATGAATCATATCGCCCCTTACCAATGATCAACCTCGACAATAAGATCCTTGCCAAGCTGATAGGCTCCAGATTACTGCCACTCATCGTCCGACCTGATCAGGCGGGTTTTGTACCAGGATGTGCGACAGCCCATAACCTGCGCACTTTCTTTGCCCTGATTCATACTACTAATCCTGATCTGCACGCCGCAGCAGTCTTTTTAGATGCCACAAAGGCATTTGACTCCATGGAATGGCCCTATCTGTTCACCTTGCTGCACCAACTCGGTTTGAGCCCTAAATGTATTCACTTGATAGGTCTCCTGTACACCACCCATCCTGCTCAACTGTGTATTAACTGCATTATAACATCTTCCTTTGCTGTTCTACCTGCCAGGACTGCCCGTTGTCACTCATGTTATTTGCCATCGTCATGGAGCCCCTCGCGTCGAGATTGCAGCAACATCACTCACACCACGGGCTGGGTTTTATGCAGCTAGGAGTCCTGGTGTCCATGTACGCAGATGATGTGACATTTTATGTCAGGAATCTGCGTGATAATTTAGACCCATTGATCCGTGAGTTTACTAGGATCGGAGGCCTGTCCGGCATTAATATAAATGGGTCCAAGTCTATATTGCTTCCCTTAACCTCGGTTACTACAGAGCTTTCCTTGGAGCACCCACTTCGATGGGCTGGCGAGTTAGTCCGATATCTGGGAATCTGGCTTAATGGGAACCTTCAGGACCTCTGGCAGGACAATTATGGTTGTCTTGTAGCGTCGCTGAAGGAGAAGGTGGAGGGCTGGTGTAGGCTGCTGCTGTCTCTCACAGGTAGGCTTGCCATCACCAAAATGATAATACTGCCCAAGCTTTTATATCTGGTTACAAATTTGGTAAATCCGTTGACAACGGCTTTCCACAGAAGACTGCATTCAATACTTATGTTGCTCGTGTGGGCTGGCCAACAACCCCGCATCACTTGGGAGGTGTTTACACTTCCTTTTGAGAAGGGAGGGATTCAGCTATGGACTTATATTACTACTGCGCATAGGCACAGTTTGCCCATCCCTGGCTCTTTCCCACGAGATTCATGGCACACACTGTGCCAGAGCAGGATCATGCTGCCCCTTGCCCTCTTTTGACAGCACTTTACTTAAAACCTAGATGCCCGCGTACCTGTGTTGATACTGTTGCCTACACCGTGGTGGCATGGAACAACCTCCGGCGAGGGCCCAAGTTGATATTCTATATACCCCATTGGTGCCCATAATAGACCACCCCTCCCTACCATCCACACAAGATGCAGGCACCCGCTCCAGGCTGCGGAGCCTTCACTTAATGACCATGGGACAGCCATATACAGAGGGCACTTTCATCACTCCCAGCAGGCGCTTCAGGGAGCGAACGTCACCCCACTAGACACACTCACATATTATCAGCTGCATGCCGCGCTCCAGTCACTGTATGACACCTTTCCTGCTGTGCCTCATACGTTCCAAGTTCTGGAGACTACACTCACCTCCCCCAGCCCGCACAGACTAGTAACTAGAAATGCAGGCGACCTCGCCAGTGAGTGTTCCCCGCAAGAGGTGTGACCGGGAGGCTGACCTCAACATTGCAATCACAGATGACCAGTGGAGGTATTGCTGTGCTCAGTCCCAGACCTTTCCACCAATTACAGACTACGCCTGGTACATTTCAATTTCATACATTGCATATACCGCACCCTAACACACCTCCATTGAATGGGCCTCATTGAGGACCCGTGCTGCTTATGATGCTCTGTGCCCACAGCAGATTTCATACACCTAGTGTGGAAGTGTCCTCTGTCCACTTCTAGTTACAGATTTTTGATACCTTTGAAGAAATTGGTGAATGTGCGATAGAGCGCTCGCCGCGCGTTGCACTATTTGGATATGTCAACGATATCCTGCCTGGGGTGCGTAGACTAACGGCGATGCTGCTATTGCTTGCCAAACGCCAAATTGCGATACACTAGGAATGATGACCTACTCCAAAACAGCCACATACTGTCAGGAACAGCTTTTAGCATACTGGGATCTGATGCTGATGCGCTCCTGACCCAAAGACATCTAGGCTCCATTAGACACATACTTGCGGACGAGGGCGGAGGTGCATGTGAGCCCTGCACCGATCAACCTGGCTGGCTGAGCGATCGGCCTTGCGTTGCGGCTCGGCAATGTCATGGCAGCTCACACTTCAATTGCACTCACATATCCAATCTAATTGCTAATAGTCCTTGGGACTTGCTGAGTGGTACCTTTCCTATCCCCCCCTCCCCCTTCCTCTCTTCCTTCACCCGGTTTTGACAGACAATATGCACCAATTGTGGACTGCCATAAACATTCTCCTGCTTTCTCGTGATAACCTGCTTGCTGAACAATATATCTCATTACTGCTGTCACGTCAAGAATTTTGAATTCTACTAAGGACACCGAGGCGAGGATTATCCCATCTTGAATATGCTATGTATATTTTGATATGCATATAATACAATAACATTGTACTGTTGTTCCCTGCCCTTGTAATACTTGATAAAATAAAACATTGTTTATGGCTCTGTTTTCCTATTTTCTTAAGGTTCAAAGCAGAAGGAATGAAACAGCGAGGATTCCGGTTGTCTTTTTGACAAAGGTTGTATTCTGGGGATTATAGTTTTCCCCAAATTATAAGAATTTAGACGGTAACCACTGCTGATTAATAAAGTAATGAACAATCCTAGCCTCTGGTCCTGATATAGAATGTACAATTTCTTAGCTGTTGTGAAGGAAAGTTTCAATTCTACACAACGGCGAAGATTATGTATTTCTCTTTCATCTTTATTAACTCAGCAGCCAACATGTCCATCATAACCATGGTAACCAAGACTACATGCCCTAGGAGTCGCAGTCTGACCACCAGATTGACAGCACAGTCATAACTTTCCATGCCCTTTAAGACAGTACACAAAGGAAAAGCACTTCTGCTTTCTTCATGCAAACACTTAATCACTGTGTACATCCATTCCAGTACATCCGTTCCAGTACTCCTGTTTCTGTTCTGCTCCACGAAAAAAAAAACAGGAATGTAATCTTCTGCAAATTCTTGCCTCCATGCATCAGTTCAATAGAACTATTAAATATCCATCAAGAGGGATGTGTGAATACTTATACCTAACTTTGTCATTCTCTCCCCCTTTCCTGGGTATATTGCACTGTTGTACACACCTAGGTGGTACAATGTTCACATCCATATCCTTAACTTAATTGAAACTTTCCTTCACAATAGCTAAAAAAATGTTGCATTCTATGTCAGGACCGGAGTCTGGAATGGCAGGGTGGTTTTAAGTTTGGCACCAGATCTCATAATAGAATACAACGCAAGTCGGTCAGGTTGGGGGTGCTCCTTGTGGAGATATTACCACAAGAGGATTTTGGTCAGAAAAAGAAGGAACCCTACATATATATTGCCTATATTTGGTGGCAGACTTGTGAGTGATCAGAAAAGCTTTGCGAACAACAAGGCGCTAGGCTCGATACTTTTGAAGATGGACAAAATGTCAGCAGTCTGATATATAAATCAACTAGGAAGGTGACGCAAGTAGTCCCACTATTCTGTTTAGTTGACAGAGGGAATCTTTCTTCTTGAGCAGGGTCCTCTTTAACTCCCTCCAAATTAGGGCTATCTACTTTTGTGGCAACTCCAGAGTTTGGTGGTTGGTGTCTGTCACGAAGCCCAAGAACAGCATCTGTTGAGAAGGCTCAAATAGGACGTCTGTTTGTTTATGATAAAGCCTAGGTTTTGAAGCAGCGACACTGACATCCACAGTTGTTTCTTCAATTGGAATGGATCCTGATATATCAGAAGTAGGTCGTTGAGATACACTATGACTCTGATGGCCTTTGACTGAAGCCATTCTAAGCCAGCCTTATCACCTTGGTGAAGCACCATGGTCCAGAGAAGAGGCGGAACGGTAGAGAAACAGACTACTACACTTTAAGCTTTGCTTGGAATTGAGGGAATCGCCTGTGCGGGGATAAATTGAGATAGTGAGATATGCATCCTTCAGGTGGAGCTACACCATCTAATCGACTGGCAGGAGGATGTCCCTGAGAAGATGCATATCTTTCATTTTGAAGTGGCGATATACCACCCATCTGCTGAATTCTGTCAAATTGATATCAGGTCTGTGTCTTTTGTCCATTTTCTCCACTATGAAGATGTTGCTTAGGAAACCCCATTGGTGGAGACTTGTCGGTTTTATTGCACCTTTCACAAGTAAAGCCTTTACTTTATCTATTGGTTGACTAATGAAGCATCTGCCTGAGAGGAGGATAGAGAAATCTGATGAGCTCTCTGATGTGGAGACCCGTAGAATTCTATCTGAAAACCTGTCATGGTTTGAAGCGCCTAGGCATCTCCAGTTATTTTCCTCCATTTGTGTACAACCCACCATTACCTTCCCCTTACCTCTAGTTGGGAAGAGTACGCCTTACCGGTGGGCCCGCCTGTTGCGTTCCTTGTACCTCTGAAGGTTCCCCTGCTGCCACAGCTTCTGCCATTACTACGTGTTGGCAAGAAACCTCCAAACTTCTGCTGATCTTGCCATTAGTGGGGTCTCTTTGCCTGGAATTTGTGGGAGGGTGAATTGAAGAGGGTGGACGGTAGAGCACCCCTTGCCTCTACCGCCCCCCCCAAAGAATTTCTGCCTGGTTTTCTGTGCCTTGTCTTATGAGGAAAAGGTTGTGATGAACTTGCTTATTTCTTTAATGTAGGGGTCCCTGAAGAGCCCCCCCCCTTTGCCACTGCACCTGCTTCAGTGATGGCCAGTTCCCCCAACTTGGGATCTATCTTGATTAACATGGATCATTTCCTCTCTGTTGATAACACACAATTGACATTCCCTAAGAAGCAGACTGCCCTCTGAGCCCACCCAGACAAGATGTTGGTGGAGTATTAGGTTACCAGTTTCTCTGGCCTCCTCGGCCATATCTAATATTTTTGTAGGGGCCCCAACACATCTAAAGGTTTGTCCTGACAGGCTTCCATGAGGGGGCTAACCCCTTTCTTTGGGTCCTTAATTAATTCAGTGATAAATGTGGCCATTTAGCCATCTATTACGGGGCTCTATGTCACCTTACCCACCAGGGATGGTCTTGGGTATTCAGCTTTTAAGTCTTCCCCACACCTCCTTATCCATCAGCTTCCTGATGCAGCTACCCACGTACTGGGCTAATTTGGCTTCTGGGACCCAATCCATTGACTTCGGATGATATATGTCATCAAGATTTAGCATGCTTACAGGTTCCTTGACACTACTTGGAGTGTCAGCATTTATCTCCTCCTCTAATCTGGGCTGTTTGGGCCCGCCTCCTGGACTCCAGGGTCAACTGGAACCTGGTTCCTCCCTATACTCCTCATCCTGTTTGTCAGAGTCCTCCCTGGTATTAATATCCTCCCCTGGATGGGGGTACGTGTTAGAAATGGGGGTCTTTAGTTGGCAGAGGTAGGTGCCTTTGTCCAAATAGGGACCTTTGCTTCTAGTCAGGGTAAGGGGGATACACACTTTAGATAACCCCTGCTCACCCCCTCGGTAGCTTGTCACGAGCAGACAGGCCTATCCCAAAGGCAATGTGTAAAGTATTTGTACCAACACTCACAGTAACATAGTGAAAACCCCACAAATGGACACCACACCAGCTTAGAAAAATAGAATATCGTTATCTAAACTTAACAAGACCAAAACAACATAAATCCAACATACACAGTTAAAAATATGACTTTCCAAAGGTTTCAAGAACTTGTACCATAGAAAACTATGGATGCGTGACTTTTACACAAAGTACCTGTAGTTGCGTCAAAATAAACAAGGCCAAACAGCCACAGAGTGAAGAAGCATTGAAAACAAAGAGATGCGTCAGTTCCTGAAACCTTGGGGAGGCGATGGGACAGTCCTGCTGCACGCAGCAGAAGTGATGCGTTGAATCCGGTCTGTAAGGGGAAGTGATGCGTCGATTCTTCGTGAAGGTTCCGGTTCGCAGGTGATGCACCGGGAAAACTTGTCGCACAGGTGCGATGCGTGGAAATCTGGGATGCGTTGGTAATCGATGCGGCGGCGGCGAGTGCCGCTGCGTCGGTTTTCGTTGCGGCCAGGCGCGCAACGCCCATTAGGTTCAAAGGGCTTCAGCCCCCCCACCCCCCGTCGTGTGTGTCAGCCCCGGCTAAGACAGCTTCCCGGGCACACACACAGCCGCACCCGAGTACTTCCCAGGTCTTTAAAAGACCATTTACTTGCTAACGAGGCTTTGTTGTGTTTTCACCCCTTCTTAGAGCCCCTGCATCTCCACTCTGCATATTGCTGGAAGAATCAGCCCCCCCCCCTGAAATTTGGCTCTAGTTGCGCCTCTGGTAGCGGCACAGCGATGCGTGGAAATTCTTCTTGCGCTGTGGTGATGCAGCAGAAAAACAGCCGCAAGAAGAGCGATGCGTCATTTTTGTAGTTCTTCATGTTCCTTCTCTCTTCCACCGATCAAACAGCAGCAACAACCTCCAGAGGTCCAATACTGACACAGGCACCGCCTGGCAGGTCAGAACTCACAGCAGCAGAGTTCAGGGGAGCTGGGGGTGAAGTCTTTGTGTCCCTGAGACTTCAGAACAGGAGGCCAGCACACACAGGCCCTCGGAGATCTCTTTAAAGCAGGGGACACAGCACACAACAAAGTCCTTCTCCTTTCCTTGGCAGAAACAGCAACTGCAGGACAACCCCACACAGCACACAGCAAAGGGGCAGTACTTCTCCTAAGTCTCTCCAGCTCTTCTCCTTGGCAAAGGGTCCTCTTGAATTCCAGGGATGATCTAAAAGTCTGGGGTCTGGGCCCCTCTTTTTATATAGTACATTTCTTTGTTCTCTCCTGGCCCAGGGCTCTGAGCCCTGTCCAAACCAGTTCTGGGGGGCTCATTGCAAGTGCGCAACAACCTCCATTGTCAGTGTGAGCCCTGGCTCCAGACACACCACAGGGGGGCAGAGCCATCATTGTGGAAGGCAGGCACAGTCCTATTCAGGTGCAGGTGCTACTCCTCCCACCACTCCAAATGCAGACCAGACCTATTCAGCCTAGCGCTGACTCATCCAGACTCTCTGGAGCCACTGCACCTCCCAAGCCCCTGTCACTCCAAAGCCAGACAGTCAATACACAACCCAGCAGAGGCACACAGGATAGCTAAGCAAGAAAATACCTACTTTCTAAAAGTGGTATTTTCAAACACAGAATGTAAAAATCACCTTTCCTAAAAGATGCGTCTTTAGATTCTGAGTTCAGGCATACTAAACTTTATTTTCCTACCTTGTTCCCAGGGGTAGTTATGTTTATAAGATGTTATACGCAAGCTCCCCATTCTATCCTATGGGAACAGATAGCCTTGCAATAGTGAAAAACCAAATTGGCAGTATTTCACTATGAGGACATGCCACACACATCATGGCATGTCCTACCTTTCACATACACTGCACCCTGCCCACAGGGGTACCTTGGGCCTACCTTAGGGGTGCCTAACATGTAAGAAAGGGGAAGGTTAGGGCCTGGCAAGTGGGTGCACTTGCCAGGCTGACATGGCAGTTTACAAACTGCGCACAGGCTCTACGGTGGCAGGCCTGAGTTACCTTTTCAGAGCTACTCATGTGGGTGGCACAATCAGTGCTGCAGGCCCACTAGTAGCATTTGATTTACAGGCCCTGGCACACTCAGTGCACTTTACTAGGGGCTTATCAGTAAAACAAAATATGCCAATCATGGATAACCAATCACAATAACAATGTACACAGAGAGCATATGCACTTTAGCACTGATTAGCAGTGGTAAAGTGCCAAGAGTAATAAAGCCAACAACAACAGGTCAGGAAAAAATAGGAGGAAGAAGCAAAACGTTTGGGGATAACCCTGCAAAAAGGGCTATTTCCAACAGTACGCTGCATCATTAGGGTGTGTCTCAAGGGTGGTCGTCATCCCAAGAACTGGTTAGGGCATCTACGTGCTTCTTTAAGAAGGCTTGTTGTAGCCTTTCGAAGGCATTTGAAGGGGTAGAAGTTGAGAGTTTTTTCCTTAGTTCCCACCTTAACTTAATGCATATGGGCCCTGTTAGAAATGGGGGGCTCTAGTTGGCAATGGTCTGCACCGTGGTCCAAGTAGGGACCCTGCTTCCTAGTATGGGTAAGAGGGATACACTTCTGAATTTACCCCTGCTCACCCCCTTGGCACGAGCAGACAGGCTTATCTCAGAGGCAGTGTGTAAAGCATTTGTGCACACATACAGTAATACAGTGAAAACACTACAAATGGACACCACACCAGTTTAGAAAAATAAGTAATCTTTATCTAAACCAAACAAGACCAAAACGACAAAAATCCACGATACAGTAATCAAAATAAACTTCTTAGAAGGTAAAAACAGTTCTGTCCATAGCAAACTATAGATGCGACACTTTCAACACAAAGTACCTTGGATGCGCCAAAATCATAAACAAAAACAGCCGCAGGGAAGGTGATGCGTGGGTTCCTTACGCCCAGGGAAGGTGATGCGTGGGTTCCTTACTTCAGGGGAGGTGATGCGTTGGTTCCTTACTGCCACGCAGGGGAGGTGATGCGTCGGTTCCTTACTGAAGGGGAGGTGATGCGTGGGTTTCTTACTGTGCGGGGAGGTGATGCGTCCGTTTCTTACTGAGGCCATGGTGTCCTTGTAGACTTGGCGCCCCGGTGCGATGCGTGGGGATCGGGGATGCATCTATTCTCGATGCGGCGGCAACGGCGCTGCGTTGGTCTCTCCAGCCACGGTCCCACGATGCGTTGGTTCATGCAGTCGCACAGCAGGGCTTGCGTGATCTTGGACTTCGTAGATCGGTGCACTCGATGTGGCATGCGCGATTTCTCTAGCTGCGGGTAGGCGCTTCATCGGTTTATTCAGCCGCACGATGATGATGCGTGGAAATTCATCCCGCGTGGCGGCGATTCATCAGAAACAGGTGCGGATGCGTCACGCTTTTTGTATTTGCGTGTTTTTTCCAGCTCCCAACAGCAGGAACAACCTCCAGAGGTCCAATACAGCAACAGGCACCTCTTGGCAGGTCAGAACTCCCAGCAAGGAAGTTCAGGGGAGCTGGTGGTGAAGTCTTTGTGTCCCTGAGACTTCAGAACAGGAGGAAAGTTCACCTCAAGCCCTTGGAGATCTTCCTCAAGCAGGGGACACAGCACACAGCAAAGTCCTTGTCCTTTCCTTGGCAGAAACAGCCACTACAGGCCAACCCCAGACAGCACATAGCAAAGGGGCAGTACTTGTCCTTCAGTTTCTCCAGCTCTTATCCTTGGCAAAGGTTCCTCTTGAATTCCAGAAATGATCTAAAGTTCTGGGCCCCAATATTTATACAGCAAGTCTCTTTCTTCTCTGGTGGCAGAGGAGCCCTGTGCTCAGTCAAAACCAGTTCTGTCCTCTCTGATACAGCTTCCCAGCAGGAGGTGGAGACAGCATTGTGTAAGGCAGACCAGGCCCATTCAGGTGAAAACAAAACTCCTCCCCCTACTCTAAATGCAGCCCAGGTCTATTCAGCCCAGCCCTGACTGATCCAGGGCACACCTCAACCCCCCCGTGGCTGTCTACAGTGAATGCACATCCCCAGCCCCTGTCACTCCACAGCCAGACAGTCAATCCACAAACCAGCAGAGGCACACAGGATGGCTAAGCAAGAAAATACCTACTTTCTATAAGTGGTATTTTCACACACAGAATGTAAAAATCATCCTTACTAAAAGATGCATCTTTATATTCAGTGTCCAGGCATACTAACCTTTACCTTCCTATCTTGTCCCAATGGAAAGTTATATTTATAAGATGTTATAACCAAACTCCCATTCTATCCCATGGGACAGATAGCCGTTCAATAGTGGAAAACGAAATTCACTGTAGTTCACTATCAGGACATGTTATGCACATCAGGACATGTCCTACCTTTCACATATACTGCACCCTGCCCACAGGCGTACCATGGGCCTACCTTAGGGGTGACTCACATGTCAGAAAAGGGACGGTTAGGGCCTAGCAAGTGGGTGCACTTGCCAGGTCGACAATGCATTAGAAACTGCGCGCAGGCACTGCAGTGGCAGGTCTGAGAACCTTTTGAAAGGCTGCTTGTGTAGGTGGCACAATCAGTGCTGCAGACCCACTAGCAGCATTTGACTTACAGGCCCTGGGCACACACAGTGCACTGTACTACGGACTTAGTAGTAAATCAAACAAGCCAATCATGGAAACACCAATCCATAATCACCATTTACAGAGGGAGCACTTGCACTTTGGCACTGATCAGCAGCGGCAAAGTGCCCAAAGCATCTAGACCAGCAAAAACGAAATCCAGCACACAGCAAAAATACAGGAGGCAGAGGCAAAAATGCAAGGGGAAACCACGCCAAGGATGCCAGGTCTAACAGGCCCTCTGAGTATCGTCGGGACAGTAAGGTCTCCATTCAACCCTCGCCGGAGGTGGTATGCTGCTTTTCGCTGTCATCTTAATGATATGCCTACTCAAGGGTTCCAAAGGCGAGGATATTGCCCTTTGAAGTGATGCATTGATGGTATCCACCAGGCCCTTGTCTATGGGAAGGAAAAGTTGGTCCTCCTCCACCGATTCAACTATATCCCCCTTGCTCACCCCTGCCATGGTAGTTCAGGGGCTAGATACATCTTTAAACTGGCTGGTAAGATGTGGGGGTGGCCCAAATAGTCTAAATGCCAAAGAGGATCTTGCAGCTTGTTGGAGGCATGGTCAGCTGCTAAGTAGAAAGCAAAGGGTATGCTGTTACACATCCTGGATTTTAACACAGGTGGGGATTAGAAAAAACGTGAAACACTCCACGGTAAAACAAGCCACACTGTCCGGGAACAACCCGATCAGTGCGTACTCGATGCTGACAAATGAGAAATTTCTTAGCTATAGTGAATGAAACTTTGAATTCTATTAAGGACGCGGAGGCGAGGATTATGCATAACTTTCTTAACTTTTTATTAACAGCAGGTTCAAAGTTAACAAACAAAAACACTGTCCACACTACAACTCCCATGAGTCCTTGGGAGGAGTCCATGCAACCACAAGCCAATAGCAGTACAGTCCGTCCCCATATATACATCCTCGTTGTCAGCAGTTCTTCCTCTTTCTTGATGCACGAAGTTAAGTCACGCGTCGTCACTCCGTTTTAGAATCAGATCCTATGAATAAAATAACCCTTTAGGTTCATTCATTCAGAGGATCATTATTTAAATATCCATGAATACCATCTACGCATGATAAGCAGATTAGAACATTTACTCAAAAGCTTGATCACAAAACATGTTACCTGTCATGAACGCCATATGAAACATAGTAAAACCAGTACAACACATACCAAAGGAACATCATCATCAGATTGATACTTCCTGTTAGCCACCAGCGGAGGGATTCCATTAGTAATACCCAGGAAAAAAGAGATACTTCCTGTAATACAGACCAGCGGGCGGGTGGCATAGTATCAATATGTTCCGGGTGGGATAATCCTCGCCTCCGTTTTAGAATTAAAAGTTTCCTTTACTATAGCTAGGAAATTTCTCATTCTATGTCAGGACCCGAGGCAAGGATTATGACTGTTAAAGCTTATTTACCACCAAAGATGCGGCCTCATGGATTGGTTTGAAATAAAACCTCTTAAAGGTGGATTCTGAAGACCAATCCGCCGCATTCATAATGTGTTCCAACCTACCGCCCACTTGAACGGCTTTGGAGGCCATAGCCCCCTAGCTGAGTGAGCCCCAAAATGGTGAATGTCGATTCCGGCTTCCGCCATAATCCATCTGGTAATGGAAGGGGAAGAGACGGCCCTGAATGGCTTCCTAAGAGTAATCAATAACTGCTTCTCATCCTGAGGTCTATCCTCTGCCGCCATCTCCCGTAGGCCTTAAGACACCTTACTACACAAAGCTAAGGTTCAAAAGCAGGATAATTTACCGACCTAGTATTAGTTTTGTCTTCCTAGAGATGATGAATGTCACCCCCTCTGGGGTAAATACTCATGCTGTGATGTCTATGGCTCTGACATCAGATACTCTATTGCAAGAGATGAGACAGAGAAGCATGGCTAGCTTCGCAGAAATTTCTTTCCTAGATAGATATTGGTTCTCAGCCCATTAAAAAGGCGCAACACCTGGTTCACATCCCACAGGCCCGAGTATCTAGGCTCTGGGGGACGATACATTCGGATACCCTTCAGCAATTTGCACAACCCATAGGTGATCCCCGACTGGGGTGTTGTTAATGGGCAGGTGCCCTGCAGAAATGGCCGAGCGGAAGGAACTGACCGTGCAATAAGCTAGACCGGAACCAGCCAGTTCCACAAGAAAATTCAGGACATCTGTAATTTGTGCCCCCACGGGATCCAGGTGTCTCTCCACACACCAACGAACCTGTCTCCAAGCCGATCTGTATCGCTTGGTGGTCCCTGGAGCCCATGCCTGCTGGATGAGTCTTTCAGCGTCATCCAAAAGCCTGCCGTCTTGCCAGTGTCGCCTGAAATCCTCCACGCCATGAGCCGCAGGTGCCCCTGTAGCACCATAGGATGAGGACGTCCCTGGGGATCACGCAGAATCTCGGGGAACAATGGAAGTCGAAGCGGTTCCATCCATGAGAGTTCCAGAAGGCAGGGGAACCATGCCTGAGATTTACAGATTAGTGTCACCAGAATTAAAGACGCTTTCTGACGTCGGACTTGAGCTGCCACTCTGGGTATTAGGAGAAAAGGTGGGAACGCGTAGGCTTGCCCCCTCGTCCAGTTCTGCAGATAAGCGTCCACCGCCGCGGCTCCTGGGTCCGGTCTCCAACTGGCATACTGAGGAATCTGTGCGTTCAGTCTGGATGCAAACAGGTCCACCGAGCAGGGACTTCACCATCCCATCAGAGCCCCGACGATTGCTGGGTCCAGTTGCCAATCGCTGGTATCTGTGAAATGTCTGGAGTTCCAGTCTGCCACCGTATTCAGGGAACCCAGCAGGTATTCCGCCGTTAGAGAGATCTGTCATTGTAGGCAGTAGTGACAGAAGTCATTGGCCATCTCCGCCAGCGCCCTCGATCTGGTGCCTCCCAGTCGGTTGATATACTGGACCGCCGTCGTGTTGTCCATCCTCAATAGCACACAGCAGGAGACTTTGTCCCTCGTCAGAGAGTGGATCGCACAGGAAGCCGCTAGGAGTTCCAGACAGTTGATGTGTAGGTTCAATTTGTCTCCGTCCATCGTTCCCCCCTTGGAGAGATCCCCACATCTGGCTCCCCAGCCCAGGCAGCTGGCATCCGATTCTATCACCAAGTCCGGGAGGGAACCGAAGATTGCCCTCTCATTCCATGCTTCCATGTGGTCTGTCCACCATTGCAATTCTGTCCTGGCCTCGTCGATCAGCGAGATCAGCTCCCAGTACGAGAGTCCCTTCCGGAGATGAGCTGCTTTCAGCTGCTGTAGTGCTTGTAGGAGAGTAGGATCTGCTTCACATGGGTACCCCCACTTTTTGCTGATGCTTCACTGTTTTTCGACTTTAGTCTGGCTGGGGCCCTGCTAATCAGAACCCCAGCCTAGCTGCTTCCTCTCTAAAATGGTTTCCATGTGCCTTAGGCACATCTCTGATTGGAATCTGGAGTGCCCTTATAAGTCCCTAGTATATGGTATACTATGTACCCAGGGCATAGGTACCTCAGAGGCCTACCAGGGGCTGCAGCATGTATTGTGCCACCCCTGGAAGGCCATCCAAAATGACACCACAGGTCTGCTACTGCAGCCTGGGTAAGGTGGTGCATGCACCCCTTACTGTGGTATAGGCTACCTATATCACTACCATTGCACACACATATAAACCTATAAGTCACTCCTATGGCAGGCCTTTCCAATCCTGAAGGCAGAGTGCTTGGTTCTTATGTGAGAGGGTGCCCCTGCATGAGCAGAGCCCCTCTACAGCGTTCAGAGTCCCTCCTCTGATGCTGTTTGTGGTACAGCCTGACCATATACTCTTAAGTGCATTATATCCTCGCGGTACAATGCTAACTTTGGACTGGCTGCACCAAAACATGTCGTGTTTGTTGTCAAACATCTTGGAATACTACCCCCCATCAGTCCTGGCGGCGGGGTAGCATTCCACCCTTCTAGAGGGAGAGACATGTACACACCGGGCTACCGGTAACTTCTTTCCAGAGCCCTGGCATCACAAAATGGATGCCGCTGCCACAGACACGGGTCTGGCCTCCTGCTGCTGACTGAAACTCCGGCAGGGGAGGCCTGGACAATAGGTTTCCTGTCGTAGGGAGGTGTAACCACCTCCCCAGACAGGATAATGTGTATTGGGGCTGGGCGGGAGCACTCTCTGGTGCTCAGAAGTCCTGCACTGGGGGCACACTTGGTGTCCCTGTGCATATGCCAGTTCAAACCGGTTGCAGGGGCTACCTGCCCCTGCTCTGGCGCGAAACTGGACAAAGGGAATGGGTGTAACCACCCCTCTTCCCTGACCCTCCCATAGGTGGGTCCCCAGAGTATGTCCAACCCCTAACTTAGTATAAGTATGGGACCCCAGTCCTTAGGACTTTAGATTACCCTGGACGAAACTCTGACACTGAATCCTGGACCTTCGACGCTCTACCTGAAGATTAGAGGACTGAAGAATCTCCCTTGGGGTCAAGGAGTGACTCCCTGCTTGGCAGGCACCTAAGAAGCAATTGTCCGGTCTGCATCGCCGAAGCTCCCGCCGGACGCCGAAGTCTTTGCATCACCAGAGGTGGATTTCCAGACTTCCCGAGGCTGCCCTGAGTCCCCAGCAAAGCTGAGGCCCGTAGCTGTCGTGGGTAACGTGGAACCGTGACCCCTGGACACCGAGAACTTTTGCAAGTGCATCCTCTTCCTGGGCTCCCACAAAGTTGTGCTTTGGGCTCCGAGTAGCCCCCGCCTCCAGCACCGACTGCACCGAAGATCACTGGCCTCCACTCCACGAGTGTCCTGTGAGCCAGCTCCAAGTGCGTCCAGTCGAGGCTCCTTCGCGGTCGCTAGTCCGTTGGCTAGTGGGCCCTCTTGAAGGCAACTCTTCTTCTGATTGGGCTTCCCTGGTTGCTCCAGACGTGCCCTGACTTACCCTCGCTGGGTGAGTCCCTCAGACCTTGCTGGTCTGTACCACCGTCCTTTTTCTATTTCCACGAGACTTGCCGCTGCCAAGGCTTGTTGGGTCCAATCCGGTCGCCGACACCCCTGCAATCGACAGACATCGTGGGACAGCTCGAAACCAGCTCCTGGTCGTCGTCGATGCCTCCTGGACCTCGTGGCTGAAGAGTCAAGACGACCGTCAACCTACCTGAAGCACCCGACATCGGTGGGCATCTGCTCATCGCCTTCCTGGTCACTGGCTAGTGACCCAGACTCTGTCCCCTCTGCTTTCAGGTTCTTCAGATCTTCGATCCACCCTTGGATCCACCCGAACACTTTCGACTTGGTCGCCAGCAGCACTTTGCAGCAGATCGCCATTGAAAACGACGACGAAACCCGACCCCGAAAGACACCTATGCACCCGGCTTCCCTGGGTGAGGTAACTCGAGTACTCCGGTGCCCCCATGGGTATAGACTCTAGAATAAACCTAGTTCTAAAGGGGTTTGCTCCAAGTCCTCCTCTAAGTGTCCTTTTTCTTTAAAACTCCAACCGCGACATTCCCCATAGAAGTCAACGGCGGCTCGCGGCTGTGTTCTCACACTGCACGCGTCCCCCGTGGGTCCCCTGTGTCACTACCTTGGGTGGTTCCTTGAGGGCCAAGCACTTCTACAGACTCTAGGCCCTGTGCCTAGCTCAGTCGTGGTTCTTATACCACTTTATTGGTATATGGTTTGGTACGCCCCTAGGGCTCAAACGTGTATTTGTGCTATTACTGTTGATAACTGACTTGTAACTTATGTATTTCAAACTCTAGCCTCATAAAGAGACTAGAGGGGTGTGTTTAAGACTAAATACATATATTTTGAATATATACCTGGTGTGGTCCTCTTTCATTTGGTCACTCAAGAGATTATAGACTGGTAAAACAAGCTGCTTTACATTCCTTCAAGACTTAGCCTGAAGGCTGCTCTCCATAGCTACCACTAGGATAGCTTTCAATAAAGGTTGTCTTTAACCTATCTCCAATAAGGGGTTGTTTGGACTGGTGCAAGGTGCCCACTATAATTAGTGGACAGCATATACCAGGCCAACTTCTCACAGTGCTCGGTAGTGGAGCGGGCCTGGGAAGTTGGCTTGAATCGAAGACGATAATAAGCCAACAATCCTGGCTAACTGCCTGAGGGAGATCCTGTCTCTGCATAAGACCTTGGCCAGCTCCGACTTGATCTTTTGTATCTTCACCTCCGGTAGGCTGAGTGTGGCCATAGTGGAGTCTATGAGGAATCCAAGGAATACCAAGGTCTGAGACGGAGTCAATTCCGACTTGCGTTTGTTGATCACAAACCCCGACCCTTGGAGTAATGCGATAGTCGAGTTCAAATGGGACACTAGCTGGGATTGCGATTGGTCCATCAAGAGAAGATAGTTGAGATAGATGATCAACCGTATACCCTTCGTCTGGAGGATCTCCAACACTGGTTTGAGCAGTTTTGTAAAGCACCACGGTGCTGAGGAGAGGCCAAAAGGTATAGACTGGAACTCAAACACCTGGTCCCTCCAAGCAAACTGAAGGAACCGGCAATGAGGAGGGAAATTGGGAACCGTCAGATAGGCATCCTTGAGGTCCAGACGCACCATCCAGTCGGTCTGTAATAACAGATTTCTTAGGAGGTGGATGCCCTCCATTTTGAAGTGGAGATATACCATCCACTCGTTGCCACTTCTTAGGTTTATTACCGGTTGAAACCCTTTGTCTTTCTTTACTACCAGAAAGAGATTGCTTAGGAAACCCAGAGGGTGCAGGATCAACCTCCAAATCGCTCCCTTGGAGAGAAGATCCTGTACCTCCAAGATGATCAGTGCCATATCTGCATCTGAAAAAACTAAAGGGAGCGGTCTGGATGACTGGATCGGAGTTCCGTAGAACTCTGTGTGATAGCCCCTTACCGTTTCCAGGACCCACGGGTTCGACGTGATCTCTTCCCACCTGTTAGCGAATAACTTTAGTCCCCATCCTAACTCTTGAGGGAAAGAAAGGGTATTTCTTATCATTAAAACCTCCTGGGGCATTAGCTCCACCTGTGGCTCGGTTGGCTCTGCCTCTTACGGTTCCTCGGGTAGGGTAGAAGATGCCCTGTCTGTCATCATTCCAGCCGTTGTTTCGGCGGGCCAGGCCTCTGTAGGAGCTTGTCTGGGAACCAAGGCCGGAGGAGCGACCCCTGCTTCTTTTGGCCCTGGCGAAAACCTTCCCTGGGAAAAAAAATTTGATGGAGGACTGGGTCTTATCAAGGGCTGAAAAGGTGGCTACAAATTTCCCCAGCTCCTTCACGAAAGGGTCCCCGAACAAGTTACCCTTCGCTATGGCCCCCACTTCCAATGAGGAGAGCTCTCCTAGCTTTGGGTCTATTTTTAAAAGAAGGGAGCGTCTCCTCTCAGCCGACAAGGCACAATTGTCACTGCCAAAAAGGCACATCGCCCGTTGCGCCCAACCAGCTACGATATCCGCAGGTAAGGGTTTCCCTGATTGCTTGGATTGTTCAGCTAGTTTTATGATTTTGGTAAGGGGGCCCACCATGTCAAGTAGCTTGTCTTGACATGCCCTCCAGGAGCGGTCAATACCCTTCTTTGGGTCCTTCATGTACTTGGAAAAAATTTACATAACTTGGGGTCAATGTCAGGGGTGGCCGCCAACTTTCCTTCTAAGGATGGTCTAGGGCACTCCCCTGAAGGCAGGACCGGACTTCTTTGTCCATAGGTTGCCGTATTTTTTGGGCCACATATTCCACCACCTTAGGGTCTGGGAGCCATTCGGAGGATCTCAAGTTATATATCCCCTCTGGCTCGAACATGTCGGACGTGGTGGTGTCCCCTTCAAAGGAACCGGAGGCCGCCGACCCTGGGTACCAAGGCCTGCCCAAATCTCCTTCATTCGAGGACCCCTCCTCATCCGTACCACCCTACCCCAGATTGGGGAACCCCTCATCAGGGTCTGCAATAGGAGCAACAGCGCCGCCAGTATCTCCGGGCAAGTCTTCCTCCCGGTAGGGTGCATTCCGCAACGTACGCACACTCTTACGGAAGTTGTCCTGTAATCGGTCTAACCCTTCCAGGTGCCCCGCGCTACGTTTATGGGCCTTTGAAGAGGAGAAAGCAGATATGCTGCTAGGCCCTTCCCCCGAATCCCCAAGGATCCCTGGACCCCCTTAGACATAGGATGAGAGCTTGTCCACACTTTCCCTCAGGGGTGCCAAAGCCTTAGAAATTGCTTGAGAAGGAGCTTGTCCACCCCTGCTGGGAGGTGGCGCTGTGGAGGGCCATTCCTCCTATAAGGCCAAGTCTGGGGAGTAATCATGATCCCTGTATGGATCCATGTGACTTGAGGGTGTGAGCACCAAAATAATGCGAAAAATGCCCTATAAATGCAGAGGGTGGCACCCTTGCAGGAGCTCTGATGATGTGATGGGGTTCTGTGTGAGAATATGAACCATGTATATGGCCAAGGGCCTTAATTCCTACCACGATGTGATTGCGGTGTCATGCAAGGGTTGGTAGGGAGAGGCCTCCACACGGTGTACACGAGCCTTTAATCTTAACTGGCTCACTGCAACTCCCTAATGCGCTCGCGAGCCTGGGGAGCGCAGTCGGTTTCCTTAAGTGCTGCCTCACAGGCCGCGATGCACCTGAAAGGCCGCGGACGGCACGAAACAGCACCCCCAGCGGACCAGTGTGGTACTGGGATACAAGCGATCGGGCCGCAGCCTGGTGCGCGATCAAATATTGAAACAATTCAGTCTAAACGCACACAGTGCCAATCGCCGCCAGTGCAGGTTAGAATACAAGTTTTCCGCAGTTTATAATCCCCCCAAACACAAAGACAACGCCAGAGGAGCGTGATTGTATAGAGAGACTTAACTGGCACAGCAGTGAAGAAAGAGGAAGGACTGCTGACAACGAGGATTTATTTGTTGGGACGGACTTTACTGCAATTGGCTTGTGGTTGCCATGGACTCCTCCCCAAGGACTCATGGGAGTTGTAGTGTGGACAGTGTTTTTGTTTGTTAACTTTAAATCTGCAGTTAATAAAAAGTGAAGAAAGTTATGCATAATCCTCGCCTCCGGTCCTGACATAGAATTGTCTTCCATCCTTGACTGGGTGGATGTGGAGACCATCGAGACACACACCAAATCGGTGCCTGGCGGAACTGCGTCCCGTAGAGGCATTGGCCCATCACCACAACCATTTTATCTTACAAGCCGACCATCCCGTATGCAGAGCTTCCCCCTGCTATAGTTGCGTTAGGATCCCCAAAACCCTGGTTATCTGCTCAGCTATCCGATCTATCTGCTCTTGAAATGGCATGCGTAAGGACCCTATCAACTTCCGCAGGCAAGCTGCGTCCCTCAGAGGGCCATTACTCTTCCCCTTCATAATATTGTGAATACCCATTGTCCTTGAAGAATTACATGTAAAAGGGTGAGAGCACAAGTAGTCAACTGACTGCCAATTCAAAATACGCCCTCTAATAAATATATCTGGGCAGCCCACTCACCGGTGCTCTAATTTGTTTGTATATATATTCTGAGATTAGCCACCAAGTGGCGTCAGAAGCCAAAAGGCTTGTGAGGGGAGTAAACTGCCACAGCGCGGCGTTGAGCGAGGGTTGGAGGGAATCCCCACTGGGAATCTCCAAAGGAATTCTCAAAGGGCAATTCGCATACGTGTGTCACGTGCCTATTGGAGTATGCAGGGCTTCCCTGAAAGGCCGTGAGGTGCCTGACAGTTCCGTCAATGGCACTAAACAGCACCACCTAGGGTCCCCGCAAGCGGCAAATTATATATACGTTCCAGCTGAGCCGCCTACTGCGCCTGACAACAAAGATAAGGGTATTGATAACAATAGATACAATAGCAGCCCAATAATAGCCAAAATATAAACAGCAAACACTAATTGAATAGCATTTATGGAAAAACAAACAACTGACGAGCAGTGTAAAATGAGGAAGAGGGGGGACGTCACAACATTATATACAAGGACTTCTGCTGTAATTGGAGGACTGTTACTATGGATACGTGGTCTGAAAGGTTGCTGGGAGACAGCCCTGTCAAATACCACGCATCAGGGGTTAGACTAACGCATTTTAGCACTGGTGACTGCATCACTGCAATAAAATGCATTAGTCACGCATTTATAGAGATCCTCCACACTGTGGAGATCATGAGGTGCTCCACAGGGTGCGCAGTCAAAATATCGATTTTTTTATATCGGCCTACACTAATATCGAGTTTTTAATATCGTAGAGACAGAATATCGATGTCAAGAATATCGGTGACCAGTATATCGACCTTAAGGTAAGTAATATCGGTTTTTTTTATATCGAAGTAAGTAATATCGAAGTAAGTAATATCGTTAGCAAAAATATTGTTGTTAATAATATCGATATTTATATTAGCGATATGTATTTTAGTATGTATTTTATATGTATGTTTAACATTTTTTGTAATGTATTTTTATTATTTTTAAATGTATGTATTAAGTGTTTAGAAATTAGTCATTTATTTTAAGTAAATTTTGCGTTTTAGTATCAGAGCAGGTTGTGGGTTTATAGGGGAATAGGGTGGGAAGTAATGTAATTATAATTAATTAATTAATATGTTTTTTTTTATTGTTATTGATTATTAATTTATTGTTAATTATTAATTGTTTTTTATTGATTAATTTATCATTATATTAATTATAATAATTTTTTATTGTTGTTAAATTATTAGTTAATTATTAATTGGCAATTAATTTTTATTAATTGATTAATTGATAATTAAATTATGTTAATTTTTATGTGTAGCGGGTTGTGGGTTTATAGGGGAATAGGGTGGGAAGTAATTTAATTATAATTAATAAAAAAAAATTTGTTATTGATAATTAATTTCTTGTTAATTAATTATTAATTGGTAATTAATTTTTATTAATTGATTAATTTATATTTATATTAATTACAATAAATTTATTATTATTTTTTATTGATTGTTATTGTTACTTAATTTATTGTTAATTTCTTATTAATTGGTAATTAATTTTTATTAATTGATTAATTGATAATTAAATTCATTGTGTTCTTTTTTATGTGTAGTGGGTTGTGTGTTTATGGGGGAATAGGGTGGAAGTAATTTAATGTTATTTAAGTAACTATTAATTTAATTTTATTGGTATTTATTATTAATTTGTTAGTTAATTAATTATTAATATGTTATTTATTTTACAAAAATTATTTAATTAATAATATGTTAATTTAACCCCTACGCTATCCTACATTTTCCCTACTGTTGCACTCACTGGAGTGGGAATAGTAATTTTTACCCCTACGCTATCCAACACTTTCCCTACTGTTGCACTCACTGGAGTGGGAATAGTAATTTTTACCCCTACGCTATCCAACACTTTCCCTACTGTTGCACTCACTGGAGTGGGAATAGTAATTTTTACCCCTACGCTATCCAACACTTTCCCTACTGTTGCACTCACTGGAGTGGGAATAGTAATTTTTACCCCTACGCTATCCAACACTTTCCCTACTGTTGCACTCCCTGGAGTGGGAATAGTAATTTTTACCCCTACGCTATCCAAGTTTCCCTACTGTTGCACTCAATGGAGTGGGAATAGTAAATTTTACCCCTACGCTATCCAACACTTTCCCTACTGTTGCACTCACTGGAGTGGGAATAGTAATTTTTACCCCTACGCTATCCAACACTTTCCCTACTGTTGCACTCCCTGGAGTGGGAATAGTAATTTTAACCCCTACGCTATCCAACACTTTCCCTACTGTTGCACTCACTGGAGTGGGAATAGTAATTTTTACCCCTACGCTATCCAACACTTTCCCTACTGTTGCACTCACTGGGGTGGGAATAGTAATTTTTACCCCTACGCTATCCAACATTTTCCCTACTGTTGCACTGTTTGGAGTTGGAATAGTAATTTTATTACCTCCGCTATCTAATATTTTTTGTATTGTTTTAGTTAATGTAGTATATAATTAATTTTAAAAAGATTAAAAATAATTTTAATTTTTTAATTTGTTATATATAATTACTTAGGGGCCCATTACGATACCCGGCGTAAAAAAATCCGCCAGGCATGGAAGCGGCAAAAATCCGCCCGCACACACCGCCCGAACACCGACCACGCCATTACGATTACACAAACCGAAAACCGCCATCGGCGGAAAAATCACACAAAATACCGCCCGCCAACGTCCGAGTCGGAGTCAAACCGCCCGCCACGGACGGAAACACGCACGACAACACAAAACCGCCCGCCCTCACGGCCGACACACCGCAAGTGAAATTACGATCGCACCGACATGAGCGCGGAAAAACCACAAATATACCGCCCGCCAGCGCTAACAACGCCGATGAGAATCGACACAGCAGAAGCCATGGCGCCACGTACCTGCACAGAAACCATCCGCACACAAAACCAATAGCACACAACATGGCCAACAAGTCCACACAGCAAGGCACGCACAAATACACAAGCACAGTACACATCCCAAAAACACCCCCGGACAAACAAAAAATACAAAGGCCAGAACCCCAGACACAACACACCTGAAAACAACAGACCATGAGGACACACCCACATAGGTGAGTACAAAAGCAGCACTCCCACAGACCACAACCCCTTGCTACATTGCAAACCAGAGAGGAGAGGAGAGGACACAGTGACACAGCAAGGACAGCAGCACACCACAGAAACGCACACATCACAACCACCACCACCACCACCACCAAACACCACCACCACCACCACCACCAAACACCGGCACCACAAACCCCCTGCACATTACACAACACACACCGCACCAGCACCACAAACACCATGGCACCACAAAGAATGCCCAAGTACACGCCCATTGAGCTGACGGTCATGGTCGACGAGATCATCAAGGTGTACCCACAAATCTATGGGAACATGGTCCAGCACACACCACTAGCCACCAGAAACAGAATGTGGAACCGGATCGTAGACCAGGTCAATGCAGTCGGGACCCTGCCCAGGAACAGAGGTGAAATAAACAAACGTTGGAATGACGTAAAGAGCCTGGTCAAGAAGAAGGAGGGCAAAAACAGAGAGCTGGCTGCCGTCACTGGCGGAGGCAATCCCGCGCTCTTTAAGACCTTCAAAGCGTGGGAGGAGAAGGTGCGAGTCGTAATACATCCGGAGATCCTCGCCGGATTAGCAGGAGGAGTGGAGGCTGGTAAGTACAAACTAATGTATACCAGCACACCGCTATGTACTCAAATGCGCAACTACCATGCCACAGCTCCCAGGGACAAACACCCCCATGTCCAGCACACAATACACAACACATCACACACACATGCAACAGACACCACCACACACAGCCCAAACCGAACAACTGTAACATACGTGGGGACATGTGTACACTCAGCCAGCCACGTAACCACCAACAGGTCCCCAAATATGCCAGAAGCGCCACAACGAGCACCCACCACACCCATGTGTCCGCCACAGCTGCACTAACCGACAAGTAACAGGTAAGTGGCAGGAACACAAAGTGCAGTGGGTGGGAGGGTGGACAGCCCAAGTACAACACACACCAGGCCCCAGTCCCACAGCACAGCAAGGAGGAGCATCCCCACACCCCACAGCCACGTGTCAGCCACCGCAGTGCACAACGACAGCCGAAAGGCAGACATCACGGTCCACAGCAATCGGTGTCAGTGGGTGTCCAGCCACCCCACGACCCACAACACCCCCCACCCCCACAGACCTGCAACATGGAGCACCCCCGCTTAGAGCCATGTGGCATCCAGTACAGTGCACGCACGAACAACTTGCAGGTGGGAAACTGGACAGGGCTGGATTACTGGAGGCATGAGGACCATAACACGACCAACACATGGGACATGTCACGTAGCAGACGAACACGCAGCACCGCCCACCGTCACGAACAAGTGAACAATGTGCACACGGACATGAACAACAGACTCACACCCCACATGACCCATCACAGACATAGCAACACCCAAGGAGCCACGTCTGCATGCACAAGCCACACTGAATATAGTCCCACACGGCAGCCACTGTGCAACTCATCACACACAACCGAAACACCATTGAAGTCCTGTCCATGTAGCCCCTACTGCCTGTCAACCACACACCCCACAACTACGCCTATGTAAGACAAACAACACTAGACGCAACAGAGCGGAACAACATAAATGCACACGAACACCACTGAACCCATCAAACACACAGACACACCATGCACATACAACATACCATCCATCCCATCCGTCAGCCCCAGTCTCATGAAAGGAATGTCATCCGCACAGCTGCCACACATACAGCAGTCACGCTAAGATACATGCCCATGACCAACCATGTGCCAGAAGTCAATGAAGCGCACGACACACTGTGAGCAACAACATACAACATGGGCCACACCCCCGAGCACTGCAGTGATGCACATGGCACAGGGCAGCACGCACACCAAGGAGATGGGACAACTGCAATACGTTGGCTGGCACACAACCATCACTCACTCATAACGATGCGTCCAATGCCATGTCCAGTAATCACAACAGACAGCAAATATGCAGGCCATGTCAAGCATGCACACACCTCAAACCATGCACTGTCATGCTGCCACAACACATGTCACGTTCGGCACCCATGGCTCACAGCATGTACCCCAAAAGCATATCCCCTCCCAAATGCGAATCTGGGGCATGGCCCCCATGTTGCCATATGCGTTCCTAAGCGTTCCATTTGAACCCCAAAAGCATATTCCCTCCCAAATGCGAATCTGGGGCATGGCCCCCATGTTGCCATATGCGTTCCTAAGCGTTCCATTTGAACCCCAAAAGCATATTCCCTCCCAAATGCGAATCTGGGGCATGGCCCCCATGTTGCCATATGCATTCCTAAGCGTTCCATTTGAACCCCAAAAGCATATTCCCTCCCAAATGCGAATCTGGGGCATGGCCCCCATGTTGCCATATGCGTTCCTAAGCGTTCCATTTGAACCCCAAAAGCATATTCCCTCCCAAATGCGAATCTGGGGCATGGCCCCCATGTTGCCATATGCGTTCCTAAGCGTCCCATCTGAACACCAAAAGCAAAGTACAAACCAGACCCAGGATGGGCCAGAGCCCGCATACACCAGAGTCACAATAAGTAGGGGCACAGCAACACACCCATTGGCATGGCCAATCCGTCCCATGCCACATGTGCACAGCACACAGTCCCATTGCCAAGCACACACAACTACAGATGCTACATCCACACACACGCCTCCGGGAAACCCATGTACGAGATTGCACGAACTGTTAATGTCAGACGACAAATACATACTTCGCCAGGTGCAACACAATAACAAATCTCATTCTCTCCACAGGTGACGAACTGCTGGATGCTGGGGATGGAGCCAGCAGCCAGCACAGCCAGCCTACAAGCCCCCAACGAGGACACACGGATCTGGAGGATCTGTCCTCCTCTTCGGACACGGACCACCAAGCAGGCCCATCTGGTGTGGCAGGGCCCAGCCGCTCCCAGGACCCCTCCTACCCACCAACCCATCATCCAGGGCTGCTGAACATTCCCAGCCCCCTGCTGCCACTGTCGTTGCGGCCACACCCACGGTCATTGTGGCCACTACCACTGCCGCAACCGCCACCATCGCCGCACCGACCACCACCGCCGCCACCACCACCACGTCTTTGCTGGCACCAGCCCCAGCGCAGGTGGTGGCCCGGCCGACTGGATCCACCCTGGGAGCCACAGCGAGGACCGTGGTGAGCAATGTGGCTAGTGGGCAGGCCGGTGGCAGCAGGACTGGTAGGAGGAGCAGGGTCAGGGAAACGCCAGCCTCCCCTGGGAGCCATGCCCTGCCTCAAATGGCCAGAGTCCTTGGGGCCTATGAAGAGGCCCAAGGACAATGGGTCCGGTCTGCTTCAGACACGCGTGAGGTGCTGGGGGTGCTGAGGTCCATGGACGCCCGTATGGGCCAAATCGTGGACCTCATGGGCCAGCTGGTGGTGGCGGTGAGGTCACAGCCAGGGACAGCAGCTCCCCTCCGCCACCACCTGCCGGGGCGCAGGGTGGAGCAGCAGTGTCCAGTTCCCCTGCGTCCACAGCCAGTGAGCACACCTCAACCACCAGCATGTCGCAAGCAGGCACCCCCTCGCAAACGTGGAAGGGGCCGTCCGAAGTGGAAACATCTCCCGGGAGGACTTCGCACGCTCCAAACGCAAGTGAGGCAGCCAGCCAGCCTTCCGCCAGCCTTCCTTGACCAGCCACTGCATTGACTTGGACTACGATCCCACTCCACACAGCCATCTGGATGGCATGTGTGTGTTGGACTATGGACATAGAACCAGTGGGTACACCCTGATCATCACGCAGCCATGACCGACAGCTCATTGTCACTGCACGCACCACTTTTGTCATCACCTTACACACAATCACGTCACAGTTTGTAATAAATGCACCTTTTTCACTAACTGCTGTTTGTGCCCTGTGTTTCATTTGTACGGAATACAACGGCCACCTTGGGCGGAAAGGCACCTGATGCGTGGCATGGCAATTGAATCCGGAGGGCCTGTAGGGACCTAGGGGTGGGAGACAGAACAGGAGCACATTCAATGAGTGTGTCACACACCCATCACACAGTACATGTCAACAACTACAAGCAATGTACACACATCGCACAGAGCAATAGGGCACAATGCCACAGCCACCAACAGTGGCATAATACCCTGGCCATGGAGCGTTGACACACAGCACGCAGTGAACAAACGGCCACCCTGACACAGCACACACACACCTGCACAGATACAGCCACATCAGCCGTCGTACATGGACACTCACCGTCAAGTGAAGTAGCGGGCGATGAGCTGCTGCCGCACATTACCAGCTTCCTCCTCTCCGCTGTCCTCCTCACTCGAGCTGTCCTGGTCTGCGGGCTGGGGCCCTGGTTGATCTCCGTCATCCACGATGAGGGGGATCTGCTTCCGAATGGCCAGATTGTGCAGCATGCAGCACGCCACCACTATCTGGCACACCTTCTGTGGGGAGTACGCCAGCGCACCCCCGGTGCGGTCCAGGCACCTGAACCTGGACTTGAGGAGGCCAAAGGTACGCTCGACCACACGTCTGGTCCTCCCATGTGCCTCATTGTAGCGATCGTCTGCTGGGGTGCGAGGATTCCTCAATGGACTGAGCAGCCATGCCCCATTCGGGTACGCAGAGTCACCTGGGTGTGAGGGACACAGAGAACCGTTGCTATTCCAACTGGACAGGGGACAGCATCGCACAACCAGCACGCTACACCACTCCACATACTCACCGACAATACAGGCACGATCCTGTTGCATATTGGACATCAGTCGTGGCAAGATGCTGTTGCGCATTATGTGTGCGTCATGGGCCGAGCCTGGGAACTTTGCACACACGTGGGTGATCACCATGTCCGCAAGGCACACCACTTGCACATTCAGGGAGTGCGTGTGCTTCCTGTTGCGGTACAGGTGCTCAGTGGCCTGTGGTGGAACAAGGCCGACATGTGTGCAGTCAATGGCTCCAACGACGTGTGGGATTCTGCCAAGGGCATAGAATGCACCCTTCACTGCCGCCAATTCACGAGCCCTAGGGGAAGCGGATGTACCTGTTTCGGTACAGCATCATGGCTGCCAGTACATCCCTCAGCACCTTGCTGAACATGGGCTGGGACATCCCTCCTCCAATGCCCACTGTGTGCTGGAATGACCCAGTGGCGAAGAAATGCATGGCGGCCATCACCTTAGCCGTGGGGGTGACAGCAGTCGGATACACCCTGCGGGGACGGAGATGGGGTTCTAACATGGCACACAGTCGATGCAGGGTTGGCCTGTCCAGCCGAAACTTCCTAATAACCTCTGTATCGTCCATGTCCGCCAGCAATTGGTATGGGCGGTCAATGTTCGGTCTCCGCCTAGGGACAATGGCAGAGGACACATGTCAAAGCAACACGACACATAGCAATTTCGCATACACATCACTGACATGACTGAGCAAGCACATGAGCCACAACCCAGCTGTCAAGCTGGGACGGCACGGCCACAATACACTTACACAGGTCTCCCAACAATGGCAATGGCTAGTGATACAAACCACTGCCATGTGCATGCACATGGGGATCTAGGCCCCAATGACTTGCGGGGCGTGCTGATGGGGACTGACTGCATATCCGTCAAGCGGCAACGCCACGGCAACATGAATGTCTGCTGAGCATGGAACTGCTTCAGCGGCTGGATGAGTATGGCACACGGCACGACGACGATGTGGGCACAGGCTGAGCGGCCAAAACAAGTGGGACCTGTGGCACGAGGGGATATGAGACAGTAGTAGGTGTCAGCACTGCACCCTATGTACAGAACTGTACGGATCACACCTCCCGAAACATTGACAGGTGTCCACATTGACAGCCCCATGCCAAGACGGCTGTGTGCTTGCAGCCACACGTCACAGGTGAGAGGTTACATTGCACGTGCCAGGTGGCAGACGTACATAGTGGAAGCTGGCATGTGTGTGCATGTGTCTCCTGTTCAGGATCCACCAGATGGGCGCTGACTCTGTACTGACCATTGGACACAGCATGTTCCGTGGAAGGCTTGTGTGTGGGATGGTGGCACTGGATGTGCCTCCGTTGGGTGGGGGCCATGCACAGGGCGGGTACGTCGATGATTGCGCATTGTTGGTCACGGTGGGTGCACCAACTGAGATGTGTTGCCCTGTGTTCAATTCCTATGTCCGCATGATGATGGACTGTAGATGTGGGCAGACTACACATTGGTCGATGTGCTGTCTATATGCATGTGCCTTCACACCAGGCACAGCTGCCCCTGCACATGTGACCCCTGCTGGACTCGCTGCTGGGTCTGTGGAGCTGATGCACCTTCTGCGCGTGGGGCGGACAGCTCTCCTCACTTCCCTCATTGCGCATGTCATGACTTTGCCGCAGGTGACATGGATCATGGAGGGCCCACATGTACGCGTGGGTAGGCTACACATGATTGTACACTGGTCGCCACCCCCAGTCAGTGTTTCGAATGGGAAGGTTGTCGTGCTGGTGGTATGTTCGATGTGGCGGATGGGCGGGCCTAGGTGCGGGCTTACATTCCGGACATGGGGGTGTAGTTGGATTGGCGACTAGTTGCAGTACACACGGGACACGTCTCTTCCTTTCCACATCTGGGTCATCCCTTGTACTAACTGACAGTGATACAGTCATCTTCGCCCCAGCCCTCATGTCCTCCCCTCGCTCCCCCAATATGCATGCTCACCTGCGAGGCTAGCGCTTGCACAGGCAGCCCCAAGCTCGCACCAGAGAGGGCAAGGAGTGTATGTGTGGGTCCAGTTGCAAGAGTGGGCTGTCTCAGGGTATGATGTGTTGCGGGACGCCGTCCACCTGCGTGGTGCCCCAAATGGAGACCCGGCCTGCATGGACTATGCATCACAGTCTTCGCCTTCCGGATCCGCCACCTGCGACACCCAGTGGCTGTGGCTGCCCTTGCGGCCAGGCCGCGTCCGTCTGTGGCTGATGGCCCACACATTCACTCTTTGGCCTCTCTGGGGAGGGCTCGGGGGTGGTGGCGCACGCGCTTGCACTTAGTCGCAATGGCATGTGGCGTGGTTGGTATGATGGGCAATGGATGGGATGGTGCGAGCCACCTCCCGTGACGTCAGTGCTGCTCGTGCTGTGGTGCGTCCCCCTACACTTCCATGTGACTTGTGCCATGCTAGACGTTGAGGTTCTATTGCCTGCGTGATATGACCAGGAGGAGCGCGAGGAGACCTCTCACACACCATGCTCCACTGCCATCCCGTGCCCTGTATCGCCTGTGCGGATTGACTATGTTGGGGTTACACCTGGTCGACTGGGGCTGTGTGTGCCTTGTCAAGGGGCATGGCGGGCGCACAACAGGATCCAGCTTGTCCACAGAGGGTGGGCTGAGGTGCGCCTGGTACCGCTTTGTACGTGTGCCCGGCTGCTGTGCACACACGTGTTCACTCCCCCCGACAGGTGTCCTCTCACAATGCCCAGGGAAGCGGTGGTGTACTGTTCATGACCCCTCCCAACACGGCGTGCTCCAACTTGGCATGTGCGCATCTACCCGTCGCACCCACCCACCTGAGCACTGCGTCCATACGACTGCACACGACACATGTGTGTCTTCCACAGTAGTGCTACTCATTTGCGTTGACATCCAATACCAGTGGACTACATGGTCATGTCACGACTGCCGTGTACTTCACATACTCTCATCCTCTCTCATTCGTACTTGTGAAATGAGTCAGCGGAGACAGTTTTGGTTTCAAACATTATATTGAGTCTTCTGTCCTCTGTGATGCAGTATAGTGGACACTACTGGCAGCGGAATACATGTTGAGGATATACTGAGCATGATTGCAAATGGGATAGGGTGTGGGGTTACATGTGATTGGCTGTTGCATGTGGGATGTGGGCTTCAGAGTGACATCTGCTTGGCCAAGGCTGTGCTAATGTACATTTACGTATAGCTGCGGAGCTGCGGACTTTGACACAGACGGTATACATGTAGCCTACCAGACCGCTTGGCATCATGGGCACAGTCCATCTCAGTTCCATGTGACAGGTTTGCTGCGGTTGTTCCTCATGCACGCGTGCATGTGAGATGACATCAGGGCATGTGCTTGCGTGCATGCAGCGGCGTGCCACTTGTTGTTGCAATGTGGTGGTTACTGGACATGTCACAGTCACTGGGGTCGTGTTGTTGTTGTATGCACTTGTCGTCCATGCAAAGGTCCTGGTATGGGATTCCCGGGGCGGGGGTGGGAGGGGTGCAGCACCCACAGACTCCAGGCGACCTATTCATGTCCACTGAGCGGTGTGTGTGTCCATGGGCGCTGGATCCATGTCGTGTCCTGGTTGTTCGTGCAGTTCCGTCCATGTGGGTGCGATACACAGAGCCCATGCCACTGCCTCCCACGATGCATGCGGTGTTCCTGGATGTGATGGGGAACAGTGTGCATGTCCCGGTCATATCCGATGTCATGGCGATGTCGTTGATGGTGTGGTTACAGTTGCCGGTCGTTTGGTATGGCTGTTGTGGTGGTGACTGGCCAGTCCGTGCGGAAGCTAAGCATGGGTGCGGGGTTGGACATCATAGGTCACTCGGGGAACCTGCGTTGTGGTCCGACGAATTGACAGGTTGTCAGGTATGCGATGCCGTCCAGCAGGGCTTCCATGTCATTGGTGGTGTACATGTTTGCCAGCCAATGTAGCGGATGGTGGCTGTCAAGGTGTTGTTCGTAAGTTGTCCCTTGGAGGACCATGATGGGGCATGCTGGGTGACATTCGATGTAGCTGTTCTCGATGATCCGTCGTGTGGAGGCACAGTGGTCCCATTTCAGTGCGGGTGCGATGTTGGCCACATACGCCATGCCCCCATAGGCAAAGCAGGCCCTGTCGTGTGCGTCCAGAGGGAGGAGTAGTGGTAGCAGGTCCGCCTTCAGACATGCCGGGTTGGAGAGGCATATCTCGACGGGATGCTGGTATGGACACCTCCGACATTAGAAGAGGGGCATGACGCAGCTGAACAATGTGATGCGGTAAGTCAGTCGGTAACTTACGTTCAGCAGGGACAGGAGATCGCATCCCAATGTATGGAACAGGTTGGTTTTGTACAGCTTGAGCTGTTCGGCGTAGTTGGGTAGGTGTGTTGCGGTTGCCATTTCCCAGCGGTGCGTTGTGGTGGCGTGCTCCGGCTGTGTGTGCAGTCTGCAATGTGCACGCTCCGAGGTTGCTGTGAGCTCTGTGTAGTCGTGGGGAGACAGGACTTGTGTTCTGTTGGCTTGTTTGGAGGACACGGGCCCTCTTCCCACATGCTTCTCAGACAGTTCAAGGTCAGTGATGTGTGACTCCTTCCAATTAACTTGCATGTGGCCGACATGGGGGAGTGTTTTCTTCTTTCTTCCCCGTCCGTTGTGTGCTTCTGTGATATGCGCTATCTGCCCTGTGGTCGGTCTCCTCGGCATGCCTGTGTTGGTCTATTCTTGGACAATGGCTGTATTCACCGGCTTCTGTCGTAGGGCTGTGGTTTCGGAGTTGGAATGGAAGGTCATTCAGTGCTGTCTGCTCTCCCTTGTGTGGGCGGCAGGCTGCCTTTCCGCTCTGCGTTGGGCCTTGTGTGTGGATGTTATTCTTGGGCCACCTGTTGTCGGTCCCCGGGCTATTTGGTGTTCCGTTTTGTATGTCTTGTTCATATGTGCAGGGTGGTATGGGTGTTTCAGTGTGGTACTGGCGTTCCTCTTCCCGAAGGGGCCCTGCTTCTCCTAGTTGGTGTTGCCGCCGCTGTGTGCTTCGCCATGTTTGTTACACTGGGGTGTGTCCTGCTGTTGCGTGTCTTCACTGACATGTGTGCGTCGGTTGTGTGGCGTTTGGTGTTGTCCGTGAATTGGGCGTTGGGGACATGTCTGTGGCAGGCCTGTCACGTGTCATGTGCGTTCGGGGTGGGGCTGATGTGTGTGCTGCTTGGTTGTGTCCCTGTGTCTGTGTGCGACGCATGCATGGCGCTGCGGTTGGCCTCTGCGTTGTGCGCATGTGTGGCGGCGTCATCGGCGCTTTGGGGCCGTGACGGGGTGGTTGGTTCCTAGTCCCAGGTGGTGTGTACACATGTGTTCCGCGATGTTACGATTTGGCCTGTGTGTCATATGTGGATGCAATGGTGGATGTGTTGTGTACACGCGCTGGTGGGGGGTTGTCCGCTTTTTCCGCCCTTGCACTGTGTGCGCTGTTTGCGTGCACTTGTTGTGTGTGTGCCTACCTGCGTCTCCGCGGTACGTTGCGTCCTTGGTGGTGCATCAGCAGGAGCATGGGGAGGGCCTGCAGTGCTGGATTCATGCTCGGGGAGCCGCTTCTTCGTTGTCCGTGCTCGGCATCCGTGTTACCGCTTCGGTTTGTCGTACGGTATCTCTTGGCCGTGGGAGCCGTTTGTTTGCGGCATCGTAATTTATGCGCCGGGCGGGACGTGTTTCGTCGGACGGTGTGTGTCAGTTGGGCTGCGCCGCTACGTGTACGGGCGCACTTTGATGGCGGACGGTGTTGCTGGCTTGCCGGTGGTGTTTGGCCTACTTTTCGCATCGTAATTGGACGGGCGTGTGGACTGCTGCGTGCCGGCGGTAACTGGTGCTTTTTGCATCCGCCAGCACGGCGGTGGTGCTTCCGCCCGCCATCGTAATGAGCCCCTTAATTTTTATTTATATTATTGTTTTATGTGTATAGATGTATTTATAATTTATATGATATTTTTGAAAAAATGATAAGTTATTAAAATAATTATTAAAAAGTATTAGTAAGTAAGTATATATATTATATATTATATGTATATGTTTAATTTATTTTTACATTACATATATATTACTTATAATTTTTAAACATTTTAAAATATTTTTAACTATGTTTATTTTAATTATATGTATCATTTACTTTATTTTACATTATTTTTTTAACTTAAATAAAAAACGATATTTTTAACGATATTTTTGACATCGATATTTTTTTCTCGATATTTTTGTACTTACCATAATGTAGATAGGATGTCGATAATCTTGTCTTCGATATTCTTTTTTTTTTTTTTAAACTTTATTTTCAGTTTGCAATAACAATATCAGTTACAGTCAGAACGTGTGCACGTTCACATTGTGCAGCGAAATGCAGCGCAAGTTCAACAATTAGTAATGGCAATTTCCCCGGTCCTCCAACCATATCCCGTATGCATGCAAAAAGACCGTTCAGGTCACGTCTCGACATCCAAGAAGTATAAACCCCAAAAAGTATCAAATGACAACAATAACATGACAGACCTACATCAGGTTACGTTAACAAGCCCTTGGTTTGCCCGAGTCGACAGCCTTCCCCCATACCCATACACCTAAGCCTTATCTTCCATCAAGAGGCACCCCAGTAAATAATTATGTCGTTTTAGCTTCACCCCACACCCGTGCGATCCAGCTCAGCCTGGGGATCCGTAGCCCCATCTTTGCCCAATAAATAAATTTTATATGGGCCCCATATGTCTTTAGGTGCGCATCGTGCAGGCATGAGTACATTATAGTTGTCAGATTGGGTGGAGCAATACGCCAAGTCTTTTTCCCAGTCGGCAATAGTGGGCAAAGGGCCCTTCATCCATCTCATAGCAACTCTCCTCTTTGCTAGCAGCAAACTTATGGCTGCGAGTTTCCGTACTCCCTTCGGGATGTCCTTCACATACCCCAACAAAGTTACAACAGGCTCCTCAGGCAACTCAACAGACAGCATTTCTGAAAGGATCTGGCACACCCTATTCCAAAAGACACGCACACCCGGGCAATCCAGATCCACACCGATCCCAACACCACCCTCAGAGGAACCCTCATCTACAGACCCCCCGGACCCCGACCACAGTTCAGCGATTCCATCGCTGACTTCGTCAGCACACACGCCATCGCCTCCACGGACTACATCCTCCTCGGGGACCTGAACTTCCACCTCGAGAACAACAAGGACACCAACTCCACCACCCTGATCGACAACCTCGCCACCCTCGGACTCAGACAGCTCGTGACTACACCCACCCACGCCGCCGGCCACACGCTCGACTCCATCTTTTCCGCAAGCCCACACGTCTCCTTCAACCACACCTCCGAACCCCACTGGACTGACCACCACTGCATCCACTTCACCTACAGGAAGCCCACCACGCACCACCGCACCGAACAAATGCCTCGCCGCTGCTGGAGCAGAGTCACGGAAGACCAGCTAACCACAACCCTCGCCCTGAGCCCACCCGTCGAACCCTCCGACCCCGACACCGCAACCTCAGACAGTGGATCGACGACTGCGCCAACACCCTCGCCCCGCTCAAGAATCCGCCCAACAGCCACACCAGCAAGAAAGCCACCTGGTTCACCGAAGACCTCCAGGCCTCCAAACGAACATGCCGAAAACTGGAGAAGATCTGGCTCCACGAACGGACAGCGGACAGCTACGCCGCCCACAAGAGCGCCACCCGCAGTCACCATCACCTCATCAGATCCGCCAAAAGGGCTTCACTCAAAGACCGCCTAGACAACAACGCACACAACAGCAAAGAGCTCTTCAACATCGTGAAGGAACTCTCCAACCCCAGCTCCAACACCAACGACATCCAGCCGTCGCGAGACCTGTGCGACTCACTGGCCACCTTCTTCCACCGCAAAATCGCCGACATCCACGACAGCTTCAACACCACGACCGCCCCGGCAACCACCGAGACCACTGCCCCCACAACCACCAACCGCCTGCTCTCCTGGACCAACATCAACGACGAGGACACCAGCGAGATCATGAACACCATCCACTCCGGTTCACCGCTAGACCCGTGCCCTCACCACATCTTCAACAAAGCCAGTACAGCCATCGCGCCCCATCTCCGGAAAATAATCAACATCTCCTTCGAGACAGCAACCTTCCCGGAAAGCTGGAAGCACGCCGAGATCACCGCCTTACTCAAGAAACCCAAGGCAGACCCCAAGGACCTCAAGAACTTCCGACCCATCTCTCTGCTCCCGTTCCCCGCGAAGGTCACCGAGAAAATCGTCAACAAACAACTGACCCGCTACCTCGAGGAGAACAACATCCTGGACCCTTCCCAGTCCGGCTTCCGCAGCAACCACAGCACCGAAACCGCCCTCATCGCCGCCACCGATGACATCAGGACCCTGCTAGACAACGGAGAAACAGCAGCCCTCATCCTCCTGGACCTATCAGCCGCCTTCGACACGGTCTGCCACCACACACTACGAACACGCCTTCACGACGCCGGGATCCAAGAGAAGGCCCTGGACTGGACCACATCCTTCCTTTCCGGCAGAACACAAAGCGTCCGCCTCGCCCCTTCCGATCCAAGGCCACCAAGATCATCTGCGGCGTACCCCAAGGCTCCTCCCTCAGCCCAACGCTGTTCAACATCTACATGGCACCCCTCGCCCACGTCGCCCGACAGCACAACCTCAACATCATCTCCTACGCCGACGACACCCAGCTGATCCTCTCCCTCACCAAAGACCCTCACACCGCCAAAGCCCACCTCCACGAAGGAATGAAGGCCGTCGCCGAATGGATGAGGACCAGCCGCCTGAAGCTGAACTCGGACAAGACGGAGGTCCTCATCCTTGGTTCCAACCCTTCAGCCTGGGACGACTCCTGGTGGCCAACATCACTGGGAACAGCCCCGCCACCCACCGACCACGTACGCAACCTAGGGGTCATCCTCGACCCCACCCTCTCCATGACTAAGCAGGTCAACGCCGTTTCCTCATCCTGCTTCAACATCCTCCGAATGCTCCGCAGGATCTTCAAGTGGATCCCCACCGAAACAAGAAAAACAGTCACCCAGGCCCTCGTCACCAGCAGGCTGGACTACGGAAATGCCCTCTACGCAGGAACGACGGCTAAGCTCCTGAGACGGCTGCAACGCATCCAGAACGCCTCTGCACGTCTTATCCTCGACATCCCCCGACGCAGCCACATCACACCCCACCTGAGAGACCTGCACTGGCTCCCTGTCAACAAGAGGATAACCTTCAAGCTCCTCACCCACGCACACAAAGCACTCCACAACTCCGGACCAGCCTACCTCAACAGACGACTCAGCTTCTACACCCCCACCCGCCAGCTCCGCTCGACCAGCCTCGCCCTCGCCACAGTCCCCCGCATCCGGAAAACGACCGCCGGCGGCAGATCCTTCTCCCACCTCGCCGCCAAGACCTGGAACACCCTCCCCACCAACCTCCGACAGACCCAAGACCTACTGGCCTTCAGAAGACTCCTCAAGACCTGGCTCTTCGATCAGTAGCAGCACCACCCCCCCTTCCCCCAGCGCCTTGAGACCCTCGCGGGTATGTAGTGCGCTTTATAAGTGACATGATTGATTGATTGATTTAATTCCACGCCAAATGTAGAAATGTAGCATGATTAGCAAAGCATCGTGGACAAGTATCATCATCCCGCAGCCCGTATCTATGTAACCTAACCGGTGTATAGTATGTCCTATGTAGATATTTAAATTGTATTAGTCGATGTCTGCCGTTTAGCGAAACAGACCTCACCGAGGCAAAACACCATGCCCACTGTTCTTCAGTTAGTATCAAGTTCAACTCGACTTCCCAATCTATTTGTGATGGCAATTTGGAGTATTCGCCAGCTTTGTCAAATGCAGCATACAGTCTGGTTATTCCCTGTTGTGCACTAGGGGTTCGTAGTAAGTATGTCAAAGAGGGCATCTCCTCCGGTTCTACCATGCCATCTGCCAGCAATTCACGCAATGCACTGCGAAGTCGATGATACTGGAACATGTCTAGAGTCGTGCCCGCCACCGCTTGACCCGCCGCCTGTTCCCAGGTTTTGACCTGCCCATCGCAAAACAGATCACCTACACAGCGAATATTTAACTTTACTAGCACACCCATCAATGCCCTATCATCCCTATGTGGGAGCCAGCTGCACCATAGGATGGGCAGTCTGGGGGAGTATATGAGAGAGAGATTGTGCTGTTTAGCGGTCTTAGAGAACTGTGAGCCGGTGCAGTTCACCGGATCTATCCTACCCCGCGTCGCACGTGCCGCCCCTGTCGCCATCCCGGGCAGCACACAGGGGTTACCATATTCTGCTCTAGAAGATATTGTGGCATATTCGGGGGTCCGTGAAACCAGACATGTGCATGTAATGCTTGTGCAGCCCTATAATACCGTTCCATATCAGGAGCGTTGAGTCCTCCCCCGCATATGGACGCGTTAGTACTTCCCACCTAACCCTAGGCTGCTTCCCTGCCCAAATCAAGCGGCCCAGGGAGCTACGCAATGTGGTAAAAAAATGACTGCGGTAGACCTATTGGGACATTTGCAAATAAAAACAAAAAACGTGGTAGCACCACCATTTTCGCCAGCGCTAGTCTGCCCATCAGTGACAGTGGCAGTTTAATCCACTTGTCCACCGCGTCTGAGAGTTTTTGTAGGGCTCGACCATAGTTTTCGGTCAAGACCAGTGCAGCATCCGTGTGAATTTTGATACCCAGATACCTTACGGGGTCCGTAGTCCATTCTAATGGATACGTGGTATGTACCGGTGTTGTGTTTGTAGTAAGAGGAAATATGAGTGATTTATGCCAATTGATACGGAGCCCCGAATGTTGACTGAATCTCTCTACTTCTTGTAGCATGGGCAACAGGTTTTGCTCTGGGTTGCGGACATAAAGCAGAGTATCATCAGCATAAGCCGCAATCACCGTGTTATAATGTGGGGAACGTATGCCTCTATATGAATGGTATTCTCGCATTGCACACATTAGGGGTTCGGCCACTATGGCATATAAGAGAGGGGAAAGGGGGCACCCCTGCCTCGTCCCTCTAGTGATGGCAATCGCTCGAGAGAGTGCCCCATTAATTTTAACCCGCGCTACTGGGCCTGCGTATAACACCTGCACCAGCTGTATAAAAATATCCCCAACACCCACCTTCTTAAGTACTGCATATAAAAAGCGCCACTTCACCGAGTCGAAGGCTTTTTCAATATCAATAAAGAGGGCTGCTGCCTTCGTTTTAGGTTGAATACAAGCGATGGTCCCAAATCGACCTTCACCCCCCCTCCCTACACAGTACCTCCGGAAATCACAGCCTTCGAACAAGCTGTATTCAACGATATTGAAAAATTTCAGGAGACGCCTATTTTTAAAAATATGAGGGCCACTGAGTTTCAGGCACTTCAACCACTTCAGTCGAATACCGACATTATTATTAAGTCTGCTGACAAGGGGGGCGGCATTGTGATACAGGATGCAGCTGACTATGACAAGGAATGTAGGCGCCTTCTGAATAATCAGACCAACTACACTCGCCTTGACACCGATCCCTCCATGGAACTTCAATTGATGATCAAAGAACTAGTGGATCATGCAGAGACCAACGGATATATTTCGAAACATGAGGCGGATTTCCTGACCTCCAGCAAGGGCATTATCCCGTACTTTTATACCCTACCTAAAACTCATAAAAATAAAATGCCTCCACCTGGTCGGCCCATTGTGTCGGGCATAGGTTCTTTATTAGAACCTTTGTCCAAATATTGTGATTTCTTCCTGAAACCCTTGGTGCAAGCTACTAGCACTTATCTCAAGGATACCAAGAGCCTTTTAGCCTTGTTGTATGAACTGGAACTTCCAGGAGATTCAATCTTCCTGGTTTCGTTAGACATCGAGAGCCTCTACACCTGCATTCCGCAAGACGACACTGTCAAAGTCGTCAAGGACACTTTGGGAAGAGCGCAATGGGATTTTATTACACCTCAAGATTTTGTGGTAGAGTGTGCCACCATCGCTCTGAAGAAAAACTTTTTCGAATACAAAGGTGAACTCTATCTACAATCCACCGGTACTTCGATGGGCAGCACTTTTGCCCCTAGTGTTGCGGGGTTGTATGTGTACGATTTTGAGTGTAAATATATACTCTCGTCACGCAACCCCTATGCGTCCTATGTATCCTTTTGGAAAAGGTACATAGATGATATCTTCATCGTGTGGCAAGGTACTGAGGAAATACTCCTAGCTTTCTGTGATTGGATCAACACGTGTGACCCTAACCTACGTTTCACCTATGCATACAGCAAGGACGAGATGGTATTTCTCGACGTGGTTATTAAGAAAGTTGGTAGTCACCTTCAGACACTAACGCACCACAAACCCATAGCAAAGAACAATTTGCTACACTTTTCAAGTTTCCACCCCCGCCCTCTACGGGAGAATCTCCCTTTTGGCCAATATTTGCGCCTTAGACGGAATTGTAGTGAATTACAGGACTATCGAACACAGGCTAAGGATTTGACGAATAAACTCCAGAGGCGGGGCTATCCAGGTAAAATACTCAGTAAAAGCTGTAAGAGGGCTAGGAACCAACATAGAGAAGCCCTGCTTGAAGATATTCTGAAACCTGTAGAGGAGATACCCTTGACGTGCGTAACCACGTATAATGTAGCTTCCAGTGCTGTCAGCAAATCCATCAGAAAGCATTGGAGAATACTTGAGAGCAATAATCATAATTGGGAGAAACCTCTTTTCTCCTTTAAACGAGCTAGGAGTATTAAGGATTCCATTGTTCACACTCGACCTAAGAACGCCAGTAGGGACCCTAATCAGTCGGTCCTAAATGCTTGGGGCCTCCCACCAGTAACATTTCCCATGTGGAGCTTGTAGCGTTTGCCATCTTACAACTCCTACAAAACAATTAACATTGGAAACAGGGAAACTATGGATACAAAGGACACACACTAATTGTAATTCTACCAACGTAGTTTACCTGATCACTTGTCCGTGTGGGCTCAGATATGTCGGTATGACTTCACGTAAAGTGAAGCAGCGAATTTGCGAGCATCGCAGCAACATTCGATGCAAGAAGAACGTGACAAAACTCGCGGATCATTTCTTGCAGATAGGGCATACTGCTAATGATTTGAGCTGGACAATCATTGAACAATTACAATTGGGTTCTAATACACAACAATTACTGTTTGAAAAAGAGCAGCGCTGGATCTATCGTTTGTCCACCCACAAGCAAGGACTGAATGATAATATTCCGTGGGGTACAGTGTTGAAACATTGATATTTGTACACTCCTTGTTGACCCCTGTCCATTTCTTTTGGGGTAGCCCCTATGTATTCCTACGGCCCCCCGCTCGCAGATAAACTATTATAAGCACCAACCAGTAGTCCAACTACACTGATTACAGGCACCTGAGATGTAATGAGCCTGATGGAATCAAGGGTTCTGGTTCATATTCATATTTGTGTATGGGATATAGCTAATTCACCCAGAATATAATATCTGAATTGCCTTTCGGCCTAACACTCTTGTAAACTGTCGTTGGTTGTGCCTCCACCTATTAGACCCCTTGATATTTGAGGGTCTCAGATACCATTGCTTTGAGGTTCCTGTACTGCGATGGGATATATTTAAGTTTGTTTTATTTGGTCGACTTACTTGATAAAGTTTTATTTGTACGCGGGTGCAGTTTAGCGGTTTAGTTGTTTCCCATCACGTGACTGGAACACTCTCAATCCACTTCCGGGTCACGTGATGGAGCTCTGCTATTTCTGGACCGTTACTGCGTTGTAGCGGTAATATTCGGGTCCGTGGCAGGCAACTGGCAGGTCTGTAGAGGGCGAGCTTCATGCAATAAGTAAGTGAAATGGTTTGCCGGGGCAGGTAGCTACATCTATCAGAAGATATGTGACATTCTGATTTTAACCTCATCGTCTTTATAGGTAGCTCTCCCCTTTCCCGGAACCCATGAAGTGAAGCCATTCATGCCTTCACGTAAGCGCCGATTTCTCCATGCTTTCACTTTAGCACAGCGCTTTCGCTTAGCGCTGTGTCAGGGCACTATCACTGAGCAATTTAATTTACCGTGAATTATGTGTTAACTTCTAACATCATAGGAGTCGAAGTTTTACGGGTATTGACCCGGACTCAGGACTCCTCCACTTATACTCGGATACGGAGTAGTAGCCTGTGTGACATGAGTGTATGAGTGCAAGTCACGCGTGTCATGATCTGTCTGTCAATGCAAGCGGACAGATTGGGTGTTTGAGCGACACGTTTACCTGAGTTTGGGCCAAACGTGTGTTGGGTTGCGTTATGCACCCAGGTTTCTTTAAGCACGAGGTGTTGTAGTACTTTAAACCTCTGTCGCATGTGTTGAGGAACATCACAGTGGTCACGCAGTGGTCGTGTGTTTTTTAATGTTTGTTCTCTTTCTTTCAGAGTACAGCGGCTTTTTGGAATTACCATAAGGCCGCATTGGTGAAACCGTGAGTTTTACCCTATGCACACTCCCCATAGGGTAGGATACGCCTTAGCGTGCGTATACCGCCATGGGGTGTCTGGTCCTGAAGAATGCTTAGCTAACAGTGCATACATAAGCAGAAACATGTTGACCAATTTTCACTTTTAAATTCGGACTCTTCTGGTTCACCTAACTAGCCAGTTTGTGTCCGTCTCACTAGTTTTAATCGATCACTGGTTCTCCACCATTAAAATTTGTTTTGGGAAATAACCAGTGACCTTTCACTCTGCACATCCCGGACACTTACACTACCCTTCCAAAAAAACCCGCTCCGCTGGAATTCCAGGCGTCGTAGCACACCGGGGGGACATTCGGTCCCTCTGGTGGGAACCCAATGATGAAGCATGTCACCAACTAGGTTGGTGAGTGAGGGTTCTTTTAAATAAAGAGGTTTGTCGTCGTGCTACCTTAGCATTTTCCTTGTTCGCTCTTTTGTTGTTAGTTAGAGCTAGTCTATTAGCCAATACTTTAGCGAACAGCTTTGTATCTATGTTTAATAATGAAAGCGGCCTGTATGAAGAGCAATGATCTGGTGGCTTCCCTGGCTTGAGTATAGTGACTATAGTCGCCTCTCTCATAGATGGTGGCATAGTGCCCGTCTTCATCATTTCCTCAAACAAGTTAACCAAATGGGGAAGCAGCTTATCAATGTAGGCTTTATAAAACGTCACAGTTAACCCATCTGCCCCAGGGGCCTTTTCGCCAGGCATGCTCTTCAGAGCAGCTGTAATTTCAGTGGGTCTCAACGGTCCTATCAGTCGTTCTCTGTCACTGTTAGTCAGTCAGGCCATAGTTATGTATGCTAAATAATCCTCATCTGTCTCAGTGGTCATGTTAGTCCGTGAGGTATAAAGCGCTGTGTAAACTCTGCAAATGCGTCCAGGATGGCCGGTGTATCATGCACTAAAGTCTGCTCTGAGCTGTGTACTTGTGGTATGTGGTTTTCGCCTCTTGGGGGCCGCACCTGAGCGGCCAACGTGGCACTTGGCCTATCCCGTTCCGCGTAGGATCTAGCGACAGCATATTTCCCCAGATGTCTAACCTCATCCTCCGCCAACTCCTGAAATTTGCTAAGCTGCGTTCGAATCTGAGCCAACACTTGCGGGTCCCCTGTTTCTGAGTGGACATATTCCAGTGATCTAAGAGTATCTTCTGTAGATGCTAGCTGGGTACGAATAGCCCGGAGAACCCCAGCATGCTTAGAGATCGTCATCCCTCTGATATATAATTTAAAAGCTTCCCACACCGCCCCCATATTATCCACACTTCCCAAATTTGTTGAAAAGTACTCATCTATGGCAGTACCCAGCTCCGCGCGAAAGACCCAGTCTAAGAGTGAATATTGTGGGAAACGCCACGATCCATATCTAGAGCCCCCTACGGGCAGCTCCAGCGTAAGGCAAATTGGGGAATGATCCGAGAAAGTTCTAGGCATATGAGTGCAATCTCTGACTGAGGTATACAATGTCCGTGAGGAAAACCAATAATCTATACTGGTATGAGTGTCATGCGCTGCTGAATAATGCATATAATCCCTTCCCAGTGGATTACGTTGTCGCCACACATCACACATACCCTCAGCTCGTACAATGGAGGCTATGGCACAGGCAGCACGGGAGAGCGGCCTGGCGGTCCCTCTAGAACGGTCCAACTCCAGGTCCTGTATACAATTAAAGTCCCCTCCCCACAATATAGGCATATGTGCATATTTGGAAATCTTGGAATGCAGGGCATGGTAGAACTGTGGATCATCGTGATTGGGGCCATATACCCCCACCAGCAACCATGTGTAATGCTCCTTACGACATTTCGCTATCACATATCTGCCACTAGGGTCCAGCTCAATAGCTTGTACTTGTACGTCAGAGCCCCTTCGCACCCACACAAGAACCCCTCTAGTGTGCGATGTGAACCCAGCAGCTATACACTGCCCCTTTATTCTACGCTGTGTGAGAAGCCCTGTCTTTGGGGGGAGGTGTGTCTCCTGTAGCACAGCAACGTCAATCTGATGTCTCTGCAGGTATGCAACAACTTTACGGATTTTTCGTTGGTCGTTAAGACCGCGGACATTCCACGTGAGAAAACGTATCACTCTGGGCTGGCCGCTAGTCCCCGGGAATGCCACAAGCTTCTAAAACCAAGCACACATACATCACGTATCTGACTGCAATTGAAGAATAACATCTTATCATATAGCATAGTTGCAAGTTTTGAACATCCCCAACCCCCGCCCCGCCACCCCCCCACCCACTCCATATAAAAAAAAATAGATATAGCATTCCCGTAATCCACCCACCCCTGTGTGATTTTAGGCTTAACCTGCCAACAGGGCAGCAAACCCCAACACTAAACTGTGTGGAATACACTCGGTGGCGATAGCCGCCGGCTCTCTACGATGTAATAGGGTAGTCCAGCACCGCCCAAGTCATATATAACTTTCGAGACAGATTTACTGTTATAGGATCCAACAAACGAGCCACATTCAGCGACATGAGAGTACTGTCAATATTGCATCGTAAGGCACAGTTCCACAAAAACAGCACAGCAAACAGCAGCCCCTACAGGGAACTTTCATGATGGTAATGACGATGAGGCGGCCCCTCCTGGGTCTCCGTTATTATCTGCAGATGCTCTTTCATTCTCCACTGCCTCAAGTGAGGGGGAAACACCTCTCACCCTCTCCGTCCCATATTTCTTGAGGTCCTTCTGCAGTGCACTGGGGTCAGTATAAAGTCGGGTTTTACCATCAAAGGAGACCTTTAGACGAGCAGGATAGAGCATCGCATAGTCTAACTGCAGTTCTCTGAGTTTACGTTTGACCGGTCCAAACTTCTTCCTAGCCTCTTGGACTGTGGGGGTAAAATCTGGAAAGAGAGACAGTTCGGATCCTTCGTATGGGAGTGATTTGAGCTCCCTCGCGCGCCTTAGAGCAGCATCCCTGTCTCTATAGTTCAGTAGGCGAATAAGTACCGGCCGTGGAGAAGCCCCCGGTGGTGGACGGGGGCCCAGCGTGCGGTGCGCCCGTTCCACAATAAACACCTCAGAGAACGTGTCGCGCCCCAGTACCTGGACTAGCAATTTTTCAATGAAAAGTTCCATTGGGCCCGTGGACGTCGATTCTGCCAATCCCAACAAGCGGACATTGTTCCTGCGCGAGCGCGCCTCTAAATCTTCGGCCTTATCCTTTAGAGTCGTTACCAATTTTTCCATTTGACGCTGCGTGGCCCCCATTGCGGTCTGAGTGTCCTCCGCCTCTGAAATCCTTCGCTCGGTCATGTCGATGCGCTCTGAGTGCTTATCCACTCTCTCCGACATCCTGTCCATACGGTATGCCAAAGAGTCTATTTTAGCGTCTATGGAGGTTAGGCTACGTTGCATTGCCCCAAGAATTTGGCGAATGTCCCCCTCCGGAACACCAGCATCATCGGCACCCGTGGGGTTGCTCTGTTCCTGCTCCTCTTCCCTCAATCTTGAGGACTTACGATTGTCAAATGTGAGTTTTGGCTGTGTTTTATCAGTGCGCCCCATGGCTGCTGCAGTTTGGTGGGGAGAGGACGGCTATACCGTGTTATATCACCAACTACCGGAGAACAAGATGGCTGCCGCCCCTGGACACTGGCGTAAGAGTGGGGGAAGTACACCAGGCGAGCCCAAAGGGCGAGATGCACTATGTCGTGCAGTGAGGTTAGTTACACGGCGCCCCGCCTCCGCCAGACCCCGCGCACCACCACCGCAGATGCAGAATCCTCCGTGGGTCTCGCACCGGTCACTACAATGATAGGGAAGGCATCAGCTGTCCCCGAGACTCCCAGTTGTGCGTGTTTGCCACCAAGTGCCCCCGCGTGAGCAACCTACGTTTTCAGCCTTCCTCGAGCTCTCCTCCCCACTGCCGTTCTGTGTGCCGCCTCTCCCCCGGCCTCACCTCCGCTGTATACTGGAAGTCCTCACGGGCTCACTCTGGACTCAGCATCGCCGTCCGGGCCATCCGCTGCGCCCCGTGGAAGCACTGCACCTCTCGATCGCCGCTCCAGCCCCCGCTTGCCGTGCGGAGGGAACTCCACCCGCAGCTACGTCCACCAGAGCGAAGGACGCACACCCTCGGCCGCGGCCCAGCGTCTGTAGGCCCGATTCAGCCGGCGGCAGATCTCCGCGCCGCGTGCGTCCCGGTGGTTCAGACCCCCGCAGCGGGAACCGGAGGCATTTAGTCGTCGCTGACGGCTATTATTACTGCCCGTGTCGTCTCGGCAGTGCAGATTTTGAGAGGATCGTATGGGCGGCTGCCGGAGCTCTCTCAGGCTGCGGCCATATTTGAGCCAGGCAAACCACGCCTCCTTGTCTTCGATATTCTTGCGTCAATATTTATGTAGGTCGATATTCTGACCTTCGATATTTTGTCAGTGATTCGCTCCACAGAATAAAAGCAGCCCCTGCACAGTGCTGTTAATCACTGCTGTGGCGCGCTGCTTGCCCAGGCAATTCTACGTCAGGACCGGAGGTGAGGATTATGCATTTACTTTCTTCACTTTTTAATTAAACAGCTAGTTCAAAGTTCAAAAGTAAAAACACCACTATACAGTACTACAACTCCCATGAACCACAGGGAGTAACCATGGCGATCATAAGCCAATCCTGTAACAGTCTGATAGTCTATATAACACAATCCATGCTGTAGTACTTTCTCTTTCTTCACTGTGTCGCGTCAGTTAAGTCACATCTGTTTCCCTTTCCTGACATTTATTGTTCTGAGGGAATGGTGGGCTTATTGACGCTGTGTAGTTAGTTGTATTAGGGCGTTTTACTAGCGCTTACAGCTGCACTTGAATAACGTGCAGATTTTCTGCCCGAGCGCGTCTCCTTTATACCGCGCGGGTGCGATAGGTGGCGATCTTTCGCACTCTTGATTGGCACCTCACAACGGGACGTAGAGCAGCTCTGTCAGCGCTCTTGCGACCCATTGCGCTGGGGGTTTTTTGAGCGTGCTATATGCTCTGTGCCTTTATCGTTCCCCCCAACCCTCTCTTGGCACCGCATTGCAGTAAGATTAAGGGCACAGTCCCTTTGATATTATATTACACAATTTTTACTTACAGTCTTAATTTCTTCTGTGCGTCCTGAGCACCAGCAAGGGGGCTGCCCTTTGGAAGTAGTTACAGAGAGTTTAGTCTGTGTGCTCTCACCCCATTAATTATGCAATCCCAGTGGGACCACGATTATTCACCCTCTTTTTCCTCTGTGGAGGAATGTCCTCCCCCCCAGCAGCGCCTCCCTGCAGAGGTGGACAAGCTCCTCACCCAGGCTATTTCCCAGGCGCTTGCCCCTCTGCAGGAGAGTGTCATTCAGTTGACAGCACAGGTTTCCAAGGGCACAGGAATCCTGGGGGGCCTGGGGACTGGACCTAGTTGGGTGACCTCGGTCCCCAAGCGCAAGGTCAGCAAGCGTGACAGGGGGCACCTGGAGGGCTTCGACCAGTTGGCCGAAGTCTTCCATAAGAGTGCGCACACGCTGAAGGATGCACCTTACCAGGAGGAGGAAACACCCGGGTTAATGTGCGACGACGTTGCGACGGACTTTGACCCCCCGTAGAGGTGCCCCGATCAGGGGGAGGGTGACCTAGATGAGGACGAGGTTTCTTCAGATGAGGCCCAAGACTCGGGCAGATTCTGGCACCCAAATTCGACCGCATCAGAACCATAGGAGGGGGAGGCGACCCCTAGTGAAATGTTTGACCATGAGGGTATATATTGACCTCGCTCTGCGGAGTGGGTTCCGGACAGAAAAGTGGCAGACTATGTGGCGAGTAAGATCCGCCAACCCCTCAACAAGGAGGTGTGAGCTCGTCTCCGAGCGGAGTGACCCAGACTGTCCTTGGGGGCTAGGGTCACAGCTGCCCCAGATATTGACCCAAAGCTGTGTACCTTTTTCGCCAAGTACATGAAAGACCCCGAAAATGGGATCGACTGCTCTTGGAGGGCATGTCAAGATAAACTCCTTAACGTGGTAGGACCCTGAACAAAAATTATCGAGCTGGCAGAGCAGGCTAAGGAGACAGGGAGACCCCTACCCACAGAGGACGTTGCGGGCTGGGCTCAGAGGGTGGTATGCCTCCTCGGCAACGCCAACTGCGCCCTCTCCGCGGAGTGTCACCGCTCCCTCCTCATAAAAATAGACCCCAAATTGGGGGATCTCTCTTCGGCTGAGGCAGGGCCTGTAGTGCAGGGCAACCTGTTCGGCGAGCCTTTCGTCAAGGAGTTGGGAAAGTTTGTCTCGATCTTTTCAGCCCTTGACAAAGCCCAGTCATCCATGAAGAAGATCTTCCGGGGGAAAGTATTTGGAGGGGCCAGAAGAGGCAGGGGTCGCTCCTCCAGCCGCCAATCCTACCAAGGCCCTAATAGATCACAGGCCAAGAGGAACAACGGATGGCACGACGGCTGTCAGGGGACATTCTACTCCACCCGTGGCGGTGGAAGAGGAAGGAACAACCGGGCCTGGGGAGGGGCCAACAACAATGGCAGATACAATGGTAAGCCCCATACTTTCATTACCTCTCCGTTTGGGGGGGAGACTGCATTTGTTCACACACAAATAGGCGGAGATCACGACAGACCAGTAGCTGCTGGAGACTGTGCAGGGGTACCATATAGAGTTTTATGGAACTCCCGTCCAGTCAGAAAACCCCACCCACTACATTTCTCCACACAGGACATGGTTCTTATCGGCCAAGAGCTACAAGACCTTCTGGCCAAGGGTGCTGTATGCGCTTCCGCTCTTCACCCTAGAGGCTTCCTCAGCAATTTGTATCTGATGGAGAAAAGGGACAAAGGCTTCCATCCCGGGATCAACCTCAGATCCTTCAACGAATGGCTAGTTTACCGCCATTTCAAGATGGAGGGGATCCATCTCCTCATGGATCTTCTGCTCTAGGACGATTGGTTAGCGCATCTGGACCTCAAGGACGCCTAACTGACGGTCCCCACTTTTCCACCACATTGCAGTTTTCTCCAATTCGAATAGAGAGGGCACATCTTCGAGTTTCGGACTCTCCTGTTCGGTCTGTCATCAGCACCATGGTGCTTTACGAAGCTCCTCAAACCTGTGGTGGAACACCTCCGAACTCTGGGCATCAGGTTAATCATCTACCTCGGCGATATCCTACTGATGGATCAATCACGCAAGCTACTGGTGTCTCACCTGAGATCCACCAACCTTGCTTCAAGACTTGGGGTTTGTCATCAACCAACAAAAGTCAGATTTGGTTCCACAGCAGACCATGACCTTTCTGGGTTTTCGCATAGACTCCAGAGCAGCGGCCCTGAGCTTGACAGACCAGAAGATAGTCAAGATCAAGAAAGAACTGAAGAAGGTCCTCAGAAGAAACAGGATCTCCCTGCGGGAGCTGGCCAGGATTGTTGGTTTGTTATCTTCCTCTATACAAGCCATCCTCCCGAAGCCACTCCACTACAGGGCCCTGCAAAGGCTGAAGGCGGCTCATCTTCTGAGGGGCCTTACGTATTCAGAACTAGTGTCACTGACGTCAAAGGCCAAAACGGAGATGCAGTGGTGGATGGACCACACGGAGGCATGGAACGGACGGGCGATTTTCGGGTTCCCGTCCGGAACTAGTTATAGAATCGGACACCAGTCGCCTCGGCTGGGGAGCCAGATGCGGCTCGATCTCCAAGGGAGGCAGATGGACAGAGGAGGAATTGACCCTTCACATCAATTGTTTCGAGTTACTAGCCGGATCGTTTGCTATTCGGTCCCTCACGAGGGACAAGGTATCGTGCTGTGTACTCCTGAGAATGGACAACACGACAGCTGTCCAATATATCAATTGACTGGGCGGGACCCGCTCACGAAATCTGGCAGAACTAGCCACAGACTTCTGGCACTCCTGCCTCGAAGGGCAAAGTTCAGTAACAGGGGAATATCTTCCAGGAGAGCTGAACTTAGTAGCAGACTGGAACTCCAGGTACCTCAAGGATGCCAGCGATTGGAGGCTCGACCCAAGGGTATATCAAGCTCTGATGATGCGATGGGGCCCTTGTCAGGTGGACCTGTTTGCTTCCAGGTGGAACACACAGCTTCCCCGCTACGTCAGCTGGAGACTGGATCTGGGGGCAGTGGATGCCTTCCTCCAGGACTTGTCGATAGATTAAGCTTACGCCTTTCCTCCCTTTCTCCTGATTCAGCGAGTGGCGGCTCAAGTCAGACGTCAGAGGGCATCCCTAGTACTGATCACTCCGGTATGGTGATCACAAGCATGATTCCCTTCTCTCCTGGAGCTGGCGTGGGCTGCTCTGGAACCCCTGTCATCATTTCACGACATCCTGACGGATCGCCTGGGCCATCCACATTCTCCAGTTCTTTAGGGCCATCTTCATCTCATGGCATGGAGAATTTCAGGCGACGCTGGAAAGACGTCAGACTTTTGCAGGGAGCTGAATTCCCCATCCAACAGGCATGGGCTCCAAGGACTACCAAGAGTTACAGATCGGCTTGGAGGAGATGGGTTTGTTGGTGTGTGGAGAAACACCTGGATCCCGTGGGCACCAGTGTTACTGACATTGTGAATTTCTTGGCTGAGCTTTTCCAGGAGGGTCTGGCATATTGTACCATAAACTCTTTCAGGCCAGCTATCTCAGCGGGCCATGCACTGGTGAACAATGTTCTGGTAGGCGAAGATCATTGGGTAAGCAAACTTCTCAAAGTCATCAGGATATCTCGTCCCCCCGACCCCCTGTTCTCAGGCCTCTGGGACGTCAATTTGGTCTTGCATCTATTATCCTCCTGGCAAGATAACCAGTACCTTTCTAGGAAGGAGATCTAAGAGAAGCTGGCGATGCTACTGTCTCATATCTTGTAAGAGAGCTTCGGATGTGCGAGCCTTCGACCTGTCAGCTAGGATCTTTACCCTGGAGGGGGTTACCTTCACCATTTCCAGGAGAACGAAACGAGTACCAGGCCGGTATCTTATCCAGCTTTTCCAGAGGCTCCTAAGTTATGTGTGGTCAGGTGTCTGAAGGCATATGAGGACATGACAATGGAGTTTCGCCCTCCAGGAGAACGGCAACTGTTGATTGCCATTAAAAAAACATTCAAGGCGGTGTCCTCTCTGACCATTGCCAGGTGGGTATGATGGGTCATGGCAGAGGCCAGCGTTGATACCACTACTTTCGGGGCTCACTGGACTAGGGGGTCTATGGCTTCAAAGGCTGTCCAGGTAGGTGGCAGGCTTGTGGATATCATGAATGCTGCACATTGGTCCTCGGACTCCACTTTCAAAAGGTTCTATTTTAAACCAATTTATGACACAGCCGCATTGGTGGTAAGCATTAAACATACACACTCCTCGCCTCAGGTCCTGACATAGAATGAAAATTTCCTAGTTAACATGAAGGAAAGTTTCAATCCTATTAAGGGCGCAGAGGCAAGGATTACCCCCCTCCCAGCATGTTATCTCTATGCTACCCCGCCCTGGGGAACTTACAAGAATATCTTGGCACTAACAACTGAAAATATGGAGATGGATTCCGTGTCTAACAGGGAAGTACTATGGTCTTTATTCATAGGCAAACTAGTATTCTGTTTTGTTGTCTAGAGGTTCTTCATGTATCTCTACCTTGCAGGCATGCATATTTTGTTGAATGATATCTTATGGCGGCAACTATTGCGTCGAAAGTTAGAGACTTAAGTTTATAATTGTGGAGCCATTCATACGTCTTAGGATAGATTGATGAAGTTATGACTTTACATGTCTTTAACAGAGGATTGTATGTTCAGTGGGAAGTGGTTTAACGATTTCCATATCCTTCTAGGTTCGGATTCAAAGGCAGACTAAGGTCCAGAGTGCTTAACTTCCTTCAGTGAAGAAGAGGAACGACTTCGGCATGGATTGTGTTATATGGACCACCGGACTGTTACAGGATTGGCTTATGGTCGCCATGATTATTCCCTGTGGTTCATGGGAGTTGTAGTAATGTATAGTGGTGTTTTTACTTTTGAACTGCTGTTTAATAAAAGTGAAGAAAGTAAATGCATAATCCTCACCTCTGTGTCCTTAATAAAACTGAAACTTTCCTTCATGTTAACTAGGAAATTTTTCATTTACAGCTGACTTAGGGGCAAACTTGTTGCTATGGCGATCCTGGCGTAGCATGTTAAAATAAATACATTGTTTCTCCACTGCGTGCTTACAAAATTGTGCTTTCTGATGGGGCCCGGCCTCTCTGGGAAACATACGGGCGTCTGCCACTGCCAGGTTCATTCTGCAGGAGATACGGTCAGGGGGAGTAACATTGGATCCGGTGCCTTCTGCTGTTTTCCAGGCCCAGCTTGCCGCTGCAGGTCACTGGTGCAGGAGACAGCAACAATATGCACTAGTGAGAGGTTGTGGTTTCCCCTCAAGCATGCTGTATCTGCCCAGAAAAGTGGCACCATGCAGCTATTACAGGGGTTGTGAGATAAGTGACTGGCTGGTGATGCAGGTGATTGAAGCAAGCAGCACAGAAGGGCACAGAATGTTGTTTCCTGGCTTCAGGGAGAGCCCTGTGATTGGGAGTTGCAGGCAATCATGGCTCCTTCTCTTCATAGCTGCAGGACCAATGGGTCATTTCCCTCTCATCTTCCCGCACAACGCAGAATTGAGCTGGCCAAAAATCAACTGAGTAGAGCAGAGAGAAGAGCCAGCCCTACAAAGAGAACCATCAAAATAAAGAGCAGGACAAGCTAGGTGAGTGTGAAACCCCCCCCCCGTCTCCGTGCACAGGGCCACCAGCAGTATGTGTGTTGACCTGATTATAACCCTGTGTTTTGTAGATTTGTTTTATGAAAGTGTCTGATCTGTTTGACAATAACCCCCTCCCATTTTCGGCTCATGCCTCCTTCTGCTCGTGCAGTGCACTTGCTACTGTGGTGCTTCTCCTGTCAGTGACATAATGGTGTCTTGTTTCCGCCACTGTTCAGATGAGGTTGTGCTGTTGCGGATGTGTGTGTTTTGGGGGCACACATGGGCCTGAGAGTGTCACTACTCTGTACTGTCTGTCTCTGCCTGCAGAAACCGGATTTTGCCAGCTAGAAAATGAACACTTCACAGCGGTGAGAGATCATGCTGCCTGTGACTCTCTATCCGCTCAGAGATCAGAGTCGGGCTGGGACAGAGAATAGGCCAGGGCACCAAAATAAAAGTGCCACCTATTATTGAATAAATTAGGTAAAAAAGTGACCAGACCCATGTTTGTAAATTGTGGCAGGTTTCAACTTGTAAAGACGCACTGTACAGGTGTTTTGCAAGGAATGGAAGACTATATGAATTGACTTTACTGTTGCCAATGTTTGTTTTAATAATAGGCACATCAACTGTGAAAACTGGCCCAGCAGACCACAAACAACCAAAAAACAGTGCACACACAGTTAATGCAATAACTGAATTGTGTCCTAGTTGGCGCAGTGGTGAATAGTGGCTTCTGTATATAGTGCTACGAGGTCTCAGCATGCGACTGAAAATACTGTGAATATGCACATTTCATTATAATCGTATTATGTTATGTTGTTATGTTATGTTATAACAATTTATATAGCGCACTAATACCCATAGGTGTCTAGGCGCTTCTGGTTCGCATACTGTGTTAGAGAAACTAATTTTTAAAAAGCCATGTCTTGAGGTGTTTCCTAAATTCAAACAGGGATGAAATCTTCCTGAGAAAAAGCGGAAGAGAGTTCCATATCCTGATAGTGCTATGTCTGAAACTCCTCCCCCCCCAGTTCATCCTTTTGACTCTGGAGGTGGGCATCAGGAAAGCATTGGCCGAGCGTAGCGGTCTGCTTGGAAAGTACCAGCTAAAAGCATCCCAAAGAAATTGTGGACCTTCTCTATAAAGTGCCTTATGTGCAATGCAAAGTGCCTTGAATTTTATGCGCTGGCCAACTGGCAGCCAATGCAACTCCTGAATCCCAGCCCTAATGGACTGGTATTTGGGAACGTCCAGCACTAGTCTGGCGGCGGCATTCTGTACTGCTTGCAATCTTCTGAGTAGATTGGACTGTAAGTTAATGTATAGGCCATTACAGTAGTCCAACTTTGATAAAACCAGGTAGGTAAGAACCGTTTTTCTGGTGTTTTTAGGAATGAACGGGAGAATTTACGCAAGGTTCTGATAGTGAAAAATGCGGAAGACACCACCTTCGAAATCTTAGACTTAAAATTAAGCTTCTCATCTATAATGACCCCCAAATTTTTAGCTTTGGCTACCGGTGTAGGAGGGGGGCCCAAGGTGTCTGGCCACCAAACTGGCGACCATAAAGGAAAAAGCTTTCCAAACAGCACCACCTCAGTTTTACTATAATTTAACTTCAAGCAGTGCCTACTCATCCAGTTGCTCAGAGAGACTGTGCAATCATGAAGTTTGATGGAGTAATTAACATCCTTGTCTATAGTTGAGATGACCAACTGGGTGTCGTCGGCATACGAGGTGGGAATTAGATCAAAACTTCTGATCAAAGGTGCTAATTCAGACACATAAATATTAAAAAGCATAGGGCTCAACGAGGAGCCCTGCGGCACCCCACAAGGCAGGATAAAAGGTGCAGATTTAAAATCGCCTAGATGAACTGTCTGTGTTCTATCTGATAAAAACGAGGTTAAAAACTAAAGGGCCTTTCCTCCTAAACCTATGGTCTTTAATCGTTCTATCAGCAAGGTGTGGTCCACGGTATCAAATGCCGTGGATAGGTCGAGGAGGATAAGAGCCGCCGACCCTCCACCATCTAGCGCAGTGCGGATTTCCTCTGTGGTCTTTATCAGAGCTGTCTCGGTGCTATGACATGCCCTAAATCCAAACTGACTGTGGTCAAGAATATGATTGTCTGAAATGTAAGTGGAAAGTTCCACATTTACAATTTTCTCCACAATTTTCGCAGGATGCGGGAGCCTCGCTATAGGACGGTAATTGGCTGGGTCCATTATGTCCAGATTGTTTTTTTTTAATAACGGCAAAATGCAGGCCTGTTTCCACATTGTTGGGAAGAGTCCTTGTGAAAACATCTGATTGAACATGCTAGATAGCTGAGGACTAATAAGATGGCTAATATTGTGGAGGATCCTAGGAGGGCAGGGATCATCCGGAGAGCCAGATTTGGTCCTTGAGAGAAGGGTGGCTATTTGCACTGAGGAGGTAGGAGTAAAATTTAAGAGAGGCGTTGAGATTCTATCTTCCTGTTCTGTGACATTGGTGTTTGATTTATAAATGGCAAACTGATCATAAATTTGATCAACCTTTGATTTGAAGGACTGGGCAAGTGTGTTACAGAAGTCTTGAGTACAGTTGGCAGCATCGTCCTTTTTAACAGTTGTCAGATTGTTTATGATCTTAAAAAGTTCCTTGCTGGAGTTGCCCGCCTTCTCTATTTTCAGCGTATAATATTGGCTCTTCTCAGCAATTAATTTTTTCTTATAGTCTGCTAACATTAATTTATACTCAGCTGCTTCATAGTTTTTTCGCCAGATTCTTTCTTGCCTCCTACAGGCTTGTTTGTCTAGTCTGAGAGCTTCAGAAAACCATGGTTTTACACACAGTATAACATGGGCTGCAGCAAAATGTGCAGAGATTTAGGGGCATATTTATGAAAAAATCATGTAGTGCAGCAAGTCACCTTGCTGCGCTGCGTGATAGGGAAAGGGCAGGAATGTGCAGTATTTAACATAATAAAACGCATTCCTGTCTTTTCTCTGCACTAGCACACGATGTGCTGCCTAGCGGCAACGCAGGCACCCTTGCACCATGGTGCAAGGGTACCTGCGTTGTAGCCAGGATTATTTTTGTGCAGGTAGGGACACTGTAGGAGGCTGGCTTAGTATATGGTGCACACTTATGATGTACGTGTAGCACCCTGCACTAATCCAGACAACCCTTATGGTGATTTTAGTGGTCTTAGACAACCTTAGAAAGCTCTCGAAGTGGTAGCTGTGGAGAGCAGCCTTCAGGCTTACTCCAGAAGGAGTGTAAAGCAGCTTGTTTTACCGGTACTTAATCTTATGGAGTAGGTTAAGTGAAAAAGAACCACACAGCGTAGTTACTAAAATATGTATTTATTATAAACACTCACTAACACATCGCAATATCTCCACCCGGTGATATAACCACAATACACACAATACTTTGATCACAGAACACGTAAGTAGCACAAATACACAGTGGTCTCCAGGGGGAGACCAAACCATATACTAAAATAGTGGAATGCGAACCGCGACCTAAGTCAAGAATGGACCCAGAAGACGTAGAAGAGCCAGGGACCGAAGGAACCACCTATGGTGAGTATCTAAGAACCCCACGGAGGTTGTGTGCAGAGTGGGAACACAACCGCGTGCCCAACACAAGTCAATGGTTAAGTCGCTGTTGCAGTTTTAAAGAAAAAGGACCCTTCCCAGCGGATCCTGAAGAAACCCCGTAGAAGATGGAAAGTTGGAGAGTCACCCCACCCGTGGATACCCCAGGAACCAGGATACCTACACCAAGGAAGCTGTGCATAGGTGCGAAGTGACGTCGAAAACTGCCGAAGACCACAATGGAGGACTTGAGTGAAGATGCCGCTGGGGAAGAAGGTGAAAGAGTTTGGTAGAACCCAAAGGTGGATTCAAGATAAGAGGTACCTGCAAGCAGAGGAGACAAAGTCTATGCCACTCAGGAGTGACCAGGAGGCACGGAAGACGAATGCCCACCGATGTCAGAGCTGCAGGAGAGTTGCCGGTGCCCTTGAAGTTGCAGCTATGAGGCCAAGGTGACACTGTGAAAGACCAGGAGCCGGTCACGAGCTGTCTCACGTCAGATGTCAAAAGCCAAGGGGTCAGTGTCCGGCAGGGGTACCAACAAGCCTTGGCAACAGCAACCAACGCAGTCAAAGAAAAAGGTGCAGTGTCCGTACCAGCAAGGTCCAAGTGACTCACCACGAGCAGGTAAGTCAGAGCTGGCCCAGAGCAAGCATGGGTGCCCACTGTAGCCTAAGAAGACCCTCGAGAGGACCCACGGGCCGTTGGCACAGGTGTCGCAAGAGAACCTCGAGCAGATAACCAAAGGATGAAGGCCCACGGTGCAAAGGATGGGGTGCAGGCGAAGATCTTGGCTGCAGGAGATGCTTGAGTCTTGAGCTTCTTGGAGCCCGAAGATCTCTGGTGAAGTGAGTCAACGTCAACAAACCTTGGCAACAGCAAGTTGACGTGTTGCACAGGGGTACTGCTCCAGCGGTTCAGACGAGGGATACTGGCTTCAAACTTGCTGTGAAGACAGTGCAGGCCTCGAGGGAGTTGCAGAACCACCACCAGTGTTGTTGAACCTTTTGGAGTCCGTAGGTGCTCAGGAACAGCCAACCGGTTAGCTTCGTTGTGGTGCCTGCAGATGTAGGGGAGCGACTCCTTCACTCCAAGGGAGATTTCTTCAGGTGTCTTTGATGTCCACAGGCCTTGTGAAGAACCTGTATGGAGCACAGGCACAGACGTTGCAGAAGTCTGGCAGGACAACGAGACCAGGAGCAGCAGGAGTCTTCCCAGTTGCAGTCTGGGTTCCCAAAGCGAAGTCCAGCAAAGTCCAAAGTGCCCAGACGGTTGAAGTGGTTTCGGATCTGAATCTTGTCCTACGAGGAATCTAGGGACCCACCCACGGGTAAGCCCTTAAGTACCCTAAGGAAAGGGTTGGGACGATTCAGGGGTCCCTGCCAGAGGAGGGGCTGGACAGTGAGGATACTCCCATATCCTTTGACCAGTTTTGCGCCAGAGAGGGAGCCAGCGGCTCCCTGAACTGGTTCTAACTGGAGTATGCAAGGAGAGCACCAAGTGTGCCCTTCAAAGCAGTCTAGTGGCACTGGCAAGCGCCCCCACCCTGTACCAATACACTAAGTCCTGTCTGGGGGGTGGTCACACCTCCCTGTGACAGGAAACCTATTGTCCTGCCTTCCCCTGCTATGGCACCAGGCATAGTTTGCTGTCTGGGTCTAGAAGACCGGTACCGGGAGCACTGAGGACCTCCCGGAGGAGCTTTACTGTGCAGGTGTGGGGGTATGATTCCAACATGTTTGATACCAAACACGACAGGGTTTGTTACAGCCAGTTTAGAGATAGCCTTCGCGTAATGTCGCATGGCCACTCTATGTATTGTAATGGCTGATGCACTTACAACCCGGGAGAATCGACTCTGAGGGTCCTAGGGGTGTCCTGCTTATGCAGGGGCACCCTCCCACTTAGAACCGAGCACCCTGCCTTCAGGATTGAGAGGCCTGCCTTAGGAGTAACTTATAGGTTTTAAGTGCAGTGACCTCAGATATAAGGAAACTTATATCTGTCGTAAGTGGTGCTAGCACCAGCTTACACAGGCTGCAATAGCAGGCCTTTAGTCTCAATTTGAGTGGTCTCCCATGGGTGGCATACATGCTTCAGCCCATGGGGACCCTTGGTGTACCTATGCCCTGGGTACCTTAGTAGCATATACTGGGGACTTACAAGGGTGCACCTGTAGCCAATCTGGAGTTTACCTAAGTACTCACCATGTCCAATTTAGGGAAGAAGCACAGAGACTGGGGTCCTGATTAGCAGGATCCCAGTCAGACTAGTCAGTAAATCATAATGACATCAGCAAAAAGTGGGGGTGACCATGAAAGCAGATCCTACTTTCCTACAGACAACTTCTGAGGTAGTTTCCTCTTTCTATGTGAATGCAGCACACATTGAAAGAGTAAGTAACTAGGAGAAATAAAGAAATTTCTCCTTGTTATGCCTCACCTGGGGAGGCATACCATATTGACGCATTCCTAAGTTTACCACTAATGGTAAATCTGGGACTGCACCAACATCCGTGGGTCAATGCGTGGAACACACACGCTCCACCCATGGAATGCCTTCCTTGGGCAGCGCAACGCAGCTCTACTCTAGATTTATAAAGCCATGCAACATGGCCTTGTGTGGCTTGATAAACCTAACTTAAGAGTTGCGCCACTCTTGCGCCCCGTTGTGTGGTGCAAGGGCGCGCAACTCTTTAATAAGTATGCCCCTTAATGTTCAATATAAAGCAAGGGTTAACTACCTATTTCAGGGGTTTGCAGCAATTTCAAAGTATTGTTATCCCTTTCTATACACCTCATTGCTTGTATTTACTCGTAAGAATGTGTCACTCTAAGTGTCACACATTTGGCTGTTGAAAGTCACTCATAAGTAGGGGGACCAACCGTCCGTAAATTTCACGGACCGTCCGTAATTTGGACCTCACGTCCGTTGTCCGTGAGGATCCCTTTTACGGACGCCTTTTGTCCGTAATTTTGGGCATTGCAGGGAACATCACTGTTTCCTGCATGAAGCCTCAGCACACTAATGGGGCCGCCTCGCACTCTTCCTGGGAGCACAAGAGCAGCCCCACCCGCCCATTGTCATTCTGTATGCGGCTGATTGCCACTTACAGAATGACAATGGAACAGTTTGGACTGTTACTGCATGTGGTGGCCTCCTCCTGCCACGGTCTAGGGCAGCGCATTCTGTCAGATGGAAGGAATGTGCAAAAACGCCAATGCTGCTACGTGAGAATCCAGTTCATTCAAAGAAGCTGGTGAAACAAGTTAAAAAGAAGGGGCTAGAGTTCTTTCAGTCTCATCATTTTAGAAAAGTGCATTTTTAATATTATGTTCAACGAAGCCATGGTTGCTGCATTTTTATTTTATGCAACTAACAACCATTGACAAAGCCAATAGTTCTGGCTTGTTGTAGGTGTAACATTACTTGTTGTGTTATATATCTGGATGCAATGACAGAAGAGGCAAAATACCAGTCCGGCGGCACACTATGCTAAGCACAGATTTTTAGCTTATGTGTTTTAAGCCACGCCCTTAATTACATCAAACACCCCCTTTGGAGAGACCCCCCCCCTTTTTTTTCATCCCGCTTAAAGCCCTCGAAATAACACCATGTCACAGTCACCTCATGGCATGGCACTGTGCATCAGGCATGACTCATGACTTCCACTTTTTCAGACTGCCTATGTGCAGGGGCATAGTGAACCCTACCCCCACCCCACCCTTTGCTTTGGGAACTACAGCAAGGGTGAAATTCTTGATGGGCCTCTTCTGTATGCAACTCTGCAGACAAAGGCTCAGCTCATAATTAATATGAAAAGGTGGGCTAGTGAGTGAGTGAAGGGATGGGTGGATGGATTAGTGAAAGGGTGAATGGATTAATGAAAGGGTGAATGGATGGATAATGAGCGAAAGGATGGATGGATGAGTGAAAGGGTGGATGATGGGCGAGTGAATGGGTGGATGGATGAGTGAAAGGATGGATGAGTGATAGGGTCAATGGATGGATTCATGAGTGGATGAGTAGAAGGATGGGTGGAAGGAAGGATGGCTAAGTGAAAGGGTCAGTGGAGAGAGAAAGGGAGGATGGATGGATGACTGAAAAGGTGAATGGGTGGAAGGGTGAGTGACTGGGTTGATGGATGAGTAAGTGAAAGGATGGCTGGATGGGTGAAAGGGTAAATGGCTGGATGGATGAGTGTATGGATGGATTGGGTGAAAAGGTGGATGGATGGATGAGTGAAAGTGTGGATGGAGGGATGGATGAGTGAAATGATGGATGGAAGGATACATGATGGATAGGTTTGCAAATGGATGAATATGTTTGGATATAGATGGGATTACTTATATACTTCTGTGCGACCTCCTCTGATGTGTCTGTAAACAGGCCTGCCAAGGATCACGCATCACGTGTGACACTACCGCATTTCAGTGTGGTGTTCCGCATCACCGCACTGAAATGCTTTGTCACGCATTTTTAATGCCACTGAAACTGGCTACCGCGCTGGTGCTAGCGCGCCGGCTCTGCTGCTCCAGACTTGCCGCCAGCAGCTCTGGCACTGTGACTCAAACAGTTAAATTCTTGTGCTCTCAGCTCTGGCTGAGTGAGTCACTGAGAGTGCTGGCGGCATTGCTACAATGTTACATTTGCGGCCTCAGCCGCCTGCCATTCATTCATTAATTCCCGCGGCGCGGGCCAGCTGTTTTCCAGCCCACACTCACTGACTCTGCCGATTAAACACCCGGGGCGGGGCCATGACATGTGTGCCAGTGGGGCCGTTACCACAGTGACCCCGTGCGGCTCACCGCCGCGGCCGCCGGACGACCGTGTAGTCAGGCTTGACTGAGAAGACCGCGTTGTTACCTTTACACTCATTGCCAGGGCTGCAGTAAGTGTCTACTATTGGGGGGACCGTCGGGGTTCACACCGTGGGACAGGGGAGAAGGGGTTTCTAGAAGTTTGAAGTGTCAATCCCTGCAAGACGTCGTTAACAATTACCCTCCACGTTGCCTTCACGCAACAATCCTTGCCGTGGATGGGCAGTCAACGTTTTCCTATAGGTTTCAGTGACTCGCCCTCTGCCTTTTGCACACTTCAGCACGAACGATCTCCCTACGTCCCGTGCCTGGAACACCGAATTTAGAAATACACAAATTGCCACTGGGGAATTTAGTTTTACTAATTGCCATCATGCCACTGGTTAACCTTCCCACTAAGCGCCTTCGGAACAAACAAAAGTTACAGCATCAAAAGCATTTTAAATCACTTGCTGTTTACCCGCTGCACGCTTTTATTTTGACTTATTTCAGCACGGACGGCTTTCTCACATCCCGTGCCCGCCCGGTATCTAGTTCCACTTGACCGCTATTACATTGGCTATAAAGTTGGCTTCATTCAGAGCGGCTTCCGTACCCTGTACTCTAGGATCCCTGTAGTAAAGTAGCGTGTCTCTGCTTGAGCAGTGACGCACGCGTTAATGCACATTACTAAAATGTAACAGAGTCGGGGTGTGGGTGAGTGTGCAGTGCTAGTGGACTAGCGCTACATGCAATTTGCCTGATTATAGCGCCATAGGCGTCCGCGTCGCCGTGCGCCGAATAAAACAACGATCTCTCCAGCACGGGGGGGGGGCGTCCAGCCCAGTTTAACAGTACGACCAGATTGCAAGGACACTAGATTAGTGACCTTCAATAACTGGTGCTTTGCAGCAGCTTTAAAATGATCTTTTTCTCCTTGTTCAAGTGGGTTAAATTCTGATACTTTTATGTTTCCCTCTTCTTCATTGATTTATTTTGCTCGTGAGAAAGTGTCACTCATGGTCATTGAAATGTCACTCATAATTACTCAAAAATTATGAAAATGTCACACATAGCTATCTGAAACCTTGGCAGCTATGTGTAAAACGTACCTTTTGTCCCGAAGTTTTGTCCTGAATTTTGACCTCCAGTACTGAATTTTTGTCCTGAATTTTGACCCTTTGTCCTGAATTTTTACACTCACCGTCCTGAATTTGCACCCATGCCAGTTGGTCACCCTACTCATAAGTGTGACTGAAACCGTGGAAATGTCACACATAAGCAATCTGAAAACTTGGCAGCTATTGGGGGTGGGGGGTTTATGTATGGTTCGATGTGTTGGTTTTATTAATGATGTTCTTTAAATAGGACTGCTATGTAACAAAGTGAAGAAAAAAATGCATAATCCTCGCCTCCGGTCTAGACATAGAATTCAAAGGGAAAAAAACGGAGTGGCGCAGCACATTACATACAGACCTGTGAAACATGGCAGCTATATACACTACGTTTTCCGACTTCCATGACTTTTCTGCAGCTCGTAAGGATCTCGACCTCCAGGAACGCGAAAGACTCTAAAACTGTTTTTCCGAACAACAGGGCGCGTAATGCACGCACATCTTCTTGTTAGTTAGCATTCTAGTTTTTTTTAAAATAATTATTTGTTGTGGACTAATATACACTGCGCCGGAAAGGCGACATTTAGAAACGGAAATACGTTTCTAAGCGACGCGCGCGGCTACCGGAAGTGAAGCGACCATAGACCGGAAGTGAGTGACGGACCGTTCCGTAGGGGCTGAATTGAGCGGAAGTTCCGTGCGCGGCCGATTCGCGCGGCGGCGAATGTAAGTATGAGGAAAGGTGATGGGATGGAGTAAATCTTAATGCATGATGAAGAACCGGTGAGACGGATTGCCCGAGCTAAATAGATCGTAGCTGAGGTTGCAAGGTGCTCACAATAAGGTACGTTTAGGGTAGCAGCTGGTAATGTCTGTACCGTGAAGACTTTCAGATGCGTGGTTGTGTTTGAAAGAACTTTAAAGGCACGTAGAGATTCTTTACAGGGTATGGCTTTAGGACGTGTTATGACACAGATCCCTCCTCCCCCTTTCACAAAAGAGATTACCGGGGGAAGACTGTAGACGGTATTTTAATAAGCAATTGAGTGCCTCAATTTAGCGCTGTGGCTGATGACCCTTGTACGGTGGTGCTATCAAGATACCAAATAAACGTGTTACCGTCCGCAAGGAAAAGAGCAAAAAACTTGCTAGGAATTAGGAGGGTTGAAAAATAGATAGTGGGAGAAAAAAGTAGAGGGGGGTCTAAAAGGGGCGTCGCCTATATAATTAAGGGCATGGCTTTAACACGTTAACTGCACTTCTGAGATTCGTATAATGTGCCACCCAACCTGGTATTTTGGTTCATCTCTGAGCTTTCGGTTATTAAATCCAGAGTTATAACACATCAACAGACATATACCTAAAAGCAGCCAGGACTACTGGCTTTGTCATTGGTTGCTAGCTGTTTGAGATACATGAGTAACAATAATGATTTTGTTGTAAATAATATTGAAACTGTTTCAATTCTGGTGTGGGGCAAGATGGCGTAACGGCCCTAGCTGTGCACCAGAGCTCTCTCCGGAGACTGAGGACTTGAGGCATCATTCTCGGCTGGAGTGGTTGTCGAGGCAGCACTATTATCGGCCTTGAAATACTCTGAGAACGAGCGGAAGAACTTCTTGCCCTACCTACCATTTTCTTTGGTGAATCTAGCTTTGCCATACCTGACGCTGATCCAGCCCAGCCTGCAGTTCTGCCGCCATTCTATTGGTGGATCTTATGGGGGTGAGGGCTTCCTCGGGTCAGAACAGGGCCAGACTCTGGATCATAACGTTAGGCGAAGGTGCAGCATTTCCTTTGCCGACGCACTGGAGGAAGTCATTCTTCAGGACAACCGGAGTAACTAGAGAGCCAGAGCCCGTCCTGCCTACACGGCCCGCTGGGTGGGCCTTCTTGGAGGAGTCTTGGTGTTTGGCTCTGGCAGACGACGCACTTGGCGGACCCACTTCCAGTGCTTCTTGGAGAATAGTGAACAGATCGTGGCTTCCAGCTGACTTACCGCCTTGGGTACATGACACCAGAAAGCAAAGGAGGCAAAAGCGGCACAGATACCTGGGGAAACATTGTATCAAAGGCTGCAATCTTTGCTTGCTATCTGGTTGCCTTTGGGGGATACAGCAACAGGAATTACAAAGCCTGCTGCAATTGCAATTAGGCTTAGCACAACTGTTTGCTCCATCTCTGGCCCTCATTGCACAAGGTCAGTCTACTGGGGGTAGGAGGAATACAGCAGGCTCCCGTATTCTGGGGGATTCATTTCAGTACATTTCCTAACCGGTTACTTTTATCCCATGGCACATCAACAACCTGACAAAACAGCCGCTGAAGCAGGGGCTTCATTGCATACTGGTATGCCATCATCATCAAATACTGGCGCATTACAAACAGGGACGGGAAAGAAAAACCTGCGCGGAAAGGGGGATGCTGGCATTGGCAGCAGGTGGAATTCCACCGCGTGTAGCAGCGAGACTCCTACAAGTAAAGATGGGCCAACGTTCCCTTCTGGTTTTGTCTGGGGCAATAACCAGGTATACGATTGGATCGTACTTCTTAGGGGCCCTGCACTCGGTGACGGCTCGACCTCCTGATTCCCCCCCACTTGTAACTTTTCCTACGTCTCAGCGGACTCTGGACAAATTCATTGCTCCCTTGCCGTTAGATACCTCTTCTAGCGGTGACAGGCGGGAGGCCCGTATTCATGGAGAACCTGTGACTCAAACAGATACCACTTTTATGGAAGAGCTGACTGTATCTGGAGATTCAGTGGGTTCTGCACTATTCATATCTGATTGTTCAAAATCTGAGACACCTCAGCTTGGAGTACCAGTGTCTGAAACTGCATTGATGAAACCACCTGAGACCACCTTCTCTCTTTCCGACTCTGGGAGTGTTTCAGAGTTGGATCCTGAAAATCTTGAGGATGCTGGTCTGGCTGCACCTACGACCCTGTCTCAAAATCATCGTACATGGTGTCGGGTAACCCTGACTAGAGATCATGATGGGACTGATCCTAGTACCATGGTCTTGAATATTGTGGATCTCCTCACTAAATTCTTTGCGCAGGAATCATTGGAGCCTGAGATAAAGATAGAAGAAGTCTTACTGTGGGACCCTAATGGCATCAAACGTACTCCAACTAATCCTATCCCTCCTTCTACAGATCTTAGTGACTCACTTGCACCGGGGAGGGGGGTACCCTCTCAGCACCTGATCCTCCTGCCTTCTCATTCATCAGCGGGGCAACGTCAGAATCACCATCTTTGTCAGCCATCTACAATCTTCTGGTGCGACATAGGGAAGAGTACCGCAAAGATTCATGGGCACTTAAAACCGCTCACCCAGACTCAAGTAGTCCTGAGAAAGCTATAGAGGAAAATGGATACTCTCAACTCATGACTTGGGGAAAGTCAAGAAGGTTCAGCAAAGCCTCCAAACAGCTGTTGGAGCAGTCAAGACCCAGATCTCATGACAGGAGGTTTATATGACTATGCTCTCATCTAGGGTTGAAGATCTTGAGAATCGGTCCAGCTGGAACAATCTTCGGGTTTTAGGGATCCCGAAGGGGGACGATCCCAGAGGCTATGTAGTTCGTCTGTTCAGGGAAGCCTTCCTCACCCTGGTCGACTGATACGTGGACTGCATGATCTAGAGAGCCCATCACTATCCTTTTTTGCCTCCTCATTAGGGGTCACATCCTCGTTATCTACGGTCCATCGTGATATATGTGAGTAACTTCCTGCTTTGACAGGAGATATAGAGAGCTGCTCGTCCAAGGTCACCAGTGAAAGCGGCTGTAGTGGATTTCTTTGTTCGATCTGATTTCTCTCACAAGGCTTTGGTTCGGCGATGGCAGCCGAGAGAGCATATCCTGGCCCTCCAAAAACTTGGCGCTTCGCTTTCATTACTGGGGCCCGCAGTTTGGCGTATCAGATATGAGGGACAAATGTATTTATGTTTTGATGCTCTAAAGGTTGAGCTCTTGACCAAGTGGCAGGGGGAAAATAAGGAGATTAACGTATCTGGCTGATTTTGCCATGCGTTCTCCTTTTCTCTCTTCGTTCCTTATAGGAAGCTAAAGAGTGGTTGATCTAGTCTTTCGGGGCATGCCTTTCTCTCTTCTTCCCTTATCTTTTGTCTACTTCTTTCTCTCCTATCATGTAAAGTTTGGGAAAATCTGGTGTCTCTTGAGTGTCCTCGGCTCCGCTTTTCCTTATTTTCATTTTTTTTTTTTGTTAAATAATTTTTTTCTACAATCCTGTTTTCAGTCTTGGGGTTTGGCGGGAGGTCATTGATACTTTTGACTACTGTAGTGTTCTAGTGGTCTTCCTTCGGCCGGGGGTAGGGTTAGCCCATCCTTCGGGCCTGGTAGGGTAGGGGTGGGTCTTGTTACAGGTCTGGGGCCGGGGTGGGTTTAGGGGTAGGGGCTGTGGTCTCTTTCGCCTTCATTCTGTTTTTCTTTTTTGAAGGGTATGGGGGGTAAGGTGGGCTGGGCAAAAAAATAAGTGTAAGGCCTTATGTTATGCTTTGTGGTTAGAAAAGCTGGGACTAAGAATGATTCTGTGTGGCTGGTATCTATTAGGGTGTGCTGGATGTCCAGTCATGAATGCCAAGGTTTAGCCAGGTGGGTGGTCTTGTCCAGGGCATTCATATTCTCTGATGGAGTGTTAATGTCGTAAAGGCATCCCACAAACGCAAGCTCATAAAAGAGGAGCTGTACAATCTTCAACGTCATTTAGTTGGCCTACAGAAAACTCATCTCCTGAATACACAGGCCTCTCTTCTTGATGATCTGGGGTATCAGGTTTTGGTCTCAGCCTGTTTTTCTTAGTCCCAGAGAAAGATTGCCCTACTTGCTCGGGACAAGAGCTGGGTACTCATCGATCAGTGCATAGATGTGGGCGTACGATGGCTTATCACTACCATTAGGAGGGGCCAACTCAGTCACGTTATGCATACTTAATGGGACCAACACAGATGACCCTGTGGTCTTTATTAGCCTGCTTTCAGAGCTACATGAAATACCTGAACCACTGATCATTTGTGGCAACTTCAGTGTTACTCTTAATCCATGGATTGACTCTTTCTATCATGTTTGGGGGCTGAACCCCTTTCTGGTGACTACCTATAGCTCAAAGAAATTGACCAGGTCTGCTCTGCTGCAATTGATAGAGCCCTATGCTCTGGTGGATGTTTGGCGACATTCTCGGATGAGAGAACACAGGTTTAAATACTTCTCTGATTCTCACAAAGCTTTCTCTCGAATAGTTTTCTTGCTAGCCAAGGTCTTGTCTCATCTTAGCATCTCCCTGAGCGCTAGGATATCAGACTACAACTCCTTGTCTCTCTTCATTCAGGTCGAGGGTTGCCTATTAAATTTAAAATCGTGTCCTTGGGCGTTAGATTGGAAACTACTCTTATAGGATGTTTTTATTCACTCTATGGACAAAGAAGCAAGGCGTTTTTTGGAGTGCAACTTGGGTTCGGCGTCTATTCTCATTGTTTGGGACCCTTTCAAAGCTTTTTGTAGGAGTCATACAAAATTTCTCGTCCTTTCGTAGGAAGCAAGCTGCTCAGGTCAATGCTAATGCTCGGCTCAGTCTTTTCCATAAAGACTCTTGTGGTTAGAACTGCAATTGCTCAAGATTGGAGATCATTTGCTCTCTTGAGGGATCAGTTTATAATTGCCCAAGTCGCCCTTAAGGAACGTATGGTTGATATCATTATCAAAAAAATTGGGCAAAACAATCACTTAAAAAAAAATAGCGGGGAATGGGCACAGTTTTTTATCTTTCGGGGTGCGCGACAAAACCAATGCTTTGGCTATCTCTGGTATTAAGAACCATCAAGGGGATAGAGTGAGCGATCCTGCCCTTATCCACAAAGAGTTTCACTGTTTTTACCAGAAACTGTATGATGATGAATTGTTCCCCTCCATGGACCAAACTGCTCTGTTTCTTTGGACTTACCATTATCGGAAATGGTCTGCGGCACAACAGCGGAGGCTAGAAGGTCAAATTTTGACTTTGGAGGTCGAAGCCGCAATTGGCCATTTGGTACGAGGCAAGGCCTGTCGCCCTGATCAACTTCCATTGGAATTTTACATCAGACTGTCACATCTCGTTGTGCCGGTCCTCTGTGATTTTATTTACCTCTTTTGAGTTATCTGGGCAGGTTCCGAGGTCATGGACAGAGACCAGTATTGTCATCTTCCCTAAGAAAGGGAAAGATTCTTCTCACTGTGGCTAATTTCGCTGATCAATGCTGATTCCAAGATTTATACTCGAATTTTAGCTAACAGGCTTGCAGCGGTCCTCTCTGATTTAGTCGACGAGAATCAACATGGCTCCATCCCAGGACGGAATACTACTGCCCATGTTAATATGGTTATCACTGATCTAAAGGCTGGTTTCGCTCAGAGAAATTCAGTGGGAGTAATAATGTTAGACACTGAAAAAGCCTTCGACCAGGTTTCCTGGCCTTTTCGCTGGGCCCCTATGGTCGCTTCAGGGTTTTGTCTGCGTTTTATTACTTGGCTTCAGCATCTATACACGAATCTTAAGGCTAGAGTTCTATGTTCGGGTTCTTCCACTGACCATATTCAGATCAGTCGTGGCTCCTGACAGGAATGTCCACTTTCACCTTTGATTTTTGCTCTTTATATAGAACCCTACATTCAAGCCCTCAAGTGCTCAAGAGACATTGCTTCGGCAACTCACTTGGGGGTCGAAGTCTCCCTGAAAATGGAGGTTCTAATGGAGCTCAGCTATGGCGCATTAGCCAGTAGTACTCAGGAGATATTCAGTAAATGACATTGTTTACAAATTGGCCTAATCGGATGATGCAACTTAATTAAAATGATAATTCTTCCTCGCTACTTATACCTTTTTCGGTGTATACTCATGTATCTTGTTAAAGGTTTTTGTACAGAAAGAAGCAGTCTGGCAAAAATTCATCTGGGGGTATAAGAAGCCTAGGGCAAACATGGATGTTGCAGTGGCCACGTATGACTAGTGAACTCTCAATACCAGACCTGCGGGTATACTTTTTAGCAGCATTCATGTCCCGACTCAGCAGAGTATTGGGGTGTGTTTTTGGGGCCTAGGAGGGCTGTTTCCAGAATATCTCCCTTGGGGAGCTGATATCACCCGACATTCTGGTATTATCAATACTGTGTATTTTAAACTGACTTGATTCAAGACACTTAGGGTCTTCAACTCTATTTGGGCCTTTCTGAAGACGCGCATTTCGGGGCTTACATTATTTAAAGCATATTCTTATGTGGGTTATAATCCCAATTTTCCCTGTCAAATCCATGAGAACTTAATTAACTGCTGGCAGCAATTAACTTATTTACTTTGGGCTCTTTCTTTGACGGCGATTGTCTTCTCTTTTTTGAGACACTATCCCTGCGATTCTCTCTTTCGCGATCGGGTTTTTTCCGCTACCTTCAAATCTGACATTTTATTATGGGTTTGAAAGTGGAAGACGTTGGTTGCATCGCTAATGCCTTTCTGGAATATCTGCAGCGGGGATCACCTAAGAAGGGCATCTGTCAAGCGTATCAGATGATTCTGGCAACGGAGATCCAACATTGGGCAGATATTTTTCAGACTTTAGTGGAAATGTGGAGTCGACATCTTGGGGCTCAAGTAATCCCAGATGTCTTTTCAAACACCGTTTTGAATGTCTCAGGTTAAAACCCATCATTTTGAATTCATTAATGATTTTTATTATACTCCATATTGTTTATTTGGCCGAGCCTAGGCAGCGCATGCGCTGTCTCGCGACATGTTGTACCTCTTTCTGGGGATTTTCACCACATCCATCACACGCCTTTCACTTTTATTCAGCAGCCTTTCAAAATTCCTTTGGTTTGGTAGGTAAAAGCTTTACTTGACCTCCCTTTTGGATGTTTTGTTCCTGACCTGCACACTGACCTTGTTACATGGATTATTTCACCATGAGCCATATAGAGGCAACACTTTCTCTTTTGCCTCTAGTTCTTATCTTAGTTTCCTGCTTGTGTAACAAGCTCTGCACCACCCGCTGTTGTGTTGTCTTTGCTCCCGCCCCCCTCCCGTTGTCTGTTGACCACCTCCTTCCTCCTCTCCCTTTTCTAAAAGCACAGTGTTAATTTTTTTAGTAATAAATAATACATGTTTATTACAATACATTGGCCTTTTGCAGCCCCACCTTACCCATAGCAAACACATGCGGATCCAACCACCGGCGCTTCCTGTGTTAATTGAAAGGGTTAACCTTCCTTGCCTTCTGCACCCTTGCCTTTAGATGCATCTGTACACTGTTTTCCTCGTCCATGACTTGTTCACAGCCCTTCCTTACAAACTGAAGAGCTGTTACTGCGTTTAAAAATGTATTTGTGAAAGTAACATGTTTTCTGTGCTCATTAGAGAAGGCAGCTTGGCTTTCTATTTAATTTCTCATTTAGGTTTGAAGGGTTTCTTTATTTTCGATATGGCACGCAAATCACTTAACATCTACATGCAAACAACATCCAGGTATGCCAGTCACAGCAATGATAGATATTTTTTATGGCCATGCTCATTCTCCCTTTAGTCCAGCATAGCTGTCTCCTTTCTTAACACAGTTTCAGACTATTTAACCCTTTCTCACCTCTCCAGACTCCCTGTCTCTAATGTGCATTTTTAAGCCTTTAGGCTTTTTTAGCATGCAAGCTTGGCTGTAAGGCGCTTACACCTTTGTTTTTAGGTCAAGCCTAGAGTCAGCACGCATGCGCTGCAAGACTTGGTGTCTCTACTGTAAGGACTTTAGGCACGCCTCTTGCACGCCCCTCACTTTAAATTGGTTCCCTTCAGTGCTTTTCTAAATGTTTCTTTTGTGTGTCTAAAGGGTCCCATTTGTCCCTCCTTTCCTGGTTTGGTTCGCGCCCATGGCGACTGGCCCTCTTACGTGTTTCATTAGTCCAAGGGGCATTTTGGTAGCTTTGGCGGGACTATTTTCTTACATTGCTTTGGCTGTGGATTCTGGTTCTTTGACTTTTTGGGGTGGGGAAAACAACCGTGCTTAAGTGGAGGCAATTTTCCCCATTCCTGTTGGTCAAGCTTATCAGTGTGTTCGTGCAGGCTATGCTTCCGGGCAAGGTTGTTACACAGGCCGTCCGTTGCAAGGCACACTGCAGTTTTTCACCATTTGTGACGCACAAGTTATTGCACATTTTGTAGTGTGGTGCTGCACACCATTGTGGCTGTATGTGGGGGCGGCCTCTTCCTCAGATCATGTAGCAGAGTAAAGTATGCGAAAGGGGAGGGGTGTATGTTCCTCGATAGCAGGTCGTATTTTCCTCTTTCATTGAGGTCGTGAGAGACCAGTCAAACAGGAAGCCGCCATTTAGAGGTCAGGCGCCTTTGTCCACACCCCTGCAGTGCTTTGATGTAAATTGCACGCGGGTTAATTAATGTGCAAATCTAGATGCAATTGCTTTCTCTAAATGTCAGCCACAGCCCTACACCTCCAGCGGTTATGTATGTTTGTAACTCCAGGTGAGGGGCGGGTGTGTTCTGGAGGCATTAGCAGAACAGTTAAGCCTCTTCCGAAAACAAAAGTACTCCCACAGGGTAACCCCTTGTTCCTCGTTACTAAAAATTAACCCTTCAAGAGAATTCTAGCTTCTGGGGTCCAGGAGCAGCAGTAAACTGCACAGATTTCCGAACCTACAGGTACTTTGCCATTATTCCAAGTAAGTCAGAAGCTTATAAACATTTTAAGTAGCTTAACCACTCTGCATGCGCAGCTTTTGTTTTATCAGCACGTTATTTTCATTGACTTGCAGTTTTGCCTGTTACTGGTTCCCCTCACACTCACCGCTTTTCTGCGCGCTGTTCCCATCAGCCCACCAACTACCCCCTCCTTGTTCTCGTCTGTCTTTCTCATTTCTGGCGAATACCAGATCTCTTATCAGCCCACCATCTGCCGCTGGCCCCAGGCGATGTAAAGCAAGTAATTGGTGCACTTTGTTTTAATTTTACGAAGTTCCACCTCTATTTAAAACAATTTTCACCAGTTCCAGTACTTTCCCTACCTTTACAATAGATTTTGGAGTTTACTAATAATAGGCTTTCAGGCGTCTACATCTGTGTTAAAACCAGCACGTGTTGCTTTTGTTTAATCAAAGCAAACACAAGGAGATGATGGACGGAGTGCTGAAACCTTTCAGACACTCACCCACAGTCACAGATCTGGGTTGAATCCATCATCGTTCTTTAGCTCACTTGCCACCCCAGTTCAGACCTAGCTATATGCAAATCAGTCTTGACCCTGTTACTTGTGGGAACAGTCCAGCCCGGTCTTCACAGGACCGGAAAAAAGCATCCTAGGACCATGTGGGTCCATGCTCACTGTGCCACTGGATTCAAGCTAGCCTGGCTGAGGGGTGATTCCCCGAAACCGATCCCAGGATGCTTGTTTCCGGTCCAGGGAGGACCTGGCTTGGCAGTTTGGGCTGGACTGTTCCCATATAGAACAGGGTCAAGACTGATTTGCATATGGCTGGGCCCAAACTGGGGTGGCGTGGTGATCAAAAGAACGATGGATTAAACCCAGATCTGTGTGACTGGGGGTGAAAGCTTGCATTGTTCTGCATTCCGTCCATAATCTGTTCCTTTTGCTTTTGTTTAATCAGTACATTACTTTCATTGACTTGTTTTGTCTGTTACTGGTTTCCCCTCCCACCCACCCACTGTTTCTCCGTGTACATTTTCACTGCTGCTTTTGTCTCCACAAACCAAGCCAGCTCAACCAGTTGCATGGTTTATAGACCGAGCCTCAGGAAAAGCACTCGCTTTAATGCCCCCAATAAGAAATCACTTCAGTGACAAGGTGGATACAGGTGTTATACACAGATGCTTCAGCGATGGTGCGGGTGGGTGGCTTTACGTCGCAGCCTTTCAATATCGGCAGAGGGACGAGGCAGGGCTGCCCACTGTCCCCCCTCCTCTTTGCCCTGGTCCTGGAGCCCTTAGCGTGTAAAATTCGACAGTGCCACAGGGAAGCTGCTTTAAATTTTAATCATAGACCGGTTGGGATCTCTATGTATGCGGACGACATGGTTCTTTTTGTCCGTGATCCACAGCTATACCTATCTCCAGTCATCCGGGAATACATTCGGTTTGGCCTCTTCTCAGGGTTGAAAATAAATTGGGAAAAGTCGGTCATTATCCCCTTGACGCTGGCGACGCCCTCGCCTCAGCTGGAATACCCACTGGTCTGGTCCACGGACCCGGTGAGGTACCTTGGTGTCCGGGTGCACCGAGATCCCGCCATCGTGGTTAGGGAGAACTATGGCGCGGCCTACGAGTCCTTGGTTCAACAGGTGGACCGGTGGAGTCATCTGCCGTTGTCTTTAGCAGACCGCATTGCCGTGATCAAGATGGTAATCCTTCCTCGGTTCTTGTATCTCTTTTGTAACATCCCGATTAAACTCCCTAAACATTTCTTTACCGAGATACGTACCCAACTCTTGCGACTAATATGGGGGAATAAGCAGCGTAGAATTAGCTGGCACACATTAACAATGGCGTACGATAAAAGGGGTTTTGCAGCTCCTGATTTCTATGTATACTATCTTTGCGCTCAAGCCCAATACGCATATTATTGGTTCCGGGCGCACAAGTACATCCCACATGTTGCGGTGGAGGAAGGGGACGCACATCCGGTTCCGCTCGCGAGTATTCTTACACACACCAACAGACACACGTCCCCTCTCGAGATTAACACTATCGACACAACTATCGCGGCCTGGCAGGCGATTGGCAAGCGCACTCAGAAACTCCCGCTCTATGCCCCTGCGCTTCCCCTGGCGGGGCACGCTGCACTGTCAGTGACTCAGGAGCGTGGGCCTATGACAGCCTTGAGGGAAGTAGGCATCACACACATGGGCGTTCTGTTCCCGGGAGGTGGTTACCTTACAGAGGCTGACACGGGCTACATTCAACATCCCACGCCACTGTTCCAATTCTCGCTACATCGCCTAAAGCGAGCAATTAAAGATCACTACCCTGACTTTCCGGTGGAGCCCCCTATTCTCCAGTCGCTGCAACTGATACTAGTCGCCCCCACGAAGAAGAAGTTGATTGCCAAATTGTACAAGGCGGTGCAGGGGGAAACGGTAAATGGGACAGACAAAAGTCTAGAGCGCTGGAATGCTCTGTTGGAATCTCCGATTCCCCCGAAGGCATGGGAGCAGATTTGTACTCTCACAGGGCGCCTTACCCCAAATGGCAATCTACGCATTATTCACTTTAAATTTATACATCAAGTGTATCACACCCCGGTTAGATTATGTGGAATTGGTCTGCGGGACTCCGACCACTGCAAACGATGTGACCTCCCGCGGGCGGACTTTATTCACCTGGCATGGCAATACGAACGTGTGTACAGGTGTGACTGCACGTATACACAACATGGCTGGCATCAATTTGCAGTGCACGCCTCTCGTATGTCTCCTTGGTTACGTCCCTGAGCTGAAGGCCGCCTTGGGTAAATTTGTTCGGGTGGCTCTCCTGCTCGCCAAACGCCGCATTCTGTTCACGTGGGAAAGTCGGCGGTCCCCCAAGGTCGATGAGTGGCTCAAAGACTTGGTGTATTGTCGCGAGCAGCTAGAATTATATGGCGAGGAACTGCCAGCATCGTCCAGGCCGAATGACATCTGGTCGCCTCTGCGAGACTATTTGCTAACACATAACACCGTGTAGACGACCTGCTTATATCTACTGAGGTGCTTTCTGACTTCTAGACAAAGGGCAATCTGATATGCTGAACTGGGGCTTAGGAACTGTATGTACTGTATCGTCTGCTCATCAAATGTACCTTCACGTGTTTGTTTTTCTTGGTTTTATTGGTGACTGCCACCTAATGTGGCCGATTGTTTGTACGATTTTGCAAAAATGTCAATAAACAGAAGTTAAAAAATAAAAAAATAAAAAGAAATCACTTCAGTGCCCGTCAGTATTAATCACATCGTTAATCAAGTAGCGATGTAAAGTGCAGTAAGCCCTCTTGTACAACTATATTTATTGTACAGATCCCTTGACTGCCGTACATTTATGTACCACGGAATCTAGTTTAATAACTTTAAAACTGTTCAAACGCAAAACTGTTATAGGTCTGCATAATTGCACACACACAGTTTACCGCCGGGTCTGGTGGCTCAGTGGACTAATGCATCCACTGCAGGGGCCTGTGTTTGACCTCATGGTCACAGGTTCAAATCCCGGTGGGTCCACTCAGCCTTTCATCCATCTGAGGTCGATATGAGTACCATTGAGTTGGGTAACAATAAACATGTTATTCAGCGCCAAGATACCTACGGGTGAATGTGCCCTTTACAAATGCACGTTACTACTCCAGTAAAGAGTAGTTATCTAGAACACCTGCCACTAGAGTATATCCCTTCCAGCTCGTTATTTTATTTCCTTTTTTTTTTTAATCCCACATCGAGATTTTGTTATAAAGATGCAAACCTAAGTCAGTGCTTTCTTGGACCTCTGTAATATGGGGTGGCATTCTTCTAAAGTATACTGTTAGCAGTAGCAAAACCCATGTCAAGAAACAGTTGACCACTTACCAGTGTATGATAATATACCTTGCTTTTTCAGGTAATATGACAGTGACGAACAATGCATATCAGTGCACATCTATGTGCTTACTACTGTCAAAGCTTCTTTGTTAAAAAAATACTTCTTTGAATTTTTCTTTTCTTTAGAACACCCAAACACACAGATCTGGAGCTTAGCTCCTTCCTATTAGGTTTTTTTGTCACCAAAAGACAAATCTATCCACAGTTCCACTCCACACATTTCCAATCCACACCACATAATTCAACACCAAACCATATAATTCAGCTCAACAACTCACCACATACATCCAAACCACACCACAGAATTCCACATCATGCCACAAAATTCAACATCACAATACATAATTAAGTAAACGCCACTACATATCACAACACAAAATACCATTCCACATAATTTCACTACATAACACACAATCCCACTCCACATAATTCCACTACACTCAATACCACATAATTACTACCCACATATTTCCACTGCACACCATGCCACATAATTCCACTGCACAAATCCACTTCACAATTCCACAACTAACAATTCAATCCAACCCACATAATCTTACTACACACCACTTACATACAGCCCATAACACATGGGTACAAACATTGTCGTTTACAACGCCAATAACTAACTCAAGCAAATGTGAAACCTATTGCATTTCCAATACCTGTTTAATAGGGTCGTTCAGTTGTACATATTGTCTTCTTGGTTATATAGAAGGTAACCAAAATGCTTTAAACACTTTTTTTATTATAACTTTTCAACATGCTGCATGTCAGCCTCACTGCTCTACAATATAGCTTAAAGCCATTGGCACAGCTAATAACTCTGGGTAAACACTTAAGATCTCAAAGGCGAGACAGATTGGCTATACTGATGCTTGTTTTTAAAGCAAGAAGGGTCTGACAAGGAGTTTGTAGTGACGGAAGATTGATTGCTTTACAGTTGTGTTTAGAAAGATAATAGCTACGCTATATGAAAGCGATTGCTAGCATAGCTGTAAAGATTGCTCTCCCTGCATGTGTGTGTGTGTGTGTGTGTGTGTGTGTGTTTGGTACGTAAACATTGTGTGGACTGCTGTAAATCAGTTTTTGAAGTTTCCCACCCAGAATAAAACCTACTGCCTAAGCTGCTAGGTTATTGGTTGGGGATAGCAAGCCACATTTGCTGTTCTTTCTTGTTATTGTAAGTTACGATAGAGAAATAATTTCTCAATAGAGAAATAATTACTCGATGATTGTCGGCACCACCCCAGCATCACTCTGCATCACTCGGCACCACCCCAGCATCACTCGGCAGCACCCCAGCATCACTCGGCAGCACCCCAGCATCAGTCAGCGGCAGCACCCCAGCATCAGTCAGCGGCACCACCCCAGCATCAGTCAGCGGCACCACCCCAGCATCAGTCAGCGGCACCACCCCAGCATCAGTCAGCGGCACCACCCCAGCATCAGTCAGCGGCACCACCCCAGCATCAGTCAGCGGCACCACCCCAGCATCAGTCAGCGGCACCACCCCAGCATCAGTCAGCGGCACCACCCCACCATCAGTCAGCGGCACCACCACCCCAGCATCAGTCAGCGGCACCACCACCCCAGCATCAGTCAGCGGCACCACCACCCCAGCATCAGTCAGCGGCACCACCACCCCAGCATCAGTCAGCGGCACCACCACCCCAGCATCAGTCAGCGGCACCACCACCCCAGCATCAGTCAGCGGCACCACCACCCCAGCATCAGTCAGCGGCACCACCACCCCAGCATCAGTCAGCGGCACCACCACCCCAGCATCAGTCAGCGGCACCACCACCACTGCATCAGTCAGCGGCACCACCACCACTGCATCAGTCAGCGGCACCACCACCACTGCATCAGTCAGCGGCACCACCACCACTGCATCAGTCAGCGGCACCACCACCACTGCATCAGTCAGCGGCACCACCACCACTGCATCAGTCAGCGGCACCACCACCACTGCATCAGTCAGCGGCACCACCACCACTGCATCAGTCAGCGGCACCACCACCACTGCATCAGTCAGCGGCACCACCACCACTGCATCAGTCAGCGGCACCACCACCACTGCATCAGTCAGCGGCACCACCACCACTGCATCAGTCAGCGGCACCACCACCACTGCATCAGTCAGCGGCACCACCACCACTGCATCAGTCAGCGGCACCACCACCACTGCATCAGTCAGCGGCACCACCACCACTGCATCAGTCAGCGGCACCACCACCACTGCATCAGTCAGCGGCACCACCACCACTGCATCAGTCAGCGGCACCACCACCACTGCATCAGTCAGCGGCACCACCACCACTGCATCAGTCAGCGGCACCACCACCACTGCATCAGTCAGCGGCACCACCACCACTGCATCAGTCAGCGGCACCACCACCACTGCATCAGTCAGCGGCACCACCACCACTGCATCAGTCAGCGGCACCACCACCACTGCATCAGTCAGCGGCACCACCACCACTGCATCAGTCAGCGGCACCACCACCACTGCATCAGTCAGCGGCACCACCACCACTGCATCAGTCAGCGGCACCACCACCACTGCATCAGTCAGCGGCACCACCACCACTGCATCAGTCAGCGGCACCACCACCACTGCATCAGTCAGCGGCACCACCACCACTGCATCAGTCAGCGGCACCACCACCACTGCATCAGTCAGCGGCACCACCACCACTGCATCAGCTCAGTACCACCTCCTTATCAGTGCACCAGCGCAACACCAACTCAGCATCACCGGAGCAACACTTCAGCACCACCTCGACGTCAGCCCAGCACCACCTCGACGTCAGCCCAGCACCACCTCGACGTCAGCCCAGCACCACCTCGACGTCAGCCCAGCACCACCTCGACGTCAGCCCAGCACCACCTCGACGTCAGCCCAGCACCACCTCGACGTCAGCCCAGCACCACCTCGACGTCAGCCCAGCACCACCTCGACGTCAGCCCAGCACCACCTCGACGCCAGCCCAGCACCACCTCGACGCCAGCCCAGTACGGCGCCTCGACGCCAGCCCAGTACGGCGCCAGCACGGCGCCAGCCCAGCTCGGCGCCAGCACGGCGCCAGCCCAGCACGTCGCCAGCCCAGCACGGCGCCAGCCCAGCACGTCGCCAGCCCAGCACGTCGCCAGCCCAGCACGGCCCAGCACGTCGCCAGCCCAGCACCACCTCGGCGCCAGCCCAGCACCACCTCGGCGCCAGCCCAGCACCACCTCGGCGCCAGCCCAGCACCACCTCGGCGCCAGCCCAGCACCACCAGCGCAGCCCACCCTCCGCATCACTTAGCAGCACCTCAGTCTGCCCTTGGAATCTGGCATCTGTTGATTCTCACCTAGTGACCCTCGTCTGTTCATATTGTAATTAAGGTACTATTTACCCACCTCCACCGTCCCGTTGTTTGTGTCCCCCCCCCTCACCCCATAACGAAGTAAAAAAGCAATAACAAACAAGCATTAGAACAGGCAGGGAAAAGTTGCCAGCTTAGCTGTACAAAAAATCAAGAACACTTTTTTTGTCTTTTTAACAGGGTCGTTCAGTTGTACATAATGTTTTCTTGGTTATATATAAGGTGACAAACATTCTTATAACACTTTATTATAACTTTTCAACATGCTGCACAGCATTCACAATGCTCTACAACATAAGTTACAGACATTGGCCAAGCCAACAGCTGTCTAAATACTTATAAGGTCCCAAAGGAGAGACCTATTGGCTATGCCAATGCTTGTTTATTATGAATCTGAGGGAGGACTCCCAAGTGTTTCTGATGTTCTGCTGTCCAGGCTGATTCAGTTAATATTTTTGCCACCTGTCCTGCCTTTTCCCACTACTGGCAGGCATTCGGTAAGCTGAATAATCTCTGCCCAATTATTGTAATGTGGGACCCTAAATGAACCATGCTGGGTCATTCACCTCTTATACACGTTCATTTAGGTGGCATTTTTGTCTGTGCTATCACCCTAGCTCCACTTACTTTGGCTCGATATTGGTTATTGTCTCAGACTCCCAATACTATGCTTTGGCGGCATGAATTTATCAATATAGGCCTTCTGGAATGCCTGATTATCAAGTAATGATCGGCGGGCTCGTCTTAGGAAGATATGGGCGCAGTTTGTGGGCTGCTTGAAGCCACTGCAGTCCGGTCATGACCACCCATTTCCATAGGTCCTTTCTATTTTCGTTTTTCTTGTCCCTGGCTGTACTCTTCTTTGTGCTCTTTTTATGCATTCAGCTACACCCTGTTAGTGACTGACTGTAATATTTTACTATTTTAGCACTGCTAATTGATAGAATATTTTTTGTCAATGTGATATATAGTGTCTGTTATTACCTCAGTAAAAAATAATTATACATATTTCGATAAGCTCCAAGCCAATATAAATTAAGATATTGATCCTGCATCACAAGGTGCAGGAAATGTCGGAACGCAATCAATGAACCTAGATTCAGTAAGCAGAGTGAAAAACTTCAAAAAACTCTGCTGAAACACCCCAAAAAAAGGAAATTGTTTCAATTCTGAAAATGCGAGACTGCGAATAAAATATTACTGAGGCCTGTGGAAACGATAGTGGTCTTCAGAGTATCTTCATGACTCCTGTTACGTTCACTCTTTTAGACATGTAAGTCCCTTTTCTTTACACATTTCTCCATCTGCACGTTTTACACCTCATCTCTTTTCTCTAACACCCTCATTTCATTCTTACCTGATTGCACATCTTTGCATTTCCTTCAGTTAAACCCCACCCCAAAAAACCCAACGCACACACTCGCGTGTTGGCACAGCATTTTCTATTATTGGCATGCTGTCAATATTTTGAAAACTGCTTAGCTCCTTCACATACATTTTCACAGAATCGGCATTGCAACAGGAATATTCTCTGTGCACTATGCAGAGAGGCCAAGGATTGGATGACCATGTATCTGAACATCCTTTTGATCTACTGATAGGCGCTGTTAGAAACACGCCTCTGCCTTCAAGCTAAACCCCCAGAGCTCTCAAAAGTAGACTCTTATAAACACCTGGAGGGGACTCAGTTGAAAGTATGCACTATACAAGGGTAATATGCTACACAAATAAAAACAAAAACATAGCATACTGGAAATAGATAACGCTAATAGGTAATGCAAAATTAAAGTGTGAAATATAAACATGAACTAATTCTCTAACATGGATTACCTTAGCGTTGTTGTCATTCACTGTTCGGAAATTGACCATTGTTTTGTCCACTAATGTTAAGTACATGAATATAGGGCCCGATAGAGACTCATTTCAATGTCCGTTTTTAGGTCTCGCCTACGCAGCGCGCATGCGCTGCATAGGAGGGGACCTTTTGGAATCGATCAGCATTTTGGCAAAAAGCGTGCACGTTTTGCATTGCTTTCTATTGCAACGCGTGCACGTTTGGCGTTTCCCTTGCGGGAGCGAGCTTTGGCACCATCTGTTTGTAATTATCTTGAAAACAGATGGTGCCCCTGCTCGCTCCCGCAAGGGAAACGCTGTTCATTGACCTCCCTGTGACTCTTCAGCCCCCAGCTCTGTCCGCTCAGCGGGTCACCCAATACCACTCCAACCCCTCTTCCCCGATCTCCCACCATCACTCCTACCCCGCTCCGTCTTTTCTTGCCGCCAGCATTTCAGTGTTAAATTGTCTTTCTTGCACACCAGCATTTCAGTGTTAAATTGTACACGTAATGAATTTACGCATGCGTCCCGTCAGCTCGCACTTACGTTATCCTATAGTTGCAATTTATTAACAAAGTGTTGATTTACTTTTAAATGGCCATAAGGTCTCCAAGTAGCTTTTAGCATGGCGGCTGTTACGTCATCCGATTGTGTCTCTCGGCAGAAGCTCTAAACTGAGCAGGCGCTGCTCATCTCCCTCAACTTTGGTGCCCGCCCTTTGTTTTCTCAGCACATCCCCGAGTATGGTGCAAATGAGGCTTGTTTAAGGGACTCCCTTTGATGAGCAAGATCTGTGAAAGGCAGCGAGTCTTCTAAGACCCTCAATGCTGCCCGGTGCAGGGTTCCACCTCTAATTCACTTTGGGTTCGCTATCAAAATAATGAGGCAAGCGCTGGAAACTGGAAGACAAGAAAAAGGTTTATTTCTCATGAGGAGATCACGTCAACTGCAGACACCGGGATGTCTGAGGAGGTGTTCTGCTGATAACTCCTTTGGCTCTTCCTTTTATACAGGTTTGACACAATGCATTGGTTTCATCAACACGGTTACACAAGCTTGGGGTCCCCGCCCGGGCAGGTTGTCACAAAGCCCAACAGTAATTCTCTTCCCACCCAGGTCAAACAGACAATCTTATCTTACAGCTGGACCTTGCTTCAGGGTCTAAAACATGTGAGACCGGCCAGATCTAAGAGTCCGTTCTGTTGATAAAAACAGGTCCCATTGTTGGTAACAACAAGTCTTGCTGTTTGCAGTGCAATAAATCATGTTGCAAGAGTCTTTTTGGTGTTTGGAACCTGTTTGTGTAACTAGGTGCAGTGAGGGGTAGAGTGTCCAAAGTTTTGCCTGAAAACAGAGATGAGAGGAAAAACGAGTTTGTGGCAACAAGTGGCGCTGAGGTTTGTTGCGGCAAATAGAGTTTATAGCCCCCAGCACACGTACCAGATCGGTCAGAGGGATGCTAGTAAGGGCAGGGTGAAACAAAGGTAACCAACAGAGTACAAAATGGCTGTGATAGATTAAAATGACTGCAACTTATGTGCACATAGAATTCCACCAGACAAGATGGCGCAGGTAATGTTCACGATTGTCGTTTTGCTTTTAACAGTGGCCCCTTTGAACATAACTAGCCAGCTTGTCAGTCTATTTCGATCTCCATAATGTCCTGTATCTCTTGATCATACATTACTCTCATTTTTGTTAGCTGAGTGTCCATAGTCTTAGGGTGCAAGGTAGTTATGCAAAGAGAACACAAAGGTGGTATACAGTGTATACCCAAACAACAACCACATATTGTCAATACTGGGACCAAGAGAATCATTGATATTTTCCAACCCCACTCCTTCAAGATGCTCCAAAGCCAACTTCCAATTGTCCAAGTCTCTGATCCTTGATGAATTTCTGAAGATAGTCTATGGAGATGTTCGATTGCTTCATAGACAGAAGGTGAATTATCAGGAATGTATACACAGCAGCTGGCACCGATGATGCGGCATGCTCCTCCACGGTCCGCTAGTACCACGTCCAGGACCATGCGATTTTGCAGGGTAACCAGACGGATCGCTTGGAGCTCAGCAGTGTTGTTGGTGAGGATGCCAGCAGTGACGTTCAGGGCGGTCTCTACCGCTTGGGACAGATGTCTGATGGCTCGGCTGTTTGCCATCGGACCCCATAGCGGGACGAGCCCTTTTGCCGCGTCGAGGAACTGTGATGAGGCAGAGTCTGCTTGATCAATGTCTTTAGAACGCTTTTCTCGATGATGCTCTGCAGGGGCTGTGTAGGTTGGTGGCAAAACAAAGGCGATGTAGCACGTGCCCCCACCAGTTTCTTGGGAGCCAGGTGTAGGCTTTGGTTCCACAAACAGGGTACATATTGGGTGATGCAACAAGCGCTGGGGGGTTGGCAGTGTTCAAAGTCCTTACAATGTGCTGTGACCCACATTCTTAGTCCCACGGCCTTCAATGCATACAAGGCCAGAGACGTTCACCACAGATAGGGCCACAGTCAGTGTTGCCTCAGTTCTTTTCTTCAGGTAGGAAAATGTGGCTCTGTTAGGATTATTGAACACTTGCATTTCCACTCGTTCTTTGGAGGGGACATTAATCTGGAATGTCGCATTGAAGGTGTGAGGGCAGAAGGGGGCGGCTGTCCTTCCTGTTTTGTTTCGCCAGAACTCGTTGTAGAACTGGGCGATTGTTCCGTCGGAAGTGGCATTGTCTTTGTAACTTTCTTGTAGGAGCATCATCCAGGCAAGGCAAGATCCGTGAATAGAAAAGGGCGAAGGGATGAAAGGGATGGAATGTTCAGTGGCATGTGGTAACAGCCCACAGACCCAACAGTTGGTAGCATTGGTGGCAAGATTGTGCTGGTGCAACATCTGCACGAAAGAATTATTCCAGAATTCTTTGCGTCGTTCTCGGAGATGTGGCGGTAGTGATACCAGGTAGTGTTCTTTCTTGGTGGTTGGTTGCATGGTGGGTGACAATGTTCTGTATGCAGGTGCATTCTCTTCAATGATCCAGAGTGCGACCATTAGCAGGAGACAGGTGAGAAATGCGGCTACAAGTGCAATTGTCTTTGTGCTGTGCAGGTTAGCAGTCTTGGTGTCTTTGCGGTGGTTTTGCAGGTGTTCAGTTTCTTCCATCATCTTCGAGGAGCTCAACAACTGTTAGGACCACAGACTTTTGTCTGGCGCTTTCCTGGTAGCGTTGTTTGACTGTGCTACTGATCTGAGACCTTGACTTAGTTAGTGGCCTGGTTGTTGGAGCTCCCTCCTTTCGTCGATCTTAGGTTGTACCCTTTCCTGGATGGCACCGTGGGGTCGGGAAATTCTGATAGTTCGAGGGTGTCTTCTTGTGGGTAGCAACTCAGAGCTGGTCGGTCTCTCGCGAGTACTTCCTCTTGCACCTCCACCCCATCACAGGTTGCCAGGGTTGGAGGGACTCGTTTGCAATGATGAGCGTGCAGCCAGTTTCGTTTTCCTTCCACTCGGAGGGCAGTTCGGGTGGTGATCAGGACTTGCCAGGGGCCCGTCCACCTAGGCTCCAGATTCTTCGTTCTTTGGAAGTTGCGAATCAATACATGGTCGCCTGGCTTTATTTCATGTCCCGGGCCCCTGGATACGTCAGGCAAGGCTTGCTGCACCTGTTGGTGGATAATTGTTAGCTCGTTTGTCAATTTATGCAAGTAATCCGACATTAATATGTTCGGGACATCGTTAATGGAGGTGAGTCTTGGTGCCGCCCAAATGCTCATAGGCCTGCCGAAGACCACCTCATTCCGGGTCAGTCGGTGTTTGGTTGGGGTGGAGCGCATCGATAACAATGCCAATGGGAGGGCGTCGGGCCATTTCAACCCGGTCGTGGCAACTATTTTGGCTAGTTTTAGTTTCAACGTTGCATTGTGTCTCTCTACCAGGCCCGCTGATTGGGGGTGGAAGACGGCATGGAACTTTTGTTTTACCCCCAACCCTCTCAGTATGTTCTGTATCACCTCGGCTACGAAGTGGGGGCTGTTGTCGCTCCATAAAATTCTGCAAAGGCCGTATTGGGGGAAGAATTCTTTCAGCAATACTTTTGCAGTGGCTAAGGCGGTATTGTCGCGGGTGGGATATGCCTCCACCCATTTGCTAAAAGCGCACACAACCACCAGGACATATTTTAGACCAAGGCATCTCTCTAGTTGAATGTAATCCATTTGAAGGAATTCAAAGGGGTGGTCAGGGACTCCAAACCCTCCCCGTGGTACTACTGTCCCCTTCCCTGGGTTGTGTTGTAGGCAGACTATACATTGTTGTACTAGGCGTTTTGCAGATTCTGCTATCTTGACGTTATGCCATACTCTGGTGATTAGTTCAATCATGGGGGTGGAGCCTATGTGTGCTGGTAAATGTGCCATGGTCAATATGGGGATGAGGTAGGCATTGGGTAACAGCCATTTATTTCCGTCTTTAGTTCTCCAGCAATCTTCCTCATCTTTTAGTCCCACCTTTTCCCACTCGGTCAATTCGTCTTGTGTGCCTGTAGTCGGTATGTCCCTTACAGTGGTCCTAGCGTCAGTCCATCGTTCAGCTTGTGACCTGGTCACATACATTCGTGTCGTAGTTCTGTCTCCTGCCGTGGCTCGGGCAGTAACGTCTGCTAGTGCATTTCCCTGTCCAATGAGATCAGTCACTTTCCTATGTGCTTGGCATTTTATCACTGCTAACTTCTTGGGGAGGAAGACTGCTTGCGTCAAGGCGGAGACTAAATCTCCATGCAGGATGGGTGTACCGTGTGAAGTCAGGAACCCTCTTTCTTTCCATAAGATCCCAAAATGGTGAACCACCCCGAAGGCATATTGGCTGTCGGTGTATATGTTAACTGTCGTGTCAGTCGCTAAGATACATGCTCGTGTGAGGGCAATGAGTTCTGCAGCCTGGGCTGAACGTTGGGGAATACGGGCTGTTTCCAGAACGGTTCGGGCTGTGGTGACAGCGTATGCAGCTGAGGTGGTGCCGTCGGGGAGTTTGATGCACGAACCATCCACCCATAGTTCTCCATCTGGTTCTAGAAAGGCGGTGTCTCTGAGATCTATTCTACTCTTTGTTTGTTCATCGGTTAGTGTCACACAGTTGTGTAGTGGAGTCACGCTAGGATCATTTTCGGGTAGGGGTAAGAGTGTGGCTGGATTGAGGGTGGTGCATCTCTGTAGGGTAATGTGCGGCGCTAGCAGGGTCAACTCATATCCTGTCAGTCGGGCGCTAGTCAAGTGTTGGGTTTTGGTCTGGTTTAGTAGTGTGTCGACTGCATGGGGTACTAAAACAGTGACTGGATTGGAGAGTATTATTCCTTCGCTCTGGCGTATCGATACTGCTGCAGCTGCCACAGCGCGCAGGCACGCTGGCAGCGCTCTGGCTACTGGATCGAGGTTGGCAGAGAAATATGCACAAGGGCGTTGTTTGTGACCAATTGATTGTGTTAGGACAGACAATGCACATCCTTCCCTCTCGTGCGTGTAGAGGAAGAATGGTTTGGAGTAATCCGGGGTTCCTAGGACAGGCGCTGAACAAAGGGCATTGCGTAGTTCTTTAAAGGCTGACTGGCATTCGGGGGTCCAGGGGAGAGGTGAGGGGATGTCTTTAGCTAGGAGGGAGAGAGGGGGTTTGACAATGAGGCTAAAGTTCAGTAACCACTGTCGGCAAAATGAAGTGAGACCTATCAAAGAGCGGACTTGTTTCTGATCTTTGGGGACAGGGGTGTCTAGAATTGTCTGGATCCTGTCAGGCGTGAGTTTCCTCCCTTCTTTGGATAAAAGGTGACCCAAATAGGTCACTTGTGATTTACAGAACTGCAATTTCTTTCGGGAGACCTTGTGACCATTCTCAGCAAGAAAATGGAGTAGTTTGATGGTGGCTGTGACGGCTATTGGTATGGTGTCCGCTGCTAGAAGGATGTCGTCTACATATTGTATTAGGGCCACTCCATCTGGCAATTGTATGGCATCCAACTGTCTTTTAAGCGCCTTGCTATAGATGCTTGGGCTCTCGGTGTACCCCTGAGGTGCTCTGCAAAATCTGTACGAACGGGAGTTTAGGGTGAATCCAAATAGATAGCGGCTGTCCTTGTGTATAGGTATGGAAAAGAATGCGTTTTTGAGGTCCATTACAGTGAAGGTGGTGGCAGTGGAGGGGATTAAAGTCAAAATTGTCGTGATGTCGGAAACTACTGGGTATTGTGGCACTACGATTTTGTTTATCTCCCGCAGGTCAATGATGAAGCGGTAGGCTTTTCCGTCTCCCTGTCTCTTTACAATCGGTAGTATGGGACTGTTACAAACGTTGCTCACTACTTCCTCTACCACCCCTGCCTCTACCAAAGAGTGTATGATCTCTGTCAGTGCCTTCTCACCCTCTGGCGATATTTTGTACTGCGGTACTTTCGGTAGGGTTGCGTCCTGTCGTATTGTTACGTGTACTGGGTCAATCATCATTCGTCCTACGTCTGAATCAGCCCTAGCCCATAAGTGTGATGGTAAAGTGTCCAGTAGGGATGCGTCGGTCTCGGAGATGGGAAACATGTGCTGAGAAGGGTTCTCTCTATGGCGCTGGGGGGTGTCATACAGGACGACACGCACTCCGTCTGGTGAGCATCTGATAGTCGCATGGAAGTGTTTCAAAAGGTCGAGACCCATAATGGCGTCTGGGGTGTTGGAAGAGAGGAGGAATGTCGTTTCGACGCTATTGTTGTCGAGGTTAAAAGGGATCGGTCGGGACAAAGGGTTGGTGGAGGGCGTACCGTCAAATCCTATTGAGGTCACATGTGAGCCTGACAAGGGTGCCCTTGGAATCAGTCGTTTGGATAGTGCACTACGTGTTGCTCCCGTGTCTACCAGAAATGGCGACTTTGTGCCCAGGACCTCAGCGGTAACATAAGGGCTTTGCTGATCAACATAGAGCTCGACTGGATCCCTCCCTTGCCCCTGGCTGTCCTATGCAAAGTCGTACGTATTGTCATAATCTGTCTGTTGGTACTGATTCTGTTTGGGATGGTCGAATGTGTTCACTCTTCCTGGCCTTTCCTCGCTTGCTTCACTCGCGTACCCTCTCCCACGTCCTCTTCCTCTCTGTCCACTTGGTATTTCCTTGCCCCTCTGCCCCTACCAGCTCCTAACAAAGCCGGGCATTGGGTTTTCCAGTGTCCATATTCTTTGCAAAATGCACATTGATCCTGTCCTAGGTCTTGGCGTCCTACATATGATGTCGATGAATTGTTTCTAGGTGGCTGTACTCTAGGGGTATTCTGCTGGTATCCTCCCCTATATTGCCCCCTTCCTGTATTCGCCCCCTGGAGTTGTGCTACCATTACCCTTTCCTTCAAGTCCTTCTTTTTCCTTTCTGTAGCCCTGTCATTTTCGTTTCTCTGATGCTCATAGTACTGGGCCATTTGGAGAATGGCCGCCGGTTTAGATGCTGCCCAACTACTTTCGCTGGCTTGTAATTTCTGGGATACATCTGGCAGTAGTCCTTTGACATAGTTCTGCACAAATAAGTGGTGTCCGGTTGCGGTGGACATGTCTTGTCCACTGTAATCGGAGAACACCGTTTCAAATCTGGAGAAATACTCTGAGACATCCTCTTGTGGTTTCTGGCGGCACGCGGTTACTATGGACCAGTCTATCTTTTTCTCTGGGATCAGCGTTTTCACCTTCTGCACTATTTTGTCAGGGAGGTCCAATATTGCTTTAACCGGTTTTTGACCAGGGTTCCGCTGTTTATCTAGTGTGTTGAGTTGTTCCCAGGTATGACCAAGCAGTTCGGTATGGTCTATTTTCCTAATCTGTTTCCACACATCTGCTGGCAAACATAACCCGAAAAACAAGTCTATGTCGGCAAGTGTCATTATTGTTGATCCCAGAGCGGTACCTAGCTCGGTGTAAAAGGCGGTGGGGTTCTTTCGTAAATCCGGTAAAGATTTACGGAACGTCAAAATGTCCTGTCTGTCCCATGGTTGATACACCCAATTGTAGACCACCCTTCCTCTAGCGTCTTGATGGTTCATATCGTCATGAGTCCCTTGTCCTCTAGGAGGTACCCAATAAGGGGCAGCTTCTTTTATCGGCATCATGCTATCTGGTTTTTCCACCGGGGGTCCTGCTAGCTTAGATGTCCTGTCCTTATCTTTCCGTCCTTGTTCCACGAGGTGACGGAATACCTCCAGTGTGGATGAAAAGAGTTCTGTAACATCGTTGTCGCCTTCATCTCCGGTGTCTACCTTCCTATAGAGAGCCACTAGCCGCTCGGGCCCTACATCTTGGTACTTTTCTTCATATGCAGTAAGAGTGTGGTAACAGAGACGTACAATAAAGTATTGTTTGCGGTTTTCAACATAGGAGTTGCATATGTCCGTTACATACTCTTCTGTCTCCTTCCTATCTATGAGGGATTTAACTATTTTATCAATGCCTGCTCGCTCATTTTTACTTAATCGCGGGACCCTGGGCGCTCCTTTTTCTTTTGATCCTACCTCTACTACTGTATCCTTTGATGAGGCATTTGGTGTGGGTGACTCGGTGGGAGCAGAGGCGGTGGAGACTGAGGCGATCGTGCCATCTCCGGCTATACTTTGGTGGTCCTGGCGTTGTACTACGGGATGAGTAGGGGCGTAAGGGGGTGGCATGTATATGATTGTGGGACCTAACAATAAATCATCATCTACCCTTTGTTTTGCTGGTAACTTGGGGGTAAAGAGTCGAGGGCGTTCTAACCGGGCATTGACCTGATATTTTTGATTCCTGTTCCTTTTTATCGATTTCCTTTTCTTTTAGTTTTTCTTCTAATCTTTTACAGGCTTGGTAAGCTGATTTTCGCGTTTCTTTATCTTGTCTAGCTTCGTCCCTTTTCTTTCTTTGAGCTGCCTCTTTTCGCCATAAACCAAAACTGTCAAACATGGCTGGTCTAGTTTTCTTTTGTGGAGAGCTAATTCTAACGTTTCTATTTTAGCGGGATCGAAAGATCCCGTCAGTGGCCACTGATTTACCCGGTCCTTCCTAGTGTATTTATGCCATAGTTTGCTATAAGCTACGGTGGCTAATCCATACTTTACGTACATGTCCTTGCTAGGGGTGCCTTCCGGCGGTGCCAGCTGACTGACCTCTAACGAACGGTCTGGTCCAAAACAATTACAATCAAACAATCTAGAGAAAACAGGCATGACGTATTTATCGGTCAAAAATGAATATATCAATCAATCAATTTAGACAAAAAGTCTGCACTACCTGTCCGCTGCCTGCAAAGAGAGAGAATATTCCTATTCTTCGTTGTTTGCAAGCAGGGAAATGTCGCAAATAACTCCATATCAAAAAAGGAATACTAGTATTTCAATCAAACTATTCAATCAATCAATTTAAGTCGTTTTTCACGACCTTACCCGGACCGTATGGACGGTTCTTCGCCTTCCCCTTCCAGCGCCTGGTTGTCCTCTCACTCCAACAATCAATGCGGCGTTCCTCTAAGGTCCCAGTCAGGACCGCAGGTCACTCGAGAGAGGTCCGTTCGGAACCGGTGAAGTTCAGTCGATCGGCAGCCAGACAAGGGTCTTCTCAGGCAGGTATACCCCAATCGTTTAGTCGTTCACTCCGTCGTTAGGACCTCTCTACCGGACCCACGCGTCGCTGATGGGCCCCATGTTGGGCGCCAATTTGTGAAAGGCAGCGAGTTTTCTAAGACCCTCAATGCTGCCCGGTGCAGGGTTCCACCTCTAATTCACTTTGGGTTTGCTATCAAAATAATGAGGCAAGCGCTGGAAACTGGAAGACAAGAAAAAGGTTTATTTCTCATGAGGAGATCACATCAACTGCAGACACCGGGATGTCTGAGGGAGGTGTTCTGCTGATAACTCCTTTGGCTCTTCCTTTTATACAGGTTTGACACAATGCATTGGTTTCATCAACATGGTTACACAAGCTTGGGGTCCCGCCCCGGGCAGGTTGTCACACAAGCCCAACAGTAATTCTCTTCCCACCCAGGTCAAACAGACAATCTTATCTTGCAGCTGGACCTTGCTTCAGGGTCTAAAACATGTGAGACCGGCCAGATCTAAGAGTCCGTTCTGTTGATAAAAACAGGTCCCATTGTTGGTAACAACAAGTCTTGCTGTTTGCAGTGCAATAAATCATGTTGCAAGAGTCTTTTTGGTGTTTGGAACCTGTTTGTGTAACTAGGTGCAGTGAGGGGTAGAGTGTCCAAAGGTTTGCCTGAAAACAGAGATGAGAGGAAAAACGAGTTTGTGGCAGCAAGTGGCGCTGAGGTTTGTTGCGGCAAATAGAGTTTATAGCCCCCAGCACACGTACCAGGTCGGTCAGAGGGATGCTAGTAAGGGCAGGGTGAAACAAAGGTGACCAACAGAGTACAAAATGGCTGTGATAGATTAAAATGACCAACTTATGTGCACATAGAATTCCACCAGACAAGATGGCGCAGGTAATGTTCACGATTGTCGTTTTGCTTTTAACAGTTCAAACAGAATAGGGATCCTAGGTCTTAATCGGACCTCAGCACGGATGGCGTTTTTTTCTACAAACGCTCAGTTTGCTTGGCTTTTAGCAGGTCATCACGTACATTGTGCTCAGCAAAGTCGTCCCGTTGGATGTCGGGTAATCCGCACTGAAGCGCCTGCCTCTTCACAAATCCATTCACACTACAATGGCCTCTGTTTGGTTTTCTTTGCCGTGCCATTTCAGAAGCAAACACAGGCGGGGGCGTTCTGACGTAATTTTAAAGGTGGGTGAAAATGGGGTAAGATGATTACAGCGCGAAAATGGACTATCTGTGAAATTCACTAACGCCCTGCACATCTGGCGCAGCCTGTGGGAAACCAACTCTTAGCTCCCCCTAGTGGAACTTCAATTATGTGCTAACCTGCACGGGGTTTTGTTTGTACCTCCCCCCAGCCCTCCCTCCCGTTGTCTGTGCCTTTCACTCCCCCAGCCCTCCCTCCCATTGTCTGTGCCTTTCACTCCCCCACCCACCCACCCCCCTCCCGTTGTCCGTGCCTTTCAATCCCACCCGCCCCCCCTGTTGGCCGTGATGCCTCCCCCCTCCCGTTGTCCGTAATGCCTCCCCCCTAAACACTTATAAGGTCCCAAAGGCGAGACCTATTGGCTATGCCAATGCTTGTTAATTACTACTGTGTCTGAGACCTGGATGGGCGTGGCCCATTTAAAGCCCTGGGTAGCATGATGCTTCAAAGGAGGTCCTTGTGGTGCCAGTGCCTTTTGTCCCTAATAGAAGGAAAGGGGGAGGTGGTGGTTGCTGCTGCTAGACTAGCATTGGAGGGTGAGATTTTTTTCTTTTTTTTTATATATAGGGATCAAGATATCCTGGTGAAGTAGGGGATATAGGATAGATCTTTATAGAAGATGGCCTGTTAGTGATATCCTGGAAGAGAGCAGTGTGGGTTTGGTCATGAGTGTAGAGAAGCATACAGGACGGTAATTCTACTAGCAAGGGGCAAAAGATACATTGGGAAATAAGTGGGGGAATTCTTATACAGATTCCCACTGCCCCTGACTGATGAGAGTAGACTGATACAACTGTGAGGTTGAAAGTTGGATGGATATTGAAGATGCAATAGAAAGTTGGTCCAGAAGACGTCCTGATTTGAGGTATCCTTAAAGGGGCCATCAAGTGAAAAGACACAACCTGCCCTATTACCCAACCTGACATCATCAACAATGGCCAACAATAAGTGGTCCGAATGTCCCATTGTTTGATGTCCAGTAGGGTTGCAAAACCTATTGTGACATTATTTGTTAGATGGCTTCTTTAATAGAAAGTGACCGAGGGAGGTCCCTATAAAGAGGGGGCATGGTTCCACCATGAGAAAGTTGCCTAATCATTTTTGTTAGTATTCCCGATGGAAAGAGTTTCTGACTCAAAAAAAAAGATGGACTTTTTAGGTCTGATTGATGGAGGAGTGTGGGGAGCGCTTGATGAAGCAGCTGGGGTGAGGGGCCTTAATAGTTTGAGGAAATCCACCTGGTTGAGTACTAGTGAAGAAAGTGGTTAAAGGTTCATACTGTAGAAGAGTGAAGGGGTGGGTTGGTACCTTGATTGGTTTGTTTACTCACTGGAACCTAGTACAGGAAGCAGTGGGTCTCGATAGAGAAAGTGGCTCGGGTTTCTTGATAGATTGATCATGGAATCCGGTTAACTATCCAAGGCTGCTAGGCAGAGACGTTATTCTAGGAGAATCCTGGAATTGGGAGTAGAGTGATTGGTTAGTCCTGATACACCTTAGAGTAGAGTGAGCTTTTCAGAGAGAGGACAGTTACTTGGGTACCACATAAACTCTTCTGTTAATCGATCTGATGATATATGGATTTTTTTCTCTCTAGATGAGGTGCACTGAGTCATTTAAGTGGCCTGGCAACACTTGGCACGTCTGGTGTACGGGGTCAGACCAGGGATTATTGAACAGTAACTGCATTCGCACATTTGGGGTGGATTCTGAAGGGGGGAGCTTGAGTATGAGAAGAATGAACTCCATTATCAGTGCTCAATAGTTGCTGTTTTTGCAGAACATGCCATTGAAGCGGTGGCCATGTGCATAAGTGAAAGGCTGGCTACTTCTTTCTTTACTCTCACAGAAAAGAAGTAAGGATTCATGAGATCGCAATTTTTACTGCTATCAATATACAATAAAGTGTAACAAAAGCACAATTACTTTGTAAAAACTGCCCTCACCCACAACGCATTGTGGCATGCTTCATCATAGGGCTGCTGCGACGCCTCCGCGCAGACCAATGCTTGAGGCGGAGCAATAGGGTGGGGGAGACAATACAAACAAGTAAAAAAGGAAGAGAAAAAAGGATCCAACTGAAAAGTGCAGATTGTGAATCTTAAAACTAACTAAGGGATATCCTAATAACAATTTTATTCCTGGATTCCCTTGTCAGGGATAAAAAGGTAATTCATACCCTAGGATGGTGGTGAAGTGAGTGTTTTATGCACCGTACACCCCTCCGTTCTGCATGAAGGTCGACATGTTTCTGCCGGAATCCGTATCTCTACCGGCTTTCATCAGGACTGTCGGATCCCTATGCTAAATTCCTTTCCTGTCCCTAGTATATCAATGTACTAAAGGTTACTCCACCTGTATTATGTGGTGTGGTCCAGTACACATACTCTTATTTGAGATCTGTAAATGGAAAAAATAAAAACACAAGTGAAGCGAGTTCATGCGAAATGAACAAGCGAACACCGATAATAATCCAAGTGCATATAGTGCTATATATGCTACCTTTGTTACCAAACCATGTTGGTGCGACGCGGGCGTTCTTCTCGTTATGCGCCACTGCTAGTGAGAGAACATTGCCCTTATGTTGATTGTGCACACTAAAATGCAAGTTTTAACATTGCAAGCATTATGTCTCTATATCCTAACATAAATGAACACACCTACTGAAAAGAACTATCATGCCCCCAGCTGTAATCTTATTGAGAATTCTATGAATACATGTGCTTAAGGTTGCATACATCGCCAAACACTTGGTGCATCTTACCGAGTTTACTGTATCATTCTATGAAACTGGCACAAGAGAAGAGGGCGACCCCCTGTAGTCACACACTGGTTAAGGAAAATGTTTAGCATGTGAGTTCCATTAGTATCTGGCCAGGGCTGCGTTCTTCGAGATTAACTCTTTTTGCTACTGGGCTTATCATCTAGCCATCCTGGTACCCCGACTAAGGTTTTTTAAAATGCCCAACTCGAGCTCCCTCTCCCCCTACTCTTTACGTCGTCACAGGTGGTGCGCCGCCTCAAATTCGGTCCCGCCTGATGCCGTGCAGGTGACTGGCTACAGTGGGTGCCGGGCCTTCTATGCAGATCCGCTTCGCACCACGTGTGCCGCATCACAGGGGGCGTCAACATGTGACGTGGCGCGTGACGTCATCGCGCTCGAGCTAAAAAGAGCTAGAGCGATGACTCGCGCTTAGGATTACTCATCGTGGCACAGTGAACATTATATGCGCTGTTTATTGCAATGCGCTCACCCACTTCTTAATTTATGACACTGAGATTACAAGGAAACAACCACGTAAGAAATGGTTCTAAAATTATTTCAAAACGGTGTAGGGATATTAGGCCACACCGTCCCCATTAAAATATATACGAGAGAGTTTTTTGTCAAAGCTTTGATAGGTTAAAAATCTCTATCATAAAAGGGGGCGGGGGACTTCTTTAGTATGCATTTTTTCACATAAGGAATGTGTTAGTACCCACATACCATTTTATATATACTGGTCATGATGTATGCCAGATACCTCTTACTGAGTGTGCTTCTTGTGTTTTTTTTTTTACATGGGGATCACCATTTCTAAACAGCACCTGTGGGCTTATTAATGTGTATCATCCTGGCCTGCCCAGACTTGCCCATGGGATGTCATAATTCAGGCCTATTTCATGGCTATGTAGTCTGTAGACCCATTTCTGTTCGCGTACAAACAGGGTATGCCTGGGATCCCTCGTATTCGCTGAGATGTAGGGTTTATCCAATACTGTCCAATACAGGTCCTCCACTGCATGTCCCATCTCTGCATAATGTGTCGTGAGGTGCATGGTGGTCCTAACACAGCGGATATTACTCCTATGCTCCATTATTCTCACATTCACTTTCCTTGAAGTCATACCTACATAGATCAGGCCACAAGGGCATTTGATCATGTATATCACGTTTGCAGAGTTGCAATTAGTGTGCGTACGTTGATCCCATGGGTAATTGAGGCCCACGTCCACACTCTTGGTGTTGGCTGTAAGTCTGCAAACGTCACAGCCACATCTGGTGTGGCCTGTGACCGGAGGGAGCTCCCACGCTCCTCGTTGTACCGCTTGAGGTGTAATGCGGGGTCTTGTGTGGACCAAATGATCCCTGATGTTAGAGCTTCTTTTAAAGGAGAATAAAGGTTTGTTCAGGTGAAGGCCACTAGAGTTCAGTATGCACCAGTGTTTCAAGGTGATGCGTTTGATCTGGGTGGAGGCTGTATTAAATGTGGTTACGCAAATTGCGTTTTTGTTCTCGGTCTTTCTACCTTCTCCAATAGGGCTTCCCAGTGACAATTCTGCGCTATTTTCTGGGCTCGTCGTACCACTCTATTGGGATACTTCCTATTTATCAGTTTCTCCGACAAGGAAGTTGCTTCCTCTCAGAAGGTCTCTAGCTCCGAACCGTTTCTGCGCCTTCGCGCCGAGCCTAGCGGGCTTGTATGTCTCTGCTTTTGAACAGAAATACATCTTTGACACAGAGAACCCATGAACACAAAACATCTGGGTTTGGCAACGCTTTATTGATATCCTCATCTGGAGAGGCAACAAACAATCTATTGAAGATTTCATGCAATGGCTCAACACTCAGAATGCCTTATTACATTTTACTACCACCATCACCAAGGAAAGCCTCCCCTTTCTGGACCTGGAAATCATCCCGTATGGAGGAAAACTGATGACTAACAGACTGTTGCTCTATGATAGCTTCCACACCAAGTCACTAAGGGAGAACCTACCGGTGGGACAGTTTCTGCGCTTGCGCAGAAACTGTTCGGAGCTAGAGACCTTCAGAGAGGAAGCAACTTCCTTGTCAGAGAAACTGATAAATAGGAAGTATCCCACTAGAGTGGTACGACGAGCCCAGAAAAGAGCGCAAAATTGTCACAGAGAAGCCCTATTGGAGAAGGTAGAAAGACCCAAGAACAAAAACGCAATTTGCGTGACCACATTTAATACAGCCTCCACCCAGATCAAACGCATCAGCTTGAAACACTGGCGCATACTGAACTCTAGTGGCCTTCACCGGAACAAACCTTTATTCTCCTTTAAAAGAAGGTCTAACATCAGGGATCATTTGGTCTACACAAGACCCCGCATTACACCTCAAGCGGTACATGGAGAAGCTTGGGAGCTCCCTCCAGTCACAGGCCACACCAGATGTGGCTCATGTGACGTTTGCAGACTTACGGCCAACACCAAGAGTGTAGACGTGGGCCTCAATTACCCATGGGAGCAACGTACGCACAATAATTGTAACTCTGCAAACGTGATATACATGATCAAATGCCCTTGTGGCCTGATCTATGTAGGTATGACTTCAAGGAAAGTGAAGGTGAGAATGGAGCATAGGAGTAATATCCGCTGTGTTAGGATCACCACGCGCCTCACGACACATTATGCAGAGATGAGACATACAGTGAAGGACCTGTATTGGACAGTATTGGATAAACCCTACATCTCTGCAAATACGAGGGATCCCAGCCATACCCTGTTCGTACGCGAACAGAAATGGGTCTACAGACTACATAGCCATGAAATAGGCCTGAATGATGACATCCCATGGACAAGTCTGGGCAGGCCAGGATGATGCACATTAATAAGCCCACAGGTGCTGTTTAGAAATGGTGATCCCTATGTAAAAACCATAGAAGCACACTCAGTAAGAGAGGTATCTGGCATACGTCATGACCAGTATATATAAAATGGTATGCGGGTACTAACACATTCCTTATGTGAAAAAATGCCTACTAATGAAGTCCCCCGCCCCCTTCTATGATAGGTTAAAAATCTCGATCAATAAAGCTTGGACAAAAAACATAATGGGGACGGTGTGGCCTAATATCCCTACATGGTTTTGAAATGATTTTAGAACCATTCCGAACGTTGTTTCCTTGCAATCCCAGTATCATGAATTAAGGAGTGGGTGAGCGCATTGCAATAAACGGCGCATATAATGTTCACTGTGCCACGAAGAATAATCCTAAGCGAGAGTCCTCGCTCTAGCTCTATCAATAAAGCTTGGACAAAAAACAACCTGTATATATTTTAATGGGGACGGTTTGGCCCAATATACCTACACCGTTTTGAAATAATTTTAGAACCATTTCTTACGTGGTTGTTTCCTTGTAATCTCAGTGTCATAAATTAAGAAGTGGGTGAGCGCATTGCAATAAACAGCGCATATAATGTTCACTGTGCCACAATGAGTAATCCTAAGCGCAAATCATCGCTCTAGCTCTTTTTAGCTTGAGCGCGATGACGTCATGCGCCACAGCACATGTTGACACCCCCTGTGACGCGGCACACTTGACGCGGATCGGCATTGAAGGGCCAGCACCCCCCTGTAGTCGGTCACCTGCACGGCACCAGGAGGGACCGAATTTGAGGCAGCGCACCACCCTTGACGATGTAAGGAGTAGGGGGAGAGGGAGCACGAGTTGGGCATTTTGAAAAGCCTTGGTAGGGGTACCAGGATGGCTAGATGATGAGCCCAGTAGCAAAGAGTTAATCTCTAAGAACGCGGCCCTGGCCAGATACTAATGAAACTCACATGCTAAGCATATTTTTCTTAACCAGTGTGTGACTACAGGGGGTCGCCCTCTTCTCTTGTGCCAGTTTCAGAGAATGATACAGTAAACTCTGTAAGATGCACCGAGTGTTTGGCGATGTATGCAACCTTAAGCACGTGTATTCATAGAATTCTCGATAAGATTACAGTTGGGGACATGATTTCCAACATAGTTCTTTTCAGTAGGTGTGTTCATTTATGTTAGGATATAGACACACAATGCTTGCAATGTTAAAACTTGCATTTTAGTGTGCACAATCAATATAAGGGCAATATTCCCTCACTAGCGGTGGCTCATAACGATAAGAACGCCCGCGTCTCACCAAAATGGTTTGGTAACAATAAAGGTAGCAAATATAGCACTATAGTCACTTGGATTATTATCTGTGTTCGCTTGTTCATTTTGCACGAACTCGCTTCACTTGTGTTTTTATTTTTTCCATGTACAGATCTCAAATAAGAGTGTGTACTGGACCACACCACATAATACAGGTGGAGTAACCTTTAGTACATTGATATACTAGGGACAGGAAAGGAATTTAGCATAGGGATCTGACAGTCCTGATGAAAGCCGGTAGAGATACGGATTCCAGCAGAAACATGTCGACCTTCATGCAGAACGGAGGGGGGTGTAGGGTGCATAAAACACTCACTTCACCACCATCCTAGGGTATGAATTACCTTTTTATCCCTGACAAGGGACTCCAGGAATAAACTTGTTATTAGGATATCCTTTAGTTAGTTTTAAGATTCACAATCTGCACTTTTCAGTTGGATCCTTTTTTCTCTTCCTTTTTTACTTGTTTGTATAGTCTCCCCCACCCTATTGCTCCGCCTCAAGCGTTAGTCTGCGCTGAGGCGTCGCAGCAGCCCTTTGCTGAAGCATGCCACAATGCGTTGTGGGTGAGGGCAGTTTTTACAAAGTAATTGTGCTTTTGCTACACTTTATTGTATATTGATACCAGTAAAAATTGCGATCTCATGAATCCTTACTTCTTTTCTGTGTGAGTATACTTAGTGTGAGGAGGCTGAAGTAAGGCGTTATCCTTCTCCCCCTTTTCTTTGTGTAGAGTCTACTTCTTTCTTTAAGCAGCACCCTAGAAGCACTGACCTGTTACCATGCTTTTGTTTCTTCCAGGTCTGGCTACATTCCCTTAAGATTTCTTCAGATCACACTCCCAGCAGCATGGCGGATGGATTGGACCTCATTGATATTTATGCGGAAGAAGAGTTTATTCAGGTATGTTTGAAACACTGAAATGGCGATATACAGGTTTTGAGTCGTCGAACTTTGGAGTTGCATCAGAGTGTGTAGGTTACTGTGTTCAGGTTCAAGATAGAAATGTCCAAAATCTTAATTATGCCATATATTTCCACAGGTAGGTAGGGTAGTTTTGATTCTGTTCAGTGTTTTCAATCCATCATCTCTTGTGTGTAGCAGTCCACGTCCTAAGTTCTGTTTAAAGAGAAATGACTTCATAGTAAGTATATTGGTGGGAAAAGATGCCCATCGTGTGGACCAATTGGATACAATAGAGATCAGCAGAATACCCGTCACTATATGCCATATGATGATAACAATTAAATCTCCTAACATCACATGACATTAAGGATTACCTCTGGGGAGATCCTTTGCTCTAATTTGCCAAACCTGCTGTAAGAATCTAGCCACTACAAAGACTATTATTTCCCATGTGTCACTTTTCAATAGTCTCAAGGCCTCCCGATGATGCCTCACACCCAACAGCTTACATACTGCTATAATCCAGTTCTTACGTGGGGTTGCATATCTAGGGCAGAAAAAGTGGCCTTCTGTTTCTTTTAAATCCAGACCGAATGTACAGTGTGTCAAGGTGCCTTCTGGCTTATCCCATTTAGAGGTATGTACATTTAAGCTGAACATACAATCGTCTAGCTTAAGAGCGAGCAATTCTGATCATATACGGTTCAAAATTAGGCAGGCATGTATGATTCAGGAACTGCCCTGTTAAATTGCTAGCATCACAGTTATGCCAAATCTCTTGGATGACCTTCTCCCAATATGCCTTTTTTTAGTACCAGTATTGCACCTTTTGTAATTTCTGCTGGGGTGTTCCATAAAGCTTCCATCTTAACCACTTCTCATTGATTTTTGACATTTTAACCATGGGGTGCGAACTTTCCCGTCACATGCGATCAGTTCAGTTAACCATTCCCTATACGGGGATAACTCCAGTGTTGACCAAAAACGTACCCAATAAGTCGATGGTTTTAAGGACGCAACTGTGTGGATACAGTGTAGTGCTAAATCCAGCCTCAAAGGAGAGTGCTTACAGGTCAATTAAAAAGTCCCCTTATGAATTTATTCTGTACTAGTGTAAGGACGGATGAATCTATACACCCCCATAATTCTGCCCCATATATGGCTGCACCCACCACCATGGCTCTATATATTTTTAACACTGGTGACACAGCTCCTCCCGAAGTAGCCTTAAATGTCCTTATAATTAGTAACATTCTCTGGTTCAAGATAGTTTTACACTTTTCCAACTGCACACCCCAGGACAGGGTTTCAGACAGCCTTATCCCAAGATAGTCAAAGTGTATAAATCGTTCAATCGGGGCACCTTCAATGGTCATTCTGCCTCTAAATGATTTATGTGAATTAATTACCATACACTTTGATTTTGCCGAGTTTAACTCTAAGCTCCTGTTTTTTACAGAAGGTCACAAAAGCATCCAATTCCGCCTGGAGACCCACAGGGGTTCTCGAAATAAGAAGGGCGTCATCAGCGAACATTAAAATTGGCACTGTTGTTCCTGCAGACTTGGATGCATCGTGCTTGCAATCTGATAGCCATCTTACTGCCCCATTAATATAAAGACTAAAGAGAGTAGGTGCAAGTACACAGCCCTGCTTCACACCTCGATTAATGGGGATGCAATTAGTCAAATCGCCTCCCACATTCCATCCCACCTGAGCATATGTGTGGTGTAAAGGGCTCTTAAAATCCAGAGAAGATCTTCAGGGACACCAAAGGCATCCCGCATCCTCCAAAGATTGTCCCTCAGGACCAGGTCAAATGCTGACCTCCGATCTAGGAAGGTAACATACAAGTGATAGCTCTTCAAGGTCACATACTTTCCAGCATATGACCTTGAAGTGGAAGACTTGGTCGATGGTACTAACTCTTTTTCTAAAGCCTGCCTGTGTGTCTTCAAGAATTTGATTATCAGATATCCAAGTTTGAAGCCTTGCCAGGGCCTGCCTGAAAAACATTTTTGGGCTGTAATCTAATTGACTTATAGGTCTATAGTTAGAGGGCAGATCTCTTCTGCCTTTTTTATATATTGGGATGATAACCGCATTAGCACGGTAATAGTGAGAATACAGGAAGTCATTGAGTTAGTAAGCAGAATCAGCTGGCTATAAATGAAGGTGCCACATGAGTACTGGTGCAACGTCTGTGCTGTGGATAGTTTAATGTTGCCTTTGTCCGTTTTATGAATGGGCGGTCCAACGATTACAACTGCTTATATTCTCCCCCCCTCCCCCCCCCATTTCGAGGATCCTAGCATCACTCCTTTCTATCCATCTGAGCGTCCTGTAAGGGTTTTCGGGGTCTATTTTCTGAGTATTTGAGTCTTGCTTACTCAATTCATCACTTTTTACGGTACTGGGGTCCAAGTGCTCAAAGGCTTTTTGACGTCGAGCCTGCGTGAGCATGCGCTAACGCATGGGCTCTCACTGAAAGACGTTTGTGTTTTATAATGGGCTTGGAAGCCGCCCATTGTTTACCATTTGTTTGCCTTGATCTCACTTCTTTGCTGCCTTCTAATTGCGCAGTGCTTGCCATGCGTCACTTCGTTTTCTTTCCGTGGTGCATGGACTAAGCAAAGAATAATTACGTTTTAATCAGTGTCCAGCCACTGGCCATCCGCTGCTCACCCTGGAATTCAGGAGCTTCTTAGAAAAAGTGCCATGACCTGGTCAATGCAGGCCGCATCATAGTGCACTTTTTTTTTTTTTTTTTACACCTTCCCCGCCCCATCCTGTTCCTACTGGCTTTGCCAGTGCTTGTTTATACTTCACCGCATTTTTTGTTTCTCCAGAACCTACCCTTTCCAAAAACATCTAATGATAAAGGTTAGACTGCTGCATTTCTATATTTTTGGGTGAAGTTTAATTAAATAATGTGTAGCTGTTTCATGTGTCAGGGTTGTAATGTGGAACCCATTAAATGAAAATGTTACTATTGTTGCTATGAATGTTATTCTGTCATGTTCAGTTGGAATTTATTGTCTCTTTCTAGGATACAGAGTTTGCTGCAGAGCAGGTGGACCTCTATGATGATGTTTTAGCAGCTACAGTAGCCCCACCTGAGGAGCAGCAGAGGTCCCGAAGGGTTTCTCAATCCCCAGGCCCAGGCTCTACACCATCCTCTGGTACTGCCGCAATGGGTGACAGTTCCGCCCCCAAATCCAATGACCAGTCATGGGGCTCCAACTTCTCCAACTATGCTGCGCGGAAAGGGCGAGCATCTGTCTATGTGGGCAATTTTGCTTGGGTGAGTGAGAGCAGTGACTTCCAAAATGTACTGGTGCCATTTCCGCATCTAAAGCCTCTTCTTCTTTTTTTCTTTTTTTCTTTTATTTTTTTATAACCCTTCAGCTTAAATATTTTGGAGGACATGTCTCACTTTTAGCTGCATGAAAGTGTTTGCAGACAGTTAAAAACAAGCATTGGCATAGCCAATAGGTCTCGCTTTTGGGACCTTATAAGTATTTAGTTATGCAGCACAATATCCTTGGTGCAACAACATCAACAGTTGCATGGCTAAACACTTATAAGGTCCCAAAGGCGAGACCTATTGGCTATGCCAATGCTTGTTCCTTCAAATCTTTGTGCGAGGGTAGAGTGAGGGTAGCAGGCAGAAGCCATGTCAAAGTTGGCATTCGTTATGGGTTGCGGTCCCAACAGGACCTCGAGCTGGGCCAGAGCCAGGCTTCAGGCTAGGGCCTGGCTCGATGCTTTCAGCGGCTCACCCACCTCTACTTCCCATTTTATCTGAATGTTGTCTATATTTGCTTTAAATATGGAGACCTGGAATAAGAGAACCATGTGCATATTTTGAAAGAAGGGCATCACTGCTGGACTTTCACATTAAAGGCATCACCAAAATGCTGCTGTGCCATCTTCTTGCATGGGCATATCAAGGACTGATTGCTCCTGTTTATAAATTAGGTTCCAAAAATTCTTCCCACTAATCCTAATTGTTCATCTACAGTTGTTCTAACTGCTGGAGCCACCCACCATAGACCAATACTGCACCTTCTTTAAGGAGTCCCTAAGGAGTTCCTGGGACCTTTCCTGCAACAGACCTGGCTAAAGGGCATCCTTTAGGCAGAGGAGCGTCGCCACACTGAAAAATAAAATGATAATAAAACCATTTTATTATCATTTAATTTTTCTTACCTTATTGCCAGCGGAGCTGAGGTTAGAGAGGGGCGGGCCATGCTGACGAGCGTCACGTCAGCAGTAGGGAGGAGTGGTAGGCACTTATAAGTGCTCATGTCAGTTTGGCCAACCGTCTTAGGCCGGCCAAACAGACATGCGCACATAGGTTTCTCCAGCCCAGCTGTGTTGTACAGCCGGGTTGGACAAAAGCTGCAGGCTCCCTGCGCCTGAGCAAGCATTAAACCAGCCCTCTCAAGCCAATCCAGGCGCTGCTCTCATGCTAGGTATAGCACAACAGCAGCATCTGGATTTGGTGGGGAGCCTGTGCAGTGAAGCCCATCCACTTCTGGGATGAGAGGAGCAATGAGGAGGCCGGCAGTGAGAGCGGAGCGGCAGGTAAGTCTTTATTTTATTTTTGAAAACCCAACTCCAAGAGCCCCTCCCCAACTTTACTAAAGCAGCAGCTGCTACTGCCTAATTTGGGCACAGTTACTTTTTTTGTCCGTGCAGCGGCTTCTGTAAAATGGCACATTAGCAAAGGTATGCCCGAATTTGCATTGGCACGCCCTCAAGCAAACGAGGGATGGCCCCTTCACACTGAATGGGTGCAAAAACCATGTATTCTCGTTGCACATTTGAGAATGTGCTGCAAAGGTACACACAGAGCCCTCTGCAATATGGAGTTCAAGAAAAGTGGAAAAGGCAGAAACACCCACAATGCAATTTGGTTGTAAGTGAAATCCACGTATAATTTTGCTGCTCTTTAGAGCCCGGTTAGTGCTACATCAAATACCTAAAAAACAAAATTGAAAATCATCCTACAATTCAAAAATTTGAAAAAATAATGTTAAAATGCTTGACCTAGCAGCAAACATGGTGCAAAAATTCTAAGACACTTCCGCTATTTCGCTATGCAGAAATAATGAAAATAGTTCCTAAACTGATGGCGGACTGCCTCTATAGTGACCAGGAACCTTTTAAATTGTACCCAACAGCTATGCCTTTTAGCACGCAGCACGCTGCGTTCCAGGTCCTTGCTTTGAGTAGCAGGAACAGCAAAATAGCAGCTCGGAGAGAAAGGCCTTTGTTTGCAGGGCTTCAATTACTCTCTGAATGCTGACAGCCTCGCGGAGCCCCGCGTGCTTGCTTCAGCTAGGCCCCAGCTCTGTAACACCGTGCTCCATGCCAACAATGCGGAGTGGAGCAGCACAGAAAGTGAATTACGGCTTCTGCCGATCAGATTACATCCGCGCTGACTGACATATCGCAGGAGTCCAGCTCTCGCTTTGCAAAGAGTGGAAGGTCAAAAGCGGTGTGACTACACAATATAAAAATAAATAAAAAAACGCACTTGCTTTACACAGTACAACATGCAAGCACGTGCTGTTTAACGTGGGTAATTTATGTTGGAAGGCAATGCTATGCAGCAAAATTTAAAAACACTGGAAGCACTGAAAACAAGCATTTGAAGGCACGCGAGGGAAGGAGGGGGGGCGACGCGAGTGGTGCGCGCCCCTCGCGCTAAAAGTTAAAATAAATTTTTTACAAAAAATGAAGCTGATAGCCGCGCGGCCGTGAAAGTGACACAGCCGCGCGGCGCGAAAGTGAAAGGAAAATTAAGCTGACGAGGAGGGAGTGGGAGGAGGGGGGAGGGTATTCACGCGCTGTAGTGCACGTCGCGCGCGCTTGTGCGCTTGCGAGCAGCAGGCGTGACCACACACTCGTGCACCATGGCCTTTTGCTTGCGCGTAACCGCCCGAAAAAGGCCACGACGTACGAGCGTGTGGTCAGCTTCTGAAACCCCTTACTTAAAGTCTCGCCAGAGCAGCGCTTGCGCGCTACTCGAGGCTCGACCTAATGAGGTGAGCGCAAACCTCGCTATTAATTGTCCACTCCCAAATGGGATAGAACAGATTGCTGCTTCGTGCCCTGAGAGTAAGTGCTGGATGCTGGCTTACCTAGTCATTCTGTTACTGAGGTTTTTTTCCTGCTGTCACGAGTAGACTGTGCTGTTCTAATTTTTTGGAACTGTTTCTGCAACCGAATTTTCTGTAGAATCTTTGCTGGTGAAATTTGTAGGTTGTCTTTCGGCTAATGAAGTTTCTGGATTTTTTAAAGTGTTAGCAAGTTGTTTTCAGGAACTCTCTTGAATTTTTTGGGGGAAGTTTTATTTGTGGAATCATATATATATATATATATATATATATATATATATATATATATATATATATATATATATATAAGGGTATTTGTGGCAGGATTTTCGAGATTCTAGGGTTCTGCAGCCCACATTCTTGGCCACGGATTTGAAGTAATTTAAGTTCAGAGCATAGTTCCTTGTGGACACTTCCGAGGCTTTCCCAATGTAAAACTCTGAACTTTTTTCCTTCAGCCGGCTAAAGGTGCTGGGAAGATGAGGTATCTGAACAGAAACCCTTCCACTATTTAGTGAGAAAACGAACCAAATTTTCTGTATAAATCAACAGTGTTTTTGCAACAAATGGCTTCTACTGTATTAGATAAAAAAATACTTGAATTAGAGCAGAATACAGACACACATGAGTGAATGTAGCGGACTGACTGCAAAGTGTGTAATCTCTCTGGAAACTCGTGACAGGTGGGCCAATGCGTATTTTGGCTGTTCCAAAGTTGCTAAAACGAGTAACCTTGATTTGGGAGCAACACCAGGTTGAGCACCTTCAGATGAATTTGTAAAAAGTGTGAGCTGTATGCATACATTATTATTCCATATTACAGATGTGCCCTCTGTGCTGGAAAGCTACCTCCTCTCCCTCTGTCATTTCTAATCTTGTTCAGCTCCGTGTTGGTGAGTGGATGAGAGAGACACTGTTATGTGAAAGCAGGACATTAAGTGTGTTCCTTCATTGCGTCTCTTACATTTCTTGATTCTTCCACTCACCGCCATACTTTTTCTACAGTCTTCTGCAGAAGATGTTTAAACTTGTTATTAATTGTGCTTTTGTAGGTCTTGGTACGAGAGCCTGACAATTCTGGTACGAGCTGGCTCTCTGGATTATGACAATTTTAACTCTTGTCAGCTGTGATTGCTTGAGAAGGTTAGGGAGACATGTAAAACAAGATCATTCACCAAGAAGTATGACTGACTGACTACTGCACCTTTATGCCCCTTCCTTGGGTATTGCAAGGACGCATTGTTTCTTAAAACATTCTCTGCTCAATTTGAGCCTATACATATTCTTGGTCAACTAGTGCTTGGATGAGTTTATTTTTCAAGGTATCGTAGTCTGTGTTCACCTTTGGAGATATGAGATGGGTTTTGATTTGTAGGAACTATGCATAGATCATTTGAAAGTAAGCTAACGTTGGATACAACATCTATCCCGATTCCACACCCAAGTCCCAGCTTGGATTCATTTTACCGTTTGTGATTCCTGCAGCATTAGCTCCTTGTTCTGCTGAGTTCTTATTACCTAAATTTGAGCCTGTATTGCTCTATTCCCCCATTTTGTTTCTGTTCTTATTCTTCTCCTTTTCTTGCTGTAGGATGACAATCTTAAGCTGTTATTTTTTTTTACCTCTTACTTGCTGCTATTTGCCTGCCCTGGCGTGATCATGGTTAGAGGTTTGTGCCAATTAGACTAACTTAAAATTTGTTTTTTTACATTGTAACTGTCCTGTGACTGGACGGTGTGATGGCTGTAGTTTTACATGGTCTTCAGCACCCTACAGTGCAAAACTTACTTGGTGGTAAACTGGAAGACCTCTGTGGCTACCTTCTTATTAAAACTAGTTGTTCCAATCACAAGGGTGCAATCTCCTGCTGCTTCAGCTGGTTGACTATGGGTTACTTTAAACATAATGAGCAAGAGAGACCCTTTCTCCTACCTCTGAGATCCATGCCTCCAGTTTCTAGTTCATTCCTTTCCAGGTTGTCTGCTCCCCTTCTATTTAGCGTTTAAGTGCTCTTGCGTCTAGTCCGCTGTTGGGAGCTTTAGGCCTTCTAGAACTGGCATTTCTTCAGACTACTGAGTACATCTCTTATGTTGTGACCCAGAGATTGTTCTGATCCTGGTTTGTGTTTGGCATTTGAGTAACAAACAAATCTCATGTTTCTGTTCTGGGCAAGCCACTGTATGGCCCTGTGATGTAAATTGTAAATCTGTGTAATGTAATATGAAAAAATCTACTGTGGTTTCTAAGTCGCATTATGTCGCTGGGCTTCGTAGTCCTCTTGTGTCACTGCTCCCGCCCACTACGAGGGTACACTGGTTTCTGTAATCGGGTAGCTCCTTGATCACCACAAAAAATCATGTTCTATGTAGCGCATCTCATGTTTGAGGTGCTGGTACATCAAAACTATTGTTAGAATTCTCCACAGCTCCTAATGGCTAGGTCAAGTCTATATCAGTCCCAAATAAGGCTTGGCACAGCCAATAGGTCTCACCTTTGGGTCCCATTGACTTTGCCAGTGGTAATCCTTTGCTCTTTGCCTGCTGCTCTGTGGGGGACTCGGCGTCTCAGAGGACACCTGTTTGAAGAGGAGGAGGGGCACCACAGGACACCCGCGTCGCGCTGAAAAGCTCAGTCTGCCTCCCGCGGCGCTGGAAATCCTTTGCTCTTTACCTGCTGCTCTGTGGGGGACTCTGCATCCCAGAGGACACCTGTTTGAAGAGGAGGAGGGGGGGCACCGCAGGAAGCCCACGCCGCGCTGAAAAGCGCAGTCTGCCTTCCACGGCGCGGGCCCGTCCTTGCCCGTCACTGGCTAGAGCAGGCCGGGCTGGTCCACCCCTCTGACTTTTCGGACCTCACATTCGTAGAAAGGTACTGTTTCCTTGTCTGCCCCCAATATACTGTATGCAGGTTTTCCCCAGGCTCACAGCAGAGTGGTGATTAAGTTGTCCTTCCCTGCTAGGATATGTGTGGCAAATCTATCACTGTGTAACTAACTTTTGGACCTTTTATACGGACTCTCCTGGACTTCCATGGTTATTATTCTCCATATTTGGCCCACTTATACTTTACACAGTTTGGTACAGGTGTTTGGTATTTAGGAAGCCATAGGTAAACGCAAGGCAGGTAATGTCCCGCCAGTAGCCGATAGTGGCCGGTCAACTATTGATTTATTCCTGGTGAGGGCAGTTAATGTGATCTCCCAAGAGATAGACATTGTTGAACGACGTCTCTCTATAGGTGGAGGGCCTGGGAGTGGGATTACTGCGTCACTTAGTGACGCTACAGCCATACCCCCAGGTACTTCGAGCCCAACCAGGGAAGATAACGGCCTTCGAACCACTGATAGTCTGGCTGCCTCTGCTATCAACGAGGCAATACGATCCCCCAGTACCAGCATCACTCTCTTTAATCCCCCTACTCCGAAAAGGAAAAGGAAGTGCAAAAAGACGCCTGTTATGCCAGGAGGTTCCAGAAGACCAAATGCACCCGAGACCCTGGCATCCTCCAGCAAAGAGGTAGGGACTATATCATGCGATTCGTGGGACGTACAACGGGCCTCACTACTGGCGGAGATTACCACTAGATTAGAAGCCCTATTAGCACCAATTCTTGAGAAGTTAGAGGTTTTGTCTACTGAAGTCAAACAGATTAAGACACAATATTTTAATTTTATCACGCCTCTGGGTCAAACGGAGGAGGGGTCTGATAGGGTATTTGCAACACCCACAACTTCAACAACTAATTTACCAAGGGATAACATAACGAGAATAAGTGCTAATATAATTAAGCCAGGGATTGCAGGCACTTTACCTGAATCTACCCTCAGGGATCACATGGAACGTCCGGTATCTATATCCTAAACACAGACCCAGTCACTGCCAATTAATGCAATTACCACACATTCATCACATGGCGAAATCCAACGAGCTCCTCAACCAAAGGCTAGTGCGGCAAACCTAATAAAAACCAGCTCTGCAGATGCTAAGACCACTATTAATTTACCCCCTGAATGTGCCCCCTATGTAGCAGTCATAGTCAACGTCCCCCCATTACGCCCGGGTCAAATAGAATTCTATTATTCACTAAAGAATAGCGTGATTTATTGGCTCAACAGGAATTGTCACTACCCGGTAAGGGATGCCCAACAAATTCTGTTTGTGAGAAGAGTTTGCTGGATTGGCCCCTTGAGGAAAAACTATGATGGGGATTGTATTGTAATCAACTTTAGGGAACCTAGGTGTGCCAAGGGTGTCCTTATGGGGGAGGTACGTCATGCCCAATCTGAATATAACATGTCACTCCTGCCCTTGGGTTTTGTCTACAGGCACCTCCAGTCCTCTGTACCTAATATGACCAGACTAGGCCCATTAGCTAACCACCCCGTCCGAGTATATACCCCATCTCAATCACTGGTAGTTTCCAACAGATACCAGTTATTGAGTGACCTCCAGGACATCAATTGACATGAGATGAGGATGTATGTCAATCGACCGAAACATATAATTAAGGCACCTCCACCCCACGAAGGGTGGGAAGATGATATACATTTGACCCCCAAGGGCTATTGTGACACCCCTGTTACTTTATCTGTGTGTCCCCCGCCCCCCCCCGCCCGCCCGTCTTCTTGTGAGGGCGGAACAGATCCTACATATATAGTAACTGCCCCACCCAATTTACCACCACCCAGTAGTAGTGGTCAAGAGACGGCTGATGGGTATAGAATTGCGACCTGGAATGTAGGGGGTTTAGGTAAGAAACAGGGCATCCTAGGCTGGATGGAGTTCATACGTGACTTGGATATATTATGTGTCCAAGAAACTTGGTGTACTGAGCCTGTTTATTTTGAGGGCTTTACGACACATTGGTTGGAGGCTGAGCCATCGGCAGCTGGGAGAGCCAGAGGGGGACTCATGGTCTTAATATCAAACAAACTCCGGGTAAGCTTAAAGAGGGAAATATCCACTGGCCCCCATTCACTACTTTTATGGTTAACATTTAGGGGAGGTCGGGATTTGGTCGTTGTTAATTTTGATAACAATGTGTTTAATAATACCAGGGGGAGGGTGGTTCTAGCTCTTGAAGGAGGTTTGGGGACCCTAGTTCAGTCCATTACAAATAGTTTCATACTATTATGGCCCGGAGATTTTAATACTCACACATGCCCTCACTCTGCTGTACAGGTATGCGGGATGACCGATGAGGCTGGGCTTGGTTACCCGCATTTTCCCCACAATGAATATGGTAACTTATTAAATTCAATGATCATTAAGTTCGATTTAAAATTACTAGAAAGTGCCCGGGATAGCAATGGCAACCACATCCCAACCTTTATTTGGAATAATTCCACCTCAGTTATCGACCACATTTTAATTTCAGCTAATGCCAGTAACTTGTGTGCTTCACCACAGGTTGCTTGCCCGGGTATGAGTGACCACAACTGTATAATCTTGAAAGTCTTCTTTTGGGGCAGGCCCACTGTTACTACCCCTAGTTGTGTTACAGACATTGTCCCATTTAGACCCAATGGGACATGTATGAGGTGGAACTGAGTGGATCAGACTCAGTTTCTGCAAGATATTTGTACTAAAGGCTACAATTTTATCATGTGCTGTTTGGAAGACGTGGTTACTCCTGACCAGATACTCTATAACTATACTGGTATTATCACTATAATTGATGCCCTCTTGACTCGTCCCATCAAAATTGGCCCGACCAGATGTAAAGGCTGGTTCGACCATGCATGTACCTCTGTCACTAGGGATTTAAAACTGGCTCTCTGTAAACGACCTAGAGACAATTTATTGATCAAATCCCTTGGATTTAAACACAAAGAGGTACTATTAGTTAGGAAAAAAGAACTACAAAATGATGCATGGATGAAACTATCCCAAGCAGCGGATACAGGAGATAGCAAACCTTTCTGGGATACTGTTAATTCTCCTTTTTTAAAGGATGACTCTTTTACAGAATTGCTGTCATGTTACTTGTGACGCATGGGTTGCCCACTTTACTAGTATTTGTAACCACCAATGGTAACCACTCAAAATGAGGAACAAATGTTATATTCACCTGTACCCTTAGACATTACGCTACAAGAAGTGACATGGGCCCTGAAAGAAAGTAAAGGGGGTAAAGCCCCGGGACCGAATGGGGTCCCAGTAGATGTTTTTAAGAACAACGTTGAGTTATGGGTGCCAGTTTTAACAAGGGTTTTTAACATGGCTGTGGAGACAACGACTCCGCCGACATGGGACACATCTATTATAGTTCCTATTTTTAAGAAGGGCAGCAAATCAGATCCCAAAAATTACAGGCCTATTTCACTTTTAGACTCATCGGTGAAAGTGATGAGTAAAGTCTTGCTAAAAAGACTTGAAGAATGGGCCTGGGATTACTGAATACTTTCACCTGTCCAGTTTGGTTTTGAGGAAAGGCCTGGGGACCTTAGAGCAATGTGCGAACCTTTATCTACTTCTGGGCAAGTACACCTGTGCGAAAGGCGGCAGATTATACCTCTGTTTTGCTGATCTGAGCAGTGCCTTTGATGTAGTAGATCATGCTATTCTTTGGTCCACTTTGCTTGCTATGGGGGCACCCAGGCCAATCATTTATTTTCTGGTCAGATTATATGAGGATTTGACGAGTAAAATCCGTTATGGTCCCAAGGGGGAATGCACCAATACCTTTGCAGTCAAGCGATGCATTCGGCAAGGCTGTGTACTAGCGCCTCTGTTATTTTCTTTGTTTATTAATGGGGTGCATTACAAGTAGTGCATGCCGATGCCCCCCCAAGTGGCTGGCACCCTATACCTGTACTTTTGTATGCAGACGACGCTGTCCTGCTGGTCAGGACTCCAGTGGGGCTGCAACGTTTAATGGATGCTTTTAGTGATTTTATTGCCTCTAGGAAATTAGTTATTAATAAAAGCGAAACCTATACTATGGTCTGCGGGTCACGGAACAAACAAAGCAGAACTTTTTTATGGATCAATCGCCTGTGACCACGGTTGAAACTTTCTGCTACCTGGGCATTACTTTCTCAGGTAATGGGTCGTGGACTCGTGAAATGACCAATGTCAGGAGCAAAATGGCTAGAAGCACCAATGGTATTTTTAGATTTTCAACAAAACTGGCCTCTAGACCGGTCAAGGAGATGACAACAATTTATAGGGCAAGGGTTTTATCGATCGCAACATATGGGGCTGGTATTTGGGGGTTACCACAATAGTTCTGCGCTACTGACGGAGGAAAATAGTTTCCTCAAACGCCCCCTCAGCGTCCCGACCTCAGCTTCTTCAGAGATCATACATAAAGAAGTGGGGCTACAGTATCTTATAGATATAGTTGCATCTCGCCCATTACTGCTCTGGTACTCCATATGGTCCAAAGAGGAAACCAGTTTCACAAAATCAATTATTTTAGACTGTCTTTCTTTGGATAATGCCATGAAGATTCCCTGGGTAAGTTACATCAGTTCGCAGTACAGTAAATTATTTACTATGTCTGTACGGACCAATCCCTCCCAAGTATTATAACTTAGGCAGCTGTTTATCAGATAAATCTTTATGAACTATAAGAGGGATGTTCGGTGTTATTGCGAATGCAGGAAACCAACTGTAAAGTTTTATTTAACACTTACATCTAATGTGGGCTGTCAAAATTATCTAACATACATTCCCAAATTTATGCATCGTTTTGTATTAGTCAGATTCAGACTGGGAATCGCCCAACATTTAGTGGCTTTCCCCAACATGAAAACTTGCCCTCCAGCCATGACCCCATGCCCATGTGATGGGCAGAGCAAGCAGGTCACTGTGCACTTTATGCTGTTTTGCGGTTTTTACTCTGGTTTTAGGGATTATTATTTAAAACCACTTTTGCTTGCGTATGACAGTGGTTTGCATCTTGCCGCAGTAAAATACTTGTCTGAACTTAACGATGCTAGGGTTTGCCTTAATGTGGCACTTTTTATTATAAACGCCGTCAATGCACCAAGCGTATTGTTGTAGAATAGCGACGACCCCCTGACGATTCTTAAGAAATTGAGCTGCTTTTTTTTAATATAATATTTTGTGTTTTAAATGTGATTAATTTTGGCCTCATGTTGCAGACCAAGCGTCCCCTGCTTTGTTTTTTACTACTTGATATTTTCCATGTGTAACGCAACCAGTTTTAATGTATGCACGTTTTTAGATGTGATTAATTCTGGCCCCATGTTGTACATCAGATGTTATCTATTTTGTTTTTTATACGTAATGCAATCAGTCTCAATGTATGTATACTTTTATGGTTGTTTTACACATACCGAATAAAGTTTTTTTTTTTAACTGACTTTGCAAGTGGTTTTTAGCCCAGCGCAGCATGCAACAGAAGAAACGCCTTTGAGACCACTTCTTGTTTTCAGTTACGAATCCAATAACTAAAAAAGAAGCAACATGGAGGATGGGAGTGCAGAAACAACATGGAGGGCGCATGTGAGTGTAGGGGGGACGAGGGTGGGAGAAAAGTAAACAGGCAAGAAAAATGTGAAGTGGAGAAGCACGAGAAACACAGAGCTCCCTGGGGGTAGAGAAGTACACATGGGAGACTGGAAATCATGTGGTCTCAAGGAGTGCTTAAACAAAAAGAAGCAAGCATTGGCAAAGACAGTAGGACTTGCCTATGAAACCTATTGGTTTTGACAATGATGTTTAGCCATGCTGTGCAGCAGCACGGCTAAAAATAATGTTAAAAAAAAGGCTATGGCGCTGCGGTTGTATTTTGTAGGTTTGTACCAACACAGATGCGTGTGCCTACAAAATGAGGCACGCATTTTTTTCTTTTTATTTACCAATCCAAGATGGGGTAGTAAAACAAAAAGTTGTCCGAAATGCAATTTTTTGATATAGAGCACTTCTTATCACCCGTGACGGTATCCAGGTGCTGGCAGTGTCCAGTTGATTAGCCGAATAGCCAGGTCTTCACTCACTTTCGGAACTCGTTCCATGTCATCACTGCTATGTAGGAGAAGGAACGACCCCTGCATCAGCTGCGTCGGCTGCAGGAGGTGAGAGTTAGAGTAAGGGACGCGGATCGGAAGTGTCTGATGGGCCGATGGAAGTTCAGGCAGTGGTTCAAGTAAGCGGGTCCTCAGTTGTGTAGGGCCTTGTATGCATGGGTCAGGATCTTGAACTGGCATCTTTTCTGTACAGGGAGCCAGTGGAGTTTCTAAGGTAGAAGACTGTGTGGATTCGTCTAGGGATGTGCAGGACCAGTCTGGCTGCAGCCTTCTGTATGCTATGTAGCTGTCGAAGGAGGTGAACTGCGATCCCTGCTTAGAGAGCATCTATATTTAAAAAAAAAAAAAAAAAGGGACGAGGCAACCCAGAGGAAGGGCTTGAGAAGGATGCCAGTGGTTGTAGGGGAGAAGGAACTGCAAGAGACCACAGTGGGGAAGCACACAAAAAACGGAGGGTGGATGGGCAGGCGGTCAGGGATGGGGAACTACACAATAAAGAGGGTAGGTGGGTGGGGAAGCACATTGACAACAGCGGGCAGGCGGAGATGGGGAAGCACACTGGCGGTGAAGCGGTGCGGAGAAGCAAGAACAGCAACTGGGGTAGGGAGGGAGAAAATACACAGGCGAGAAAAAGCAGCACTAAGTACACAAGGGAGACCACTGTCAAGCACATGCAGTCTTGCAGAGTGCTTAACCAAAAAGAAACAAGTAACACCTGAAAAGAGCGCATTGGCCGTACATAAGTAATGGATCCATGCTCCAGGGGAGGGACAAACACTTGAAGCTGAAGGAAAGCCAGTGGAAGCTGTCAAACAATAAACACCCAAATGAGAATGACAATAAAGCCAGCCATTGGTAAACAGTGGGCTCTAATAAGAGGCATGTGCCCTGGCTGCTTTATACATCACCAAAAATAATTTCTAGACCTATTGATGTTACTAAAATATGTATACCTCTCTTCATCCATTGGTCTGTTGTGTCATTTACATTTTGCTTCCACCCACTACAGCATGTAGCATTGGGCAGTGGGTCAACCTACTTAAGCCACTGGTTAACTTGACTTCGAGTGATTGCATTCTGCTCTTTCCCAAGGAGCACATCTTCACACAAGCTAGTTCCCTCAGTGCCAATATTTTTGTTTTTACTTTATAACTACTTTAGTGTTGCCTTTGTGTTTAGTCTGATGTGATGGCGGGACACTTCTGATGTGAACACAGGGCACATTCCATCTTTATCAGATCCCATCCCCTACCAACGCTGTTGTAAATTTCTTTTAAAGTGTTTTGCTTTTCTGACTGCTGCTATTTCACAGCATACCAGATTGTACCCATTTGAAACTGTTCTGTATTAAGTTATCTTCGTTTTACTTTCCTTATTTTTTGCCTTCTTTCCCTCTTTCTTCGCTTTTCTCCCTCCTTTTGTCTTTCTTACTTACTTATTTCTTTCTTTCCTTCCTTCTTTGTTTGTTTTTTTCTTTCTTGCCTACCTTCTCTCCTTTCTTTCGATCATGTCTTTCTTGCCGCCTTTCTTTGTTTCTTAAACTCAAGAGGCTTGCATTCAATGCCAGACTGATTGACGTTTTTTAGGTCTGTGTTAGCCAATACCTTTTGATTTTACTAAAATTAGTTACATGCCTCGAAAAATCATAAAAATTTTACTAGACCTGCAGATCTAGTGACTTAAATAATCTACCCGACCTATTTGTAATGCTCTTGACCTATAAACTGGTATCAAATTATGCGAACGTGGGCAACTATTTTAATTCATTGAGCCGCCATTTTCTTCATTATCACATAGGAAAGCACCTTCAAATGTGCAAGTTCAGCATGTCTGCTGTACAAAAAACTATTTTGCTTGTTTCCATTTATAATCCAAATCTAGCCACAGGATACAAATTACCCCTGACTTGCCTCTTAGTTCATTAACAGCATTGTCATCAGGGCGGGGCAAGAATGTTTCTCAAATCATGTTTAAAAACTATCACTTTTAATAAATACGTAATTAAAGCATGAAGTGATAGTACACTGTCATTTGTAATTAGCAGATTTTACATTGAAATGGCCACAAACTATCTCACTGACATGCGGTTTTTCTGATAAAACTATATAGCGTACAAACAATGTTTGGAAATAGTTTCTGCAAATATGTGTCATTTGCATATCACCAAGTAAAGTTTTCTGGTTTGTTTTGCTCCTTTTTAACTCTTTGTTTGCATCACACTTAATTACAAATAAATGTGCTTTCATGATTCCTGAGATATTTTGAAATATGTGTAATAATAATTAACAGACTATTTATTTAAATGTTATGTGTTAGAGAAAAATAACTGACATCTTCAGGCAGCTCACTTGACAAAAACTTCTAACTTAAGAGAGAGAAAAATAAATTCCATTTTCCAAGCAGCAGTTAGTAAAAAGACAAACTGACATTTGGCCTCTTTCCTTGAACAGACAGCAAATGTGTCAAGATAAAAACAAGATTTAATGGCATCTTTATTGCTCACTCACTTTCTGAATTAACAGAAAACCTACCCCTTTTCAGCCTAAATTCACTCGCCTAGATGGGACTAGTAGGTGCTAAAAATAGCTCGACCTGATAAAAGTTTACTCGCAATTGCGAGTGGGTGAGTGGATTTTTCGAGGCCTGAGTTACTTATAAGGATTTCAGCTAAACTTCATCCATTAGTCTGTAGTTGGTGTTATTCATATTTTTCTTCCAGCATTCATTAAGGGGCAGTGCATCATCCCACTTCAGCCATTGGCTGACTGCACTACGAGTTACGGCATGCCACCCTTTCACAAGGAACCATCCGCCCACTAAATAGTTTCCTTTGGTACCAGAGAGAACTATAGTAATGTGTGTTTTCTTTTTTGAAACCCCAAAAACTTTTTTGCCGGTAGCAATTTAATTTTTTTCAACTGAGTGCCCAGTATATTCCGAAACAAAGTTTTGCAATAAAGTTTTGCAAAAACCATGACAAAACAAAAATTGGCAAAAGGATGGCGTCTAACGCCAGATCCATTGGCTTTGCCAATGCTTGCTATGATTTGCGAGTAAAGCAATTTCATCACCAATTGACACGAGTGCAGAAGAAACAAGAAAAAGCTTTAGTTGTCTGTTGCAAAGTTACCAAAGTCTAAAGATTATGTAATACTGCGAACACCCTGTACTTATAAAGCTTATCATGAATGAAATTGCAAATGCTTACACCCAGAGTTCAGATTGCTAAAGAGAATCTGCATCTATCATTTCTGAATTCTTTTTTTAGCAAGCTGTGAGTGATCTTGCTTGCTTTGTGATCAAAACACTGCTCCAAAAATATGATTTGGGGTCGTGAAACACTAGAACTTTCTACGAAAATATGAACGAAAGGCATATTGGGGCTCATGGAAGCTAAAAACTGAATTCAGGAGACTGGTTTGTATTAAAAAAGAAACCTGTTGTGTTCTCAAAAGGTGGCGTTTTTGCACACTATCGAGTCTTCATAATCAATCTCACACTCGCCAACACACGTGGGCAAAGTAGTGCAGAGGTTCACACTGGCGCACACACACACCCTTCACTCACCCAGACGCTTTTGGGCAATGAGGCATATATGTAATTCCAGTAAATTAAATATGCCGAAATAAAAAAAGGTATTTACAGGTAAAGACCATGTAGCATCAATATTCCCAAGTACGAAAATGCCTGCAATACAACCTCCCTGTTCTGCTGGTATTGCTGTCCGAAGTGGATAAAGGTGCACGGCTACTCAGACCTTATAAAGCCAGTTATTCTGCATTGGGAAATTCGAACCAGCACCATACTTCATCACACACTGGCTTTGCGTGTTGCTAACATAATAGCACTTTAGTGAGTGTGCTGTCCTTGCGTGTGGTGTGGAATGATCATGGGAATAGTATATGAACAGAGCGTGTGTGATCTGTGCTGCCAACGCTTAATGGCTCCGCCATAAAGTCCGATTCCAGTTTTAAGATTCCCTCCTATATAGCTTGGGTTTTGATTGCCAAAACGAAATCGTCTATTACTAATGGGGATATGTTATTGCATTGCGATTTTAGATCATGAACACTAGAAATCTATTGAAGGTCGAAAAAGGTGGATTTCCACATGTCCACAGGCAAAACGGGGTTAGTTGATATAGCATGGAATTAGATTTAAACCAAATAAAACAGGTTTTGGACTGGTTAGACCAGTCCAGTATGTCTTGACCATCCTAATGCAGTAGATACCCCCTTCTTAATTTAGAAATGTGAATAATAGTGTTGCATCTCCCATTAGTGTATATACAGGAGAGTTAGTGATCGTGTTTAATCCTACATAATAAACAACTTATTTTTATTTATTTTATTTGAAGAGTTTTATATAGCGCTGGCTAGACCCGGAGGTATTAGAGCGCTTTACATGAGGATCATTAAGTTACAAATTACATTAGTTACAAGAGCAAAGTAAACACAGGGGGGAAAAAAACAAAAAGACGTAGTTTTGCTAACTTTATGCTCACTCCTAGGGATTTCATTATCCGCTTGGAAGAACAGCACACTATCCATTGCTGGGTATCGTCGCTCCCAGATTTGGCATAACCATAAAGGTACATGAAGCGATGCGCCATTTGTCCGTATTGGGGACCGATGCCAGCAGACCGTGGAGAATGTGTTGCAGGTGTTTCCGTTCTCAGGAATATTGACGCAACGTTCTCTGCTTACGAAGATCATTTTTCTGAAGGTGTATTTACATTACTGGAATTACAGACACGCCTTCATGCAAGCGTGTAATTACTGATGCTCCATTTGGGTGAGTGGCAAGTGTCAGTATATACCTGTGCACTGCTGTGCCCACATGTATTGGTGAATGTTTGGGATTAATAATGAAAGGCCCATAGTGTGTGAACTGCCCACCATGTGATATCACAATATGTGTTTGTCCCTAGAGGTATTTATGGCTATTTATTGCATTATGCTTTTTTAAATTTCTGTACTACTTTGTACACAGGTGAATCACCATTTGCCCCTCGCCCACTTCGTATGCATACTTATACCTTTCCCTCAAACCTCTTGCAACAGAATTGGTTAACTGGGCCAGAAGGTGGCATAGGTTTACTGGGATCATTTGATGCTGACAAATGCTCCTAATCCCAGGGCATTCGAAGCAGGCAAAAACATATTGACACCCATGACAGACTAAAGGGACCTAATAGCCCAGATTCAGATTTTTAGAACTGTCTGTAGTCAAGAACTTTTGATTTTACTGTAATTTATATATCTGTAACCTACTTTTATAGACGCTATCAGCAGCCCTTTTCAGCTATTGTCTGTTTGCTGTCATTCGCATTTTCTTCCACCCACTACTACATACAGCTAGGACAACTGAACAGTCACCTTCAGCCATTGGCAATTTACCTGTGAGAAGCTGCATCCTGCTCTTTCACAAGTAGTTTCAGTACTTGCCTCTCGTCGGACGTTGCTGTGCCCGCTGAAATACATGCACAGTGGCTTAATGCAGCCCATACTATTAACTCTTATTTGTTCTGTTCAAACTCTGTTTTCTTAAAGTCTGCACTTGCGCCCTATTTTAGGTTACAGTATAATGCTTGATTAAACACAAATCTGAGGTTGACAGATGATTGTTTCATACCAGCCTGTTTTCCTGCGTTATATCATAGTACAAACAACCCAAGGTATGTGATTTTCCTCTTGTTTCTCATTGATTCTTCTGTCCTAAATAACCACAGCGTTTTGAATTCCTGTTGCAGGAACCTACCACTCATACTTGCTGTTACATACATAACATAATTTTCCTGAGTCTTCCCCCTTCAGCTTCCAATCCCGCCAAACTGACTGACTACTAGATCCCAGGTTTCTTCTGAACCGTATCCTTAGCACTAACCTTTTTCAGAGACTCCTGTGAGGAACGTCATCGTCTCTTCTCTCTTTTTTAGGTTGAGCCTGGGCAGCGCATGCGCTGCTGCAAGGCAAGCAGTATTGGAGTATGCACTTGATGCCCCGCCCACTCTCCACCCATATTTTTCATTGGCTTATCATTGTCCTTCGTAAATGCTGGCTTCTGATTCGTAAATAGGCTTGTTAATCCCTCCTTAGTACCGCCTTGTCTTCAGTTGTAACCTCCCATGAGAACTGGCCCTTTTACTTAGGTTGTTACACGGTACGTGTTATTTAGTCTGATGGCGCTATTTTCTTTAATGAGTTTCTCTTACTGCAGGCGCGCCGTGCTTTAGCTTCTCAGTCTGGTAAGGTTCATTGCATCTCCCACCAGGGCTAGGTCTGACTCCCTTCTTTGCTTTAGTAGGTCCTTTATTGTTTCCTTTGAACGCCGATGCGGGCTCATGCTCAACTTCATTCCGTTTCTCAAAGGCCAATATTACATTTTGTCATGTAAGCATTTATTTAGCATGCATCTTTTTCAGTCGGGCATTATAAAATGAGTAGGCGACTGGTATTACATCATTCTCAACAAACAACCACAGAATACGACCGTGTAAGTGCGATGACATGCACATTCTAAGCGCCGCACAATTGTAGGAAGTGACTTAATGCCATATGCATAGGGTTTGTTCTCAGAAATAGATGCGCTTATTATTAACAAGCATTTGGAATGCATTAGGCCTCACATTTACGCGAGTTTGAGCTATTGGCATTGTAAATGACAATGCCTTTTATTTATGTTTTGGTCTTTAAAACATAAATAAAAGGCATTGTCATTTACAATGCCAATAGCTCAAACTCGCGTAAATACGAGACCTATTGCATTGCAAATACTTGTTTTGTTGTTGTTGTTGTTAGCTCTATTAGTTGTTTGATGACCATTCTTAAGATGCTTGGGTGCTTGAGGGTGTCCCTCCTTGTTCCAGTTGACATCTGTTGAGTTGAAATGACCCTTGGATAGATGTACCACATTGTTTCTGTTTGTAGGTGCAGTTTATTTTTTTTCCCCGATGTTATCTGTCCCTTGTGCTGTGCCGTTTATATCCATTTTGTATGGCCGCACACTATTCTCGCCCCATTTTCATACCTGTATTTGCTTGACTGTTCTGTCCTCCCGTAAGTAGAGAATTAAAAGTGCTCCTTGTCAGCACTGTGCTTTCTGAATATGGTCTAGCATAGTCCTTTTCTAGCCATCTGTCCCATTTTTTTCAGCTACTATTTCTGGGGTTTGATGGCAAAGCTTTGGTGTCTTGACTAAAGGCTCTCTAAGCATTATTATTATTAATTGATTTATAAAGCGCACAGCTACCCAACAAGGTCTCCCTGCGCTGGACAGGGCGGCGGCTGAGCCGTGAGGTTGCTAGGCAGCGGCACCAAGATGGAGATTCAAGCTTGGTGGCTAAAAAGGAAAGTCTTTAGGTTCTAATGGAAGGCTAGCAGAGAGTGACAGTTCCTGAGCTCAAATGGGAGAGAGTTCCAGAGTTTGGGGCCCATATAAGAAAACAAACTGCCTCTCATGCGAGCAAGGTGGAACCTGGGCACTGAGAACAGTGAGAGGCTGGATGATCTCAACTGTCGAGCGGGCACATAGGATTTTACCAGGCTTTGGACGTAAGAGGGAACCAAGCCGAGTTTGGCCTGAAACATGTAGCATAAAGCCTTGAATTCGATGCGCTTGTTCACCTGAGCCAATGTAGTTTATGAAGCAGTGGTGGGGCAGAAGCATATCCAGGCAGCCGGAAAAGGATCTGAATCTTCCTCTTCATTCTAACCTTTGTGGTTTTATCATACATTTCTGTATTTGTGTGCAGAAGCTGTCTTCTTTGAGGTGAATCCTGTCTTGCAACCTATTTTTTTGTACAACATAGATGTCATTTTATGGCAATGCCTCCGCTTTTAGTCTCTTTCCAAGAGAACACACATTTTTTTGGCCCTTTATCTCTTGCTGTCTGAAGCTGTAGGGCCGTATTTGATTGTAGCTGAATGTTTTCTTCCAGGCTTGATTTTAGATAATCTTCTGCACAGATTTTGGAAGCATAAATGCTTGGTATATTTCCCAACTTCTACCTACAGACTTTTCTTTGACCCACAGCTGTCCTATTTTAGAGAGTAAGAGTCAATTAAAAGAACAACCAATAAACATATTAACAATATATGGCTATTTGTATTTTCTTCTTGTGAAAATTATGTTCTAAAATATATAGGATCTGATGAAGTGTACCCTGAGCCCCAGTCGTTTTTGTAAGACGCTGGTATGTGTGTCTTGTGTTACTTTTCTTTCTGCAATTTTCTCTCGATGGATGGTCTCTAGATATTTAGTTTAACAAGAAGCTGGGTGTTTCTCGGAGTTCTCAATGACACCCATAGAGACTGCATCGCCATGAGACATTGGGCGTTTCCCAACGATTACATATTTCAGGTTAATTCCAAATGTACATATTGTTGGAGGATGCATTAATTTCGATCCAGGGGGTTGTTTCTTGTTCCAGTTATATGTTTACTCCTTTATGATGCATGAGCACAAACGGCGGGTCTTGGAGCACAGCAGGCTATATTATTTTCTATCCCTTTTCTTTACCTCTTTGGGTCAGGTGCAGAATCCTTCTCTCACCACTAAGTCTGGTCCATAGACTGTCTTGTGTGCGTTGTTGCGTGGTGCATGGATTGCCAGCCTTTTATCAATGTTAGACTGGTATAATGGTATAAAGGTGCAGCCCTGATACTGAACAGATGCTTCTCATTTTTTTTTTTTTTTTTTTGTATGGCAAACTAACTTAAAGGGAAGCCTTGGTGCAAATGGAATAACAGTACAGCATTGCTCGTTCCAGAACCCATCGCAGCAACAAATGGAGGATGAAATAGAGGTGGCACATTGAAGTGACAGAGCTCTGTCATTGGGCAAACACATCTGTTTTTAGTTCTGAGAGATGGGGCCTTACTAAAAATCCGAACACAAGATTATTCTGAGAAGCTACTCACTGGTGCTGTGATAGCCGCGGCTTATGTGGTTCATTTCTACTTATTAAGCTTCCAAGAAAGGATTCATAGCTCTTGACACATGCTCCCAACCATCACTCCACCTGCAAGGTACAAACGGGGTTGTCTGTACATTGAATCTATTTTGGTTTTATTTTACTTGCTGTTTCTACATTTTTTTTTGGTTTGGTTACTTTTACTCTGATTGTTCTTAGACTTTTTCTGTTTTACCATTTAAAATAAAAGATCTGTTTTGATCAAATGCACTGTCTGTATTTTTATTACTGGCTTTGTGTTCCCACATTAAGACCCAAGTTGCCCCCGTCTGGGAAATTCATGGTTCATTGCTCTAGAAGGGTACACTTTGGCTTGCTCTTATCTTCTTGTCATTGACTGATGTTTACTTCCGGAATGGTGGAGCATAATGGGGTTTGCGAGGGAGTGGGTGACATGTTTGGAAGCGGACATAATCGGCAAGGCAATATGCCTGCAACACATTTGCTTCACAATAAAACGATGCAGATTCAATTTATCATTAAAAGTACGACGTCGAATATTAAAGATTCTAAAATGTGACAATAGTGTTGCAAATTCCACAGAAATGCATGACACAGATTTCTTCCAAAGCATTCTTGCTTAACTTTGATAATCATGGTGGTCCCAGTGTTTCAACCCACTGACTGACTGTTCTGCTTTCTCTGGGGGACATGACATTAGGCGGTACAGCAAGAATCAAAAATACATATTTCCAAATGCTGGGCTATGTGTAAAAAGATGAGAATAATGTATTAATGTTTTTGGAGAGAACTGTGTATCCTGGAGATGTTCCATAAAAGCTGCAGGTGCCGTGGTAACCGCATTAGTTGAATTTTGCCCTTCTCTTTGAGCCGTGTGACAAACTCGGGAGACGCACAGGACCCTTCCAATGCAGGCAGCGCCGTTAAGCCTGCGAGGGCTTGCGGAGGATAACATATTTGTAAAATGTATGTAAAATAAATGCTATTCGTTTGTTATGCACAAAAGCATGCTGTGAATTTATGGTGAATAAAAGTATTTTAAATTGTGACTTGACTGTATATTATTGATGTGATCAACAATTCTTGTACATTTATAATGGATTTCTAATGACAATTTAACAAGTGTTTTCAAGGCAGGGCTGTGGTGGCTTATACACAAACTGTGCACCATCATTGATGGTGCACTAGATAACTGTGTATACTGCTAGTAGACTTATGGCATTTTTGGAGCAGGATCCATTTAATCCTGATTACAGATTTGAGCCCACAATTTCAGGGACATATTGGAAATATGTACTGAAATTACACACAAATTTGTACACATACCATCAGCCTTGCCTTGTAAAAGGGATCACTGCAAGCTCTGTATTTTCTTTTTTGGGGTGTTTTGGTAAGGCAAAATAAGAGACCAACCAAGGTTAATTGTACATATGTAGAAACTTCAAACTGTTAGTTCATGGTCAAATTCAACACTGCACTAAAGTGAACAGGGGAGAATATAAATGGAAATGCAAATCCAGCTTTTGTCCCAAAGACACGGCAGAGAGTAGATTTGAATTAAATCCTGAAGGAAATAATTGTGACGATTTTCTTTGCCCTCAGTGGACCACGGATCAGCAGCTGGAAACGATTATTCGCTCTGTGGGAGTTCGTGACCTCATAGAGCTGAAGTTTGCAGAGAACAGATCAAATGGCCAGTCTAAAGGGTGAGACATACTCTGGTGCTGTGATGGGGCTGGTGTACTGTGATGCTCCAGCGGGACTGACTTATTGTAGTGCTCCAGCGTAACTGACGTACTGTAGTGCTTTGGTGGGACTGCTTATCTGATCAGGACTACTATTTTAATGTGGGAACACTAAGGCAGCAATCTTTTGGGGCATTTGGGGAAATTGGTGTAAGAGCAGGATGGATTCAGATAGTCTTCTGAAAGCCTCTTTGCTGTTTCCTCAAACGGTAGCACCTGTATTAAGTGTTCTAAACTGAGTTCCTGTGCAGTGCAATTCCCTGCTACTATCCCTGAGTTAGTGATATATATTCTTTGTTCCCAGTAATTTTGGGATCTGCCTTCTGATCCCTTGTGATGCTTGTACACATTTTTGTCTGAAATGATTCTAGATAATCAGTTTTTTTTCGTTTTAAAGTACCTCATCCCTTTTGTCCAAAATAGACTATTTGTAGCAAAAATATGTGTATATACATATATATATAATGAGCATGAAATGCCATAAAATAGAAAAACTTAGTCACGTTTGTGAGATGCCAGTGAAATAGCCAGTTTCTTCCTGATAGTAATCTGTATTTATTCAGAGGATTGTCTTGAAATTCTTGCTATGTGTTTTGATTAATATGACTATTACAGTAAAAAAATATTTTTAGAGCACATTTTTAACTTTCTTATTTTATTTGATAATGCATGCACAATGTCCAGCTTCCTAACACTTATATAGGTTGACCTACAGTGAGGTTGGTAATGAAGCCAGTTTCCAATGTGCAACAATGTCTTCAAAACATTTAATTAGACCCTCAATAAAATGTTTGTTTATTCCTCATTCTGTAGTTCTGTTGGTTTTTCCACAAGTGTAGCTTTAATTGATGTGAAATGGTGCTGGTGTTTGAATCTATTCATCTAAGCGCCTATAATTTTCTATGTAGGGTTTATGTGCAGCATTACTGTTTTATTGATGGTTCTGGGGATAGCATGGTACCTTGCAAATCATTTTGAGCATGACGAGAGGACCGTAGGAGCCTTTAAGAGTGCTGGGGATTACCATCTAAGTAGCTACAAAATTCTTTGTGCCTGGATTGGACTGGATTGATGTATTGTCACTGAACCAGTAGGAGCCTTTTAACAGCCTTAGCAGTCTTGCAAATTGCAACACGTGTTTCCTGTTTTCTCATAAAAGTGAAATCCTACAATAGCTGAATTTAAATATCCTCCACCATTTGACCATTTGTGAGTGGACTAAGAACCAGAATATGAAAGTTATCCACTGCTCGATTTTTCAGATCTTTTGTGGTCCGTATTTACAATTGGAAAGACTTGTTCAGACATGGACCCAAGGAGCAGTCGCGGGTCAGCTACAGCATGGGTTTCTTCGTTTGCTCCCGACACAAGCTGATTCAGTGTTCCTTTAAAGGAAGTCAATATGAAGATAAACTTTACGGATGCACATAAAGTAGAAGAACCACACAAACAACCTTATGGACGCATGCAAAGTAGAAGAACCACAAAACAACTTTTTGCTGTACCAATATGCCTGTTCCAGGATCGGTTCTGTCCATGCACCGAAGTGAACATGAGGGTGGATAAACTGTTGATGGACATAATCTTATCATTTTGGCAACAGAAGCAGTTGGACTGGTGGGGACAAGTCTCTGTGCCACTGGACAGCATGAGCTGGCAGTCAGGAGGGTGCCAACACATGTATGATGCCCGACATTAATTGCAGAAATGCTTGTGGAGGTTATGCAACCAGCTTTGTGGCCAACGGAGGATCCATCGGAAATATTCCTGGTACAAGTGGCAATTTGTTTGTTACACAGCTGCATGCTTCCTCCCCGTAATCTGTAAATATTGAAAATTAACTCGTCAGTTATTCAGTGGCTCGCAAATGAAACAGTAGCTCGTTTGTTTTTATCCCTAGACTGCAGGATTCCAGGGCATGCTAACATGATACCAGCCCAGTACCTGCACTTACACCTATGCTGCTTCCATCCACTATATTGCTTACTGGACTGCTTACTGGATGTTAAATCTAAACCTTTGACTTCCCTGACACTGGGTCCTCAGCTACATACATAAACGTTCTCTCTTTTCAGAAGGAACAAAGCTCATAAAAATGTGGAGACTTGGTCTTACTAATTGTAACGTTCACCTGATCTAGAACTGTTGCTGATGGTTATCCCTGCCTCTTCCCTGCTCTTTTGCTGGTTAGACTGCTGATCTGACGAACATATTCTTGCCTGCCCTCAGACTCTCTTTTGCCTGGTTATTTGGATCCATTGCCGATTCCATTGTTTCCTTACTTCAATTCTGGATCGTGGTTTTGAATGTTACTTTCATCAAACGTCCCAGGCACCTATGTTAATTAATTTGCTGATCAGCCATTGCTTGGCTTGCAATCTTCATTTCAGGAACTTTCAGCCCAAATAGAAAACTACCACAGCTCAATACCTAGGGGTACCCAGGCTTTCCCCTTACAGGCTAGGCAAACTTGTATATTCACTTTGTTAGTGCATTTGAAGAAGGTGGGGAGGTATAAAGTAAAAAATAAAAAAAAAGGGTGGTTGTGGTGACCTGCATTGTGCTCTCGGTCTACCAAGTCCGCAACATAGCACCAAAAACAAACATCAACGACTGGTGTGAGAGTTGTGCTAGATTTTTAGATAGCTTAGACCTCGGGAATACAGTGACTCCGAGCCAGTGTTTTTTACATGCATGCTTATTTGGACTAATGTCTTGGTATAATTTAAAAAGAGACACATTGTTTAAAGGGTTCATCTCTACATACATTTTTTGTTTTGGTCCTGTCAAACGAATGATGCCTGAGTTATTAAACCTGCACAAGAAAGAACAACTCTGTCCCTGTTTTCAGGCTTTCTAACAACATTGCATACACCAGCACTATACTGCCTTTCAAACTTACCAAATGTCAGGCTTACATTCTCCTTGCTGCAAAAAAAGCTTAGTTTTGCAAGTGTTGTTTTTTTCTATTTGTGGTTTGTTTTTGTTTTTTTGTTTTTTATTATTTTCTCCACTGTTCGATTGAAATAAATACAGAGAAGTGCACTGCAAAGGGGACTTCTGCCTGTATTCTCCACAAAAAAGATTTATGTCTTCAAAATGTAGATAATGATCCTGTATTGATTTCATTATTTTGTTATGGGAAGGACCGCTCCATTATCTGCGTATGTACCTTAAAGAACACACCTCAGAATAGATTTTCCCTTTTGTTGTGATTGGTCCGAGGCTATGTCTATCTTAAATCTTTTGGCAGATCTTAAGATCCTAAACTATAGTGTTTGTTTTTTATTGATTGTTTCTTACAAAATACTGTAAGCTGGTCTGATGACTAATGCCCCTGAGCGAAGCTTTTGGCCACATTGCTAAGCCTGAGCAGGGTTCAGCAAAATGCAGGTACCCTGTACACTTGCAAGGAGATGGTTGTTGATACTTGCCTCTTCACTTGATATCCACTTTGTGTAGTAAAGTGTGTGAGACTTTTTCTATATTAAATGCACTCTTTCATATGACAAAAGCCCTTAGTCCATTCCGAATAGGGCAGTGCTCCACATCTTGATCTTTTTCGTCTGGGTATTCATCCACCACTTAATACGGTGGGTGCTTCACTTCAAGAACATCAAATACCTTACTTGAAAAACCTTGTCATTCAAATGGCTGGAAGAAGTCATTGTTGCTTTAATGGATAGAGGTGCTGTCTTCTCTTGTTAGATTTGTGGTGCTTTTGACTCATCATCCAAGTCCAGCAGGTTATGTACATCCCAGCTATACAGCTGCACACACTTATTGTGTTCACATAACCAGTGCCATCCTTTTTATTTAAACACAAATAACATATGGGACTTCTGCTTAGAAAAGCATGGGCTTTTCAATACATGCAAAAGTATACTGAATGTCTAGAAAATAGAGGTTTTCCCAAGTATATGTAGTTGACTCCAGATTCCTAAAGACTAAGCATGTGTAACAATATGCGTGGCTCCTATAATTGTATCTTATTGTGGGATTATTTTTAGCAGAAGGGATTCACTTAGGTTACTTCTAGAGTGGAGGGTCATTGTTTTGGGAGAATGATTACAAAGTTGCTTGTGCTGGTAATAATGTTTTAAAATGATCAGTGCTGCTTCCCACATTTGAAAACCTTTCCTCTTTTATTTTGCTGGCAGGTACGCTGAGATCGTGGTAGCCTCTGAATCCTCAGCTTCCCAGCTTATAGCCCATCTGAGCAGCCGGAACGTACATGGAGATCCACTGGACGTTCGTATGGCTAACAAGCAAAACTTGTCGTTCTTTGAGAGTATGTCAAGGAAACGTGAGTACAGATGAGTCCCAGAGTGCTGTTTTTCATTCATTTGTATAGCTTTGGATGGAGTGGAGCAAGAGTCTGTGTTGGGCATTAAGAGTGAAGTTGCCGCCAAAATTTTTAACTAATAACTTTTGTCTGTTTTGTCTCCAGGGATCCCTCCAAGAGCTAAAGATTCCATGGATGGCATTACCCCACCCATCGGCCAGACAGCAGCCACCCCTAAAGTGGAGAATCCGCCCAATGTCATGCCGTACTTCAACCGCCCCCCTTTCATGGATGCTTCTCGTGTGCCTGTACCCCACTCTGTCATGAACCTCCCTATCCCAATGCCTCCACGTGCGCCACCTCCCATGAATGCTGGTTACAGGGGTCCAATGCCACCACCTGGTCTTCAGTATCAACAAATGATGACTCCTCCTCCCAGGCTTCCTCCGCACATGACTGGGCCACCCCCTGGAGCAGTTCCCCCTGCTCTGCATCTTAACCCTGCTTTTTTCCCTCCACCGAACACAGCATTGGCGCCACCTCCCAATCCATATGACAGTGCCCCCCCAAACCCGTTTAATAATCGTCCCCCCAACCCATTTAATAACCGGCCCCCTAACCCTTATAACAATAGGCCCCCTAACCCCTACGACAAGGCACCTCCTAGCCCCTTCAACAAAGGTCCTCCCAATCCATACACCAAGGGCCCTCCCAGTCCATATGGAAAGACGATGAACAACCCCTATATGCAGGGAAGGTGAGACATGTTTCAGCATTAAACAAAATGCTCCCACTTGGATATGTTGATCACTACCTGGTGGGGACCGGCACTCACTCCCAGGTAGTGTTTAGTGGATTCCAATAGGTCAGGATTAATGGCCAATGTACAACACAATAGTGATATCCTGTAATGTCTAAGGGAACATGTGTAGTCGCCCAATACAACAAAATACTGTTCCAGCGGGAACAATTTAGAATTATCAATAAAAAAAACCCATATGCCTGAGCGAATTAATCAAGTATGGGTAAGCCAAAATAAAATTATTAGCAATAAGTAAGGATTTTCTGACCTTCAAAGTCATAAATCCCAGAGAACCGTGCATACAATAAACAAAACATTACACTACCGAACATGTATTAAACCAAGATTATGCTATATTGAGCATAAGAACAGGAAACCAAAGGAAAACAATATAAAATGAAACAATCAAAGAGAGCCAGTGTTTCAGTCCACACGTAATTGATTTGTGGAATCATTATCAGAACAAAAGTGATTTCCTGTTATCGGATGCTTCTCGTAGCTGAGAAACAAAAAAAACCAATATGTACAACATATTAGAAAACCTCAGTTGTAATCTTTATGCAAAACCAGCATCTCGGTGAGCTGCATCAATCTAATATAATTTATTCATATGTTTTTAAGGAAGAATTAATCTCCTAACTAAATTTGTCCCATATAACAGAGGCACAATTTATAATATCCTCTGATCTCTCAAACTTGGACACAATCTTCAAATCCTTCAGTGACAGCAAACACTTCACCACATCAAGAAGCGGTTTCAAAAGTATTCAGGCTACCAATAACTAATTGAATGCAGCTAAGGTACACCTAAAAACATATAAATCAGTATGAGGAGTACTGTACCTAGTCAGCTGTTAGCCCATTCCATCATATGTTAAATGCTCACCAACTTGTGGATTGAATTTTAGGCGGTTGTAATCACATCGTTGATACCAAAGACCCTTAATTCAGCATAGCAAGGCAACAACCATGTGTGTTTTTCTGGTCTGTTTCCAAGAGTAATTGTACACAAAGTGACTATGCACAAAATAAGTGGTAGCTACTACACTCAGTTGCGGAGACCTCTAAGTTGTCTGTAAATTCATTTTCTCATATCTATATATAGTACACTGTAACATGCATTTTCTAGTGTAAATGAAAGATAAACGGCTACCAAACAAATATTTGATAACCATCAGAAATTAGCTAATGGTGAAGCCCAACAATGCATGCATTTCAACAACACTATAAGCCTCATACCCTCATATAAAAAATAACACCTTTGGCACAGAAAGATGTCAACTACCTTTTAACAATGTAGTGAAAAATAAATTGCAGTAGTGCGAGACAGACTATGCAAAGAGGGCATTGCATACCAATAGAGGACAGAGCAGAGAGGCTAAACCATCTGCTGGCATGATAGAGAGGTTGCTAAAGCACACCAGACTATTTAAAATGTGCAGTGCCATCAATACTTAAAGCATAGCAGCCTCACACTGCACAATTCCATTAATGCTGTTACGATGGCTGCAATGAATGGCAAGCCTGGTATATTGATGTGAAACCACCAACTTCTAGTAGCTGATTCAAAAATCCTATTCAGAACATAAGTTAGTTAATCATTGTGTGGAAGCAAATGATGCCTAACCTGTATACATCATAATATCTACAAGGCCACACATTGTTCAAGGTAGCCTAAAACAATAGACACAACCACAACAAACCCCAAAGAGGCTTACTTGGGGAATAAAGTTATAGATAATGGAAACAGAAATAATAAACTTATAAATACAGAGAATGTATAAAAGGAATTGCACAATATAGTACTTGTATAATTATCACATCCATAATGGAAAAGACAGGTGAATTACAGTTCTGGTTCCCATCCACTCTAATGCAACGTTTAGCCCTTTTCAACAGTGTCCAATGTCTAGAGCCATCTATTTTCTTTCCATTAAAGCTTTTGAAACATGAGTTCCTCTTTAGAAAAAAAAAATACCACATCAGTCACAACCCATATCATATCTGATGCTTTATGATCTCTCAATGTTCAACTAAATGAACATGCATAATTAAGATTAAGGATGTTTGGTTTCACCGATGTGGTTTATTGCAATCACCTTTACTGAAATCAATTAATTGTTGAGTGTATTTAACAAATAATTGGATTGGATTGACAGTTGACCAGGTACAGTGCTTCTGATTTATTTTTACGTGTGTTTAGGAGTAATTTAGCTGCATTCAGTTTGTTACAGACTGCCTGATGATTCTAGACCTTTGCAGGCAAGTACTTATTGCTCCTGTGGATGAATTTGAAGATTGTGTCTAGGTTTGGAAGATTAGAGGATATTATAGATTGTGTGGCTTTGTTACACTGCCATTACTCCAAAGAACATTCAAAATTTAGATTAGATTAATGCAGCTCACAATATTGCAATGGGGGTTGTACACCGTGTTTGTTTTTTTGGTACGTTAGTGGCTTCTTCCTCATTGATAATAAATCAATCACGTATAGTTTTTTGGTTATGTAAATAAATATAGCTTTTTATATTTTTGATCACCCGTATTAATACTTAGAAATATTTGATTTGTAATTCATAATCTTAATTTGTTGCAGCCTATGTAATATTTTGTTATATTGAAGATTAGTTGCCAGCTGATCAGTTCCATAATGTGCCAATTGATCCCTGGTTACTGACAAACAGTACACTACCATGTGGGTTGATCTGTCCACTTACTGCATCAGCTAATCATTGATGCCAAGCTCCTGCACACTAGTGTACTTAGCTAGGGAACTGAGCTTATGCTTTTTCTTACTGTCACTTAGCATGAAAGAGTTGCGGGAGCGATGATTCTAGATGACTCTTTTCCATGAGGACTATTGAGTTTGTGCCCTAGATTTCCCACAAATGCAGTTGATCATGTTGCCCTTTATTAAAAAGGGAAGCAGTTAATTTTGTAAATTGCAGATCCCACATAGTTTCCTACTTCTTTGATTTCGTAGTCTTCCTGTTGAGTTTATTTTAACATGTTCACTTTCTCATATCCCTGTAGCAAAGAAATGGATGTTCATGGGGATGCCATGACTGAAGAAGAGTTCGAAGAGATCATGAACCGAAATCGTGCTATCTCTAGCAGCGCCATTTCCAAAGCTGTTGCAGGAGCCAGTTCAGGTGACCAGTGTTAACTTGTTTTTATCCCTGGATTAAAATGTTTAAGTTCCCTTTTCTGCGTCCCTTAAGCCCTCCAGTGCAGTTTTACTATGTCCTTCTGTCCCCATCTGTGTATACTGTCAAATAATCCGCCATCTGACTGTCTCTTCATGCTATCATATTTGTACAGCCCTCCAGTTGGACTCTGCCACATTGCTGGTTCTCTTCTGCTCCATCAAACAGTTGAGCTGCAGTTTCTCAGTTAGTGTCTCTGCAGCCTCTTATCAGCTTTTCAGTCCTTTACTTTTTAGTATCTGCTCACATCACACTCCCACCTACTCTGTGTAGATGTTTCCTTTTCCATTTTTATTTATCTGCAGCCTTCGTCCAGTTTTACCCACCTTTTCTTGTATGTATATGTTAGTAGATGCATTTTTGTTATGCACACCGAGTTAGAAAGCAACAAAGTGCTGAACAATGGGCAAGGTTAATGAGCACAATTCCATATGCAGAGAGGCATGCGACCGAGGGGGTGGGATTGCTTAAAGAGCTGATTCTTCAAAATTCTTCTTCAGATGCTGAAGGATTGAAGCAGTTTAGATATTGCGGGGAATGCAGCGCCAGATCTGGAAGCGTAAAAGAAGCGTAAAAGAAAAAGCATACCTTATATCATTTAAAAAAAAAAAAATTGCACACTTTCATCTCAAGTCTGGCTCTTAGTATGGTGGTTAATGTCTTGGCAAATTAAGTGGGTTAGTTTCTGTTGGCCTTGTATGTGATGCAACAGCTCTTGAAGATAACGCAGGCTCGGTGGCTGAGCCAGTGTAGATCCTTCAGCTCTTGGATGACGTTGAGTTTCTGTATGCCTTTGCATGCTGCGGTGTGTAGGTCTCTTAACGGGTGCCAAAGCATAGTGTAGTAGGCCATTGGGCAGGGCAGTGATTCCATTCAGGTTAGAAAGGACCAGCGCTTGCATTGTTGTTCTCAAATCATTTTACTTTGTTTTTCAAGTACAAAGAGCGGGTACCAAGCTATCTTGGTTTTCTTGTGATGTGTTCTTTAAAGACCAGCCCTGTGCTGACTCTTAATGACAAAGTTTTTGCAGTGGCTGTCGGCTATGGCAGGAAGGTGCCCATGTTAATGTCGGGAAGAACCAGGCTTGGATCAATGATTTATTTGAGCTGTTGGCATACAGAAGGAACTCTGTTTTAGTTGGGTTGAAGTTTTTGGCATCTGTAGGAAGCTGGCTCTGTATATGGTATACCACTAAGAGGTTATATTGCGCACATAGTCCAGAGATTCCCCCAGAAGTTTACTTTATACTTTGAAAAGTGGACACAGTGCAATTTTCAAGCTTTGCAATGTTAACCTATGGGAGGAAAACAAGAATGCAGTTTCACAGGTAAGTACACAACTTGCATATCCAGTCTTTGGGGTTTAAGGTCAGCACCGGGCCAGGTTCAGGTTGGGACCAAAGGTGCACTAATAGCGGCACAGGGGCAAAGGTCACAGTCCAGGTCGGACGCCCAATGTTAACCAATGGAGACTGGGGGTGATTGAAAATGCGCTGCTCACAAGTGAGTAAAGCGGTTCCTAGGGTTGATCTCCTGGATTTAAGGTAAGCACAGGGGGGCCAGAAGGCAGCACCAAACTTAAACCCACAGCAGAACAGGGGCGGCCGGGTGCAGAGTGCCAACACCGCATCGGGCACCCAATGCTTTTGAATGGAGGAGATCAGTTTCGAACAAAGGCTGCAGGCTCAGGCCAGGAGGGCCGGATGAAGAAAACCCACTGCTTCCCAGGTAAGTAGAGATGCTAGGGGACGCAGGGACACCGATGGTTGAGGTCCCCAAGGCCCAGGGGCTTTGGTGCAGGGGTGTGCTTAGGCCTCGGAAATCTCTTATCGGGCATGTCGCGGTCAGGGGGAGTCTTCAAGATGAGGCTGCAGGCGTTGAGGTGGAGTCTGCCAGGGTTCTGCCCATGGTGTTGTCTCTGGCTCAGAAGCGCTGGGTAACCTTCGCAGGACCGGTGGGCCACTTGGACTCGAGCCGTTGGCATCGGGTGCAGAGGTCGATCCAGATGCAAATTCGCGGTGCCAGACGGCAGAGTTCTTTTTCTTTGCACATGGCTTCTTCTGGACAGGTCCGCTGTCCACCGGAGATTTAGAGTCTTTATTGAAGGCAGGCCGTTCCAGGGTTTTGGAGGTCGCTGGGCCTGCAGGACGAGTCATCTTATTGTAGCAGAGGCGAAAGGCAGCAGACAGGCCGGCATGTCTGGTGCAGAGTCAGTCACTGGTTCTCCTTCGCTGGTGCGGCTCTTCGGTGTCTGGCCTTCTTAGATCGTCGTAAATCTGATTTCAGGGTCTGGGGGTGCTACTTAAATACTAGATTTAGGGGCGTTATAGTGGATTGACATGTAGAGACCAATGGGTCTCTTACCTGGGGTGACTACACCCACTATTATGCCACCCTCCTGTGGGAGGGGGGTGTAGCCCTAGCCCTTATTGGATAAGTTCCACCATCTTCAAGATGGTGGGCACTGAAAAATGTGCTTCACTTCGTCTTCAGCACCTGAGGGGTGGAGTTGCCGAAGAGGGGCACACCTCCTTTCCTCACTAAAGTTTCCTGCCGGTTCTTCCGCCAAAAGTGGGAGTTTACACTAGGGGCTGCCATCTGCTGCTAGCCGCAGAGGCGGGGGTCGCATTCCAAAGATGGCAAGGGCTTTGAAGCTTCCCTCTCGAGCACTGTGCTCATCTTGGGGAAGGAGGTGTGACACCTCTGCCCAGGATGGGCTTTGTTTCTGGCCTCAGAGAGCAGGGGCTCTCGACCCAGAGGTTCAGAAAAATGTCTGGTGGTGGCAGGCTGCCTAAAGCCAGTCAGACTACACCAGGGTTGGTAGATTTTTAGGGGGCACCCCTGAGTGCCCTCTGGGTACATGTTATAATAAATCCCACACTGGCATCAGTGTGGGTTTATTGAGAGGAGTTGTTTGGTACCAAACACTCCTGGGTTCAGTAAAGCCATCATGGTGCTGGGGAACTCGAGTTGTCGAGTTTCTAGCCCATGTACCCTCTATGGCTTCACTGGCGCCTACAATATTAAGAATAGACTTAAATATTGTAGGGGCATATCTGCTCATGTAGATATGCACACATGAGATATAGTGCACCCTGCCTTAGGCCTTGTAAGCCCTGCTAGAGGGGTCGCTTACCTATACCTTAGGCAGTGCTGCTTTGGCATGCCACACAGGCAGTGTGCCATGTCGACTGTCTTTTTTTGTCTGCACCAAGGCATGCCGGCTGAAGTGGCAGTTTGCATGTCCTTGGTGAGGGGTACCTAGGGGACCCTCTTCAGTCTCAATGCCCTAGGTACCAGGGGTACCATTTACTAGAGACCTACAGGGAGGTATGAAGTTGCCAATCGTGGTACAGTTTTAGGTTAAGGACACTGGTACTGGGAACCTGGACAGCAGGGACCCAGTACTCTACAGTCAAAGTTGCATCAAAAGCCAGGCAAAAGTGGGGGCCGGGGGTACTGCAACAGAAACCCACTTTCCCACAGCATCTCTTCAGCACTTTCCCTAGATGAGCATTCTCTTTTCCTTTAGAGTGTCTGTGCAGCCCCTTTCACCCACCAGTATGGTAGTTTTATTCTGTTGTCATTACATCTAAACTTTAAAGCCTCATCCCTCAGTTCACCTGAATCTCTTCATTTTCAGAATCTCGAGATCCATTCTATGTGTTTAACCCCTTCATTTTCAGTATTCCTACTGTCTATAGGCGAGTCATTGCTTCCCCTTTTTCAGCATCTCTGCAGCCGTCGCCACAAACGTGCCTTTCTTCACCCCTTTTTATTTTCTTTGCCACCTCCTTCCTTAGTGATGTTTGCTCAGTTCACCTTTCAGTAGCGTCTGTTTGCTGGCACTGCCTGCTCTCGACACAACAACTTCCTTTTTTTCTTTAATCTTTTCTGGATGTTTGTGATTTGTACTTTTAAAACGGAGGTGATCATTCACTTGGTATATGGTAGTGATGGATAAATGGAACCAATTTCATGTTCTGAATGTACGAGAACGAACTTGTGCAGATTGGCAGAAATCAAATGTTGCAACACACATACAAAAATACCTTTTCTAGGAACTGAGTGTACATTCCTGATTATTCTCCTTTAGGTGGTCTTCACATATATCTTCCTCATTAATTGACTTGCGCCCTATTTTCCTGGTTATTCTCACCAAGTTTGACCTTACAATTACTGACATGGAAACTCTGCACAGTCTCATCTGGCATATCCTCCAAAAAACATGACCCTGTCAATACAAATATATTCCTTGCTAGTTGAACTCCACTTATTGATATCCTTAGATACCGCTTCCCATGTTTTCAGGGCATTATTAAACTTTCATTTCATGCTCGAGATTCACCCTAAATATTTCACATATTCCTCATTCTTCTCAGCTATACTGACCTCCGTATCACACATACGCTGTCTTACATTTAGTCTCATATTGAGGATCTGTAATGCACTCTGTCTTAAATCACAAAGCAATCAATACTATGTTCAGGCACACCTTTTTGTACACAGTCACATTTTCTACTGAATTCCAAAGGCCCTTGGGCCAGATGTACGAATCCAATTAGCACTGTCAGCCTGTGATTCATTAAATCACAGGATTTGCCACTGGGAAATGGCTTTTACAGATGTACTTAACCGATTTTTGCGATACTGTAACTGGTTATCGAAACACACAGTGGGTTTAGAAATGCATTACGAATCACAATTTAGAAGGGGCTTGTTTAGCGCGAATCCTTGAACCAAATTACGATTCACAATGCTATGTATTAGTGGTTTGCAACTTCAATTTCAGTCGCAAACTCTTCATAGGTTACCAACTCCCAAAGGACCTGGTAATCCATTCGCAAAAGAGGGAGTCACTTTCCCTTTGTGAAAGTAGGCTCCCAACTCTTAAAAATTTTGTCTTATATGCAGCAGTGTTTCTTCTAAGGAAAACAGAATGTTCGAGGCATGTGAGCTGTAGATCACATGCTGGGCACATTCCTGCCATCTAGTGTTGGGTCCGGATGTTTGCAAGTTGTTTTTCTTCGAAGAAGTCTTTTCCAGTCACGAGGTATGGTGACTCCTCCTTTTGGTGATAGTGCGCATGGGTATCGACTCCATTGTTTTTTTGTTTTTTTCCACCATCTGGTTCAAACGTGAATTGCTGCGCTCCGGTTCGACACCGTTTCTCGGATTCCCCTATGGCCTTTTTATGCAGCATTCCCATGGCAGACCTCTGCAAAGCTGCAACATGGTCTACTCCACACACATTTACGAAACACTACTGTAGAAATTTGCTAGCCAGACAACAGGCTAATGTAGGCCAAGCAGTACTCAAAACATTATTTCAAACAACTTCAACAGTACAGGTTAGCCACCGCTTTGCGAGCACACTGCTATTTAGTCTATGCACAGCATGTGATCTACAGCTCACATGGCTCGAACGGAAAATGTTACTTACCAGTAGACATCTGTTCCTGGCATGTAGAGCTGTAGATTCACATGTGCCCACCTGCCTCCCCGGGTACCTATACCTGTTTCAGTTATAATTTGTTAATTCAGTAATTATTACATACATACGCATAGGCATCTCTTTATACACTACTAACTCCATTCTCACCCTATGACGGCAAACAGTCAATGCCCATGCGCACTATCACCGAAAGGAGGAGTCACCATACCTCGTGACTGGAAAAGACTTCTTCGAAGAAAAACAACTTGCAAACATCCGGACCCAACACTAGATGGCAGGAGTGTGCACAGCATGTGAATCTACAGCTGTACATGCCAAGAACAGATGTCTACTGGTAAGTAACATTTTCATTTCTTTTTAAGCGTAGTTTATTTAAATAAGATCAGAGGAATGGTGGTCTGCTGGCCTTGTAAGACCACCATCCTTGTGATGGTTTCCAATCAGTTAGGTGTATTTTGCGACCTACCTCAATGTTCATGCAAGTAGGTAGTTTGGATTGTGACTCACTCTGAATTGTGTGATTTTTTGCGAACTGACCTATTAGTACATGGAATGCTTTGCAAAAAATCAGTGTAATTTTTGAATGCTTTTTGCAAAGAAAATCTTTGTAGATCTGACCCTATTCTCTACTCCAAACTCTTCGGTCCATGGTGATAAAACACCAAGTATGTCTATGCTCCAAGGTATACGCCATGTGGGGGCACTGGAAAATGCAATGTTGCTGTCTGTAGCATGTGTCACATTCAGCTATCTGCTGCATAATTTGCAGATTCTACCTAAAAATGGTGTTTTATAATGAAATGACTAATTAAAATCTCTTTACATGGGTTGAAACATTTTATCTAACAAGTTTGCGAATGTTAACTCATGTTTTAGTTGTTTATGGCTGTTTTAAAGCACTTGAAGAGGTAACACCTTGGACCAGTTAGTCAAAACACTACAAAGTGATGAAGGAATCTTTCATTTTGGAAGATCAGTGCCAGTCAGATTCATTGTGTCTTTAAATAATCTGAAGAAATACATAACTTTGTGCCTTTAGCGTCTTCTTTAATGTTTGGATTGACTTCTACAAAGTGATGAATTGGGTCAAGTGCTTTAATATGCAAAAGGATACAAACAGCCATGGTATTAATTATAACTCAGTTAGGTTGGCTCAGTTAGGTTGGAACAAAGGATGTTTTATTTGTCATGAAGATGGTTTGTTTCCCTGTCAAAGCAGATTCATGATTACATCACAGGCACAGTTTTCAGAGGAGCAGTTATTTCATCTACTTTTACCAGACTAACAGAGGATACTTTTGAGTTTAGAAAATTCACAAACGTTGAATCTCTTATGGTTGAATTTTAAGGTCTTATGCCTTAATTTTTAAAATGCCACCTGAATAGATATGTGCACAGCAGATATGAAATATACTATACTTTGCTGTTTCTTAGTAGAAAGTTAATATTATGAAAAGGTAACACTTGACAGTAAGGTTGAACATATTGTGTTTGAGTTACAGAAACACAATAGAGTGCCACACAATCACTGCTGCTCTGAGGTCCTCAACAACTTAAAACATCTACAAATGAAAGTATTCTACCTATACTAATGATTCATCCATTTCTTATTGCTTCGCAAAAGCTTCCCAGTTTACTTAAAAAGACAGATCCTAAGAACCCAGAGCCCCACAGACCGTTGCCCCGCTCCAAACCCAGCGGTGCCCTGCAGAGCCAGAGCCTGACCTAGTTAGGTCCACTGAACCTTCTCTGCGCTGATAACTTGTGCGCATTCTCTGTCTGAGGCCCGCAGAAGACTGGTAGAAGACTGGCAGCAGAACGACGGCAGGAAGTCAGCCTGTTAGCTACTGCAGTTGGGGCATCCAGTTCAGCTTGGATAACGGCATTAGCTCTAAGCAACTAGATAGCACTAGGCGACTAGAGTTTATTGCAGCAGACCCACGCTTACAATCTCATCTGGGTTCATCAAGATACTCCCTAATAATTATCATTTTAAAATCTACCCCCACCCGGCCAGGGGGAAAATAAGTCTTGGGGCAAGGACTGATCCTTAGTGTGACTGCCCCTCTCGTACAGTATACTGCCTGACCCTACCAGAGCTGGAAACAGAGGGTCATGATGTCCGGTAAGATTCGAGGTGTCGTTACCTCGGCCAGCAGACAAAATTGCAAAAGCAAAAAAAAAAAGCGGCTTTAAACAAGAACTATGGAACGTAGTAGGCACAAGCATCGTTGGGACGTAGAAAGTATTGAGCATGGCATCTCCCGCTGCAAAGAAAGTAAAAATCACGGACTTCATAAAGCCCGCTATTAACGTGTTCTAGCCCTTCACCTCAAGGCTCGTTACTAGAAACCAGCAAACGGCCCAGGAATTGAAATCCGCAAATGTCGGAAAGCACTGATGCCGCAATAAGGTTAATAAAGCAAGCTATTGTTCATTCACCAAGCTTCTTCGCTAGCCACTCCACAAAATTAAGTGCAATTGACGAATTAAACAGGTAATAACCCAGCACCCTGTAGAAGGAGGGACGCATTTAGGTGGGCGAATTTCCTCGAGAAACCTCCCAATACAGACCAATGTTAACAGCAGGGTTGTAACCAATGCAGCGCCTGCCCTGGTGGAAGTAGATGATCCAGCAGACTCCCTTATTTCACAGGAGATGGAGTCGATCCTGCTTAGCCCCTTCGAAGTGGGGGCCTACGGCAGATTACAACTATTTGCTTAGTCCAGTAAAACTGTCTCTTGCAAAGTCATCTAATCTGCTTGACCAACCAATCCAAGAACATCCAATTCCAATATCACTGACCAGCTCAGCGATAATATCTGGAACACGTCCTCCATCCAGTCTGGGCCCCCACACTTAGGCCAGAAATGCACAACAAAGGAGGTGGCAAGTGATAGGGATGGGTTACTTGTTAATCCCATCAACCCTGCCTCGCTGACATTGTCACTTTGGGACTCCCTTTTAAACATGGCAGTGATCTCTTTGGCCCTCAGTTTTCATTCTGATAAACTCGAGCTCTAGGTGGATCTGCTTAGTGCATTCGCAGTTCATGTAATTGGAGTAGATAATAAATTAAAGGTGCTATATGAAATGGTACTAAAAGTTCAAACCAATCTTGCCACCAGTACTTGCTGGTGCTTGTCCACACTTGACTTGCTTACCCCTGTCCTGTATATTCTAGCTGCCATACCGGAGGAATTTAAAGGCCCCAGTTTTCAAACTGATACCCTCCTTCCAACGAAATGCAGTAAGGAAGAAATAACGCAGGAGGGGCAATCAACAGTTTCAATTGATAGACTTGCACGAGATTGACAAACGGTAGGTACGTACTAGCAAACCCTCCCTCCTTAGCAAAGTATCAGTAGTTACAAGTTCTACCCTCCCGATGACGGAACACCTCACTCATCATCATCATCCGCACCTTTAAGGTCTCTCTCAAAAAGGAAGAGAAAACGGCTGGAAAAAGCCTTCAAAAAAGAAGACAACCCTCATTGGAAAACAGAATTATTCAATTTTGCACCTAAGGCAGGACAGTTGCAAGCTTGGGTAGATGGAAGCAATCAGGAGATAGCCTCTAACTCGCATGTTTCACGTCTGAGTAAATTATCTTCCCTTATTGATCCGCCAATTCTTATAGGGTCCTTCTCCTGTGAAGCCAGTGGCGCCTAGCCTGGCTCCCTCTAGGAGCAGTGATAACATTGTCACTACTAAGGAAATAGTATTGCCTATTAACCAGCAATTTGGCCAATACCACAAGCCCCAAATGAATGAGAAAGCAACAGGCAGCTTCTCATTTCAAGGCATTGGCGATCTTGGATCATCATATCTGCACCTGGGGCAACAGCATAACTCATTGCACATAGATTATATAACCCCTAGAGACTCTGAGACCAGTCCTTGGGAGCCACGGCCAATGACTGGCGTGACCAGATCAGTAGGGTCTGAGAGCATCAGCAGTTCTTGTCTGCAAACATAGAAACTTGAGATGCTCCCAAGTTATGTGTCCAAAGGCAAACATGACACTCTACAGAAGTGCTATCCTCAAACTGACTGGTTCATTAAAGGGCCTGGATCACATAAATTTCAACCACCTCAAAGCTGTAAAATTCAAGCCTCACCCAACGGTGCGAGGTAGGGACATCACAGTAACCTCCTGGTCTTCCCTTGATATAGCTAATCAGATCTGGCACTTCAGGAACAAGTTCTTCGACTAGTGCATCACAGTCTTGCAATGGGCCCTCATACGTTATCCCATCCCCTTATCGCCAAAATTCTCAAATTTCACATTGTCACACAGAGGCATTCTCAGAGGTGCTGTTGGCCCAGTGTAAGAAAGTGGCTCTGTATATACTGAACCAAAGTAAGGTTCAGTGTGCACAGGGTCCACAGTCCCCAGAGGTTTGGCAGAGGCTAAAGTTAGATATAACCTTACTCTCTAAAGTGGTAGCTTGGTCGAGCAGTAAAGCAGTATCAGAGGACAGTGTAAAGCATTTGTTGTACACACTCAGTCAGCAAATGGTCTCACACACTCAAGAACTGAACTCTAGGCCAATTGTTTTGTATATAAAAATATATAGTTTTATTTTAGAACCAACTATAGGTATCAAAATACTTTCTCAGAATAAAATGCTGTAGTTGTATACTTTCAATAAGCAATAGACTTTTAAATGCAATAGTTACAGTTGTTGCAATAGGCAACACAATTATAACATTGAGCTCAATGGGAGTTTTTAAGTAAAGGCAGTTTCAGTTACTTTACGTATGATTTTCTTACTCGGGGTTGGATCCTGGATTCAGCCCTGGTGCATTTCCTGTACACAGTTGAAAGAAATCGTTTTTGTTACACAGGAGATTTTTAAGGAATATTTGTTTGTTTCAAAAATCGACACTTGGAAGAATTTCTGGAGAAAACCAGGCAATGTTATCCTATGGAGGAAAATCAAGTTATCGGTAAGTACAGTTGTAATTACTTTTCAGGGTCAGTGCTGGGCACCAAGATCCAGCACTGGGATCTCTCCTGATAACAGGTGAGTAATTTCGTTTTTGTTGATCGGGCGATTTTTAGTGAATATTTTAAAGTTTCAAAACTCGACACTTAGAAGAATTTCCAAGTGAAACCAGTCAATGTTACCCTATGGAGAAAATGTAGGTTATCGGCTTTCAGGTAAGTACTCGACTGGCAGAGTTAAGGTTCTGGGCATAGACTCGGGGGTCTCCCAGGGTCAGGTAGGTACAGTTGGTACACCCTCAGCGGCACAGGGGCAGCCGGGTGCAGAGTTGAGTTAGGCCCAATGTTAGCCTATGGCGGGCAGGGGGCCCTTGGTTGGTGGCTGCTAGCAAGCAGGCCACGCGGCTGTGGGAGCTGGGCTCCTGGTCACTTACACAGGGCAAGTGGGGAAGTAGAATAGGATAGGTGTTGCACTCCCAGGGGCACTCGGGCGGCTGGGTGCAGGGTGCTTCTGAGCCGTCGGGCGCTCAATGTATTTCAATGGAGAAGTTACCAGATGAACAAAGGCTGCAAGCTCGGGGACGGAGATTCTTCAGGTGCGACCACCACTTCGAGAGGTAAGTTGGGAAGCTGTAGGTTAGGTAGGCACCCTGGAGTTGGGCACAGGGGGCCGCAGGGCGCCGGGTGCAGGGGTGTCTTTTCGCGTCGGGAAATCTTACTCTCTGCTGGTCGCGGTTGGAGGGGTCCCTGGTTCTGAGGCTGCAGGCGTCGTCAGGAGCGTCGAGGAGGGTCCTTGGGTGCTGGATTCTGGGTCACAGTCGCCGGGGGGACGTCCTCGTGGTCTTTGTCCACTCAGGCACAGGCCGGGCTCGGCGGGTGCAGAGTGTGCAGGAGTCGCGGTTCCTGGCTGGCACCAGGGGTTTGTTACTTGCTTTGAGCAGAACCACTGCTTGTGGGAGTCCCAGTCTTTTAGAGTCACAAGGCAGTCAGGTCCTCCGGGGTTTTCGAGGTTGCTGACCACTGGAGATGCCGGGGTTTAGCAGGAGCAGGTTCGAGGTCGACAGGCCTGTAGGGCTGGGGCCAAGTCAGTTGGTGTCTTCCTCTTGTTAGCAGCTGCACGGCAGGTCTTCTTTCTTCTTGTTCTTCTTGCTTGTTTCGGATTCGGGATCTGAGGAAGGAAGGTTCAGGGTGCCCCTAAATACTAAATTTAGGGACGTTACAGGTAGGTAAAGGGCAGGGACCAATGGGTCCCTTCCCTGGGGTGGGTACACCCCCTATCCTGCCACTCTCCAGTGGGAGGGGGCAGGAGCCTAGTCCCTGATTGGGCAGGGCTCCCCATCTTCAAGATGGCGAGAGCCCGGATATGTGCTTCACCTCGCCTCCCCCACCTGAGGGGTGGGGTTTGCAGAGGCTGGCACACCCCCTTTCCTCACTTGGGGTTTCCCGCCTGTCTTCCCGCCAGAGTGGGGGCTAGAACCGGTGGGGACCAGTTGCTGAGTACAGCAAGTGGTCTGGGGAGGCTCACAAAGGCGGCATGCCTTTGAAGCTTCCCCCTGCCCATCCTGGGGGAGGAGACCTAGCACCTCGCCCAGGACGTGCATTGTTGCAGGCCCAGGAGAGCGGATGGCTCTCTACTCAGGGGTCCAGCAACATGTCTGCTGGGTGGCAGCCTAGGCAGCCTCTCAGGCAGGACGTGGATTAGGTTCAGGGGGAAACTCTAAGTTGCCCTCTGTCGTGCATCTGACATTAAATCCCACACTGGCATCAGTGTGGGTTTAATGTGCTGAGAAGTTTGATACCAAACTTCTCAGTCTTCAGTGTAGCCATCATGGTGCTGTGGAGTTCGTGATGACGACCTCCCAGCACCATATACTCTTAATGGCAGCACTGCACTTACAGTGCCCAGGAATGGACCTGGGTACAGAGATGCCAATTGGGTTTAGGCTTCAATGCAGTTTTAGGGAAGGAACTCAGGCCCTGGGCACCTGATTGGCAGGAGCCCAGGGCACACTCAGTCAAAGTACATCAGCAATTCAGCAAAAAGTGGGGGCATACCATGCAAGAAAGATGGCACTTTCTCACACCCAGAACAGCGAAGGAGCAAATTTGAATGCCTGCAAAATACTAGTGCTCTACTGGGTGGTGCCCACCGCCAAACCAACATCTTGCCCATTGCATCTTATGAAGGCAGTTGAGGGACCTGTCCCATACGGCTGTTCTCTCGTGCATGAAACCCACAATTGTATTTTGTGTCTGGCAAATCAAATGTCAACTTTAGCCACAAGCTGGGTGATATGAGAATCAACCAATTAATTGCCACTGACTTGCCTGTTGTTGCCGAGATAGCCAATGGCTACACGGATTGTAAATCAACAATACCATCTAATCAATATGAGCTTGCCATCGTAGACAGAAAGACTAACCTGGAAAAGACCTAGGGGACATCAGTCTTTAAGGCTGGGAATGTCTGTATGGTAGGGGGTGCCTAAAACCAACTTTTTAATGCTACCGGCACAGTATCCTCTGTATCAGGGTCTCTCACCAGGCCAGGCCCCTAAGCACAGAAGTTGACCTTCCTCTTTTGGAACATGGCGAGCATCAGGGCCAAACAGGAAAAAAACATCTTGGATTAGCTTTATGGATATATTTGCAATAATTTGCCTGCAATAGTCCTGGTTGAAACAAAGTGATGTCTGATTGATTGTTTACTGTTGGCTAATGACTTTAGTACCCTTGTAAGTCCCTAGTAAATGGTACCCTCGGTAAGTCTGGCATAAGTACTAAAGAGGGTCCCTAAGGGCTGCAGCATATCTTATGCCACCTTATGGCCCCCACAAACAAATTCCACACAGTCTGCCATTGCAGGCTGCGTGGGGATTGTCCCCAAATATGTAGAAGGTGGTGAGATATCCAAGTGTTTCTCTGCCTTTGAGAGGGATTGTAGAATGAGAAGTTTACACCAGATACACTCTCTACTCTGGAAGCTGTTCTCAGGCAAGTGCAAGCATAGACTTCTGACACTTACTGAGACAGATGTTAAGTCCTATGACCTCATGAAGGAGACCCTGTTTGAGGGCTTTGAACTCACCATAGGATTAAGTGCAGGGAGAATCCCAAAACCTCATGTCAGACCTGGGTTGATTTTGTTGACTTCTCAGTCAAGACCCTAGGTGGCTGCTTAAAAGGTAACAAGGTACAGGACTATCAAGGGCTCTACAATTTGATTATGAAGGGGCACATTTTAGCAAACTGTACATCAGAAATGATTTACAACAGCATCTGGCAGATATATCACTTTCTAGTCCCAGTAAGCTGGCTAAGAAAACGGATGAATGGATTAGGACTAGTATTCCCAAAAGGCATCAGGGTGGATTCCAACAAAGGGGCGTTAGGTCCACAGAAGGGAAAAGGAGGTGCAAAGTCCTCCAAAGAAGTTCCTTCAGGGACCCAGTCAAAAGAAGATAGTGCACCCCACCCCAACTCTAATAGTAAAGAGTAGTGGGGTCCCTAAGCTTAAAAGGTTCATAGACAGTTGGCCCTGCTTTTTCAGCAGGTTGGGCGCTAAAGAGCGGACTACGCTTGTACCATGAAAAAGGTAGGCACTGGGGTTGTCAGTGTAGCTTTGAGGATTGCTCCTCAGATGAGGACATCCTTGTATCTTTAAGCTGGGAACTAGGCCCAGAAGGTGAGTTGGTGATTCAAGAGGGAAGCAGACACTTCCATCACATCGACGTGATACTTTTGGCAGTCACACCATTATGACTGCATGACAGGTGGGTATCCCCAGAACCGTATTTACCACAAGAGAGTAGATGAGTGAGGGCTGTCCTAGGTGAGGTTACCGTTAGGACTGTGGCTTTAGTACCCTTAGGGATAGTTGGGTCCCTTAGTTGGCAAAGGGTAGTAGTCCGTACAGACCTCTCCCATGATTGTCTCCTTGGAAATGGCCTCCCAGAGAACTCTCCCAAGAATTCTGGAGGTGCTGAACCTGCAGTTAGTAAAAGTAGGCCCCAGAGGAAAGGCAAGAAATAGTAGTGTAGGAAAGGTGGGCAACTTTTTAGAAAAAGTTCCAGTGAGCCAAGGAGATTCTGTTCCAGTAAGGAAGAACTCCAAAGTTTTCACTGGTGATGCCTTACTTGCCCCACAAAAAGTCCTGACCAGTCAGGCAACTGTTCAGCAGGAGGTTGTGGCCAACCAGCTAACAGAAGAGAGTGGAAGTAGATTGTGAGTGCCCCCCCCCCCCGCCTGTCCAAAACAGCCATAGGACACCCTGACCCCAAATAAACCTAATTGTGAGCCCATCTACCTATCGGTGGTGGGCTAAAGGTGTGATTCTGGGTGCCGACAGTTGTCAGTAGCCTCTGCTGGAAGTTAGCCTTTGTAGCAGCAGTGTCCTTGGCATGGTGGTCTGACCCCATATCAAAGAGCAAGTTAGGCCCCCTGACACTCCTGGTCATGGTAGGGTTAGATCAGTTATGGATAACCTCTTTGGCTAAGCTAGGGGTTGCCATGCGTAAGATAGTTAGCAGAGGTAGCTGCCTCTAACCCCAAGAAAAGAAGACACGGTGAAACAGATCTAGTTGTTTATTGTTTAAAATGGGTCCATTCACTGTTGGGATAGGTCAGCTGCCCAGAGACAGTGACCTGAACAGGTGGGTGTGAGCAGAATAGGCCCTGCAACAATGCAGCCTGTTTCCTATCTATTCCTCGCCTGACAGACTAGGAAGAGACTCCCGGGGGGGTTGTGTGTGTGGTTTTGTGTGTGTGTGGTTTTGTGTGTGTGTGGTTTTGTGTGTGTGTGGTTGTGGTCGTGTGGTGTCCCCCCACTTTTTGCTGAGTTTCAAATCTGACCGTGTACTGAGGCCTGCTAAACAGACCTCCATGTCAGTGCTCCTTCCTTTAAACAAAATGATGGCTGATTGTTTACAATTGGCCAAGGACTTTAGCACCCCATGTAAGTCCCTGGTACCTAGGGCATGAGTACTAAAGAGGGTCCCTCAGGGCTGCAGCGTATCTTATACCATCCTAAGGAACCCACACAAATTCCACTCAGACAGCCATTGCAGGCTGCATGACATAGTGCAAACCGTGTTTGAAAACATGACATGGCACACTCCTGTGTGCTATGCCAAAGACGCTGTATGTAAGTCACCCCTACATGAGGCCTTGGAGTCCTATGGCAGGGTGCACTTTAGCACATGCGAGGACATACCTGCATGACCAGATATGCCCCTGTATTGTCTAGCTCCATTGCTGGATATTACAAGTGAGAAGGGAAGTCATTGTAAAACTGTGTACTGGTCAAAATGAGCTTCCCAGCTACATAATGGCTTCACTGAAATCCTATGGTGTTTGGTATCAAAACCAAACCTTGTATTAATAAACACACACTGATTCCTGTGTTGGATTTATTAATACCTGCTCCTAGAGGGTACCTTAGAAGTACCCCCTAAAACCTACTAGTCTTTTAGTGTGCTGGTTGACTAGTCCTGCCCAGCCTGCCACCACAGACTAATTTCTGACCCCCTAGGAGGTGAGAGCCCCACTCTCGGAGGTCAGAAACAATCCTGCTCTGAAAGGAGGTGTTTACACATGCTCTACCAGGATGGCTAGTAAATTAGAATGTCAAGGCAGGGGGCTTCAAAGAGCCAACTGCCTTTGATATGTGAGCCTGGCTTCCCCCACAGCTGGGAGATGCCACCCCCTACCCTAAGGCCTATTTGGCACCAGGACCAGTGGGAAATTAGCTATTCAAGGAGGCGTGTTTCACCTCCAGGCTAGTCACATCCCTAGGGTGGGCTACCTGAAAGGAACACAAACATTTGGATTTCACCATCTTGGTTGAAATTGGGAACTCTGGGACAGGGTGATGCCCACTCCCCACAGGAAGTGGTCAGCTAGGGGGTGTAGTGACCCCAGGGGAAAGTAGCCAATTAGCTACTACCCTTTACTTCCTTTAACACCCTTAAATTGAGTATTTAGGTGGCCTTCTGACACCAGGAAATCAGATCAGTCTGCCTGGAGAAGAAGGGACAAAGAAGAGCCCACAACACGAGAACTGAGGAGCAGCAACTGACTTGATGCCAGCCTGCCGCCTGTCCCCGACAATTGCACGGACCCTGCTTGTCCAGAAAGCGGCGTCACCTCCAAAAGCTGTGGAAGAGTGACCCACAATGTCACCGGGCCAGCAACATCTCCCTTGGAGCAGAGAGCTGCTTCCCTGCACGTTTACAGGCACCAAAATGACAGAAACGAGCGCCTCTGCCAGCGCGACCCTGCCGGACCAAACAGCACTGTAAATGAGCCCCCCCAGCCCAAGGTGCTATGAAGTGAGGGTGCCTCTGAGGCACAGAGACCCTCAAGAGTTTAGCACCCCCAACACCCCAAGGGCTCCACAGGACTGGCCCCTCCAGTCCCCAACTGCAGCCTCTCTTGCCAGACGGGAACCGCAAGAGCCTCGGACCGCAAAAAACAGAGCCCAAGAAGCAACACTGCACCCAAGCCCGACCGCCTAGGGAGAAGTGGACCAATGGTGCCAACGGGATCCTGAGACCTGCCTGTTTTGCCGGACCCCCTACAATCGCGAGTGCCTCCTGCAGTGCGACCCCTCCGGAGAAACCACCACTGCAGCTGATTCCACCAGCCAGAGTTCCAGTGGACCAGCGGTGTCCCTACATGCCCGAGCATCTCAAGGACCGAGCCCCCCTGTGGGTTCTCCTGGACTGGTCTCCCAGCCCCTGCTTGCAGCCTGTTTGTAACCGGACCATTCCCGATTGACTTAAACAGGACACACAATGCTAAATTGCACCCGTATGCCCCAGAGCTGACCGAGGTGACTTGTTGGTTCTGCCTTTGACCTTGCCCCATACTTATCTTAAGTCCTGAAGAACAGTCCCGTAAGTCGCTGCTAAGTGCCCGTATGGAGTATATGTTTCTTTCCCATAGGATAACATTACTGCTTGAAAAGATACAAGTGGCAGTGTACTTCAGTATACTGGAAAACTGTGATATCTCAAATGCAAGTGTATTTCTGTGCATTTCCAAAACCGTGATGCCTCAAAACAAAGTACTTACCCAATAGCATCGTTCTTGTTGTTAAAAATGTTATTTTTCTAAATTGATGTGGATCTCCTTTTTGAATGTGTGCATCATTTATTGGGTGGGTGTGGGTGGGTGGGTGTGTAACAATTGTCTAACACTCCTCCTGTATAAGCCTGAGGCTGCTCAACCACACTACCCCCCCAAAAAAAAAGCACTGTGGGATTGTTAAAGCAAGCCCTGTCAACTCATAAGGGATACCTAAACTCTCTACACAATATACCTCTGTTCGAGGCATGTGAGCTGCAGAGCTCACACTGTGCATTAGATCGCCATCTGGTGTTGGGCTCGGATGCTTGCACTTTGTTGTTGTCTTCGAAGAAGTCTTTGTAGTCATGTGATAGGTGACTCCTCCTTAGGACAATAGTGCGCATGGGCATCGACTCCATCCTCAGATTGTTTTTTTCCGCCATCGGGTTCGGATGCATTTCGACACTCCGGTTCGAAACTCGTTTTTTTGCAGCGTTTTCCATTTTTCAACGCCTGATACCGACATCGACATCTCGACGTCCCTTCCTCGATCTCCTTTCCAGCCGTCGACGCGGGCCGTTGGGCCCATCGACGCCGTAAGGCCTACTGCCCATGGAAAGGACGCCATTCCGAAAATGCCCCCAATGTGGAGCAAAGTTTCCTCATAGTGACCACCACCAGGTCTGTAATCGGTGCCTCTCACCAGACCATAACGAGGCCACTTGTCCGGCCTGCGCCTCCTTCCGCTCCAAGAAGACAATCCGAGATCGTCGAGCCCGAAGGCACATCATGGCGCACAGGTCCGCTCCGGAACCCGTCAACATCTTCGACGAGGGTCCCGATGTTCCGGAAGAAGACTCCGAAGACCTCGCTATCATCTCCGAGGCAGAGGACTCCGACAGTTCCATCCCTTCAGGGCAGCGTGTGAGTACTACTGCCCCTGCCCCAACCCTCCCTGCAAAATCGAAGGCACCGGTCAGTACTTCGCCTACGGGCCCCAGTCGAGACCGTAAACGTGTTTCGGACGCCCCGCCTTCGGGCTCGGCACCGAACAAGAAAACAAAGCCTTCTAGTTCCTCGGCACCGACCAAACCACATGTGCCCGTTACACCGGCACCTTCGGCGCCGAAACACAAAGACCACCCGGCGCCGAAATCCAGTTCGGTCCCCAAATCCGCCTCCAAGCACGCGGATCCCTCGGCACCGAAACCGAAGCTACTCGACACACCCCCTAAACTAAAGCCGGTCGAGCCTGTAGCTAAACCGAAGGACGCCTCGACGCCTTCTAAAGCAAAGGAACATTTAAAGAAGCCATCACCACGTTCGGAACCGAAAAAGTCGGCGCCGAAAACTAATATTCAAGGAGAGGAACTGTTTACACCGGATCCCATCGATCCTAATCAACACAAACTTTATATCAATCCTAAAACAGGACATATTTCCTCTGTGCCACGTCACAAGCCTGTCCCTCCGAAGAAGAGACTCTTCCACTTCCCCTATGCCTCCTTCTTCCCCTATACCTCTCTCTAACACCCCTCCTCTCCACATCCCTATCACACCTCCTCAACCTGCGGATTCTCCCCCACATGAGTATGAGGACAACATGGGGTACGGGGATGACCCTCATAATTTATATCTGGATCCAGATAATCCACCACAGGATGACTGGGGTTATAATGACCCCCCAGACCCTACAGACCTCCCCAGCCCTCCACCTTATCCCATAAAACCATCTCCACCAGATGATCACATAGGTTTTGGGCAACTCATACATAGGGCGGCCGTTTTTCATGGGGTGCATATTCACACCGACCAACCAGAGGAAGATTTTCTTCTAGACACTTTTGAACGGTCTCAAAAAACTGTTCAAACTTTGCCCATGATCAAGGGTGTCATTAAACATGCACCTGAAATTTTTAACGACCCGGTCAGAGCCAGGATCCTTAATCCTAGAGTGGATAAAAAGTATAGACCTGCCCCCGATGACCCCACCTACATCAAAGGTCAGCTCCCCCTTGACTCACTGGTCGTTTCTAATGCCAGAAAACGCGCCAATTCCCAAACTTCAGGGGATGCTCCGCCCCTGATAAAGAATCCAAATTGTTAGATTCTTCTGGCAAACGCGTAGCTGCGCAAGCCACCAACATCTGGCGCATCGCTAACACCCAAGCTCTACTAGCTAGGTACGACAGGGCACACTACGATCAGCTAGAAACCCTCCTTCAACATCTACCTGATCAATACAAAACACAAGCCACTGACCTCATTCAAGAAGGCAAACTTATTTAAAATGCCTCCATTAAGTGCGCCTTAGACGCAGCCGACACCGCCGCTAGGTCAGTTAACACTAGCGTGCTTATTAGACGACACGCCTGGCTTCGCATTTCAGGTTTTAAGCCAGAAGTCCAGACTACCATACTAAACCAGCCATTTAACCAAAACCAACTATTTGGTCCTGCTGTCGACACAGCACTAGAAAAGATGAAGAAGGATACTGACACTGCCAAATCAATGGGAGCATTGCAGTCCCCGCAGCAACGTGGCTCCTTTCGCCGCTCCTTTTACAGAGGGGGCTCCAGGAATACCACCGCAGACAGTTCCTCTTCCTATCGAACAAACACACAAACCTCTCCTTTCAGAGGATACTTTAGGGGTGGTTACAGAGGCAACAACTCTAAGGGCAGAGGTCGAGGTAATAATAACAACACCCGTACCTCCACCACTCCCAAACAGTGACTTTCCTCCACTTCCCCCGACCACAACACCCCTGTCGGGGAAGGCTATCACAGTTCCTGCCTGTCTGGAACTCCATTACAACAGACAGGTGGGTGAGACAGATTATCCAACATGGCTACTGCCTGGAGCTAACAGCTACCCCCCCACCATACCACCCAGGCAGCGTCCAATGTCCACAGACCATCTTACACTTTTACATCAAGAGGTACTTTCCCTGCTTCAAAAGCACGCCATAGAGCCAGTGCCTCTGCTACAGCAAGGCACAGGGGTTTACTCCCTGTACTTCCTCATTCCCAAAAAGGACGGCACTCTCAGGCCTATTTTAGACCTCAGACCTCTCAATCAATACATACACTCAGATCATTTTCACATGATCACTCTCCAACAAGTGCTTCCCTTACTACAACAACAAGACTTCCTTGCCACATTAGACCTCAAGGACGCCTACTTCCACATTCCCATACATCCTGCTCACAGGAAGTATCTAAGGTTCGTTCTCAATGGGCAGCACTACCAGTTCAAAGTACTCCCATTCGGAGTCACCACTGCTCCAAGAGTGTTTACCAAATGCCTTGCAGTAGTAGCAGCGCATCTACGAAGACAACAAATACATGTCTTCCCATACCTGGACGACTGGCTTATCAAAGCCAAATCATTCAACCAGTGTGTCCAACACACTCACCAAACGATACAAACATTACACAACTTGGGGTTCACAATAAACTATACCAAGTCCCACCTTCAGCCCTCCCATGTCCTTCAATATCTGGGAGCTACGATAAACACTTCCACTGCTCTAGCTTACCCCAGCCCAGCCAGGATAGCCAGTATACAAACCCTTGTCCCCAGGTTTCAAATGCAACACTCTCTTCCAGCCAGAGTGTTTATGCAGCTCATCGGCATGATGGCATCCTGCATTTTCTCGTCCCTCATGCAAAACTTCAAATGCGTCCTCTACAAGAGTGCCTAGCGCGCCAATGGAACCAGGCTCAGGGACATCTTACAGATCTGGTGTTGGTAGACAGCCGCACACATCGCTCTCTGCAGTGGTGGAACACCAACAATTTGTCCAAGGGGCGGCCGTTCCTAGAGCCGGTTCCACAAGTAGTACTAACCACGGACGCATCCCTTACAGGATGGGGAGCACACCTGTTACACCATACAACACAGGGCAAGTGGACCACTCAGCAGAAGCTGTTCCACATCAACCACCTAGAGTTACTAGCTATATTCCTAGCTCTCAAGTCCTTTCAACTCCACGTACAAAACAAAGCTGTCCTGATCCGAACAGACAACATCACAGCTATGTACTATATACAAAAACAGGGGGGACACACTCTCCACAACTGTCCCAACTAGCACAGGACATTTGGAGGTGGGCCATTCCACAAAACATATACCTTCTAGCAGAACACCTACCAGGGGTTCACAATCAGATTGCAGATCTGTTAAGTCGACAGACACAACAGATTCACGAGTGGGAACTACATCCACAAGTTCTTCTACCTTTCTTCCAGATGTGGGGCCAGCCAGACTTAGATCTGTTCGCCACACACCAAAACGCCAAATGCCCAACCTTCGCCGCCAGGCTTCACACCCGCAGTCCAAGGGCAATGCGATATGGATGAACTGGTCCGGCAGATTTGTGTACGCTTTTCCACCGCTCCCACTCATCCCACTTGTAGTACGCAAGCTTCGACAACAGTCTCTCAAAATGATACTAGTAGCCCCTACATGGGCACGCCAACCGTGGTTCACCACACTACTGGAGCGATCAGTAGTCCCATACCAAAGACTACACCTCTCCCCAACAATGCTAACGCAGAGCCATGGAGAGATAATGCACCCAGATCCATCTCAGCTGAACCTTGCAATTTGGCTCCTGAAGTCCTAGAATTCGGTTACCTTAACCTACCCCCAGACTGCATGGACGTTATAAAAGAAGCTAGACGCCCAACTACCAGAGCCTGCTATGCAGCTAAATGGAAAAGATTCGCTATTTACTGCACTAATAATAACATCCAACCATTACAAGCCTCTACGCAAAACATAATTTGCTATTTGCTACATTTGCAAAGATGTAGTCTTGCATACTCATCCATACGTCTGCACCTCGCAGCCCTTGCTGCTTACTTGCAAAACAGGCAACACTTATCACTATTCAAAGTTCCCGCCATTAAAGCCTTCATGGAAGGCCTTAAGCGGATCATACCTCCCAGATTACCACCTTCCCCAGTGTGGAATCTTAATATAGTACTTACCAGGCTCATGGGTCCACCTTTCGAACCCTTACATAAATGTGAACTTCAATTCCTTACATGGAAAGTTGCGTTTCTAATTGCAATCACTTCTCTAAGGAGAGTCAGTGAACTACAAGCTCTAACTATACAAGAGCCTTTCTTACAAATACATCATAAAAAGGTAGTTCTCAGAACAAACCCAAAATTCCTTCCCAAAGTCATTTCGCCTTTCCACCTTAACCAATCAGTAGAACTACCTGTGTTCTTCCAAAACCCAGATTCCGTGGCAGAAAGAGCTCTCCACACCCTAGATGTCAAAAGAGCCCTTATGTATTACATTGACAGAACCAAATCCTTTCGCAAAACCAAACAATTGTTTGTGGCTTTCTCTCCACCACACAAAGGTAATCCCATCTCAAAAGCCGGGGTTGCAAGGTGGATTGTTAAATGTATCCAAATCTGCTACCAAAAAGCCAAACGCACATTATCAGTTCCCCCTAGAGCGCACTCAACACGCAAACTAGGGGCATCCATGGCATTCTTAGGGAACATTCCCCTAGAAGACATATGTAAGGCAGCCACATGGTCTACAACACACACCTTCACTAAACACTATTGTGTTGATGTGCAAGCCAAGCAACAAGCTTCCGTGGGCCAAGCTGTCCTTAAAACCCTTTTTCAAACTATTGCAACACATACAGGTGACCACCGCTAGGGGAGATACTGCTGTACAGTCTATGCACAGTGTGAGCTCTGAAGCTCACATGCCTCGAACGGAAAATGCTACTTACCAGTATGCATCTGTTCTTGGCATGTAGAGCTGCAGATCCTCACACGCCCTCCCACCTCCCCGGGACCTGTATGTGCTCCAGTCCTATCTTAATTAGATACACACACATGGACATCTCTTTTCTTTTCTACTAACTCCATCACTCCCCAATATGGCGAAAAACAATCTGAGGATGGAGTCGATGCCCATGCGCACTATTGTCCTAAGGAGGAGTCACCTATCACATGACTACAAAGACTTCTTCGAAGACAACAACAAAGTGCAAGCATCCGAGCCCAACACCAGATGGCGATCTAATGCACAGTGTGAGGATCTGCAGCTCTACATGCCAAGAACAGATGCATACTGGTAAGTAGCATTTTCCTTTTGGAATATTACATAAAGAGCCAGCTTCCTACAAAGGTCCTAAATGTTCTGATTAAAACATTTTGGGAAAAATCAATAATTTTGAGGATTCCTCTGTGGCATCACCTATTGACAGAGTGGTTCCAGCAAATACAAAGACTTGTATCCCACCACTGAACCACCAAAGTAGGAAGCTGGCTCTCAATATGGTCAATCAATCAATCATGTCACTTATAAAGCGCACTACATACCCGCGAGGGTCTCAAGGCGCTGGGGGAAGAGGGGGGGTGGTGCTGCTACTGATCGAAGAGCCAGGTCTTGAGGAGTCTTCTGAAGGCCAGTAGGTCTTGGGTCTGTCGGAGGTTGGTGGGGAGGGTGTTCCAGGTCTTGGCGGCGAGGTGGGAGAAGGATCTGCCGCCGGCGGTCGTTTTCCGGATGCGGGGGACTGTGGCGAGGGCGAGGCTGGTCGAGCGGAGCTGGCGGGTGGGGGTGTAGAAGCTGAGTCGTCTGTTGTAGGCTGGTCCGGAGTTGTGGAGTGCTTTGTGTGCGTGGGTGAGGAGCTTGAAGGTTATCCTCTTGTTGACAGGGAGCCAGTGCAGGTCTCTCAGGTGGGGTGTGATGTGGCTGCGTCGGGGGATGTCGAGGATAAGACGTGCAGAGGCGTTCTGGATGCGTTGCAGCCGTTTCAGGAGCTTAGCCGTCGTTCCTGCGTAGAGGGCGTTTCCGTAGTCCAGCCTGCTGGTGACGAGGGCCTGGGTGACTGTTTTTCTTGTTTCGGTGGGGATCCACTTGAAGATCCTGCGGAGCATTCGGAGGATGTTGAAGCAGGATGAGGAAACGGCGTTGACCTGCTTAGTCATGGAGAGGGTGGGGTCGAGGATGACCCCTAGGTTGCGTACGTGGTCGGTGGGTGGCGGGGCTGTTCCCAGTGATGTTGGCCACCAGGAGTCGTCCCAGGCTGAAGGGTTGGAACCAAGGATGAGGACCTCCGTCTTGTCCGAGTTCAGCTTCAGGCGGCTGGTCCTCAACCATTCGGCGACGGCCTTCATTCCTTCGTGGAGGTGGGCTTTGGCGGTGTGAGGGTCTTTGGTGAGGGAGAGGATCAGCTGGGTGTCGTCGGCGTAGGAGATGATGTTGAGGTTGTGCTGTCGGGCGACGTGGGCGAGGGGTGCCATGTAGATGTTGAACAGCGTTGGGCTGAGGGAGGAGCCTTGGGGTACGCCGCAGATGATCTTGGTGGCCTTGGATCGGAAGGGGGCGAGGCGGACGCTTTGTGTTCTGCCGGAAAGGAAGGATGTGGTCCAGTCCAGGGCCTTCTCTTGGATCCCGGCGTCGTGAAGGCGTGTTCGTAGGCGTAATATGGTGCACTAAAACGAAGTACACTGTGTCCAGGCAACCCCTAATGGTTTACAGGGCTTTCTTCATCAAATCCTAAGTGCTCTATTTTGTGGTAGTGTGGTCGAGGAGCTTAGACTAATCAAAGGGAAGTGTTGAGCAGTTGTTGTACACACACAGTCAATAAATAAGACACACTCAAAGAAAACCGACACCAGTTTATAGAAATAACACATTTTTATATTATTTTAGGCACCAAGATCTTTTTGATCAGGTGAGTACTTTTTAAGATAGGTTTTTAGCATTTAAATAGACAATACTGTATTCGCTGTTATGTTAACGTGTGGGTAATACATACACTGCAAGGACCACTTGTCAACGACTTACAGGACTGTTCTTCAGGACTTAAGGTAAGTAGGGGCCTAGGTCCAGGACAGCACCAACAGGTCACCTCGGTCGGCTCTGGGGCGCCTGGATGCAGAGATGCTTTTTGGTGTCGGGAGGCCCGTTGAAGTCAATGTTAACCGGTACCTGTAAGTAAGTTAAACTTTTGTTAAGCGCGCAATTGCCAATGTGTCTTGGCGTTCTCTAAGTGATGAGTAGTTAACTAGTTCATGTGAATATAAAAAAGCCATGTTTTAAGCATTTTTCTGAAGGATGCTGTGTTTGATTGAGATCTGAGGACAAGGGGCATGGTGTTCCAGAGTCTACATGCTAAGAAAGAGAAGCTTCTCCCTCCCCATCTAGCTCTTTGTCCCTTTGGAACTACCACCAATTTGACAGTGCTTGGTCTTAGTTCACAAGAGGGTACATGCCAAGAAAAGATTTTCAGGAAGTAAGATGGGCCTTCGCCATGCAAGGCCTTATAGGCCATGCAAAGGGCCTTGAATTTAACTCGTTCGCTCATTGGCAGCCAAAATAAGTCCTGAATACCTTTGAAGATGGAATTATATTTTGGTATTTTAATCAGCAGACGAGCAGCTGCATTTTGAAGTAATTGCAGCTTCAATTGTAGTTGTTTCTGGATCCCCAAATAGAGTGCATTGCAATAGTCTTTCCTAGATAGTACTAATGCTACGATGGCCATCTTTTGCATTTCCAGAGGGATGTATGGAAACACTTTCCTTAGCACTCTAAGAAGATGGAAGCAGGAGGATGTGACCTGGTTTAAATAGGAGAAGCAAAGCTTCCGTCAGACACCCCTCCCCCCAGATTTTTGACTTTCTGAACACAGCAACAAAGCCGTAAGACCTAATATGTTTTGCCAGAGGAGTGACGTGAATGTTGAAGTGCGTAGGGGGACAATGACGACCCCTGTAAAAAAAGAGCTGCACGCGAAGACTGGGGGGAGAAGGCAGTCCGTTCGATCCAAATGGGTGCTCCGGTCTTAGGGTCTCTGGAGCCGGGATGCACCGTCGGTTGATCTGGACTCTGGCTCGTGCGCAGTGGTCTTTGGTCCAGCGGGTCGCCGCGGTCAAAGGGACTCTGTTTCGGTGAACCCGCAGAAAGAGTTTATTAAGCCAAGGTGTTTGATACCAAATACCATGTGTTTCAGGGAAGCCATCATGTAGCTGGGGAACTCGTAATGACTAGTGTCCAGTACATGCACTTAAGATGACTTCCCTGTTTACTTGCACTATCTAGTAATCGAACTAGACAGCATAGGTGCATATTGTAAGAAACTGGCTCTATATATACTACACCAAAATTAAGTATAGTGTGTATAGGGTCCAGGTGACTCCAGAGGTTAAAGTTAGATAGAACCTTACTCTCTAATAGTGGTAGCTTGGTCGAGCAATAAGGCAGTATCGGAGGACAGTGTTAAGCATTTGATGTACACACTCAGTCAGCAAATTAATTCACACGCTCAAGAACTGAACTCTAGGCCAATTGTTTTTGTATAAAAAATATACTGTTTATTTTAGAACCAAGCAAGCCTGGCACAGGTAAGCATAAAATACTTTGTAGTAATAAGTTACTGAATGTCGAACAGTTTGAAAATGCAATGGAGATTGTACTTTGTTTAATTTACAGGGGAGCAGTAGTTTGCAACACTTGGCAAATGCAGTACATTGGAATGAATAGGCTTTTTCAGTAAATTGCAGGTAAGTTACTTTTACGTTACGTTTTCTAACTCAGTGCTGGATGCCCGGATTCAGCACTGGGACATTTCCTGGAAACAGGTGAGTAAATGCGTTTTTGTTATTTGTGCAATTTTTAAAGAATATTTTCACATTTCAAAACTCCACACTTAGAAACTTTTTGGAGCAGTACATTGAAATGAATGGGCCGTTTCAACAAATTGCAGGTAAGTTACTTTTACGTTACTTTTTCTAACTCAGTGCTGGATGCCTAGATTCAGCACTGGGACATGTCCTGCAAACAGTTAAGAAAACACGTTTGGGTTAATTGTACGATTTTTAAAGAATATCTTTAGTTTTCAAAACTCCATACTTAGTCGTTGTAAGAAAGTGGCTCTGTATATACTGAACCAAAGTAAGGTTCAGTGTGCACAGAGTCCACAGTCCCCAGAGGTTTGGCAGAGGCTAAAGTTAGATATAACCTTACTCTCTAAAGTGGTAGCTTGGTCGAGCAGTAAGGCAGTATCAGAGGACAGTGTAAAGCATTTGTTGTACACACTCAGTCAGCAAATGGTCTCACACACCCAAGAACTGAACTCTAGGCCAATTGTTTTGTATATAAAAATATATTGTTTTATTTTAGAACCACAGGTAGGTATAAAAATATTTTCTCAGAATGAGATGCTTTAGTTATATACTTTCAATACACAATAGATTGTTGAATGCAATAGCTACAGTTGTTGCAATAGGCAACACAATTCAAACACAATTATAACATTGAGCTCAATGGGAGTTTTTAAGTAAAAGCAGTTTCAGTTTTGCAGCGTGAATCTTTCTGGATTCACTATGCTGTGCATTATTCCGCGGTCTAGTGGTTGGGTCCGGAATCGTAGTCTTTCTTTTTTTTTTTTTAGCCCATGTGGGCGTCGACGCCCCACCATTTGGTGTCCTTCCGTGACGTCGGCGCGCTTCCTCCGGAAGCTCCCACCCTTGGGCGCCATCTTCAGATTCTTTTTTCCGCCGTTGGGTCTGGATCGTCGTGAGAAGCTCCAGAGTTGGAAAAGGAGAGAAGAAGTAAGAAAAAGCAGAAAGAACCGAAAAAAATTGATTATCTTCATCAGAAGATAAAGAACATAGTACCGGGACAACAAAGTCGGTGAGAAAATAGAAGAAACTTCGACGTCCAACGGAGAATGCGCACACAGGGGGCTCCCTGAGCGCTGGAATGGACAAGACACCATTCAAATTCTGTCGTAACTGCCACCACAAGTTCGCGCAGAAAGACCAGCATCCAGTTTGCAACCTCTGCTTGCCAATCGACCATCAAAGCGCCGACTGCAACGCCTGCTCGGCATTCGCCACCAAGACCCTCAGGGTCAGGGAAAGACAGAGGAGAGCAAACTACAACATGCAGGGCCAAGGGCCACCCCCCTCGCTGCGGGACCTGGGCCTCTCCAGTGGGGAAGAGGACAACGTCGCCGAGGGTCCAGAGGACTGCACGGTCGTAGAGACCGATAACACGCCGAGGAAGGAGGTAAGCGAGACGTCGACCCCAAAAACCCCGACAGACTCTCGAAAGTCTGAGCCAAAGTCCACGAAAGGAGCACCGGCGTCGAAGCACTCGACGACCGCAGCTGCGTCCACGGACAAACAGCCCAGCGGATCCTTCGAAAAGGACTCCCGGTCGGCGAAAGCTCTAGATGCACCAAGGTCGTCGAAGCACGGTTCCCAGAAGCCGCACCCGACACCGAAAGCAAAAGAGCTAAAGGCAACTTCGACGTCCACGTCAGCGACCTCGAAGAGAACAGCCGAAACCCTCGACGCCGAACAATCGGCGGACATGGAGAGGAAGAAGAAGAGGCTCGAGGCCGAAATGGCCAGTATCCTCCAAAGAAAGAAGGACTTCGAGCGGATGAGTAGATACTCCATCCCTTCGAAGCCCTCAACGGTCGTCGAAGCAGAGGCACAAGAGGATTTCGACAGCACCGAGCCGCCGAAAACTCCCGAACCATCGGAGCAACAGGACGAAGAGGGCCTGTTCTATTATACAGAGGATGATGACGACCAGCAATCGCACTTCGGCTCGACACCCTTGGAGGCTCAAGATCTGGAATAGCAGGATCTCGACGCCGAAAACCCGGAGGAGGCCGTGGAAACGTATCCGTCGAGTCCTTCGCCGCCGGACGACTTAGGGATTTACAACATGGTCGTCAAGAACGCAGCTGCCACCTACAAAGTGGAAATGGAGGAAGAAAAGCCAAAAGCCTGTTTTCTCCTGGAAACACTGCTGCAAACACAAACTAGGAGCCAATTCCTTCCTATGCTCCCTAGTGTGCTAGACCAAGGCAGGGAAGCTTTCAAGGAGCCTTCTACCTGCAGATCTGTCACCCCCAGGGCTGAGAAAAAATACAAACACTCTTCCAAGGACCCACCATACATCCAGGGATCTGTACCGGCTGATTCCATCATAACAGCAACAGCCAGGAAGAGGGCCAACGTTCCCACAAACTCCGGACCGCCTCCAGACAAGGAGAGCAAGAGGATAGACCTCACAGGGAGGAAAATCGAAAGGAATGCGGCAATACATTGGCGCATTGCCAACTCCAATGCCCTTATAAATAGGCACGCCTACCAGCACTGGGAAGAAGTTGGGCAGTTGCTCAAACTGCTCCCCACCGAACAACAGCAAAGAGGGGCACACCTCATAGAGGAGGGGAAGAACATGGCCAACACCTGCCTGAAGTCGGCCTTGGACGCAGCTGATACATCAAGCAGGCTGATGATGATCGGGATCACAGAGAGAAGACATGCCTGGCTCAGGATCTCTGGGTTCAAGCCAGAGGTGCAAAACAACATCCTGAAGTTGCCCTTCGACGGGAAGAAGCTGTTCGGCACGCCCGTGGACGAGACGCTGACGCAGCTCCAAAAAGACAACGAAACTGCAAGGTCCATGGGAGCACTGCAGTTCAGGGGTATGAGAAGGGGCACCCCCTCACGAAGACCTAATGGCAGAGGTGGAAACCAGCCAGGAACATCGCACCAGGCCTTCCAGCAAACATTTCAGGGAAGCAGCCAGGCGCAACAGGGTCAGCAGCAGCAAGGCTGGCAGAACCAACAAAGGGGCCAGTCCTTTCGAAGCCGACCAAACGGGCGAGGCAATACGAGAAGAGGCGGCCAGCAACCCGCCCCCAAGTGACTTCACAATACAAAACGTGCCCGCACTGACAACATCTCGAGTTGCGCAGCACAACATAAGACACGGACAACACCTACAAATTTACCATCATACAACTCCCGTAGGAGGCAGACTAAAACACTTCTCCCAGGAGTGGGAGAAGATAACAACCGACAAGTGGATACTCAACATCATACAGTTCGGATACTGCATAGAACTGGTAAGAAAGCCACCAAACAGGAGGCCGGCAAACAAAAGACGCTCAACAGAAGAGCTGTCACTACTGTGGCAGGAAACACAAGAACTCCTCCACAAACAGGCTATAGAAAGAGTGCCATACAGAGAAAAGGGCACAGGAGTGTACTCCAACTACTTCCTCATACCAAAGGTAGACGAAACATTAAGGCCCATACTGGACCTACGGTTCCTAAACAAATACATAAAAACTCAAAAGTTCAAGATGACGTCCTTGCAGGAGGACATACCTCAAATAAGGCACGGAGACTTTATGGCCACAATAGACCTCAAGGATGCCTACCTACACATCCCTATGAACCAAAAACACAAGCATCTACTCAGATTTACCATCAGCAAAATGCACTACCAGTTCACGGCCCTAGCCTTCGGCCTAAAATCAGCGCCGAGAGTATTCACCAAATGCCTAGCTGCCGTAGCAGCACATCTGCGAAGACAGGGGATACACGTATACCCCTACCTAGACGACTGGTTGGTAAAGGCAAACTCATACAACCAGTGCAAACTACATGCTCAGCAGGTCACACAAACGCTGACAAAACTGGGCTTCTCCATACACGAGGAGAAGTCATCGCTGGAACCAGAACAAGTGAAGATCTTCCTGGGTGCGAGAATCGACACCATTCAAGGAAGAGTGTTCCCCAGCGAGAAGAGGACCCTCGCACTACTGAAGGAGACTCGCCACTACCGGAAGGGGCAACGTCTGACAGTGAGGACAGTGAGCAAACTCATGGGCATGATGGCATCATGCATACACTTAGTCCCCAATATTCGGCTACACATGAGACCATTCCAGGAATGGCTGCAACAGCAGTGGTCACAGGCAACGGAGAGTTGGGAAGATCTAGTGGTTGTAAAGCACGCAGTGCAGGGAGAGATAGCATGGTGGAACAGGGATAACATATCAAGGGGAAAACCGTTCACACCACCAACTCCGACAGTGACCATCACAACAGACGCATCCCAAATGGGGTGGGGAGCGCACATGAAACTGCTCAAAGTGAGGGGTTTATGGACGCAAACAGATGCCGTCAAACACATCAACTACCTAGAACTCAAGACCGTATTCCTTGCCCTCAAAGCATTCCAGAAACAGCTGTACGGCCAAAGGGTGTTAGTACAAACAGACAACACAACAACGATGTTCTACATCAACAAGCAGGGAGGAACACAGTCGGTGGCGCTCTCAGATCTAGCGCAACAAATATGGAAATGGGCTATCCCATTACAAATAGACCTACTGGCAATACATCTGCCGGGGAAGGACAATGTGGAAGCAGACAGACTAAGCAGACAAACGTCGACCTCACACAAGTGGGAGCTCAACGCTCAGGAGACGCAAAAAATATTCAAAAAGTGGGGAACACCACAATTAGACCTGTTTGCAACACACCAGAATGCAAAATGCCAATACTTCGCATCCAGGCAACCAGGACATCAATCCCAGGAAAATGCCCTATGGATGAGCTGGTCAAAGACATTTGCATACGCTTTTCCACCGATACCGCTGATACACAAAGTGCTCAGCAAGTGCAGAACAAGCAACATGACACTAATTCTAGTGGCACCTCAGTGGGCCAGGCAGTCCTGGTTCTCACAGATCGTGGAAATGGCACAGGAACCACCACACAAATTCCCAAAAAGAAGGGACCTGCTCTCGATGGAACACGGAAGAGTACTCCATCCAGAACCAGAGAGCCTCAGCCTAGCAGCATGGCTCCTGAAGACCTAGAGTTCGCCCACCTCAAGCTTCCGCAAAGCACGCTAGCGGTACTGCGAGAAGCAAGGAGGCCCACCACAAGGAAATGCTATGCAGCTAAATGGAAGAGATTCACTGAGTGGTGCATCAAGGAGAGGCTCCACAAGAGAATCACCAGAGAGTCAACTGTGCTAAGATACTTAACACACTTACTAAAGAGTAACCTGAGCTGCACATCACTAAGGGTGCACCTGGCAGCTATAGTAGCCTATACAAGAGGAGAAACGGGAAAAAGCTTCTTTACATCTCAAGTGGTAAAAAGATTCCTAGAGGGAGCAAAAAGAATAGCCCCGCCAAAGAGGATGCCGCCGCCGGCATGGAACCTCAATGTAGTTTTAACGCAGCTTATGAAAGCACCATTCGAACCTATTCACAAGGCCTCGCTTCATATGCTCACCATAAAAACAGCATTCCTGGTAGCGATTACCTCGCTCCGAAGGGTGAGTGAGTTGCAGGCCCTTACACTACAAGAACCGTACATTCAAATTCACAATGACAGGGTGGTAATGAGGACTGACCCACACTTCATGCCTAAGGTGGTGTCCAAGTTCCATATAAGCCAAACTATACAAATTCCCAGTTTCTTCCAAAAACCATCCACCAGCGCAGAAAGAGCGCTGCACACGCTGGACGCCAGAAGGGCAGTAATGCACTACATTGAAAGGACTAAAGGTTGTAGGAAGACAAAACAATTCTTTGTGTCCTTCGCAAGCAGTTTCCTGGGCAGACCAGTAACAAAAAATACCATTGCACGATGGATCGCCCAAGCAATTCAATACTGCCACAAACAGGCAGGCCAGGAGCTACAAGGGGCAGCTCAGGCTCACTCAACCAGGAAAAAGGGAGCAACAATAGCCTTCCTGGCAAACACACCTATCCAAGACATTTGCCTGGCGACAACATGGGCTTCAGTGCACACTTTCACTAAGCACTACTGCGTGGATATACAGATGAACAAAGAAGCACAAGTAGGTCAGAAAGTGCTTCAACATATTTTCAACAACCAATGCTCATCTTCCACCCAGCCGCCACAAACATAGCAAACCGCTACAAAGTCTATGCACAGCATAGTGAATCCAGAAAGATTCACGCTGCAAAACGAATAGTTTCTTACCTGTCGGTATAGTTTTGCAGCTTGAAGACTTTCTGGATTCACTAGCGAACCCACCCGCCTCCACCAGAAAGATGAGACAGGAGGAAGATGGGACTAACAAATGGAAAACACCTTCAAAAGGTAAAAGGATAAACAAAACAAACACAAGACAAGAAAAAAAGAATCCGAAGATGGCGCCCAAGGGTGGGAGCTTCCGGAGGAAGCGCGCCGACGTCACGGAAGGACACCAAATGGTGGGGCGTCAACGCCCACCTGGGCTACAAAAAAAAAAAAAAAGAGAAAAAAGACTACGATTCCGGACCCAACCACTAGACCGCGGAATAATGCACAGCATAGTGAATCCAGAAAGTCTTCAAGCTGCAAAACTACACCGACAGGTAAGAAACTATTCGTTACTTTACGTATGATTTTCTTACTCAGGGTTGGATCCTGGATTCAACCCTGGTGCATTTCCTGTAAACAGTTGAAAGAAATCGTTTTTGTTACACAGGCGATTTTTAAGGAATATTTGTTTGTTTCAAAAATCGACACTTAGAAGAATTTCTGGAGAAAACCAGGCAATGTTATCCTATGGAGGAAAATCAAGTTATCGGTAAGTACAGTTGTAATTGCTTTTCAGGGTCAGTGCTGGGCACCAAGATCCAGCACTGGGATCTCTTCTGATAACAGGTGAGTAATTTCGTTTTCGTTGATCGGACGATTTTTAGTGATTATTTTAAAGTTTCAAAACTCGACACTTTGAAGAAATTTCAGTGAAAACCAGTCAATGTTACCCTATGGAGAAAATGTAGGTTATCGGTTTTCAGGTAAGTACTCGACTGGCAGAGTTAAGGTTCTGGGCATAGACTCAGGGGTCTCCCAGGGTCAGGTAGGTACAGTTGGTACACCCTCAGCGGCACAGGGGCGGCCGGGTGCAGAGTGAGTTAGGCCCAATGTTGGCCTATGGCGGGCAGGGGGCCCTTGGTTGGTGGCTGCTGGCAGGCAGGCCACGCGGCTGTGGGAGCTGGGCTCCTGGTCACTTACCCAGGGCAAGTGGGGAAGAAAAATAGGATAGGTGTTGCACTCCCAGGGGCACTCGGGCGGCTGGGTGCAGGGTGCTTTTGAGCCGTCGGGCGCTCAATGTATTTCAATGGAGAAGCTGGAAGTTGAACAAAGGCTGCAAGCTCGGGGACGGAGAGTCTTCAGGGGCGACCACCACTTCGAGAGGCAAGTTGGGTAGTTGGAGGATAGGTAGGCACCCCGGAGTTGGGCACAGGGGGGCGCCGGGTGCAGGGGTGTCTTTTCGCGTCGGGAAATCTTACCCTCTGCTGGTCGCGGTTGGAGGGGTCCCTGGTTCTGAGGCTGCAGGCGTCGTCAGCAGCATAGAGGAGGGTCCTTGGGTGCTGGATTCTGGGTCACAGTCGCCGGGGGGACGTCCTCGTGGTCTTTGTCCACTCAGGCACAGGCCGGGCTCGGCGGGTGCAGAGGGTGCAGGATTCGCGGTTCCTGGCTGGCACCAGGGGTTTGTTACTTGCTTTTGAGCAGTACCACTGCTCGTTGGAGTCCCAGTTCTTTGAGTCACAAGGCAGTCAGGTCCTCCGGGGTTTTCGAGGTTGCTGACCACTGGAGACGCCGGGGTTTAGCAGGAGCAGGTTCGAGGGTCGACAGGCCTGTAGGGCTGGGGCCAAGTCAGTTGGTGTCATCCTCTTGTGAGCAGCTGCACGGCAGGTCTTCGTTCTTCTTGTTCTTCTTGCTTGTTTCGGTTTCGGGATCTGAGGAAGGAAGGTTCAGGGTGCCCCTAAATACTAGATTTAGGGGCGTTACAGGTAGGTAAAGGGCTTCCCTGGGGTGGGTACACCCCCTATCCTGCCACTCTCCAGTGGGAGGGGGGCAGGAGCCTAGTCCTGATTGGGTAGGGCTCCCCATTTTCAAGATGGCGAGAGCCCGGAGATGTGCTTCACCTCGCCTCCCCCACCTGAGGGGTGGGGTTGGCAGAGGCTGGCACACCCCCTTTCCTCACTTGTGGTTTCCCGCCAGTCTTCCCGCCAGAGTTGGGGCTAGAACCGGTGGGGACCAGTTGCTGAGTACAGCAAGTGGTCTGGGGAGGCTCACCAAGGCGGCATGCCTTTGAAACTTCCCCCTGGCCATCCTGGGGGAGGAGACCTAGCACCTCGCCCAGGACGTGCATTGTTTCAGGCCCGGGAGAGCGGATGGCTCTCTACCCAGGGGTCCAGCAACATGTCTGCTGGGTGGCAGCCTAGGCAGCCTCTCAGGCAGGACGTGGATTGTAGGTTAGGTTCAGGGGGCAACTCTAAGTTGCCCTCTGTCGTGCATCTGACATTAAATCCCACACTGGCATCAGTGTGGGTTTAATGTGCTGAGAAGTTTGATACCAAACTTCTCAGTCTTCAGTGTAGCCATCATGGTGCTGTGGAGTTTGTGATGACGACCTCCCAGCACCATATACTCTTAATGGCAGCACTGCACTTACAGTGCCCAGGAATGGACCTGGGTACTGTAGGGGTACAGGGCTCATGCACCTGTACCCTCACCACTGGCATAGTGCACCCAGCTAGAGGGGTGACTGAGGTATGCCAGGGCAGTGTGTTTGTGGGCATGGCACACAGGGATGTGTGCCATGTCGACTCTGTTTTGTTCTGCACCAAGACACTCAGCCTGCAAAGGCAGTGTGCGAGTGTAATGGTACAGGGTCTCTAAGGGTGGCACAATAAGTGCTGCAGCCCTTAGAGGCCTTCTCTGGTCACAGTGCCCTGGGTACCTATGGTACCATTTACCAGGGGCTGACATGTGGCCAGAGATGCCAATTGGGTTTAGGCTTCAATGCAGTTTTAGGGAAGGAACACAGGCCCTGGGCACCTGATTGGCAGGAGCCCAGGGCACTCAGTCAAAGTACATCAGCAATTCAGCAAAAAGTGGGGGCATACCATGGAAGAAAAGATGGCACTTTCTCACAGTCGTTTTTTCGAAGAAAAATTGTCAATGTTATCCTATGGAGGAAAAACAGGTTATCGGTTTGCAGGTAAGTAAACGACTGTGGGAGTTAAGGTTCGGGGGTTAGAACGAGGGTTTTCCCAGGGTCAATGATGCACTGTTGTTGCACCCTCATCGACACTAGGGCAGCCGGGTGCAGAGTGTTGAGGCCCAATGTTATCCTATGGAGGATAGGGGGTCTCCGGTTGGTGGCTGCTGGCAAGCAGGCCACTGGGTTGTGGGAGCAAAGCTCCTAGGGTTTAGGTCAGGGCAAATGGGGAAACAAGTAGGCACAAAAGGTGCACCCTCAGCGGCACTGGGGCGGCCGGGTGCAGAGTGCTGTTTCGACGTCGGACGCCCTGTTGTTTTCTATGGAGAGCCTCCGGTTTGAAGAAACACTGCAGGCTCGGGGACGAGGACCTTCTGGGTGCGACCACCACTTCGAGGGGTAAGTTGGCATGTCTTGGGTTGGTTAGGCACCGTTGGTTTGGGCACACAAGGCCGTGGGGCGTCGGGTGCAGGGGTGCCTTTTAGGGTCGGATTTTCTTACCCGCTCTGGTCGCGGTAGAGGGGAGCCTCTGGATTGAGGCTGCAGGCGTCGGCTTGAGGCAGGTCAGGAGTCGCCGGATCTTGGGACAGGATCGCCGGGTTGACCTTGTGGTGTTTTTCCACTCGAGCTCTGGCCGGGTTCGGCGGGTGCAGAGTGGGCTGGATTCGCGGTGTCCGGCCGGAGCCAGAAGCTGCAGTTTAAACACGACCGGTGTTCACGGGAGAAACAGTTTTGGAAATGAAGGCAGGCGGGTCCTCCGGGGTTTGTGAGGTTGCTGGCTGCTGGACACGCCGGGATTTCGCAGAAGCAGGTTCGAGGGGAGACAGGCCTGTAGGGCTGGGGCCAAGTCAGTGGGCGTCGTCCTCTTGTTAGCTCTGCACGGCTTAGTCCTTCTTCTTTTCTTCTTGTTGGTAGGCTGGATCTGAGGAAGTAAGGTTCAGGGTGCCCCCTAAATACTGAATTTAGGGGCGTTACAGGTAGGTAAAGGGCAGGGACGAATGGGTCCCTTCCCTGGGGTGGGTACACCCCTGTTCTGCCACTCTCTAGTGGGAGGGGGCAGGAGCCTGGCCCTGGTTGGCTGGGTCCCCCATCCTCAAGATGGCGGGGACTCGAGGTTGTGCTTCACCTCGCCTCCCCACCTGAGGGGTGGAGTTGGCAGAGGTGGGCACACCTCCCTTCCTCACTTGTTTTTCCCGCCGGTTCTCCCGCCCAAAGTGGGGGGTAGAACCAGTGGGGACCAGTTGCTGAAAGCAGCAAATGGTCTGGAGAGGCTCACAAAGGTGGCATGCCTTTGAAGCTTCTCCTTCGTGAACCCTGCCCATCCTGGGTGAGGAGGCTTGGCACCTCGTCCCAGGATGTGCATTGTTTCAGGCCCCGAGAGCAGGAGGCTCTCGACCCAGGGGTCCAGAAACATGTCTGGTGGTGGCAGCCTAAGCAGCCACTCAGTCGGGACACTAGAAGTTGGTCGAGTTTCAGGGGACATCTCTAAGATGCCCTCTGTTGTGCATTTTACATTAAATCCCACACTGGCATCAGTGTGGGTTTAGTGTGCTGAGAAGTTTGATACCAAACTTCCCAGTCTTCAGTGTAGCCATCATGGTGCTGTGGAGTTCGTAATGACAAACTCCCAGCACCAAATAATCTAAATGGCAGCACTGCACTTACAGTGCCCAGAAATGGACTTGGGCACTGTAGGGGTACAGGGCTCATCCACCTGTACCCTCACCACTGGCATGGTGCACCCAGCTAGAGGGGTGACTGATGTATGCCAGGGCAGTGGTTTGTGGGCATGGCACACAGGGATGTGTGCCATGTCGACTCTTCACTTTGTTCTGCACCAAGACACGCAGCCTGTAAGGGCAGTGTGCGAGTGTCAGGGTACAGGACCTCTAAGGGTGGCACAATAAGTGCTGCAGCCCTTAGAGGCCTTCTCTGGTCACAGTGCCCTGGGTACCTGTGGTACCATTTACCAGGGGCTGACATGTGGCCAGAGATGCCAATTGGGTTTAGGCTTCAATGCAGTTTTTAGGGAAGGAACATAGTCCCTGGGCACCTGATTAGCAGGAGCCCAGGGGACACCCAGTCAAAGAACATCAGCAATTCAGCAAAAAGTGGGGGCATACCATGCAGAAAGAGGGCACTTTCTCACACATATCTGCTCATGCAGATATGTCCTCACATGTAATATAATGCACCCTGCCTTAGGGCTGTAAGGTCTGCTGTTGTGGTGACTTACATATATTGCATGCAGTGTCTGTTGGCATGGAACACAGGGTGTGTGCCATGATGTGTTTTCACATTTGTCTGCACCATTTCACGCAGCCCGCATGAGTTTGGTGGTGGATCCCTTAGAGTGGCACAATGCATGCTGCAGCCCTTAAGGGCCCTCATTAGTGCCCATGCCCTAGGTACCAGGGGTACCATCTACTAGGGACTTACAGAGGTGCTAAAGGTCTTGCCAATTGGGGATCAATTGCACAGTTGTCTTGTTTTAGGGAAAGAGAACTGGCACTGGGGACCTGGATAGCAGGAACCCAGGGCACTCCAGTCAGAATTGCATCAAATACCAGGCAAAAAGTGGGGGTGACCATGTCATAAAGGGGCACTTTTCTACGTTCACGAATGCTATACAATTTTCAATTCCACCTTATGCTTCTTTCATCAACCACCAGACACTCCTTTCCCCTTTAGCTTATTCTTTCATGTTTTCTTTCTTTTTACACCTGCTTGCTTTCTTTTCCTCGGTTTTCCATCTTTCCCACATTTTTTTTGTTTTGCTCTCTTGCTTTGGGTCAAAGTATCATGAAAAAATAAGTGTCTGTCCCCATAAATGTGTGTGTGCGGGCCCCACAGGTAACCACTGGCTCAAATTAAGCATTGCAACTACTGGTTGAGCTATTGCAGAGTCTATTCCTCTCTCTGGTGGTCTATTGCTGCCTTCACCTCACCTTAGTGTGGCATAGCTTGTTGGGATTTACATAACTTGGGACCATCTTGTGCAACATTGCTGACAACTTTCACTGGCCGGGAAATTTATCCAGGCCTTCTTCACCTGGTCACAACAATTGTCTCAGAATTCATTTTTGAAAAAACCTCTTCCATTGCCAAGCTTCCCAGTGATCTGTTGAAGTCCAGTATTTTGGGGCATTTATAGGGGGAATCTGTGAACAGAATAGAAACTTGATTGTGACTTTAGCCAGCATTAATGGCAAGGTTAGGAGGCGTAAGAGAATACAAACAAACTTGAGTTCTGGCAGGCATATGCACTTTTATCATGCAAGCTGTCGAGGTGCAGCTTTGTGTTTATTTGAATAACCTGTGCTTGAAGATGCACAACTTTGCCAAGCCCATGAGCCCTTGTCTTCCTTTCCTTCATACCCCCGCCTCCTTCCTTTAGTGTCGGCAACTACAGAACTGTGTAGTGGGTTGAGCAAGACTGTCCCTTTATTGGACACTTCTTTACACTGGGCTCACATATCCCTGTTCAGAGGTCACAAGCTGCTTACACACTGTCCCTCAAGGAGAGGCCTTCGAGTGCATGAGGACCCCTAACTATTTAGGCATTATTTGCGCCTTTTAGGATATTGGTAGATGTTTAATTTTCCATCATGTGTGATGGTTTTATTTCATGAGGATTTTTAAAATGTATTTTTCCCCATCACAACTGTCTGATTTGTCATATGTCTGGTCTTTAATTGACTAAGGAATGTGGGACACAGGCCGTCATTGATTAATTTCTCTCGTAATGTTTCCTGGGATTCCTTGTCCCTTGCACGTTTCATGTGTAAGTGGTTTCTTAGTCTGTATCTGCCATCCGTCGGTTGATATGTCTCCTTTGTCCATTCCTCTGCTTAAGTGTTCCCTCTTCGTCATCCTTTGCATCTCATGTTCAATTGTTTCACTTGGCCACATTCTCCCATTCTATTTTCTCATTCTCTCTTCTTGTGCTCTACTCACTGGGAAACTGTGAGAAAGTGCCCTCTTTCTGCATGGTTGCCCCCACTTTTTGCTGAATTGCTGATGTGCTTTGACTGAGTGTGCTAAGGGCTCCTGCTAATCAGGTACCCAGGGCCTATGTTCTTTCCCTAAAACTGCATTGAAGCCTAAACCCAATTGGCATCTCTGGCCACAGGTCAGCCCCTGGTAAATGGTACCACAGGTACCCAGGACACTGTGACCAGAGAAGGCCTCTAAGGGCTGCAGCACTTATTGTGCCACCCTTAGAGACCCTGTACCATTACACTCGCACACTGCCTTTGCAGGCTGCGTGTTTTGCTGCAGAACAAAGAGAAGAGTCGGCATGGCACACATCTCTGTGTTCCATGCCTACAACCCACTGCCCTGGCATAGATCAGTCACCCCTCTAGCTCGGTGCAGTATACCAGTGGTGAGGGTACAGGTGCATGAGCCCTGTATCCCTACAGTGTCTAAGTCCATTCTTATCGTTTAACAAATAGAGAGCGAGGGTTTTTCTCAAGGGATACTCCCAGTCCCCCTGGGATATGAATCAGAAAACAAATAAAGGAGTAGCCCCGCGGATAAAGGTTATCTACGAGATGAAGAGGTACCTATAGAAAACAAGCATTTGCAATGCAATAGGTCTCGCATTTGCGAGTGTTTGAGCTATTGGCGTTGTAAATGACAATGCCTTTTATTTGTGTTTTGAAAACCTGCAAGCGGTGCGTAAACACGCAGTTTGTACTTGTAGTCCTTGCTTACGAGAACCAAGGCTGGAAGTAACTGCGCCTCTGCTACTGCCAGCCTTGCTTCTCGTAAGCAAGGACTATAAATACAAACTGCGTGTTTACGCACCGCTTGCAGGTTTTCAAAAAACATAAATAAAAGATAGTCATCTACAATGCCAATAGCTCAAACACTCGAAAATGCGAGACCTATTGCATTGCAAATGCTTGTTTGTGATTTGATGTAATTCTGCCCTTTGTTTTTGGAGAATGTTGCCAAAAGTGAGGTAAACCCGTTTTTAATGTCTAGACAGGAACGGTTGTGAAATGTCTTGATGACCAAGAACCACTGAATTAGAAATTGAACCCTGAATGTCACTTGACTTAAAAATGTTGCTCTGCCGTTTTTGGAGGTCTGTGCGATTCTCAGCCCACATTTTGGTGAAAAAATCTTACAGTGGGACCGGATCTCTGCAGAGTGGGCACACCAATATCAAGGCAGGTTGGTCGATTCCCAGAGCAGTGGAAAATGCCTAGTTATCAGCAGCATCTCCAAACTCAATTTAAGTACTGCAAATCAGTGTGCATATTTTTTCATTCTTTGCCAAACGTATACTGAGGTGGTATTAATGTCTTTATTCCCGGCAAACCCCGGTCTGACCATACTCCAAACTCTTGACTTCGATGCACTGAAGAACAGAAATGGCCTTCTATCCCCGGTCCCAATTACTAACTAGTACTTGCACAAAGCAGCCATAGAAAATACATTTTGTATTGCATTTAACGTTGGTCCTCTGTGACGAATCTACATGAAGCCTTCCAAAATACACACTAAAAACACAATATTATTACGTATGTTTGATGATCTTGGGACGAGGGAGGGAGTTACAGTGGACAGCAGATCCAAAATGTTTATTTTGCATTGAAATTCCCATAGCAAACTCTGAAACAGAGAATACCAAAAACGCTGCTGCAAGTCCATTTTTAATGAGCATGCCTAGGAGTGGTTCTGCTTGGTGCAGTCTGGGGGCAGGAATAGTTGACCCAGGGTGTGTTTGATGTCTGCATGCGCTTCTCAGTGGTAACTGGGGAAAAGTAATGTCACAGTATGTCCTAAAACTGGGAAAACCTTCTCAATTTTGTTTATTTAAGCAAAATTCTGAGTACCAGCCTTAGAAGCGATATATTTTTTTTTTTTAATGAAGTTAATTAAAACAGTACCATGGAGTAGAGCTCATGTACTTTCGAAGCGTTGCTCAATACTGCTCTGTAGAGCAAGTGTTGCCTCTGTTTTGGTTCCTGTGCTGCATGCTTTAATTTGCACCATCTATGAGATTGCAATGTTGGAGTGCACAATGGCAGTGTCTCCCTTCCTGAATAGTGAAAGCCCTACCACTAGGCCAGCTCACCTTCACGCCTCACCCGTTATTTATGCAAAGTACAGATTGGTCTTCGTTTTTACCTCTTTAGGTGAGCACCCACAAGTGCTTCTAGCAAATAACTGACATTCATGTTAATTTACTTTTAGCTGGTCCTCTGCACCCCAGTAGAGGCAGTCTTTTACCACAAGGGGGTAGAAGCCCAGTTTCCTCACTTGCATTAAAGCCCATAGTGTGTCAGACGCGCCGCGCAACACAAGACGATGGGGCATCCTGCAGAATGTTGTGAGGGGCACTGAGTTTCCCATATCTCAAAGATATTCATTGGCTTTGGTCGAATGGGTCCCTTGAAGCAGTGGGGGCATTCTGGAGGCCCCCACTCAAGCGCCTGTTCTAGGCCCCAGACTGCTGTCCCTACAAGTGAACTGTGATGGTTTACGTGGTAATGTGTTGCCTTCATAATCTCTTCTTCCTGCAATTGCTGTTATGAAGGACATAACTATAATTGGTGCAGCAGGTGCAGTGGCACCAAGTCCCATGGGGCTGGGCACTGCGCCCAGATTATGACTGTCTTTTCCACTACCCACCAAAGACTTAGGAGGGCACATTATCCTTGTCTGCCCCAGGCCCCGTGGCACCCTGGGTATGCTGCTGGCTATTCCAACAGCGGGTCCTTCACCCTCAGTGGAAAAAATTAATTTAAAAACCTTCACAGAAGGAGGGGCTTCACAGCAGAGATCAATGGCAACTCGATTTTAAGAGCCCAGCAGCCGTCAACAGCGAAAGGTTTGATGTTGTTTGCAGAGGCAGAAGGAAGCCGAGCCCGCGTTTTTACCAGACTTTCTGAAGTCTGCTGCGCACGAGGCAGGAAGGCAGGGATATAAATAAATGCCACTAAACCGCCTCTGCTGAACATGCACGGTGTGGAAACGCCACTGCGAGGTCCGGTGCTGGCGGATGCGGCTTGTTTGTCAACCTTGGCGAGTTCAGCGCGCGCACTGTGCCTGGTCCCTGGGGTGAGGCGCTTTAACAAGCTGAGGCGTCCGCCCACCGAGGAGCTGAGGCCCCGATAATTATTCTCTTGGCTGGAGCCGCGCGCGAGATGAATTGCTGCGCTCGCAAGGATCGTGTGATCACGTGATCTGCAGCCCTCCCCCCCGCCCTCTCCACTCAGCAGCAGACGTGCAACTAAAGAGTGCTTGCACCGCCGAGCCCGAGCGTCTGAAGACACCGTGAGCGTGCACATCTGCTGTCCCGGCGCAAGCTGAGATCGCCAGAGAAGAGACGCCGTGAGCGTGCACATCGGCTGTCCAGGCGCGTGCACATCTCCTGTCTCCCTTCCGCCGAAAAAGCGACGACAATAGATCTCGCCAAGGCGAGCAGCGCATGCGCTGCGTCGCTAGGCGAGACCTAAAAAGGAAAGACTTCCTTTTCTAAAAAGACCCCTCACTCACCAACCTAGTTGGTGACATGCTTCATCATTGGGGTCCCACCCGAGTAGCCGAATGCCACCCGGGTGTGCTTCAACACCTGATTACAGTGGAGCAGGATTATTCACAACAGTGGTGTAAGTGAGTGCAAAAGTGAGGTTAAAAATCGTCTTTATTTAACTCCCTAAAAGTTTAATATGGAGCAATAAGACAATGCTTAAAAACAAATGTGAGACACCAAATTAGGTTAGATTGACCTGTGGTGTCTATATCTAAAATAGTGATCGTGGTGGTCTACATGTTTCATACTGTGCGTGATATTACCAGGTTTTCATCAGGACCTAATACAATGGCCCGAGCGGTATGCACACGCTAAGGTGCACCCTACTCTGGGTCAATCGCGAACCACACCGTGTACTTACAGTGTGGCAACCTTCCTACCTTCTGTGAAAGGAACAATCTGAAAGTAAGGGAACAAACACACATAATCACGGTTATTAGTGTGTCTTAACCTTAGATGACCTCTCATTCGTGGCTCCGTTATGAGCTATTTAGCGTGGTACATACCATGCTCCATACATACCATGCATGATGTCTTTTTGGTGTGAATTCACATCTCAATGGCGGTCGTGCGCCTTTACAAACAGGTGGGAACCCACCCCTTTTCCAAATAGTCAACCTACAATGTGCTCATTAGCATGTGTAGGTGTCTTAATGCTCATTGAAAATGAGCGTGGATTTTAAAAGTAGCTACGCAAAAAGAACTGGGCATGCGGTCTAAAATAAGCATGCATTGTCAAAGTTAAAATTGGAATAACTGCTGAGACATGTATGAGGGAAAACGGGCTTACTAGAAACTCACTTTAGTCGTGCCCCATGGACACCGTAGGGCAGGGCGCTGGTTCTAGTCACACTCTGGGGATGTAGAATACATCGTCAAAAAACAGTTTATTTGTACATACCTTCATTGTTTGGTCTCGAGATTGAGCGGAGCCCACCCGCCTGAAATCTGTACTTACTGCGCCAAACCATGCCACCCGCAATTAAACCTGGATGCTCGTCCTACACGGAGTCCCGAGGATCTCTGTGTCAGCGTTCCCATGGTCTTTTAACCCGGAAGCGGGACGTAGTGCTTCCTGGTGCGTGACGCGGTCACGTGTTAGCGGGACGACGTCAGAGGGCGGTATCAGGCCTCCCAACGTATGTCATCGGAACCGAAGGGTTCAATTTCAAAGGAAGCTATGTTTTTCTCGTAACAAGTGTGCTCACAAAATTTCTTGATTATATTCGGGGATTTTTCTGGATATGTTCACTGAACATAATAATGATGTTAAAAATTGCACTAATGTTAAATGACTGGGAATATCGGTATTGATTATCAGGATTGGTAGTATTTTCTATGTACTCTTAAGTTATTCGAAAGTCCGAGGGGACTCATTGGAAAAGTCTTCTATATGAACGTGTAGGGAAAAGATTTATTGCAATAGATACAATAATGGTTGTTAGTGTGACAACTCTACTTTCAAGTAGATAGAAACCCATAATGAACTCACTTAAAAAAAAAATTATGTGTGCGTTTACGGAGAAGTTATATCCTACAGATGTAATAATGGGTCTAATTTCACTGTCACTTTAGTGGAGGAGTTACAGATTTTTGGGTTTATTTCTGTAGTACTGAGTTCCAGGGGATATTGTCGTTTAACCCATTCCTGTGAGTCGATAGTCTGTAAACCCAGCGTTGTTCTTTTTCAAAAAGGCGCTGTTGGGTATTGTCACGAATTGGCACTTGCTCTATTACTGTCCATCTCATGTCGTTGGGGGTGTGGTTCACCTGCAGGAAGTGTTCAGTGAGTCTTGTTGTTGCTTTTTTACACCTGATGGTGCTGCGATGTTCACATATACGCTGCTTGATCTTCCTTCCCGTCATACCAACGTATTGTAAGCCACATGGGCACGTTATAAGGTAGACCACGTTGGTGCTATAGCAATTGGTGTGTGCCCTTTGTGTCCAGATTCCACCAGGTTCTAGGATCAGTGTTTTCGTCGCGGTTGTCAAATGACACACACTGCAATTGCCGCAGGGGAAGTGACCCACAATCTTGGGTAAGCCCCACGCGTTTAGAACAGTATGTGTTTTGTCTTGTTCCGTTTTCCTAGGGCGGGTGTTCACTAGTGTGTCCTTCAAGCTCCTCGCTTTTTTGAAGGAGAATAAAGGCTTATCCCAATTTAGGTTGCCCGTTTGCAGGATTTTCCAATGCTTCTTGATGAAACGCGTCACCTGGTTGGAGACAGTACTGTACATGGTGACGCATGTCAATGGTATGTCTTCTGTTGCGGTCACTTTGTTTTCAAGAAGGGCATCCCTGGGTTGGTTCCGAGCACGTTTCTGACATTTGTTAAGTATCCTATCTGGGTAACCTCTCTCAGATAGTTTTTTGGTGAGGTCTGTTGCTTGAATACGATAATCAGTGATTTTGCTGCAATTGCGTCGTAATCTAAGGTACTGGCTGGTAGGGCAAGTTCTCCCTTAAGTCCCTAGGTGTGGAAGCTCTCAAATCTGAGGAAGTTGTTCCTGGCAGTCGGTTTTTGGTAAGTCCTTGTCTCCAGTTTTCCGTTCTCTTTTGTGATTCTGACATCCAGGAATACCATGTTAGTCTGGTCCAGTGTATGCGTGAATCTCAGGTTCCTGTCACAGGTATTAATCCAACGGACGAAATCCATAAGTGTGCTTCTTGGTCGATGTACCGTTTCTATAACACAATATTCGAGGAAAAAGGGTTGGTATCACCGATTTCGAGAAGAAGTACATCCTAGAAGACGTATAGACCTGCCACACTCGGGGCGAAGGTACTACCCATCGAAGTACCACTGGTTTGTAGGTATAGGGCCCCCTCGTACTCAAAATAATTTCTTTTCAGAGCCAATGTCGCCAATTCAAGGATGAAGTGTTTTGGTGTCCTGAAGGCCCAGTCTGTCCCGTCCAGTGCTACTCTGAGTACTTCCAAGGTGTCATCCTGTGGAATACTAGTGTAGAGGCTCTCGATGTCAAAGCTCACTAGGATGGTAGCCTCGTCCACATTGATGTCCTTTTATGAGGTTCAGTAAGCTCTTGGTATCTTTTAAATAGGAGTCGGTGTTCTGGACCAGGTCTTTCAAGAAGAAATCACAGAAACGTGACAAGGGTTCAAGGAGGGACCCTATACCTGATACGATTGGTCTCCCGGGTGGGGGAATCCTGTTCTTATGCATTTTGGGCAAAGTATAGAAATAAGGAATTTTGCCCTCACTGTTGGTTAGGAAGTCTGCTTCTTGTTTAGAAATATATCTCATGGTTTCCGCAGAGTCCACCAGGGATTGTATTTCTCTTTTCAAATCCAGGGTGGGGTCGGATGCAAGAGGGATATAGTTATTCCTGTCCGCCAAATGCCGAAGACATTCTGTATGGTAGGCGGTTTTGTCCTGAACTACCACTCCTCCCCCTTTGTCCGCTTGTTTTATGACAATGCTGTCACAGTTCTTCAAGTTCTCCAGAGCCAAATTCTCCTCTTTACTCATATTAAAAAAGGGTTGTTTGACACTTAGTTGTTCAATGTCATTGAAGACAGCTTGCTCAAAAGTTAGTACTTCTATCGGGATTGTGTGGGGAGGAGGTATGAACGTGGATTTTGGACGTAAACCTGTCTCACAAGGGTCACCAGTTGGTGCTTTGTTACCTTGTTTTTCAAAAAAAGCCTTTAGTTTTAACTTCCTGAAGAAACCCGCTAATTCACAGTGGAGCCCGTATTTGTCCAGTCTTGCTGTGGGGACAAAACCCAGTCCTTAATTGAGGACTTTTTCTTCCGTAGGACTAAGGGGTCTGGATGCCAGGTTGGTAACTAAACCCTGCTGTTGCTTGTCCCCGCGGGGTTTTGTCCCCACAGCAAGACTGGACAAATTCGGGCTCCACTGTGAATTAGCGGGTTTCTTCAGGAAGTTAAAACTAAAGGCTTTTTTTGAAAAACAAGGTAACAAAGCACCAACTGGTGACCCTTGTGAGACAGGTTTACGTCCAAAATCCACGTTCATACCTCCTCCCACACAATCCCTATAGAAGTACTAACTTTTGAGCAAGCTGTCTTCAATGACATTGAACAACTAAGTGTCAAACAACCCTTTTTTAATATGAGTAAAGAGGAGAATTTGGCTCTGGAGAACTTGAAGAACTGTGACAGCATTGTCATAAAACAAACGGACAAAGGGGGAGGAGTGGCAGTTCAGGACAAAACCACCTACCATACAGAATGTCTTCGGCATTTGGCGGACAGGAATAACCATATCCCTCTTGCATCCGACCCCACCCTGGATTTGAAAAGAGAAATACAATCCCTGGTGGATTCTGCGGAAACCATGAGATATATTTCTAAACAAGAAGCAGACTTCCTAACCAACAGTGAGGGCAAAATTCCTTATTCCTATACTTTGCCCAAAATGCATAAGAAGAGGATTCCCCCACCCGGGAGACCAATCGTATCAGGTATAGGGTCCCTCCTTGAACCCTTGTCACGTTTCTGTGATTTCTTCTTGAAAGACCTGGTCCAGAACACTGACACCTATTTAAAAGATACCAAGAGCTTACTGAACCTCATAAAGGACATCAATGTGGACGAGGCTACCATCCTAGTGAGCTTTGACATCGAGAGCCTCTACATCATCCACAGGATGACACCTTGGAAGCACTCAGAGTAGCACTGGACGGGACAGACTGGGCCTTCAGGACACCAAAACACTTCATCCTTGAATTGGCGACATTGGCTCTGAAAAGAAATTATTTTGAGTACGAGGGGGCCCTATACCTACAAACCGGTGGTACTTCGATGGGTAGTACCTTCGCCCCGAGTGTGGCAGGTCTATATGTTTTCGATTTCAAAAAGAAGTACATCCTGGGTGATACCAACCCTTTTTCCTCGAATATTGTGTTTTGGAAACGGTACATCGACAATGTCCTTGCCATCTGGCAAGGGCCAAGAAGCACACTTAAGGATTTCGTCCGTTGGATTAATACCTGTGACAGGAACCTGAGATTCACGCATACACTGTACCCGACTAACATGGTATTCCTGGATGTCACAAAAGAGAACGGAAAACTGGAGACAAGGACTTACCAAAAACCGACTGCCAGGAACAACTTGCTCAGATTTGAGAGCTTCCACCCTAGGGCCTTAAGGGAGAACTCGCCCTACGGCCAGTACCGTAGATTACGACGCAATTGCAGCAAAATCACTGATTATCGTATTCAAGCAACAGACCTCACCAAAAAACTATCTGAGAGAGGTTACCCAGATAGGATACTTAACAAATGTCAGAAACGTGCTCGGAACCAACCCAGGGATGCCCTTCTTGAAAACAGTGACCGCAACAGAAGACATACCATTGACATGCGTCACCACGTACAGTACTGTCTCCAACCGGGTGACGCGTTCCATCAACAAGCATTGGAAAATCCTGCAAACGGGCAACCTAAATTGGGATAAGCCTTTATTTCCTTCAAAAAAGCGAGGATCTTGAAGGACACACTAGTGAACACCCGCTTTAGGAAAACGGAACAAGACAACACACATACTGTTCTAAACGCGTGGGGCTTACCCAAGATTGTGGGTCACTTCCCCTGCGGCAATTGCAGTCTGTGTCATTTGACAACCGCGACGAAAACACTGATCCTAGAACCTGGTGGAATCTGGACACAAAGGGAACACACCAATTGCAATAGCACCAAAGTGGTCTACCTTATATGCCCATGTGGCTTACAATACGTTGGTATGATGGGAAGGAAGATCAAGCAGCGTATATGTGAACATCGCAGCACCATCAGGTGTAAAAAAGCCACAACAAGACTCACTGAACACTTCCTGCAGGTGAACCACACCCCCAACGACATGAGATGGACAGTAATAGATCAAGTGACAATACCCAACAGCGCCTTTTTGAAAAAGAACAACGCTGGGTTTACAGACTATCGACTCACAGTAATGGGTTAAACGACAATATCCCCTGAAACTCAGTACTACAGAAATAAACCCAAAAATCTGTAACTCCTCCACTAAAGTGACAGTAAAATTAGACCCATTATTACATCTATAGGATATAACTTCTCCGTAAACGCACACATACATTTTTTTTTTTTTAAGTGAGTTCATTATGGGTTTCTAACTACTTGAGAGTAGAGTTGTCACACTAACAACCATTATTGCATCTATTGCAATAAATCTTTTCCCTACACGTTCATATAGAAGACTTTTCCAATGAGTCCCCTCGGACTTTCGAATAACTTAAGAGTACATAGAAAATACTACCAATCCTGATAATCAATACCGATATTCCCAGTCATTTAACATTAGTGCAATTTTTAACATCATTATTATGTTCACTGAACATATCCAGAAAAATCCCCGAATATAATCAAGAAATTTTGTGAGCACACACTTGTTACGAGAAAAACATATCTTCCTTTGAAATTGAACCCTTCGGTTCCGATGACATACGTTGGGAGGCCTGATACCGCCCTCTGACGTCGTCCCGCTAACACGTGACCGCGTCACGCACCAGGAAGCACTACGTCCCGCTTCCGGGTTAAAAGACCATGGGAACGCTGACACAGAGATCCTCGGGACTCCGTGTAGGACGAGCATCCAGGTTTAATTGCGGGTGGCATGGTTTGGCGCAGTAAGTACAGATTTCAGGCGGGTGGGCTCCGCTCAATCTCGAGACCAAACAATGAAGGTATGTACAAATAAACTGTTTTTTGACGATGTATTCTACATCCCCAGAGTGTGACTAGAACCAGCGCCCTTCCCTACGGTGTCCATGGGGCACGACTAAAGCGAGTTTCTAGTAAGCCCGTTTTCCGTCATACATGTCTCAGCAGTTATTCCAATTTTAACTTTGACAATGCATGCTTATTTTAGACCGCATGCCCAGTTCTTTTGCGTAGCTACTTTTAAAATCCACGCTCATTTTCAATGAGCATTAAGACACCTACACATGCTAATGAGCACATTGTAGGTTGACTATTTGGAAAAGGGGTGGGTTTCCCAACAGTTTGTAAAGGCGCACGACCGCCATTGAGATGTGAATTCACACCAAAAAGACATCATGCATGGTATGTATGGAGCATGGTATGTACCACGCTAAATAGCTCATAACGGAGCCACGAATGAGAGGTCATCTAAGGTTAAGACACTCTAATAACCGTGATTGTGTGTTTGTTCCCTTACTTTCAGATTGTTCCTTTCACAGAAGGTTGCCACACTGTAAGTACACGATGTGGTTCGCGATTGACCTAGAGTAGGGTGCACCTTAGCGTGTGCATATCGCTCGGGCCATTGTATTAGGTCCTGATGAAAATCTGGTAATATCACGCACAGGTTGAAACATGTAGACCACCACGATCACTATTTTAGATATAGACACCACAGGTCAATCTAACCTAATTTGGTGTCTCACATTTGTTTTTAAGCATTGTCTTATTGCTCCATATTAAACTTTTAGGGAGTTAAAGACGATTTTTAACCTCACTTTTGCACTCACTTACACCACTGTTGTGAATAATCCTGCTCTACTGTAATCAGGTGTTGAAGCACACCCGGGTGGCATTCGGCTACTCGGGTGGGACCCCAATGATGAAGCATGTCACCAACTAGGTTGGTGAGTGAGGGGTCTTTTTAGAAAAGGAAGTCTTTCCTTTTTTCTATAGGTACCTCTTCATCTCGTAGATCACCTTTATCCGCGGGGCTACTCCTTTATTTGTTTTCGAAGTCCATTTTTAGACATTGTAAGTGCAGTGCTGCCATTAAGAGTATATGGTGCTAGGAGTTTGTCATTACGAACTCCACAGCACCATAATGGCTACACTGAAAGCTGAGAAGTTTGGTATCAAACTTCTCAGCACATTAAACCCACACTGATGCCAGTGTGGGATTTAATGAAAAATGCACACAGAGGGCATCTTAGAGATGCCCCCTAAAAATTAACCTACCACTAGTGTCCAGACCGAGTGGCTGCTTTCAGCTGCCACCACCAGACATGTTTCTGGACCCCTGGGTCGAGAGCCTGCTGCTCTCTGGGGCCTGAAACAATGCACATCATGGGACGAGGTACCAAGCCTCCTCCCCCAGGATGGGCAGGGTTCACGAGGGGGAAGCTTCAAAGGCTTGCCGCCTTTGTGAGATTCCCCAGGCCACTTGCTGCTCTCAGCATCTGGTCCCCACTGGTTCTGACCCCCACTTTGGGCGGGAGAACCGGCGGGAAAAACAAATGAGGAAGAGAGGTGTGCCCACCTCTGCCAACTCCACCACTCAGGTGGGGGAGGCGGGGCGAGGTACAACTCTGTCTCAGCTATCTTGCAGATGGGGGGGAGGGGGACCTCCGCCAACCAGGGAAAGGCTTATGCCCTCCTCCCACTGGAGGGTGGCATAATGGGGGGTGTACACACCCCAGGGAAGGGACCCATTGGTCCCAACCTTTTTACCTACCTGTAGGGCCCCTAAATCTAGTATTTTGGTGCAACCCTGAACCTTGCTTCCTCAGACAAGAAGAAACTACAAGAGAAGAAGAAGGACCGCACAGCCGTGCAGAAGCTAACCAGAGGAAGACGCCCACTGACTTGGCCCCAGCCCTTCCGGCCTGTCTCCACCTCGAACCTGCTCCTGCGAAATCCCGGTGTGTCCTGCAGCCAGCAACCTCGAAAACCCCGGAGGACCTGCCTGCCTTCAACCTCAAAGACTGTGTCTCCCATGAACACCGGATTTGTTCATCTGCAACCTCTGGTTCCAGCCGGACACCGCGGATCCGTCCCACTCTGCACCCGCCGTCCACGGCCCGAGTTCGAGTGGGTAAACACCACGAGGAGGTTCTCCCGGCAATCCTAATCCGACATCCGGCGACCTCTGACCTGCTTCAAGCCTCCAGCCGACGCCTGCAGCCTAAATCTGGAAGGTCCCCCCAACCGCGACCAGGAGCTGGTAAGAAGATCCGACCCCAAAACGCACCCCTGCACCCGACGCGCCACGGCCTTGGGTGGCCAAACCGACGGTGCCTAACCAACCCCCAACTTACCTCTCGAAGTGGTGGTCGCACCCAGAAAACCTTCGTCCCAAGCCTGCAGTGCCTTTGCAAACCGGAGGTTCCCCATTGCAAACAGGGCGCCCGACGTTGAAACAGCACCCTGCACCCGGCCGCGCTAGTGCCGCTGAGGGTGCACCTTTGGTGCCACTTTGTTTCTCAATTTGCCCTGAGCTAAAGTCTAGGAGCTTTGCTCCCACAACCAAGTGGCCTGCTCGTCAGCAGCCACCAACCACCAACCAGAGGCCCCCTATCCCCCATTGGATAACATTGGGACTCCGCACTCTGTACCCGGCCACCCTAGTGCCGCAGAGGGTGTAACTAGAGTGCATCCTTGACCCTGGGGGACCCCCGAGTCTACCCCCAGAACCTCAACTCCCACTACCAAATACTTAACACTATTTTCCTCCATAGGATAACATTGACTGTTTTTCTTGGAAAAGTTTCTAAGTGTGGAGTTTGAAAACCTAAAGAAATTCTTTAAAATTGTACTATTTAACCAAAACGATTTTACTTACCTGTTTACAGGAAATGTCCCTGAGTAGTATCCAGGTATACTACTCAGAGTAAGAAAAGTAATCTAAAAAGTAACTTACCTGGTATTTTACTGAAAAGCCCATTCAAGTCTATGTACTGTATTTACAAAGTATTGCATTTCTCCGCAACCATACTGCAAGTCAAAACAAAGTGCATATACAATTACAATTCAAACTGTTTACAAACTGCATTACTACTGTAAAGTATTTATTGCTTACCTGTGCCAGGCTTGCTTGGTTCTAGAAAATAAAGTAACTAAAATAATATTTTTGATACAAAAACAATTGGCATGAAGTTCAGTCTTTGCGTGTGTGAATTCATTTGCTGACTGTGTACAACAAATGCTTAACACTGTCCTCTGATACTGCCTTACTGCTCGACCACACTACCACAAATAGAGAGTGAGGTGCTATCTAACTTTACCTCTGCCTACCTTTGGGGTTCCACTGGACTCTGCACACTATATCTCACTTTGGTATAGTATATACAGAGCCAGCTTCCTACAGAAACATACTTGTCTCTCTCCTTCTCCTACTCTCACTTTAATTCTTAATTTAGTTTTTATCCTCTTTTCTGCAGCTTACCCAATCTTGTTTTTCCTATTATAGGGCAGTACAGTACTGCAGCAAAGACTCTGCAGACTGCCATTGCTGTTATTAAAGAGTCTCGTGTAGCAAATGATGCTCGTTGCCGTGTTCTGCTGTCGTCGTTGAAGGACTGCCTGCGTGGGATTGAGGCCAAGTCAGGCACATCTTCCAGGTATGTTGACTCCATTGTTGCCTGCACTATATTTGACAAAAGGTATGTCCTTAATGGTCTCCCTACGCTGATTGACCCCACCTGGAGCAGGACAAACTGCTCTAACCACCTTTTTAGTTCCCTGGCTTAGAAAAAGATGTCCAAAGATTAAGAACTTCTCTACTTGTTGGCTGGGTGATGGTTGGTGTGATCATGGATTTAGTTACACCACAGCGACCTAGTTCCACCATCACCGTATTATTGCCATTTTTTGTGTAGACCATTTTGTTTGTGACCCATCCTGAATTTAAGGCCTCACTGTCAGAATTGCTGGTGTTATTTTGCTCCTAGCATTTTAAAAGCTGTGAATTCAGAGTTTCTTGTCGCTCATTATTCATGGGCTCTTAAGAAAGGATCTTTTTGTTCAGGGTCTCTGTAGAAAGTGTTGGGATTTGGAGGCTCTGGGATGGATGCTCCTGGATATAGAGCTATACCAGAGAGTTAGTGCTTGGTTCACAAGGTCTGGGAGGTAGAGGATCATAGATTTTGGAGTGTCATGGATGGAAGAGTTTTGGAGTCAAGGTCTCTAACATACCGGATCCTAGCCTCAGTGCCCCTTAGTTATAAGAGAGGTTCCTTGATTCATGTGCAGGAGGTTCTTGATTCACTGTTTCTGGGATGGTTGTCTGTTTTATGTGGTACTGTAGGAAAGAGTCCCCGACTAATGACTCTTGGGTGAGTGTGGATCTGGGGCTTTGGAGGAGAGAATAGTAGATCAGATCCAGCATCTGTAGTGATGGAGGGCCTATTGTTCAAGGGCTCCAAATGATGAGGGTGTCTGCAGGATTTTCAAGAGCGTAGGTGCTGCAACTATGTCTCCAGAGAGCATTCTGATTCATATTTCTTGGGGATAGAGTATTATATGTTCGAGGCATATGAGCTGTAGATCATATACTTGTGCATAGATCGCCATCTGGTGTTGGGCTCGGATGTTTGCACTTTGTTTTTGTCTTGGAAGAAGTCTTTGTAGTCACGAGGTAGGTGACTCCTCCTTAGGGTGATAGTGCGCATGGGCATCGACTCCATCTCCAGATTGTTTTTCTCCGCCATCGCGTTCGGATGTGATTCGCTGCGCTCCAGGTCGGTGTCGTTCTCGAACCCCCTTCGACGTGCAATTCCTCACCACTCGACGGTATTGTCTTGTTCGCGTTTCCCTTTCGACGCGCATCTTCGAAAAATATAAAATCATCGACCTAGATCTTCGACGCGGGCCGTTGGGCCTATCGGCGCCGATCACGCCAGCAGTCAATGGAAAGAACTCCTTTTAAAAAATGCCCCGGGTGTGGTGCTAAGTTCCCTCACACGGACTTACACCAGGTTTGTAATCTCTGCCTCTCCCCGGAGCACGAGGACAAGAACTGCGAGGCCTGTGCATCTTTCAGGTTGAAGAAAACCATCCATGACCGTCAGGCTCGACGTCACGAAATGTCCCGCGAAAGCAGCTCCGTTCTGGACATCTTCGGAGCAGATCCCGAAGTCCAGCCAGAACAACAAGCTGATGAAGGAGAGTTCTCCGTCTCGAAGCCGACGACTCCGACATCGAAGACGAGGCAGTCACACCAGCTCAGCAGTCCGTGAGTACTGAGACCCCTCTCCTGCCCAACCCCAAACAAAAGGCTCCGGTAACACCTTCGCCCTCTGGCTCAGGTCGACACCGGCAACACATTTCAGACGCCCCGCCCTCGGGCCAGGCTATGAAAACGAAAAAAAAGCCTTCGGGCTCGAGCCAACCCTGTTCCGGTGCCGACAAGTCACCTTCGGCACCGAAGCCCAAAACCAAAGATGTGCCACACCCTTCTTCCTCTGCACCGAAAACAGCCTCGACGCCGAAGCCCTCTGCTTCAAAACAAACAAAGGACAAACCTTCGGAGCTGAAAAAACCTTCGGAGCTGAAAAAACCTTCGGAGCTGAAAAAACCTTCGGAGCTGAAAAAACCTTCGGAGCCGAAAAAACCTTCGGAGCCGAAAAAGGTCTCGGAGCTACAAACTCCTATACCAAAAGCTAATGAGTCCAAGACCCCGCAGAAAGCTTCAGAAACAAAGGCAAAAGAACATTCTGACCCTAAACCTTCGGCACCGAAAAAGGACATTGTACCCAAACAACAGTCTGTGCCAGATTTTTCAGATCCAAAGCAAAAAACACTACACATTGACCCAGAAACCGGTCATGTTGTCGCCAAACCTCCTAAAAAGAGGAAACTGGACACTTCACAAGACTCTGAAATACCCATTAAACAGAGAGAAATGGGCACTAATACTTCTTCACCTCCCTCTCCTTCTCCAGCTGATCCTAATTTGTTAATTACTCCAGCACACTCCCCACAACATGCATTTTCACCTCAACCACAGGATGATGAAGATGATTATAATGATGGGGATGGGAACGGAGATCCAGATAGGGATGATGACGCACATACCATCCCACACGATGTAGATCCTTGGGATGATTACAATACAGATCCCGATCCACACAATGACCCGGACTTCTATCCCTCTAGGCCATCACCACCAGATGATATTGGGTTTGCGCAACTAATTAATTGGGCTGCTCAATATCACGGGGTACAATTACACTCTGATCCCTTAGAGGAAGATTTTTTATTGGAAACATTTGCACCCTCAAAAAAGTCCACACACACCCTACCAATGCTAAAAGGCATGCTAAAACATGCACCAGAGTTGTTTAAAGACCCTGTCAGAGCCAGGATCCTGAACACCAGGGTGGACAAAAAATATAAGGCAGCTCCCAATGACCCAGTGTACGTCAGAGGTCAGGTCCCTTTAGATTCTCTTGTGGTGTCTAATGCACGCAAAAGGGCTAATTCACAGAGCACAGGCGACGCCCCTCCTCCTGATAAGGAATCAAAACTCATAGACGCATCTGGCAAATGAATTGCGTCCCAAGCTGCAAATCATTGGCGAATTGCCAACGCCCAAGCTATGTTAGCCAGATATGACAGAGCTCACTATGATGAGCTTGAAAACCTTATGCAACATCTGCCTGACCAATATAAGAACAAAGCTAATGACCTTATACAGGAGGGTAAACTAATAACCAACACATCTATAAAATGTGCCCTCGATGTGGCTGATACAGCATCTCGTGCTATTAATACCAGCGTTTTACTACGCAGGCATGCTTGGCTCCGGATTCAAGCAAGCGGTGCAATCCACTATTCTTAATCAGCCTTTCGACCAAGAGCATCTTTTTGGGCCCACAGTCGACACATCTTTAGAAAAGATTAAAAAAGATACTGAGACTGCCAAGTCCATGGGGGCCTTGCAATTGTCTTCCCCTTGAGGCTCTTTTCGTCGCTCCTTTTACAGGGCTGGCTCCAAAACCACTAGCTCAGAACATCCCTCTTCATCATATAAAAGTCCCAATCAAGCCACCTCCTCCAGAGGATATTTTCGAGGAGGATACAAGGGTAACAACAATAAGGGAAGAGGTCGCGGTAATAACCGCAGCTCCCCTACCACCAAGCAGTGACTTCCCTCCACTTCCCCCCGATCATTCCACTCCTGTCGGGGGGACGTCTCTCACAGTTCCTACCTGTCTGGAACTCCATCACAACAGACAGGTGGGAAAGACAAATTATCCAGTATGGTTATTGCCTGGAACTCACCTCCACTCTCCCAAACATTCCTCCCAGACAACGTCCAATGTCCTCGGAACATCTGACGCTTCTAAAACAAGAGGTTCTCTCTCAATTACAAAAGCATGCAATAGAACCAGTCCCATTGCCTCATCAAAGCACAGGGGTTTACTCCCTATATTTTCTAATTCCAAAAAAGGACGGCTCTCTCAGGCCAAAATTGGACCTCGGACAGTATAACCTTTACATTCAGTCAGACCACTTCCACATGGTCACTCTCCAACAGGTGCTACCACTGCTTCAACAAGGCGACTTTCTCTCCACTCTGGATTTAAAGGATGCCTACTTTCATATTCCTATTCACCCCGCTCACAGGAAATATCTCAGGTTCATGGTAGACGGTTAACACTATCAGTTCAAAGTCCTCCCGTTGGGGGTTACCACAGCACCCAGAGTCTTCACAAAGTGCCTCACAGTAGTAGCAGCTCACTTACGAAGACAACATATTCACGTGTTCCCTTATCTGGATTACTGGCTCATAAAAGCCAAGTCACACAACAGCTGTGTGCAACACACACACACAACAATCCAGTTGCTTCACCAATTGGGATTCACGTTGAACCTCACCAAGTCCCACCTCCAACCGTCCAACACACAACAATATCTAGGAGCTACAATAAACACTTCAAAAGCTCTAGCATACCCCAACCCAGTCAGGATATGCAACATTCAAGCTCTAATATCACAATTCCAGCCTCAACACTCATTACCAGCTCGAGTGTTCATGCAGTTAATCGGGATGATGGCCTCTTGCATTCTCATCAGTCAGCTATGCAAGACTCCAAGTGCGTCCCTTACAGGAGTGTTTGGCACGTCAGTGGAACCAGGCTCAAGGTCAGTGAACAGATCTGGTGTTTGTGGACAGCCACTACTATTCGCTCTCTGCAGTGGTGGAACACACAAAACCTTTCCAAAGGGCGGCCATTCCTCGACCCTGTTCCACAGATAGTGCTAACAGCAGACGCATCGCTCACCGGCTGGGGAGCTCATCTTCAAAACCATACCATTCAGGGCATATGGACCCCTCAGCAAAAACAACGCCACATAAATTACCTGGAATTACTGGCAATTATTCTGGCATTAAAATCCTTTCAACTCCATCTGGTAGGCAAAGCTGTCCTGAGTCCGTACAGACAACATAACAGCAATGTACTACATACAGAAACAGGGGGACACACTCTACAACTTTCACACCTAGCTCAAAGCATATGGAGATGGGGCATTCCGCAAAACATATATCTCCTTGCAGAACACCTCCCAGAGGTACACAATCAGATTGCAGATCTGCTCAGTCGTCAAACACAGCAGATCCACGAATGGGAACTTCATCCTCAAGTTCTTCTTCCATTCTTTCACATGTGGGGCCACTGAGAAATAGATGTGTTCGCCACACACCAGAACGCAAAATGCCCAACCTTCGCGTCCAGGTATCCACATCCATTGTCCAAAGGCAATGCGCTATGGATGAACTGGTCAGGCAAATTTGCTTACGCTTTTCCGCCTCTCCCGCTAATTCCGTTAGTGGTTCGGAAGCTCAAACAGCATTCCCTCACAATGATCCTGGTTGCCCCAACATGGGCCCGACATCCATGGTTCACAGCCCTCTTGGAACTATCAGTAGTTCCTCATCAAAAGCTACGCCTCTCACCCAAGCTTCTCACTCAGAACCATGGAGAGATAAAACATCCAGATCCCACTCAACTCAACCTTGCGATCTGGCACCTGAAGTCTAAGAGTTTGGCTACCTTAATCTCCCGCCAGACTGCATGAACATCATTAAAGAGGCTAGACGTCCTACAACCAGAGCATGCTACGCAGCAAAGTGGAAGCGATTTGTAATTTACTGTACAAATAACAAAATCAATCCACTAGATGCTTCTATTCAAAACATTATCTGTTATCTCTTGCACCTACAACAATGTAACCTAGCATATACATCCATAAGACTACATCTCGCTGCAATAGCAGCTTATCTCCAAAACAGACAACACTTATCTTTGTTTAGAGTACCCGCTATTAAAGCATTAATGGAAGGACTTAAAAGGATAATTCCACCCATAGTTCCAACCTCTCCAGTATGGAATTTAAATATTGTCCTTACCAGACTCATGGGTCCCCCATTTGAACCTCTGCACAAATGCGAACTACAGTTCCTCACTTGGAAAGTAGCCTTCCTCGTTGCTATCACATCTCTTAGAAGAGTTGGTGAATTCCAGGCATTAACCATACAAGAACTATTTTTGCAAATCCATCATAACAAAGTGGTTCTTAGGACTAACCCAAAACTTTTACCTAAAGTCGTTTCTGCCTTCCACCTTAACCAGTCTGTTGAACTCCCAGTTTTTTTCCCTCTACCAGACTCCGTGGCAGAACGGGCTCTTCACACACAAGACGTTAAAAGAGCAATACTTTACTACAGTGAAAGGACAAAATCCTTTAGAAAGACTAAACAACTCTTTGTGGCTTTCTCCCCACCTCATAAGGGCAATCCCATTTCAAAAACGGGGATTGCAAGGTGGATTGTTAAATGCATCCAAATATGCTATCTTAAAGCCAAACGCACATTTAACCATTCCCCCTAGAGCTCATTCCACACGTAAACTAGGGGCTTCTATGACATTCTTAGGGAACATTCCCCTAGATGACATCTGCAAAGCAGCAACTTGGTCTACACCGCACACTTTCACAAAACACTATTGTGTAGATGTGCAAGCAAAACAACAAGCTAGTGTGGGCCAGGCTCTATTAAGAACACTTTTTCAGACCACTGCAACAGATACAGGTAGCCACCGCTAAGGAGATAACTGCTGTATAGTCTATGCACAAGTATATGATCTACAGCTCATATGCCTCGAACGGAAAATGCTACTTACCAGCATGTAGAGCTGTAGATTCATATACGCCCACCCGCCTCCCCGGATACCTCTATCTGTTGCAGTACTATCTTACTTAGATACATTACACATGTACATCTCTTTCTATTTCTTACTAACTCCATCATAACCCTTCATGGCGAAAACAATCTGGAGATGGAGTCGATGCCCATGTGCACTATCACCCTAAGGAGGAGTCACCTACCTCGTGACTACAAAGACTTCTTCCAAGACAAAAACAAAGTGCAAACAACCAAGCCCAACACCAGATGGCAATCTATGCACAAGTATATGAATCTACAGCTCTACATGCCAAGAACAGATGCATACTGGTAAGTAGCATTTTCCTTTTAGAACTCTGGGTATAGAGGGCTTGGATTCATGGTATAAGGGGGTGTGATCAAATGCCATGGGATCGAGGGGGAAAATACATTTGATGCAGGGGCATTGAAGGTCTAATGGCCTGAATTGAGATGCTGTTGGTAGTGGAGAAGTTAGGGTGGCACGCAAAGAGCCTTGATTCATGGAATGTGGGAGTTAAAGGACCTGAGTTCAGAGGCTTTGTTGGTCAGAGGGCCTGGTTTCTTGGTGTCTGGGGCAGAATATACTTGATTCAGGATCCTCCAGAATGAATTCTGATGGTGGAGCTGTGAGAATAGGATCCTGGTTTCTGAGTCCAGAGAGGATGTATCCATGGCTAGTGTACTCTAGTTTAGAAGCTCTGTTCACAAATGGGCCTTGTATGTATGGGTTATGTAGATTAAGGGCCATGGATTCTCTGGTCACAGATAGAGGATCCACATTTAAGAGGTTCTAGATTAACGACTCTGGTCCTCCTCTCACCCTGCACCCCCAAATATTGTAACCTGTTTCCTTACATTAGACTGGAAACATTGCTCTTTTTTCATTTAGAAAAAGGCACCGGTCACGAGATCGCTCTTCCAGCCGTTCACGGGAGAGCAGTGGCCGGAGGCACCGGGAAGGGGTGCACACTGAAGACCGACCAGAAGACTATTATGAGAGACATCGAGAGAGGGATCGGCATCGCTGAGAAACGTAAGGACTAAAAGACTGTCTTGTGACATCCAGAGTCTACTGTGCTCATTGTCACACATGTTCTGGGGTAATCTGTGAACTCCTGTCGCTGTCTGCTACATACACACTAGTGTTCTTGTATGTTCTGCTTCAGCATTTATTGATGCTATACTGCTGCAACTGCACTACATGATCATTTCTACCGTACTACGCAGATTCTCGTTGCCCCACTGCACTGCTTCTTCTGCTGCCCCTCATTCTCTTTGCTGCCCGACAGCCCCTCTTCTTTGTTGCTGCCCCACTATATTTCATCCTCGCTGCTCCCTCTCAGACTTCTCATTTCCTTACTGCTATTCATCTACTTGCTGCTGCTCCACTTAACCACTTTTTGTGCTTCTTCGCAGGTGTGCCTCAGTTCTCACTTCTCTTCTCTATTTTTCCTCATTGCTCTTATTTCTTCACTGCTGCTCCACTGGCATCTTGTCATTGCTTTCTTTCTCCTGCTCACTTCTGGTTATAGTTTGCTCATTGCCTTGTCTTGCTAAGATTTGTTTCCCATGTGCCCAATTTGTAATTTTTAACCATTCATTGACAGCCTCTTCTTAAGGAGTACTTTTATGTTTCACCACATTTATGCCTAAGAGTAGAACATCTGATTATTACTTACCACCCGGTAAGGGATACGAGGTCCCTTGCCTGATTATCCATTTCCATCCGGTAAGGGATGTGAGGTGCATACTGCTTCAACATAAAAGGCTGTCCACCCTTCTTCTCATTGAGTTCATGCGCCCCCTAGCTGATGATGCTTTTTCCTTCAGTCCTAATTCCGCCCCCAAGGAAAGAATTCTTGTGCTGACTTATGCTGAGAGCTTCTGGGCATTTTATATTAATACTTATTTGCTTCAGTTATGTTATTTTCATTAAAACGTGTTCAAAGTATTGCCTGATCTGTGGACAGCATCTATGTATTGCTCACCAAGTCCATAGCACCCTTTCTTTTAGAATCCTTTGCATCTGTCTGCATCATTTGTAAGCAGTTATTCCTGGGAGAAACATTTTTAAGTTACTCAACCTAGTCCCTCTTCCTCATGACCTGTTGAGTGTCCTGAGCGGCCGGCAATTTACTGAATCATCTTTTGCAGATAAAGGGCATTCGGGGCACTTGCTTACTACATTCTCAGCTGCCTTCAGATTCACATAGGCAGCTAAGTCAATTTCTCTTTGCCATCACTGTAGGAAGCTGCCTCTTTATGTGATATATCAAAAAGTTGATATACAGTGTAAAGAGTCCTTATAAGTGGACAGGGGCTTGCTAAGCAATCCCAAAGTGCTCTATAAGGGGGTAGTGTGATTGAGCAGCCTTAAAACAGAGGAGCGCAAGACATTTGCAAAATACACACAATGGTTAATAAATTACAACACGGCTCAAGAAGGAGATCCACACCAATTTATAAAAATACCAAGTACCTTCATATATGATCTGGCATCAGAGAAAAATCGTTCAGGTAAGTACGTTTTTAAATATAAATTCTTTACACTTTAAAAAGTGGACACCTTGCAATTTCTGAGTTCTGCAATGTTATCTTACGGAAGGAAGAAAAAGTTCTGCAAACAGGTACATTGAATAGACTCTGCAGGAGTTAAGGTTAGTAGTGGGCAAGGGCCAAGGCAGCACCAACAGTACACCACCTGCGGCACGAGGGGGGCCGGGGGCCAGGTGCAGGGTGCAAGTCAGCGTCGGGAACCCAATGAGTTTCAATAGGGATTGGTCACTGTGGAAAAAATGGGTTGCAGGCTTTGGCTTGGAAGCCAGTCGGTCTGAACCAGGAAGTGGGCTCAGACCTTGTGATGCTCGGAACGGGGTACACCTTTGGTTCTCTTCTCCAAGGCCCAGGGGCGACAGGTGAAGGGGTGTCCTTAGGCGTTGGGGTTTTTCCTTACCGGAACAGTTGCAGTTGAGGGGGCCTGCATGCAGAGGCTGCAGGCAATGTCAGGGAGTCCAGGAGGGGTGAAATCACGATGGACTCGAGCTCTGGAGGGCAGGGGAACCTTGTTGGCACCGTTGGCCCACTTCAACACAGGCGTGCAGTGGAGACTTCGGGTGTCTGGTTTTGGCGGTATTCTCTTTTTGGAGATTCTTTAGAACAGGTTGTAGGAAGCTGGCTCTGTATATACTATACCAAAGTGAGGTATAGTGTGCACAGAGTCCAGTGGAACCCCAAAGGTAGGCAGAGGTAAAGTTAGATAGCACCTCACTCTCTATTTGTGGTAGTATGGTCAAGCAGTAAGGCAGTATCAGAGGACAGTGTTAAGCATTTGTTGTACACACTCAGTCAGCAAATGAATTCACACACTCAAAGACTGAACTTCAGACCAATTGTTTTTGTATAAAAATATTCTTTTAGTTATTTTATTTTCTAGAACCAAGCAAGCCTGGCACAGGAAAGCAATAAATACTTTACAGTAGTAATACAGTTTGAATGATAATTGTATATGCACTTTAGTTTGATTTACACGATGGATGCAGAGAAATGCAATACTTAGTAAATGCACTACATAGACTTGAATAGGCTTTTTAGTAAAATAGCAGGTCAGTAACTTTTGAAATTACTAGGCTTACACAGAGTATACCTAGATACTACTCTGGGACATTTCCTGAAAACAGGTAAGTAAAATCGTTTTTGTTAGATTATGCAATTTTAAAGAATTTCTTTAGTTTCTCAAACTCCACACTTAGAAACTTTTCACAGAAAAACAGTCAATGTTATCCTATGGAGGAAAATAGTGTTATCGGTTTTGAGGTAAGTATTTGGTAGTGGGAGTTGAGGTTCTGGGGGTAGACTCAGGGGTCCCCCAGGGTCAAGGATGCACTCTAGTTACACCCTCAGCGGCACTAGGGCGGCCGGGTGCAGAGTGCGGAGTCCCAATGTTATCCAATGGGAGATAGGGGGCCTCCGGTTGGTGGCTGCTGGCAAGCAGGCCACTTGGTTGTGGGAGCAAAGCTCCTGGACTTTAGCTCAGGGCAAATGGGGAAACAAAGTAGCACCAAAGGTGCACCCTCAGCGGCACTAGGGTGGCCGGGTGCAGGGTGCTGTTTCGACGTCTGGCGCCCTGTTGTTTTCAATGAGGAACCTCTGATTTGCAAAGGCACTGCAGGCTTGGGGACGAAGGTCTTCTGGGTGCGACCACCACTTCGAGAGGTAAGTTGGGAAGTTAGGGGTTGGTTAGGCACCGTTGGTTTGGGCACACAAGGCCGTGGGCGTCGGAAGCAGGGGTGCCTTTTGGGGTCGGATCTTCTTACCAGCTCCTGGTCGCGGTTGGGGGGACCTTCTGGATTTAGGCTGCAGGCGTCGGCTGGAGGCTTGAGGCAGGTCAGGGGTCGCCGGATCTCGGGTCAGGATCGCCGGGGCGGATTTGCGGTGTCTGGCCAGAGGTTGCAGATGAACAAATCCAGTGTTCACAGGAGACAGAATCTTTGTAGTTAAAGGCAGGCAGGTCCTCCGGGGTTTTCGAGGTTGCTGGCTGCAGGACACACCGGGATTTCGCAGGTTCGAGGGGGAGACAAGCCAGTAGGGCTGGGGCAAAGTCAGTGGGTGTCTTCCTCCTGCTGCACGGCTGTTCGGTCCTTCTTATTATTATTCTTGTAGTTTCTTCTTGTCTGAGGAAGCAAGGTTCAGGGGTGCCCCTAAATACTAGATTTAGGGGCGTTACAGGTAGGTAAAAGGCAGGGACAAATGGGTCCCTTCCCTAGGGTGGGTACACTCCCTATTATGCCACCCTCCAGTGGGAGGGGGGCATGAGCCTGGTCCTGGTTGGCTGAGCCCCCCCCAGTTGTGCTTCACCTCGCCTCCCCCACCTGAAGGGTGGAGTTGGCAGCGGTGGGCACACCTCTCTTCCTCACTTGTTTTTCCCGCCGGTTCTCCCGCCCAAAGTGGGGGTCAGAACCAGTGGGGACCAGATGCTGAGAGCAGCAAGTGGCCTGGGGAATCTCACAAAGGCGGCAAGCCTTTGAAGCTTCCCCCTCGTGAACCCTGCCCATCCTGGGGGAGGAGGCTTGGTACCTCGTCCCAGGATGTGCATTGTTTCAGGCCCCAGAGAGCAGCAGGCTCTCGACCCAGGAGTCCAGAAACATGTCTGGTGGTGGCAGCTGAAAGCAGCCACTCAGCCTGGACACCAGTGGTGGGTTAGTTTTCAGGGGGCATCTCTAAGATGCCCTCTGTGTGCATTTTACATTAAATCCCACACTGGCATCAGTGTGGGTTTAATGTGCTGAGAAGTTTGATAACAAACTTCTCAGTTTTCAGTGTAGCCATTATGGTGCTGTGGAGTTCGTAATGACAAACTCCCAGCACCATATACTCTTAATGGCAGCACTGCACTTACAATGTCTAAGAATGGACTTAGGCACTGTAGGGTACTGGGCTCATGCACCTGTACCCTCACCACTGGTATAGTGCACCCAGCTAGAGGGGTGACTGATCTATGCCAGGGTAGTGGGTTGTAGGCATGGCACACAGAGATAAGAGCTCCCTGAAACACGGTTGAGCCTTTAGGAGCCAGGGTGACCCGATGATGAAGCATGGCACTATTAGTGTGTGAGGGTTACTATATAAAGAGTATTGCTCCCAATAGTGGGAGTAGCAACTAACATCCCTCAGATTGAGAACTATGCCTTTACAGTATTCTTTAGTTCCATTCTTTTGGGTTGGATACTTACTGATTGTACACAGAGATGTGTGCCATGTCGACTCTTCATTTTGTTCTGCACCAAAACACGCAGCCTGCAAAGGCAGTGTCTGTGTAAGGGTACAGGACCTCTAAGGGTGGCACAATAAGTGCTGCAGCCCTTAGAGGCCTTCTCTGGTCACAGTGCCCTGGGTACCTGTGGTACCATTTACCAGGGGCTGACCTGTGGCCAGAGATGCCAATTGGGTTTAGGCTTCAATGCAGTTTCAGGGGAAAGAACATAGGCCCTGGGTACCTGATTAGCAGGAGCCCAGGGCACACTCAGTCAAAGCATATCAGCAATTCAGCAAAACGTGGGGGCAACCATGCAGAAAAAGGGCACTTTCTCACAAAGGTCTGCTGTTCACGGGAGGTCTTGAGTCTTTTTCGAAGGCAGGCAGTCCTCCCAACTTTCTGGAGTCACAGCTGCAGGACAAGTTGACTTAGACACTGTTTTCGCGAAGTGATGCAGGCAGGCCGGCAGGGATGGTACCAGGTCAGCTGCTTCTCTCTTCTCAGATTTTGCGTCTCTTCGGTGTCCTCTCTCTTCTTAGGTTGTCAGGATCTGCTTCTCTGGTGCCAAGGACTCCCCTAAATGCAAAATTTAGAGGTTTTAGGGGAGTGTAGGGTAGTAGCTAATGGGCTACTGACCCTTGGGGTCTCTACGGCCTGTATATGACCACTTCGCAAAAATGGCTACTTCTGAAAAATCGTGTCTACCTCACACAGTAGCCCCGCCTTAGGCGTGGTACTAGCCTGGAGGTGGCAAGCCTACCTGACTAGCAAATTTTTCCACCTGTCCAGGTGCCAAGGGGGCTCTGGACAGCGGGGTTGGCTTCCTCTCCTTAGATGAGAGACAGATTTTCATTCTAAAGCCAGCAGCTTCTTTGAAGCTTGCCGGCCCAAGGACACTAATCAGCAGGTCATCCTGTAGGGGGGGATGGTTACACCCTCCTCCAGGACAGGCTTTTGTTCTGGGTCTCCTGAGAGCAAAGGCTCTCACCCTAGGAGGTCAGAACAGCATCTCTGGTGGCAGGCTGGCAGAAACCAGTCGGCAAGGACACCAGTTTGGTAGGTTTTCAGGGGCACCTCTAAGATGCCCTCTTGGTGCATTTATTGGTAAACCCATCACTGGCATCAGTATGGGTTTATCAATACGAGATGATTGATAGCGAACATCTCTATTTTCAGTGAAGCCATCATGTAGTTGCGGAACTCGTTTTCTCCAGTGTCCAGCTCATGATTTAAAATGGCTTCCCTGTCCATATGCATTGGCAGTAATAGGACTGATCAGCACAAGGGCATATCTGCTCATGCAGGTATTCCCTCACATGTAATGTTCAGCACCCTGCCTTGGGGCTGTTAGGCCTGCTGTAGGGGTAACTCACAAGTCTCCAGTTTTAGATCTTTCATAGATTCACATGCTTGAATCATCCCTGTCGTCGTAGTGGGAGTCCCACGGTATAAATGTAAAAGTAGTAGATAATACTACCATAGGCTACAATACAATGAACAGTCACTGCAATTTCCTATCTGATAGAGACATCTAGCCGCAGATTCCTTAACTTAGAATATCCCCAGGCGTCAGACTGGATCCGGAAAAATTTTGCGCAGCAGTACCTCTGCGCGCCGGGGGGCGGCGCCGCCTGGCTCCGCCCTGACGTCCCCGGACATGACGTCAGTGGAGCCATATAGGATCCCCCCGGCGTGCTGACGTCAGTTTCCTTTTCCACGTTCCAACGCGGATCCGGGATTCAGCTGTTCCTCTGGCCTGTTTTTCTTCAGGCCCTTTTTCGACGTCCTTTGGCGTCGGGGAACAGTGTGCGATGCCTTCGGGCTTTAAATTGTGCGAAACTTGTTCGCGTCAGATGTCGGCGACGGACCCGCATGCCATTTGTATGTGGTGTCTTGGGTCGCACCATGACTCCGTGGAGTGTGACACCTGCCGGCAGATGCGCCCGAAGTCCCTACGGGAGCGTCGGATGAAGCTCTTAGCCGCCCGGATTACCCGCACGGCGTCTCCCCGACGTTCGCCGGTTGGGTCTTCTCTCCGCGTCCGCTCCCGGAGTCGATCCCGCGAACATCGCTCTACAGGTAAGTTAAAGAAAAAGTCACGGAAGTCGAGGTCCTCGCCTCCACGTGACGATGGGGGCCATTGTTCCTGTTCCCACACGGAGCCGTGCGCCTCGGAGTCAGCCTCCCTTTACCCGCCCTTTCCGGGTACTGGCGCGACTCGGCCCCAGATGGAAGCCTACTACAAGGCTCTGCACTCCATCTTCGGGTCACCTCCTCTCCCTGGCGCGCCTTCGGGTCCCACAGTGGAGGTAGGCATTCAGGTTGGATCTCCGCCGGCGGGTTCGCCCTCGGTGCCGACCGAGTGCCTCGGCTCCGGAGCATTTTAGTCCTGCGCTGTGCCATTCTGCCTTGTCTCCGCATAGCCCCTGGCGGCTCCCTGCGTCGACATCGGCGCCGGCGGCCAAGTGCCTCGACTCCGGAGTCGTGCCGGCTTCAGACAGCCCCCGCCTTCTGCCCTGTCTCCGCATAGCCCCTGGCGGCTCCCTGCGTCGACCTCGGCATTAGCGGCGCCGCCGTGCCTGTTGCCACCTGGTCCTCAGGCTCTGTCTCCGCGCCTCTCCATGGTGGGTTCGACGCCTTTACGGCGTCGTTCGGCGTCGGAGCGGTCGCCAGTACCTGTCAGTTCTCCGCTACCGGAGGACACGGGCCGGGTAGGCCCGGACTTGTCTCCTCGCCAGTTGCCTCCAATGCCATGGGGGCAGTGGGCCCTTGTTCCTCCTCCTGTGGGACGTGTCAGCTTGCAACCGTCTCCTACAGATGGGCTATTGTCACCCCCCACCACGCCCACTGAAGCTGGTGCTTTGTTTTTGAGGGGTGTTCGTCGGGCTGCAGCTGTTTTACATTTGCACCCTTCAGTGTCGTTGTCTTCCGACCCTTTATTGGATCTCCTCCACCAGGGTGCGGTAGATATTGAGCCCTTGCTACCTTTTAGCGGCTTATTGTTCAATGCCCTTCTCGGGACATGGGCACGGCCCTCTTCTGGAGATGCTGTCGACAGGGCGAAAAGTGTTACAGCAAACAAATGATGGACGGAATGCTGACAATGCAACCATTCTCCCCCAGTCAAAAGATCTGGGTTAAATCCATCGTTCTTTTGCCCACTACGCCACCCCAGTTTGGACCCAGCCAGATGCAAATCAGTCTTGACCCTGTGCCCCATGGGAACAGTCCAGACCGAACTGCCAGGCCAGGTCCTCCCTGGACCGGAAACAAGCATCCTGGGACCGGTTTCAGGGTATGTCACCCTTCAGCCAGGCTAGCTTGAATCCAGTGGCACAGTGAGCAAGGGACCCACGTCTGGGCATACCCATCCCACTTAGGGCGAAAAGTGTTACAGCAAACAAATGATGGACGGAATGCTGACAATGCAACCATTCTCCCCCAGTCAAAAGATCTGGGTTAAATCCATCGTTCTTTTGCCCACTACGCCACCCCAGTTTGGACCCAGCCAGATGCAAATCAGTCTTGACCCTGTGCCCCATGGGAACAGTCCAGACCGAACTGCCAGGCCAGGTCCTCCCTGGACCGGAAACAAGCATCCTGGGACCGGTTTCAGGGTATGTCACCCTTCTTCAGCCAGGCTAGCTTGAATCCAGTGGCACAGTGAGCAAGGGACCCACGTCTGGGCATACCCATCCCACTTAGGGCTGTAGCACACCGGCACCGTCCGGCTCCTGAGAGCCCAGCCTGTTTGTCCCTTCAGCCTGGGGCTTATGGCCTTGTAGTGCAGGTGTCTTTGGCCACGCAACCTTCCTCTCCACCTCTTCTGCAGCCTCCTACTAGGGAGTCTTGTTAGTTGGAAGCGTGTGGACGCGGCATTTTTGCGTGTCCTAGTTCAGCCTTACGTGCTCTAACCACGGCTTGCGTCTTTGCCCGGGCTTCTTCTGCCCTATGGGACTCTGTGGAGTGTCTTTTGCCTGCCCTCCCTGAGTGTCCTCGCGCTGACGTAGCTCGTCTTCACGAAGGCCGAGAAATGGCGCGGTTTACCGTTCGGTCCGCCGTTGACGCTACCGATTCGGTGGGTCGGGCGAAAGCGAGGTCCGTTGCTTTGCGCCGCATGCTTGGCTACGCGACGGGGGTTTCCCCGAAAATGTCCGTGACAGTCTCCGGGACTTACCATTTGATGGTGTGTCCCTGTTTGACGCACATGCGGATTCTGCAGTTCACCGCCTTCTGTCTACCCTTCCGTAGTGTGTCTTGCTTCAGGTTGGCCCTGGGTTCCTGGTAATACCTCAGCGGCCTAGGCGGCTTCTTGCCGTATTTGCTTTTTCATGCAGCAGGTCGGCTGCTTATTTTTTCTGGCACTCGTTGGCCTAGTGGTCCGGTTGCACGCCCCTACTACAAGGGTTATATGTTCGGAACCTGTGGTTTCTGTGTTCCCAATTTACGTCCTCTGTCTATGGGCTCACGCTCAAGAGGTGCCCCTTCTGCGGGTTGATGCTTACCCTATGTGGGGTATTTGTTAGCTATTGTATAGCTGCCTTCTTCCCACTGCAGTCTTTCTACGCTTCTGTGGGGTCCTTTTTACTACGTTGTTCGGCAGCTGTGCCTGTGCGCTTTACTGCTGCTGCATGCCCTCCCGGGGCCTTCTTGCGGTCCATTTGTTGGGCTCTCTCATAGTTGCTGCTGCTGGTCTGCGGCACTCCCTGCATCTCACTACTCCATTTCTTGAGGCCGGATGGGCTTTCAGGTCCCTGCTGTCTCATCTTGGTTCTTTCGCTGCGGCCGTTCCATCTCTGGACTGCCTATCACAGGACCCTGTCGCTGTGTTCTATTACGTACAGTGACTGCTCCCTAGTATGCTCGCTCCTCACTGGCTGGTGCGTTTTCCGGCACCTTTCCGTTGTACGGTTCTACTCTCCTATACCCGTGCTGCGTAGTCCTTTCATGTTTGGACTTCGCTCTCCGTGGCGGCATTCTGGCCCCAGACCTTGATGCTGTCTTTGTCTTGTGCCTTGCTTTTTTGGCCACTTCCCTACCAGGGCTTTCTCTTTCCCTGCTGCATTCCGCGCAGGTGTTGTCCTGTTTTTCCTTCCAGCTGCGGTTGCTGCTTTCAGCGGGGTGTTCTCCTCCCAGCAGTGTTTTCTCTGGTGCAGTATTGAGCGTATATCCACTCTTGTTCCTTCCAGTGCTGTTCGGCCTCCCTGTCTGTCTCACGGTAGCCAGTGGGTCTTTCCTACCGCCTGTGGCTGTTGTGTCTGGCTCTGGTCCAGTACCACTGCTACGTAGCTGTTGGTGCTATCATGGTTTTTCTTTCTCAACTCATCCACCGGGCTGGGCCCTGTCTTCTTTAGTCCTGTCCGGCGTACTACACACACCCAGACCTCCTGCAGGCGTACTCTTCCTTGCGGTGGCTGTGGTCTTGTTCCTCACTTTCGTGAGCGCATGTCTTCAATGTGTGTTAGTTTTGCCGGCTCTCTTTCACACGATACCCCTATTAGTGCGTCTCTCGTGTCTTAGCTGTTGCTCGTGGCGCTTTATGGGGCCTTCTCCTCTCCATGGTGTGGTTCTGGCGGTGCATACGGTTTCTCTTGTGTACTTCTGTTCCCCACATTCGTGGCGCTGGTTGTTGCCATTCTTCTCATGCCCGCCCTTTCACATGTCCGGTGCATGGGCCACAGTGCATTAGCCGGTCTTGTGTTTCCTTTAACACTGCCTCATCCTGGGAGTTATCAGCATCCTTCCGCTGCTGTTCTCACTTCCACTGTGCTTCTGCATGTCCGTCCTGCCTGCTCGGACTCGGTCCATTTTTGTACCCTAGCTACACCTTTCTCTTTTCCAAGTCCATCAGATCCTATGGATCCCTCATATTATACACTTGGTTCCTCTCCTTTTTCGGAAGGTATCCGCTTTTATTCCGCACTGCCCTTCTGGTTCTGTGCTCACTTCTCCTCTGTTTCACCAACAGGGATTTCCTGCCGCCCTCGGCAGCTTTAATGCCATTGCCTCTCGTTGTTGGCCACTCCCTATTGAGTATTGTACTCCGGTGTTGGCCACTCTGGCAGTTCTGCCCCCACTGTGTTTAGCCGGCTGCTTGACACTTCTGTTCCCCTAACAACTTAGTGGGGTTCTCTCGCAGACCCGCCTCCTATGGGGGTATGGCTTTGGTATCTATTCTAAGTTAAGGAATCTGCGGCTAGATGTCTCTATCAGATGTACGAGTTACTTACCTTCGGTAACGATGTATCTGGTAGAGACGTTGTCTAGCCGCAGATTCCTTAACGCCCACCCATCCTCCCCGATCTGCGAGGACCTTTTCAGGTGGGGTTTCTGCATTCGCCTCCCTTAGAGTGGCTTTTCCTTCTAAGGGGCGGTATCTTTCGCCACCCTCCCCGTCAGGCTTATTCCTTGGATTACTTGTTCTGCTTCTCCCGATCTCATGCTTGGGCGATAGGTTCAAGTGTCCTTCTGCGTTTTTCCACATCGGTTTCCTCCAGTATGGGGCCTACTGGTGTTCTCTACCCTCCCACCCACCTTCTCCGTTGCCACTCCTACAGTCCATTGGTTTTGAGGTCTTTCTGGCCTGTTCCTCAATCCAATAGTTCTATCATAGGGGACGGAGTCTCCCTATTTCTTTCTTCTCTTCTTTAATCCTGTGGGTTGGAGCTTTCTTGCCTGTCGCTGTTGGCTCCGTTCATTGCCCTTTTGCCTCAGGAGCGAGCATTCTCTCACTTTTGTGGGGTTGCTTTTCATCCCATCATATGGTGCAGACTTTCTGTTGTCTGCCTCGGTCTTCTTTTTATAGATCTATTTCCCTCAGGGGTGACATTCACTTCGCTTTTGCGAAATAGCTTCTCCATGTATTGCTCTGCTCTTTCCTTTTTAGGTCGAGCCTCGAGTAGCGCGCAAGCGCTGCTAGGCGAAGACTTTATGTAAGGGGTTTCAGAAGCTGACCACACGCTCGTGCGTCGTGGCCTTTTCGGGCGGTTACGACGCGCAGAGGCCGACATCTGTTTCCCATTATCGTGCCCAGACGCGTGCGCGATAATTGGAAACATATGCCGGCCGTGCGGGGAAAAGGCCATGACGCACGAGCGTCTGGTCAGCTGAGCAGGCTGCCGCGCTCGCTCGCCCCCCTCTCCTCCGTTTCGATTCCGTGCTTGTTGTTGGCCTGCCTCCGCTCGTGTTAAGTGTTCGTGTTTTGTTTACATCGTGTGGCGGCTTCATGAAGGGCTCGAGGCCGCTTCATGTGCTTGATTTTTTTCACGGCAGCCACTCTCTCTTGTGTTTTCTATTTCCTTTTGGAGAAAAGAAAGGCGCATGGCTGCTTAATTTGCCATGCCCCCACCCGGCTTGTTTAGGACAGGCTTCTCATACAACATGAGCGTTGCTGTTTTCAGTCGCTCGGACGGCCATGTAAATCATCCCCACCATGCCTTGGCACTGCCACTTCCTACGCGGGCCGCACTCTGCTGTCAGCGATCTCTAAGCCTGCCTCCCGTCTCTTCCTCCGCCGTTGACCCCTCATGTAGCTTTCAGGGGTTTCCTTTCAATCTTGCCGGGAGGGTGAGCGGGGGTCGGTTAAGTTTCATTCTCTCTCCCTCTGGACTCCGAGAACGCGCCCAGCCGCAGCATGAGTGTCGAGGTGTACAGACCCAGCTCTTCCTCACGGTGCTGTGAGGTGAACAAAAGAGGGTGCCTCACGACTGTGTTTTGGTAGGTGTTTGGGATCTGATTTTGTCCCTGTTGGGGGATACGGGAGGCACTGGGAGAGACCACGCCAGGCACAACTGGTTCTACATCTGCTGCCCTTCGCCCGTATCGCATTATCATATGTACAGCTCCTAGATGTGAAGCTGAACTCGAGGGGGCACAGACACTCAGTAGCCATAGTGTGCTGCTGGGCGTGGGCTCTTCATTAATTTGCAACAGTGTTTATCTCCCCAAAATGTAGACCAGCGCAGCCTTTTTCTATATTGATCTTTCTGATCGCAAAATTGTTGTGCTGGATCTAGTTTTGCACATATAAACAGACAACTCTAGCATACTTTGCGCCGTTAGAGGCAGTAATCTGCAAAGCCGCTGTTGTGCATGCGCACGGTAGTTCCCATTATGGCTGTGATGTGTTTTAACCGTCTGTTGCGCGAGGGCGATTGCTTCCAGTCGGAGTTCTTGCAATGTAACACTTAGTTCCAGTGTTGAGACTCTCACGTGTTGCAGCAGCAGAGAGCCAGGGTGAAAAGAAGTAGCGGTGGTGAAGAGAGGGTAAATTATGGTTGCGGTTGCAAAATGCCCCGGCTCAAAGATAGGCAGCTCAGCGAGGCATACTGCTGCAACAAGTTGTCACTACATCGGGTAAGTGAAAGCAGTTCTGGGAGTGCCACAATAAAAGAATGCATTCCCATATTCAATTGCTTAGTAGGCGTCTTGCCCGCCAGCATCCCTCTTTCACACACCCCAATTCGGGTGGCGCATGGAAAGCAGAAGCTGCTTGTGAAAGCTGGGTGAATTAATGCTCAGGGAGCACGAAATGGCCTGTAACACATATCACAGGTTCTATCCACGCAGCTATTAACTCGCCCTTGTAAGTTGTGGCTCGCTGACCCCCGTTGACTGGGGTGGATGGAGTGCAGAGGTGCGCCATCATATCCTGGTGTCACCCTCATTTCCTGGCATAGCAACTGCTGCGATCCAGGCGCAGCTCAATGGCACATGCCCTGAACAAATGATACCGTACTCTGCTCAATTTCCTTGTATCGTATTACAATTGAATTTAATTTCATCCACTTCAAAGAAGGATGAAAAGATAAGCTGATCATGCTGCGATAGAAACAAGAAACATCAGGTTTCACAGATGTGCTGCTAAATCGTTGCAGCAGACCAATCAGCATGTTCCATCGATCTCGTTATATTGTAATTGCAAGAAATACGAGGATTTGGGGATTCCCGAGGACAGTCATAATTTTCATGCCCAAGGAAACCTCTGCTATGAGTGCAAGCACTTACGTATGTCCATTGGCAAGGAGTCTAAATACTTTTCTTGCATTTTGATGATTCCAGGATCCAAGAATGTGATCTAGTCAGCCCCCCAGGATAATGAGGCACCAACTTGAAGATTTTGAGGCAGAATAATGGAAATTTTGTTGCACAAATTTACATTTTTTGTGGCAATTTGTCATAGTTTAGTTTACTGACATTCCTTGGTTTGTCATTAATTAAAGCACCAAAACCTCTGCATCTGCTGCCATTAATCTGTCCTGTCATCTGCCATTAATCTGTCCTGTCATCTGCCATTAATCTGTCCTGTCATCCGTCATCTGGAAAATTAGCATTTCGCGTGGCTTCTGTCAGCCCAGGTGATTCAAATATTAATACCCTTCAGGGATAATTTCTCTGCACTCTCCCTGCCTAGCCGGCTTCCATATTGACCTAGGGCAGCCTTCCTCCCCTTTTTTGTATCCCTCTCCTGATGTTTTTCATCGCTTTTTCTGGGATTGTGTTTACTCTTGGGGTTATTTCTGGGCATACTTTGTCACAGGCACCAGTGCTTGCTTCATCCCCAGTCCCAACAACCTTGCCGCGTTCATGGTGTTTGTTAAAAACATTGTTTTTACATTGGCGTATATGTGCTTCCTTTACTTTAAAAATGCTTATAACACTTTTTTATTATAACTTTGCAACATGCTGCACAGAAGCCACGCTGCTCTACAACATAGCTAAAAGACATTGCCATGGCCAATAGCTCTGGCTAAACACTTATAAAGTCGCAAAGGCGAGACCTATTGGCTATGCCAATGCTTGTTAACACCTTTCAGTCGACAGTGCTTCTCACTGTCGTTCATGGTGCTTTCTCACCCATTTTCTTTTTTATTCGCACACTGTTCCCATACGCTCACGGTTTTGCTAGGGGCTCCGCGTTGTGGCGCGGAAAAGTTCCTCCGAAGAAAACTGACGTCAGCGCGCCGGGGGTCCTATATGGCTCCACTGACGTCATGTCTGGGGACAAAAATCACCATCTGAATGCATTTCACTTACCTCTTCGTTGAAGATCTCGTAGACGAAAACTACATCGTCGACGACTGATACGACTGCACTATCGACGACTGCCCCGCTGACGACGCTTCCAGCAACGGCGAAGGCTCCAACTCCGCCGATGATGACTCGGACGACATTGGTTCTGTCGACGACCTCCTCCTTGTTGTCTACGACAGCGTCGACTACGACCGCTTCTGCATCGTTGGAGATAGTGACGATTTCTTCGTCTGCTCCTATCATGTCCTCGTCGACGACACAGACAACGCTGCTGTCGACGAAGCTGACAACACTGTCAATCAATCAGGGAATTGTAAGCGTGCTACTCACCCGTGGGGGCCTCAAGGCGCTGAGGGGGAAGGGGGGTACGCAGATCTGTTTAGCCGAAGAGCCAGGTCTTGAGAGTCTTCCTGAAGGTGTTCAGGGAGGGGCCGCGTCTGATGTCTGCCGGTAGGTCGTTCCAGGTCTTGGCTGCAATGTGAGAGAACGATCTTCCGCCTGCTCTGGCTCTGTGGATGCGTGGGTTTTTGGCCAGTGCGATGTTGGAAGGGTACGTGGAAGTTGATTCTGTTGTTGAGGTATTTGGGTCCGTTGTTGTGTAGGCATTTGTTGGCCTGTGTGAGGACTTTGAAGGTGACTCTCTTCTCCACAGGGAGCCAGTGGAGTCTCCGTAGGTGTTGGCTGATGTGTTCGTGCCGGGGGATGCCGAGGACGAGTCTGGCCGCGGTGTTCTGTATTGTCTGGAGTTTGCGGACTAGGGACTTGTTGATGCCGTCGTAGAGTGCGTTTCCATAGTCCAGTCTGCTGGTGATGAGTGCTTGGGTGACTGTCTTCCTTGACTCAGGGGTGATCCATTTGAAGGTTTTGCGAAGGATGCAGTGGGTGTTGAAGCAGCAGGAGGTGACGGCGTTGACCTGTCGGTTCATGGTGAGTGATGAGTCGAGTACGATGCCGAGGTTTTTGGCGTGGTCGGAGGGGGTGGGTGGGCTTCCGAGAGCGGTGGGCCACCAGGTGTTGTCCAGTGCTGATGGGGTGGTTCCAAGGATGAGGACTTGTCTTCTTGGCATTGAATTTGAGGCAGCTGTTGGTCATCCAGACTGCTACGTCTTGCATTCCTTTCTGGAAGTTGAGTTTTGCTGTAGTGGGGTCTCTGGTGAGGGAGAGGATGAGCTGGGTGTCGTCGGCGTAGGATACGATGTTGAGGCCGTGTTGTCGGACGATGGCTGCGAGGGGGGCCATGTAGATGTTGAAGAGGGTCGGGCTCAGAGATGACCACTGTGGGACTCCGCAGGTGATTTTCGTGGGGGCGGAGAGGAAGGGTGGTAGTCTGATCCTTTGGCTTCTTCCTGTGAGGAACGATCAGATCCAGTACAGGGCTGTTCCTCGTATGCCGGCGTCGTGTAGTCTGGTGACTAGTGTGCGGTGAGAGACGGTGTCGAAGGCTGCTGACAGGTCGAGTAGGATGAGGGCTGCGGAGTGGCCTTGGTCTAGGAGGGTGCGGATGTCGTCTGTGGCGGCGAGTAGGGCGGTCTCGGTGCTGTGGTTGCTTCAGAATCCGGATTGGGACGGGTCTAGGGCGGCGTTCTTTTCGATGAAAAATGTCAGTTCCTTGTTGACTGTATCCCACGCCTGGTCGTAAGCGACTGTCAATGTTGCAACTAACACTTGTATATCCGTCGACGACATTCTCGTCAACGAGGCTTTTTTTCCATAATCCTGCAGTGATCTCACCTTTACCACCTTCAAAATTTTGGGAGAAATCTGATGATAATGGAATGTTTGGTCCTGCTCACAGTACCTCTCAGCTTGATGTTAAGTATCAGGACGATTTACCCAGAGGAACCTGTTACTCTGCAAGCGTTGCAGGCTATGCTGGGGGGGAGGAACGAAAAGGCCTCATCACTAAACTCTATAATGCCTCATTGCGCGAGCGGGAGACTGGAGAGCAACCTTCTTATCGTAGATGGCAGAATGAGCTAGGACCTGTACTTACACTGGATGTATGGAAAAATTGCTGTGCGCAAACCGGTCGCCTCACGGCGAATTGCAATCTACGAATTATCCACTTTAAATATTTGCACCAATTTTATTATACCCCATTGCAACTTCGTAAGTACGGTCTGCGTGAGTCTGCTAATTGTGTGCGGTGTGGGCAGGCTGATGCTGATTTCTTACATATGTCTTGGAAATGTGCTGGAATCTCTGCTTTCTGGTCCAAGGTTACAAATATTCTCACTGATGTTGTGTTGGAACCGGTACATTGCACGCCAGAACTCTGCCTGCTTGGTTATGTGAAAAATTTAAAGCCATGCAATCGGCGGATAACCGCAATTTCCACTTTGTTTGCAAAAAGGTCTGTAGCACTTTGTTGGGCGGCAAAAACCATTCCAACAGTAAAAAATTGGATTCGAGACTTGCTTTATTGCAGGGACAGATTAGAGATATACGCTGAGGAGTTGCCTGAAACCTCACGCCCCAGAGATTTCCGGGCACCCCTTACTGCATTTGCTCACTCGGCCGGACTTGACATGAACGGTCTGTACTGTACTCTTACTGTCTGGTGGAAGATAATTCCTCACGATGCAGGGCCGCACCACGAATGTTTACTGACCACCTACTCATACCTGTTTCTGATATCTATTATACTTCCAATGTATGATGCACTGTAGTCTACCATGTTGGGGGGGGGGGGGGTTCGGGGTTTGTTTATCTGTTTTTTCGGCATGATTATCCAAATTGCATATATATGTATGTCTATATGCCTATTGAATCAAACAAATTTAAAAAAGAAAAAAAAAAAGTATCAGGACGAGGATGACTATGAAGGTTGCTATCAGCAGGAATATCACCCTCCACATGCAAAAATACAATACTTGGAGCCTGTTGGTGAGCCCATGGTCCACCTTCCTGTGGCTTTGGTTCAAGATCTACAAGACATGCTACATGATTATTGCACTCGTTTTCCTTCGTCAACTGCTCCTCCACCTCAGTTGCCGCCATCGCCTGCATCTTCACCACTAGCGTCTCCTCCACGTAGGTCTGAGCCTTCTCCTCCGGCGTCCCTGTGACATATACTGTTTTGCCATCATAACATCATAGCAAACACAAGGAGATGATGGACGGAGCGCTGAAACTTTTCAGACACTCACCCCCAGTCACAGATCTGGGTTGAATCCATCATCATTCTTTAGCTCACTTCGCCACCCCAGTTCAGACACAGCTATATGCAAATCAGTCTTGACCCTGTGCCTCATGGGAACAGTCCAGCCCGAACTGCCAAGCCATGTCTTCCCTGGACCGGAAACAAGCATCCTGGGACCGGTTTCGGGCTAACAGCCCTCATCAGCCAGGCTACCTTGAATCCAGAGGCAAAGTGAGCAAGGGACCCACGTCTGGGCATACCCTGCCAACAATTCAAGCTATAAAAATAGAAACCTGGTTCTGTCGGGGTTTTTTCAATTGCTTAGGATAAGTAGCAACAGCTTACTTCCAACACACATTAATGATTTGAAAAAGAATAATAAATATGTAGCACACACCAAAATTAGAATTCAATTTTGTATTCGAAAAAATAAATCAGACAAACATGGCTGTCGTAATTTACAATTTCAATTGCAATGTGAAATACGTGACTGTGGTGAAAAAGTGACATGTGGTGATAAAGACAGTACACTATATACAGAAATGATTGAACGTGCAGTAGAGGGGGGGGAGAAAAATCTTTTCATATGTCCTTATTATTTTTGCACATATGTTGCAGGACCCAATGAAAAATAGAACTGTGATCCTGGGCGTTGTGTGGACATATACAGTACGCCGACGTTTCGACCCTAAAAGTTGCGCAAAGGTGGGATGCGTCAAGGTGGGTCTTCTTTAAGGCAGGAGGGGGGGATGGGCAGCCTGTGAGTTAATTAAAAAGCATAGTTAGGTGTGTGCGTGTAACCTAACAGAAATGAAATTTCAGTTAGGCTTTAAAGGATAAGGCTTACCAAAAGGCAGATTATCAATTGCCTCCAACTCAAAATATGGGTTTGCGAAAAATCCACATGTACCTCCACCAGCCGGTTGGAGCCTACAAGAAAGTGATATTACACTGTATGAGTGACTAACAATGTATATGTCATAGACCATAGTCTAGTGGGGTTGTGGCACAACTCACGCTTATTCAGTAAATGACTTGCACCAGGGCATACCCTGCCAACAATTCAAGCTAGCCTGGCTGATGAGGGCTGTTAGCCCGAAGCCGGTCCCAGGATGCTTGTTTCCGGTCCAGGGATGACATGGCTTGGCAGTTCGGACTGGACTGTTCCCATGAGGCACAGGGTCAAGACTGATTTGCATATAGCTATGTCTGAACTGGGGTGGCAAAGTGAGCTAAAGAACGATGATGGATTCAACCCAGATCTGTGACTGGGGGTGAGTGTCTGAAAAGTTTCAGCGCTCCGTCCATCATCTCCTTGTGTTTGCTATGTTCGCCCTAAGTTGGCAGGGTATGCCCAGACTTGGGTCCCTTGCTCACTTTGCCACTGGATTCAAGCTAGCCTGGTTGATGAGGGCTGTTAGCCCAAAACCGGTCCCAGGATGCTTGTTTCTGGTCCAGGGAAGACATGGCTTGGCAGTTCGGGCTGGACTGTTCCCATGAGGCACAGGGTCAAGACTGATTTGCATATAGCTATGTCTGAACTGGGGTGGCAAAGTGAGCTAAAGAACGATGATGGATTCAACCCAGATCTGTGACTGGGGGTGAGTGTCTGAAAAGTTTCAGCGCTCCGTCCATCTCCTTGTGTTTGCATCATAACATCATGACACTTCGATGACGAAGAAATTGAGGAGGGTCAACCTCAGAAAGAAGGGCAAATAGGTAATGAATAGGAAGACTGTTATTTCAACGCCTGCTTCTCCATCTCCTCAAACTGCGGATTTTCCGCCGGAAGACTTTGGCGGCTTTCGCGCACTAATGGAGAGGGCAGCTTCTCGTTTTCAGTTGTCAATGACAGTCAAGCAGTCAGACTGTTTTCTTTATGATTTTAAGGATCTGTCTAGAAAGACTGTGAGAGCGATACCCATTATAGATCACATCTGGGAGGAAGGTGGGAAGGTAATGAGAACACCCGCCATGGTTATCCTGGTCTTGCCCTGGATTGACAAAAAATATAGAGCTCCTGATGATGCTCCAGCTTGTCTGGTAGGGCATCCTAAGCCAGATTCCGTTATCTCACGGCTGCCCAACGGAGATCACGAAATCCTTTAGCGCCTATTACTGCACCACCTGACAAGGAGGGAAGATGCCTTGATAATATTGGCAAGAGATTTACAACCACTTCAGGTACTACTGTACGTGCGGCTAACGCTCTAGCGATATTAGCAAGATATGACTGCCAAATGTGGTCCGATATCGCTCCTTACATGGACCTCCTTCTGTAGGATAAAAGACTAAAAGCAAGAAAGATTCTTCTTGAGGGGGAAAGATCTGCTCCGTAAATTATAGATGCTTCTATGAATGTGGCTTCCCTAGCCTTTCGTCAGCTCGCTGGAGCGGCTGTCCTCGGGCGTCAGGGTTGACTGAAGGCGACAACATTCCGCCCCGAGGTGCAAAGCAAAACACTGGACATGCTGTTTGATGATGAATCGCTTTTTGGCAAACATATTGATGACGCCTACAGACCATTGACTGACACCGACACAGCTAAGGCTTTGGGCACGCTCCAATACAGGAAAAACCCCTCTCGTGGAGCACGTGGCAGAGCAGCCTATTCATTTCGAGGGGGTTACCAGAAATACCAACCTCAGGCTTACACCTCATTTCGCCCATCTTACCAACATCAGCAGCAATATCGTGCACCACAACAGGCTGCTTAGGCAGCCCAGATGGAAGCAACAAAGTCAATCCAGGGATGCTGTCAGAAAACAGTGAAGAGGTCTCGCCCCCTACCGCTCTTTCCACGATTACTTCATCCAAGAAAACTTCTCTCTCTCGTTATCTAGGTCAATGGCAGAAAAAAACACAGACAAATGGGTCCTGGATATAATAAAATATGGTCATACCCTAGAGTTTGTCACAGCACCACCTCCTCATCCGCCTCAAAAATCAATACCACCCCATCTTCAATTGATAAAGGAGGCATTGATCATGCTCCAGAAAGGAGCAATAGAATGTGTGCCACTCTCTCGGAGAGGAAGCGGCTTCTACTCCTGTTTTTTCCTGATAAAGAAGTCGGAAGAATGTCGTCCTATTCTGGACCTCAGAAAGCTCAACAAATACCTGCAGAAAAAGTCCTTTCGCATGGTAACTCTCCAGGAGATTACAGCTTCTAAACCATTCGGATTTTCTGGCCAGCTTAGATTTACAGGACGCATATTTCCATATCCCTATCCATCCCAAGCATCGAAAATTTCTCCGTTTCACTGTGGCAGGCGTGCACTATCAATTCAAAGTGCTTCCCTTCGGCCTCCGCTCAGCTCCTCTGGTTTTTACCAAGTGTCTTGCTCCCGTGGCAGCATTGCTACGATTAAAAGGCCTTCAGATCTTCCCATATCTTGATGATTTGTTAGGGAAGGCTCATTCTCTTCATCAAGCCTCTGAGGCGATTTCCTTCTGTCTACAGCTCTTCCGCTCTCTGGGGCTGACAGTCAATTATCAAAAATCCGTTCTCATACCTTCACAGCGGATAGTTTCTCGGAGCAACATTGGATACGTTCCAAAACAAGGCATTCTTCTCCACAGAAAGACCGAACACCATTCTATCTCTCTCACAATCTCTGCAAAAGAGAGTTCGCTTCTGTCTGTCTCCTCAAATCCTTTCTCTGCATGAGGTCTTCTGCCATCCTCATCGTGCCTCATGCACGTCTAAGGATGAGACCTTTTCAGGAGCAATTGGACAGACAATGGCTTCAGATAACAGGATCATTCGAGGATATTATTTGAATCACCCGGGTCATGAGAAGCACACTTCCTTGGTGGCAGTCCGCCAACAATCCCTCTGTGGGGATGACATTCCTCTCTTCTCTCCCAGAGAATGTCCTCTCATTTCCAGGGTTCTGATGAAAATGAAATGCTGTCACAATCCAAATCTTATCGCCTGCCAGTAACAACGACTCGGCTAACATTGAGCAAGGGGCAAATCCTGCATCCGCACCCGGCTTCTCTTCAGTTGCATGCTTGGCACCTGAGTTCAATGAGTTCAAAGATTTAGTCATTCCCCAAGACTGTAGAGATAAATTGTCCAGAGCTAGAGCCGAGTCCACTACTAAAACGTACAGACTGAAATGGAAACGTTTTTGTTTTTGGTGTCTTCGGAATAACACTCACTCTCATCTCCAGAACAAATCTTACCTTATCTCCCTATCTCTGGCAAAATCAAGTCTGGCGTATGCGTCAGTAAGGGTCCATCTGGTGGCACTCTCCCGATACAGAAGCACTTCTGCCGCTTCTTCTCTTTGCTCTTCTCGCATCATCAAGCAGTTCATGAAGGGATTATTCAGGACTTTTCCTCCCATTGGGCCTTCTCCGCCTGAATGGCGCCTTAATGTAGTCCTGTCTCAACTAATGAAACCTCCGTTTGAACCAATTCACAAAATTGAGCTAAAGTTTCTCACCTGGAAAGTGGCATTACGTCTCGCGCTTACTTCTGCAAGGAGAGTTAGTGAAATTCAAGCCTTCACTGTAAGAGAGCCCTACTTACGCTTTACAGAGGACTATGTTGTACTGAGAACAAACCCTAAATTCATCCCGAAGGTTCCATCTCAGTTTCACCTTAATGAACCTGTGGTCCTGCGCACTTTTTTCTTGCATCTTTCTTCACCGGCGGAAAAATCTCTCCACTCCTTGGATGTCAAACGGTACCTTAAGTTCTATTTGCAAAGAACCAAGCAGTTACGCCGAACGGATAAACTGCTAGTCTCTTATGGGCCTATAAGACTGGGTTCTACTGTCACAAAACTAACTATTGGACAATGGATCGCTGCTGCTTTTCAGCTTTGTCATACTAAGGCGGGTAAACCGCTTACCATCAAGGCCAAGGCACATTCTACTAGAGCAGTTTCCTCTTCTGCTGCTCTTTTCGCTGGAGTACCATTGGACAAGATTTGCCATGCCGCTACATGGAAGAGTGCTCATACTTTCATGCGGCATTATTGCCTGGATATGGCAACTTACAGCGAAGCAGCAGTGGGACAGGCTGTTCTACGACATTTATTTCAATAAGGTACGCCTTTATTATTAGAGGTATTTTTTCCTTCGGCATTGTGTCTTTACCAGCTTATAATGATTTTATGCAATTTTGTTTGCTTATGTATCTTGGTGTATATATACTGATTGTAGCTAGCTACATTATATCATATATATGTTTCAGTATATGCATGTATATTGTTACCCACCATCCTCCAAGGGAAGATATGTATATATTGGATTCTTTCTATACATGTGTGTCTATGCAACTGCTAGCTACTCTGATTCAAGCATGTGAATCTATAAAAAGATCCAATTCTGGAGAAGAAAATGAGTTTCTTACCTGTAACTACGGTTCTCCAGTATTGGTATCTTTCATAGATTCACATGCGAACCCACCCTCCTCCCCTGGAGAACCGTAGTTACAGGTAAGCAACTCATTTTCATATGGCACGCAGGGATGTGTGACATGTCGTGTTTTCCCTTTTGTCGGCACCAAGACACGCAGCCTGCAATGGCAGTCTTGAATGTGCTTGGTGAGGGGTCCGTTTGGGTGGCACAATTCGTGCGGCAGCCCTTGGGGGCCCTCTTTAGTACCTCAAGCCCTAGGTACCAGGGTATCATTTACTAGGGTCTTACAGAGGTTGCTAAAGGTTTTGCCAAGTGGGGGAGCAATTGTACAGTTTCGGGAAAGAGCTCTTGCATTAGGAATGTTGTTTGGCAAATGAGTCTAAAGTAGTGGCCACCCATGTCCATTTTTCTACATGGCCCAACTTAAATTGCTAACAAATTGTTGACATTTTATTGATGATGCATGCTTTACCTGAGTTTGGGATGGTATTATTAGTGAAATCTAAATAATCATTGTTCTCTACATCCAAAGGGCTCTTTAATAATAAGTTAAAGGGCCCCATCCTAGAGCTGTGATCGTCATGTTTAATAATGTCAAAAGAAAAGGGGATTGAATAGGGATTCAAAACAATTTCTGTATGTTCGATCACCCCACATCCCAACCCCAAACTAAAAGAAAATAAATAAAATGAATAAGTTTTGCTGAAATAAAACGAATTGTACTCAGTCACCCTTTTAACAGTTCTAAGTTAGTTGATTCTCTGAAGCTGAATTGTAATCCTTGCAGCTTCATTTTCATAATCAATCAACATGAAACTGAGTATTCTTAGTTGCTGCATTCGATGGGAGTCTGTGTATTGCACAATTGGAGTATAAAATATATAATATCCTGTTTCCCTGTAGATCTGTACCTCAGGTGACCGTGTCTTCTTTATCCTTCTGTTTAACAAATTTAGGGAAATGTACTCCTCTTGTAGTAATGGGTATAATCTGTGAATTGTTTGGTACCAGCAAAGGCAGAAAAGATTTAGCTGAATCTTCATTTGTAATGCAAATGGTGATGTTGGGAACAAAAAGTGAGTGCTTGTATTTAAATGAAGTCTCTCAGGGTTGTAGAGGTTGACTTGGAAACTTGAGATTCAGGATGTCCTACAGCAGAGGTGATGCCACTCATTCTGTGGCAACCGTGGCTATTTGTATGATGGTGCTTGTGATGTTGCTGTTGATTTTTCAGCAGCACATTTGCTATTGTTAGTATACACATTACTATTGATATTAAAGTTAACTTGCTCTGCCTTTTAGGTTTCCCAAGTTCTTGCCTTTTCAATAAAACCTTCACATAATGTTCCCCAGCTTTTGACAAAGGGATCTTTAACTAAAGATGCATTTTCTGCTCTTAAAAAGGCTTCCGTCTTTATGGTTTTAATTCTCACTTGCACTGCATTGTCACCCAGTTGAGAAGGTGTAATGGGCTTAAGTTGATCACTATTACTCATTTCTCCCTCACTCCAGCCAAGGTATCAGCCGTCGCTTGACACCACTGCTAAGCAGAAATATATAAAAGTAGACCACAGAATGGTACACCCATGAAAAAATCCAGAATTCCTTTTGTGTATTAGTTATTTTCTTTATTGAAATTTTGTTGTCTTTTCATAAAAACAATCAAGATTACAGCCAACGTGTTTCGGTCAGCTAAATTGAACTTCCATCAGGGCTGGAAATAACACCTAAAAACATATGACATACATCATATATCAAATAACACCTTAATGACACACTGTACCATACAACAAGCATTTGCAATGCAATCGGTCTCGCCTTTGGGACTTTATATGTATTTAGCTATGCAGCACATTAGCGTGGGTGCTGAAACATCTACTGTTCTTTAACATGGAGGGAAAGTAAGTACTAAGCGTGACACTCCAGGTATGGGAACACATGTAAATGGTATAGTCCAAAGCCCTGTTTTTAATATAAAATCGGGGCCTTCGGTGGTCATATCACTGAAGATACAAGATTTGAAAAAATATCGTCTACAGGTGCTCGTGGAAGACAATTTCTATGGACTGGGATCTAGAGAATGCTAAAGTGAATCTGGTATTTTACTGACCTCTGCTGGTCGTTTTCTATCAAGAAAGTTAAATAGAGGCAGTTGCCAGAAAAATAAAAATAAAAGGTCCCTCAGCAGAAAGCAATTCTGGAATTTTACTGACCTCTACTGGTCGTTTTCTATCAAGACAGTTAAATAGAGACAGTTGAACAAGCAGAAAGTGTAGGAAGCTGGCTCTGTATATACTATACCAAAGTGAGGCATAGTGTGTACAGAGTCCAGTGGAACCCCAAAGGTAGGCAGAGGTAAAGTTAGATAGCACCTCACTCTCTATTTGTGGTTGTGTGGTCGAGCAGTAAGGCAGTATCAGAGGACAGTGTTAAGCATTTGTTGTACACACTCGGTCAGCAAATGAATTCACACACTCAAAGACTGAACTTCAGGCCAATTGTTTTTGTATCAAAAATATTCTTTGTTATTTTTATTTTCTAGAACCAAGCAAGCCTGGCACAGGTAAGCAATAAATACTTTACTGTAGTAATACAGTTTCTAAACGGTTTGAATTGAAATTGTATATGCACTTTGTTTTGACTTACAGGATGGTTGCAGAGAAATGCAATACTTTGTTAATACAGTACATAGACTTGAATGGGCTTTTCAGTAAAATACCAGGTAAGTTACTTTTTAGATTACTTTTCTTACTCAGAGTAGTATACCTGGATACTACTCTCGGACATTTCCTGTAAACAGGTAAGTAAAATCGTTTTGGTTAAATAGTACTATTTTAAAGAATTTCTTTAGGTTTTCAAACTCCACACTTAAAAACTTTTCCAAGAAAAACAGTCAATGTTATCCTATGGAGGAAAATAGTGTTATCGGTTTTGAGGTAAGTATTTGGTAGTGGGAGTTGAGGTTCTGGGAGTAGACTCGGGGGTCCCCCAGGGTCAAGGATGCACTCTTGTTACACCCTCAGCGGCACTAGGGCGGCCGGGTGCAGAGTGCTGAGGCCCATTGTTAACCAGTGGGGGTTAGAGGGCCTCCGGTTGGTGGCTGCTGGTGAGCAGGCCACAAGGTTGTGGGAGCCAAGCTCCTGGTGTTAGGCTCAGGGCAAAGGGGGATCCGGTTTAGCACACAAAGTGCACCCACAGCAGCGCAGGGGCGGCTGGGTGCAGGGTGCTGTTTTGGCGTCGGGTGCCCTGTTTTCAATGGGGATTTTCGGTTTTGGTTTGTAGCTGCAGGCTCTGTCCAGGAAGACTTCCGGGAGGAACCAACAGCTGGGCAGGTAAGTTGGAGGGCTCGGGGACGTAGGTGCACCTCGGATTCTTTTCTGCAGGGCGGCTGGTTGCAGGGGTGTCTTTTGAGGTCGGATTTCACCTTACCGGGCCACTCGCGGTTGGGGGGGGGGGGTCTCCGTGCAGAGGCTGCAGGCGACGTCGGGGAGTCCTGGAGGGATCAACCGACGGTAGACTCGGACTGTGGAGCGCTGGGGGACCTCGCTGGGACCGGTGGGCCACTCCAACTCGGGCCGTAGGCGACGGGTGCAGTGGTGGTTCCAAGCGTCGGGTTTCTTTTTCCTCAGCAGGCTCGTAGTCTTTCTTTGGTGTTTCTTCTGAACAGAGCTGCTGTTCACAGGAGTTCTGGTCTTTGTTGAAGGCAGTCAGTCCTCCCAGGGGTTCTGGAGGTCGCTGGCTGCAGGACAAGACGATTTTTGGCGCAGGATCTCTGGAAACTGCAGACGGGCCGGTAGGGCTTGGGGCCAAGTCAGTTGTTCTCTGCAGTCTCCTCTGCTGGGAGTCTTCTTTCGTCCTTTTTTTTCTTAGGTTTTGGGAATCTGCCTTCTTGGTTCAGGGCTGCCACCTAAATACTGTATTTAGGGGGAGTTTTAGGGGTCTCGAGGTCAGTAGCCAATGGGCTACTGACCATAGGGTGACTACACCCTGGGTGTGCTCACCCCATGTGGGGGAGTGAGCACAATCCCTAATCCTGATTGGGGAGTGCCTGCCATCTGCAGAATGGCGGGCACTGAAGAGAGGGCTTCACCTCGCCTCCCCCACCTGAGGGGTGGAATTGGCAGAGGTGGGCACACCTTCTGGGCTGGCTAGTTTCTCCCGCCTGTCTTCCCGCCGAAAAGGAGGGGAGACAGGAAGGGGGCCTGCTCCTGATAGCAGGAGAGGCTGGGGGTCGCATTAGAAAGGCTGGCAGGCCTTTGAAGCTCCCCTGCCACAGATGGTTCTTCCTGTCCTGGGGAGGTGTGAACACCTCCGCCCAGGAAAGGCTTTGTTTCTAGGCTCAGAGAACGAAGGCTCCCACCCTAGGGGTCCAGAAACATGTCTTGTGGTGGCAGGCTGGTGTGTACCAGTCAGGGAACCCACCAGAGGCTGGTCGTTTTTTAGGGGGCATCTCTAAGATGCCCTCTGGTTGTATTTTTCATTAAATCCCACACTGGCATCAGTGTGGGTTTACTGTGCTGAGAAGTTTGATGCCAAACTTCTCAGTTCTCAGTGTAGCCATTATGGTGCTCTGGAGTTCGTAATGACAAACTCCCAGCACCATATACTCTCAATGGCAGCACTGCACTTACAATGTCTAAGAATGGACTTAGACACTGTAGTGGTACAGGTCTCATGCACCTGTACCCTCACCACTGGTATAGGGCACCCAGCTAGAGGGGTGACTGATCTATGCCAGGGCAGTGGGTTGTAGTCATGGCACACAGGAATGTGTGCCATGTCGACTCATCACTTTGTTCTGCACCAAAACACGCAGCTTGCAAAGGCAGTGTGTGTGTAAAGGTACAGGGCCTCTAAGGGTGGCACAATAAGAGCTGCAGCCCTTAGAGGTCTTTCCTGGTTACAGTGCCCTGGGTACCTGTGGTACCATTTACCAGGGGCTGACCTGTGGCTAGAGGTGCCAATTGGGTTAGTTTTGGGGGAAGAACATAGGCCCTGGGAACCTGATTGGCATCTCCAGGGCACATCAAGTCAAAGTGCATCAGTAGTCTGGCCAAAAAAAGTGGGGGGGTTACTGCAACAGAAACCCACTTTCCTACAGAAAGCAATTCTGGTATTTTACTGACCTCTACTGGTAGTTTTCTATCAAGACAGTAAAATAGAGGCAGTTGAACAGAAAAAAAGTCCAGAAGCAGACAAGTTCTAGGGTTGATCTCCAGAGCCCACAAAGTGCATACACATATAAGTATATACTAAAGTATATACAAGAGGTCTCGAATGCTCAACCATACAATGACAAAAACTTTTAAAACAATCACGACCATCATATTGGTCTACTAGGGACCATACAGTACAAACATGGAGATCCCATGGAAAAGGGGAACCCCATACAACAATGTTTTGTTGCAGTTAAAACATGAATGCCAGATCCATAATCCACATGTGTCCAAATGCTAAATATAGAGTATACAGTTGACAATACAAGAATGTTCTACTAATTTAAATCCTTATCATTCAATAACCTATTTGAAGAGCTTATGGCAAAATCCCTGTTGGAATCAGATCAGATCAAATTAAACAGCAGGCTATACATGGAAGATTGATTATACCAGGTATCTTATACCCATGTCATAATATAATATCTTCAGCTCTTATCCCTCACATGCATAAATTATGTCACATGACGTGACAGCAGAATGCCCAGATGGAATTGATTTCATTTAAATACATTTTGATGTTCCCAGTACACATAAGTTTATATAACAATACTTCTATATTTTCAGTTTGAAAGGCTAGTTTTAAGGATTATTCTTTTTGAATGAAAAAAAGAGAAAAATGGAAAAATTAAGGTGAAGAGAAAAAGAAGAAAGGAAAAAGAAGAAAAATGTGTGTGTGGGGAGAGTTCCATATTCAAAGTTCTCAATGTGTCCCCAACACAAATCATATCTGTACCAAAGTAGGAATAACCCAAAAGCTAAAATGTATTATGCCCCCGTTCACATGATTTCATTTCGACCCATTTTTAGGTCGAGCCTCGAGTAGCGCGCAAGCGCTGCTCTGGCAATACTTTAAGTAAGGGGTTTCAATAAGCTGACCAGACGCTCGTGCGTCATGGCCTTTTCCCTGCGGTTACCCGCAAGCAAAAGGCCATGGTGCACGAGCGTGTGGTCAGCTCAGCAGGCTGCCGCGCTCGCTCGCATTCTCCGCCGTGGGCTCATGCACGCGCCTGCATGGACAAAGATGGCTGCTCTCGCCATCTGTCCAAAGCAAACAGCATGCGTGGGACAGTGGACAGCCCGCCGCCATCTTGTTCACGCTGGCTTCCTTCAACTCTGGCTCACGGCGTGCTTTCACTTTAAACAGTGCGCGCGCGCGACGGACCCAGAGTTGCAGGAAGCTCTCTCCTGTGTGTCGAGTGCTGGCTTCCTCTCAGTTTGTTGTTCCTAACTGAATCAAGTCTCCGTGCTGTGTGTCGAGTGCTGGCTTCCTCTCGTTTAGGTTGCGCTGAGAGTGACCAGTTTCTGCAGAAGCATCAGTGTAGGCAGGTAAGCAGGTGGTGGGTGGCAATATGCATGAAGGCCCTGTGGCACATTTACCCATTGCCTCTCTAAACTCACAGCACATTTAGAGTGTGGTTTGCCCTCCTCCTAAAAAACAGAGACGCAGGTTTTAGTGAGGTATGCCATCAATTGGAGAGTACCAAACACTGAAAGCTTAGGAAAAGTTTGGAAAAATTCTTTATTCGTGCACTTTGGTGTCCAAATATTGTCTACAGAAACCAGAAGTTATCTGAAGAAGCTCCCTGCGTTTTTCGGCGCTACAGTAAAATATAATGTATCGTGTTGAGTTTGTCATGCATGAACTGTCACAACTTGTCACTGAGATTAGTGTTCTTATAATTAATTGTTCACTAATTCACTGCAAAATCTCCACTAAAGCACAATTTACATAGGTGCTTCTGTTGACGTGGCGTTTTCAGAATGCCCGATACGAAGTCAACACTAGGATTGTTGGTGTAATTTACTCGCCCAGTCAAGATTTATTATGAGTATTGTGTGTGTCTCTCTCTCTGTCTGTCAACACATCTGCAGTTTCTCGGTGCTGTACATGAAACAATACTAGTTTCGGTAGGCACGGGGAGATTAAGTGATTTGCCCAGAATCACAGGATGTGGAGTCGACCCTGAGACTCGAACCTTGGTTTCCCAGCTCCAAAGTGGGCAGTCCCCCAAAGCACATGTAACTACAAGTACTTGTGACGTGCAGATTCAATACACATTCCTGCAACCAGCGGTTAACTGTGCTGTCTTTCACTTACAAAGTTTCAGAATTCTTAGCTCTTTCTCCACGTTTCCATCAATTTCGGGGACATTTTGGCTGTTGGAATTAGGTTAGTAGGAGATCCTGTTGATCATGGCTCATTATTATTTTCAAATTGACTCCCGCAGTCACCTTTTTTTTTTTTAAGAAGGAAAAACAACCTTTATGCTTTTTTTATCTTCTTAAAAACGTAATGGGAGTATCACTAAAATGGATGGTTTGGAAAGTTTGAGAATGTTGATTATTCTCGTGCACAATACCAGTTAAGCATGTTTCTAGGCAAATCAACTGGAGTACCGTTTAATAGCAGAAAAATAATTGGCAGCTTTGGTAATGCTTATGGAAACGTACTTCAGATTTATTTGAAGTGTTTTGACTTTTTATATTAATAATTTATAAAGCTTCGTTGGCACAGGCGGAACAGATGCAGACGTTTTTACAGTAAGCAAGGTAAAGCGCACACTGGCAGCGCTTATCCCTCGAGCTTCTTTTCGTTCCTATGTTGCGCCGAGCATTTTGTGTCTGCTGCAAAATCTTCAGTTTCACTCCCAAAAAACTCTGTGAGTTGAGGCAAATTGAAATGGCATAGGGTCGGGAAGGAGCATTGCATAGTAGTGGATATGAGCCTGAGAAATGTAAAATGCAGTGGACTAGGTCAATACCGATCTATGCAGGCATCCATGGCACAAATGTAGCTCCTGTTGTGCCGTCAGATTTAGTTTCTTGGAAACCCCTCCGGGTCCTTTCTAACTCCATGCGGCATTTAGTGATTTCGGATACTGGTGAACTTGAGTTTTTATCCGTTCTGCCGTGAGTGCTAGAATTTTTCTGTAGTTTAGATACACACTCCAGAAAGAGTAAATAATTCCTTTATTCTCAGCTCTGCAGCAGCAGGGAAGCGCACCTTCCTTGCGCAAACCTTCTTTCCAACTGCCCTCCACAGAACCTTCTCACATCCCCCATTCCATACTACATCATAACCTACACATTCTGTTGCACGCAGGCAGCAACACCACACATCCTTCCTCTTTATACACCTAAACAAAAATAACAATCAGCCCAATAAAAACATTGATAAAACACTTGAGCTGTATTAAACGTTACTTTAAATGCCTTCCTAAATAAAGGCATAAAATCATACTATAAACCAGTTCCTTTAGGTATACTTAAGCATGATATCACAATAATAGTTGTATTCAATGATGCTAAACTATGCACGGATCAATAATGAATACCATTCTACTTCAATAAAAAAATGAATCTATTTTTTCAGAATGTGAATGATCCTTCCTAATCATATTTCAATAATCAGCTAGTTCGTTCCATCCTAATACCTTCCTCCCCCGATCCTCATCCGTCTCTTCAGAGGCTCTCCTTTCTGCCTGCAGTCCTTCCAAATCATGTTCATGTTCCACCACCACATCCTTCCACAACCATTCATTCTCTTTCAAACCATTTTATTTCCTTTCGCCATTTCCTCACCATTGGTCTCATTGCATTTTACCATCAGACTTATATGCCACACACTATCATCACTCAACCTCACAGAATTTTGTGAACACTTCTTCACTCTCAAGGGTTCTGCATACTTACTTTCCCCTTTAGGCAACTTGCCAACCTTCCCGACTTTCACCCATTCACCTTCCTTCAACTTCTCTATCTTAGTTCCTCGCTTGGTATCGAGTTCTTGTAAACACACTGATCCTTCAAAATATTCTCCTTCACTATTTCTGATGACCATTCTACCTTTCTTGCAGTGTCCATCCACCATAAGATGTCAGTATACGGTTCTGTCCTTCACATTAATAACCAGCATTGGCATAGCCAATAGGTCTCGCCTTTGGGACCTTATAAGGGTTTAGCCATGCAACAGTTTATGTTGTTGCACCAAGGATATTGTGCTGCATAACTAAATACTTATAAGGTCCCAAAAGCGAGACCTATTGGCTATGCCAATGCTTGTTCTAAAAGGCATACCTTATTTTTATATGGGCGACGGTAGAAAACCAACAACAGTTGTGAAGAGAGTGATGACTAATATACCCTAGTGAACATCAGATTCATAGATAGTTATTACGCCCATGCATCTAGTAATGCCAAATTATATTGGGGAACCCCACCGCCACAAAGAACCCACCAATAGTATTCATCAATCCAGCTTCTAGTGACCACCAATTTACTTGCTTTGTTAACCTCAATGGTTTCGCAGACACATCTATTCTGATCACAACTGTAATCCTCTCACCAGTAATCATTAAGGAGCCCAACATCCTCTAGACATTTATTTAAATCCAATTAGCCCCAGTGTATTGTCAGCCCAACAAGTGATGCCATTTTTGTTCGTGTTATGACCCAACTCAGAGGCTCTCAGACTACAAATTCACTTTGCCTCAATCTGCCTCAAGGTGCCTACCCTGTCTCCACACCTTGCATTTATCGGAACATGGTCAATGCCATGAAACCTTAGGGTGGTATCATAGAGATGTTCCCGCCGATAATGACCCGTCAGCGGGTATCTTATCATCCCCATTCTTTAGGGCTCTGCAGTGTTCCTGTATGTGTGATTTCAGATTTCGGGATGTACTTCCCACATAAATCATATTGCAACTACATCTAATCACATATACTACACGCCACACAAGCAACTTTGTTGGCTATAAAAATTAGATGAAAATCTATGAGAAATCAAATCAGACACTTTGTTTAATTTTGAATCACTCACCACCAGGTATGTTTCCACAGTTTGTGAAAGTTCTAGCTCTGTCTCGGTTTTCTTAAATTGACGAGCAATATCTTTGGCTGTTTCCTCTAAGGTGCAGCAAATTTATTTCAGCCTACGTAATTGAAATATGTTTCAATTGATGATCCTGTCCCGCCCTACATCTTCACTTCTTACTGTGTTTTATTTTGCATAATTAATTATAATCATTGCTTTAAAAAGAACAGTTTTCAATATAATACAGCACTTAAAACAGAGCTGAAATTTGTGAATTAAGAGAAAGCGCATTTACTTATAATCTAAATTCATTAAAGCTCTGCATTGATGTCCTCCAATGGGGGCTTTTCTAACTGCTTAAGCATCTGATCCACTTGGATTAAAGGTTTGGTGGATCAGCAGTTCAAAGGTGTAGCCAAGGGATTGAAGCAGGCAATTACAGCCTATCCGCATGATCGAATGCCCCTTCTATTAAAATATGCTTTTAGGAGAGCTCTCCTTGTTGTTAGAAGATGCATAGGAAATGTACCAAGTCTTCAGTGCCTGTTCCTCAAAAAACGTCGTGAAAAAGGGTGTAGGCCCAAAGATAAGTAGCTAGATAGGGCCTTATTAAAGCAGCACAATGAGAGACCTAGCTACCATTTTATGTGCTGCTATCTACTTAGACAGACAAAGGGCCAATATTTGATTTCATCGGTCCTGGTTATTTATTCAACCATTACTTTTTCATGTCGTATATCATTTTCTTCATTTTATAGAAGTCTGAAATGGAAAATACACTATTCATTTCAGACAAGTGCAACACAGTAACGTGAACATAACAAACAATGTGCTCTACATTAAACACATGAAATGATACAAAGTTAATACAACTGAAAACAATAACATTTCAAACATGTAGCAAACCCTTCATATGTGATTCATGTAGTCCTAAAGGGGAATGCTAAACATTGGGAACAAGCATAACACAAGCTGGGGTTGAGTCAACGCTACATCTCCCTCAAAGCTGTTTATGTTCATGAATTATCCGTTCCTCAATGATAAAACGATTGCCAAAATGCAATATTTTTCAATATAATAGAGCACTTAAAACAGAGCTGAAATTTGTGAATTAAGAGAAAGCACGATTACTTATAATCTAAATTCATTAAAGCTCTGCATTGATGTCCGCCAATGGGGGCTTTTCTAACTGCTTAAGCATTTGATCCACTTGGATTAAAGGTTTGGTGGATCAGCAGTTCAAAGGTGTATCCAAGGGATTGAAGCAGGCAATTACAGCCTGTCTGCATGATCGAATGCCCCTTCTATTAGAATATGCTTTTAGGAGAGCTTTCCTTGTCGTTAGAAGATGCATAGAAAATGTACCAAGTCTTCAGTGCCTGTTCCTCATAAACCGCATATATTTGTAGTACCTGGTCGTAGCCGCGGCGGAGTATAGGACTGTGCAGGCAAATGATAAAAACAAAACTTCATAAATTTTTCCTTTAGATAAGGAACCCATCCTGCAGCCAGATAATACTGTGGCTTAAGAATTTTAAACGTTAGTGTTATCTACCTGTAGGAAACTGGCTCTATATATACTACACCAAAGTGAGGTATAGTGTGTATAGAGTCCAGGTGACCCCAGAGGTAGGAAGAGGTTAAAGTTGGATAGAACCTTACTCTCTATTTGTGGTAGAGTGGTCGAGCAGTAAGGCAGTATCAGAGGACAGTGTTAAGCATTTGATGTACACACTCAGCAAATGAATTTACACACTCAAGGACTGAACTCTAGACCAATTGTTTTTGTATAAAAAATATACTGTTTTATTTTTAGAACCAAGCAAGCCCGGCACAGGTAAGCATTAAATACTTTACAGTAATAAGTTGCTGAATGTAGAACAGTTTGAAAATGCAATAGGAATTGTACTTTGTTTGATTTACAGGGGATGCAGTAGGTTACAATACTTAGCAAATACAGTACATTGAAATGAATAGGCTTTTTCAGTAAATTACAGGTAAGTTACTTTTTACGTTACTTTTCTAACTCAGTGCTGGATACCTAGATTCCGCACTGGGACATTTCCTGCAAACAGGTAAGTAAATACGTTTTGGTTATTCGTGCGATTTTTAAAGAATATTTCTAGTTTTCAAAACTCCACACTTAGAAAATTTTTGGAAGGAAATTGTCAATGTTATCCTATGGAGGAAAAACAGGTTATCGGTTCACAGGTAAGTTATCGACTGTGGGAGTTAAGGTTCTGGGGTTAGGCTCAGGGGTCCCCCAGGGTCAGTGATGCACTCTTGTTACACCCTCTGCGGCACTAGGGCAGCCGGGTGCAGAGTGTTGAGGCCCAATATTATCCAAAGGGGGATATGGGGCCTCCTGTTGGTGGCTGCTGGCAAGCAGGCCACTGGGTTGTGGGAGCAAAGCTCCTAGGGTTTAGATCAGGGCAAATGGCGGCCGGGTGCAGAGTGCTGTTTCGACGTCGGGCGCCCTGTTTTCAATGGAGAACCTCCGGTTTGCTAAAGCACTGCAGGCAGGGAGACGAAGGACTTCTGGGTGCGACCACCACTTTGAGAGGTAAGTTGGGAAGGTAGGGGTTGGTTAGGCACCGTCGGTTTGGGCACACAAGGCCGTGGGGCGTCGGGTGCAGGGGTGCCTTTTGGGGTCGGATCTTCTTACCAGCTCCGGGTTGCGGTTAGAGGGGCCTTCTGGTTTTAGACTGCAGGCATCGACTGGAGGCTTGAGGCAGGTCAGGGGTCGCCGGATCGCGGTTCAGATTCGCCGGGGTGACCTCCTCGTGGTGTTTGCCCGCTCGGGCCGTGGACAGCGGGTGCAGAGTGAGGCGGAATCGCGGTCTCCGGCTGCTGCCAGAGGTTGCAGTTGAACAAATCCGGTGTTCACGGGAGAAGCAGTCTTTGGAAGTGAAGGCAGGCAGGTCCTCCAGGGTTTTTGAGGTTGCTGGATGCAGGACTCACTGGGTTCGAGGGGAGACAGGCCGGTAGGGCTGGGGCCAAGTCAGTGGGCGTCTTCCTCTTGTTAGCTGGCTGCCCGGCTCTCCGGTCCTTCTTCTTTTCTTCTTGTTGTCAGGCTGGATCTGAGGAAGCAAGGTTCAGGGTGCCCCCTAAATACTATATTTAGGGGTGTTACAGGTAGGTAAAGGGCAGGCACCAATGTGTCCCTTCCCTGGGGTGGTTACATCCCCTATTGTGCCACCCTCCAGTGGAAGGGGGGCAGGAGCCTGTCCCTGGTTGGTTGGGTCCCCCCATCCTCAAGATGGCGGGGACTCGGAGTTGTGCTTCACCTCGCCTCCCCCACCTGGGGGGTGGAGTTGGCAGAGGTGCGCACACCTCTTTACCTCACTTGTTTTTCCCGCTGGTTCTCCCGCCCAAAGTGGGGGGTAGAACCAGTGGGGACCAGTTGCTGAAAGCAGCAAGTGGTCTGGGGAAGCTCACAAAGGCGGCATGCCTTTGAAGCTTCCCCTTTGTGAACCCTGCCCATCCTGGGGGAGGAGACTTGGCACCTCGTCCCAGGATGTGCATTGTTTCAGGCCCCCCAGAGCAGCAGGCTCTCGACCCAGGGGTCCAGAAACATGTCTGTTGATGGCAGCCTAAGCAGCCACTCAGTCGGGACACTAGAGGTGGGTTAGTTTTCAGGGGCATCTCTGAGATGCCCTCTGTGTGCATTTTTCATTAAATCCCACACGGGCATCAGTGTGGGTTTAATGTGCAGAGAAGTTTGATACCATACTTCTCAGTTCTCAGTGTAGCCATTATGGTGCTCTGGAGTTTGTAATGACAAACTCCCAGCACCATATACTCTCAATGGCAGCACTGCACTTACAATGTCTAAGAATGGACATAGACACTGTAGGGGTACAGGTCTCATGCACCTGTACCCTCACCACTGGTATAGTGCACCCAACTAGAGGGGTTACTGACCTATGCCAGGGCAGTGGGTTGTAGGCATGGCACACAGGGATGTGTGCCATGTCGACTCTTCACTTTGTTCTGCACCAAAACACGCAGCCTGCAAAGGCAGTGTGTGAGTGTAGTGGTACAGGACCTCTAAGGGTGGCACAATAAGTGCTGCATCCCTTAGAGGCCTTCTCTGGTCACAGTGCCCTGGGTACCTGTGGTACCATTTACTAGGGGCTGACCTGTGGCCAGAGATGCCAATTGGGTTTAGTTTTGGGGAAAGAACACAGGCCCTGGGAACCTGATTGGCAGGGACCCAGGGCACACCAAGTAAAAGTGCATCAGTAGTCTGGCAAAAAGTGGGGGGGTTACTGCAACAGAAACCCACTTTCCTACACAAGCCCCCCCAAAGGCCAGGAGACTCTGCCAAAGCTGAGAGAGTCTTCCTAGTCTTTCAGGGGAGGAAGAGTAGAGGAAGTGGTTTGAAAGTTGCAGGGCCTACTCTGCCTTACATCCTTCTGTCCAGGTCAGTCCCTTTGGGGAGCTGGCCTACCTCAACAGTTTCAGGACCTAATTCCCACTGCTCCTTTCCTAGCTCTTTAGTGTCTTCACCCCATCCTTTTTAGTTTGGGTTCAGAGGTGTCTACCTCTGCAAATTCTAACTTAGCTAGGGCAAAGCCCAGCTTACCCACGGAGGTTACCCACAGCTTGAGCAACCCCACCATGACCAATAGGGTCAGGGGGCCTAACTTGCTATTTGGCAGGGGGCTAGGCCACCATGCCAAGGACAGTGCTGCCATGAAGGCGAACACCCAGCAGAGGCTACTGACAGCTGTCAGTGCCCAGAACCACACCTTTAGCTCCTTACTGGTAAGTGAAGGGGCTACCTTACAGGCTTCTTTGGGTTCTGGTTGCCTGTCTGCTGTTTTAGGGTGGGGGGTCACTACACTGTGTAGTGAACACCCTTCTTCCACCCTCTGTTCTGCCAGCTGAGGAGCCACCAACTCAGGCTGGACAGTTGTGCCTGACTAGTCAGGTCTTTTGGTTGATTAGGGGGGACTTCACCAGTGCCAATTTTGGAGTTCTCCCTTACTGGGATAGAATCTCCCTGGCCCACTGGAACTGTGGCCAACAGTTGCCCACCTTTCCTACACTGTTTCTTCTTTTTCTTTTGGGGCTTAGCTGCACTAACTGCAGGTTGAGCCCCCCCAGGTTTCTTGGGTGAGGTCTGGCATTGGACCAGTACCTCTCTTTGGCTCAGACCAACCTCTGGGTGGTCATTCCCCAGGAGACAATTAAGGGGGAGGTTTTTACTGACTACCACCTTTCTCCATCTAAGGGTCCCAGCTACTTCTAGGAGCACTACAGCCACAGGCCTAACAGTGACACCCCCTGAGACAGTCCTTACTCTTTTTGTTTCCCCGGGGACATACTGGTGTGGGAGTACCAACCTGTCATGCACCACAGTGTGACTGGCACAGGTATATCTCAGGGCAGTGGCTGGGATTCCATTCACCAGTAGGTGGTGGAAGTGTCTACTCCCCTCTGGAATTTCCAGCTCTCCTTTTGGGCCCATTTTCCAGTTGAAGGCTAGGAGGACTTCCTCATCTGAGGAACCATCCTCCAAGGCTACACTGGCAACCCCTGGAGCTACACTAGTAACCCCGGGAGCTGCACCAGGGGGTTTGTTTTTAGGACAGCTAGGGTCCTTGGTGTGGTGTCCTGCCTTTTGACAGTTGCGACACCATACTCTGTTGGGATCCCAATTCTTACCTTGGTACCCTGTTTTAGTTTGTGAGGTGTCTTTGGGCCCACCCTCCTGGACAGGTTTTTGGGGGGCTACCTGGGACTCCTTACTTTTATCTTTAGGGGGTTCACTGTCTCATCTGGGGAGGCTTTGTAACCCCTTTCTTTTGGTCACCCCAGTGGACGTCCTAGTTACCCTTGTTTTGACCCAGTGGTCTGCCTTCTTTCCCAATTCTTGGGGAGAAAGTGGACTTAGGTCTACCAGGTACTAATGCAACTTTTCATCAATGCAATTACTTAATGTGTTCCTTCATAAACGGGTTGTAAATTCCATTAAAGTCATGCACATTGGTTCCAGTTAACCAGCCACCTAGTGTTTTTACTGAGTAGTCTACAAAATCAATCCAGGATTGGTTTTGTGAGCCCCCTGAATCTAATTCTGTACTCCTCAGTTGTGAGTCCAAATCCCTCAATCAGAGTTCTCTTCATGAGGTCATAGGACCCAGCATCTGCCCCAGAAAGGGTCAGGAGTCTGTCTCTGCATTTACCAGAGAACAGTTCCCAAACGAGTGCCCCCCAGAAAGTCTTCTTCACCCTTCTGGCGTCACAAGCCCTCTCAAAGGCTGTGAACCACTTGGTGATATCACCCTCCTCATATTTAGGGACAATCCCTTTGGGGATTTTAGGATCATAAGATTGCTCTCTATCCTTCTTATTTTGATTGCTGCCACCATTGATGGGTGGTAAACCCATCTCCTTTCTTTCTCTAGAGCCAGGAGTCTGGTCTCTAGGGCCAGTCTTTTGGTCCGCCTTGCTAAAAGGCTGTCCTCCTCATTGAGGCTGTCCTCAATGTCCTCACCAGAACCTGAGCCACCTGTGTGGCCTCTAGGTCCCCAGAGATTGATTCTTGGAAGTAAGGGTACAGGGCCCCTTTCTTCCCTAGGAAGTGGTGGAAGTGGGCACCTATCTCCATCCTCCTCACCTCCTTCTCCCTCTGACTGGTCATCACCATTTTCAGAAGTGTGGGCCTTTGCATACTCGGCCAACAGCTCCTGGAGCTTTTGTTTGGTTGGATGGGGGCCCATTGCTATGTTTTTCATTTTACATAAGGACCTTACTTCCTTGAAAGACAAGTGAAGGTAAGGGGTGAGGACAAGCTCCTCAACCATGTCCTGTATGTCATCATGGTTATCTTCACTAATAGCTGTGTTCTTATTTTGAGACATTCTAACAAAAAAAGTTCTAACCCCTCTACCCTTGACTACAGTGACTTTTTATTTTCTACAATTCTAAAGGGACTTAAGCAAGGCCCTAACAAGACTTTTAGTATTTTGAAAATAATGCCAATTTGCAAAAATCAGAATTCTAAAGGCAATTTAAGAGTTCTGTCGTGTGATCAGGTGGTAACCAAGTAGTCCAACAAATGCAAGTTGTATATCCCACCGCTCATCCACCAATGTAGGAAACTGGCTCTATATATACTACACCAAAGTGAGGTATAGTGTATAGAGTCCAGGTGACCCCACAGGTAGGCAGAGGTTAAAGTTAGATAGAACCTTACTCTCTATTTGTGGTAGAGTGGTCGAGCAGTAAGGCAGTATCCGAGGACAGTGTTAAGCATTTGATGTACACACTCAGTCAGCAAATTAATTCACACACTCAAGGACTGAACTCTAGACCAATTGTTTTTGTATAAAAAATATACTGTTTTATTTTTAGAACCAAGCAAGCCTGGCACAGGTAAGCATTAAATACTTTACAGTAATAAGTTGCTGAATGTAGAACAGTTTGAAAATGCAATAGGAATTGTACTTTGTTTGATTTACAGGGGATGCAGTAGGTTGCAATACTTAGCAAATACAGTACATTGAAATGAATAGGCTTTTTCAGTAAATTACAGGTAAGTTACTTTTTATGTTACTTTTCTAACTCAGTGCTGGATACCTAGATTCAGCACTGGGACATTTCCTGCAAACCGGTAAGTAAATACGTTTTGGTTATTCGTGCGATTTTTAAAGAAGATTTTTAGATTTCAAAACTCCACACTTAGAAACTTTTTGGAAGAAAATTGTCAATGTTATCCTATGGAGGAAAAACAGGTTATCGGTTCACAGGTAAGTTATCGACTGTGGGAGTTAAGGTTCTGGGGTTAGACTCAGGTGTCACCCAGGGTCAGTGATGCACTCTTGTTACACCCTCAGCGGCACTTGGGCAGCCGAGTGCAGAGTGTTGAGGCTCAATGTTATCCAATGGGGGATAGGGGGCCTCCGGTTGGTGGCTGCTGGCAAGCAGGCCACTGGGTTGTGGGAGCAAAGCTCCTAGGGTTTAGGTCAGGGCAAATGGGGAAACAAAGTAGCACAAAAGGTGCACCCTCAGCGGCACTGAGGCGGCCGGGTGCAGTGTGCTGTTTAGACGTCGGGCGCCCTGTTGTTTTCAATGGAGAACCTCCGGTTTGCAAAAGCACTGCAGGCAGGGAGACGAAGGACTTCTGGGTGCGACCACCACTTCGAGAGGTAAGTTGGGAAGGTAGGGGTTGGTTAGGCACCGTCGGTTTGGGCACACAAGGCCGTGGGTCGTCGGGTGCAGGGGTGCCTTTTGGGGTCGGATCTTCTTACCAGCTCCGGGTCGCGGTTAGAGGGGCCTTCTGGTTTTAGAATGCAGGCATCGGCTGGAGGCTTGAGGCAGGTCAGGGGTCGCAGGATCTCGGTTCAGAATCGCCGGGGTGACCTCCTCGTGGTGTTTGCCCACTCGAGCTCGGGCCGTGGACGGCGGGTGCAGAGTGGGGCGGATTCGCGGTCTCCGGCTGCTGCCAGAGGTTGCAGTTGAACAAATCTGGTGTTCACGGGAGAAGCAGTCTTTGGAAGTGAAGACAGGCAGGTCCTCCGGGGTTTTTGAGGTTGCTGGCTGCAGGACACACCGGGATTTCGCAGGAGCAGGTTCGAGGGGAGACAGGCCGGTAGGGCTGGGGCCAAGTCAGTGGGCGTCTTCCTCTTGTTAGCTGGCTGTTCGGTCCTTCTTCTTTTTGTCAAGCTGGATCTAAGGAAGCAAGGTTCAGGGTGCCCCCTAAATACTAGATTTAGGGGCGTTACAGGTAGGTAAAGGGCAGGGACCAATGAGTCCCTTCCCTGGGGTGGGTACACCCCCTATCGTGCAACCCTCCAGTGGAAGGGGGGCAGGAGCCTGTGCCTGGTTGGTTGGGTCCCCCCATCCTCAAGATGGCGGGGACTCGGAGTTGTGCTTCACCTCGCCTCCCCCACCTGGGGGGTGGAGTTGGCAGAGGTGCGCACACCTCTTTACCTCACTTGTTTTTCCCGCTGGTTCTCCCGCCCAAAGTGGGGGGTAGAACCAGTGGGGACCAGTTGCTGAAAGCAGCAAGTGGTCTGGGGAAGCTCACAAAGGCGGCATGCCTTTGAAGCTTCCCCTTTGTGAACCCTGCCCATCCTGGGGGAGGAGACTTGGCACCTCGTCCCAGGATGTGCATTGTTTCAGGCCCCCCAGAGCAGCAGGCTCTCGACCCAGGGGTACAGAAACATGTCTGTTGATGGCAGCCTAAGCAGCCACTCAGTCGGGACACTAGAGGTGGGTTAGTTTTCAGAGGGCATCTCTGAGATGCCCTCTGTGTGCATTTTTCATTAAATCCCACACTGGCATCAGTGTGGGTTTAATGTGCTGAGAAGTTTGATGCCAAACTTCTCAGTTCTCAGTGTAGCCATTATGGTGCTCTGGAGTTCGTAATGACAAACTCCCAGCACCATATACTCTCAATGGCAGCACTGCACTTACAATGTCTAAGAATGGACTTAGACACTGTAGGGGTACAGGGCTCATGCACCTGTACCCTCACCACTGGTATAGTGCACCCAACTAGAGGGGTGACTGACCTATGCCAGGGCAGTGGGTTGTAGGCATGGCACACAGGGATGTGTGCCATGTCGACTCTTCACTTTGTTCTGCACGAAAACATGCAGCCTGCAAAGGCAGTGTGTGAGTGTAGTGGTACAGGACCTCTAAGGGTGGCACAATAAGTGCTGCAGCCCTTAGAGGCCTCTCTGGTCACAGTGCCCTGGGTATCTGTGGTACCATTTACCAGGGGCTGACCTGTGGCCAGAGATGCCAATTGGGTTTCGTTTTGGGGAAAGAACACAGGCCCTAGGAACCTGATTGGCAGGGACCCAGGGCACACCAAGTAAAAGTGCATCAGTAGTCTGGCAAAAAGTGTGGGGGTTACTGCAACAGAAACCCACTTTCCTACACTACCCTTGAGATCTTTTTGCCAGATCAGCCTCGTCTTCGACCGCCGAGAATCTTCTCATTGAGCATTAAGTAGCTTTTTAAAAGGAGGCGGGGTAACATTACGGTTCCAGAGGGAGATTGCTCCCAGGGTTTCGATGGTGAGCTCTGAAGCGTCGCCTGGCCGGAGGAGCACCATTCCTTGATACTTTTAGCCACTGATATTTATTTAAGGTATAATCCGGTGCAGGCTTCAGTTTTTTATGTCTTAATGTTTGTGACACAATTGTTTCAAGGGCTGCTGCATTTTGTCTACGGAGGGCTTCACTGTAGTATGTTAAAGTAGGATGTAACTTAGCTGCGATAACTTTTAGAAGCGGTTCTAATTTTGATCCTACCATTCTTCTCTTCGCGGTTTGAAATTTAACTGTTACAGTTCGTCCTCTGCGATGTAACTCCTGCGTATAAGAAAGGAAAGGTTCGAGGCATGTGAGCTGCAGAGCGCTCACTGTGCATTAGATCGCCATCTGGTGTTGGGCTCGGATGCTTGCACTTTGTTGTCTTCGAAGAAGTCTTTTGTAGTCATGTGATAGGTGACTCCTCCTTTGGACAATAGTGCGCATGGGCATCGACTCCATCCTCAGATTGTTTTTTTCCGCCATCGGGTTTGGATGTCTCGACGCGTCTCTTCTTCGATCCCCTTTCCAGCCGTAGACGCGGGCCGCTGGGCCCATCGACGCCGTAAGGCCTACAGCTAATGGAAAGGACGCCCTTCCGGAAATGCCCCAAGTGTGGAGCAAAGTTCCCCCACAGTGACCATCACCAGGTCTGTAACCTGTGCCTCTCGCCCGACCACAACGAGGCCACCTGCCCAGCTTGCGCCTCCTTCCGCTCGAAGAAGACTATTCGGGATCGTCGAGCTCGAAGACACGTTATGGCGCAGCGGTCCGCTCCAGAACCTGTCGACATTTTCAACGAGGGCCCCGATGTCCCGGAGGAAGATTCCGAGGAACTAACCATCGTGTCGGAGGCAGAGGACTCAGACGGTTCCATCACTCCTGGGCAACGAGTGAGTACTACTGCCCCTACCCCAACCCCCCCATCAAAACAGAACGGTCAAGACTTCGCCTGCTGGCCCCAGTCGCGACCGAAAACATGCTTTGGACGCCCCGCCTCGGCACCGAAGAAAAGACTAAAGCCTTCCAGTTCCTCGGTACCGACCAAGCCGCATGTATCAGTTCCACCGGCACCTTCGGCGCCGAAGCCAAAGGAACACTCGGCTCCGAAATCCACCTCGGTCCCAAAACCCGCCTCCAAGCATGCGGATAAGTCGGCGTTGAAACCAAGGCTCCACGACACAGCCACTAAGCCAAATCTGTCGGAGCAGATTGCCAAGCCGAAGGACTCTTCCACGCCTTCTAAGGCCAAAGAGCACACACAGCAGCCATCACCGCGCTCGGAACCGAAAAAGTCAGCACCAAAGCCAAATCTCCAGGAGGAGGAACTGTTTCAACCAGATCCTATCGATCCTAAACAACAAACTCTACATTAACCCTAAAACTGGACATGTCACTACTGTGCCACGCCACGAGCCTGTCCCTGTCAAAAAGGACTCTGCTACTTCCCCTATGCCTCCTTCTTCCCCTGTCCTTCCACCTAACACCCCTCCTCTCTACATCCCTGTTACACTGCCTCAGCCTGTAACATCTCCACCACATGAGTATCAGGACGACATGGGGGATGGTGGTGACCCTGAGGACGTATTCCCAGACGACCCACCACAGGACGATTGGGGCTACAATGATCCCAAAGATCTTCCAGACCTCCCAAGCCCTCCACCATATCCCACAAAACCATCTCCCCAGATGATAACATTGGTTTTGGGCAACTTATTCACAGGGCTGCTGTCTTTCATGGGGTACATATACACACAAACCCACCAGAGGAAGATTTCCTCTTAGATACCTTCGAACAGTCTCAAAGAACTGTACAGACTTTGCTCTATGATTAAAGGAGTCATCAAACATGCTCCTGAAATATTTAAAGATCCTGTACGGGCCAGGATTCTTAACCCTAGGATCGACAAAAATATAGACCTGCCCCTGATGACCCTGCCTACATCAAAGGCCAGCTCCCTCTGACTCCTTGGTCGTTTCCAATGCTCGTAAACGAGCTAATTCTCAGACTTCAGGGGACGCTCCGCCTCCTGATAAGGAGTCAAAATTTTTGGATGCCTCTGGCAACGCAGTGGCTGCGCAGGCCACCAATCACTGGCGCATAGCCAACACCCAGGCACTGCTGGCAAGATACGATAGGGCCCACTATGACCAGCTAGAAACCCTATTGCAACACCTACCTGACCAGTACAAGACGCAGGCAAATGATCTCATTCAGGAGGGCAAATTAATCTCCAATGCGTCCATTAAGTGCGCCTTGATGCGGCCGACACCGCCGCCAGGTCTGTCAACACCAGCATACTCATTAGAAGGCATGCCTGGTTACGCATTTCAGGCTTCAAGCCAGAAGTTCAAACCACCATTTTAAACCAGCCGTTTAATCAGAACCAACTCTTTGGTCCGGCTGTAGACACGGCACTTGAAAAATGAAGAAGGACACTGACACTGCCAAATCAATGGGAGCATTGCAGTCTCCACAACAACATGGCTCCTTTCGCCGCTCCTTCTACAGAGGAGGCTCTAGGAACACCAACACAGACAATTCCTCTTCTTACAGAAACACCACCCAAACATCTCCCAATAGAGGATACTTTAGAGGTGGTTACCGAGGCAACAACAGTAAGGGCAGAGGCCGAGGTAGTACCAACACCCGTACCTCCCCCACTCCTAAACAGTGACTTCCTCCACTTCCCCGACCATTCCACTCCTGTCGGGGACGACTAGCACAGTTCCTACCTGTCTGGAACTCCATTACAACAGACAAGTGGGTGACACAAATTATCCAACATGGTTACTGCCTAGAACTTACAGCTGCCCCCCCAACATACCACCCAAGCAGCGTCCAATGTCCGCAGACCATCTTATACTTTTAAAGCAAGAAGTTCTTTCCCTGCTTCAAAAGCACGCCATAGAGCCAGTCCCTCTACTACACCAGGGCACAGGGTTTACTCCCTGTATTTCCTACTCCCCAAAAAGATGGGACTCTAAGGCCTATTCTAGACCTCAGACCCCTCAATCAGTATATACATTCGGATCATTTTCACATGATCACTCTCCAGCAAGTGCTTCCCTTACTACAACAAGAAGACTTCCTTGCCACACTAGACCTCAAGGACGCCTACTTCCACATTCCCATACATCCTGCTCACAGAAAGTATCTAAGGTTCGTACTCGATGGACAGCACTACCAGTTCAAAGTACTTCAATTCGGAGTCACCACTGCTCCAAGAGTGTTTATCAAATGCCTTGCAGTAGTAGCAGCACACCTACGAAGACAGCAAATACATGTCTTCCCATACCTGGACGACTGGCTCATCAAAGCCAGATCATTCAACCAGTGTGTCCAACACACTCATCAAACTATACAAACACTACACAACTTGGGGTTCACAATCAACTACACCAAGTCGCACCTCCAACCATCCCATATACATCAATATCTAGGAGCCACAATAAACAGTTCCACAGCTCTAGCTTAGCCCAGCCCAGCCAGGATAGCCAGTATACAAACCCTCATCACCTGGTTTCAAATACAACACTCTCTCCCAGCCAGAGTGTTCATGCAACTAATCGGCATGATGGCATCTTGCATTTTCATCGTCCCTCATGCAAAACTTCAAATGCGTCCCCTACAAGAGTGTCTAGCGCACCAATGGACCCAGGCTCACGGACAACTTACAGATCTGGTGTTGGTGGACAGCCGCACACATCGCTCTCTGCAGTGGTGGAACACAAAAATGTGTCCAAAGGGCGGCCGTTCCTAGAGCCTGTTCCACAAATAGTACTGACAACGGACGCATCACTCACAGGATGGGGAGCACACCTGTTAGGTCATACAACACAAGGCAAGTGGACCACTCAACAAAAGCTGCTCCACATCAATCATCTGGAGTTACTAGCTATATTCCTAGCTCTCAAATCCTTTCAACTCCACGTACAAAACAAGGCTGTCCTGATCCGAACAGACAACATCACAGCCATGTACTACATACAAAAACAGGGGGGACACTCTCCACAACTGTCCCAACTGGCACAGGACATTTGGAGGTGGGCCATTCCACACAACATATACCTTCTAGCAGAACACCTATCAGGAGTTCACAATCAGATTGCCGATCTGTTAAGTCGACAGACACAACAGATTCACGAATGGGAACTACATCCACAAGTTCTTCTACCTTTTTTCCAGATGTGGGTCCAGCCAGACATAGATCTGTTCGCCACACACCAAAACGCAAAATGCCCAACCTTCGCCGCCAGGTTTCCACACCCGCAGTCCAAGGGCAATGCGATATGGATGAACTGGTCCGGCAGATTTGCGTACGCTTTTCCACCACTACCACTCATTCCACTTGTGGTACGCAAGCTCCGACAACAGTCTCTAAAAATAATCCTAGTAGCTCCCACATGGGCACGCCAACCGTGGTTCACCACACTGCTTGAACTATCAGTAGTCCCATATCAAAAACGACACCTCTCCCCATCAATGCTAACGCAGAGCCATGGAGAGATAAGGCACCCAGATCCATCCCAACTGAACCTTGCCATCTGGCTCCTGAAGTCCTAGAATTCGGTTACCTTAACCTACCGCCAGACTGTATGAACATTATTAAAGAGGCTAGACGCCCTACTACCAGAGCTTGCTATGCAGCAAAATGGAAAAGATTCGCTATTTACTGCACTAACAATAATATCCACCTATTACAGGCCTCCACACAAAACATCATTTGCTACTTACTACATTTGCAAAGATGTAATCTTGCATACTCATCCATACGTCTGCATCTAGCAGCCCTTGCTGCTTACATACAGAACAGGCAACACTTATCACGCTTTAGAGTCCCAGCCATTAAAGCCTTTATGGAAGGCCTTAAACGGATCATACCGCCCAGATTACCACCTTCCCCAGTGTGGAATCTTAACATAGTACTTACTAGGCTCATGGGACCACCATTTGAACCCCTGCATAAATGTGAACTTCAATTCCTTACATGGAAAGTCGCGTTCCTAATTGCAATCACCTCTCTCAGGAGAGTGAGTGAGATCCAGGCTTTAACTATACAAGAGCCCTTCTTACAAATACATCATAACAAAATAGTTCCAGGACAAACCCAAAATTCCTTCCTAAAGTCATTTCGCCTTTCCACCTTAACCAATCTATAGAACTACCCGTGTTTTTCAAAACCCAGATTCTGTAGCAGAAAGAGCTCTCCACACCCTGGATGTCAAAAGAGCCCTAATGTATTACATTGACAGAACCAAGTCATTTCGCAAAACAAAACAATTGTTTGTAGCTTTCTCTCCACCGCATAAGGGTAACCCCATCTCAAAAGCTGGGATTGCAAGGTGGATCGTTAAATGTATCCAAATATGCTACCAAAAGCCAAACGCACATTATCAATTCCCCCTAGAGCGCACTCAACACGCAAACTAGGGGCTTCCATGGCATTCTTGGGGAACATCCCCCTAGAAGACATATGTAAGGCAGCCACATGGTCTACAACATACACCTTCACTAAACACTACTGTGTTGATGTGCAAGCCAAGCAACAAGCTTCTGTGGGCCAAGCTGTCCTTGGAACACTTTTTCAAACTACTGCAACACATACAGGTGACCACCGCTAGGGGAGATACTGCTGTACAGTCTATGCACAGTGTGAGGTCTGCAGCTCACATGCTTCGAACGGAAAATGCTACTTACCAGTATGCATCTGTTCTTGGCATGTAGAGCTGCAGATCCTCACACGCCCACCCACCTCCCCGGGACCTGTATGTGTTCCAGTCCTATCTTATTTAGATATACACACATGGACATCTTTTTCTACTAACCCCATCACTCCCCATTATGGCGAAAAACAATCTGAGGATGGAGTCGATGCCCATGCGCACTATTGTCCAAAGGAGGAGTCACCTATCACATGACTACAAAAGACTTCTTCGAAGACAACAACAAAGTGCAAGCATCCGAGCCCAACTCCAGATGGCGATCTAATGCACAGTGTGAGGATCTGCAGCTCTACATGCCAAGAACAGATGCATACTGGTAAGTAGCATTTTCCTTCCCTTGTCGTCTAATAAGACGCCCAGGTATTTATTCTCAGTCACCTGTTCCAGATGCTGGCCAAATAAATACATGTATTGTGTTGTATTGTAATTGCATTTATATAGCGCTTACTACCCCTGACGAGGCGTCAAAGCGCTTTTTCGGCAAGTAGCATGCTACTCCGGAACCCATAAGGAATAGTGATGAATTAGTATAGTGAAATATGAAAGTAATTTGAGTGGTGGATATTAGTCAGTTATTTGGATTGAGAAGTATAGCGGAGGGATAGAAGAGAGAAAAAAGGTTTGCATTTATATAGCGCTTGTTACCCCTAATGGGGTGTTGAAGTGCTTTTTTCGGCGAGTAGCACGCTACTCTGGAACCCATAAAGGATTAGTGGTGAATTAGTATAGTGAAATATGAAATTTGAGAAGTGGACATGTTAGTCTGTTATTGTGATTGAAAAGGATAGTGGAGGGATAGAAGAGTGAAGGCTTTAGACTTTTTTTTTTTTGAGGTCATAGCAGTAGTGGGAGGCTTGCGAGGAGTAAAAAGTGATGTGGAGGGGAAGAGTCGGAGGGAAAAGTTTAGAAAGGCTTGTTTTGGGGGATTAGTATAGTAAAAGAGGTGTCAGGTGGTGCAAGGAGGGGTAGAGTAGGGAGAGTCTAGAAAGGGCCATTTTGGGGATCATAGTAGTGGTATAGGGTTTCGGATGAATGAGAGAGTGGAGGTAGTGGATATATTGATAGAGGTATAGGGTGAGAAATAGGCTAGTGCACTAGAAAGAGTAGTAGAAAGAGGTTTGAGATGAGTCCGAGAGTGGAGGCAGAAGATATATTGACAGAGGTATAGGGTGAAAATAGGGTAGTGCATTGGATATGCTGAATTAGAAGAAAGTAATACATATATAGATCCATAGTTCATGGAAAGTTTATAGATGCATAAAGGAAGTAAGTATATGTAGATTAAACATATTGATATAGGTATAGGGTGAGAAATAGGGTAGTGCATTGAATATGCTTTTTTAGGAGAAAAGTAATATATAGATCCATAAGTACATGCAAAGTTTATAGATGCATAAAGGAAGAAAGTATATGTAGATTAAATATATTGATGGAGGTGTGATATCTAATTTGCCTCCTAGTTTTTACTGCCGTTGTCAAAAGGTTATCAGTTGTGTACCTTGTTAATTCATTAATGAGGCACTGTAGGTCAACTTTGGTTTGGCTAAGGAAAACAGTGTCATCCACATAAAGGAGATTTGTGATGCGTTTTTGTCCAAATTTAAGTGGGTGGGAGTATACTGCGTCAAGCGTTTGTGTCATGTCAGCAAGAAATAGATTGAAGAGATACGTTGCTAAGACACAGCCTTGTTTTAAACCATGGTGCGTAAAAAAAATTCTTGAGAGGGTGGAACCATCACCTATTTTTCTTCTAATCCAAGTGTCTGTATAGAGTACTTGAATTGTTTTTAATAAGCTGGGAGAAATTTTCCAGTATGACAGTTTCACCTAGGGTAGATTCAGTCTTACACAGTCAAATGCTGACTTTAAGTCAACGTAGCATAGGTGTAGGGGTTAATTGATCAATTTCATCTTATCTGCTAGCAGGGAGAGTGCTAGGATATTTGTTCTTGACCTTGAGCCACAAGTAAATCAAGTCTGATTTTGAAAAATGATTTCTTCATCCTCTGCCCTATCCTTTAGCTTCTTTTAATAGTAGCTGTGCATAACATTTGGCCTCATTGTCTAGAAGGGCAATCAGCCAGTAGTTTTCCGGGCGCTGTTGGCATCCAGATTGGGGTGATGACCGAGTTCCTCCATGAGTCAGGGATGAATTGTAGTTGCAGGATGCTGTTGAAAACTGTTGTCATTCGGTCAGCCAAGAAGGCAGGGTTAACCTTGTATAAAGCCTGTGGAATTCCGTTTGGACCTGGAGCACCATCAAGGCGACCTGCCTGAATTTCCTTTAATATTTGGTCATGTATAAAGGCTAGGGAGGCATCTGGTGCGGCATTCGGCATTTTTGTGGAAGCAGTGGCCTCTTTTGCTTGGGGTAGGTTATCTTTACCTGCCATTTGGTTGCCTACTGTTGGGCAGAAAAGGGTGGTTAAATGATGTACCAAGGTGGATTCTGAGATGTTTGAGCTGTTTACTACGTTTTGAGCTCTATTTCGGCTATTTGCAAGTTTCCAGAGGTCCCTCGAGTTTGGTGTCCTGCAGAGTAAGAGGGTTTTCCTCCCATGCCAGTTTCCTGTACTCCTTTTTTTTTTATGTTTCACTGGTTTTCCAATTTTGCATGATCTTTTGGATGTTTAAACTTGTGTATGGCCATGTTTAGATGACTTTTTACGACTGCTGCGGCCGAGGAGAGTTTGTACTTCGGGGGACGGTTTCACTTCTTCCTTGTCGATGGCTGGTAGTTGTCGAGTAAGTGTCTAAGAGTGTGACGGTAAACATTTCCCAAATTGAGATCGGGGATAAGTTGTTATTGTGAATCCTTTGTATTAACCGAGCTGCAGTATTTTCTATTGTCTCGATGGTGTCCTCCGACCACCTCCGCCTCTTGAGGATGATGGACTCCAGGTTGACAGGTTAATCTTTTTATTAGTTCACGGGTGAAATAGTTGGTGGATATTTCCATAACTTGTGGATGGTGGTCACTTTACACCTTGTCTTCAATCTGAAATTATTTTAGAAGCGAGAACAAAGGGAATGTGCTCAATGTAAAGTCGAGGATGGAGTAGGAGGTAGACAAGTAATGCATCCATGCTGCAGGACGATCTTCTTTGAATCTACCATTTAAGAGACTACAGCCAAGTGCTTCGACTTTTTACCAAAGATTTGCCCTTAACGTCTTTGTTTTGTTTTTAATTCAGCTCATGCTGGGATGCACCAGAAGTGGTCCTGTTGGTATTGGATGCCAACTTGGACCATGTTCAGTGTCCTATTCCCATTAAAAGTCCCCCAAGACTAGTATGTTAAATTGTGGCTGCTCAAGTCTACTTTTTCAAAGAAGATGAATTAATTTTAATGAGAGTTCATTTCTTGATCTATTATCTGGGCATATGTACACATTGTTTAGCAGGAGAGGGGGATTTCGCTCTGGAGGCCAATCTCTTATCTGCATCATCAGCATATTATCATCACTTACTGTGTAGCAGCTGTGTATTGAAGAGATGGCTTCAGTGCATCAAAAAGGAATTCATTTCTTTAAGTAATCCTGTTGCATCTGGTAAAAATATAAGTAGGTAGGAGTTTGACTTGGCTGGCCAGGACTAGGCTTTGACACATTTATGCTATGGGGTGCTCCTCCAACTTCCATTACTGCCAGTCATGTCTGATTCTCGATGTGTGCCAGAAACAAGAGTGTAGGAAAACAGAACAGTCACTGATTTTGCAGCGTGAATCTTTCTGGATTTACTATGCTGTGCATTATTCCGCCATCTTGTGGTTGGGTCCGGAATCGTAGTCTTTTCTTTCTTTCTTTTTTTTTTTCTTTTTTTTTTTTTTGTTGGCCCAGGTGGGCGGCAACGCCCCCACCATTTGGTGTTTTTGGTGACGTCGTCGCGCTTCCTGCGGAAGCTCCCACCTTTGGTCGCCATCTTCAGATTCTTTTTTCCGCCGTGGGGTCTGGATCGTTGACGAGAAGTTCCAGAAACTTTGGACGAAGAATCTCAAATTCAATCATTACCACAGAGGATCGTTTCCTGAGACACCGTACGAGGAGACGAGTACCGGAGGCGACGAGAAGGACGACGAGGTAGAAGGTCCACGACCAAAATCTCGACGCCTACAGAGAATGCGCTCACAGGGGGCCCCCTGAGCGCGGTTATGGACAAGACACTGTTTAAGTTTTGGCAAAACTGTCACCACAAGTACGCCCAGAAGGACCAGCACCCAGTCTGCAACCTCCGCTTGCCGCTCGACCACATCAGCGAAAACTGCAACGCGTGTTCGGCGTTCACCCCGAAAACCCTCCGGGTGAGAGAGAGGCAAAGAAGGGCTAACTACAACATGCAGGGCCAGGGACCAGCTCCATCGCTTCGAGACCTGGGCCTCTCGAGTGGAGAGGAAGACAACATCGCAGAGGGACCGGAGGACTGCTCAGTCGTCGAGGTCCACAAGAAAACGTCGAAGGAGGTAAGGGAGGCGTCGACCCCGAAGCACCCAAGCGACGCTCGAAAGAGTGAAGCCAAGGCCCCGAGCGACACTCTTAGAAGTGAAGCCAAGTCCTCGAAGGGAGCGTTGCCGCCGAAACCCTCGACGAAAGCAACAGCATCCAGGGACGAACAGCCGAGCGGATCCTTCGTGAAGGACTCCCAATCGGCAAAAGCCTCCAAAAAACCAAGGGCGTCGAAGGTAACCTCCGAAAGGAAGCCTCGACGCCGAGAAAAGAAGGCCCGGCGTCATCCTCGACGTCCGAGACCGCGAAGAGAGGCGCTTCATCCATCGACGCCGAAAAGGCCCACGAGATGGAGGAAAAAAAGAGAAGGCTCGAAGCAGAGATGGCGAGCATCCTGCAACGGAAAAAAGACTTCGAAAAGATGAAGCTACACGCCATTCCGTCAAAGCCAACACACGAAGCACTCGGGGAGAGCGACACCGAAGACATCGAACCCCCGAACCGCTCGACGAGCAGGGCGAAGAGGACTACTACTTCGAAGGCGAAGAAGAGCTGCAGTCTTACCGGGACTCGACGTCCTCGGAAGCACAAGACTTAGACTGGCAAGACCTCTACGCAGAATCACCAGAAGAAGGGGTAGACTCTTATCCCTCGAGGCCTTCGCCGCCAGACGACATTGGAGTCTACAATGTGGTCGTCCAAAAGGCCGCAGCAACGTATGGGGTCGAAATGCAAGAGGAGAAGGCGCAAGCATGTTTCCTTTTGGAAACCCTACTTCTTCAACAAACCAGGTCCCAGTTCCTACCCATGCTTCCTAGCGTCCTAGACCAGGGAAGGGAGGCCTTCAAAGAACCGGCAGTCTGCAAAGCCGTTACACCTAGGAGCGAAAAGAAGTACAAACACTCCTCAAAAGACCCTGCGTACATCCAAGGGTCAGTGCCAGCAGACTCCAATCACGGCAACGGCCAGGAAAAGGGCCAATGTGCCCACTAACACAGGGCCACCTCCAGACAAGGAGAGCAAACGAATAGACCTCACAGGACGAAAGGTGGAGAGGAACGCAGCCATACAGTGGCGCATCGCCAACTCCAACACCCTCATCAGCAGACATGCATACCAGCATTGGGATGAAATGAGCCAGCTCGTAACACACCTGCCACAACAACACCAACAAAGGGCTAATCACCTAGTGGAAGAGGGCAAGGCTATCGCAAACACTTGCCTAAAATCAGCCTTGGACGCAGCAGAGAACTCCAGCAGGCAGATGATAGGGGTGACTGAAAGGAGACACGCATGGCTCAGGATCTCGGGTTTCAAACCGGAGGTACAAAGTAATATCCTGAACACGCCATTCGACGGCCAAAAACTGTTTGGAGCCCCAGTCGACGAGAAGCTGACGCAGCTTAAGAAGGACAACGAAACTGCGAGGTCCATGGGAGCACTGCAGTTCAGGGGGATGAGAAGAGGAACCCCCTCAAGGCGGCCAAGTGGTAGAGGGTGCAATGCGCCCGCCACTTCCCACCAATCTCCCCAACAAGGATACCAGGGGAACAACCAGGGCCAAAGCCAACAGGGACAACAACAGCAAAATTGGCAGTATCAATTCAGAGGACGGTCCTTTCAAGGACGCGGGTACGGACGGGGACAGTCCCGAAGAGGGGGTCAGCAGCCCACCTCAAAGTGACTCCGCAAAGAAACCAAACCCTCCCCTATCACCACCAAGGGAGAGGAGAACAGAAGGAAAAACTAAGAAACACCCACAGCAAACAAATAACCACCGAGCATACAACCCCGGTGGGGGGCCGAATAGGAAACTTCCTCACACAATGGAGAAAGATTACCACGGACAAGTGGATACTGAACATCATACAGCACGGATACTGCATAGAACTCCAAAAACACCCCCCGGGCAGAAAACCAAGACACCGCCCACTCCCCGCAAGGGAGCTCGCCCTCCTACGTCTAGAAGCAGAGGAGCTGCTAAAAAAAAAGAGCAATAGAAGCAGTTCCAATCAACGAAAGGAACAAGGGAGTCTACTCAACGTATTTCCTGGTGCCAAAGGTAGACGAAACACTAAGGCCAATACTGGACCTCAGATTCCTGAACAAGTTCGTAAGAACTCAAAAATTCAAAATGACGTCACTTCAGGAAGTAATACCCCAAATCCAAAAAGGGGACTACATGGCGACCATAGACATGAAAGACGCATATCTGCACATCCCCGTCAACCACAAACACAAACGTCTACTAAGATTCGTGATAGGCCAGAATCACTACCAGTTCACAGTGCTAGCCTTCGGGCTCAAGTCCGCACCAAGGGTGTTCACAAAATGCCTAGCAGCAGTGGCAGCGCACCTACGGAGAAAGGGCATACATGTATACCTCTACCTCGACGACTGGCTTGTGAAAGCAGGATCATACAGGCACTACAAAGATCACATCAAACAAGTCATACAAACACTGTCCAGACTAGGTTTCTCAATACATTGGGAGAAATCATCAACAGAACCGCAGCAGATCAAGATACTTAGGGGCACAGATCGACAGCACACAGTCCAAAGTGTTCCCCAGCGAGAAGAGAACTATAGCGCTCCTGAGGGAAACACGTCATTACCGCAAGGGGCAAGTTCTGACAGTGAGGACGGTGAGCAGACTAATGGGGATGATGGCATCATGCATCCACCTGGTCCCAAATGTCAAGCTGCACATGAGACCGTTCCAAGAATGGATCCAGCAACAGTGGTCACAAGCAACAGGGAGTTGGGAAGATCTAGTGGTTGTCACACACGCAGTGCAGCAAGAAATAGCGTGGTGGAAGGAAGAGAACATATTACAGGGGAAGCCATTCACACAACCAACTCCCAACAGTGACCATCACAACAGACGCCTCACAGCAGGGCTGGGGCGCGCACATGGACAGACTCCGCGTCAGGGGGCTGTGGTCACAACAAGATGCAGTGAGACACATCAACTACCTAGAACTAAAAACTGTGTTCCTAGCCTTAAGAGCCTTTCAGAAGCAGCTTTACGGCCAGAAAGTGCTGATACAAACAGACAACACAACCACCATGTTCTACATCAACAAACAAGGTGGAACACAGTCAGCACCGCTATCAAGCCTGGCACAAGAGATTTGGAGATGGGCCATCCCTCTAAGGATAGACCTACTGGCAATACACCTTCCAGGAATAGACAATGTAGAAGCAGACCGACTCAGCAGGCAGACGTCGGCATCCCACGAATGGGAGCTCAACCAACAGGAAGTGCAGCGGCTGTTCCAAAATGGGGTACACCACGGATAGACCTGTTTGCAACACTCCAGAATGCAAATGCCAACATTACGCATCCAGACAACCGGACCAAGGGTCCCTAGGGAATGCGATATGGATAAGTTGGTCGAACGAATTTGCATACGCTTTTCCCCCGATACCACTGTTACACAAGGTACTCAGCAAATGCAGGAGCAGCAGCATGACACTCATACTGGTGGCACCTCAGTGGGCCAGACAGTCATGGTTCTCACAAATAATGGAAATGGCGCAGGAACCAGCGCACAGGTTCAGCAGAAGGAAAGACCTCCTGACAATGCAAGACGGAAAAGTGCTCCACCCAGAACCAGAGAGCCTCAGCCTAGCAGCATGGCTCCTGAGGACCTAGAATTCCCACACCTCAAGCTGCCACCAAGCACTATGGCAGTACTCAGAGAAGCAAGGAGACCCACTACAAGGAAGTGCTACATTGCAAAGTGGAAAAGGTTCTCGCAATGGTGCCTTAAAGAGGGACTGCAACGAAAGGTCACAAAAGAATCAACGGTACTAAAATACTTAACGCACCTACTACACAGCGGGCTGAGCTACTCGTCACTAAGGGTTCACTTAGCAGCCATAGTGGCCTACACCAGGGAGAAGCGGGAAAAGTTTCTTCACCTCCCAGGTGGTCAAGAGATTCCTGGAGGGAGCTAAAAGAATAGCCCCCCAAAAGGATGCCAGCCCCGAGCTGGAACCTCAACACTGTGCTAACACAGTTGATGAAACCACCGTTTGAGCCCATACACAAAACTACACTGCACATGCTCACACTAAAGACTGCATTCTTGGTGGCTATGACGTCACTGCGAAGGGTCAGTGAACTGCAGGCTCTTACACTACAAGAGCCCTACTTGCAAATACACAAGGACAGAATTGTCATGAGGACGGACCCACACTTCCTGCCAAAGGTGGTGTCGCGGTTCCATATTAACCAGACAATACAGATACCAAGTTTCTTCCAAAAACCATCAACGCCCACAGAGAAGGCGCTACACACGCTGGACTCCAGAAGGGCAGTGATGCACTACATAGAAAGGACAAAGGAATGCAGGAAAACAAAACAACTCTTCGTTTCCTTCGCAAGCAGTTTCTTGGGACGACCAGTAACCAAAAATACCATCGCACAATGGATTGCGCAGGCAATACAACTCTGCCACAAGCAGGCAGGACAAGAATTACAGGGAGCCGCCCAGGCTCACTCAACAAGGAAGAAAGGAGCAACGGTTGCGTTCCTAGCGAACACACCTATCCAAGACATTTGCCAAGCGGCAACATGGTCTTCCGTGCACACGTTCACCAAACACTACTGTGTGGATATCCAGATGAACAAAGAGGCACAAGTAGGACAGAGGGTCTTACAGCACATTTTCAGCAACCAATGCTCATCTTCCACCCAACCACCGCAATGACAGAAAACCGCTACAAAGTCTATGCACAGCATAGTGAATCCAGAAAGATTCACGCTGCAAAACGAATAGTTTCTTACCTGTTGGTGTAGTTTTGCAGCTTGAAGACTTTCTGGATTCACTAGCGATCCCACCCGCCTCCGCCAGGAAGATAACATAGGAGGTTAAGGGTAAAACTAGACTACATACAGAGTTTAGAGGGATCAAAAGGAAAATATGAGGATAAAAGAGAAAGACATAGACGACAAAAACAATAAGAGGAAAAGAAAAAAGAATCCGAAGATGGCGACCAAAGGTGGGAGCTTCCGCAGGAAGCGCGACAACGTCACCGAGGACACCAAATGGTGGGGGCGTCGCCACCCACCTGGGCCAACAAAACAACAAAAAAAGAAAAGACTACGATTCCGGACCCAACCACGAGATGGCGGAATAATGCACAGCATAGTGAATCCAGAAAGTCTTCAAGCCGCAAAACTACACCGACAGGTAAGAAACTATTCGTTATTTACCTTGGCCAAAACAAAGTGCAAGATGGTTGGTGCATTTGGGAGGAAATTTATGATAACCACAGAGTTTCCACTCCTTGTTCAGCAGTCTTCCTTAAACAACCCTCCTCGGTGTCTGAATGATAAAGATGAACCAAGTACTCTGAGGTCACCTGGACTCCTGGAGGCCTGGCCCGCATACCAGAGCCACCCAAATGGTCCGTAGTTTTAATCTGAAAGAAACACGTTATAGATTCCTTACCTTAGAATTACCCCCAGGCGTCAAACTGGATCCGGAAAGTTTTTTCGTCAGCAGTACCTCTACGCGTCGGAAGGTGGCGTCGGTCGGCCTTGCGTCCGTCGTTGGCGTCGTGGTCACCAGGATGACGTTGCGGTAGCTACTTAGACACCGCCCTCGCGCGCTGACGTCAATTCTTTCTTTTTCCGCGCCAGCCAGCGCAGATTTGGGAAGAGCGGTACCTCCAGTCATTTTTTGACTGACTTTTTCTCGACTTTTGTCGACTTCTTTTTCGAGTCTTCGACTCCTAAGGTGCACGAGGGATGCCCGGCTTCAAGCCATGCGTTTGCTGTCATCGGATGATGTCGGTGACGGATCTGCACCGCGTGTGTCTCTCTTGCCTGGAGCGCGACCACGACCCCAAGTCGTGCTCCGACTGCCGGTCGATGGCGCCGAAGGCTTTGCGGGAGCGGTCCCGAAAGCTGTTTGAGCACCGGCAGTCGGCTCTGCACCGTTCGAGGTCCCGGTCGCGAGGGAGGTCAAGGAGCCACCACCATTCGTCCAAGTCTTCGAAGTCTTCGCACTCGGGGTCGGGTAAGTCGAAGCATAAGAAGAAGTCGAAGAAGCATCGTCGCTCTTCGTCTTCTCCTCGGTCGGCCGATCCGACGAGGGACGCGGGTGGTGCCCTCCTGCAGCTCCGCGAGCGGAGCCCGACGAGTTGACTCCGTGTTTCCCTCTCTTTCCGGGACCCGGAGCGACTCCCGCCCAGCTTCGTACGTTCTACGAGGCGATGCATGCCATCTTTATGCGGACCGGCGCGCCTTCGGGCCCCGCGGACTCAGTTGGATCCAGGCCTGGATCCGGATCCGCGCCGGTTGACCTGATAACGCCTCCACCGGTGCCGCTTCTACGGCACCACTACCGCGTTCGACGCCGGTTGGCCCCCCGGTCGGCGTCGACCCCGGCCTCCATCCTGGAGCTGGACCGGCGTCATCCGACGCCAGATCCGGCGCCAAGAGGGATTTCTATGCCCCTGTTCACTCCTGGGGTCCCTTTTCAACCAGAATGGCACCCAGAGGATGAGGAGGAGGACTGGGAGGGGTCAGGTGACCCTCTGACTGACCAGTTGGACAGTGAACAGGACTGGAGAGAGGAACTGGGGGATGCCAGTGGTTTGGACACCTCCCCTGACCTTGGCATGTTGTCTCCTCCTACTGTGGCTACGGAGGAGGGAGCGTCGTACGCAGTGGTGTTGCGTAGGGCGGCCGAGGCTCTCAACCTCGAGCTTCCTACGGTGGCGGTCAGGACTAACCTCCTGACAGAGGTGCTTCAACCGACTGAGCTCTTCGAAGCCCTTGCTACCGTTTAATGAGGCCCTCACCGACATCCTTTTGGGCACGTGGTCCAGGCCGAACACGGGGGCTCCCGTGGACAGGATGATTGCCCGACCCCACCGCCCGGCTCCGGGCGACCCCACTTTCCCCTCCCACCACCCCACCCCGGATAGCTTGGTAGTCCAAGCCTCCGCTTCCAAAAGCGCATTCCCTACCGCTCCACCGAAAAGGGAATCCAAGAAGCTGGACCATCTTGGAAAGAAAATGTTCGAGGCATGTGAGCTGCAGAGCTCACACTGTGCATTAGATCGCCATCTGGTGTTGGGCTCGGATGCTTGCACTTTGTTGTTGTCTTCGAACAAGTCTTTTGTAGTCATGTGATAAGTGACTCCTCCTTTGGACGATAGTGCGCATGGGCATCGGCTCCATCCTCAGATTGTTTTTTTCCGCCATTGGGTTCGGATGCAACTTTCGCGCTCCGGTTCGAAACTATACTTTCAACCGTTTTTCATCATACAAAACTTACAACAACTTCTATCGACATCGAAATCTCGACGCGCCTCTTCATCGATTCCCTTTCCAGCCGTCAACGCGGGCCGCTGGGCCCATCGACGCCGTGAGGCCTACGGCTAATGGAAAGAACGCCCTTCCGGAAATGCCCCCAGTGTGGAGGAAAGTTCCCCCACAGTGACCATCACGAGGTCTGTAACCTGTGCCTCTCGCCCGACCACAACGAGTCTACCTGTCCAGCTTGCGCCTCCTTCCGCTCGAAGAAAACCATTCGGGATCGTCGAGCTCGAAGGCACGTCATAGCGCAGAGATCCGCTCTAGACCCTGTGGACATCTTCGACGAGGGCCCCGAAGAGGAAGATTCCGAAGGTCTACTGATCGTGTCGGAGGCAGAAGACTCAGACGATCCCATCACTCCTGGGCAACGAGTGAGTACTACTGCCCCTACCCCAACCCCCCCACCGAAGCAGAAGGCACCGGTCAAGACTTCGCCTGCTGGCCCCAGTCGCAACCGAAAACATGCTTTGGACGCCCCGCCGCCGAAGAAAAGACTCAAGCCTTCCAGTACCTCGGCACCGACCAAGCCGCATGTACTAGTTCCACCGGCACCTTCGGCGCCGAAGCCAAAGGAACACTCGGCTCCGAAATCCACCTCGATTCCAAAACCCGCCTCCAACACATCCAAGCATGGGGATAAGTCGGCATCGAAACAAAGACTCCACGACACAGCCCCTAAGCCAAAGCTTTCGGAGCCGATTTCCAAGACTAAAGACTCTTCCACGCCTTCTAAGGCCAAAGAGCACACAAAACAGCCATCACCTCGCTCAGAACCGAAAAAGTCGGCGCCGAAGCCAAATCTCCAGGAGGAGGAGCTTTTTCATCCGGATCCTGTTGATCCTAAACAAACCAAGATCCTGGACATATCACTGTGCCACGCCACAAACCCGTACCTGTGGAAAAGGACTGTGCTACTTCACCTATGCCTCCTTCTTCCCCTGTCCTTCCCTCTAACACCCCTCCTCTCCACATCTGTTACACCGCCTCAGCCTGTAACATCTCCACCACATGACTATCAAGATGACATGGGGGATGGTGGTGACCCGGATGACACATTTACTAACCCAGATGACCCACCACAGGATGATTGGGGCTACAACGATCCAATAGATCTCCCAGACCTCCCAAGCCCTCCACCATACCCAACAAAACCATCTCCCCCAGATGATAACATTGGTTTTGGGCAACTCATTCACAGGGCTGCTGTTTTTCATGGGGTACATATGCACACAAACGCACCAGAGAAAGATTTCCTCCTAGATACTTTTGAACAGTCTCAGAGAACTGTACAAACGTTACCCATGATTAAAGAAGTCATCAAGCATGCTCCTGACATATTTAAAGATCCTGTACGGGCCAGAATTCTTAACCCTAGGATCGACAAAAATATACACCTGCCCCTGACGACCCTGCCTACATTAAAGGCCAACTCCCTCTTGACTCCTTAGTAGTATCCAATGCTCAGTAAGCGAGCTAATTCTCAAACTTCGGGTGACGCGCCGCCCCTGATAAGGAGTCAAAATTGCTAGACGCATCTGGCAAACGAGTAGCTGCGCAGGCCACCAATCACTGGCGCATAGCCAACACCCAGGCACTGCTGGCCAGATGTGATAGGGCCCACTATGACCAACTAGAAACCCTATTACAGCACTTACCTGACCAGTACAAAACGCAGGCAAATGATCTAATTCAGGAGGGCAAACTAATCTCCAATGCGTCCATTAAATGTGCCCTTGATGCAGCTGAGACTGCCGCTAGGTCTGTCAACACCAGCGTACTCATTAGAAGGCATGCATGGTTACGCATTTCAGGCTTCAAGCCGGAGGTTCAAACCACCATTTTAAACCAGCCGTTCAATCACAACCAACTCTTTGGTCCGGCTGTAGACACTGCCCTTGAGAAGATGAAAAAGCACACTGAAACTGCCAAATCAATGGGAGCGTTGCAGTCTCCACAACACCGTGGCTCCTTTCGTCGCTCCTTCTACAGAGGACCCTCTAGAAACACCAACACAGACAGTTCCTCTTCTTTCAGAAATACCACCCAAACATCCCCCAATAGAGGATATTTTAGAGGAGGTTACCGAGGGAACAACAGTAAAGGGAGAGGCCGAGGTAGCACCAACACCCGTACCTCCCCCGCTGCTAAACAGTGACTTCCCTCCACTTCCCCCCGACCATTCCACTCCTGTCCGGGGACGACTAGCACAGTTCCTACCTGTCTGGAACTCCATTACAACAGACAGGTGGGTGAGACAAATTATCCAATATGGTTACGGCCTCGAACTTACAGCTGCCCCCCCAAACATACCACCCAAGCAGCGTCCAATGTCCGCAGACCATCTTACACTTTTAAAGCAAGAAGTTCTTTCACTGCTTCAAAAGCACGCCATAGAGCCAGTCCCTCTACTACACCAAGGAACAGGGGTTTACTCCCTGTATTTCCTAATCCCCAAAAAGGATGGGACCCTAAGGCCTATTCTAGACCTCAGACCCCTCAATCAGTATATACATTCGGATCATTTTCACATGATCACTCTCCAACAAGTGCTTCCCTTACTACAACAAGAAGACTTCCTTGCCACACTAGACCTCAAGGACGCCTACTTCCACATTCCCATACATCCTGCTCACAGAAAGTATCTAAGGTTCGTACTCGATGGACAACACTACCAGTTCAAAGTCCTTCCATTCGGAGTCACCACTGCTCCAAGGGTGTTTACCAAATGCCTTGCAGTAGTAGCAGCACACCTACGAAGACAGCAAATACATGTCTTCCCATACCTGGACGACTGGCTCATAAAAGCCAGATCATTCAACCAGTGTGTCCAACACACTCATCAGACTATTCAAACACTACACAACTTGGGGTTCACAATCAACTACACCAAGTCGCACCTCCAGCCCTCCCATATACATCAATATCTGGGAGCCACAATAAACACTTCCACGGCTCTAGCTTATCCCAGCCAGGATAGCCAGTATACAAGCCCTCATCACCAAGTTTCAAGTCCAACACTCTCTCCCAGCCAGAGTGTTCATGCAACTAATCGGCATGATGGCATCTTGCATTTTCATCGTACCTCATGCAAAACTTCAAATGCTTCCCCTTCAAGAGTGTCTAGCACACCAATGGAATCAGGCTCACGGACAACTTACAGATCTGGTATTGGTGGACAGCCGCACACATCGCTCTCTGCAGTGGTGGAACACAAAAGATTTGTCCAAAGGGCGGCCGTTCCTGGAGCCTGTTCCACAAATAGTATTGACAACGGACGCATCACTCACAGGATGGGAGCACACCTGTTAGGTCATACAACACAAGGCAAGTGGACCACGCAACAAAAGCTGCTCCACCTCAATCATCTAGAGTTACTAGCTATATTCCTAGCTCTCAAATCCTTTCAACTCCACGTACAAAACAAAGCCGTCCTGATCCGAACAGACAACATCACGGCCATGTATTACATACAAAAACAGGGGGGGGGAGACACTCCACAACTGGCACAGAACATTTGGAGGTGGGCCATTCCACAAAACATATACCTTCTAGCCGAACACCTACCAGGAGTTCACAATCAGATTGCCGATCTGTTAAGTCGACAGATACAACAGATTCACGAATGGGAACTACATCCACAAGTTCTTCTACCTTTTTTCCAGATGTGGGGCCAGCCAGACATAGATCTGTTCGCCACACACCAAAACGCAAAATGCCCAACCTTCGCCGCCAGGTTTCCACACCCGCAGTCCAAGGGCAATGCGATATGGATGAATTGGTCCGGCAGATTTGCGTACGCTTTTCCACCACTCCCACTCATTCCACTTGTGGTACGCAAGCTCCAACAGTCTCTAAAAATGATCCTAGTAGCTCCCACATGGGCACGCCAACCATGGTTCACCACACTGCTGGAACTATCAGTAGTCCCATACCAAAAACTACACCTCTCCCCATCACTACTAACGCAGAGCCATGGAGAGATAAGGCACCCAGATCCATCTCAACTGAACCTTGCGATCTGGCTCCTGAAGTCCTAGAATTCGGTTACCTTAACCTACCACCAGACTGTATGAACATCATTAAAGAGGCTAGACGCCCTACCACCAGAGCTTGCTATGCAGCAAAATGGAAAAGATTCGCTATTTACTGCACTAACAATGATATCCAGCCATTACAGGCCTCCACGCAAAACATAATTTGCTACTTACTACATTTGCAAAGATGTAATCTTGCATACTCATCTATACGTCTGCATCTAGCAGCCCTTGCTGCTTACTTACAAAACAGGCAACACTTATCACTCTTTAGGGTTCCCGCCATTAAAGCCTTTATGGAAGGTCTTAAACGGATCATACCTCCCAGATTACCACCTTCCCCAGTGTGGAATCTTAACATAGTACTTACTAGGCTCATGGGACCACCATTTGAACCCCTGCATAAATGTGAACTTCAATTCCTTACATGGAAAGTAGCGTTCCTAATTGCAATCACCTCTCTCAGGAGGGTGAGTGAGATCCAGGCTTTAACCATACAAGAGCCCTTCTTACAAATACATCAGAACAAAATAGTTCTCAGGACAAACCCAAAATTCTTTCCTAAAGTCATTTCTCCTTTCCACCTTAACCAATCTATAGAACTATCCGTGTTTTTTCAAAACCCAGATTCTGTAGCAGAAAGAGCTCTCCACACCCTAGATGTCAAGAGCCCTAATGTATTACATTGACAGAACCAAGTCATTTCGCAAAACAAAACAATTGTTTGTAGCTTTCTCTCCACCACATAAAGGTAACCCCATCTCAAAAGCTGGGATTGCAAGGTGGATCGTTAAATGTATCCAAATATGCTACCAAAAAGCCAAACGCACATTATCAATTTCCCCTAGAGCGCACTCAACACGCAAACTAGGGGCTTCCATGGCATTCTTAGGGAACATTCCCCTAGAAGACATATGTAAAGCAGCCACATGGTCTAAAACACACACCTTCAACTAAACACTATTGTGTTGATGTGTAAGCCAAGCAACAAGCTTCTGTGGGCCAAGCTGTCCTTAAAATACTTTTTCAAACTACTGCAACACATACAGGTGACCACCGCTAGGGGAGATACTGCTGTACAGTCTATGCACAGTGTGAGCTCTGCAGCTCACATGCCTCGAACGGAAAATGCTACTTACCAGTATGCATCTGTTCTTGGCATGTAGAGCTGCAGATCCTCACACGCCCACCCACCTCCCCGGGACCTGTATGTGCTCCAGTCCTATCTTATTTAGATATACACACATGGACATCCCTTTCCTTTTCTACTAACTCCATCACTCCCCATTATGGCGAAAAACAATCTGAGGATGGAGCCGATGCCCATGCGCACTATCGTCCAAAGGAGGAGTCACTTATCACATGACTGCAAAAGACTTCTTCGAAGACAACAACAAAGTGCAAGCATCCGAGCCCAACACCAGATGGCGATCTAATGCACAGTGTGAGGATCTGCAGCTCTACATGCCAAGAACAGATGCATACTGGTAAGTAGCATTTTCCTTTCTCTTCCGCCAGCTTAGGACTGCGGTCGGTAAACACTGCATGTCTCGTGGGCCGTTATTCCCACTCGGTGTGGGATACGGTGGAGCAGGTGCTGCCTCAGTGTCCGGAGGAGGCCCGGGCAGTGCTCTCCCAGGCTGTTGCCGCCGGGAGGGATGCAGCGAAGTTTACAATAAGTTGTGGGCTGGACACCGCCGACTCTCTGGGCAGGACCATATCTGAAAGAGACACGTTAGTGATAGATTCCTTACCTTAGAATAGCCCCAGGCGTCAGACTGGATCCGGAAAGTTGTTCGTCAGCAATACCCCTGCGCGTCGGTAGGCGTCGTCGTACTGCTCCGCGTACGTCACTGGCATCGTGGTCGCCGAGATGACGTCATGGGAGCTATTTAGACGCGCCCACGCGCGCTGACGTCAGTTCTTTCTTTTTCCGCGCCAGCAGCGCAGATCCGAGAGCGCAGTACCCCTAGTTAAAAGTTTTAACTTGGTAATTGTTTGTCGAGTAATCGACTCTGGTGCAGTAGGGATGCCCAGGTTTAAATCCTGTGGGGCCTGCCGTCGCAACATGTCGGTAGCGGACCCGCACGACGTGTGTGTCTCCTGCTTGGGGCACGCCCATGACCCCGAGGCGTGCCCCGATTGTCTGGCCATGGCGCCGAAAGCTTTGCGGGAGCGTTCCCGAAAGTTGTTGGAGGCCCGGCAGTCGGTTCCGCGTCGATCAAGGTCCCGCTCCCGTGGGAGGTCGAGAGACCGGTTGCGGAGCCGTTACCTTCGCTCGTCAGACTCGGGGACAGGTAAGTCACGGCGCCATAAAAAATCAAAGAAGCGACGTAGTTAGTCTTCTACCCCTCACCGGTCCCAGGACGTGGTGGAGGGGGCGGGGGTCACTCCCCGCGGCTCCGCTTGAGCCCCCGTCGTTGCCTGCGGCCTACCCGTCCTTTCCGGGCCCGCACGCGACGTCGGAGGAGATACAGGCCTTCCTGTCGGCCATGGGCCGTTTGTTTGGCCCATCGGGTCCCTCCGGAGCGCCTTCGGGCCCCACGGACCCGTTGGGTGGGTCTGCCCCCGTGCCGCCGCCTTTGGCCTCGGCTACGTCGGCAAAGTACCCTCCGGTGCCGGATCCGGCCTCGGGGCCGGCCTCGGCGCTGGATCTGGCCTCTGCGCCGCCTCCGGCCTCGACACCAAGCGCGGCGCCGCAACTGACGCCGTACGGCGATGAACCAGAATTGGTCTCTTACCCCCCGATTCCAATGCTTGGTACAGAGTTTCTCCCATTTCCCCAGGCACCTCGTCCTTACCGGCCTCTTCCAACACCGGTAGCTGAAGGAGAGTACTAGGAGGGGTCTGAGGACCCTCTTGCAGGTCAATGCGAGAACAAGCCTGAATGGGAAGAAGACCTGGAGGGTCCTATGGATCTGGATTTCTCTCCACACCCTGGCACACTGTCCCCTTCTTCCGTGGCTACGGAGGAGGTGGGGACTTTTTCAGTGGTGCTGCGCAGGGCGGCTCAGGCTCTTAACCTTGAGCTCCCTTCTGTGCCTATCAGAACGAATCTTCTGACTGAGGTGCTGCAGCCAGCGTCCTCCTCTGCGGAGCCGCTGCTGCCCTTCAATGAGGCACTCGCTGATGTCCTATTGAGCACCTGGGGCAAGCCTAACACAGGGGTTCCTGTGGATAAGGGATTGGCACGCCGTCATCACCCCCAGCTTCCTCACCCAACACCTGAGAGTCTGGTTGTCGAGGCCTCTGCCTCTCCGAGTGCATTCCCTTCTGCTCCCCCGGACAAGGAATCTAAGAAACTAGAGCAGTTTGGAAAAAAGATCTTCACTTCTGCCAGTTCAGGGTTGTGGGCGGTGAATACAGCGTGCCTGTTGGGCCGCTATTCACATTCCGTATGGGACACCGTGGCACGGGTGCTTCCTCAGTGCCCGGTGGAGGCTCGGGCGGTGCTCTCCCAGGCTGTTACAGAGGGGAGAGATGCTGCAAAATTCACCATCCGTTGTGGACTTGACACAGCAGATTCCCTCGGCAGGGCGCTTTCCACAACGGTGGCGCTCCGTCGTTACGCTTGGGTCAGAACCACTGGCTTCTCCGGGGATGTCCAAAACACCCTGTTGGACATGCCTTTTGATGGCACACTCCTGTTTGGTGACAAGGCGAATAGTGCCCTAGAACGCTTTAAGGACTCTCGGGCTACGGCCCAGTCCTTGCCACCACACGCACTCCCACGGGGTCTGCTTTTCGCTCCTTTCGAGGGCAGGGTCGAGGCGTCCAAACGTGTTCTTTTCAGAGCCGCCGGCCTTCAAGCAGCAGTCTCAGCGTGGCCGAGGTCGGGGGGCCCGCCGAGGTGGGTCACGGGGCAAGCGGGTGGGTCAGTCCACCGCCGCCGCTGCTTCCAAATCTTCCTAGTCCGGTCTTTCAGGCCCACCAGACGCCAGTGGGTGGCAGGATTCGCCATCACCTCCCCCACTGGCACACCATCACTTCAGACAGGTGGGTTCTGCAGATAGTCCGAAGGGGCTACTCCCCTCCCCTTCGAGTCTACCCCTCCAGCCATGCCACCTCAGTGCCACCGCATGTCGGGGGATCACTTGGCACTTCTCCAGCAGGAAGTCGCGGCCCTCTTAGCCAAGGGGGCCATCGAGCGCGTTCCGACGCCAGAGTAGGTCGTGGTTGTTACTCCCACTACTTCGTGGTTCCGAAGAAGGACAAAGGTCTGCGTCCTATCTTAGACCTCCGGAACGTCAATCGCTTCCTCCGGAAGGAGAAGTTCAAGATGCTCACGCTTGCTCAGGTCTTGTCTGCCCTAGACCCGCAAGACTGGCTGGTAGCGTTGGACTTGCAGGATGCTTATTTTCATATTCCCATCCTGCCTGCCCACCGGCGTTACCTACGGTTCACGGTAAGCCACGAGCACTTTCAGTTCACCGTGCTCCCTTTCGGCCTTACCAGCGCCCTCGGGTGTTCACAAAAGTGATGGCGGTGGTCGCAGCTCATCTGCGCAGATCGGGAGTTTCAGTCTTCCCCTATCTCGACGACTGGCTGTTGAAGGCGGGATCGCCCCAGGCAGTCGTCTCCCACCTCCAGACTACGGCTGACCTCCTGCATTTGCTGGGGTTTTCCATCAACGTGCCGAAGTCACACCTGATTCCCTCTCAAAAGCTCCTCTTCATCGGAGCGGTTTTGGACACGGCGCAGTTCCGGGTTTATCCTCCTGAACAGCAAGTCCGGGACATTCGGGCTATGATTCCGATCTTTCGGCCCTGGTCCTGGGTGTCGGTCAGGAAGACCCTGAGGCTACTGGGCCTCATGGCCTCCTGCATCCTGCTGATCAATCATGCCAGATGGCATATGCGGGCTCAGCAGTGGGACCTGAAGTTCCAGTGGACGCAGCATCAGGGGAATCTGTCCGATTACGTCCACATCTCGGAGGGCACTGCACAAGACTTGCAGTGGTGGCTCACGGACCAGCGTTGGGTCAGCGGCAGATCCCTCTCCCTTCCCCAACCGGAGCACACAGTGGTGACGGACGCGTCCCTCCTGGGATGGGGCGGCCACATGGGAGAGGCGGAGATCAGAGGCCTCTGGTCTCCGGCGGAGTCCAAGCTCCATATCAACCTTTTGGAGCTCAGGGCGTTCCTACTTGCACTGAAAGCATTCCTTCCCTCTGTCAAGGTGAGAGTAGGGCAGGTGTTCACGGACAACACCACCGCCATGTGGTACTGCAACAAGCATGGCGGGGTGGGGGTCGTGGACCCTTTGTCAGGAGGCTCTACGTCTCTGGACGTGGCTGGAACGTCAAGGCATTTCCTTGGCGGTTCAACACCTGGCAGGTACCCTAAACGCCAGGGCGGACGAACTCGGCCGCTGGTGCATGTTGGATCACGAATGGCGTCTTCACTCAGAGGTGGCACAAGGTCTCTTTCAACAGTGGGGAGAGCCTTGGTTAGATCTATTCGCCACCGAAGAGAACGCGCAATGTCAGCAGTTCTGCGCATTGGAGTTTCCAAGGTGGCACTCGCTCGGCGACGCTTTTCGTCGCGAGTGGAGTTACGGTCTATTGTATGCCTTTCCGCCTATACCACTTCTACCCAGAGTGCTGAAGAAGATCAGGCGCGACCGGGCCCAAGTCATTCTTGTGGCGCCGGACTGGGCTCGAAGAGTTTGGTATCCCGAGCTACTCAGTATGAGCGTGGATCCCCCGATCCGGCTGCCTCTTCGGGAGGATCTCCTGTCGCAGCACCAGGGGATGGTCCTCCACCCGAACCTGTCCAGCCTCCACCTCCTTGCGTGGAGATTGAGCGGCGACAGCTGATTCCATTTGACTTGCCTCCTGAAGTCTGTAATGTGATTCTGGCAGCCAGGCGTCCCTCCACTAAAACGGTATACGCCTGTCGGTGGAACAAATTTTTGGCATGGTGTGCAGCAAAAGCTGTAGATCCTCTTGCTGCCCCTCTTTCTGACGTCCTCTTGTTCCTTCTATCTTTGGCCCAGCAGGGCTCTGCTCTGGGCACTATCAAGGGCTACCTTTCTGCTCTTTCAGCCTTTCTTAGGCTGCCTGATCAGCCCTCTCTTTTCAAGTCCCCTGTTAACAGATTTCTCAAAGGCATTACTCACCTTTTCCCTCCTGTTCCTTTTGTCATGCCTCAGTGGGACTTGAACCTGGCTCTCACATACTTAATGTGCTCTCCCTTTGAGCCTCTTCATAACTGTCCTTTGTGGTTATTAACTTTGAAAACTGTGTTCCTGGTGGCCATCACTTCCGCTCGGCGGGTGAGTGAGCTCCAAGCTCTTTTCTGTAAACCTCCTTTCCTGGCGGTTCATCCGGACAAGGTGGTTCTTCGACCACGTCCCTCCTTTCTACCAAATGTAGTCTCTGCCTTTCATCTCGGGCAAACTGTCACTCTGCCCACTTTCTTTCCGCCTCCGCACCCTTCAAGAGAAGAGGAGAGGCTCCACCGTCTGGACCCAAAACGTGCACTTTCGTTCTATCTCAACCGCACACAGCAGTTCCGGGTGGATGACCAGCTCTTTGTTGGCTACCTGGACGCCAAGAAAGGCCGGGCTGTGCACAAGAGGACTATCTCACGATGGGTTGTCTTGTGCATTAAAGCCTGTTACTCTCTGGCTAAAAAGGAACCTCCGGTTGGGCTGCGCGCCCATTCTACCAGGGCGACAGCAGCTACTACAGCATTGGGACGCGGTGTTCCCCTGCAAGACATCTGTCAGGCGGCCACTTGGGCCTCGTTGCATACTTTCACAAAGCACTATTGCCTTGACAGTCAAGTCCGGAGAGACGGCTTCTTTGGCCGGTCGGTTGTCCGTGACTTTCTGGTGTGATTTCACTTCGCAGACCCACCACCGGGGATGGTATTGCTTGGGTATGTATTCTAAGGTAAGGAATCTATCACTAACGTGTCTCTTTCAGATGCACAAGTTACTTACTTGTGTAACGATATATCTGTAAGAGACATTAGTTAGTGATAGATTCCTTACCGCCTGCCCATCCTCCCCGTTCTGCGAACTGTTCTCTAGGGTTCAGGTCATCCCTTTCAGGGCCCTAGTTCTATTGCACCAGTAGTCGGTCTCTGGCATGGCTCTGCGCTCCTGGCGCGGAAAAGTTGTGTACAGAACTGACGTCAGCGCGCGTCGGCGCGTCTAAATAGCTCCCATGACGTCATCTCGGCGACCACGACGCCAGCGACGTACGCGGAGCAGTACGACGACGCCTACCGACGCGCAGGGGTATTGCTGACGAAAAACTTTCCGGATCCAGTCTGACGCCTGGGGATATTCTAAGGTAAGGAATCTATCACTAACTAATGTCTCTTACAGATATATCGTTACACAAGTAAGTAACTTGTGCTTCAACGTCAGTAGCGCTTCGTCGCTACGCCTGGATGAGGTCGACTGGTTTTTCAGGGGATGTCCAGAACACCTTGATGGACATGCCCTTTGATGGCCGTCGCCTTTTTGGCGACAAAGCAGACAACGCTCTAGAGCGTTTCAAGGACTCACGGGCTACGGCCAAGTCCTTGGGCCTCTCCACCCGCCCTGCGCAGTCTGCTTTTCGCCCCTTTCGTGGCTATGGACGAGGTGCCCCGCTACGTCCCGCCCAGAGCCACAGGCCGCAGCAAGTTATCTAACCTTCGCGCGGCCGGGGACGTGGGAACAACCGTCGTGGTTCCGGGGGCCAGCGGGCGGGCCAGTCCACCAACTCCCCCTCTGCAGCAGCCTCCAAACCCTCCTAGTCCGACCTTTCAGGCCCATCAAACGCCAGTGGGCGGCAGGATTCGCCATCACCTCCCCCACTGGCGCACCATCACGTCGGACAGGTGGGTTTTGCAAATAGTCCGAAGGGGCTACTCCCTCCCCTTCGAGACTACCCCTCCAGCCATGCCACCGAGATACCACCGCATGTCGGAGGATCATCTGGCCCTTCTCCAGCAGGACGTTACGGCTCTCCTAGCCAAGGGAGCCATCGAGCGCGTTCCTGTTCCAGAAGTAGGTTGTGGTTGCTACTCCTGCTACTTTCTGGTCCCCAAGAAGGACAAGGGCCTGCGTCCTATCTTGGATCTCAGGGACGTCAACCGCTTCCTCCGGAAGGAGAAGTTCAAGATGTTGACGCTTGCTCAGGTTTTGTCTGCCCTCGACCCGGAAGACTGGATGGTAGCGTTGGACTTGCAGGACGCTTATTTTCACATCCCCGTCCTGCCGGCCCACCGGCGTTATCTACGGTTCACGGTAGGCCATGAGCATTTTCAATTTACCGTGCTCCCCTTTGGCCTTACCAGCGCTCCTCGGTTGTCCGCGAAGGTTGATGGCGGTGGTCGCAGCTCATCTGCTCAGATCAGGGGTTTCAGTCTTCCCCTATCTCGACGACAGGCTGTTAAAGGCGGGCTCGCCCCAGGCAGTCGTTTCCCACCTCCAGACTACGGCCGACCTCCTACATTCGCTGGGGTTCTCCATCAATGTGCCGAAGTCGCACCTGATTCCCTCTTCATCGGAGCGGTTCTGGACACGACGCGGTTTTGGGTCTATCCTCCCGAACAGCGAGTCCGGGATATTCAGGCTATGATTCCGATCTTTCAGCCTCTATCCCGGGTTTTGGTCAGAATGACTTTGAGGCTGCTGGGCCTCATGGCCTCCTGCATCCTGCTGGTCGATCATGCCAGGTGGCATATGCGGGCTCTGCAGTGGGACCTGAATTTCTGTGGTGACAGACGCATCCCTTTGAGATGGGGCGGCCACATGGGAGAGGCGGAGATCAGAGGCCTCGGTTCTCCGGCGGAGTCCGGGCTCCACATCAACCTTCTGGAGCTCCGGGTGATTCGTCTTGCACTGAAGGCATTCCTTCCCTCTGTCCGGGGAAGAGTAGTGCAGGTGTTCACGGATAACACCACCGCCATGTGGTACTGCAACAAACGGGGCGGGGTCGTGGACCCTATGTCAAGAGGCTCTCCGCCTCTGGACATGGCTGGAACATCAGGGCATATCCCTGGTGGTTCAACACCTGGCAGGTTCTCTGAACGCCAGGGCGGACGAACTCAGCCGCAGGTGCATGATGGATCACTCGGAGGTGGTGCAAGGTCTCTTTCAACAGTGGGGAGAGCCTTGGTTAGATCTATTCGCCACCGACGAGAACGCGCAAAGTCAGCAATTCCGCGCGTTGCCATTTCCAAGGCGGCACTCGCTATTCAACGCTTTTCGTCGCGAGTGGAGCTGCGGTCTGTTGTACGCCTTTCCGCCTATACCACTTCTGCCCAGAGTGCTGAAGATCAGGCGCGACCGGGCCCAAGTCATTCATGTGGCTCCGGATTGGGCACGAAGAGTCTGGTATCCCAAGCTGCTCAACATGGCCATCGATCCTCCGATCAGACTGCCTTTTCTGGAGGATCTTCTGTCGCAGCAGCAGGAGGGGACGGTCCTCCACCCGAACCTGTCCAGCCTCCACCTCCTTGCGTGGAGATTGAGCAGCGGCAGTTGACGTCTTTTGACCTGCCTCCTGAAGTCTGTGATGTGATCTTGGCGCCAGGCGTCCCTCCACTAAGACTGTATACGCCTGCCGGTGGAACAAATTTGTGGCATGGTGCACAGCAAAGGCTGTGGATCCCCTTTCTGCCCCTCTTTCTGAGGTACTCTTGTTTCTTCTTTCTTTAGCCCAGCAGGGCTCTGCTCTGGGCACTATCAAGGGCTATCTTTCGGCCATCTCTGCCTACCTTCGGCTTCCAGATCAGCCTTCCCTTTTCAAGTCCCCAGTTGTAAGTCGTTTCTTGAAAGCATAACTCATCTCTTTCCTCCTATTCCCTTCGTTATGCCTCAGTGGGACTTGAACCTGGTTTTAACTTATTTAATGTGTGCTCACTTTGAGCCACTTCACAACTGTCCCTTACGGCTTTTGACTCTCAAAACTGCGTTCTTGGTGGCCATCACATCTGCCAGACGAGTATGAGGTCCAGGCGCTTTCTTCTAAGCCTCCTTTTCTCTCTGTCCATCCGGACAAAGTTGTCCTTAGGACTCGTCCATCCTTCCTGCCCAAGGTTGTTACTGCCTTCCACATCGGGCAGACTATCGCTTTGCCCACCTTCTTTCCGCCTCCGCATCCTTCGAAAGAGGAAGAGAGGCTCCACCGTCTGGACCCAAAACGCGCGCTTTCTATCTGGATCACACAAAACAGTTCCGGGTGGATGACCAACTCTTTGTTGGCTACGTGGGTGCCAAGAAAGGTTGGGCAGTACACAAGCGAACCATTTCTCGATGGGTCGTGTTGTGTATAAAAGCATGCTATTCTCTGGCTAAAAAGGAGCCTCCAGTGGGGCTGCGCGCCCATTCCACCAGGGTGACGGCAGCCACTACTGCCTTGGGAAGAGGAGTTCCTCTGAACAACATCTTTCAGGCAGCTACGTGGGCATCCCTGCAAACATTTACGAAACACTACTGCCTGGACAGCCAAGTCCGGAGAGACTGCTTCTTTGGCCGTTCTGTTCTCCAGGACTTTCTGGTGTGATCTTGGTTCGCAGACCCACCTCCGGGGTTGGTATTGCTGGGGTATCTATTATAAGGTAAGTAATCTATAACTAACGTGTTTCTTTCAGATGAACAAGATACTTACCTTCGGTAACGATATATCTGTAAGAAACATTAGTTATAGATTCCTTACCGCCCCATCCATCCTCCCCGTTCTGCGAACTGATTTCTAGGGTTAAGGACATCCTTTCAGGGCCCTAGTTTTGTGCACCAGTGGTCAGTGTCTTGCATGGCTCTGCGTTTCTGGCGCGGAAAGTCGTGTACAGAACTGACGTCAGCGCGCGAGGGCGGCGTCTAAGTAGCTACCGCGACGTCAACCCGGCGACCACGACGCCAACGACGGACGCGGAGCCGACCAACGCCACCTTCCGACGCGCAGAGGTACTGCTGACGAAAAAACTTTCCAGATCCAGTCTGACGCCTGGGGGTAATTCTAAGGTAAGGAATCTATAACTAACTAATGTTTCTTACAGATATATCGTTACCGAAGGTAAGTAACTTGTTCATTAGTTCACATACCCTTTTGGTCTTGGAGGAGTATTTTCCCCACTTTTGTTTAATTACTACAGATGTGGACTGTAGGAAGCTGGCTCTTTATATGATATACCATTAAGTGGTTATATCATGCAAAGAGAACAGAGATTCCCCCAGAAGTGTACAAGGCTTAATGTAAACCCAAAGTGCTCCATTTGTGGTAGTGTGGTCAAGCAGCCTTAGGCCTAACACAGAGAAGTGTAGACATTTGTTATGCACATAGTGATTAATAAATGGCACATGACTCAAAAAGGAGATCCATGCCAATTTTTTTTACAAATTAGCTTCTTTTCAGTTTTATTTTAAGACCAAGATATACGTTCTGAGGTAAGTACATTTTCAAGAAAAATACTTTTCATTTTAAAAAGTGGACACGAAGTGCAATTTTCAGTTCAGCAATGTTGACCTATGGGAGGAAAACAAGAATGAGGTTTTGCAGGTTAGTATACAACTTAGTCTTAGTTTTCAGGATGAAGAATCAGCACCAAGCAAGGTTCAGGTAAGTAGCAAATCTGCACCTCCAGCGGCACATGTGCAGGGGACCTGGTTGGCATGGACCCTGTGCACTACAATCAAAACCACATCCGTTTCCAGGCAAAAGGTGGGGGGCTAACCATGTCAAAAGAGAAACTTTCTCACAATATGGCACACTGCCTGTGGGCCATGCCAAGCAGCAATGCCCAAGGTATAGGTAAGTCACCCCTCTAGCAGGCCTTACAGCCCTAAGGCACAGTGCACTATATCACATGTGTGGGCACGCCCCTACAATATTTAAGTCTATTCTTAGATATTGTAGGTGCCAGGGAAGTCATAGAAAGTACATGGGCTGGAAACTCGACAACTCGAGTTCCCCAGCACCATGATAGCTTCTCTGAACCCAGGAGTGTTTGGTACCAAACTACTCATCTCAATAAACCCACACTGATGCCAGTGTCTGATTTATTGAAACATGTACCCAGAGGGCACTCAGAGGTGCCCCTTAAAAACCTACCAACCCTGGTGTAGTCTCTGACTGGAATTAGGCAGCCTGCCACCACCAGACATGTTTCTGGACCCCTGCGTCGAGAGCCCCCACTCTCTGGGACCAGAAACAAAACACATCCTGGGCAGAGGTGTCACACCTACTCCCCCAGGATGGGCACAGTGCTCGAGAGGGAAGCTCCAAAGGCCGGCCGTCTTTGTAATGTGACCCCCAGCCTCTGTTGCTAACAGCAGATGGCAGCCCCTGCTTTACACTTCCACTTTGGGTGGGAAAACCGGCTGGAAAAACTAGGACGAATAGGTGGTGTGCCCACCTCTGCCAACAACACCCCTAAGGTGAAGAAGGCAAGGTAAAGCGCATATTTCAGTCCCCGCCATCTTGAAGATGGGGGGTGGGTTTTGGGGGGGGGGGGGACTCCTCCAATTAGGGATAAGACCATGCCCCCTCCCACAGAAGGGTGGCATAATTGAAGATCGACACAGCCCCCAGGTAAGGTGGTCATTGGCTCTACCCATCACTCCCTTAAAATGCCCCTAATTCTAGTATTTAGGTGGCTCCCCCAGACCCTGAAACTAGTTCCTGCCGACCTAAGAAGACGCTGTGCAGAGAAGACTGTCCACGCCCCATGTTTTGGCCCCAGTCCTACCGGCCAGTCTGCAGCTTCAAAGACCCTGCGAAAAGAACGACGCCTGTCCTGCAGCCAGCGACTTACACAGCCGCTGGGAGGCCTGCCTGCCTTTGAGAAAGACCAGAACTCCTAAGGACTGCTGCTCTGTCCACAAGAAACCAACACAAAGGACTCTGTTGCCCTCCGGAACGGAGAACCTTGACCACTCTGCACCCGACGCCTCTGGCCTGTGTCCAGTTGGCCCACTGATCCAGAAACGGTTCCCCAGCGATCCTGAGTCCAAGTCCAGCGTTGGCTGGTCCCTCTTGGACTCCATAACGACTCCTGCAGTGTGAATCCAAAGGCTCCCCCTGACAGCGACCGGCTCCGGTAAGAGTAACCCGACATCAAAGGACACCCCTGCACCGAAGCCCCTGTATAAGAAAGTGCCCTCTTTTTGCATGGTTGCCCCCACTTTTTGCCAAACAGTTGATTGTCTTTGACTGAGTGTGTCCTGGGTTCCTGCCAACCAGGTACCCAGGGCCCATGTTCTTTCCCTAAACTGCATTGAAACAAAACCCAATTGGCACTCTTTGGTCACATTTAAGACCCTTGTAAATGGTACCATAGGTACCAAGGGCACTGTGTAAGAAAGTGCCCTCTTTTTGCATTGTTGCCCCCACTTTTTGCTAAACTGCTGATATACTTTGACTGAGTGTGCCCTGGGTTCCTGCCAAACAGGTACCCAAGGCCGATGTTCTTTCCCTAAACTGAATTGAAAACAAAACCCTATTAGCACTCTTTGGCCACAGCTCAGTACCTTGTAAATGGTATCACAGGTGCCAAGGGCACTGTGGTCAGGGAAGACCCTCCCCTGGCATAGATCAGCCACCCCTCTAACTGGGTGCACTATACCAGTGGTGAGGGTACAGGTGCATGATCCCTGTACCCCTACAGTGTCTAGGCCAATTCTTAGACATTGTAAGTGCAGTAATGCCATTAAGAATATATGGTGCTGGGAATTTGTCACTACAAACTCCGCAGTACCATAATGGCTTTACTGAAAACTGAGAAGTTTGGTATCAAACTTCTCAGCACATTAAACCCACACTGATTCCAGTGTGGGATTTAAAGAAAAATGCACACAGAGGGCACCTTGGAGATACCCCCTGAAAAATGACCTAACACTAGTGTCCAGGCTGAGTGGCTGATCCCCAGCTGCACCACCAGACATGTTTCTGGACCCCTGGGTCAAGAGCCTGCTGCTCTCGGGGGCCTTAAACAATGCACATCCTGGGACGAGGTGCCAAGCCTCCTCCCCCAGGATGGGCAGGGTCCATGAAGGAGAAGCTTTAAAGGCTTGCCGCCTTTGTGAGCTTCCCCAGACATTTTGCTGCTTCCAGCAACTGGTCCCCACTGGTTCTGACCCCACTTTGGGTGGGAGACACGGCGGGAAAACCAACTGAGGAAGGGAGGTGTGCCCACCTTTGCCAACCCCACCCCTCAGGTGGGGAGGCGAGGTGAAGCCCAACTCAGTCCTGCCATCATGCAGATGGGGGAACCCAGCCAACCAGAGTGAGGCATATGCCCCCCTCCCACTGGAGTGTAGCATAATAGGGGCTGAAGTCAGCAAGATGCTGGAGTTAGGGGTTATTGATCCCTCTGGGAGCCCTTGGGCCAGCCCAGTGGTTCTAGTCTGAGCCCCTGGGCCAGCCCAGTGGTTCTAGTCCCCGTACCTCATCCAAAGGGTGGAAAAGGAGAAATGAGGTTCTGTGTGGACTATAGGGGCTCAACTCTTTCACCAAGACAGATGCTCACCCTATCCCAAGGGCTGATGAATTGATAAATTGGGTGCAGCCAAATTTCTAAGTACCTTTGAATTATCTGCAGGGTACTGGCAGATTGGCATGGCACCAGGAGCAAAAGAAAAGACCGCATTCTCCACACCTGAAGGGCATTATCAGTTTAATGTTATGCCTTTTGGTTTAAAGTATGCCCTTGCCGCCTTCCAAAGGTTGGTGAATCAAGTCTTTGCTGGATTGGAGTCCTTCAGTGCAGCATATCTAGATGATATTGCTGTCTTTAGGGTCCACCTGGCAGGATCACCTGATCCACCTGGGAAATGTTTTAAAAGCCCTGCAAACTGCAGGCCTAACTATCAAGGCATACAAATGCCAGATAGGGCAGGGAACAGTTGTATACTTGGGCCACCTTGTTGGTGGAGGCCAAGTGCAACCCTTACAGCCCAAGACCCAGGCCATCCTGGACTGGGTAGCTCCAACAACCCAGACACAAGTCAGGGCATTCCTTGGCTTTACTGGGTACTACAGTAGGTTTGTGAAGGGATATGTTAGACATTGTAAGTGCAGTAATGCCATTAAGAATATATGGTACTGGGAGTTTGTCATTACGAACTCCACAGCACCTTAATGGCTTTTCTAAAAAGTGGGAAGTTTGGTATCAAACTTCTCAGGCCATTAAACCCACACTGATGCCAGTCTGGGATTTAATGAAAAATGCACTCAGAGGGCATCTTAGAGAAACACGACCTAACTCCAGTATCCTTTGAGTGGCTGCTCGCCAGCTGGCACCACCAGACATGTTTCTGGACCCCTGGGTCGAGAGCCTGCTGCTCTCGGGGGTCTGAAACAATGCACTTCCTGGGACGAGGTGCCAAGCCTCCTCCCTCAGGATGTTTATAAACAGAAACAATGGTTCCTGTGGACTAATACAGTAATATTGGTAATTGTAAGCACAATCGTAATGAATAAGGGTTAAGTCGATATCCAAAGGAGAAGAAACACTATATCACTCAATGTGTGGTACTCGTAATCAATATTTATATATGTAAAACACAATAAACAAATACAGAATTAATAAATTCATACATAGTGAGAAGTGTCCCCAGTGAAAAAATGGAAACTACAGCAATAGTGACATATAGTGACATGAACAAAAAGGGGGGTTTCCAAATTCAAGGTAAAAACAACCATGAAAGGATAAATAGGAGCAGCCTCATTATGTAATCATAGGGGCTGTTGAATGGTTCGCTTTGAAATATTGTCGACGGCGTTTCGACCCCTGTGACAATAAGGGGTCTCTTCAGGACCTAATGATGTAGGGACATCTGGTGAGTGATCTGTCAGCGTGAAAAAAGTGCACCACAGGAAGGTGAAAAATTGCAGGGCTTTCTCACATGGGACCCGGCCGGGCACCCAGTGAGGGGAGCTGACAGGGAGGGGTCAGTGGCAATGGTCCTCCTTAGAAAGGTAAAACTTATTGCATTATTGAGGGAGCACAACGATGTGTGTTTATGAATCCAAATGAAAGCAGTTAATGCTTAGCGCGCTTCTGTCTGCCACTGTGACCAGGCAGACGGACTGATGCAGGTCTACCTCCACGCGTAGCGGACGCACGCGTGCTGTCACCGCGCTTCCAGGAACATTGTGTTTGAGGCATATGAGCTGTAGATTGTATACTAGTGCATAGATCGCCTTCTGGTGTTGGGCTCGGATGTTTGCACTTTGTTTTTGTCTTGGAAGAAGTCTTTGTAGTCACGAGGTAGGTGACTCCTCCTTAGGACGATAGTGCGCATGGGCATCGACTCCATCTCCAGATTGTTTTTTTCCGCCATCGGGTTCGGATGTGATTTGCTGCGCTCCGGGTCGATATTGGTTTAGAATCTCCCCTCGACGCGCAATTCCTCTCCACTCGGCGGTATTGTCTAGATCGCGTTTCCCTTTCGACTCACCTATTTAAAACTAACTCCTCGATCTTCGACGCGGGCCGTTTGGCCTATCCGCGCTGACCACGTCAGCAGTCAATGGAAAGGAATCCTTTCAAAAAGTGCCCCGGGTGTGGTGCTAAGTTCCCACACACACGGACTTGCACGAGGTTTGTAATCTCTGCCTCTCCCCAGAGCACGAAGACAAGAACTGCGAGGCCTGTGCATCGTTCAGGTCGAAGAAAACCATCCGTGACCGTCGGGCTCGACGTCACGAAATGTCTCGCGGAAGCAGCTCTATTCCGGACATCTTCGGAGCAGATTCCAATGTCCAGCCGGAACAACAAGGTGATGAAGAAGACATCTCCGTCTCCGAGGACGAAGACGACGACTCTGACGTCGAAAAGGAGTGTCACCACGGCTCAGCGGTCCACGAGTACCGAAACCCCTCTCCCAAAAACCAAACCTAAGGCTCCGGTAACACCTTTGCCCTCGGGCTCAGGTCAACACTGGCAACAATTCTCAGACGCCCCGCCCTCGGGCCCGGCTATGAAACCTAAAGACAAGCCTTCCGGCTCGAGCCAGCCCCATTCTGGTGCCGGAAAGTCACCTTCGGCACCGAGACACAAGACCAAAGATGTGCCACGCCCTTCTTCGTTGGCACTGAAGACAGCCTCGACGCCGAAGCCCTCGGCGTCGAAACACACCACGAACAAACATTCTGAACCGAAAACGCCTTCGGAGCCGAAAACGCCTTCGGAGCCGAAAACGCCTCGGAGCCACAAACTCCTATATCAAAACCTAAGGAGTCCAAGACCCCACAGAAAGCCTCAGAGACTCGTTCTAAAGAACATTCTGACCTTAAATCTTCGGCACCGAAAAAGGACATTCTACCCACACAGTCTGTACCAGATTTTTCGGATCCAAAACAAAAACTCTTTATATTGACCCAGAAACTGGTACAGTGGTCACCAAACCTCCTAAAAAGAGAAAACTGGACCCTCCAGAGGAATATCAAATACCCAAGAAACTAAAGGAAATGGCCACTAACACTTCTCCACCTCCTTCTCCTTCTCCAGCTGATCCAAATCTCTTAATTTCTCCAGAACACTCCCCACAACATACTTTTTCACCTCAACCACAAGATGATCAGGATGATGATACCGATGGGGGTGGGAATGGAGATCCAGATGGGGATGATGATGATGCACATACCATCCCACACAACGTAGACCCTTGGGATGACTACAGCACAGATCCCGACCCACATAATGACCCGGACCTCTATCCATCTAGGCCATCACCACCAGATGACAATATTGGTTTTACGCAACTAATTAATAGGGCTGCTCAATACCACGGGGTACAATTACATTCTGATCCCTTAGAGGAAGACTTTTTACTCGAAACCTTTGCACCCTCACAAAAGTCCATGCACACCCTGCCAATGTTAAAAGGCATGCTAAAACATGCACCAGAAGTTTTTAAGGACCCTGTCAGAGCCAGGATTCTCAACACCAGGGTGGACAAAAAATATAAAGCCGCTCCCAATGACCCAGTTTACATTAAAGGTCGGGTCCCTTTGGATTCTCTTGTCGTGTCGAATGCACGCAAGAGGTCAAACTCACGGAGTACAGGCGACACCCCTCCTCCTGATAAGGAATCCAAACTGATAGACGCATCTAGAAAACGTATTGCGTCACAGGCTGCAAATCATTGGCGGATTGCCAATGCCCAAGCTTTGTTGGCCAGGTATGACAGAGCTCATTATGATGAGCTTGAAAAGCTCATGCAACACCTTCCTGACCAATATAAAGAAAAAGCTAACAACCTTATACAGGAGGGGAAATTAATAACTAACACCTCAATTAAATGTGCGCTAGACGCGGCTGATACCGCATCCTGTGCCATTAACACTAGCGTTTTGCTACGAAGGCACGCTTGGCTCCGAGTGTCCGGATTCAAGCAGGAGGTGCAATCTGCTATTCTTAACTAGCCCTTTGATCAAGAACATCTTTTCGGGCCCACAGTTGACACATCTTTAGAAAAGATGAAAAAAGATACTGACACTGCAAAGTCCATGGGGGCCTTGCAATTACCTTCCCCTAGAGGTTCTTTTCGCCGCTCATTTTACAGGGCGGGCTCCAAAACCATTGGTTCAGAACATCCCGCCTCTTCCTATAAGAGCCCCAATCAAACGTCCTCCAGAGGATACTTTCGCGGAGGCTACAGAGGCGGCAAGGGAAGAGGCCGCGGTAACAATACCCGCAACTCCCCTACCACAAAACAGTGACTTCCCTTCACTTCCCCCCGATCATCCCACTCCTGTCGGGGGACGTCTCTCACAGTTCCTATCTGTCTAAAATTCAATCACAACAGACAAGTGGGTAAGACAAATTATCCAGTATGGTTATTGCCTGGAACTCACCTCTACTCCCCCAAATATTCCTCCCAGACAACGTCGAATGTCCTTGGAACATCTAACCCTTCTAAAACAAGAGGTTCTCTCTCTATTACAAAAACATGCAATAGAATCTGTCCCCTTACCTCATCAAGGCACCGGGGTTTACTCCCTCTACTTTCTAATCCCAAAAAAGGACTGTTCTCTCAGGCCAATACTGGACCTCAGACCACTAAACCTCTACATTCAGTCGGACCACTTCCACATGGTCACTCTACAACAGGTGCTCCCACTGCTTCAACAGGGCGACTTTCTCTCCACTCTAGATCTAAAGGACGCCTACTTTCATATTCCCATTCACCCCGCTCACAGAAAATATCTCAGGTTCGTGGTAGACGGCCAACATTATCAATTCAAAGTCCTTCCGTTCGGAGTGACTACAGCACCCAGATTCTTCACCAAGTGCCTCGCAGTAGTAGCGGCTCATTTACGAAGACAACACATTCACGTGTTCCCTTATCTGGACAACTGGCTCATAATAACCAAGTCACACAGCAGCTGTGTGCAACACACACACAAAACAATCCAACTGCTTCACAACTTGGGATTCACGGTGAATCTCACCAAATCCCACCTCCAACAGTCCAACACACAACAATACCTAGGTGCTACAGTAGACACCTCAAAAGCTTTAGCATACCCCAACCCTCTCAGGATAAGCAGTATGCAAGCTCTAATATCCGAATTTCAGCCTCAACACTCATTACCAGCTCGAGTGTTCATGCAGTTGATCGGGATGATGGCCTCTTGCATTCTCATCGTTCCTTATGCAAGACTCCAAATGCATCCCTTACAGGAGTGTTTGGCACATCAGTGGAACCAGGCTCAAGGTCAGCTAACAGATCTGGCGTTGGTGGACGACCGCACACATCGCTCTCTGCAGTGGTGGAACACACAAAACCTTTCCAAAGGGCGGCCGTTCCTCGACCCGGTTCCACAGATAGTGCTAACAGCAGACTCATCGTTCACCGGCTGGGGAGCTCATCTTCAGAACCACACCATCCAAGGTGTATGTGGACCCCTCGGCAAAAACAGCACCACATAAATTACCTGGAACTACTGGCAATTTTTCTAGCACTAAAATCCTTTCAACTCCATATAGTAGGCAAAGCTGTTCTAGTTCGTACAGACAATATCACAGCAATGTACTACATACAGAAACAAGGAGACACACACTCTCTACAGCTTTCACACCTAGCTCAAAGCATATGGAGGTGGGCCATTCCGCAAAACGTATATCTTCTTGCAGAACACCTCCCAGGGGTACACAATCAGATTGCAGATCTGCTCAGTCGTCAAACACAGCAGATCCACGAATGGGAACTTCATCCTCAAGTTCTTCTTCCATTCTTTCGCATGTGGGGCCAGCCAGAAATAGATCTGTTCGCCACACATCAAAACACAAAATGCCCAAGCTTCGCCTCCAGGTATCCACACCCATTGTCCAAAGGCAATGCGCTATGGATGAACTGGTCAGACAAATTTGCTTACGATTTTCCGCCTCTCACTAATTCCGTTAGTGGTTCGGAAGCTCAAACAGCATTCCCTCACAATGATCCTGGTTGCTCCAACATGGGCCCGACAACCATGGTTCACAACCCTGTTGGAACTATCAGTAGTTCCTCATCAAAAACTACACCTCTCACCCTAGCTTCTCACTCAGAACCATGGAGAGATAAGGCACCCAGATCCCAATCAACTCAATCTTGCCATCTGGCTCCTGAAGTCTTAGAGTCCGGTTACCTTAATCTCCCATCAGACTGCATGAACATCATTAAAGAAGCTAGACGTCCTACCACCAGAGCATGTTACGCCACAAAGTGGAAACGATTTGTAATTTATTGTACAAATAACAAAATCAATCCACTAGATGCTTCTATTCAAAACATTATATGCTATCTTCTGGACCTACAACGGTGTAACCTAGCATATACATCCATAAGACTACATCTTGCTGCAATAGCAGCTTATCTCCAAAACAGACAACACTTATCTTTGTTTAGAGTACCCGCTATTAAAGCATTTATGGAAGGACTTAAAAGAATAATTCCAGCTAGAGCTCCACCCTCTCCAGCAAGGAATTTAAATATTGTCCGTACTAGACTCATGGGTCCCCCTTTCGAACCCCTGCACAAATGTGAACTACAGTACCTCACTTGGAAAGTAGCCTTCCTAGTCGCTATCACATCTCTCAGAAGAGTTCGTGAACTCCAGGCATTAACCATACAAGAACCATTTTTACAAATCCATCATAACAAAGTGGTTCTTAGGCCTAACCCAAAAGTTTTACCTAAAGTCGTTTCTGCCTTCCATCGTAACCAGTCTGTTGAACTCCCAGTTTTTTTCCCACAACCAGACTCAGTGGCAGAACAAGCTCTTCACACGTTCGACGTTAAGAGAGCAATACTTTACTACATTGAAAGGACAAAATCCTTTAGGAAAACCAAACAACTTTGTGGCTTTCTCCCCACCTCATAAGGGCAATCCCATTTCCAAAGCGGGTATTGCAAGGTGGATTGTTAAATGCATCCAAATATGCTCTCTTAAAGCCAAATGCATTTTATATATTCATGTATGTAACCATTATTATTGCAATATGGTAGAACTGTACTATCCTTTCACTTTAATCGTACTGCTGATAATATATCTCTACTATTGTCTGCTGGTTGCTGCAGCACATATATTGTACACCAGAATAACAACTGTTCAATAAATACTTATTGAAGCGCCCAGACTGTTTATTCTGTGTAACTCTCTGAGACAAACCGAACAAGTAAGCACGAGTGACTGAGCGAAAAGTAGTACATTGTTTCCACGATTCTGAGGGATCAGGGTTGTCATGATCTAAGGTTGCCAGAAACTAATCTCTCCCCGATAAGAGGAGATTCTAGTGCCACTGTGAGCTAGCTAATGCAAATCCGGCTAACATACGCGGTGGGGGTGCACAGAGCCAGTCTACCACCAACCCCACAGTTTGTTATCCAAATGCGCAGGTCCTGCAGGGGTACTATAGGAACTACACAACGGCGCCAGTAGACCAGGCTTCTCCAATGAGTAGCTCGTGAGTTTTGCAGCGTGAATCTTTCTGGATTCACTATGCTGTGCATTATTCCGCCATCTCGTGGTTGGGTCCGGATTCGTAGTCTTTTCTTTCTTTCTTTCTTTTTTTTTTTTTTTTGTTGGCCCAGGTGGGCGGCGACGCCCCCACCATTTGGTGTCCTCGGTGACGTCGTCGCGCTTCCTGCAGAAGCTCCCACCTTTGGTCGCCATCTTCAGATTCTTTTTCCGCCGTGGGGTCTGGATCGTCGACGAGAAGTTCTAGAAAGTTGGACGAAGAATCTCAAAGTTGAAATAATCACCAAAAGATCGTTTCCTGAAGACACCGGACGAGGAGACGAGTACAGGAGGCGACGAGAAGGACGACGAGGTAGAAGGTCCACGACCAAAATCTCGACGCCTACAGAGAATGCGCTCACAGGGGGCCCCCTGAGCGCGGGTATGGACAAGACACCGTTTAAGTTTTGCCAAAACTGTCACCACAAGTACGCCCAGAAGGACCAGCACCCAGTCTGCAACCTCTGCTTGCCGCTCGACCACATCAGCGAAGACTGCAACGCGTGTTCGGCGTTCACCGCGAAAACCATCCGGGTGAGAGAGAGGCAAAGAAGGGCGAAACACAACATGCAGGGCCAGGGAGCACCTCCATCGCTCCGAGACCTGGGCCTCTCGAGTGGAGAGGAAGACAACATCGCAGAGGGACCGGAGGACTGCACAGTCGTCGAGGTCCACAAGAAAACTTCGAAGGAGGTAAGGGAGACGTCGACCCCGAAGCACCCAAGCGACGCTCGAAAGAGTGAAGCTAAGGCCCCGAGCGACACTCTCAGAAGTGAAGCCAAGTCCTCGAAGGGAGCGTTGCCGCCGAAACACTCGACGAAAGCAACAGCAACCAAGGACAAACAACCGAGCGGATCCTTCGTGAAGGACTCCCAATCGGCAAAAGCCTCCGAAAAACCAAGGGCGTCGAAGGTAACCTCCGAAAAGGAAGCCTCGACGCCCAGAAAGGAAGGCCCGGCGTCCTCCTCGACGTCCGAGACCGCAAAGAGGGGCGCTAAAGCCATCGACGCCGAAAGGGTCCACGAGATGGAGAAGAAGAAGAGAAGGCTCGAAGCAGAGATGGCGAGCATCCTGCAAAGGAAAAAAGACTTCGACGAAAAAATGAAGCAATACGCCATTCCGTCGAAGCCAGCACGCGAAACACTCGGGGAGGGCGACAACGAAGACATCGAGCCCCCCAAAACCCCCGAACCACTCGACGAACAGGGCGAAAAGGACTACTACTTCGAAGGCGAAGAAGAGTTCCAGTCTTACCGGGACTCGGCGCCCTCGGAAGAACAAGACCTAGACTGGCAAGACCTCGACGCAGAATCACCAGAAGAAGGGGTAGACTCTTATCCTTCGAGGCCTTCGCTGCCAGACGACATTGGAGCCTACAATGTGGTCGTCCAAAGGGCTGCAGCAACATATGGCGTCGAAATGCAAGAGGAGAAGGCAAAGGCATGTTTCCTTTTGGAAACCCTACTTCCTCAACAAACAAGGTCCCAGTTCCTACCCATGCTCCCTAGCGTCCTGGACCAGGGAAGGGAGGCCTTCAAAGAACCGGCAGTCTGCAAGGCTGTTACACCAAGGAGCGAAAAGAAGTACAAGCACTCCTCTAAAGACCCTGCGTACATACAAGGGTCAGTGCCAGCAGACTCCATTATCACTGCAACGGCCAGGAAAAGGGCAAATGTGCCCACTAACACAGGTCCACCTCCAGACAAGGAGAGCAAACAAATGGACCTGATAGGACGAAAGGTGGAAAGGAACGCAGCCATACACTGGCGCATCGCCAACTCCAACGCCCTCATCAGCAGGCATGCATACCAGCATTGGGATGAAATGAGCCAGCTCATAACACACCTACCACAACAACACCAACAAAGGGCAAACCACCTAGTTGAAGAGGGCAAGGCTATCGCAAACACTTGCCTAAAATCAGCCTTGGACGCAGCAGAGAACTCCGGCAGGCAGATGATGATAGGGGTGACTGAAAGGAGACACGCATGGCTGAGGATCTCGGGTTTCAAACCTGAGGTACAAAGCAACATCCTGAACACGCCATTCGACGGCCAGAAACTGTTTGGAGCCCCAGTGGACGAGAAGTTAACGCAGCTCAAAAAAGACAATGAAACTGCGAGGTCCATGGGAGCACTGCAATTCAGGGGATGAGAAGAGGAACCCCCTCAAGGCGGCCCAATGGTAGAGGGGGCAATGCGCCCGCCACTTCCCACCAATCTCCCCAACAAGGATACCAGGGGAACAACCAGGGCCAAAGCCAACAGGGACACCAGCAGCAAAATTGGCAGTATCAACCCAGAGGACGGTCCTTTCGAGGACGCGGGTACGGACGGGGACAATCCCGAAGAGGGGGTCAGCAGCCCACCTCAAAGTGACTCCACAAACAAACCAAACCCTCCCCTTTTAACACCAAGGGAGAGGAGAAGTCAACAGAAGGACAAAATAAGAAACACACACCGCAAACAAATAACCACCGAGCATACAACCCCGGTGGGGGGCAGAATAGGAAACTTCCTCACACAATGGAGTGAGATTACCACGGACAAGTGGATACTGAACATCATACAGCACGGGTACTGCATAGAACTCCAAAAACACCCCCCGGGCAAAAAACCAAGACACCGGGCAATTCCCGCAAGGGAGCTCGCCCTCCTACGTCTAGAAGCAGAGGAGCTGCTACAAAAAAGAGCAATAGAACCAGTTCCAATAAACGAAAGGAACAAGGGAGTCTACTCAACGTACTTCCTAGTGCCAAAGGTAGACGAAACACTAAGGCCAATACTGGACCTCAGATTCCTTAACAAGTTCGTAAAAACTCAAAAATTCAAAATGACGTCACTTCAGGAAGTAATACCCCAAATCCAAGAAGGGGATTACATGGCGACCATAGACATGAAAGACGCATATCTGCACATACCCGTCAAACACAAACGTCTACTAAGATTCGTGATTGGCCACAATCACTACCAGTTCACAGTGCTAGCCTTCGGGCTCAAGTCCGCACCAAGGGTTTTCCCAAAATGCCTTGCGGCAGCGCACCTACGGAGAAAGGGCATACATGTATACCCCTACCTCGACGACTGGCTTGTGAAAGCAGGATCATACAGACACTGCAAGGATCACATCAAACAAGTCATACAAACACTGTCCAGACTAGGTTTCTCAATACATTGGGAGAAATCGTCAACAGAACCTCAGCAGATCAAAATATTCTTAGGGGCACAAATCGACAGCACACAGTCCAAGGTGTTCCCCAGCGACAAGAGAACTATAGCGCTCCTGAGGGAAACACGTCATTACCGCAAGGGGCAAGTTCTGACAGTGAGGACGGTGAGCAGACTAATGGGAATGATGGCATCATGCATCCACCTAGTCCCACATATCAGGCTGCACATGAGACCGTTCCAAGAATGGATACAGCAGCAGTGGTCACAAGCGACAGGGAGTTGGGAAGATCTAGTGGTTGTCACAGACGCAGTGCAGCAAGAAATAGCGTGGTGGAAGGAAGAGAACATATTACAGGGGAAGCCATTCACACAGCCAACTCCAACAGTGACCATCACAACAGACGCCTCACAGCAGGGCTGGGGCGCGCACATGGACAGACTCCGCGTCAGGGGGCTGTGGTCACAACAAGATGCAGTGAAACACATCAACTACCTAGAACTAAAAACTGTGTTCCTAGCCTTAAAAGCCTTTCAGAAGCAGCTTTACGGACAGCGAGTGCTGATACAAACAGACAACACAACCACCATGTTCTACATCAACAAACAAGGTGGAACACAGTCAGCACCGCTATCAAGCCTGGCACAAGAGATTTGGAGATGGGCCATCCCTCTAAGGATAGACCTGCTGGCAATACACCTTCCAGGAATAGACAATGTAGAAGCAGACCGACTCAGCAGGCAGACGTCTGCATCCCACGAATGGGAACTCAACCAACAGGAGGTGCAGCGGCTGTTCCAAAAGTGGGGTACACCACGGATAGACCTGATTGCAACACTCCAGAATGCAAAATGCCAACATTACGCATCCAGACAACCGGACCAAAGGTCCCTAGGGAATGCGCTATGGATCAGTTGGTCGAACGAATTTGCATACGCTTTTCCCCCCGATACCACTGTTACACAAGGTACTCAGCAAATGCAGGAGCAGCAGCATGACACTCATACTGGTGGCACCTCAGTGGGCCAGACAATCATGGTTCTCACAAATAATGGAAATGGCACAGGAACCAGCGCACAGGTTCAGCAGAAGGAAAGACCTCCTAACAATGCAAGAAGGAAAAGTGCTCCACCCAGAACCAGAGAGCCTCAGCCTAGCAGCATGGCTCCTGAGGACCTAGAATTCGCACACCTCAAGCTACCACCAAGCACCATGGCAGTACTCAGAGAAGCAAGGAGACCCACTACAAGAAAATGCTACATTGCAAAGTGGAAAAGGTTCTCGCAATGGTGCATTAAAGAGGGACTGCAACGAAAGGTCACAAAAGAATCAACGGTACTACAATACTTAACGCACCTACTACACAGCGGGCTAAGCTACTCGTCACTAAGGGTTCACTTAGCAGCCATAGTGGCCTACACCAGGGGAGAAGCGGGGAAAAGTTTCTTCACCTCACAGGTGGTCAAAAGATTCCTGGAGGGAGCTAAAAGAATAGCCCCCCCAAAAAGGATACCAGCCCCAAGCTGGAACCTCAACACTGTGCTAACACAGTTGATGAAATCACCATTTGAGCCCATACACAAGACCACACTGCACATGCTCACACTAAAGACGGCACTCTTGGTGGCTATCACGTCACTGCGAAGGGTCAGTGAACTGCAGGCTCTTACACTACAAGAGCCCTACTTGCAAATACACAAGGACAGAATTGTCATGAGAACGGACCCACACTTCCTGCCAAAGCTGGTGTCGCGGTTCCATATTAACCAGACAATACAGATACCAAGTTTCTTCCAGAAACCATCAACGCCCACAGAAAAGGCGCTACACACGCTAGACGCCAGAAGGGCAGTGATGCACTACATAGAAAGGACGAAGGAATGCAGGAAAACAAAACAACTCTTCGTTTCCTTCGCAAGCAGTTTCTTGGGACGACCAGTAACGAAAAATACCATAGCACGATGGATTGCACAAGCAATACAACTCTGCCACAAGCAGGCAGGACAAGAATTACAGGAGCCGCCCAGGCTCACTCAACAAGGAAGAAGGGAGCAACGGTTGCGTTCCTAGCGAACACACCTATACAAGACATTTGCCAAGCGGCAACATGGTCTTCCGTGCACACGTTCACCAAACACTACTGTGTTGATATCCAAATGAACAAAGAGGCACAAGTAGGACAGAAGGTCTTACAGCACATTTTCAGCAACCAATGCTCATCTTCCACCCAACCACCGCAATAACAAAACCGCTACAAAGTCTATGCACAGCATAGTGAATCCAGAAAGATTCACGCTGCAAAACGAATAGTTTCTTACCTGTCGGTGTAGTTTTGCAGCTTGAAGACTTTCTGGATTCACTAGCGATCCCACCCGCCTCCGCCAGGAAGATAACATAGGAGGTTAAGGGTAAAACTAGACTACATACAGAGTTTAAAGGGATCAAAAGGAAAATATGAGGATAAAAGAGAAAGACCTAGACGACAAAAACAATAAGAGGAAAAGAAAAAAGAATCCGAAGATGGCGACCAAAGGTGGGAGCTTCCGCAGGAAGCGCGACGACGTCACCGAGGACACCAAATGGTGGGGGCGTCGCCGCCCACCTGGGCCAACAACAACAAAAAAAGAAAAGAAAGAAAGAAAAGACTACGAATCCGGACCCAACCACGAGATGGCGGAATAATGCACAGCATAGTGAATCCAGAAAGTCTTCAAGCTGCAAAACTACACCGACAGGTAAGAAACTATTCGTTACTGGTAGCTGTACAGGTACCCGTAAGTAGCTCTCCTCTGTGCAGCCCAGATTGCTAAATTAGAAGCTTTTTGGACAGATGGGAGGCCCTGAAATCTGCCTTATCTAATAAAGACATGAAGGTTTTCTGGACCATAGCTCAGGTGATATGAAGGGAAGCCAGCCATCTAGCCGAATATAGCATCTGAAGCGTGGGAGACTCATTTTCAGGCTTTATATACCACCAAGGAAGCTGTTGTCCAAATTGATAAATCTCCCATAATCTTCACTGGGTTCGCCCAGGAGGCGGCCCCAGGGATCACCATGTCCGAAGTGCTAAATGCAATAAACAAGCTTCCCTTCAACAAAGCGCCGGGTTTGGACAAACTACCCGGGGACCTCTTTCAGGGGAAACCAAAAATTTGGGAACCTTACCTATGGGCTTTATTTAATGCTATTATGAATGGCATGGAGCTCCCCGATACCTTTGCTTGGGGCAGAAATTGTCCCAGTCCTCAAAAAGGGCTCACCTCTTCTACCCACTAATTACAGGCCGATCAGTTTGATCAATGTTACCCAGAAACTGTTTGCACGGGTACTTCTTGACCGCCTACAGGCATGGATGGAAGAACAAGAGATCTTGAGCCCCTACCAAGCCGGATTCAGAAAAAACACCTCTACTGTCGACCAGATATTTAGACTTCAACTTCTTTTCTGGAAAACGCTGACAATAGAGGGTGGCAGCCTCTACTTAATATTTGTGGATCTGAAGTCGGCTTTTGATCTCGTGCCCAGGGACAAACTTTGGGGTGTACTTTGAGATCTGGGGATCCCCTCCTACCTCCTTAGCATTTTGATGAGACTACATGCAGGTAATTTTGCCCAAGTGAGGTATGAAAAACATGGTGAATTAACCCCTGCTTTCCGGTTAACAAAGGGGTACGGCAGGGGTGCGTGCTCGCACCTACTTTATTTTGTTTATTTATTAACGCACTGGTTGACCATCTCAGACAAGTCAAGGATAATGATGCCTCTAAGTTAGCATCTGCTAAGGTTCCAGCAGTGATGTTTGCTGACGACACCCTTTTACTTTCAAAGTCGCCTATGGGAATCCAAAGTATTCTCAATAGCTTTGTTGCCTTCTGCAAAACTAGCGGGTTGGAGATTAATACACAGAAGACCAAATTTATGGTCTTCAATCCTGCCAACAAGTCTCGCTCCAACCCCTGTCTGAATGGCACTATGCTTGAAAGAGTGTCGGTCTTTGACTACTTGGGTGTCAGCTTGACAGAAAACCTGGAGTGGGGGCCGCAAATGGCCAAAGCAAGCCTCAAGCTTGCTCAGACCATAGGAGGAATTGCAAAATTGTACAGAACTTCCATATACAAACCAGCCGGGCCAATAGCTGAAATCTATAAAGTACAAGCAAGGGGTGCCACATTATACAGGGCAGAACTATGGGGGCATTGCTCCGCTTGTAGCCTGAACAAGGTAGAGAATAATTTCATGAGGCAGTTGTTAGGTCTCCCCCCTAGCACCCTTCTCACCCCCCTACGCCTGGATCTGGGCATTCGGCCCATTGGGGAAGAGATCACCCTTAGACCCGTAACCTTCTGGCGTAGATTGTGGGTGACCCCGGAACTGGCCGCCTATCGGTCTGAGCTCAAAGAGCTGTTTAGTCTCCCGGACATCAGCAAAATACCTTGGTTTGCAAACATAAAGGATGTCTGTGACAGGTTGGGCAAAGCAGGCCTATGGAGCACTCCCGAAGAATCGTGCCTTTTAATATCGCGGTCGGAATTGGTAAAATCCTTTCGGAGGCATAAATTTGCCGACATCCAGGAAAGCTCGTCCTCCGGCCGTTTGACAGCCGAATTTCTAAAAATCAAAGACGAGTACATTATGGAATCTTTCCTGGATGACATCCAACCAATTCTGGCAAGGAAATTGTATGTACAGTTCAGATTTGGGACTCTACTGCTCCGTGCCTTTTCGAATAAATGGTCCAAAACTTCATCTGGAGGATGACCTTCCTGTAATTATAAGGAAGAGACAGAGCTACATGTCTTTTTTTGTCTGCCCTGGTTATAAATTACCCAGACAGTGCTGGCTTATCCAACTTTGCAGGAACCTAGGCTTCGTACATTGTGCGGAGGCATTTAGAGTCCTAAAGTACGACACTCATGCCTCCATTGTTTTTGCTGTATCTCGTTTTTTAATTTCAATGTGGCGTGTACGTTGGACTTTTTTAAACCAGTAATTACGGCCCTAGAAACTTGCACTGTTTGTATTCTTCTTGTCTTTGTACCTATTCCTTCATTTTTAACAGTTTTATCGATAATATCTCCTGATGAAATACGTTTTTAGGTCTCACGCCTAGCGTTGCACTGCGCAGAAGTGCTCGCGCAGCGCGAGACATTTAGTAGATGAAAAAACGGAGATTCAGCACTGACCTAGGAATCGCACACGCTCGTGCGTGTGCGATTCCTTTTGTGCTACCCCATTGGCGTTTTCGTGCGTCTTTTTATGAAAGACTGCACGCAATTGGCCAAAGGCCTATTGGTGTCTATTACGCGCTTGGTGCACGTAATAGACAGCAATAGGCCATGTGGTTTCAATTATCGTGCCCAGACTCGGGCGCGATAATTGAAACCACATGTTTTCGCTGTGGCGCGCGTGCGCGCACCACTTGTTTTAAAGGGCGCCTCACCAACCCCGCCGCGTGCCAGTAGACGAAATGTAACAGAGGCGCCGTTTAATTAAAAGCCAAAAGGAAAGCATTAAAGAAACACCATGCACTCGCACCTCACAGCTTCCTCCAAGTTTAGAATTAAAAGGATCGGCGGGGTCTGCAACTTTGCTATTAAAATAAAATTGATGAAACTATTTTCCAAATCTTCCTTGCAGCATTCGATGTTGTTTGCAGTGACTGCGGCCAACCGTAGGGCTGGGCATGGGGGCCTGTGTGTATCAAGTGTCAACCAGGGTGGTAAAGGCCTAATATATACTTGAGAGGGTGGTTGAGTTTAGGGCGGTCACGCGCCCCTTCCCACGCCCCCCACATCTACCGGAAGCTCGGGGTATTTTCCAGAAGGGGAGCTTAGTTCCTGGTTTTGTTTTGTTTGCATTACTATGGGGCTTATGGAATGGAGTGTAGCTTCTGAACCCCCCACGCCTCCACCCACACACACCTCCATGGTGAACCCCGTACTGCATGTACCGATGAAAGCCGTAAATCCGAGGAGCGCTGCCTTCTTGGCCTGTCCGCCTCCGCCCTTACCCCACCAGCGGCATCTCCGCCCTCTAACCCCACAGCCCCCGGCAGAGCCCCGCCGACCTACCTGCTTGGTCATGGAGTCGATGAGGCGCACGTAGAAGTCCTGCTCCGTGCGGATGCCTGCAAAGGAAACACACAGCGCTTAGAAGACGGGCCCCAGAGGGAGGCGCAGAGGGGGCTCGACGGTGGGCCTGGTCCAGGCAGAGTATCTGCTTTGTAAACCTCGGAGCTCAACGGGTCACCTCTTCTGCTTACTAATAAAAGGATACACGCACAAAGTGGGAACTCTTCCAAATAAAATGATAAAACACCTCTCATATGGCCCATTGCCTTTACCGGCCCCGGCTGAAAGGAGGTGATGCGAGAGGGGGTATTAAACCAGGTAGGACTAGACGCTGTCTAGCACCGGTCAGTACACGTGGGACCTGCCAGCACATGGCACGCGGTGTAGGCTGACCCCCTCGCCCCCGGAATGGTACCTGCCCTGGCTTCCTGTTACCTATTCAGGGGTGGTCCTGTGGGGAACTTTCTCGGTGCGTGGGGGCCTGTGGGTCAGTGTATAGGGGTTTCAGGCCAAGGGTCAAGGTCCCGGATGTGCGCGGTGCCCGGGTGTGACCCGGGTCTGGGCCGGGGTGCAGGGCTCGGTGCTGGGAGCAGAGACTCACCGTTGCTGTACAGAAGCTGCAGCAGTGGTCGAAGTGGGCGGGATCGGCAGGGCACGTTGTGCCCCTACTTCTTTAATTCCAAGGATTCCGTTCCCCTACTTTTCTATTTTGAAAATGCGTCCCGGGACGCAAGAAATCGGGCGGGCGGCAGAAAAGTAACAGGACTCTGTCTTTTCCTTCTTGCCCAGAGAAGACAAAGACAGTGTCCACTTCTGCTCTGCCGCTTCAGCTGCCCCCCCCCCCCCACTCTTTCCTTCTTCCCTCTCTTTCTGTCTTGCAGTTCTTCTCTTACTGAAAACCGTGACTTCAAGACGGGGTTCTCACTTTCTTTCCTCTCCTTTCTTTTATTTGCTCCCCTGTGAAATGGATCCAAAAAAGAAAAACACTTTTGCTGAAAATGTCGTATATTTCCTGACATTTTAATTCCAAAGTGCAGCATCGGGAATAAAAGGTTAAAAATATGAAAACTAACTAAAGTAAAACAGAGTGGTAGCAAAGTGGCCAGATTCATTTTATTCACACCCAAACACATTAGCGACACTTTTACAGAGTTTGCCAGTGAAGCGCTATTTTTGTTTTATTGTCTTTGTTTTCCCTGGGCTTGCAACTAGTGCACCAATCCTGGAGGTACTGCAATGTGTGGATTAGAAAACAAAATGTGTACTGCGGCTCTGTGTCCAGGGACGTGGTCTTTTTACCATACTGCTTACGTTTTGTAAGGATATAAGCAATGGACATTGAAATGGGTCCATCCAGTGCCCTGTAATCATGTCCTTAACTTTTCAGGCAAAAACACTCCCTGATTTCTGAATAGTGAGTGTAAAAGCGTTAAGGTAACCATTTTGTTCCTGCTTACATTTCACATGGTTTGCTAAATTTTGCATTCCCTATGAGTTTTTGCTTTCTCCAGGATGTTGTTACTTTTTTTTTTTGTAGGCTGCATATTGCTCTTGTCTAGTGCGTAATTTGAATTGAGCCGCATCCAGGTGTTTATAGCCGGCAACAATTGGGTTGTAGTTGAAGGCAGTGTGAGTTTTTGTCAGGGGGGGCAGTATGGTGTTCAGTGGGGGAGAGGATGTGGCACTATGGCCAGAGCTGCTGAATTTGGAACTGGGGAACCAGGTTCAGACTTAACAACCAGTCCACCAGACCACTTTCCTGAGAGAGCATAATCCCATGCTAGACCTTAGAAGGCTTCGCAAGACCTTAGAAGCCCTGGTGTCTTAGCACCAGCAGGTGGACCCTAGCATGAAAAGTGGAGGTTAACCTTCAAGGCTTGTCCACCACAATCCATACTGAAGTTCACCTCCAATCTTGCGGGCAGGCCTATGAAGCAGCACACCCTAGAACAACAGTGACTCTGTCACTGAGGTCACAGGACCCTTGAGAAGGGCCAACTCTAGGGCTGCGCAACCGGTGTGACCGCACCGGGTGCTGACTTTGGGTGGAGGCATTATGTTTGCAAGTATATTATGGTTTTAAAAGCGCTTGCTGCCTCCTTCCTGGCCTCCAGCAATGTTCGGCAACAATAAAAATGTCAATTATGACTCTTCCTAGAGAGATCGGAATTTTGTCTAGTGGAAAGTTAGCTCAGAGGGTTAATGTGCCTGCTGCAAACCATGTACCAGGCAGATCACAAAGTGCACATAATGTAAATAGGTTAATGGGCTACTGCTTTTGTCGAAGAGATCCTTTTGTTACTTGCAGTTTATAAGTTAAAATCCTAACATAGAACAGTGAGCTATTAACTGTCATCTAAGAGCTGCTTACAAACTGCAAGGTATAAATTTAGAGCGTTATGTTTTTTCCCCCCAGTCTTTGATTATCCTAATGTTGCAAAAAGTGTTCTTTTGGACAGAAATCAATTCTGATTATTAAAGAGAACCCCCAACCATGTTATTACGTTTTAAATTCTGAGTTTGTGTTTCTCCAGACCAAGCACTATTAAACTATATGGCCTACTAGTATGGTTGTCATGTGACTCCTACACCTTGTAGTCCTTAGTGTTATGTAACATTTTCTATACAGTGATTTACACACATTGATTGTCTCTGTGTAATGTGTGTGTTGTAAAGTGCTCTGACACCCTACAATGGTATGAGTTGTGCTGCAAATCAAATTAAATGCATCTGAGAGAAAGTGTGGTTATGGAGACTTGAGGGGCACTGTTAAAGGGTGGTAGTGAGGGAATACATGGCAGAGGTGGTCATTGGGGGGCACTAACGAACATTAATGCACAGGGCACCACCAGTGCTAAGGCCGGCCCTGCCCTTGAGGCCAGTCTGCCTCACCCATACGTACCTCCATTGGCCTTGTTTCAGAAGTAGTAGTGCAACTCACCAGGGATTGGCAATGCAGGATTTGCACGCACACCAAACTAAGTTCGCAAACTTCAGTCTCTCTGCTTCATTCACAAGCACTTTTAACATGTGCTGCCTGCTGTGGGACCACTGGAATTAATTATGCAGCAAAGGAGGACAAAATTATGCTGCAGTGTTGACTAAATTATGCATTAAAAAAAAAGGCTGCAGCGTAATGCAGTATATTTTCTGATATTTTATTATTTGCTTTTTTTTTTATAAAACATTTTATTGATTTTACAAAACTGGTACATGTGACATTTCATCAATAACTTTACGGTACATTTACAATCAATCAATAACAGGGGGGTATTTGTGTAATTTATCGGTGGCGGCAGTCTGCTACGGACTACCTATCAGTGACGTGGGCTGTCGGCCAGTCAGTGTCGTATGGCTTGGCCTGTGTACTCCCCCGTGACAGAGCTCCATCATTCACTGAGATCGGACAGTGTGTTCTCCCGTGGGGGCTCACATATGCCACCCCGGTATGCATTCCACCCCCCCCAGATCAGTGTCCATTTTTTGGGGCACCCTCTATGTATGTACACTGCTTTCTCTATAATCATGGTGCTGTCCATGTCTTTGCACCATTGCTGTAGTGTGGGCAGCTGTCGAGTTCCCCAGTGCTGTGCGATATTTCTTTTCGCTAGAGTCATTCCCAGTGTCACCCAATCTCGGGCCCTAAGAGTGAGGTCTGTGGGTTTCCATATATTAAGCAGACACATCCTTGGTTCTGGGAGGATCGTGATGGTCGTTACCTGCGAGAGTGTCCGCATAACTGCCCTCCAGTATCGCATTATCGCATGACATGTCCAAAGCGTGTGAAAAAGGTTCCTAATTCGTCGCAGTCTCGAAGGCATAGTGGTGTGTCTGCTCGGGCAATTCTGTGCATAAGGGTCCGGGTGTAGTAAGTACGGTGTATTATTTTTAATTGTACTAGCTTGAGCCTAGATGGTATTGCTACTTCCTTAGGGGACGATAGGGCCTCCTGCCACTCCGTGTCGTCTAATTCACCTACGTCCGCTTCCCATTTTTCTCTAAGGGCTACTGTTCGATCAGGCTGGTTATTTATTATTTTGCGGTAGATTTGTGAGATGGCTTTTTTGACTAGGTGCACAGTTAGGAGTCTGTCCTCCAACGGCGAGGACTCCGGAAGCTGCGTACCCGGTGGGATAGCTGCCCTTAATGCGTGTCGTATCTGGTGGTAACGAAACTCCTCCCGACTGCGCCAGGCCATATGTGTCTTGCAGTAGGGCGAACGTGACCACTTCCCCTTTTTCCATAGGTCTCCCACCGTCGAAATCCCGATTAGGTCCCACCGCTGGAAGCCCCTGGAGTTGCGCAAAGCACCCAATTGTTTAGAATCCCAGAGCGGCATGGCCTGCGTTATTACCCCTTTCCATCCCAATGCCCTCCGCGCCTCGACCCAGACATGAATGGTATGGGCCGTCGGGCCAGTAAGCGCCCCTCTTCTAGTCTTATTGTATAGCGCCCCCATAACTCCGGCGGTGCCAAGGAGATGCCTGTCCAGTCGATACGCCGGGTCGGCCCGGGACACGTGGAGCCATTGGTTTACTACCGCCAATTGTGCAGCCCAATAATAAACTTTTATGTCAGGGAGGGCGATGCCTCCGTCGTACCAACAGCGCGCCAGCTTCTGTCTCGCTATGCGGGGTGTCTTCCCATCCCATAGTAGAGTGGACACTTCGGAGTCAAGAGCTGCGAAATATGCAGGGGTCACGGGAAACGGTGTATTCTGCAACGCATACAGGAACCTGGGGAGCGCCATCATTTTAAAGAGGGCTGCCCTCCCCAGTAATGTTAGTGGCAGCGAGCGCCAATGCTTGACGTCTCGTCGGAATTTCGTCAAAGGTTGTGTGAGATTTTCGGCCATGAATTGCGTGGTGTTATGCGTGATGTATATTCCCAGATATTTAAATCCGATGTGCGTTATCTGGAGGTCACATCCCCGGGGAGCCGTGGTGGGGCACCATGCAGTACATACAGCATGGATTTTGCCCAATTTATAGTATATCCGGAGGCCCGGCCGTAGGACGCACAGATGTCCAATAGACAGTTGATGGAGCGCGCCGGAGATGCCAAATAGAGCAGGATATCATCCGCATAAAGCGAGATGCGGTCTTCCCATCCCGCGGCCCACTTCAGTCCCCGGATCACCGGGCTCTGGCGTACCCATGCGGCCAACGGCTCCAGTACTATCGCAAAAAGGAGTGGCGACAGCGGGCACCCCTGCCGTGTCCCTCTGCCCAGCGAGAACTCTTCTGAAATGCAGCCATTCACTGTGACCTGCGCCAGCGGTCGGGTGTAGAGGAGCTGGATCCAATCACAGAATTTAGGACCGAATCCCAGGTGGCGGAGCACCGCGAAAAGGAAAGGCCACTCGACGAGGTCGAATGCCATTCGGGCGTCAAGAGAAAGGATGACCGCGTCTTCTTCTATAGTAGATCTACGTGCTATGACCCCGTGCAGTCGCCGCAGATTTAGGGCGGTGTTTCGATTTGGCATGAAACCAGACTGATCTGGATGGATTATAATGGGTAAATGCTGTTGTAGTCTCATGGCCAATGTCTTTGCGAGAATTTTAGCTTCTGCGTTGAGCAAGGATATGGGACGGTATGATGTGCACTCCTGCGGGGGTTTGCCAGGTTTGTGGATCGCGACTATAGTGGCTATGCGCTGGTCTTTGGGCAGGACACCCTTCTCCAGGCTATCTGTATACATGTGTAGCAGCTGCGGCACTAAGTGAGGCGCCGCCCTTTTATAAAATTCAATCGGGATTCCGTTAGGCCCAAGGGCTTTCCCTACGTGCAGTTCGCCAATCGCCCGCGTAAGTTCTTCCGGGGCTAGATCTGCCTCAAGAGCCTCTACTGCTTCAGGGGTCAATGTAGGCATCTCGATATCCTTGAGGAATCTAATATTGTCCTCCATTGTGGCTGTCGCCACCGGGGTATAGACCATCTCATAATGTCTCGCCAGCTCCTCAGCGATCCGCTGCGGCTCCGCCGTACATGTCCCATTCGGCAACTGTATCTGCGCTACCCATTTGCTGGCTCTCTTTTTTATCCAGCCATGCCAGAAGTTTACCCGCTTTGTCGCCTATTTCATATAGGGCATGTTGTGTTCTGGTATGCTTAGCTTTTGCCTCTTCCCACATATATGCCTTGTATTCCTGGTGTGCTAAATGCACCCTATGGGTCGTGTCGTCATTAAGACTAGCTGCTAACTCAGTCTCCGCCAGTGTTGCCTCCCTCTCCAGATTACGGATCTGCTGCTGCTGCGCCCGATTATGGCCTGTTATTAAAGAGATTGCCTGGCCGCGTAGCACTGTTTTATAGGCCTCCCATAAAGTTGTAGGGGACTCTACAGAATGCAGATTTTCTGCAAAATAGTTTGTTGTTGTTTTAATAAGGCCTTTGCTTATCTCGCTGGTCTTAAGATAACTAGGGTGGAGGGGAAAGATCCTACGCCTACCCGGTGTTGAGGCCCTATACATGATTTGTACCGGTGAGCGGTCTGATATGCCTCTAGCTAGATGCGTGATATCAACTACCCCAGTTTTCCCGGATGCTAGCGTGAAGATGTAATCTAATCGGGAGAGGCTGTCATGCACCCCGGAGTGGAACGTGTACTGTAACTCTGTCGGGTACCTGTCCCTCCATATATCTATTAGGCCCAGGGCCTCCGTGAAGTCTACTAATTTCTGGTTTGCACTGTTGGAGTCTCTGGGGGTTTCCTGTCTTTTGTGGTATCCATCGTCGCGTTAAAGTCTCCCCCTATTATCAGTTCTCCCTGAGGGAGTGTCAGCAAGAATTTCCCAAGGGCCGGGAATGCCACATTGTGTAGCGCCGGCGGGATGTATACCGTCACTAGGTTGTAAACCCTGCCGTCCCACCTGCAAGTCACCGCCGCAAATCGACCCTGGTCGTCTTTCCGGGTTCCCAGGACCATTAATGGGTAACGTTTATTAATGAGGACTCCCACCCCTCGGGAACCTGAGGTAAACTCGGAATGTACTGCCATTTCATACCCCCATCGGTTCAGTGCTCTCCATGCCGTCCCTATCATATGTGTTTCTTGGAGGAGTGTGACCGCGGGCCCCTTGCGCTTAATGTATTGAAGAACCAGCCCCGCTTGATTTTATCCCCTAGTCCGTTAACGTTCCAGGATAACACCGCAAAGGGCTGATGGGCTGGGCTGGAGGTCTGTCCCTGCTGATCAGGGTCTATAGTCATCGCTCGTGCCGGCATCATGTGTATGTCCCGTTGGTGTGAGATGTAGGAGTGTTATGTATCCCCTGTGATGAGTTCGTTGTGTGTGTTCCCCGACACTGTACCTTATGTCATCATGTACATTAGAACAATAAAAACAAAAAGAAATCCCAAACATTACCCAACCCCCCGCCCACCTCCCTGCCCCCTGCACCGCGGATTTAAAACTACCCGCCTCCCCAACTCAGCAGAGTGCTTTATCCCCATAACGTTGTACTTGCGTAAGGGGGGGTTGAGTCACCCCGGTCTCTCCGCACTGTCCCCAAGTATTCTTGATCTTTTGCGCTCAGTTTACGTTCCTGGAGCAGGCAGGGCCTATGGCCAGGCAGGACCCCAAGATCCCACAGGGGATTTGTACACACGTCGTCTAAGTCTATCGCACTTGCGAGTGTCCCCGTTGTCTCAATGTTCTGTGTCGTCTTGCTGGGAGATTCCTTCTGTTTCGGGGTTCGTGCTGCCGTTCCGTTCTCGCCTGGGTCTCTGTCGTCCGGGGCCTCCCGCTGGTCGCCATCCTTCCAACCACCCGGCGGCCTCCTCCGGTGTGTCGAAAAACCATGTTTTTCCCTCCGCCTCCACTCTCAACTTTGCCGGAAATAACATGGCATATTTGAGTTCGCGAGTGCGAAATTCCTTCTTCACCTCTGTGAAGCTACGGCGCCACCTGGTCACCTCCGCCGTATAGTCCGGATACAGGGTTACCGTACAGTTCTCTACTTGTAATGGGGGGGCCACACGTGCCGCCTGCAGAATAATGTCCCGGTCGCGATAGTTAAAGATGCGCGCCAAAATTGGTCTCGGGGGAGCCCCCGGCCGAGGCCTCCCCCCTGGTACTCGGTGCGCTCTTTCCACCGAGGAAAAAATGTGATAGTCCCCGAGGCTTTAGCTGGTTGCTGACAAGATCTTCGACGAAAAGATCCAGGGCGGGGCCCCTGACACTCTCCGGCACCCCCACCAGGCGTACGTTATTCCTTCTGGACCTGCCTTCCTGGTCATCGAGCTTGGCGGTCAGTTGCTTGTGTGCCAGTTCCAGCGTTTGAACTTTCTTTTTCAATGTCGCCGTGTCTGTGGAGAGATTCACCGTAGTGGTTTCCACCTCGTGAATCCTGGCATTCATTTTGGAGACATCGGCGCGCAGTAGTGTGATGTCTGTCGATATTGTCCCAATGGACGTTTGCATCTGGCCAAGAGCTGCCATCACATCCAGGAGAGTGACTTCTTTTGATGGCGCCGGTACTGCGTCCGCACCACTGGGTGCGGCTGTGACTGCAGGTCCTTACTGTCCCTGTGGAGGACATATTTGTCCATTTTATTGCTTGCCGTCACGCGTGGACCCCTGCCACCCATTTTCTCCAGGGCGAGGTATGTGGGGGAGCCAGTAATCGCCGCTATCTGCCAGAGGTATGTCGTCTCTGCGTGGTCTTTCGGTTGTCTTGGCTCCCGCAGGGTGTCCTCCCTCTCTGATCTAGCTCCCCGAGGTGAAATGCTGCCACTAATACAAATACACCATCGCTGCCGGGTTGTAGCCTCCTTTACTGTGCCGTGGCGGAGCGCCGGTGCCGGGACCCGGGCTGCCCTGGATGTCCCCTCGTCACCATCAGGCCCACCGGGGCGCCACGCAGTGTTCGCGTGTCCGTCGGAGCTCCTGTAGAGGGGTCCACACTGTCCTCTGTTCTTTACTACGCCCCTCCGGCCCCCGGCTATCCGCCGCGTATGGCTTTACTTGTTATGTCGGAGGAGGTCTGTGCAGGGTGCGTGCTAGTAGGGCCTTCCGGGGTCCCAGTGACCACCGTGCACCCGCGACGCCAGGCGGCCGGCTGCCTTATCTTAGTGCCAGAAGCCTCGCCCTGTACCTGCACCGGATCTCCTTTGTTTCTCTCCCGCACCTCTCCGGTCCCTGGAGGCTGTGAAGGCTTCGTTGTTATGCCGGTATTTTTGTGTGGGTCCGGCCGAGGTTGACGTTGCCCTCTCTGGCCGCAGTTTCACGCGAGGCCCCTGCTTCACGTCCGGAGCCGGGCCTCACACACGCCGGCCTTGCCTCTGTCGCACCGGCGGCACCTGCCGCTCCGAGACTTTCGGCGAGTGTTCCTCCGGTATTCCGGAGCTGCCCCTCACCGTTAGTGCGCTGATTTGCGCCGGATTATGTACAGGAGAGACTGGGGTTAGTGCGTCAGGCCCGGAGTCACTCTAAGCCGCGGCCATCTTCGTCGGCTGCAAGCCACGCCCCTCGATATTTTATTATTTTGACATGTGTACACATGCCAACAGTCTCTGGAAATATTTTGCCTTATTAGGACCAGTGTAACATACAAATGCAGCAGTGAGAAAGGTGATCAGTTAACCTTTGCAGTAAGCCATCCACTCCGCAGCAACACAAGTCAAATTTTTTATTAACTTTTGAGCTATAAACAATTTTAGTTTAAATGGTCAGATCATGCAGCAGATCTTGCATTATGAGGCAAATATGGCAGAGCCATAATTATATAGAAAACATTTGCAAACTAGGATATTTTGCCATTCATGTTTGAACTGCTGTTGTGGAAAAAGGGAGAAGTGCAGATGACAAAACTCCATGGCTCGTTAAACCTCTGACTGCACTGTACTATGCCTAGGCTCATCCTCTGGAAGAATCTAAAATGTACTTTACTATCGTCAAATGTTTTAAATTGTATTGTTTTTTTTATTATTGGGACACTTTTTACTATTTTTTTTTTTTTTATACGAATCAACTGTATGGTTATGTACTATTTATGGTTCATTTGTGTATACCCCCTTTGGAGGAATTTTATTATGTACTTTTATGGTCCATGAGACCGAAGTAAAGTTATGGAATGGAGAAGCTTTTACTCGGTTGAATTAATGTAGGTATACTCCAATTTAGAGAGTATAGTTGAGACAAAAAAGCCTTTATTCAGAACTCATTAGCTGATATTTGGAGAAAAATGGCTGAATTTCCAAATATATTTAAAGATTGGAATGACTTTTTACAAACGTTACTGTAAGAAAGTGGCTCTGTATATACTGAACCAAAGTAAGGTTCAGTGTGCAGAGTCCACAGTCCCCAGAGGTTTGGCAGAGGCTAAAGTTAGATATAACCTTACTCTCTAAAGTGGTAGCTTGGTCGAGCAGTAAGGCAGTATCAGAGGACAGTGTAAAGCATTTGTTGTACACACTCAGTCAGCAAATGGTCTCACACACTCAAGAACTGAACTCTAGGCCAATTGTTTTGTATATAAAAATATATTGTTTTATTTTAGAACCACAAGTAGGTACAAAAATACTTTCTCAGAATGAGATGCTTTAGTTATATACTTTCAATACACAATAGACTTTTAAATGCAATAGCTACAGTTGTTGCAATAGGCAACACAATTCAGACACAATTATAACATTGAGCTCAATGGGAGTTTTTAAGTAAAAGCAGTTTCAGTTACTTTACGTATGATTTTCTTACTCAGGGTTGGATCCTGGATTCAACCCTGGTGCATTTCCTGTAAACAGTTGAAAGAAATCGTTTTTGTTACACAGGCGATTTTTAAGGAATATTTGTTTGTTTCAAAAATCGACACTTAGAAGAATTTCTGGAGAAAACCAGGCAATGTTATCCTATGGAGGAAAATCAAGTTATCGGTAAGTACAGTTGTAATTGCTTTTCAGGGTCAGTGCTGGGCACCAAGATCCAGCACTGGGATCTCTTCTGATAACAGGTGAGTAATTTCGTTTTCGTTGATCGGGCGATTTTTAAGGAATATTTGAAAGTTTCAAAACTCGACACTCAGTGTAAACCAGTCAGTGTTACCCTATGGAGAAAATGTAGGTTATCGACTTTCAGGTAAGTACTCGACTGGCAGAGTTAAGGTTCTGGGCATAGACTCAGGGGTCTCCCAGGGTCAGGTAGGTACAGTTGGTACACCCTCAGCGGCACAGGGGCAGCCGGGTGCAGAGTGAGTTAGGCCCAATGTTAGCCTATGGCGGGCAGGGGGCCCTTGGTTGGTGGCTGCTAGCAGGCAGGCCACGCGGCTGTGGGAGCTGGGCTCCGGGTCACTTACACAGGGCAAGTGGGGAAGAAAAATAGGATAGGTGTTGCACTCCCAGGGGCACTCGGGCGGCTGGGTGCAGGGTGCGTTTGAGCCGTCGGGCGCTCAATGTATTTCAATGGAGAAGCTGGAAGTTGAACAAAGGCTGCAAGCTCGGGGACGAAGATTCTTCAGGTGCGACCACCACTTCGAGAGGTAAGTTGGGTAGTTGGAGGATAGGTAGGCACCCCGGAGTTGGGCACAGGGGGCCGCAGGGCGCCGGGTGCAGGGGTGTCTTTTCGCGTCGGGAAATCTTACCCTCTGCTGGTCGCGGTTGGAGGGGTCCCTGGTTCTGAGGCTGCAGGCGTCGTCAGGCGCGTCGAGGAGGGTCCTTCGGTGCTGGATTGTGGGTCACAGTCGCCGGGGGGACGTCCTCGTGGTATTTGTCCACTCAGGCACAGGCCGGGCTCGGCGGGTGCAGAGGGTGCAGGATTCGCGGTTCCTGGCTGGCACCAGGGGTTGTTACTTGCTTTTGAGCAGGACCACTGCTCGTGGGAGTCCCAGTCTTTAAGAGTCACAAGGCAGTCAGGTCCTCCGGGGTTTTCGAGGTTGCTGACCACTGCAGACTCCGGGGTTTAGCAGGAGCAGATTCGAGGGTCGACAGGCCTGTAGGGCTGGGGCCAAGCCAGTTGGTGTCTTCCTCTTTTTAGCAGCTGCACGGCAGGTCTTCGTTCTTCTTGTTCTTCTTGCTTGTTTCGGTTTCGGGATCTGAGGAATGAAGGTTCAGGGTGCCCCTAAATACTAGATTTAGGGGCGTTACAGGTAGGTAAAGGGCAGGGACCAATGGGTCCCTTCCCTGGGGTGGGTACACCCCCTATCCTGCCACTCTCCAGTGGGGGGGGGCAGGAGCCTAGTCCTGATTGGGTAGGGCTCCCCATCTTCAAGATGGCGAGAGCCCGGAGATGTGCTTCACCTCGCCTCCCCCACCTGAGGGGTGGGGTTGGCAGAGGCTGGCACACCCCCTTTCCTCACTTGTGGTTTCCCGCCAGTCTTCCCGCCAGAGTGGGGGCTAGAACCGGTGGGGACCAGTTGCTGAGTACAGCAAGTGGTTTGGGGAGGCTCACCAAGGCGGCATGCCTTTGAAGCTTCCCCTGCCCATCCTGGGGAGGAGACCTAGCACCTCGCCCAGGACGTGCATTGTTGCAGGCCCGGGAGAGCGGATGGCTCTCTACCCAGGGGTCCAGCAACATGTCTGCTGGGTGGCAGCCTAGGCAGCCTCTCAGGCAGGACGTGGATTGTAGGTTAGGTTCAGGGGAAACTCTAAGTTGCCCTCTGTCGTGCATCTGACATTAAATCCCACACTGGCATCAGTGTGGGTTTAATGTGCTGAGAAGTTTGATACCAAACTTCTCAGTCTTCAGTGTAGCCATCATGGTGCTGTGGAGTTCGTGATGACGACCTCCCAGCACCATATACTCTTAATGGCAGCACTGCACTTACAGTGCCCAGGAATGGACCTGGGTACTGTAGGGGTACAGGGCTCATGCACCTGTACCCTCACCACTGGCATAGTGCACCCAGCTAAAGGGGTGACTGAGGTATGCCAGGGCAGTGTGTTTGTGGGCATGGCACACAGGGATGTGTGCCATGTCGACTCTGTTTTGTTCTGCACCAAGACACTCAGCCTGCAAGGGCAGTGTGTGTGTGTGTCAGGGTACAGGGCCTCTAAGGGTGGCACAATAAGTGCTGCAGCCCTTAGAGGCCTTCTCTGGTCACAGTGCCCTGGGTACCTAGGGTACCATTTACCAGGGGCTGTCATGTGGCCAGAGATGCCAATTGGGTTTAGGCTACAATGCAGTTTTAGGGAAGGAACACAGACCCTGGGCACCTGATTGGCAGGAGCCCAGGGCACACTCAGTCAAAGTACATCAGCAATTCAGCAAAAAGTGGGGGCATACCATGCAAGAAAGATGGCACTTTCTCACAGTTACCTTGATGCCAGAGGCATTTCAGGTATGGCTGTTGTGTTACCCATGTAGAGGCATTCCATATTGACAAAACCTTTATACATTGCTGCATGCAACCATGCCTTATGCACTGACATGATTGCTGGTAGCGATCTTTCATATGGTGACCACTAGTTTAATCTTGATTGATGTGGTCACCATTACACCACTAATAATGGTAGCTCTCAATGAGTTTCATTGACCTTAAGTAGCTTTTATTGCAGAAAAGGTTGGCAATCCCTGTATTAAACGCTATGAGTCCTGTACCACTAACTATAAAACACTGCTGCTACTGGCAGTCAACGGCTTATCATAAAGTAAGAGGGTAGTAGCTAGTCTCACAAATTCGGCAACCAACAAAAATGTAGAGGACCTCCAGTGAGCTTGCCTGATGTTTTTAGCATTCGATGGGAAAACCAGATTAGTCTATTGAGAATTGTATACGGGCTAGATGGCACAGTTTAAGCAAAGCCTTTCAAGAGACTTTTTCATAAGAACATGGAGTAATAGAAATGAAAGTGAAATGTGTTTTTCTGGGCTTGACGGTGAATGTGCAGCTTTACTGGAGACTGCATAGCAAATTATTCTGACCCTCAGTTGGCAATCCAGTAGGAAATTGCAGGCATTCATCAAATCCCTCCATGTCAATTACCACCTATACTATTTATTAGCCTCATTCAGAAAGATTTTCCAGCTAGGGCACTTTTCTAGATGGGTTGGGAAAGGTTGTTCCTGGAAAAAACGAATGTGAGATGGAAAGAAAGCAATTACCCTAGCTAATTCAAATGCAACACCTCTTGGAGTAGTTTACCAAACATTTGGGAACAGAGAAGTTTATTTTAAATATGTTACCTAAGCACACGTCGTTTACTGTGCTGCTTCATAAATAACTCACTCAAGTGGATTTTAACGAAAATGGTACATTTTTCCCAAATCTCCTGTTCTCCCATGCCAGGCAAGAGTTTTATATAGCGCAAACTCGACCTGAAGATATCTGGTATCCCTGCCGAGACTAGAACCCGGTTCCCCATCCTTCGAGGTCGACCGCTCTAGCCGTAAGGATACATCCTCTCCCCTAACCACTTACTAAAGCTTACCAGTTCTACTTTTTCTTTTGCATTCTTGAACTTGTAGTCCTGCTTTTACAAGGTAAAAAAACTAGAAGTACTGGAATGCAAAGAAAATTAAAAAGCTGTATGAGCTGCTCACACCTAACCTTGGACCAATCAAAGCTGTTAACATTACCCAGTGCCCACTTACTTTACATTGCTCAGTGCTCTCCAACCCCCCGTGCCTATTGCCTTGTTATTGCACACAATCTGATACCCATTGCTCTTGCTCAACCCATTTAACCCCACCCCTCCATCCCTAATCTTGTCTGTGCAGGCCTGCACACATTTATGTGTAACATTTGATCTGTGCACATGGTTGCTTCTAAGCATGTGTATTCTTCATGGGTACTTCTATATTCCCTACCTCTTTGTACATGTACTATACATAAGCTAAACCATCTGTCTTTGTCTGTTCTTATTTGTTATGACTGCCCAAATGGTGTTTGAGTTTTATGTTTTTGATGTAGTGCTGGAGGACTAGATTTATGGCATAACCATATCTGAAGTCTAGTAAATAACTAGGTAAGGAAAAACTGTTGATAAATTTGCGATGATTGATTCACTGACGCACATTCTGCCATCCCAAGTTGGTTTACACACATATATTGTATGTATAAATTACTTAAGGATGTGCATTTTACTGAGGGAGCTGGTTTGGTGTGATTGGATTGATGGATTCTTTCTTCTTTTTCAGGGGTTAATGTGAATAAACTTTTTTTATGGACTTGCATTTTGTCATTGTGAACAAGACTGAAGGACAGAGGGGTCCTGGCTGCCATCTTCATGCCGTGTGTGAGCATCCACGTTGTTCAGAGAGCATTCCTTCCCCATCCTCTGGACGAAAACCATCCCTTCCAACCGATGGCTTGCAGTTCTTTACCTATATTCACAATTATACGAACGAAGGGGCATCTTGCGTTGACAGTTCTGCTTTCTGACAGTTAATTGCTGTTTCACTCAGTCTCTGACTCTCTTTGGACATTTTCTATATCTTGAGCTGTCGAAATATGATCTCTCGCCATGAAATTCATAACAATGCATAATCTCTTACCCTTTAACGTGAAGCATTTTTTCTCTGTACCAAACCGACTGATGCCTCTTTCCCTTTTATCCCTTTTAAGAAGATTTGTATCTGTTGAGGCCTCATCCAATGAGAAGGGAGGAGTGTGGTAGCTTTCCTTCTCACCACAGAGATGAAGGCTTCTTTTCAAATACAGAGAGGAGGAAGACTTATTTCATCTGAACCAGAGTTCATAACCTTCTACTGAGAGTAATATAGCCCCTCTTCTTTAACGAACTATGCTTATCGGTCAGTAGGATGAACAATGGCTTGTTCCTCTCTGTCAAGAGGAACGAGGACTTAATCTCCACTACAATAGCAATGAGGCCCCGTTCAGCAGAAAGGTTTCACTTCCCTTAGCCTGGTCCAAGGAGGCCTTGTTCTTTATATTTTTCAGAGAGGCCTCAATTTATCATTTGCTCAGAGTAGTTTTTATTTCCTAATTGAACCTTTATTTCAAATGTCTTGCCTTTAGAGCACAAGGCAATGTTACATACCTTTTCCTATCCTTTAATTTTGGCCTGGTTCCCATATTCATTTTCTTTCTTCTCACCCAAGCTCCTCTCTGATATTTTTCCAGTTTGTCTCTCTCTCATTGCAGATCAAGTGCACATGATGATCCCTATGTTTTTGTTTTTGATGATATGCAGGTAATGTCAAAATGCTACAAAAGCCCTTCCCTGGATGGGTCGTGTTTTTTTACGTACCAGCACAATTTTTAGTTACTCCAAAATAGTTCCGTAACAAAAAAAACGCCCTGCATTGCAGCTGACCTCAAGACCTTGATTTGTGTTGTGTCTTCATAGGTTAAAGAAATTGTGTAATAAACTTGATGATGTTGTAAATCTTTTACATAGATTTTTTTATGCTGTATTCAGTTTTACACTTGGTTGTGTGTGGTAAATAAACGAGTAGCAGTGTATGTGCAACAAATGCGGGCAATGTAATTGGGAGCAATTTGTTAATTCTTTGTCTTTGGCAGTGAGATGGATGATTCTGCAGGATTGGGGGCCTTGATGGTCAACACCCTTTGTGATTTTGGTGCTTATAATCTCTGCAGGAAGTTCTTGAACAATGTACCAGGCCTCAGCAGGCAAGTAAGGCTGAGGTTCTGCAGCCTTGGATCTTTCATAGATTCTAATGCTTGAATCATTCCCCGTAGTTGAGGTGGGAGACCCTTTTGGTAGCAATAAATCATAAAGCTGCAAGGCCCTAACCAGTTTCACTTTAGTAGCCCACTCACCTAAATGAAACCTACCTGAAGCCCATCCACTGAGGTGAGCGCCCTGAGCTTCACTCCTCTCAGAGGTCATCTCACGCATGTCATTTGGAAAGCGAGTCTTGGACCATTGCTCTCTTTTCAGACAGATAAGTCTATAATTTACTTCAAAAATCTAATTTCCAAGACTTTTTTTTGGCTGTGTGTAGGAAGCTGGCTCTTTATATAGTGGATCAAAACGCGGTACACTGGGTAACGAGTCCAGGCAGCCCATATTTGGTTTACAGAGGCAGAAATGATAGCGCTAAATGCTCTTTTGTGGTAGTGTGGGCGAGCAGTTTAGGCTTATCAGAGGGTAGTGCTAGCATTTGTTGTACTCACAGGGGCAATACATGTGACACCCAAGAGTAAATCCAACACCAATTTAGAAAAATAACTAGTATTTTTATATAAATTTAGATGCCAAAAACTTCGGTATCAAGTAAGTACTTTTTTTAAATATGAATCTTTACAGGTAAGTAATTATTTTTACTTAAATGCGTGTTTAGGCAGCAATGCTTCTCTAAGGGAGAAAAGGCATATGTTGTATACAGTTATTTGTGATTGGTTTCTGGTGGTCTCCTTTGGGACTTAGGGTTGTAGGGGGCCAAGGTCCAAAGTGCCACCAGCAGTTACTCATTACCTGCCCTGGGGCATCCCGTTGCAGAAGTTCTGGTCAGGTTGGTAGCTGTGCGCACTATGTCGGTGGAAAAAAGTGGTGGAACCTAGAAACAGGCATCAGAAGGGGACTTGTGGGCCAGTCCAGGAGCTCCCAAGAGGGGGCTGGGGTCACAAGAGTCCTGGAAACAAGAGGGCACAGCCGGTTCGTCTGTGGCTGGGGCACTCGGGTGTAGAGTGGAAAGGTCAGCTAGTCTTGCGGTGGTCGGTCTTTGCCGGTTGAGGGTGCAAAATCAGGACAGCTGGGCCACTCTGGAAGTGGGCTTCTCCAGTGCTGACGTCCCTCGATAACTACTCAGTCTCGGTGCAGTGGGAGTCCGGATTGGACTCTGATGGGCTCTGTTTGCTGCTACAGGTCCAGTACCCTGGGCATTGGTCCTGTGCGGCTCCGGTTGGTCCTGGTGACCCCTCACTTGGTTGTGGGGGAAGGGGCAGATCTGTCCTTCAGGAGCACAGGGTCCCTTTCCTGGGAGGCTGCTGCATCAGGCTGGCCAGGGGGCAGCAGCTCTGTAAACCGGGCTTTTTCGTTTTTTCGATGCATGCGGACTGCAGGGGAGTAGCTCCTTTACTCCAAAGAAGATTGCTGGCAATTTGCGAAGGGCTTGCTGTCTCCCAGGGTTCTTTGAAGCTGGTAATTTGCAGGACAAGTCTCTGGTCACAATTGTCAAGACCGGTAAAGGTTGTAAGATGAGCAGGGTTTGGTGCCAAAAGTCCACAGCAAGTCTTCAGTTCTCGCTTTTTTCACAACTCTTCTTTGTCCTCTTCTTGATCCGTTGAATCCGAGGCCTTGCCATCAGGGGTGCCACCTAAATACTGTATTTAGGGGCATTACCGGGAGTGTCAGGTAGTAGCCAATGGGCTACCTTCCTTTAGGGTCACTACACTCTCAATATGACTACTTCCTGTGGGAAGTGGTCATAGGCCTGACCCAGAGGACCTAATTCCACCAAAAACCAAGATGGTGGAATATTCCTAGTCGTGTGCACTTCAGGTAGCACCTCTAAGATCCCATTTGGGTGCATGTATTAATAAATTCATCACTGGAATCGTTGTGGGTTTATTAACACGAGGTGTTTGATACTAAACACCATATGTTTTACTGAAGCCATTATGTATCTGGGAGACTCATTTTGACCAGTTGTAGGAAACTGGATTTCTGTTGCAGTAGTCTCCCCACTTTTTGCTTGGTATTCGATGCAACTTTGACTGAAGTGCACTAGCTTCAAAGGCCTCTGCCGCCTTTGATATGCGACCCAAGGCTTCCCCAGACAGGGTAAATTTCCCCTCCCCCCCCATTACCAGGGCCCATTTGGCACCAGGACAGACAGGAAAATTAGTCAGGAGGCGTGTTCACCCTCCGGCTAGTGCCATCCCCAAGGTGGGCTACCTGAAGTGAAAATGACTAGGAAAATTCCACCATCTTGGTTTTTGGTGGAATTTGGTCCTCTGGGTCAGGGTTATGCCCACTTCCCACAGGAAGTGGTTTTCTAGAGGATGTAGTCACCCTAAAGGTAAGTAGCCCATTAGCTACTACCTGACACTCCCTATAATGTCCCTAAATACAGTATTTTTGCAGCGTGAATCTTTCTGGATTCACTATGCTGTGCATTATTCCGCCATCTCGTGGTTGGGTCCGGATTCGTAGTCTTTTCTTTGTTTTTGTGTTTTTTTGTGTTTTTTTGTTGGCCCAGGTGGGCGGCGACGCCTCACCATTTGATGTCTTGGGTGACGTCGTCGCGCTTCCGGCGGAAGCTCCCACCCTTGGTAGCCATCTTCAGATTCTTTTTTCCGCCGTGGGGTCTGGATCGTTGCCGAGAAGTTCCAGAAATTTTGGACGAAGAATCTCAAAGTCGAAATATCATCACAGAGGATGGATTCCTGAGACACCGGACGACGACACAAGTACCGGAGACAACAAGAAGGACGACGAGGTAGAAGGTCCACGACCGAAATCTCGACGCCTACAGAGAATGCGCTCACAGGGGGCTCCCTGAGCGCGGTTATGGACAAGACTCCGTTCAAGTTTTGCAAAAACTGCCACCACAAGTACGCCCAAAAAGACCAGCACCCAGTCTGCAACCTCTGCTTGCCGCTCGACCACATCAGTGAAGACTGCAACGCGTGCTCGGCGTTCACCCCGAAGACCCTCCGGGTGAGAGAGAGAGACAGAGAAGGGCGAACTACAACATGCAGGGCCAGGGACCAGCACCATCGCTCCGAGACCTGGGCCTCTCGAGCGGAGAGGAAGACAACATCGCAGAGGGACCAGAGGACTGCGCTGTCGTCGAGGTCCATAAGAAAACGTCGAAGGAGGTAAGGGAGTCGTCGACCCCAAAACACCAAAGCGACGCTCGAAAGAGTGAAGCCAGAACACCTAGCGACACTCCTAGAAGTGCAGCAAAGTCCTCAAAGGGAGCGTTGCCGCCGAAACCCTCGACGAAAGCAACAGCATCCAAGGACAAGCAGTCGAGCGGATCCTTTGACAAGGACTCACAATCGGCGAAAGCCTCCGAAAAAACAAAGGCATCGAAGGTCACCTCCGAAAGGGAAGCCTCGGCACCGAGAAAGGAAGGCCCGGCGTCTGTTTCGACGACCGCGACCGCGAAGAGAAGCGCTGCACCACTCGACGCCGAAAAGGCCCACGAGATGGCGAAAAAGAAGAGGAGGCTCGAGGCAGAGATGGCGAGCATCCTGCAACGGAAAAAAGACTTCGACGAGAAGATGAAGCAATACGCTATCCCATCGAAGCCAGCCCACGAGGCACTCGAGGAGTTCGAAGCCGAATACATCGAGCCCCTGAGAACACCCGAACCACTCGAAGACCAGGACGAAGAAGACTACTACTTCGAAGGCGAAGAAGAGATGCAGTCTTACCGGGACTCGGCGTCCTCGGAGGTACAAGACATAGACTGGCAAGACCTCGACGCAGAGTCACCAGAAGAAGGGGTAGACTCTTATCCCTCGAGGCCTTCGCCGCCAGACGACATCGGAGTCTACAATGAGGTCGTCCAGAAGGCTGCAAAGACATATGGGGTCGAAATGCAGGAGGAAAAAACAAAGGCAGGTTTCCTCTTCGAAACCCTGCTCCCTCAACAGACAAGGAGCCAATTCCTACCCATGTTGCCTGGCGTCCTCGACCAGGGAAGGGAGGCCTTCAGGGAACCGGCAGTCTGCAAGGCGGTTACACCTAGAAGCGAGAAGAAATATAAACATTCCACAAAAGACCCGGCGTACATCCAAGGGTCAGTACCAGCAGACTCCATTATCGCTGCAACGGCCAGAAAAAGGGCCGGTGTGCCCACCAACACAGGCCCACCTCCAGACAAGGAGAGCAAGCGAATAGACCTCACAGGACGAAAAGTGGAGAGGAACGCAGCCATACACTGGCGCATCGCCAACTCCAACGCCCTCATCAGCAGGCATGCATACCAGCATTGGGCAGAAATGAGTCAGCTCATTAAACACCTGCCAGAAGAACACCAACAAAGGGCAAATTACCTAGCGGAGGAAGGCAAGGCCATCGCTAACACTTGCCTAAAGTCAGCCTTGGACGCAGCAGAGAACTCCAGCAGGCAAATGATAGGAGTAACTGAGAGGAGACACGCATGGCTCAGGATCTCCGGCTTCAAGCCAGAAGTACAGAGCAACATCATCAACACACCTTTCGACGGTGAGAAACTGTTTGGGGCAACAGTCGACAACAAGTTAACTCAACTGAAGACGGACAACGAAACTGCGAGGGCCATGGGAGCGCTGCAATTCAGGGGAATGAGAAGAGGAAACCCCTCAAGGCGACCCAGTGGTAGAGGGGGCAATGCACCCACCACTTCACACCAATCACCCCAGCAAGGATATCAGGGGAACAACCAGGGCCAAAACCTGCAGGGACAACAGCAGCAGAATTGGCAGTACCAACCCAGAGGACGGTCCTTTCGAGGGCGCGGGTACGGACGGGGACAGGCCCGAAGAGGGGGCCAGCAGCCCACCCCAAAGTGACTCCAGACACAAACCAGACCCTCCCCAGTTAACACAAAGGGAGAGGAGAAGTCCACAAAAGGACAAAATAAGGAACACACACAGACAACAAATAACCACCGAGCATACAACACCGGTGGGAGGAAGAATAGGAAAATTCCTCACACAATGGAGGGAAATTACCACGGACAAGTGGATACTAAACACCATACAGCACGGGTACTGCATAGACCTCCAAAAACACCCGCCGGGGAAAAAACCAAGACATCGGACAATACCCGCAAGGGAACTCGCCCTCCTCCGTCTAGAAGCAGAGGAGCTGCTACAAAAAAGAGCAATAGAACTAGTCCCAATAAACGAAAGGAACAAGGGAGTATACTCAACATACTTCCTTGTGCCAAAGGTAAACGAAACACTAAGACCAATACTGGACCTCAGATTCCTGAACAAGTTCATAAAAACTCAAAAATTCAAAATGACTTCACTTCAGGAAGTAATACCCCAAATCCAAGAAGGGGATTACATGGCGACCTTAGACTTGAAAGATGCATATCTGCACATACCCGTCAACCACAAACACAAACGTCTATTAAGATTCGTGATAGGCCACGACCACTACCAGATCACAGTGCTGGCCTTCGGACTAAAGTCCGCACCAAGGGTGTTCACAAAATGCCTAGCAGCAGCTGCAGCGCACCTTCGGAGAAAGAGCATACATGTATACCCCTACCTCGACGACTGGCTTGTGAAAGCAGGATCATACAAACTCTGCAAAGATCACATCGAACAAGTCATACAAACACTGTCCACACTAGGTTTCTCAATACACTGGGAGAAATCGTCAACAGAACCTCAGCAGATCAAAATATTCTTAGGGGCACAAATAGACAGCACACAGTCCAAGGTGTTCCCCAGCGACAAGAGAACTATAGCGCTCCTGAGGGAAACACGTCATTACCGCAAGGGGCAAGTTCTGACAGTGAGGACGGTGAGCAGACTAATGGGAATGATGGCCTCATGCATTCACCTTGTCCCACATATTAGACCACATGAGACCGTTCCAAGAATGGATACAGCAGCAGTGGTCACAAGCGACAGGGAGTTGGGAAGATCTAGTGGTTGTCACACACGCAGTGCAGCAAGAAATAGCGTGGTGGAAGGAAGAGAACATATTACAGGGGAAGCCATTCACACAGCCAACTCCAACAGTGACCATCACAACAGACGCCTCACAGCAGGGCTGGGGCGCACACATGGACAGACTCCGCGTCAGGGGGCTGTGGTCACAACAAGATGCAGTGAAACACATCAACTTCCTAGAACTAAAAACTGTGTTCCTAGCCTTAAAAGCCTTTCAAAAGCAGCTTTACGGGCAGCGAGTGCTGATACAAACAGACAACACAACAACCATGTTCTACATCAACAAACAAGGTGGAACACAGTCAGCACCGCTATCAAGCCTGGCACAAGAGATCTGGAGATGGGCCATCCCTCTAAGGATAGACCTGCTGGCAATACACCTTCCAGGAATAGACAATGTAGAAGCAGACCGACTCAGCAGGCAGACGTCTGCATCCCACGAATGGGAACTCAACCAGCAGGAGGTGCAGCGGCTGTTCCAAAAGTGGGGAACACCACGGATAGACCTGTTTGCAACACTCCAGAATGCAAAATGCCAACATTACGCATCCAGACAACCGGACCAAAGGTCCCTAGGGAATGCGCTATGGAGAAGTTGGTCGAACGAATTTGCATACGCTTTTCCCCCCGATACCACTGTTACACAAGGTACTCAGCAAATGCAGGAGCAGCAGCATGACACTCATACTGGTGGCACCTCAGTGGGCCAGACAATCATGGTTTTGCAGCGTGAATCTTTCTGGATTCACTATGCTGTGCATTATTCCGCCATCTCGTGGTTGGGTCCGGATTCGTAGTCTTTTCTTTGTTTTTGTGGTTTTTTTTTGTTTTTGTTTTTTTTTGTTGGCCCAGGTGGGCGGCGACGCCCCACCATTTGGTGTCTTTGGTGACGTTGTCGCGCTTCCGGCGGAAGCTCCCACCTTTGGTAGCCATCTTCAGATTCTTTTTCCGCCGTGGGGTCTGGATCGTCGCCGAGAAGTTCCAGAAAATTTTGGACGAAGAATTTCGAAAAGTCGAAATATCATCACAGAGGATGGATTCCTGAGACACCGGACGACGAGCACAAGTACCGGAGACAACAAGAAGGACGACGAGGTAGAAGGTCCACGACCGAAATCTCGACGCCTACGGAGAATGCGCTCGCAGGGGGCTCCCTGAGCGCGGTTATGGACAAGACTCCGTTCAAGTTTTGCAAAAACTGCCACCACAAGTACGCCCAGAAAGACCAGCACCCAGTCTGCAACCTCTGCTTGCCGCTCGACCACATCAGCGAAGACTGCAACGCGTGCTCGGCGTTCACCCCGAAGACCCTCCGGGTGAGAGACAGACCGAGAAGGGCGAACTACAACATGCAGGGCCAGGGACCAGCACCATCGCTCCGAGACCTGGGCCTCTCGAGCGGAGAGGAAGACAACATCGCTGAGGGACCAGAGGACTGCGCTGTCGTCGAGGTCCATAAGAAAACGTCGAAGGAGGTAAGGGAGTCGTCGACCCCAAAACACCAAAGCGACGCTCGAAAGAGTGAAGCCAAAACACCTAGCGACACTACTAGAAGTGTAGCAAAGTCCTCGAAGGGAGCGTTGCCGCCGAAACCCTCGACGAAAGCAACAGCGTCCAAGGACAAGCAGTCGAGCGGATCCTTTGACAAGGACTCACAATCGGCGAAAGCTTCCGAAAAAACAAAGGCGTCGAAGGTCACCTCCGAAAGGGAAGCCTCGGCACCGAGGAAGGAAGGCCCGGCGTCTGTTTCGACGACCGCGAAGAGAAGCACTGCACCACTCGACGCCGAAAAGGCCCACGAGATGGCGAAAAAGAAAAGGAGGCTCGAGGCAGAGATGGCGAGCATCCTGCAACGGAAAAAGACTTCGACGACAAGATGAAGCAATACGCTATCCCATCGAAGCCAGCCCACGAGGCGCTCGAGGAGTTCGAAGCCGAATACATCGAGCCCCCGACAACACCTGAACAACTCGAAGACCAGGACGAAGAAGACTACTACTTGAAGCCGAAGGCGAAGAAGAGATGCAGTCTTACCGGGACTCGGCGTCCTCGGAGGTACAAGACATAGACTGGCAAGACCTCGACGCAGAGTCACCAGAAGAAGGGGTAGACTCTTACCCCTCGAGGCCTTCGCCGCCAGACGACATCGGAGTCTACAATGAGGTCGTCCAGAAGGCTGCAAAGACATATGGGGTCGAAATGCAGGAAGAGAAAAACAAAGGCAGGTTTCCTCTTGAAACCCTGCTCCCTCAACAGACTAGGAGCCAATTCCTACCCATGTTGCCTGGCGTCCTCGACCAGGGAAGGGAGGCCTTCAGGGAACCGGCAGTCTGCAAGGCGGTTACACCTAGAAGCGAGAAGAAATATAAACATTCTACAAAAGACCCGGCGTACATCCAAGGGTCAGTACCAGCAGACTCCATTATCGCTGCAACGGCCAGAAAAAGGGCCGGTGTGCCCACCAACACAGGCCCACCTCCAGACAAGGAGAGCAAGCGTATAGACCTCACAGGACGAAAAGTGGAGAGGAACGCAGCCATACACTGGCGCATCGCCAACTCCAACGCCCTCATCAGCAGGCATGCGTACCAGCATTGGGCAGAAATGAGTCAGCTCATTAAACACCTGCCAGAAGAACACCAACAAAGGGCAAATTACCTAGCGGAGGAAGGCAAGGCCATCGCTAACACTTGCTTAAAGTCAGCTTTGGACGCAGCAGAACTCCAGCAGGCAAATGATGATAGGAGTAACGGAAAGGAGACACGCATGGCTCAGGATCTCCGGCTTCAAGCCAGAAGTACAGAGCAACATCATCAATACACCTTTCGACGGTGAGAAACTGTTTGGGGCAACAGTTGACAAGAAGTTGACTCAACTGAAAACGGACAACGAAACTGCAAGGTCCATGGGAGCGCTGCAGTTCAGGGGCATGAGAAGAGGAAACCCCTCAAGGCGACCCAGTGGTAGAGGGGGCAATGCACCCACCACTTCACACCAATCACCCCAGCAAGGATATCAGGGGAACAACCAGGGCCAAAACCTGCAGGGACAACAGCAGCAAAATTGGCAGTACCAACCAAGAGGACGGTCCTTTCGAGGGCGCGGGTACGGACGGGGACAGGCCCGAAGAGGGGGCCAGCAGCCCACCTCAAAGTGACTCCAGACACAAACCACACCCTCCCCAGTTAACACCAAGGGAGAGGAGAAGTCCACAAAGGAACAAAATAAGGAACACACACATACAACAAATAACCACCGAGCATACAACACCGGTGGGAGGAAGATTAGGAAAATTCCTCACACAATGGAGGAAAATTACCACGGACAAGTGGATACTAAACACCATACAGCACGGGTACTGCATAGACCTCCTAAAACACCCGCCGGGGAAAAAACCAAGACATCGGACAATACCCGCAAGGGAACTCGCCCTCCTCCGTCTAGAAGCAGAGGAGCTGCTACAAAAAAGAGCAATAGAACTAGTCCCAAAAAAACCAAAGAAACAAGGGAGTATACTCAACATACTTCCTTGTGCCAAAGGTAGACGAAACACTAAGACCAATACTGGACCTCAGATTCCTGAACAAGTTCATAAAAACTCAAAAATTCAAAATGACTTCACTTCAGGAAGTAATACCACAAATCCAAGAAGGGGATTACATGGCGACCTTAGACTTGAAAGATGCATATCTGCACATACCCGTCAACCACAAACACAAACGTCTATTAAGATTCGTGATGGGCCACGAACACTACCAGTTCACAGTGCTGGCCTTCGGACTAAAGTCCGCACCAAGGGTGTTCACAAAATGCCTAGCAGCATCTGCTGCGCACCTGCGGAGAAAGAGCATACATGTATACCCCTACCTCGACGACTGGCTTGTGAAAGCAGGATCATACAAACTCTGCAAAGACCACATTGAACAAGTCATACAAACACTGTCCACACTAGGTTTCTCAATACACTGGGAGAAATCGTCAACTGAACCTCAGCAGATCAAAATATTCTTAGGGGCGCTAATAGACAGCACACAGTCCAAGGTGTTCCCCAGCAACAAGAGAACTATAGCGCTCCTGAGGGAAACGCGTCATTACCGCAAGGGGCAAGTTCTGACAGTGAGGACGGTGAGCAGACTAATGGGAATGATGGCATCATGCATTCACCTTGTCCCACACATCAGACTGCACATGAGACCGTTCCAAGAATGGATACAGCAGCAGTGGTCACAAGCGACAGGGAGTTGGGAAGATCTAGTGGTTGTCACACACGCAGTGCAGCAAGAAATAGCGTGGTGGAAGGAAAAGAACATATTACAAGGGAAGCCATTCACACAGCCAACTCCAACAGTGACCATCACAACGGACGCCTCACAGCAGGGCTGGGGCGCACACATGGACAGACTCCGCGTCAGGGGGCTGTGGTCACAACAAGATGCAGTGAAACACAACGTCCTAGAACTAAAAATAGTGTTCCTAGCCTTAAAAGCCTTTCAAAAGCAGCTTTACGGGAAGCGAGTGCTGATACAAACAGACAACACAACAACGATGTTCTACATCAACAAACAGGGTGGAACACAGTCGACACCGCTATCAAGCCTGGCACAAGAGATCTGGAGATGGGCCATCCCTCTAAGGATAGACCTGCTAGCAATACACCTTCCAGGAAAAGACAATGTGGAAGCAGACCGACTCAGCAGGCAGACGTCTGCATCCCACGAATGGGAACTCAACCAGCAGGAGGTGCAGCGGCTGTTCCAAAAGTGGGGAACACCACGGATAGACCTGTTTGCAACACTCCACAATGCAAAATGCCAACATTACGCATCCAGACAACCGGACCAAAGGTCCCTAGGGAATGCGCTATGGATAAGTTGGTCGAACGAATTTGCATACGCTTTTCCCCCGATACCACTGTTACACAAGGTACTCAGCAAATGCAGGAGCAGCAGCATGACACTGATATTGGTGGCACCTCAGTGGGCCAGACAATCATGGTTCTCACAGATAATGGAAATGGCGCAGGAACCAGCACACAGGTTCAGCAGAAGGAAAGACCTCCTCACAATGCAAGACGGAAAAGTGCTCCACCCAGAACCAGACAGCCTCAGCCTAGCAGCCTGGCTCCTGAGGACCTAGAATTCGCACACCTCAAGCTACCTCCAAGCACCATGGCAGTACTCAGAGAAGCAAGGAGACCCACTACAAGAAAATGCTACATTGCAAAGTGGAAAAGGTTCTCGCAATGGTGCATTACAGAGGGACTGCAACGAAAAGTCACAAAAGAATCAACAGTACTACAATACTTAACGCACCTACTACAAAGCGGGCTGAGCTACTCGTCACTAAGGGTTCACTTAGCAGCCATAGTGGCCCACACCAGGGGAGTAGCGGGGAAAAGCTTCTTCACCTCCCAAGTGGTCAAAAGATTCCTGGAAGGGGCTAAAAGAATAGCCCCCCCTAAAAGGATGCCAGCCCCAAGCTGGAACCTCAACACTGTACTAACACAGTTGATGAAATCACCATTTGAACCCATACACAAGATCACACTGCACATGCTCACACTAAAAACGGCATTCTTAGTGGCTATCACGTCACTGCGAAGAGTCAGTGAACTACAGGCTCTGACACTACAAGAGCCCTACTTGCAAATACACAAGGACCGAATTGTCATGAGGACGGACCCACACTTCCTGCCAAAGGTGGTGTCGTGGTTCCATATCAATCAAACAATACAGATACCAAGTTTCTTCCAGAAACCTTCAACGCCCTCAGAAAAGGCGCTACACACGCTGGACGCCAGAAGGGCAGTGATGCACTACATAGAAAGGACGAAGGAATGCAGGAAAACAAAACAACTCTTCGTTTCCTTCGCAAGCAGTTTCCTGGGACGACCAGTAACAAAAAATACCATAGCACGATGGATTGCACAAGCAATACAACTCTGCCACAAGCAGGCAGGACAAAAATTACAAGGAGCCGCCCAGGCTCACTCAACAAGGAAAAAGGGAGCAACGGTTGCGTTCCTAGCGAACACACCTATACAAGACATTTGCCAAGCGGCAACATGGTCTTCCGTGCACACGTTCACCAAACACTACTGTGTTGATATCCAGATGAACAACGAGGCACAAGTAGGACAGAAGGTCTTACAGCACGTTTTCAGCAACCAATGCTCATCTTCCACCCAACCACCGCAATAACAAAACCGCTACTAAGTCTATGCACAGCATAGTGAATCCAGAAAGATTCACGCTGCAAAATGAATAGTTTCTTACCTGTCGGTGTAGTTTTGCAGCTTGAAGACTTTCTGGATTCACTAGCGATCCCACCCGCCTCCGCCAGGAAGATAACTTAGGAGGTTAAGGGTACAACTAGACTACATACATCCCCTCCCCCCCCCATTTCCAGGGCCCATTTGGCACCAGGACAGACAGGAAAATTAGTCAGGAGGCGTGTTCACCCTCTGGCTAGTGCCATCCCCAAGGTGGGCTACCTGAAGTGAAAATGACTAGGAAAATTCCACCATCTTGGTTTTTGGTGGAATTTGGTCCTCTGGGTCAGGGTTATGCCCACTTCCCACAGGAAGTGGTTTTCTAGAGGATGTAGTCACCCTAAAGGTAAGTAGCCCATTAGCTACTACCTGACACTCCCTATAATGTCCCTAAATACAGTATTTAGGTGGCACCCCTGATGCCAGAACCTCAGATTTCAACAGACAAAAAGAAGTGGACCAAGAAGACTGCTGACTTGAGATCAGAAGAGCACGACTGACTTGGCGCCAACCCTGCCAGCCTGCCTGCTGCACCCGACCCTCGTGGAGCCACCGACTCGTCCTGCCGCTGTGCAGACTCCAAGAAACCTGGAGGGCAGCCAGTGCTTCACCAATTGCCAGAGAAACTTGCTTGGAGTAGAGGAGCTAATCCCCTGCAGCCACAGGCACCAAAGAAATAAGATACAGTGTACTGTCCTGCTGCCTACCGGGACTACCGGCGCTGTGGCCCACCCGGAGGAGGTCACCATGCTCCTACAGGTCAGATCCATCCTCCCTCCAAGTGTGGGGACACCAAGACCGACCGGAGCTGCGCATTGCCAATACCTGGGGTACTGGACCCCTTGGCGCAGCCAAGGTTTATGTCCACTCAGGACACCAACGCCGAGGAAAACCAACCTGCAGTCAAGGGACTTCAAGGACAGTGAGTCTCACATCAACAGTTGCCCAGCTGTCCTGTTTGCCTTCCTTCTGCAGAACCAAAGACAGTGAGTCCCCTACCGACACCTCAAACTGCGCCTCTACCCACGCCCTGTGTCTGAGGGAGGTGATGGAGCCCACGGGTCCTGAAACCCTCTTTCTGCCGACTCCCCAAAACAGCGATTGCCTCCAGCATCGAAACCAAATACACCACTGCACCCGAGCCCCACAGCCTGAGTAGAAGTATCCAATGGTGTCCCTACTTGCCTGAGCATCTTTAGGATCGAAGACCCCTGTGGGTTCCACTGGACTTGCCTCCCAGTCAAAGCTTGCAGCCTCTTTCTGACCAGACCATTCCCCGTTGAAGTGAATGGGGCACCTGCCGCCTTAACACACCTCTGCACCCGGACGCCCCAGTTCTTCCTGAGGTGACCTGTTGGTGTGGCGTTAGACCTTGCCCCATACTCTTAAGTCAAGAAAAACAGTTCCATAAGTCGCTGTTATGTGCCAAAATGCAGTACATGTTTTTCCCCCATAAGATAAAATTATTGCTCCCAAAATCTGCACTGTCAACTTTTGAAAACTACCAATTCATACCTCGAAAAGTACTTACCTGATTCCGATGATCTTGGTATCTAAATTCATATAAAGAAGGCTATTTTTATAAATTGGTGTCGTATTTCTTTGTGTCTCTCACTGCCTTTGTGTGTGCAGTACATGCTTAGCACTACCCTCAGATATGCCTAGCGTCTCACTCACACTACCACAGAAGAGCATTTGGGGTGTCATTTGTGCCTCTGTAAACCAGTTGGGGTTTGCCTGGACTCTTTACACAGTGTACCTATTTTTGGTCCACTATATAAACAGCCAGCTTCCTATACCAGTGCCCAGTAGATACCTTAAGATGGCTTCCCTACTCACTTGTAATATCAAGCAATGGAATTAGACATTACCGGGTCATATCTGCTCATGTAGATATGTCCTCATATGTGCTATAATGCACCTTGCCTTAGGGCTCCAGGGCCTGCTGTAGGGGTGACTTACATTTAGCCCATGCAGTGTCTTTGGCATGGCTCACATGTGTGCCATGTCATGTTTTCAAGCATGGTTTGCACCATATCGAGCATCCGGCAATGGCAGTCTGTGTGGAATTTGTTTGTGATTCCCTTAGGGTGGCATAGGATATGCTGCAGCCCTTAGGAACCCTCTTTAATACCTCCATTTACTATGGACTTGTAGGGGTGCTAAAGTCCTTAGCCAGTTGTGAAACAATCAGACCTCATTTTGTTTTAAGGAAGGTGCACTTGCACCGAGGTCTGATTAGCAGGCCTCAGTGCACTGTCAGTCGAAAAAGAGCATCCAGGAGCCGGTGGGGGGGGGGGGGAGGGGAAACAAAAGTCCAGTTCCCTATGTACCACTCCACACCCCACCCAACAGCCCAGGAGACTCGGCCTCAACCTAGGAGAGTCTCCTAGTCTGCGATTGGAGGAAGAGAGTAAGGAAACGGGCTGCATTGTTGCAGGGCCTACTCTCTCACATTCTCCTGTCCAGCTGACCTATCCCAACAGTTAGAGGATCCATTTTAAACTGCACTAGATCTTTCACCCTTTCTCCTGTCCTTTGGGCTAGAGGTGGCTACCTCTGCTAACTCTATCTTAGCCAGGGACACCCCTGGCTTACCCAGAGAACTTATCCACAACTGGATTAACCCCACTATGACCAGCAGGGTCAGGGGGCCTAACTTGCTATTTGACATGGCGTCAGATCACTATGCCAAGGACAGTGCAGCCATAAAGGTCAACAACCAGCAGAGGGCTACTCATAGCTGTCAGCACCCAGAACCACACCTTTAGCTCACCACTGACAGGTGGATGGGCTAACAAATAGGTTTCTTTGGTTTCAAGGGGTCTACTTCTGTTTTTGAGTAGGGGGTTTCTACCTCTTGTAGCAAACACTCTCCTTCCACTCTCTTCAATTGGCTGAGGTGTCACAATCTCCTGCTTAACAGCTGTCTGGCTAGTCAGGACTTCTTGTGAGGCAGGTAAGGCTTCACCAGTATCAACTTCGGAGCCCTTCCTTACTGGAGCATTATCTCCTTGGCTCACTGGAACTCTTTCTAAAAGTTGCCCACCTTTCCTACACTTCCTTTTTGCCTTTCTTCTGGGGCCTACTTTAACTAGCTGTATGTTCAGCACCTTCAGAATTCTTGGGACCGTACTGGCACTGGACCAGCAGCTCTTTTGGGCTTAGACCAACCACTGGGAGGTCATTTCCAAGGAGTTAATCAAGGGGGAGGTGTGGACTGACTACTACTCTCCGCCAACTAAGGGACCCAGCTATCTCTAATGGTACTAAAGCTACAGGCTTAACAGTAACCTCACCTGGGACAGCCCTTACTCGTCAAGTATCTCCAGGCAAATACTGGTTCGGGGATACCAACCTGTCCTGCACAAAGGTGTGACTGGCACAGATATCTCTCAGGGCAGTGATGGGGATTCCATTCACCTCAATGTGATGGAAGTGTCTGCTTCCCTCTGGAATCACCAACTCACTTTCTGGCCCAATTTCCCTGTTAAGCTATAAGGATGTCCTCATCTGAGGAGCAATCCTCAAAGGCTATACTGAAAATCCCAGTTCCTACATTTGTCTTGTACAAGCATGGTCCCCTCTATAGTGCCCAACCTGCTGGACAATCAAAGCAAGGCCTACAGTTCGTGACGTTTTAATCTTAGGGTCCCCACTACTCTGTTTACCACTTGAGTTTGGGTAGGATGCACTATCCACTTTTTTTGGAGCCTGGGTTTCTTAAGGAACTTTTTTGGAGGACTTGCCACCTTCTACTTTACCCTTCTTTGGGCCTAACCCCCTTTCTCGGAATCTCCCCCTGATGCTTTTTGGGAATCCTAACTCATTCATCCGCTTTCTTAGCCAGCTCACTGGGACTAGAAAGTGATGTAACGTTTCTGATATACAGTTTGCTAAACTGTGCTCTTTCATAATCAAATTATAGAGCCCTTCATATTCCTGCACCTTGTTACCTTTTAACCAGCCGCCTAGTGTCTTGACTGAAAAGTCCACAAAATCAACCAAGGTCTGACTTAAGGTTTTCTGAGTCTCCCTGAACTTAATTCTATACTCTTCAGTGGTTATTCCAAAGACCTCAATCAGGGTCTCCTTCATGAGATCATATGACTCCGCATCTGTCTCAGAACAGCTCTCAAAGTAGAGAGCCCCAATGTTTTTGGCTAAGCCTTCTCATTCTACAAGTCCTCTCAAGGGCTATTAATCACTTGGTGATATCATCACCTTCTACACACTTTTGAACTATCACTTTGGGAAATTTAAGGGCAAAAGATTAATCCTTCTCCCTATTAGGTTTTTGCTGCCACCCGAGATGGGTGCTAGGCCCATCTCAGCTCTCTTTTTCAATGGCTAAGAGTTAAGCTTCCAGAGCTATTCTAGCTGATTTCTGAAGTTCAGGATCCTCCTCCTCAACTTCACCTGGGATACTACCAGAAGTACTCCCAGTGAAGGTGCTGGCAGTAGAGGAATTTGAAGACTTCTTTTCACTGACCTCTCCCTCATCTGTATTATTATGGCTTTCTTCCATTGCCATGACTCTATCATGCTAAGAAAGCAGCCTCGTTAGGTTTAGACCCCTTGGCAAGGTTTCATGCTTTGCAGAGGTACTTAGATTGGACCAGCTTAAGTTTCATGAAGGGACCTAGGTTGTGCCGCTGGCTAGTACCCTCTGCCTCAGACATGGTATTAGATCAGTTGGTGCCTTTTTAGGAAGTTAGAAACAATCTTCCAGACTATACTTTTACAGGCCTAACTGGCTAGGATATTTTAAAAATTCTAATATAATTGGACTGAGGGACTTAACCAAAACCCTAACAGTTCAAGTTTAGAAATTTGGAAAAATCGGCAAATTCAAAACAATTATTTTTAACTATTGTGGATTTACTTTGTGCAGTCACGTATTAACCAAGTGGTATCAGCAAGTGCTAAGACTTGTATCTCACAGCTGATCCACCAATGTAGGAAGCTGGCTCTTTATTTAGTGGACCAAAACGAGGTACAATGTGTAAAGAGTCCAGGTTACCTTTATTGGTTTACAGAGGCAAAAATTATAACACTAAATGCTCTCTTTTGTGGTAGTGTGGGTGAGCAGTTTAGGCTTATCTGAGGGTATTGCTAAGTAAGCACTTGTTGTCTTCACAGAGGCAATAAATGACTCAAGAATAAATTTGGGATGAATTTAGAAAAAGAACTCGTATTTTCATATAAATTTTGATACAGAGAACTTAGTTATCCAGTATTGGGGTATCTTTCATAGATTCACATGCCTGAATCATTCCCCGTCGCCGAGATGGGAGCCCCACGGTAAAATACAAAAGTAGTGCCATAAGTAATAAATAGGCTAACAGAGGCCAAAGGCTATACCTTAGTAGCCTATCTACGTCCTTATAGGAAAAGGACCAAAAGTCAGCTCCAACCAATCAGCCACCAGCACCCTCTAGAACACTCCCAGCAGAGGCAGTTCTCCTCAGATTTTCACCGCACATCGTGTGGAAGGGAGTCTCCCTGAGTGCTACTCAGTTTTTTTCTCTTCAGCTCTTCAAGCAACTATGTCTGACAAAAAAAGGCCTCTTCCGTTCCTGCAGGACCTGTGGGAAGAAGAGGGTCCATGTAGATGATCTACATAAAGATTGTCTTTACTGCCTCTACCCTAAACCTGAGGCTAAAGACTGGAAAATCTGCCGTACCTTTCCCAGTAAGACTCTCAGGGATAGAGAGGCAAGATTACTTTTATGGCTCAAATCTTCTAAAGAACGACCTCCGGGGGCGTGGCCAAGATGGCGATCTAAGCGGTCGCATACACCGGAGGCTCCTCGTTCCTGAACCCCATACCCAGCCGAATAACCCAGCATACCCCCCGTTGTTCACCACAACAGGTGGCACGACCAGTGGGAGTGCGGCGACACCCCTGCAAACTCCATCAGGCGTCCTGTGCGGCTGGTAGGAGCCTCAGAAGACCGAGCAGGTAGCGGCTGGAGGAGACGATCGGGCCGGAAGCCCAGCACAACGACAGAGCAGGGAGGACAGCCGCGATCCTCCCAGGTCGAGGCACAGGCGGATCTGGCGATGGCCCAACACGGGCTCCCAGCGGAACGGCGAGTGAGCACCAGCAGCATCGACGAACACCTCAGGCGCCGGTAGGAACAGAGCGGTGACGGAGGGGCGGCCCCTGCTCGATCGGCGGCGCAAATCGAGCGTCCGGCTTGAGGGCCTAGCTGGGCGCGAATCCGGAGTCCCCTGAGCGAGCTAGGGAGGAGGCCACGCCTGAAGGTGACGGCAGGGGAGGGCGCGGTGGAGCGGTGAGCGACCTGCAGAGCCTGGCTCCGCCAGAGACAATCAACCCGGAAGACCGGGCGGGTAGCGGCTGGCGGAGACGCTCGGGCCGGAGGCCCAACAAAACGTCGGAGCGGGAAAGACTGAAGCGATCCCCCCCAGGTCGGGATACAGGCGGATCCGACGAAGGCCCAACACGGGCGCCCTGCGGTGGTCCACATTTTCACCCCGATTTCTCACTTCCAAATGTCCGCGTCACGGAATGTTGGACATTGGACTATGGGTACACCTGGGGTATGTCTAGTTGGGGTTAGGGAGGGACGAGGGGGACCCGGAGGGGGAGGCGGAGGGAGGGACTCAGGGGGAGGGGGAAGCATGAAGGTGGGCAAGACGCACTCTCGGAACAGACTCCATACAAAGAGAAGACACGCCATAGGGAAATTTGAAGGGAGGGAGTTGGGGTTAGGGAGGAGGGAGGGCAGGGGAACCGGTGTGCTAATGGAGAACGGGCATGGACGTAAGCCAGAGCCATTGACACATGGAACAAGGGCCCAGGGGCGCAGACACACGCGAAACAAACCCAGCCTACCAAAGACACAAGCACAAACACCACTTGTAAACCCAATATGTCGCAACATGTTCTTCGGGTGTTGACCCTCAATGTGAGGGGTCTAAATAACCCTGTTAAAAGACGAGCTATCATATCTTATCTGGGGCAGATGTGTGCCTCCTACAGGAAACGCATCTCCTCTCTAAGGATTGGCACAGAATGAGGTCCCGCGCATTTCCCCAACAATTTTACTCCTCTACTATGGATAAGAAAGCAGGGGTGGCCATATTGCTAGCTAGGAAATTCCGAGGCACAGTGGGAGACAAGGTAGCAGAAATAAAGGGTAGGCTGTTGGCCTACAGGCTCTGGGTCGGGGGGAGCTTCCATAGTGGTGGGGTCCATCTACACCCCAAATGACGGACAAGAAAAGTTCTTCAAGGGAGCCATATCAGAGGTACTCAGTCCCCAAGACAGACGGATATTAGTGGGAGGCGACCTCAACCTGGTCATGGACTCAGAGAAGGATAGATCCGGGCAACGGCATGGCCAAACAGGAGCCTTATCAGAGGAAGGGCAGGAATGGCTGGCACATAGGGGGCTGGTAGACATATGGCGAGAGGCTCACACTCATAGCAAGCAATACACTTATTACTCAAACGCACACCATACGTATGCCAGATTAGACCACTTCATAGGGTCGACAGAAATCAATGCCCTAGTGGACACAGTAGACATTACTCCAGTGGGGCTCTCAGACCACAACGCGGTGATAGTGACACTCGACGTGCCCCCAACTCAAAGACCAAGGGGAAGGTGGAGACTCAGGGAGAATCTGCTGCTGCGCAAAGAAATATCCCAACAGGTACACAAATGCATCACTGACTACCTCGCGATGAATGCTACACCGGAGACGTCTCTAACAGCGCTATGGGGGGCCCTCAAGGCGGTCGTGAGGGGGGAATTGATAGCCATCTCCGCAGCGGAGCTCCGGGACCGGAAAGAAAAGAGAGAACAGCTTACGGCCAATGTGGTGGAGCTGGAGCGAGTACACAGCCGGACAGGTGCCCCTAGAATATGGCGTCAACTGAAAGCAGCCAGAGCGCAGCTGGCAGGCCTGGACCTCGAAAGGGCGGAATATGCGGCTCTGCGGCTCAAACACTCATACTACGTAGGGGGAGATAAGACAGGACGCCTCCTGGCCAGTAAACTAAGAGCCCGTGCCCAGAGGTCCAGGATTGCAGCCCTTCGGAACCCCAAGGGGGAGGTGGTAGAACGAGACGACCAGATAGCTGAAACTCTGAGAATTCTTCGCCTCCCTATATAGCAAAGATGCTCGAACTCAACCAAATGGAGAGTTGTATCTGCAACACGCCGCTACCACGGCCTTAAACACGGTGGGAGCAGAAGCACTGGACGCGCCGATCCGAATCGAAGAAGTGATAGGTGCCATTTCCCGTCTCAAACCACTGAAAGCTCCAGGGCCGGATGGCTTCTCGGTGGGGTTTTATAAAGCGTTCTGTCCACTCATCGCCCCGATTTTAACTCGCCTTTTTAATTAGTTCCAGGGCCCCGGATCTATTCCTGCAGACATGCTCGCAGCAGATATAGTTGTCCTTCCCAAGCCCGGAAAAGACGCGGCTCATACCGGCCGATCTCCTTACTCAACCTGGACCTCAAATTGTTTACAGGGGTTCTGGCGTCTAGACTGGGCCCACGCATGCCAGGCATTATCGAACCAGACCAATCCGGGTTCATTCCCAATAGACAAAGCAGCGATAATACCAAACGAATCATGCATATAATTGATAAAGCCCATCATAACCAGACGGATGCCCTTTTACTGTCAATAGATGCTGAAAAAGCATTCGACAGGGTAGACTGGGGTTTTATGGATAAGACATTGGCGCACTTTGGCTTGGGTGAGCGATTTAGGGCATGGGTAACAAGCTGTTATGACAAACCCACGGCTACGATCCGGGTCAACGGAACGAGTTCCCAGCCCTTTGACATTCAAAGGGGCACGAGGCAAGGATGTCCGTTGTCACCTCCTATTTGCGTTATATGTTGAGCCCCTAGCACAACGGATAAGGGATAACCCAGATATCCTCGGCATCCCCTTTGGAGGGGAGAAACACCCAATCAGCCTCTATGCGGACGATATCCTGGCAGCCCTAGAGACACCCAAGCGCTCGGTCCGGGCTTTCCTGCGGGAACTGCACGATTTTGGTGAGGTTTCCGGCTTTAAGATCAATGTGGGGAAATCCATGATATTACCACTTGGTCTCTACGAAACTACACCAGGGGCACCACACGGCGAGTTCGGGGAGCTACAACTTCAAGACAAGATCCCATACCTGGGGATAGTCTTGACCCCCTCCACAGAGCAAACAATCGCCCTAAACTACTCCAATCTCCTTTCGCGTGTTCAGGGAGATCTGCGTAGATGGCAGAAGCAATCCCTGTCGCTCCTGGGCCGTATCGCTGCAATCAAAATGTCTATCTTGCCTCAAGTGCTATACTTCTTTCAGACCATCCCAGCCTGGCCTCCCAAAGGCGTCATTCATAAATTGCAAAGTGCTGTGCAACAATTCATCTGGGCCGGGAAGAGGCCGAGGATGAATAGGGAGCTAGCTCATCGTCCCCCGACGAAGGAGGGCTGGGAATTCCCAATTTATTGGATTACTTCCGGGCGTCGCAACTCAGATACTTGGTTGAATGGAATAGACCGGAATTAGAAAAGAGGTGGCTGTTTCAAGATAGGGCGATGGCACAGCTAGACCTCTGGAAAGTACCATTCCTCAAACGCCCGGATAGGCCCCCGAACCTTACACACTCCCCATTCACACGCACTGTTATGCAAGTGTGGGACACAGTGGCGACAAAACGTGGACTTACCTCCTTTCCCTCGCCGTTAACTCCCATATTCGACAACCCGGAATTCCCACCGGGGCTTGAAAAGCGAGCGTTCCCACAATGGAGGGCGTCAACATGCAAGTCAGCCGGGCACTTATTCGACCTGGAGGGGTTCCTCCAACTCTCAGAGATATCACAGGCCTACGACGTCCAGAGACCGCAGAGACTCCAATATTTCCAAATTCGCCACTGGCTAACACACCCAGACGTGCGCCCGTTGGTCGGTAGAAAACTGACGGCCTACGAGAAATGGCTCGTCACCAAAACCTCGGATAAGAGGATGATTTCCGAACTCTACCGACTGATTCGCCTCCCGGCTCATCCGGGACCCTCGGCTGGACAGAGGAGATGGGCAAGGGAGCTTGGTAGAGAGCTGACCGGAAAAGAATGGCGGGACATTTATTTTAGGGCAAACCACACAGCTAGGAACACAGCAGGCAGGGAGGCTGCGGTCAAGGTAGTAACATATTGGTATTTGACACCTGCCAGACTACATAAGGGAAACCCCGATCGTAGCCCTACATGTTGGAGAGGATGTGACGAAGAGGGCACACTGACTCACCTGTTATGGGACTGTAGGGAAGTGACAGGATACTGGACGACAGTCCTAGACGATATAGACAAACAATTCGACACAGAAATCCCACGCTTCCCGGCCTATGCCGTGCTGGGGCTCCCTAACCCGATTACGTACCCACTAAAAGTCAGTTAGGGGAAGGCAGATGGGCTTGGCTATGGGGGCAGCGGTGCAACACATTCTCTCTCTATGGGGCACACGGAATAGACCAACTCACACGTGGTGGCTACACAAACTGTGGTACACGTTGGGCATGGAGAGAATCCAAGCTAGCCTTACACAATCCTCAGACACGTTTGCTACCACTTGGCAGCCCCTACTATCACTACTAGCGATGGAATTCAACGAAATCACCTGCCCGAAATACCTTCGCCTTCTGCGACTAACTGTTATCCCACAACCTGAGGCAGCTTCCTGAGACACGGCGCACACGGGCTCTATATGCACCGAACCACCAAGGATCCGCCATAGCACACCGGTTCGGGGAGGGGGGATATAGGGACGGGGGGGATGGGAGTTGTATATTTTATTAGCTATTGTATGTTGCACGGACAAGCTGGGCCTCCTGCGGGGCCCCGAAATAGGATAAATAATATATGTATTATGTCTTTTCACTTATCTGCAAACCAATAAAACAAAGTTAAACATAAAGAACGACCTCCTTCTTCGGCTGAGGAAGAAGACCGAGCTTCCACATCTAGTAAGAGGGCTAGATCTCAAGAAAGCTCTTCAGGTGAGGGAAGGAAGCATCTTAAAACTTCCCAGGATAAGCCTGTCCATAAAGAGGGGATTTCTAAACATTCCTCTGAGCCAACGCTGTCTCCACCATCTACACCGCTTACAGAACGTCCAAGATTGTCTTCTACTGACTCTGTAAGTAAAAAACAGTTCAAAAAATCTGTGTCGACGACTGTTCCTTCATCGTCGACGATGTGTTACGTCGTCGACGATGGCGACAGCTATTTCATCTCCTATCTTGTCTACAAGAATCACTATTACGGCGAGGTCATTGTCGAAGTCTGTCGACGACCCATCGTCAACGAAGAAGCCATCAGTGAAACCACCGTCGACGACGAGCCCGCAGACTACGTCGTCAATGAGTGCGCCTGTTATCTTGCCACCGTCGACGAGAGACCTTCCTGCAATACTTGTTTCTGCACCGTCGACACCCCCGTCGACGAGAGTTTTCCAACTCAAGACGTTTCAAAGGCCTTTTCAACAGCAGCCTTTTCAGGACTATAGTAAAGTGTCTCCTCTATTGCCATCCCACCTTTTAGAGTGTTTCGTGGAGGAGGAGCATTATGATGATGAGGGTCTTTACGGTGTAGCTCACAGTCCATCTGAGCTCAATGTAAAATGCCAAGACATGGATGATGATTACCAGGAGGGACATTATCACGAACAATTTATAGCTCCACGTCATGCCTATCAGTTCCATCACAGACAGGAACCACGCCATAGAGAGATGGCTCATCTTCCTCCAGCACTTATTCAGGATCTGCAGGCTATGTTGGCGGATTACCGTCAAAGATTTCCTCCTCAACAAATTCCGACAGAGAGCCCACTTCCTCAAGTAGCGGTTCCCGCTCCGGTACCAGAGCCTACTATATCTAGTACACCGGTTCATGCACCGGGTCCACCTGACATTGGACACCAGGACACTTCCTCCTCGGATGAAGAAGTTGAGGAAGGTGAATTGCCTGATCAGGCAAATGCTCCGGATCCCTGGGATGATTATATAATCCCGACACCATCTCCGCCTCCGCACTTACCCTCTGATTCTCCTCCTGAAGACATCGGAGGATTTCATAACTTGATGCAGAGGGCAGCCCCTAGGTTCCAACTGCCTATCACTGTCAAGCAAACAGACTGTTTTTACATGATTTTAAAGAGGACACTAGAAAGGTCATTCCTATTATCGATTACATTTGGCAGGAGGGCGTAAAAATCATGAAGACGCCAGCATCCATACAGGCGGTGCTACCTCGTGTGGAGAAAAAATATCGAGCTTCAGAGGACAGACTATCTTGCCTTGTAGGACACCCGAGACCAGATTCGGTCATATCTCAGGCCGCACAGAGGCGTTCGAAGAGCCCCGCAACACCCATTACCACTCCTCCAGATAGAGAGGGACGTTGTATGGACCTTATGGGGAAGAAATTCTCTTCTATGGCAGCGGCAGCAATTGGAGCTGCTAATGCTTTAGCAATCATTGGCCGCTATGACCGTCAAATGTGGTCAGATGTGGCGGGATTGTTAGATCTCTTCCCGGAGGAACAAAGACAGGAGGCCCGGAAGATCTTAGAGGGTGAAAGAGCTGCCTCCGAAACAATTGATTGTGCGTTAGACATCGCCAACACGAGCTTTCGGCAATTGGCTGGAGCAGCAGTTCTTCGACACCAGGGGTGGCTTAAAGCTACTACCTTCAGACCTGAGATTCAGACTAAGATCCTGGACATGGCGTACGAGGGGGACTCACTGTTCGGAAAACATATCGATGAGGCTCTATTAGCAATAAAGAATGACACGGACACTGCAAAGTCTCTAGGCGCAACAGTATCGACAATACCAGCCTCAATATCGCCAGTCTTACAACCAAACGTCATACCGTCAGTCATCGACGGCTGGTTTCTCTCGCCAGGGCGGCCGTAAGCGTACACAGCAACAAGGCTGTGACTCTGCCAGAATGCAATGTGCTTATCAGGGTGCCAGCCAAAATTCCCTCCCTACCCGTGGGTGCGAAAATTTCTGTTTATGCACAGCGGTGGCACGAGATCACTTCAGACCGCTGGGTGCTGGACCTAGTCACCAAGGGTCACACACTGGAATTTGTCCAGAAACCACCTACTACTCTGCCGAGGGGTCCCCATCGTCTTCACTTATTGCGCAAAGAAGTCTTGATCATGCTCCTCAAGGAAGCGATAGAAGAAGTACCATTCACACAGAAGGGAACAGGTTTTCAAAAAGAAGTCAGGAGAATGGCGACCGATTCTGGACCTGCGCAAACTCAACAAGTTTCTCAAAAAACAAACATTCCGGATGGTAACGCTTTCCGATATTCTAGGATGCTTAAACAAAGGGGATTTCATGACTTCTTTGGACATGGAAGACGCATACTTTCATATCCCTATCCATCCAAAACACCGAAAATATCTACGGTTCACAGTGGCTGGCACCCACTATCAATTCAAGGTGCTCCCGTTTGGCCTAAAATCAGCGCCACGGATTTTCACCAAGTGCTTGGCACCAGTAGCAGCGACCTTGCGATCTCGAGGGATCCAAGTTTTCCCATACCTCGACGATTGGCTGCTCAAAGCTCCGTCGGAGCAGGAAGCCAATCTTGCCACAACAGCTTGTCTCCATCTGTTCAATACGCTGTGACTCACTTTGAACAAGGACAAATCGAACTTGCTTCCAACTCAGGTCATTTTGTTTCTAGGAGCGTCCCTGGACACCGTCCAGTGCAAAGCATTCTTGTCTCAAGACCGTCAAGTGTGCCTTCAAAAATTAGCGACGACCATTTCAAGAAGAAAGTCAGTTTCTGTACGAATATTCAAATCGCTCCTAGGGATGTGCTCTTCACCAATCAACTTGGTTCCTTTGGCACAGCTCAAGATGAGACCTCTTCAAGAGGAACCACAGAAACAATGGCAACAAGCATTGGGGTCTTTCGAGGATGTTATCCGAATAACTGCACGAATGGTGGAAGCACTCCATTGGTGGTCCCAAACAGCAAATCTTGCCCAAGTTCTCACCTTTCTGAAAAACATCCCGGACTTCGTCTTAACAACAGACGCCTCCATGGAAGGATGGGGAGGTCATCGGCAGGATTTGCAAATCCAGGGAAAGTGGTCTCAGACACAAACAACACCACATCAACAGTTTGGAACTTCGAGCCATATTTTTGTCTCTTCAGGCTTTCCTTCCAAGGATAGCAGGTTCCTCTGTGCTGGTCCGTACCGACAATACGACCAGCATGTACTACATACACAAACAAGGAGGAACAAGATCCGTGACGCTTTCCCAAGAAGCGCATGAATTGTGGGAATGGACAACGTTCCATGGAATATCCTTGAAGGCCGAGCATGTCAAGGGTCTGCACAATACCCTGGCAGATACACTAAGCAGGTCTCAATCCGGCTGCCACGAGTGGGAGTTGGAACAAACTCAGGTGAACAAGATCTTTCTGACATGGGGCAAACCAGCTCTGGGTCTGTTTGCATCGCAGGAGAACAAGAAATGCCGATATTATGCCAGCAGGTTCCCTCAACCGGGGTCCAGGGGGAATGCCCTTTCAATGAGATGGTCCGGGATTTATGCCTACGCTTTCCCCCCCATTCCATTAATCACCAGGGTGCTCAGCAAGATGAAACTGGAGGGCTGCCGCCTAATTCTGATTGCACCCCGTTGGCCAAGACAGTATTGGTTCCAGGAGCTTCTTCTGTTGTCACAAGACAGACTCATTCGCCTTCATCCAACAACAACGATGTTATCATGGAACAAGGGCCAGGTGATCCATCCGGATCCACAGTCCCTGCACTTGCACGCATGGCTCCTGAATTCCTAGAGTTCAAAGACCTCAATATTTCACAGGACTGTCGAGACATACTGTCTAAGTCCCGTGCTGAAAACACTGTCAAAACATATCGTCTAAAATGGAAAAGATTCTGTTGGTGTGAAACCAATGAAGTTCATCCAGTTCAAGCCACTGCTGAACAGATTTTACCTTACTTGCTCTCACTGGCCAAGTCTGGCCTCACTTTTTCGTTAGTCAAGGTTCACCTGGCTGCTCTTTCCAGATACAGGAAATCTCCTCAACTTCCTTCTTTATGTTCATCTTCTCTTATAAAACAATTCATGAGAGGGCTTTTTCGCGCTTTTCCTCCTGTGCGTGCACCTCCTCCAGAGTGGGAACTCAGTGGTTCTAGCACAACTGATGAGACGACCATTTGAACCGATCCATAAAGCAGAGCTTAAATTCCTCACATGGAAGGTAGCCCTCTTGCTGGCTCTTATTCCGCAAGAAGAGTTAGTGAGATTCAGGCTTTTACGATCAAAGAACCCTTCTTACGCTTTACACAGGATTACGTGATCCTTGGGACAAATCCTAAGTTCATTCCGAAGGTACCGACGCAATTTCACTTGAATGAACCAGTAATGCTGCAAACTTTCTTTCCGAATCCATCCAGCCCAGCTGAACGGGCTTTGCATTCATTGGACGTAAAAAGGTGTTTGAAATTTTATCTTCAAAAGACATCAGAAAGACGGATCAACTGTTAGTGGCCTACGGTCAAGGAAAACATGGAACCGCAGTAACATAAGCCACAATAGCCAGATGGGTCGCATCTGCCATTCAATTCTGCCACGAAAAAGCCAATAAACCTCTCACAGTGAAGGCTAAAGCACACCCCACCAGAACTGTTGCTGCATCTACAGCTTTGTTTACTGGGGTTACACTGGACAAAATATGCCGTGCTGCGACATGGAAGAATGTCCACACGTTCACAAGGCACTACTGCCTCCAATCTGCACAAAGGGAGGATGCAGCGGTTGGACAAGCTGTGTTACACCATCTCTTTCACTAAGGTCAGATTCTTTAGATCTCTTAAAGGCTTGTCTACTATTAACGTTCTTTCTTTAATGTTATATTGGTTACAGTATTCATGCTCCTATGTTTCACAATTTGCACTTTACTATGCTTTAAGTTATATTTATATATTCTCATGCTTATATCCACTGTCTCTTTCAATATGATTATGGTTTTTAATGCTTTATCATTACCATATTTCAAAGTTATGGATGCCCATTGGGAGTTTACGAATACATTTCTCCCACCATCCGCTAACGACAGTACAATTAGGATACTGCTTGCTATTCTGATTCAGGCATGTGAATCTATGAAAGATACCCGAATACTGGATAAGAGAACAAGTTACTTACCTGTAACTACAGTTATCCAGTATTGGTATCTTTCATAGATTCACATGCACCCACCCTCCTACCCGTGGAGTCAGTTCTCAGTGACTTTGGGGATACTTACTTCCCACTTGTGCTCGGAAAATCTAAGGAGAACTGCCTCTGCTGGGAGTGTTCATAGAGGGTGCTGGTGGCTGATTGGTTGGAGCTGACTCTTGGTCCTTTTCCTATAAGGACGTTGATAGGCTACTAAGGTATAGCCTTTGGCCTTTGTTAGCCTATTTATTACTTATGGCACTACTTTTGTATTTTACCGTGGGGCTCCCATCTCGGCGACGGGGAATGATTCAGGCATGTGAATCTATGAAAGATACCAATACTGGATAACTGTAGTTACAGGTAAGTAACTTGTTTTCTTATCCAGTAACTACTTTTTTAAATATGAATTTTTGCAGGTAAATTGTTCACTTTAATGTGCCTATGCAGCAATGCTTCCATAAGGCAGAAAAGCATACGTTGCTTACATTTATTTTCGATCGGTTTCTGGTGGGTCTCCTTGGGGACTTTGGGTCGTAGGGGCCCAAGGTCCAAAGTACCACCAGCAGTTACTAGTTACCTGCCCTGGTGGGTCGGGGTGCAGGAGTGCTGGTCGGGTTGGTAGTTGTCCATGCTACCTGTGGAAAGAAGGGGGGGTCACCTAGAAACAGGCTGTAGAGGGGGACTTGGGGACACGTCCAGGAGCTCCCAACGTGGAGGTGAGGGCTAGGGTCAAAATGGGCCTGGAAACAAAGGGGCACAGCCAGTTCATTGGTACCCGGGAAAAGACGGCTGGGCTCTGTGCGTCCTAGGGCCTTGCGGTTGTCAGCATTCGCCGGTTGGGGGTGCAAAATCAGGACAGCTGGGAAGTGGGTCTCTGTGGTGCTGAAGTCCCTCGGCGGCTGCTCGGTCTCTGTGCAGTGGGAGTCCAGATTGGACTCTCGTGGGCTCTGTTTGCAGCATTGGGCTGGCCGGGGAGCGGCAGCTTGGTGAACCGGACTTTTTCAGTGGCTGTGGACTGTAGGGGAGTAACTTCTCTACTCCAAGGGAGATTGCTGTCAATTTGCAAAGGGCTGGCAGTCTCCCAGGGTTTTTGGAAGCTGGTCAGCTGCAGGACGAGTTGCTGGTCACGATTGTTGAGACTGGTGCAGGCAGGTAGGGTTTGGTGCCAAAAGTCCACAGCAAGTCTTTAGTTCTCACTTTTCTCACGGCTCTTCTTTGTCCTCTTCTTGATCCATCAAAACTGATGTCTTGCTATCTGGGTGGGGGTGCACCTAAATACTGTATGTTTTGGTGTCACTGGGAACTTCAGCTAGTAGCTAATGGGCTACCTACCTTTATAGTGACTACACCCTCTATATGACCACTTCCTGTAAGAAGTGGGCATAACCCTGACCCTGAGGACCGAATTCCACCAAAAACCAAGATGGTGGAGTGTTCCTAGTTCTGTGCCCTTCAGGTAGCCCACCTCAGTAGTGGTACTGACCTCAGTGTGAATCCACCTCCCAACTAGCTAATTTTCCTGCCTGTCCTGGTGCCAAATGGGCCCTGAGTAGGGGGTGGCATTTCACGTGTCTGGAGGAAGAAAGCATTGTATATCAAAGGCAGTGGAGGCCTTTGAAGCCTCCTGCCGTAATATGCTGATTACCAGTCATCCTACTTGGAGAAGGCGATAACACCTCCTGCCCCAGCAGACATTTTTTCTGACTCTTGAGAGCGGGGCTCTCACCTCCTAGTGGGTCAGAAACTCATCTGTGGTGGCAGCCTGGTCAGGGCCAGTCAGCCAGCATACTAGCGGACTTGTGGGGTTCAGGAGGCACCTCTAAGGAACCCTCTGGATGCATGTATTAATAAATCCATCACTGGAATCAGTGTGGGTTTATTAATACGAGGTGTTTGATACCAAACACCATAGGCTTCAGTGAAGCCATTATGTAGCTGGGAAATTCGTTTTGACCAGTGCCCAGTACATACCTTAAGATGGCTTCCCTTCTCACTTGTAATGTCCAGTAATCGAACTAGACATTACAGGGGCATATCTGCTTATGCAGATATGTCCCCACATGAGCTATAATGCAGCCAGCTAAGGGCTCCAAGGCCTGCTGTAGGAGTGACTTACATATGGCCCAAGTAGTGTCTTTGGAATGGCACACAGGAGTGTACCATGTCATGTTTTCAAACCTGGTTTGCACCACACAGCCTGCAATGGTAATCTGTGTGGAATTTGTGTGTGCGTCCCTCAGGGTGGCATACGATATGCTGCAGCCCTTAGGGTGACACTCTTTAGTACCCCTGCCCTAGGTTCCTGGGGCACCATTTACTAGGGACTTACAGGGGTGCTAAAGTCCTTAGCCAATTGTGGAACAATCAGACCTCCCTTTGTTTTAAGGAAGGAGCACTGGCACTGAGGTCTGGGTAGCAGGCCTCAGTGCACTGTCAGTTGAAAATCGGCATCCAGTAGCTAAAAAAGGCCAATAAGTGGGACAACTGCAATAAAAACCCAGTTTCTTAGAGTGTGTGTTATGCAATATCCACCATTAACCCTGCATTAGTTGTGGAAAAATGGTTGTAGCATATATAGCTGTAGCTGCACATGCTCTGCATACTCCTCCCATCTAGTGTTGGGCTTGGACATTTGCTGCTTGTTTTTTGGTGGGAGAACATGGCGGCCGGCTAGGAAGTCTGGTCCCAAGCTCTGTCCAACGAGGCATACAAATCAAGTGAAAATCGACCGCCACAACTAACAAAACAAAGAAATCATCATTTTAAGAAGGAAGGAACTTTCTTACCGAAATACCCCATGAAAGATACGCCGGGGTCACAGCAGCGGATCTCTCGTCAGTGCGGTCTCGAGGCAGGAACCAGCGGGGAGCAGTGCCAGAGTATCCTGGGAGCGCGCACGTACTGAGGAGGTGTGTGGGAGAAAGCAGCAGCGGGACTGCTCTACAGTCGAAAAGCTACGGCCAGAGTGATTTACCGAGGCCCTACAAGCAACTGACTTACCTGCCCCACGCTAAACCCAGGGGCCGGTAGCCACAGCGAAGAAGGCAAAGGAGTGAGAAGAGGACGGGAAGAGCTGGCGTGCGCAAAACCGGTAAGGGGAAGGGGGATGCGCAAAAAAGGGGATTCAGTAGTTTTGAACTCCCCTGTTAGACCCATGGAGGAACACTCTGTACAACCTGAAGTAGGAGTTCAAACTAACGATAAAGACCAAATAAACCCCCCCCCCCCTTAACAATCCGCCTAAAAAAACAGATTATGGCTTATGCTACTCTCTAAGGAGTAGACCGCTTCTTTCAGAGGCTAATGACAGGACAGACCAAAGCTCCACAGGAGAAGACCGAGAGAAAATCCCCATTAATTTTGTAACAAAAAACAGCAGAAGGGTGGGCGATAAGCAGAAATTCCAAAAATCAAGGGTGGGAAACAACACCACTGTACTATCAAACAAAGCCGCTAAAGCTGATCATACTAGACGAGGGTAAAAAATCAGGGTGACGCCATCCCTCTGATCCTTTTTCAAAATACAAGAAAAACTGCCACCCAAAAGCCCGGTCCTTGAAGGAAAAAACCAACCTGAAAAGGCTAAAGAAATGCAAACTGCGGCGCCATTCTCCAGGGATGAAGGAGTTGAAACACATAATAGTTTTCAAGCCCTGGAAATAAATGACCCCGAAGAGCCAGAGACGAATTCTCAGAGAACCGAGCCGAAAGTCCAGAGGCAGGTAGCGTTCTCCACCAGGGCACACCTCAAGGCAGGCAAGGGAAAAGTCCAGAGCAACCCCCACAAGCTGGGATGGATAATCTGTTGGGGACTCTAATTGGAGAGATGACAAACTTTGCCAAATCGGAAAAAAATCAAGAAAAGATTCAGGCAACCTGTGAAGCGCTTGAATCAAAAGTAAACTCCTTAATGGACCGAGTACTTGTCATGGAAAATATAACAGAACAAACCGGGAAGGAAATAAAAGCCTACCAAGGGGAAATCTGCACGTTAAAATCGAATGATAAGGAGCTCAGAGAGAAAATCGAAGTTTTGGAAAATAACGCAAGAAGAAACAACTTGCGAATATTAAATGTTCTGGAGGGGTTGGAAGGACAAGACATAAAAAAGTTTGTGGTAAACCTACTGAAAGAATACATACCTGGGATGGATGAGAAAACGCTGGAAGAAGACATCCAGAGAGCGCACAGAGATCCTTTCAGGCTAGGTACGCTGGAAGAAGACATCCAGAGAGCGTACAGAGATCCTTTCAGGCTAGGTAAGTTGAGGAAAAATGCCAGAAAACTTTTAGTGAATTTTAAAACCTATACCCTGAAAGAAAAGATCTTAAGTGACGCTTTAAAAGCAGGCACTTTCACCAAAGGAGACTACAACTTTAAAATCCGTTCCGACTTATCAAGAGCCACACAAGATAGACAGTGGGAGCTGTGAAACCACATGCAAGAACTCAGATCACTGGGGGCAACAGTTCAAATGAAATTCCCAGTCTCATTAAGGATCATGTGGAGGAACCAGACCTATAACATCAGAGAACAAAGAGATGTGGTCAATCTTACAGAACAGATTAAGTCACAAAAATAGGGGGTCAGCCCTAGTGTAAAACTAAAGCCTCGGGATGACAGCGCTCGAAGAGGACAAACCAGTTTTGTCCAATGACAGCAGGGAGGGTTCTCCAGGGGAGGGGAAAGAAGTTTGTTAAGTATGTGCACTTTCTTTTTGTTTAGGTGGGGAGCATTTAGGGAACAAAACACAAAAAATAATGTCCAATGTGCAGAACACAGGTTTAGACAAGATACTGACATATCAGAAAAGTTCTTAAAAAACGAAGACGACACGAAAGAGCAAATTAAAAGTTGATGGCCAATAATTCAAGTAATAACAAAATTAAAGTAATATCTTGGAATGTAAACGGCCTTAGCGTTAAGAAGAGACGCCAGAAAATTTTTGAATACTTAAAAATAATAAACTGTGATGTAATAATCTTGCAAGAAACACATCTTTTAAAAACAGAGTGGATGGAAATCATGAAACACCAGAACTGGGATGATAGCTATGTGTGCACAAACCAAGCTTGCAGTGTCAAGGGGGTAGCAATTATCCTTAAAAAAAATCATCAAAAGCGATAATTTTAGAAGAGCACACTGACTCAAAGGGAAGATGGGCTGTCGCTAAAATAAAACTAGAAGGAAGCCCATATACTATAGTTGGGTATTATGGCCCAAATATGGACGACCCGGTCCCACTGCAAGCCTTATATGCTCAGTTAATAGAAGTTTTCACTCCAATTATTCTAGGAGGAGATTTTAATTTGTTACTAGACCCAAAGAATGAAAGACACCCGCCAGGAAGAGCGCTAAACCTTCCAAAAATGAGAGAATGGCTGAGTAGATTTAGAGAAGATCTGGGGCTGGTGGATGTGTGGAAAACTAAAGGAAATCAAAGTAATAAATTTACATATAAAAATCAAAAATACGGGCACGCATCAAGAATTGACTTCTTCCTGATAGAAAAATCAATAAGCAACAATGTTAATAAGGTAGAGCAGTGGTTCCCAAACTGGGGTCCGCGGACCCCCAGGGGTCCCTGACACATTCCCAGGGGGTCCGCAGGCAGCTGTCTTAAAAGCAGTGCAAAGTTCCTTGTATAATCTGCAGTTTTACGACAACAATAAAAGTGTCAAGTTAACTCGAGTGATTAATGTACCTGCTGGAGAGAGATGGTAGGTAGCGCAGAGGGTTAATATGCCTGCTCCAAAGAACGTGTACCATGCATTTTTAATAAACCCATATTTAATGTGCATAGCTGGGTTACTGCTTTTGTCACAGAGATTCTTTTGTTTCTGTGCAGTTCATAAGTTACAATCATAATCTAGCACCGTCAGCTATGAACTGCTGTCAAAGAGCTGCATACAAACTGCATGGTACAAGTTAGTATGCCATCTTTTTTCCCCCCAGTCTTTCATTATCCTGATGCTGCCAAAAAGGTATGTTTGGGTAGAATTAAATTGTTATAATTAAAGTCAACGCTAACCACTGTGTTACATTCTGAAACCAGATTTTGTGCTTCTCCAAATCAAGCACTCTTAAAAAATGCTTACCAGTATGGATGACATGTGAATCCTACACCTTGAAGTCCCCTTTCCCCTATGTAACATTTTCTATACACTGATTTACACACGTATGATTGATTGGGGAGATTTACTAAGCTTTTGTGCCATGTTTGCGTCACAAAAGTGACACAAAACGACGCAAAATCTTTTTTTGTAATTTACTTCCAGCACTAAACTTGTTCCCATGCAACCACCCAAGGTTTCTCACGCTAAACCCAATTTACTAAAAACAGTAGGAAGGGTACCCTTCCTGTACAAAACCTATGCTACACTCATGCACACACCTTAGCGCTACAGCGCTAAGGTGTGTGCATGGCGCGGGGCTACTGAAATCAGCGCCGGCGCAAGAGAAAGGGGAGGAGAGAGCCATAGCTTTGGAAATATGGCGCTCCCCTGCTCCCTCCCTGTCGCACAACGCAGCGCAGCCTCGCGGGGGCTGCGCTGCATTGCGCAACTTTTTTGTAAATCTCCCCCATTGTTTCTGTATGTGTGTGATGTAAAGTGCTCTGACACCCTACACTAGTATGAGAGATGCTATAAAACAAATGAAATACATGTGACAGAGATGCTATGGGAAGAAGAGAGGCACTGTTGGAGGATGATAGGGAGGGATTCATGGAAGAGCCCCAAAAAGATTGTTGTATTGGTGCATAGTAAGGTCATCATTTACTATGCTTTGAAAGCAAATACAATTCAATATATAATTACAAATGTGTTGTAGAATGCACCATTTTCCCCCAAATTTTCTTGGTGGGAGAGCCCCCCAAAGTCCGCTTTGTAGTGGCCAGGCTCACTCAATGCACTTGGTGTGCACGGTACGGGGACTGGCCTGACAACATTTGCCAGGGCTGCTTTGGGTTCCAGTCCGGCCCCGTCAGGAGCAGGAGCCTCATACTCTAAAATAAAGCCAAATATTGAAAAGTTAGTCGCCGAGATGCAGCACCAACCTTCCTATTAAAAAATTTTGATTTTGCAAATTTTTTCAATATAAAATACTAAAAGCTTTAGTAATTTGGGTATCTGTTTGGTGTGCATACGTGTGTTTATTTTTTTCGAATTACTGTTTTAATGTTTGAAATTTAAATCGTACGAATTGCTTGGGGGTCCTCGGCTTCCAGTAGAGACTCAATAGGGGTCCTCAGGAGTCAAAAGTTTGGGAACCACTGAGGTAGAGCATATACCCACACACCTATCCGACCACTCTTTAGTTTACATCGAGATAACCCAAAGTCCGTCCCAGGGGACGAAAAGATGGACCTTAAATCGCACACTTCTCCTAAATGAACAAAATATAGACAGCTTAAGAACTACCACCGTAGAATATTTTGAAAATAATAATAATGAAATTTCTATCCAGGTAGTCTGGGATGCGTATAAGGCTGTAATACGGGGAGCCCTTACTGGTTTACCGGCCGCAAGAAATAAGGAGACAAGACAGAACATACAACAGATAGAGTCAGGGATCCTAGATCAGCAAAGGATCCTAGATGCCGCAACCTCCAGTCTTGAACAAGAAGAGGCAATTGAAGAAATCAATAGAAAGAAGTGTGATTTGTCAAACCTATTGGAAGAGAGGTTAAGGAAAAAGTAGGAAGCCAGTCGTCTGGCAAACTATGAATATGGGGAAGGTAGCGGGAAACTCCTCGCATGGAAAATTAAAACAGATGTAAATCAAAACAAAATCACCGCAATACAAGGGGATACCATGGGAGAACAGGTAGTGGAAGATCAAGGGATCGAGGAAGCCTTTACAGATTTCTTCCAAGCTCTGTACAATGAAGACCTACTGGTTCCTAGCAACTTAGCTGACTCCTACCTGAGAGAAGCTATAATTCCAAGATTAGAAGTAGAACTATGTGAGAGTCTTAACGCAGAAATTACCTTGGAGGAAGTCATGGATGTATTAAAGAGACTGAAGAGAGGGAAGGCAGCAGGACCGGACGCATTACCAAACGAGCTATATAAGGTCCTAAAAGAAACACCGGCTCCTAGACTAGTGGATCTTTTTAATGTGGTCTTCTCTAAAGGTTCAGCTCTCCCAAAAACATGGAATGACGCTACCATCAGTTTAATGTTACAACCAGGAAAAGACCCCCTGAAATGCGAGTCGTATAGACCAATTTTCCTCCTAAACAATGATTACAAAATTTACACCCATATTTTAGCAACCATACTAGGGCGCATTACCAGCAACTTAATCCACGAAGATCAGAAAGGTTTCACTAAGGGGAGACCAATGCATGACCTTACCCATCAATTAATCGGACCTATAGATATTGCCACCCAGGAAAACATTCCACTTGCTGTTCTAACATTCGACGCGGCAAAAGCATTTGACCGAGTAAACTGGATGTTCTTGCATAGAGTAATACTTCACTACGGTTTAGGAGAGAACTTTTTAAAGGCAATAACAAACATATACTCAGCCCCAATGGCAAAAATTCTCATAAACGGCAAGCTCACGAAAGAAATTCAAATAGAGAGGCACGCGACAAGGTCTCCTTATTTATTCAATTTATACATAGAGCCTCTAGCTAGCCAGATAAGAAGATCGCAAGGCGTTATTCCATTTAACTTAATGGTTGGGATAAAAAAAAGTGGCCTTATACGCCGACGATTTGATGGTATTCACAAGTGATCTGAATACTTCACTTCCCACCATCACAAAACTGCTAAATGACTGGTGAGATCTCCGGATATCAGGTTAACCATCAGAAAACAGAAATAATGGCGTGGAATTCCCAATTACAAACAGTAAAAACAAAAAACAGAATAAAGTACTTGGGAATTGAGGTATTAAACAATATAGACGAGATTGCCCGAGCAAATTTTGATATAAGAGTAAAGGAAACGAGGAAATTGCTAAAAGCTTGGAGCAGCTTACCCCTTTCGTTCATTGGGAGATCAAACATCATAAAAATGTCTATTTTACCCAAGTTTTCTTTTATTTTTAATGCGATTCCACTGAAGTTTGGGACCCAGTGGATCAAAAAGATCCAAGGAAAAATCAATGGATTCATATGGGCCTCGAAGCGAGTGAGGGTTGCGTGGAAAAAACTACGCAGGAAGAAAAATCAAGGTGGTATTGCTAGCCCCGATCTTCTTTTCTACTACAGAGCCTTCCAGTTTAAGAACATTAGGATTCTTCTTAAAGCGCATTCCTTTTATACACCTTACCTACAAGCCGTCACAGATGCCGACTGCTGTGCATACAAATTTGGCCATCCAAAATACTTTAAAAAAAATCAAATTGAAGGTATTAGGTGCGGCTTGCAAACAGTGGTATGAGATAAGGAGAATCTTGAAAATTCCGCACTATAGTAGTTTAGCTCCCATCTGGAACTCACCAGGAACTCCCGAATGCTTAAAAGACACTCTGGCAGGATCCTTAAACAAGCATTTGCAATGCAATAGGTCTCGCATTCACGCAAGTTTGAGCTATTGGCGTTGTAAATGCCAATGCCTTTTGTTTAGGTTTTGGGTTTCAAAACATAAATAAAAGGTGCCGTACTGCAAGCTGTTCCTAGGGGTCCGTAGTGAGCAAGGCACCAGTACTGTTTGTCTAGGTGCACCACCGCCAGCTGCTCCTAGAGGTTCCTACTGAGCATCATAAACTTTGAAGATATGGTAGGTTCATGAGGGAGAGGTGGGTGCCACCAGGGTTCACGCACAACTTGACAAGACCCAATTATTGTAATCGGCGGTTTTCACCCAGAGGCCACCAGAAAAAGACAATTGTTCACAAAGTGAAAGGGTTTGGTGCCTTCGGAATTAACTCTAATCTCAGGGTTGATGTAATCCCAGTATTACAGTTGGTAGTATATATAACAAGACCAAGGGTTATTAAATTCCTATATTTTATTCATGATTTATCCTCTATAGTGTAGATAAGGACTACGAACAAGACACAGCCGACACGTGTTTCGCCCGAGGCCTGCTGGCCAAGGCTTTTTCAAGGCTGATTATAAACCAGAAAGTAAGAGTAAGAAAAAGGAGAAAGAAAAGGGAAAAGGGTAAGGCATGAAGGAAGGTGGGAGGTCCGTGAGGGTAGGTGGTTCAGGGATGAAAGGATCAGGTTACCAAAAAGTGCAAGAAGAACATCGTGTAAGTTGAGATCAAATGTGTATCAGCACCGTGGGTAGTGACAGTCAGCGGTGCCCACACACCAGGAAGAAAATAAAAGAAAAATGCAAGGGAACAAAAAGGGATAAAACAAACAGAAAATCAACATTAGTTACATACAGGGCACAACTCTGTAGAATAACCTAAACAGATCAAAAAATTGAACACAGCGTGGGTCATAATCAACATTGGTCACATACAAAGTACAATTCTGTGGAATAACCTAAAAGGATCAAAAATGAACACAGCGTAGGTCATAACCATGCACGGGGTGAGTAATAGGTAGGAAATCATCTTAGGGCACGCTAACAAGCGTTGTATCCGTTGAGAATGGCTATTTACAAGAATGACAAAATAAAGGCGAAATGCAAGGTCATCGACCATCTGAAAGCCGTAGAAAAAGACTGTATACGACGGTAACAGTACTACAGAAAAATACGACAGAAATAAAACATGAAACATGAAACGGACATGGCGAAAATGCAAACATTAGCCTAAGTTCTGGCAAATATGCAAGATACCGCTAAATAAAATGCACATATGTCTCTTCCAACTCGTGTATAGTAGAATAAAAACTGACGTGAGAATATAGTAGTAGCGTATCAATGTGTTGTCCATGTGATCATATACAATCTCGAGGAGAAATCGAAGAAAAGAAAATAATTAGCTTACCAAGTAAGTCATAGTAAGATACTCCGAATAGTCGTCCAAAGTTTCAGGCTAAACGTCTGTGAAAAGGAGAGCCATGGGGAGAAGGGAGAGTAAGAAGATACCACAGGTCAAAACACTGCATGCGGTAGGAGAGGAGAAAAAGAATGAAGAAAAGAAAAGGGATTGATATAGTAAAATGGTCTCAAATCCGGTAGGTAGAAGAGACCTCTAAGAAAGGCAAGCTAGAGAGAGAGAGCAAAAGTGGAGATGCCAGGGAAAAAGCGCGGTATTCTACATATCATGCAAGCGCGGTATTCTAAAAAACATGCGTGCAAAATGAAAGGTCTTGGCTGACCGATCGGCATTAGTCTAAGATAGGAAGTCTCGAGGGCACGGGTCATATTGGAGTCATTAAGAGCACGGAACAATTGTAAAGAGAAGAAAATGCTCCAACTAAAAGTAACTTAGTGGCATGAAAGCCGTAATGGCGTTTGAATAGAATAGTGTGAATGAGGAAGTCTCGAGTGCACGGGTCATATAGGAGTCATTAGTGCACGGGACAAATGCAAAGAAAAGAAAATGCTCCAACTAAAAATAACTAATGGCATAAAGGCCGTAATGGCGTTTGAATAAACTGGTGCAGAGGCTCGCAGAAAATAAAGTTAAGGCAAAAGAGAAACCTAAGAATACTGGCACTCTACTCAAGAAGGATTGGAAACCGCCGAAACGGTGCTGGAAAGGTAGTCTCATTCTAGAGGACATAGTCATAGAGGGGTCGCTTAGCAGCAAAGTACTGTAAAAGGAAAGCGAAATAGAGGGCTGGAGGACTCACCGATATGAGTCCTAGGGTAAAACCTGCATCCTGAAGGCGGAAAAGAAGCGGCAATCTCTACAGTCTGACACGAGTGTGTGCAGCAGCTGCATTGATGTATCCTCAAAGATAGTGACGTCAGGCGTCAGAGAGGGCCGCAGATGGACGAGAAAGCGTCCGTAGCCATGGAAACCCCGAAAAATGAAGGGGAAAGAGGAAATACTATCGTGGCTGCACCGCGCTCAAGGAGGAGTGCAGAAAGGCGGAAAAGCCTCAAAAGTATGGGAGAGGCAGTAGCCGAATCTAAACAAAGTGGTGGTACAAAATAGTAGAGGGGGTGAGAAAGGGGGGCAAACAGAAAGATAAAACGCACTGGAGTGTGTGAGTATAAGTAGGAACAGATAAGAAAGGACGGGTACACAGGAGAGTGGACAAAATATCTGAGAAATGTCAAAAATGTGTCGAAGGTCTAATGAGACACAAAAAAAGGCCTGAGTAAAGTTGTAGATCAGGAAACTAAGGGGGAGCTAGTCACACATGATAAGCTCCAACAAGCAGCAGCTAAACACGCGAGTGGTGCGCGCCGCGCGCGCTGCACTAATTAACAAGCATTGGCCGTGCGCTGTGGTGGGGGAGGGGGAGCAGCCGGAGAGCAAGTGACGCGCGGCCGCTAGACGCGCTCTGTGGTGGGGGAGGAGCAATAAAGGGGAAAGCCAGATGGCCTGGAGCATGCGAGGAAAGCGCGTTACTGTGCGCGTTCTCGCATGCTCTAGGCCAGCCAAAAGTTGTGGTCGCATTTCTGAAGCCCACACTGCAAAATGTCTCGCCCAGAGCCAGCGCTGAAGCGCTGGCTTTCAGGGCGAGTCCTAAAAAGGCTGGTATTACAATATGGGGGCAGTTGATGCAAGCAAGTTCTTTGAAAAGCTGGGACTCCTTATCAACAAGCACGGATGGTAAATTGTCCAGGTTTAAATACCATCAGTTGGCAAGTTGGGTAAAAGACCTGAAAGAATTGCGAGAAGACAAAACGGAGTTGGAAAAAGAACTACAAAGTGAGCCAGCAAGAAAAGAAGTATCGAAATGGTACTGGCGGATGATACAAGCAGGAGAAGAAGAATTCACTCTACCGACGGACCTATGGAAGAAAAATCTCCCTACAAAAGATCTGCAGCATTTATGGCAAGTATCCTGTTCTATATTATGGCACGTAGTAGTATCTGCACCTCTCAGAAAGAACCATCTTTTCACTTTACACAGGGCATACTGGACACCAGGAAAACTAACCAAAATGAACAGGCAAGCGGTAAAAAGCTGTCCGAAGTGTGGGGAAGCCAAGGCAGACGACATTCATATGTTCCATCAATGCCCCCACCTTGGTACATTCTGGACAGAAGTGGGTAAGACTATAAACAAAGCATTAGAACAAAATATCAAGGTAAGCGTCACAAACGTTATTTTTGGTGCAGTGGAAGGTAATGATTCTTCTCCAGTATTAAATAATAAGCAAAAACAACTACTGTTTATGTTGATCTTACTGGCTAGGAGAGAGATATGTATAAAGTGGATACTCGCCAACCCTCCGACTTTAACTGAATGGCGATCCTCCGTGGAGAGATTTAGGAAACTGGATAAATCTAGAGGGAAAAGCGATAGGACCAAATTCTGGGAAACATGGGACAAAAACATACAATAAAATGAAACGTAATGGTAGGGTAGGGAGGGATGTCCGATGATTACTTACAATGCAGCAAAACAAATTCGGGGAAGGTCATCTTGGTGGCTCCAGGAGAGACCGTCCTGGGAAATTTGGAGATTCTGAGGCATAATCCCAATGTAAGGTGAGAAGGCAGTCCCTTCTCCGAAAACACGAGAAAAAAATTGCTTTTCACTCAGAAAACAGGACAAAAAATGGGATCTTGTCTACTCATATCTCAACTCTTGCACAAATGAGGACTAAAAAAAAAAAAAAAAATGCTGCTTGTTGAGTTATTTCGAGTCACAAAGTATTGGTGACTCCTTCTTTAATAGTGAATGTGCATGGGCATCAACTCCATTCTCCACCATGGGCTTCAAATGTGTATCAACGTTGCTCCTGGTCTCAATGTGTTCGATGTTGAACTGTTGTGGTCCTGGGAAACGTTGCTGACCTTCCCGTTGCTGAGTATAGTTCTACTCCAAAGCTCGTTCCATTGCCTCGTTTTTCACTCTCTTCGCTCTGGACATCGTTGTCCAAGACTCTGCCTCCCTGCCGTCAGGGCGCCACTGCCCTTCTAGTCCCCCACTTTCTATATCCATTCCAGAGACTAAAGAGGCGTAGAGGGTGAACTGACCCCCTTTGAGAGACGCTGTCAGTGCCACTCAAAATATCCCTGGCCTGATCTCCTTGCCATCTGTAATTTGTCTCTCTCCTCAGAACCCAACACCCGCTGCGACTTCTCTGTCTTCAGGAACAAGAAGGCCAATGGGAAGTGGCGAGACAGACGTTGGACCTATAACAAAATGAATTGCTCATCCTCATCACACTGTACATCTTCGGTGAAGCAGACTTGCTCAACGCTGAAGAAGAGAAATACGATGACCCCTCTGACGTACCGACCCATCAACCCAGTCCGGAGATAATTGCCTTCAATTCCTCTGAGCTGGAAAAGGAGGAAGAGACTCTTAAAGACACCCCATCCACCTTGGTCGACCCTAGTCCTTGCACCAAGTCCACACTGAAATGCGTGAGTATGGGTGGCACCCAGACTTCGAAAATGCATAAACAGCCGCATGTCGAGGTCGGGCATAGAGCCTTGTGTGCAAACCACTGCTTCTTCTAAATCTGCATCTGCCCTCGAGCTCTGGTCGGCAATGTGGCAAGGTGTAGGAGCTGAGACAGGATTCAGCCAAAAACCCCTCCACCATCGGCTTTCGAGTCTGAGAGCACCTGGTGGCACCAAAACGTCAAAGCTGACAACTCCTTCAAAGTTGAATGTACTATTGGCGCTGAAATCTGTCAGTTCTGAGACCATCCATGGCAGACTCCAAAGAAAGGCCCGTCCTCTAGAAGCTCCAACAGGAACTCGATGCCCCATCCTCCTCCCCCATGTCCACCTCCTGCGATTTCTATTGGGGTCACCGGAATCTTATTCTGATTCAGGTAGTTCCAATCCCTACACTCCAGCAGAGGACCTATGGGCTCCCGTCTACTCACACCCCACAATTTATCTTGGGAGGATTATGACGATTTTGCCTACCCGTGATTGCATAATTTTTTAACTGTTTTTGCTTGTAGTTGTTACAGTTTAAAAATGTAAGTTTTTAACCTGCCTGTGATATCATTTCTCACCTGTTTTGTGTAGAAACTTGTGGCTTTTACTTGCCCGTGACTGTTTCATTTAACCTGTTGAATTGTGGGATTTCCAGTCCAAAATCTGTTTTTCCCCCCTCACATTCCCTAGGACTACCTGTTTTTCCCTCCAAATTTCTCCCTTGCTCTGTGTTCAGACCTGTATGTTAAGCAATCCACCCCCAGCTCCCATTTTGTGTTAGCAGTCACGCTCTTAGCTAATAAAGCCATATCAAATTCCAACACCTTGTACGCATGCTTCATAGACCTCAAAGCCGCGTTCGATAAGATATCAAGAGCCAAACTATGGGCCAAGATGCTAAGCTGGGGGTACCAACTAAACTTTTGGCAGCCATCATCAATTTGTACTCGGATACGTGGGTCCAAATAAGGAAAGGAGATGGGCGCAGTATAACCAGCAAGATTGCAACATCAAACGGACTAAAACAGGGGTGTGTATTGGCCCCTTGTTTATTCAACATTTACACCGCAGATCTAGATAAACACCTCCAGCTTGTTCAAGCCGACCCCCCCAAGATTGGGTAAAATCCCAACTCCAAGTCTTCAATATGCGGACGATATAGTCCTACTAGCACAAACCCCAGTAGGTCTGCAGCGACTAATCTCCAAACTTGGAGCCTATGTCACTTCAATTCAACTTACTATCAACCAAAAAAAAACGAAGGTGATGTGCTTTTCCAAACATCATTCAACAAGTAAAAAATGTAAATTCATTTGGAAATTAAATGAGAAACCGTTGATCAGGGTGTCTTCGTACAAATATTTAGGTTTCCAACTGGACTGTCACCTCAACTACACACAACACCTGGACCAAGGCTGCACGAAAGCCAAACAACTGCTCTTCGCATTCAAAAGCCTACAGCAAAAGCTTTCAGGTTGCTCAACAGGGCACATTCTCAAAGTAATCGCCGTTAAATTTCTACCTTCCATCGCATACGGCTCAGAAATATTGAACACTAAAGATGCTACAGCACTAAACACAGCACAATCCACCCTATGCAAACTCCTGTTCTCAATTCCCCGATATATCTCGCAAGCCCAAATCCGACTGGAATATGGATTAAAAAACCAGCTACCCGCCAGACAAGGTGCACTAGTTAAATATTATTGGAGGATGAGAGCTGCCGAAGAGAACACTTTAGCCCATCGCTGTTGGGTGGAGATTGAAATGCAAACTAGGCTAAAAACTCCATCACATCAGTGCTAAAAAATTCGCTTCTGGCACTACAGTTAGAGGAGGCATGGTTGACCATCACAACGTTCTCCGGATACAAAAGAGTCGTGAATAATACGATCAAACGAACATCCTTACTAATTGATAAAACAGCCATAACAAAAAAGCATCACGTATGGGCAGTAATACAATCGTATCAGACTCTAAAACCCCAACAGTACTTGTCTGAACACTTCCCCTATCATGATAAGCACTATTTGACGCTGCTGAGGCTGGGGGTATACCCCACGAAGGACCTGACCCCCAAATGGAAGCACACATGGCCATCCAAAGAATGTCGGCTATGTGGACAGGGGGACGAGTCTTTGTTGCACCTCTTATGTATCTGCCCTGCACTATTAACAATTAGGAAAACTGTTTTGCGGGAGGCTCTAAGAAATGCACAAATAAGGACATGCAGAGCGGCAGTTATAAAATGCCTCGGAGGGATGTCTATCCAACTGTCTCGCAGAGCGATAAACTTTTGGAAAATAGCGGCAAAGGAACTGGACAAAAATAGCGATTTAACATGAGCGGATGGAAAATAATTGTATACAGCTATTTAAAATGTACTGATTATATAATTGTTTCAATGATCTAGCGGCTAGCTGTCCAGGACGGCTCTATCATGTCACAATCATTTGGAAAAAAGGAGGCAAAAGAATTCTTAATGTCTTAAATATTTATTGCCCGTTGATACGACCCAGTTTTAATTCTTTTCTGTCTCCTTACTGTTCTACAACTCTTGTCTTTTCTTAAATTTAAGTTTCCAAATGTCGATTCTCGGTTTTATGTAACATGGTGGTATGTCCACCCTTTTATGATTTTAATGAAATCAAATAAAAGTATTTTGATGATGGTGTTAGCAAGTGAGTGAAACCAGATTCCCTTCCCCCTTAGCAATAGGGTTATTCTACATCAGAGAGTGAACAGAGGGTGCTCTGAGACAGCAGTAATCTGCTTAGATCTGTTTAAACTGTGTTTTTGTAGGGATTGTGCACTAGTTTTTTGGCTAGGGGAGTGAGTAAAGTTTTATACAAACAGTATTTTTAGAGGACAAAGTTTGTTAGGCCCTTACCTGCAGAAGTCCAAAGAGTGAATTGAGCGTGTCTGTCTCCTAGGAGATTTTGAATAGAGGAGCAGCTTCCAACTCCCTGGCCAACAGACCTTGACTGAGTTCGCAGGGACCTTATGTAGTCTGCTATTGGATGGTACATGTGTGAACTGATTGGTGGTTGCATCTGTTGTTTCTTTTGGATTAGGGTTAGTGTTCTCATTGGTTGGTTATTTAAGGGTTCGGATTGGTTCCTGGGTCAGTGATTCTATTGATGTAGGGCTTAGGGTTAGTGATCTGATTGGTGGATAGGTTTAGGGTTTCGGATTGGTTCCTGGGGCTGGGCTTTGTATTGGACGTAGGACTTAGGGTTTCCTGTGTAATTGTCTGCTGGGACTAGGGTTGGGATTTAGGCTTTCTATTGGACGTAGGGTTTAGGGTTTTGTGCCTGATTGAGTGCTTGTAAGGTCTTGGTCTCCTATTTGTTCTAGGGTTTAGGGCTAGTGTTGTGATTGGTTAGGGCTAGGGTTCCCATTGGCTGAAGGGGTCACCCGATTACTAGGGCTATATAAGGCCAGGGTTTAGGGCGTCTCAGCCCGGGCGTCTCAGCTAAGATCGGAGAGGACAAGGGCGAGTGCCTGTTTGAGACTGCTCGGGACCAGGGACAGAAATGCTGCCCATTTTCTTATTCACCAGCACCCTCCCTACACCACTCACACCCCGAGAAACACACTTGCACCAAATGTACTCCACTCAGTAACTACTAACTAACCCTAGGCACAATCCAATGTCTCAGCACCCACTACAAAACCACACCTATACATCCTTCTATACCAGCTACCACACATTTGCACCATCACCTACAAACAGTACACAACTCTATCCTATACCACTAGCCAATCCACTCATGACTAACACAACCCAATTTCACACCACACTGAACTATATCCCAACCACACACTCCCGGCTCTAATTACTTCTAACAGACCCCTTTTTGTCACTAACAAACCTATACTCAGCCTTCCATCATTTCTCCAACCAACACCACCCTCCTCTTCTTTCGACCACAATAAGACAACCACACAACATCTACACCACACACATTAACTCTTGCAGCAAACAAGTCTAAGACAAACACTCACAACTCTATTCATCCCCTCTTACACACAACATACACTCTACTCACAAACGCATCACCACGCCCTTTACCTTACAACTTCCACTTACAAACAATACTATACTAGTAAATCCATCTCATAAAACAAATACATCAGCATCCCCTTTCACTACTCCTCAAAAACCAAACACATCACGCACACCGGCACAACAAATCTCTCAAGCACAACACCTCATAATACTTACCATCACAAACTACAAACTTACACCCACCTTTCAAATTACACAAATGGACAAACTCCAATACCAAACTTTCACTCTTCCACCACACCAAACACATATACAGCATCACAGCAACTCTCTTAACCGCCTCTCATCCATTGGATGACAATTTAGAACCTTACTACATGACCCACATGCTGCACCGCCACCCCAAACTCATACAACTTCCCCCCTAAATAGACACAAACAAAATAAGCAACGTGCCAAACTTCACAACTTTGCTTCTCCATGTCTACTGCACAACAAGGTTACACTACAAAAACAACACAGCACACCTACTCACTTTCAAACACCGTCTCCAACACCTACGCATGCAGACCCATCAAAATGCCTTCTTAGCCTACTGGACGAATAACACAATACAGAAAAGCTACAGGATTGCTATCCTCATATACCTAATACAACACTAAGGACACTAGCTGCAAGCCCACAAAATACTGCTCACTCCTTTACAAAACAAAGTCACACTATCTCCAAAGCACATTCTCTAAACTGTCTACTAATAAATGCTCGATCGCTCTCTAAGAACAAACATCACATCCATGATCTTCTCACTGACGCAAAACCAGACATACTATTCATTACTGAATCATGGTTGGGAGATGATATGGCTCCAGTCCAGAATGAAGCCATTCCTCTAGGCTATCAAACGATCACCCTAAGTCGTATAGGCAAAAAAGGAGGTGGCCTAGCTGTTGTGTTCAGGCAAACATTACATTTCACTAAAGTTGACGACGTCGCTATAAAAGATTGTGAGACCCTTTTCACCAGATGCAATCCTACACTGTCTTCCTTCTGTAACTTCCTGCTCCTTTACAGACCTCCAACTAGCAAGGCAACTTTCCCAGACGCACTTCTAGACCCTGTTTTAAACCTGATAACACTACACTCCAACCCATGCGTTCTGAGTGACCTCAACATTTGGTATGACAAACCGAATGTGCCCCATCCGAAAACAATCATCGTTGGCCTAGAAGTACTGAATCTACATCAGATCATCCACGAACCCACACACATCGCTGGACACACCCTAGATGTCATTTTTGCTAATACAGTACTAGTTACCTTTCAAACAATGACTCCAGTCACATGGTCAGACCACCATTTACTTGCCTTCCAACATAAAACAACACTAAGCGATGCACCTAAAACCACCTTACATGCATCCACCTATCGGCCGTGGAACAAACTCCATTTGGAACACTTAGAAACACAACTAACATCCAGTAGAGATCTAGAAACAATACATTCTGTTCAAAAACTATACGAGTGGCTACAGTAAGCTTTTGACATCCTGATACCACTAAAAACTACACAACAGAACAAAAGAATACAAGCACCTTGGAGAAATACAGAGATAAGAGATAAAACAACAAATTAGAAAGCAGCAACGTGCCTGGCTCAAAACAAACGCCAACCAAGACAAACTTTGCCTACAGTAAATTAACAGATTGTACAAGTCAGCTGTCAAAAAAGTGAAGAAAAAATACTATTCAGACAGAATTCAAAATGCTAAATGTGCAAATAAAGAATTCTATAAAATTCTCAATGAATTTTGTAAACCAAATTGCCTAGAAGCAGCTCATCCCGTTACTCAAGAGTTCACAGACAAACTTGCAAATCATTACACGAACAAATCAGACACGTTGGACTCCTACTTAAAACAGAGACAAAGCATCAGCTCTAACCCTTTTACAAAGCTACAATCCAAGAATACTCTAACCCAGCCTCTCCGTTCCTTCCAACACATTTCACACGATGAGTTTATGGACCCGGTCAAAGCAAATAGGCCTGCCGGCAGCCCTTCTGATCCGTGTCCACCGCAAACCTTCAAGAGAATTCTTCTAACAACCTCTACTGCCACTCCAGTAAGGAGAATCTTCAACAACTCCTTAAGCTACCTGAATATTTCCAGAAGAACTCAAAAAGTCATACATACGCCTATTACTGAAGAAAATAAACTTGGACCAGCTGAACCCCGACAACTACAGACCGATTTCAAATGGACCTTTCCTGGGCAAACTGATAAAAAGAGCAGCTTTCGCCCAGATGTCACAATTTATTGAAAAGAATACCATACTTTCAGACTTCCAAACAGGATTCTGTCCAGGAAGAGGCTCCTTGCCATCTGGGATGACCTGAAGAACACAGTTGACTGCAACGGGGTTGCTGCGCTACTTCTCTTGGACCTCTCAGCTGCCTTTGACACGGTTGACCATGATGCTCTGATACAAAGACTCCACAAAGCCGGCATAGAGGGGACTGCTCTAGACTGTATCGTGTCCTACCTTTGCAATAGAACTAATGTCATCCATACCCCAACTTTCTCGTCCAAACCATACTTCACAAAAGCAGGGGTCCCTAAATGCTCTATTATCTCACCCATGCTTTTCAACATCAATCAATTTCACCTCAGGTGCTATAACTATACAGATGACACGCAAATACTCCTTCAACTGCAATGCCTCAAAGACATTAGAAACTCATCCGATTTTCAGTTGATTCAGAGCTGTGGATCAATGGATGACGTGGAGCCTTCTCAAATTGAATGCTTCCAAAACTGAAATACTCATGTGTGGTAATTGGAAACATTATGACCCACTCGCCATGTGGCCTGATGATTTGGGAACACCGCCTTAAATATCGAAGGAAGTAAGAAACCTCGGAATGACCATGGACTCCAAGCTATCGATGAATGCCCAAGTGGACAAACTAGCAAGATCAAGCTTTGTTACTATAAAAACTCTGCGACGAATCTTCCCCTATTTGGGATTTCCACACAAGGTCCAAGCTACCATCGCCCTTGTTTTGTCCAAATTCGATTACGCCAATAGCCTCTAGCATGGATCACCTTTAACGACCATGAAAAGACTACAACAGATTCAGAACTCGGCTGCCTGACTACTTTTACATATAAAACTGTGAGACCACATCTCCCCTGCCTTGAAAGCTCTGCATTGGTTACCGGTTGCCAGAAGATCCATGTTCAAGCTGCTTTGTATCACCCACAAAGCAATACATGGAACGGGAGGGCTCTTCATCAGGAATAAAATCACCAAACACATTTAACAAAGGAACCTTCGCTCTAGAGTGGCACCTCGCCTCAAAATCCCAAGATACAAGGAAAAAACAATGGGTGGCACATCATTCTCAGTTCAAGCAGCCAAACTATGAAACTCTTTACCCCTCAACATAAGATTCACGAATAACCACCTTATCTTCAGAAAACTACTCAAGAATTGGCTCTTCCCCACATAACCACCATATGCAAACAAAATGAAATATACAGCATATCTCTCTGTATATAAGCATTTATTTGTACTATAGATATGCACCTATATATGTGTATTGCTTTGTATAAATGTGTAGAATACTTATGTTTAAAAAAATTATTATACATATATATTCATTAGTTCTGTTTAACCAATGTACATATTACTGATAGTTACATTATTCTGTTTTTAACATGTATATAAGTGACTGCATAAATAAGTAATTTTTTATCATAACCATCTACAATTGCTTCACTATTGATCTACAAAAATATATATAAACATAAATAAAACTAATTTAAAGGAGAACAACACTTGAAAGCTAAAGCTTATTTAATGCATCTTTAATCTACATATGCTACCTTCCTTCTATATACCTTCCATGTACTTATGGATCTATATATTTATTACTTTTACTTATTTATTACTTTTCTTCAAATTCAGCATATCCAATGCACTAGCCTATTTCTCACCCTATACCTCTATCAATATATCAATTACCTCCACTCTCTCATTCATCCCAAACCCCATACGACTACTATGATCCCCCAAATAACCCTTTCGAGACTCTTTCCTACTCCACCCCTCCTTGCATCATCTCTTACCTTTTTTACTATTCCGATCCCCTAAAACAGGCCTTTCTAAACCCTCCCTCTGACTCTTTCCCCTCCACCTCGCTTTTACTCATACCAAGCCTCCTCCTACTGCTATGAGCTCCAAAACAAACAAGAAAAAAAAATTCTAAATCCTTCCCTTTTATCCCTCCACTAACCTTTTCAATTCAAATAAAAGACTAACATGTCCGCCACTAAAATTAATTTCATATTTCACTATACTAATTTACCATTAATCCTTTATGGGTTCTTAAGTAGCGTGCTACTCACCGAAAAAGCGCTTCAACATCCCATCAGGGGTAGCAAGCACTATATAAATGCAAACCTTTTTCATTTCTCTATCCCTCAACTATCCTTCTCAATCCAAATAACTGACTAACATATCCACCACTCAAATTACTTTAATATTTTCACTATACTAATTCACCACTAATGCTTTATGGGTTCTGGAGTAGCATGCTACTTACCGAAAAAAACGCTTCAACGCCTCGTCAGGGGTAGTAAGCGCTATATAAATGCAATTACAATACAATGACATGAACCCCTAGCGGACGCTGTCCTCAAGCACGTCCCTGTTTGGGCTTCCCCACCGGACGATACCACTGCATACCACAGTGTCATCCAGCATGCAACTGCCTACCACAAGGAAGATATGCACATCACAAAGAGGACGACGTCCTGGTGGAGGCGCTATCCAGAACCTAGTGTTCCCTCTACCCCATGGGTACTCACAAACTTTCTCTCGGGCCAAATTTACAGTGTGGTTTGTGGCCGAGGGCCGCACCGGTGGGGGCGGGGTCAGTGGGGGAGGGGGCGGGGCTAGAGCAAAAAAAAATAACTATGACCATGAGGTTGAACACAGGCCCCTGCAGCGGACGCCTTCGTCCACTGAGCCACCAGACCCGGCATACACACATCTCTCTCTCTCTCTCTATCTATCTATCTCTCTCGCTCTGTCTCCTTCCCTCTCTCTATCTCTCCCTCCCTCTCTCTCTCTCCGTCTCCCTCCCTCTCTCTCTCTCTCTCTCTCCCTCCCTCCCTCTCTCTCTCTCTCTCCCTCCCTCTCTCTCTCTATCTCTCTCTCTCTCTCTCCCTCTCTCTCTCCCTCCCTCTCTCTGTCTCACTCACTCTGTTTGTCTCCCTCTCTTTCTGTCTCCCTCTCTGTCTCCCTCCCTCTCTCTCTCTCCCTCCCTCTCTCTGTCTCCCTCCCTCTCTCTCTCCCCCTCTCTCTCTCTCCCTCTATCTCTCTCCCTCCCTCTGTATCCCTCTGTCTGTCTCCCTCCCTCTGTATCCCTCTGTCTGTCTCCCTCCCTCTGTATCCCTCCCTCTGTCTCCCTCTATCTGTCTCCCTCTATCTGTCTCCCTCTATCTGTCTCCCTCCCTCTGTCTGTCTGTCTCCCTCCTCCCTCTCTCTGTCGCCCTCCTCCCTCTCTCTGTCACTCTGTCTCCCTCTCTCTGTCTCCCTCCCTCTGTCTCCCTCCCTCTCTGTCTCCCTCTCTCTCTCCCTCCCCCTCTCTCTGTCTCCCTCTCTCTCTCCCTCCCCCTCTCTCTCCCTCCCCCTCTCTCTCCCTCCCTCTGTCTCCCTCCCTCTGTCTCCCTCCCTCTGTCTCCCTCCCTCTCTCTGTCTCCCTCTGTGTCTCCCTCTCTCTCTGTGTCTCCCTCTCTCTCTGTGTCTCCCTCTCTCTCTGTGTCTCCCTCCCTCACGCTCCGTCTCCCTCCCTCTCGCTCCGTCTCCCTCCGTCTCCCTCCCTCTCGCTCCGTCTCCCTCCGTCTCCCTCCCTCTCGCTCCGTCTCCCTCCGTCTCCCTCCCTCTCGCTCCGTCTCCCTCCGTCTCCCTCCGTCTCCCTCCCTCTCCCTCCGTCTCCCTCCCTCTCCCTCCGTCTCCCTCCGTCTCCCTCCCTCTCGCTCCGTCTCCCTCCGTCTCCCTCCCTCTCGCTCCGTCTCCCTCCCTCTCGCTCCGTCTCCCTCCCTCTCCCTCCGTCTCCCTCTCCCTCCCTCCCTGTCTCCCTCCCTCTCCCTCCCTCCCTGTCTCCCTCCCTCTGTCTCCCTCCCTCTGTCTCCCTCCCTCTGTCTCCCTCCCTCTGTCTCCCGCTGTCTCCCTCCCTCCATCTCCCTCCCTCCGTCTCCCCCTCTCTGTCTCCCCCTCTCTGTCTCCCCCTCTCTGTCTCCCCCTCTCTGTCTCCCCCTCTCTGTCTCCCTCTCTCTGTCTCCCTCTCTGTCTCCCTCTCTCTGTCTCCTTCCCTCTGTCTCCCTCTGTCTGTCTCCCTCTCCCTCCCTCTGTCTCCCCCTGACTCCCTCCCTCCTTCTCCCTCCCTCTGTCTCCCTCCCTCCGTCTCCCTCCCTCCGTCTCCCTCCCTCTGTCTCCCTCCCTCTGTCTCCCTCCCTCTGTTTCCCTCTCTGTCTCCCTCCCTCTGTCTCCCTCCCTCTGTCTCCCCCTCTCTGTCTCCCCCTCTCTGTCTCCCCCTCTCTGTCTCTCTCTCTGTCTCCCTCTGTCTGTCTCCCTCTCCCTCCCTCTGTCTCCCCCTGACTCCCTCCCTCTGTCTCCCTCTGCCTCCCTCTTTCTCCCTCTCTCTCTGTCTCCCTCTCTCTCTGTCTCCCTCTCTCTGTCTCTCCCTCTCTCTGTCTCTCCCTCTCTCTGTCTCCCTTCCTCTGTCTGTCTGTCTCCCTCGCTCTGTCACGTCACCCCGCGTGTGTGTCAGCCCGGGCTGAGACCGCTTCCCGGGCGCACACACAGCGGCACCCGAGTACTTCACAGCCTCAGGTCTTTAAAAGACCATTCACTTGTTAATGAGGCTTTGTTGTATTTCACCTCTTCTTAGCGCCCCTGCATGGAGATGCAGGGGCGCTAAAAGAGGTGAAATACAACAAAGCCTCATTAACAAGTGAATGGTTTTTTAAAGAATCGCCCGGCCCCCATAGAGCGCTGCTGCAACCGGCGGTGTTTGCTGGCACTTACAAAAAAAAAGAAGAAAAAACACAGGTAGGTATCTGCAAGGTCCGCGGGCCGCCAAGGAAGGCTTGACGGGCCGCCGGCGGCCCGCAGGCCGTACTATGAGTACCCGTGCTCTACCCTCTTTCAATGCGCAAGGGTATGGTGAAGTCTGCCCCAAAAATTGTTGTGGATCGGATAGCCATATCTAAAGCCACACTATAGAGTGTACTGAACTCAGCTGATACAGCTGCCATAGGGTTAATCACCTCTGTGATCTGCCACTGCCACTCCTGGCTGCGTATTTCTGGCTTTATGCCAGAGGTCCAACAACAACTCACCAACCCAGAGGTTGATTAGATGTTAGAAAAGATAACGAAGTATACAGACACTAACCATGCCATGGGTGCCCTTCAAGTCCCAACAACCAGGAGCTCCTTTCGCAGTCATCAGACAAGTGGTGGGTCCAAGGCCACCTCCTCCGACCTGATGCAATCATACCAACGCCAGCAGCAGGCCTATCACCAACAGGAAGGCAGGAGATACACGTGGGGCACATTCAAGGGAAATAGCTCCAAGGGTTGAGGCAGAGGCAACCCCTCGAGAGACTACCTGCAAACATTGACTTGACCCGCATCCCCCTAATCAAACTACACCTGTCTGGGAAGGCTCCAAAGATTTTTCCCGCTTTGGATCTTTCATAGATTCACATGCTTGAATTTTTCCCCCGTCGCCAGACTAGGAATCCTCAGTAACATTTTTAACATAGTGTAGGCCATACCCTCAATAACACTGACTTTTACAACAGACTTTAGTAATCCATTCACATCATTATGCATGGCCCATACTACAGCCATTGAGAGACCACAACACTCCGGTGTTCCCTTCCCAGAGACTTCCAACTGTGAGATTTTTCTACCACATGTCACAGTGAGGAACCCTCTGAAGAAGATCTGTATTCAAAGACTTTTCTTCAGGACATTTAACTTCAGACAATTTTATTTCTTCAGCATGGCATACCGGGAGAGAAAAAATCTCTCTTAAGGCCATGTGGAAAGAAAAAGATCTACTTTGATTATCCACATTCAAATTGCCTTTACTGCCTTCGTCCCATTTTCCTAAAAAATGACATTGGCCTTAATTTTTCCTCAAAGATTTTAAAGATAGAGAAAGAAGATTGGCTTTAGCCATTTTAGAGAATAAGGTAAAGACCAGACCTTCTGCTAAGAAAAAAGCTACTGGGGCTCATTCAATTAAATCAGTCACCAAGACTTTAAAGTAGGCTGAAAGGACCCTTGACTCTTCTTCTAAGGGTCAGACAACTTGTCCGCCACTGTGTCATTAATTTGGATGATACTGGCAAACCTAAGAAGCATACTGACAAAGTAAAGCGAAAAACCAGCTTAGGTGAGGGATCCCTGACAAACCTTAAGGTGGTCATTCAGAGACATGGCCACGCAGAAAGACCAAGAACAAGGTAGGTTGTTTGCTTCAAATTCCTCGTCAACGACGGCTGAGAAACCATCCACGAGGGGCTTAACCTCCTCATCGTTGATGGGAAAGCACTCTTCGACACCAGGTCAGTCATCACTGCCGTATCCTCGACAACAGCACCCTCGTCAGCGACAGTTTGCTTCTGTTGAAACATAGACGTAACACTTGTCTATGCACGTCGACGCTCTTAATACCAATAAAGTTGACCACTATATCATCAAGGAAGCAATTGTTGACGGTGCCATCATAGTCAATGACGCAAGTAAATCTCTCATTGACTACTGCAATTTCGCTACAATGACGAGCCCTTGCAGGAGCAGGCTCTACCACTGCCTTTATCTCTGACAGGCTGGAGGCAGCCAGCCACGTTTCTAGACCCCTGGGTAGCGAGCCTTGCTTTCTGGGACCAGAAACAATGCACATCCTGGCCAGAGGTGCCATGCCTCCTCCCCCCGGATGGGCCAGTGCTCGAAGAGGGGAGCTTCAAAGGCCTGCTGCCTTTGTAATGTGACCCCCAGCCTCTGCTGCTAGCAGCAGATGGCAGCCCCTGGTATACACCCCCACTTTGGGTGGGAAAACCAGCGGGAAAAATTCAAAAGAATAGGAGGGAGGCAAGGTGAAGCACAACTTTCAGTCCCCACAATCTTGAAGATGGAGAGACCCTCCAATCAGGGCTAGGTCTATGCCCCCCTCCCACAGGAAGGTGGCATGATAGAGGGTATAGTCACCCTAGGCAAGGTGCCCATTGGCCCTACCTACTACTGCTCTAAAACGCCTCCTAAATATAGTGTTTAGGTGGCTCCCCAGAACCTGAAAACTAGATCTGCAACAACCTAAAAAGAAAGAAGACATTCCTGCAGAGAAGACTGAAGGCGACGACTGCTTTGGCACTAGCCCTACTGGCCTGTCTCCAGCTTCTGCCAACGTGTGACCGATCTTGCTGCCAGCGTCCTCTGAAACCCTGGGAGAATTGCAGCCTTTGAAAAAGACTCCAATCTACGTGGACAGCAGACCTGTCCAGAAGAAACCAACTCCAAGTACTCCAGATCCGGGCGAATCCGCATCGCCTACCCACTCTGCACCCGACGCCCACAGCCAGAGTCTGAGTGGCTCACCTGTGCAGTGAAGTCTCTCCAGTGATCCTGACCTCGTGTCCAGTGTTGGCTGACCTCTTCTGATCCTCACTGCGGCGCCTGCAGTGTGATTCCAGAGACTACCTCCGACCGTCTCCAGTAAGAAGACTCTGACGTCGAAATGCATCCCTGCACACGAAGCCCCTGGCTTTGGTGAGCTGAATCGACGTGCCCCCACAACCCCCTTCATCTCAACTTACCTTGTCTGTCGTTGGTCTCCCTTCTGCAACCTCCGGTGCAATGCCCGCAACCTGTTTGCCAATACAAGAATCTTTATAGAAAAGCATTGGGCGCACTACGCTGATTTTGCACCCTGCACCCAGATACACCTGTGCCGCTGGTGGTGCATGTTTGGTGCTGCATTGTGTCCCCCCCTGTGCTGGTCCTAACCCCCAAGGTTTGGCACCTACAACCATTCTACTTACCTTCAAGCAGTGTGGCTCCAGGCACCCCTAGTCTCCATTGAAAAGCTTTGGCCCGAACTCTGATTTTGACCTCTGCACCCGGCCGCCCTGGTACCACTGGTGGTGCAGTTTTGGTGCTCACCTGACCCTTGCTGACTTTGTCATATGTCCCGTGCAGGTCCATTATCGTTTTCCCTATGTTAGCATGAGCACGTTACAGTCTGCTTTGCGCACGTTACTATACAAACGTATTTTGCTTTGTGCCACACACTTTCACACACACCCTGCTTTTGTTTTTGCGTTCTGTTCTTTCCTGGGATTTAGTCTGAACACCTTAGACAAGGTCAAACAACAATGCCCCTTGTTATTCTATTTTGGTCAGGCTCTAGCACCTAGACAAAACACACAAATGCAGCTGTTGTTTTTGGAACACATACTCTTTATCATATAGGTATGCACAGACATGCAAATACAAACATGGAGAAGGATTTTTTCAGAGAAGAGATCGCGACTACTCCTGAGACGTAGAACTTTCATCTGTGCAATTTCTGGGCAAACCTCCTGCAAAGGATGGTCGTCCGGCCTTTCCTAAGAAGTCTTGGGATAAGTCTAAACAACAACAGAAGCCTAGGTCTCGTGGCGGCTCACCTCTGCCGGACGCTTCTGAACGGCGATATGATTTGCTTGATCGCACAGAAAGAAGACTCTCAAGCGTTTTCAGGTTCCTGATCCTCGTTCTCCTCAGTCTGATCAACAGTACGACAGAGGCGGGAGACAAGATCGCAGACAAGGCGTGTCTGTGCAGCCCAAAAGGGACACGCAATGCTCTTTTGACGTGAAAGTCAAGAGGGGGGAAACAGTCTCCCTATAGAGCCCCCTTCCAAAAGAAGAAGGTTGCTGCTTTAACAGCAAAATATGCCCCAGATGGTGAGAACCCTTCTTCTGGACAGGAGTTGGGCAGTGACTCTCAACAGCACGACGGAAGTCACCATAGTGCGCCAGACACTCGGCCAGTTTCTGGAGGCAACTGACACCTTTGTAACAGTTGAGACGGTAGATACCCACGTTGCACCTCCTGATCGACTATATCATTTAGACATTCAGATGTGGGTGATATTAAACGCACCATTAATGCTATTTTCTGGGATGATTTGACTTCTTATGACATTTTACTGGTGGAGGTCGGTTGGCCTCCTGCCTTTGTTCTCGCTTGTCCTCATGGCAAAGAGGTAATCCATCCTTCTTTTTCAATCTCGTACCTGATGAAACAAATTATGCTTATGCTTCTGATTGGGCCCTTGCTTTGGCCCCTGCCTTATACCGCAACCAGGCTGGTTGGGATGAGGATTCTCCGCGACATGTTTTTTCAATACATTACACCCCTCAACCTCAATATCTGATTAAATAAAGTGTCCGTTAAAGGCATACTTACTCAGCTGGAGTTTCAGGGTATAATTGAGCCCTGCGTCACTCACTTGAATAATCCTCTTTTTCCGGTTTTGAAACCTGACAGCTCTTATCGCATCGTCTTGGATTACAGACATTTGAATAGTCATACACGCACTTTTGCGGTGCAGAACACACATAGTACGGCCCTGATTAATAACATCGTCCGGACAAAAATTCAAAACTACACTTGATATTTCAAATGTTTTTTTCAGCCACAACCTTGCTCCTGAGAGCCGTGATTGGTCTGCGTTTACCGCCCTCAGTTCCCAGAGGCGATACGCCCATTTACCCATAGGGTATAAGAATAGTCCCGGTGTCTTTGCGGCACATATTGTGTCCCTTTTACATTACATTGATCCTGAAGCTTTGTCCTTTGTCGATGAAATATACCTAACCGATGATGAACTAAATCCTCATTTGGCATGAGTAGATCACATTATTACGCGATTCGCTGAACTTGGTTACAAGTTTAATTTTGCAAAGTCCCACATTGCGTTTCTTGCTGTGTTTTTTCTTAGTTATGAGGTAACCAATGAGGGTAGGGGTTCGGCTCCCTATTTTTTGGGAGAAATGTGCACAACTGCAACCACCTTCTACCCTCAAGAAATTGCAGTCTCTACTTGGTTTTTTAAATTTCGGCAGAACTTACATTCCTGACTATGCTCAGCGAATGAAACCTGTTTATGCTTTAATACACCCAACTTTTTCAGCTTCCTCCTGGCTTCTGGGACATACTGCTGTCTTACGCGATTTGCAGTCTTATCTACTTGCTATGCAGTTCTACCAGACCAGGCTTAATACCACAAATTTGGTCATCCGGATAGTGCCGGGTGCAATTGGTTTTACTTATGTCACATTCAATGAGGGTGATACTGTCCCCATTACTTATAAATCACATCTGTATACTCCTGCGGAAATGCATTTTTCTTCTACTGAAAAAATGTTGAATGCAGTACTCTTGGCCATCCTTAAGAAACGGGCTGACGCTCAAGGTAAACGCATCTTTGTCGTTTCACCTGTGCCTGCCTTGGAGGCAGTCCCAAAGGCTAGCATTCCTAATTCTAAAGCCCTTCACTCCCATTCGATTCAATGGGCTACGTCTTTAACATCTGTTGACGTATTCTTTGTTTTTGACCCTTCACTTCAAACACAAGAGTTCCTTCACCATGAACATGTTTTTCTTCTGCCTTCGTTTCTTCCTCTTGATCAGTATAAATGGATCATTTACACTGATGGTTCGGCATAACCGGCCATTAGTTCTAAGCAGACTTATTCTGCAGCTTGCGCTATTGTTGTTGGCACTATGATTGATGGAGTTTTTCACTCCAATTTGATTCATACTCAGTCCCTTGGTGACTACTACCTCATAGAAATATATGCCTACTCAAACCAAGCTAATCTATACAGTGTCCTTCTTTGAGGAACTAGCTCTGAAATGCTATGGTTTTGGAAGGACAATATTGACTTGAAATCATTTTGGCGCACTAAGTCCTGGCAAGTCCGAGGTACAGAATCTCTATTCCGTGCATGTCTCATACCTACACAAATAATTTTTCAAAATGACACAATCGAACAGACTACTTGTCTAGGATTGGCTAAAATGAAAGAATTGAATACTCCAATTATTCCATGCTTTGCCACTTTTGATGATTGGCAATCTTATACAAATTATACTGAAGACTAACTAAATAGTATGATACCAAACTACATTTAATTCCTCAGTTATGGTTCCGGGTGGGTGGTTAGTAATGCCAGTAGACACTAATGTTTGTCATGCTTGTTTTTTAAACTCCACATCTGGATCTTCACAATCCACGCACCCTAACACTGTTACTACTTACTCCATGGGTAAATTATGCCAACAATGGTTAGAACATTCCACATTATCTGCAGTGAAACAACATCTTTCTCTCCAGCGTGTTCGGTGGGTTCCCTCTGCTGCTCATATTGATTTGTGGCATTTTAGTGCTGTTCCTGCTATTCTGCAATGTATGCTCCCTTTGTGGTCCTTCCAGGGCAGGCATCGCTGCAGCTGTACCGGGAACACATGTATCTCTTTGGATTGGTGCCCTTGGACGCCAAGTTTTGTTTAACCTTCCGCTATGCTTACTTCACCTGTGTGCAACCTGTGTTTCATTGCATCCGGTGCCCCTTCCAGTGGGCTATGGACGTCTGCCTGTCTAAGCCACCACAAGCTGCCCTGGATTTCGAACTATTGATGAGTCTCTTAGTGGCCCATTACCAGCACTGTTCCTTGGGCATGTGACTCGTTCATAACCTGGCGTTATGGCCATTGGCCGGAAATTATGCCTGTGCAATGGCACGGCGTCTTAAGGATCTCAGTTACATCGAAATCAACACAGGTTGTCCCATGATTGTCTTATCGACAACTGGCACTGAAGAGCATGTTTGTTCCTTTGACCTGCTCAATTGGATGGCTGATATTTTACCTCGGAAGGTTCAGATTTCATATTGGAATCATTGGGTTTTCACTTGGCATTCCACATTGTGGGCCCCGGCGACATGCTATAATTGATTACAATGATGCAAAAAAAAAAAGATATGAGATAATGACTGCACTATGATTCAAGGGCTTTGGTTTTGCTCATCTCCTGATTTCTGTCATCACTATGGTGCTATCATCCTGACCAAGGAGAGGGTGTCATATGTTCTGTGCAGGCCCATTGTCATTTTCCCTATCTTAGCATGAACATGTTGCAGTCTGTACTCTGCTTACACACGTTACTCTACAAACGTATTTTGCTTTGTGCCACGCTGTACTTTCTCACAGAACCTGCATTTGCTTTTGCGTTCTGTTCTTTCCCGGTATTTAGTCTGAACACCATAGAGAAGGTCAAACAACAATGCCCCTTATTCTGTTTTGGTCAGGCTCAAGCTCCTAGACAAAACACACAAATGCAGCTGTTGTTTGGGAACACATACTCTGTCATATAGGTATGCACAGACATGCAAATACAGACTTGGAGAGAGATTTTTCAGAGAAGAGATCACAACTACACCTGAGATGTAGAACTTTCATCTGTGCATGCTAAGCTACGGGGTCTGCTGCAAACACCCAGGGTTCTTCTGATATATAATCACTTTGCGTCTGTAGAAGGGGAGGGGATTAGTTTACGCTGTCCAATATCATGACAGCTCCTTTTATGATTTATTGATTACTTACTATGCTGATCTTATTTGTGTTAGGCATCTTCTTACTTATTGTGGCACGGATACTGCATACTAGAGCATGATAGTTAAAATAAATATTTGAAACTTTTCTCATGTCTCTGTCAGATCTTATTGTGGACAAGTACGAGTGTGAGAGCGAAAGGGTGTGTCCTGTTACCACGATTCCTGAGAGGGTCGGGAGTTGTGTGCTCTGGGGTGTCCTATCACTTGTTCCTCTGTGAGTAAGTAGGAGGGCAAGTAAGACGCTATAGCTAGTCGTCCCGGTCTCATGGTAGGATGACTCAGTCCCTGCCTACTAAGGTTCTATGGTCCCAAGCATAGTTCTGTGACTCAGCAGAATCCCTGCAACAACGTTTGGTCCCGAAGACTGGAATTGCAAGTGTTTTACTTGCCTGTTTAACCACGATATTGTTTTCCCCTTAGGATAACATTGAACTGTGCTAACTGTCGATTTTTCAAAGTGAAAAGTATTTTTATTTAAAAACTTACTTACCATCTTGTGAAGATCTTGGTCTTAAAATAAGGACACAGTATACTTTTCTAAAATTGGTCTGGTTCTCCTTCTTGAGTCGTGTGTCCATTATTGGTCAATGTTGTGGAATAAATGTCTTACACTCCTATATGTTAGGCCTAAGGCTGCTTGCCCACACTACCACATATAGAGCACTTTGGGTTTTACATTAAGCCCTGTACACTTTTGGGGAACCCGTGGACTCTGTGCACAGTATAACGACCTAGTGGTAAAACCATATGCAGAGCCAGCCTCCTACATGTCCCATGGTCAAAATAGAAGTACAACATGCATACAAACATCCTAGAGCTAAGAACTGGGAGATTAGCATTGAAAGCCTTCTTGCCACTAGTGGAGAACCTACATGTCAGGATTTGAACAGACAACACCACAACTATGTTTTACATCCTGAAACAAGGAGGAACTAGATCTCTCATGCTTTCTAAGGAGGCTCAGAAATTATGGAGCTGGGCCATCCATTACAATGTGGACATTCCAGTGGCACAATTGTATAGCGGATCGCTTGAGCCAGTATTACTCTGATGTTCATGAGTGCCAGTTTGAACGATAATCAACTACATCCCATATTTTGCAGATTGGTACCCCACAGTGGAACATGCTTGTGACTGAAAAAAAACACGAATGCACCAGGTTTGCCATCAGATGACCGTATACAGGGTCGAGCTGTGAAGCCTTCACAATAGACTGAACAGAGATGTTGAAATATGCCTTCCCTCTCTAGATTTCCACTGATATCTTGGGTAATTTGTAAAATGAAAATTAAATGATGCACAACTATTTTAATAGCTCCAGCTTGGCTCCACCAGCATTAGTACGCGACCTATGGAACTTGTTGGCACAAACACTGATCCAGTTCAAATCTGTTCGATTCCTGTTGTCAATGAACAATGGAAAAACTCTGCATCACGATCTTCAGTCCTCAAAATTGACAGCATGGCTCCTCCCTCAGCCCAACGCTGTTCAACATCTACATGGCACCCCTCGCCCACGTCGCCCGACAGCACAACCTCAACATCATCTCCTACGCCGACGACACCCAGCTGATCCTCTCCCTCACCAAAGACCCTCACACCGCCAAAGCCCACCTCCACGAAGGAATGAAGGCCGTCGCCGAATGGATGAGGACCAGCCGCCTGAAGCTGAACTCGGACAAGACGGAGGTCCTCATCCTTGGTTCCAACCCTTCAGCCTGGGACGACTCCTGGTGGCCAACATCACTGGGAACAGCCCCGCCACCCACCGACCACGTACGCAACCTAGGGGTCATCCTCGACCCCACCCTCTCCATGACTAAGCAGGTCAACGCCGTTTCCTCATCCTGCTTCAACATCCTCCGAATGCTCCGCAGGATCTTCAAGTGGATCCCCACCGAAACAAGAAAAACAGTCACCCAGGCCCTCGTCACCAGCAGGCTGGACTACGGAAACGCCCTCTACGCAGGAACGACGGCTAAGCTCCTGAGACGGCTGCAACGCATCCAGAACGCCTCTGCACGTCTTATCCTCGACATCCCCCGACGCAGCCACATCACACCCCACCTGAGAGACCTGCACTGGCTCCCTGTCAACAAGAGGATAACCTTCAAGCTCCTCACCCACGCACACAAAGCACTCCACAACTCCGGACCAGCCTACCTCAACAGACGACTCAGCTTCTACACCCCCACCCGCCAGCTCCGCTCGACCAGCCTCGCACCAGTCCCCCGCATCCGGAAAACGACCGCCGGCGGCAGATCCTTCTCCCACCTCGCCGCCAAGACCTGGAACACCCTCCCCACCAACCTCCGACAGACCCAAGACCTACTGGCCTTCAGAAGACTCCTCAAGACCTGGCTCTTCGATCAGTAGCAGCACCACCCCCCTCTTCCCCCAGCGCCTTGAGACCCTCGCGGGTATGTAGTGCGCTTTATAAGTGACATGATTGATTGATTGATTGATTAGGGCACAGATTTCAGTCACTTACCGATTCTGAAGGGTTGTAGGTAGATTCTTGAAGCTGCAAAAGCACATTCTGTAGTAAATTTGTACAATGCAAAATGGAAGCGCTTCGTCTTATGGACCAAAAGTTAGTTCCACTAAAAATGTTGCCTTACTAATTTTTGCCGTATATTTTAAGCCTAGCTAATAATGGACTATTGGTTGCTTCGAATAAGGTTAATTTGGCTGCAATTTCTACATTCCTAAGGGAGTCGAACAATTTTCCATTATTTTACCAACAAATAATTAAAGAATTTATAAAGGGACTTTTTAGACTATTCCCTCCATCTCCGAAAAAGGCAACTGAATAACATTTTGGCTGGTTTGATGCGTTCTCCCTTTGAGCCCATTCATAAAGCAAATCTACAGCATCTCCCTTAGAAGACAGTCTTCTTGTTGGCTATCACTTCAGTTATTAGAACAAGGGAACTGGAAACACAGTCATGCAATGAGCCTTTCTTGCATTTTGGACAAAGAAAAGTAACTTTTATAACCAATCTAAAGGTCATTTCGAAGGTACCTTGTATGTTCCATTCAAGACAAAAAAATGAATTATCTGATTTTCTTCCCCAGATCAATCAATGGCAGCGTATTAGTGAGCAACAGGCCCTCCCACAGCAAAAGCCTTTTTTCCAGGTCTACAGTGACAGAGTTGTTCTTCGAACCAACCTGAAATTTCTTCCGATGGTGGTCTCCCCCTTTCACATCAACCAGACAGTAGAGGCCCGAGTCTTCGCCCCCCACCCTGAATCTGTAGCAGAAATAGTACTACACACACTTGATGTTAATCATGTTTTTATGTATTACAAAGGTTGGACCAAGCCCTTTCAGTGAAACAGCTTTTTGCTGCCTTTGCACAGCTTTATAAAGGTCACTCCATCTCAAAGACAGGTATTGTCAGGTGAATTGTCAAATGCATCCAAGTTGCTACCTTAAAACCAAAATGATCCTACCTGCTTTTCCCAGACCTCACTCCACCTGCAAACAGGGTGCAACCATGGCCTCCCTTGGGTACATGCCCATAGCTGATATCTGTGAAGCGGCCACATGGTCCACTCCACACACCTTCACAAAATACTATTGTGTGGACATTCTTGCAAGGCAACATCCTAGAGTTGGTCAAATTATCCTAAGGACAATGTTTCAGATGTCTGCAACATCCACTGGCTAGTCACCGCTTGAGGAAATACTGCTTAACAGTTGTTGCAGAGTATGTGTAACTACAGCCACACATACTACAAATGGATTATGTTACTTCCCCTATAAGCATCAGTTCATTGCATGTAGTGTTTTAGATTCACAAGCCCCCACCCACCTCCCCGGAAGCCAGTGTTTGCTACAAATAGCTTCAACCTATGTAATTATTTATACAACACATATAGTCACTATACTTTGCTACTCACTAATCCATACCTACTCTCACCCGCTAAGCTGAAAACAATCTAACAATGGAGTCTTTGCACATGCACGTTCACTACCAGAGGAGGAGCCACTGATACCTTGTGACTTGAAAGACTTCTTCAAAGAAAAAAAACTTGCACACATCCGAACCCAACACTAGATTGCAGGAGCATGCAGAGGATTTTAATCTACAGCAGTACACGTGACGAATAGATGCTTCCAGGATAAGTAACATAATCCTTATAAACATGGAAGAATCTTAAAAAAAAAAGTCTCTTCAAGTCCTGTAAACGCATGTGGCAATATGAGGGTCTACATCGATAATTCTCACAATTAATGCATTTATTGTCTTTATATAAGCTGATACTGTAAGATCTGCTGGAAGTTTTCTGCCAAACCCTCGACCCTGAGGGAAGACTGCTGAGATGTTTCGAAAATGAAAGATTAATTCCCCTCTTCTGATGGATACTTCTAACAAGATAGTACTCCCTTTTGAGTGTCCCTATGTGCCAGACTGTATTAGAAAAATTCTTCAGTAATGTTGCCATACATTGATGCGTGCCATCATGCTGCTCTACGTTCGGTCCATAGCACCCTAGAAGAGACAGAGCAGAGCAGCATATAAGCGCCACCTCTGCACTCTGATGTCTGTTCCTTTCTTTCCACGTCTGACATGGAACCAGAGCTCCGCTCACAACTTATGTTGGTCTTCCAACTATTAGTGTGTTAGGGAACTATGGTCCTTGCCAAAACTACAGACATAAAGCCGTGCTGAGACTGAGAAGAGATTGCACTCAAAGCATAGGTCTTGCGCCTGCTCCAAGTCGCTGTCTCAGCCCCTGTCACACAGCCATTCCAGCAATCAATCCACCTCTCAATCAAAGTCTTAGGTAAGTTGAAGTCCAAAAACGCAAATAGATGAAGCGGGACGCTGCCACATTCCCCCATTTTTTTTTTAAACAGTGTTTTATATAGCGCGAACTTGACCCGAATCGGGTATCAGAGCGCTTTACATAGCACCAGTTGCATTACATGAGGACACATTCATTTTTGTTAGGCACGGGGAGATTAAGTGATTTGCCCAGAATCACAGGATGTTCAGCGTCATTGCCCAGACTCTAACCCAGTTCCCCAGATTCGAGGTCGACCGCCCTAGCCGTTAGGCCAACTCCTCTCCCATACTTATTTGAAGGAGCAGGAGTATCAAGAAAAATATTGTGCCCGTTCTAAGTCCACGGTGTCAGAACAGATTGCTCAGTTGCAGCACACCCCACGTTCCTCAGGCTGTTAACTCTGCAGCAGACCGAGGCCTTCAAGGAGGCCATGCTACATATCTTTGGTGCGATTCAGTCTTCCTCTTGTACACCTTGTGGCCTTAGGGTGTCAAAGGGGCTTCCAGTCCAGATTACTGCAGGCGGAACCTCCCACCGGTGCCAGCAGTCCCCTTGGGACCCGTTACCGGGCCTGTACTGACTCAAGTACCAACTTCCATAGTGGCCCAAGACCATGTTGATTTCTATCACAAAGACCGTAGATACTGACTCCAGCAGTGTTAATACAGGACCCATGCCGATGCCTATGATGTACCCTGAATCAACTTCAGTCCACTCCTGACAAATGTCGTACTACAAAATCACAAAAAAGGTTACTGGCTGTTACTGTGACACAACTAACAGCAGAGGCAAATTCACTTTTTGACTCGGACCCTACACAAAAACCACATAGCGTCCCTAAGGACACTAATGATGAGGCGGAGGGTAATGGGTTACACTCCCCTCATTATGCTGATGATGCACTATACTTAGATTTACAAAATGCCAATGGGCTAGACATTTCTCTTTAAACAGAGCTTATCTCGCCACGTGCACCATCACCTGAAGAAAGTGCCTTGTTTGCAGCAGTCGTCCAGAAGGCAGCAGAGGTGCTAGATCTAAAGCTGCCCTCCATTGACACAGAAAACAAATGTCTTACAGAAATTCTCCGCCTGGGCCAACTTCATCAGAGCCCTTGTTACCATTTAATAATGCCCTTCATTCTTGGCCTTGTCAGCCAACCAGAATCCCAGAGAAATAGACATGCATCTGAGTATATGGACTTACTAATGAAGCACCCTACACCGGAGAGCCTCATTGTGCAGGCCTCAACTTGCAAAGTCAGGACTAATTCCTTCCTGACCAATCCTACAGATCAGAAATCCAAAAGGACTGACACTTTTGGTAAAAAAAAAATCTTCTGCAAGCTTGGCCGTCGGTCCATAAAAGTGGTTTGTTTACTGAGCAGGTACATGCATGCTCTGTGGGACTTGGCCAGCCGCATCTGACCGGCAGTCTGGCAGTCTGGCAGGACTTCAGAGCTTTTCTGGCTTAGACAATACACGATAAACACGATGCAGTGAAGTGTATAATCTGTGCAGGCCTGGTATGGCATTGGCAGGGCTATTGGCACTATTGTCATGCTTAGAAGGCATGAATAGATGAGGCGGACCAGATTTTCTGACAATGTGCAAGTTTCATTAATAGATATGCCTTTTGATGGGTCCAGACTCTTCAGGGGGAGGGGAACTGATCGCTAGAAAGATTCAAAGACATCCATGCCACTGCATGTTCTTTGGGGTTACTGACACCCACAAAACAACTTCCCCATCAATTCAGAACATTCAGAGGCGATTCCAAGGGGCTAACCTAATGTTGCAGCAGGGGAGGAGTGCAGCTCCTCCTCCCCTGCAACATTTACTAAGCCTCTATAGCTTATCAAAAATGGCTCACATCAGGTCATTTGGGGGGCAGGATTCATCATGGATATCCCTTATATCATACAATTTGCTCGAAGGGGCAACGCCCTAATCTTCAATTCTTCTCCTGGTGTGGGTAGTAAGTGGTGCCCTTGGACTTGCAAGACATATTTTCATATACCCATCCTGCAGTCTCATGGTAGTACCTTTGGTTCAAGATGTTCCAAGAACACTTTCGGTTTGCCGTGCTCCCCTTCAGCCTTAGCTATGCCCCTCCAGTGTTCACAAAATTGATGGCAGTGGTCACTGCCCATCTTCTCAACATGAGCTCGCTGCAGTCAGTGATCCCGCCGTCGCAACCCCTGTGCGATTCCCTCGCCACCTTCTATCACCGCAAGATCGCCGACATCCACGACAGCTTCAACACCCAGACAGCCCCAACTAAGATCGATGCACCAGACCCGCCACACACCATCGACCACGACCCCCTGCCAGCCTGGGCCAGCGTGAACATCGAGGACACCATCAAGACCATGAGCACAATACACTCCGGCTCCCCGTCAGACCCTTTCCCGCACCACATCTTCAACAAAGCCAGCAGCTCCATCGCACCCCACCTGTGCAACATCATCAATCTCTCCTTTGAGACCGCGACCTTCCCAGAGAGCTGGAAACACGCAGAGATCAACGCCCTACTCAAAAAACCCAAGGCGGACCCGAGAGACCTCAAGAACTTCCGGCCCATCTCTCTGCTTCCGTTCCCAGCCAAGGTCATCGAGAAGATCGTCAACAAACAGCTAACCCGATACCTCGAAGAAAACAGTATCCTGGACCCATCCCAATCAGGGTTCCGCAGCAACCACAGCACTGAGACTGCCCTCATCGCCGCCACCGACGACATCAGGATCCTGCTGGACAATGGTGAGACCGCAGCCCTCATCCTGCTGGACCTCTCCGCCGCCTTCGACACTGTCTGCCACCGCACTCTACGCGCAAGCCTCCACGACGCAGAGATCCGAGACAAGGCCCTGGAATGGACCACCTCCTTCCTCGACGGCAGAACCCAGAGAGTCAGCCTCCCACATTTCCGATCCGAAGCCTCCGAGATCATCTGCGGCGTACCCCAGGGATCGTCCCTCAGCCCAACACTGTTCAACATCTACATGGCCCGCTCGCTCGCATCGCCAGACAGCACGACCTCACCATTATCTCCTACGCCGACAACACTCAACTGATCCTCTCCCTCACCAAGGACCCCCTCGCCGCCAAAGCCAATCTCCATGAAGGAATGAAGGCCGTCGCCGATTGGATGAAAATCAGCCGACTAAAGCTGAACACGGACAAAACGGAGGTCCTCATCCTCGGCTCCAACCCCTCAGCCTGGGACGACTCCTGGTGGCCAACGACGCTGGGAGCACCCCCGACACCCACCGACCACGCACGCAACCTGGGAGTCATCCTCGACTCAACGCTCTCCATGGCCAAGCAAGTCAACGCAGTCTCCTCCTCCTGCTTCAACACCCGCCGCATGCTTTGCAAGATCTACAGGTGGATCCCGACAGACACAAGAAGAACAGTCACCCAGGCCCTCGTCAGTAGCAGACTTGACTATGGGTACGCCCTCTACGCGGGAGCCCCGGCCAAGCTCATCAAGCGACTGCAACGCATACAAAACGCCTCCGCACGCCTGATCCTCGACGTACCACGCCACAGCCACATCACCCCCCACTTGAGGAACCTGCACTGGCTCCCCGTCGACAGGAGGATCACCTTCAAACTCCTCATCCACGCACACAAGGCACTCCACAAAACTGGCCCAGCCTACCTCAACAGACGACTCTTCTTCTACGTCCCCAACCGCCAGCTCCGCTCCGCCGACCTCTCCCTCGCCAGCGTCCCTCGCATTCGAAGAACAACCACCGGCGGCAGATCCTTCTCACACCTCGCCGCCAAGACCTGGAACACCCTTCCACTAAGCCTACGGCAGACCCAAGACCTGCTGACCTTCAGGAGGCTACTCAAGACCTGGCTGTTCGACCAGTAGCAGCACCCCCCCCCTTCCCTCTCCCCAGCGCCTTGAGACCCTCGCGGGTAAGTAGTGCGCTCTACAAATTCTGTGATTGATTGATTGATTGAGTCACAGATTACCTCCATACGATGGGCAACGTTATGACAGTTGGTGTCCACCATCAACGAGCTAGCGTCGCTTCTGAATCCCTTGCAGAGGATTCCATTCACTGGGGCAGCACAAGACATGGTGTTCAAGGCACTTCTCTCACTATAGTGAGTCAAGGATATTTAATATATTAGCCTGATTTTTAGGGTTCAGTGCTGGGTTTTAGTAAGGATGGTTCAGATGCTTATTGGTCTCCTGGCCTCACAGGATACTGCTTAGATCTGCAGTGATGGCTAACAGACACCCACCTGCCCAGCAGCAGGCTACTTTTTCACCCAGAGCTCATGGTGAGGCAAATACTTAGCTACTGGTTTAAAGTCAGGGGTACCTATGAGAGGTAGAGATCAGCAAAAAGTTGACTTCATATCAACTTGTTGGAACTGTGGGCTTTCTGCTTGGACCTATAAGCCTTCTTGTTGTATTATGGGAAGGTTGGTACAGGTTCTCATGGACATCACTACTTACCATGTGGTACCGCAACAAGCAGGGCAGAATGAGGTCTTGGGCCAGAAGTCTCTACGCTTCTGGAAGCGACTGAAGCTACAGACCATCTTTCTGGTTCTGCAGGACTTTTTTGGAATCCACCCCACAGACTCTCCACCTTTTGGGAGGCACTTCTTTGTTATCTCTTCTAAAGATGAGGAATCTGTGGTTTGAAGTTACTTACCTTTGGTAATGCTCTTTCTGGTGGATAATGTATCTAAACACAGACCCCCTCACTGCCGTCCCACCTTCCCATTTAGTGGAGTGGCCTCTTTAACATCTAAAAAGGTCCCAAGTTGTAGATTAGCAGAATGACGCCATAATTGTATAGCAAGGCAGCAGGCTAGCATTATGCATAGCCATTTTTTTACCCACTTCTGAGCAGCACTTTAAAAGCTTCAAATACAACAAAATGAAGTCACAAATAAAAAGAACTTCCAACATAACATAAATCCCCAACATTCCAGGCTCATCCTCTTTTGTTTGCTGCTTCTGAGCAGATGAGTATACTTTTTGCTTATGGGCTTCTGTATGCAGAATAGAATGTTCTGGTGAATTGAAATTTAAACAAAAGACTGTCTTTATGTAAATTGATAGCTTGAATATATGTGTGAGTCAAAGTTTTTTTATGTTTTTACTCAATTTACGGGTAGTAGGACAAATGTTTAGTTTATTGGAGTTTGCTTAAAGATTTCTATTTAAAAAAAAAAAAAAAAAGGGAAAATTATTGTAATGAAATATCTTGCTAAAACGCGTTTTTCAAACTGCCTACCGTTATGAAAGGCAGCGCGAGCCGTACGGTGAGTCATTTGAATTCTGCTCGTGCTCGCATCTAGATTATTCTGACCGCGGAGTCAGAAGACGCATAACAGTGGGGTTCTTTTTCAAAGGAAATAGAGCCTATTTAATAAGCGATTAGCCCAAAATTGGGTGATTTTGTAAAAAAGGAGTACAGTGAGGAGTCAAAAGGACTCTTGTTTGGAGAAGGACTCTTGTTTGGAGAAGGACTAGTTAAGTCTTTGGGAAAGCATGTGTAGACATTCACTGCGCTTGACAAAGCTCATGTCTCTATGAAGAAAGTGTTTGGAGATGGGAATTTATATGGCAGGGCTGGAAGGCAGGGCCAAACTTTCGATCGTCAATATGTTAAGGGCCCATATTATCATGGAGGAAATGTCCAAGGAAGAGGTGTTTATAGAGGAACAGGATCATCTTACTCAGGGAGTTTCTACCCACAACGAGGTAGAGGAGAAAGGAACAGAGGAGGTCGAGGAAGGTCAGTGTTCCAAACAGGAACACAATCAGGACAACAAGGTGAGTACGAAGACAGCAATTGGTTTTATCCAGAGAAATACTGGAGGGAGGTTAAGGTTTTTCATGAAGAAATGGGAAGAAATAACAGAAGATGTATGGGTTCTGGAAACCATGAAAGGGTAAATAGAATTTAAACAGAACCCTTTCAAGAAAAAGAACCAAGGGAAATAATTTTTCAGGAAATGTTACAAAAGAAAGCGATTATAAAGGTATCCGAGACACAAAAAGGGTTTGTAAGTACTCTTTTTGTAGTGGAGAAGAGAGAAAGGGGATGGAGTGTCATGATTCTCACCGGCGACTCTAGGACATCAACTCCCTCTGTGTCTTTTCACCGTTTATGTCTTTAGTGTCTGTATTAGTGTTATTATTATATATAAAACGTTGAGCACGCTGTCCTCTGGAACATTGAACATAATGTGCACATCTGCATACTGACTGCGTCACAAAAACCTGTATATGACTCCAAACACTCATTGCTTTTCTTTTTTTTATTAATATTTATTGATTCTTTGTTTTGCCATACTGCCACGCGGCAGTGTAGTACTGTACCGAATTCAATGATCTGCACGCGGCGGCCATGTTGGGTGTGGCTTGTGACTATAAAACGGAGCTGCACCCTTGGCCGCGTGCTCTCTATTCCTCCGTCAGCCGATCTGGAAGGTGTTGGGCTGCTCTTCTTCGACCGCATCGTCCAAGGGCGTTTCCCTGCTTCCTGGTCGTTTGAGCAGCAGTGACATTGAGAAGCTGTTGGCAGGGAATCGTGCTGCACACAGAGAAAGTCGTTCTGAGAGTGGATTTCTGGTGACTTTTAAAGACTTAGAGATTGGCCCAATCTCGGGCGGTGAGAGCGCTTGCGCAAAAGAAAAAACTGTACAGACAAGGCTGTGTTTTAAAAGCATATTTTGGAAAGACTTCCATGTAAAAGGTGCGAGGCAGGTCCTGCACTTTTGTGCTGTATATATGTCTGAAATAAAGAACAGAAGACCTGAAACTATATAAAGAAAAACGCTGGTAGAGACCTAATTATCAATATATCCTGTTTATTCCAGTGCTATCCTCAAGGTCCACGTCATCGCAAATATACGACCTGGTAGGTGCTAGAGTGAACGATATTAGATGTACGTTTACGTTGGACATGTCTGTACAGTGGTTATATAACTAACGGGTATTATTACTTTATAGGGGAGAAATAGCACAGCACAACAAAAATCTTCTATCAATATCCCAATAACATCCACTGCCAAGGAGGTTCAGGTAAACATCTGAGGGGAGATTTAGGATACTACTGTTAAGGTAGTAGGGAGAATCATTAAGAGTAATCTGCTATTGTTTTCCCTTTCAGGTCTCCCTCCCTGCAGTTCCTTCCCCAACACCCTTTCCCTCACCTGGCCACTTCAATAGTCCGTGCTATCATAGCTTGCAGACTTGAAGCTGCCTGGTGGTGGAACATTCTGACAACAAAGTGATCCCAAGGAACCATGTTGTGACATGGAGAACAGTAATAAATTTGAGGGAATTTAATTTTTTCGTGGTCTACAGATATTTCAAGTTGGAGGGAATTCATCTGTTAAGGGGTATTTTGATGGAGAAGGATTGGATGGCAAAAATAGATTGAAGGATGCGTATTTTTCAATTCCTATGGCAGAGGAAAGCCAACTATATCTTCAGTTTAGATGGAAAGGTCAGTTGTTCCAGTTCACATGTCTACCGTTTTGTCTCTCCTCGGCCTCATGGTGTTTTTCAAAGGTTTTGAGACCAGCTGTTGGTTATTTAAGAGAAAGAGCGGTACGGTTGACATTTTGATAATGGATCAGAATGTTGTGATTCTAAAAGAGCACATTGTGATAGAGCAGGGATTATTGAGACATCTAGGATTTGTGATAAACATGGAGAAGTTCGTATTAGAACTAGCTCAGAGGTTGGAAGTTTTGTGTTTTGTAGTGGACACAGTGTCGAAACATTTGGAGTAACCAGAGAGAAAGATAAGTTTGATAAAGGGAGAGGTGAAGTTTATGTTAAGGAAAGAAGAGGTCAGCTTGAGACAGTTGGCAAGAGTAATTGGTCTCTTGCCTTCATCAATACTGGCAGTTTTTCCGGGTCCCCTACATTACAGAGCTTTGCAAAGGGTCAAGAATTTGGGTCTAAGCATAGGTCTCTGGCATGGAGACAAAGTGAAGTTGGATGTAGAAGCGAAGGAGGAATTAATTTGTTGGTTGGAAAATCTACAGGCATGGAATGGGCTTGCAATTTTTGGCACATGTCCAGATTTTGTAGTGGAGACCGATGCAAGCAATTTAGGTTGGGGTGAAAGATTGGACTCTCAGGAAACAGGTGGAAGATGGAATGGATGCGAAAAGGAGCATCATATAGATTGCTTGGAGATGAAAGCTGGGGAATTTGCAGTTCGCAGTTTCAGGAGACAGATACAGGGAGCTTCAATGCTGTTGAAGAGGCACAATATATCAGTGGTGACATATATAAACAAGCTAGGAGAGAGCAGGTCAAATAAACTGTCAGAGTTAGCCAAGGATATTTGGAAGTTTTGCATGGAATTAAAAGTAAATGTAACTGCACAATACCTGCCAGGGAAGCAGAATTTGGTTGCAGACTGGAATTCCCGATATTTGAGGGATTTCAGAGATTGGAGGCTGGATTTGAGGATTTTTCAATTAGTACAGGAAAAGTTGTGTCCTTTTGAAAGTAGATTTGTTTGCGTCAAGACTGACCAACCAGTTGGAGAAGTATGTGAGCTGGAGACCAGGTGCTATGGCCGTGGATGCCTTCAGTCTGAATTGGCGAGATATGAAGGGTTATTCATTCCCACCTTTCTCTAATATACAGAGGGTTCTAATGCAGGTAAGGAGACAGAGATGCAAGCTTGTTCTAGTGACTCCTTTTTGGATAACACAGGCTTGGTACCCATCGGTGATGGAGTTAGCTGTAGAAGATCCAAATTTGATAAAAGCAGAGAAGGGTCTTGTAGAAGATGTGGATGGAAGGGAACATCCTCTAGTATAGTCAGGGATACTCAACCTTCTAGTTTGGAGCATATCAGGAAATCTCAAAGATTCTCATATTTATCAGGAGAGGCTTCAGAGTTATTATATGAATCATGAGCGCTAGGGACTAGGAAGAGATATGGAAGCGCTTGGAAGGTTTGGTTACGCTGGTGCATGGAAAGGGATTTAGATCCCGTTGAGGCAGATGAAATTATGATTGCCAATTTTTTACTGGGCGTGTACAAGGAAGGTTTCAGTTACAGGACTGTTAATTGTTATAGGTCGGCAATAGCAACAGGTCATTCTCTGGTCGAAGGTCTATCAAGTAGTAAAAGGACAGTTGGTTTGTAGAATTATTAAAGGTATTCGTTGAAAGAAACCACCAGGGTCAAGATATAATTCTCTGTGGGATGTAAATTTAATATGGAAATAATTTGAAAGTTGACAAGGCAACAAGTATTTGACGTTAAAACTTCTAACTTGGAAGTTGGCTACATTATTGTGTTTGAGCTCATTTAGTAGGGTTTCTGATGTGAAGTCTTTGGATGTTTCAGGTAGGTTATACCATCCAGAGGGGGTGTTTTTTTTTTTTAGATAAAACGAAGACCTAAAACTATGACAGAAATTTATTTTTATCCTAGATTTGAAAGCCATCAAAAGTTGTGTGTAGAGAAATGCATTAGAGAATACGAGGCGACAGTAAGTAAAATCAGGAGTGCAGGAATAGATCAGTTGTTAATATCTTATGTGAAACCTCATAGAGCTATCTCTACGGCAACAATATCAAGATGGGTTAAGGAGACTATGCGTGAATCAAGTGTGAATCTGAAAAAATTTAAAGTAAATTCGATTCTATGTGCTACATTTGAGGGCATGGAATGTGAAGAGACAAGAAACATCAATGATGTCCGTGCACAGGGTTGGTGCCTATATACACAGCGCCATCTATCAGCATGCAGGAGCAGTGGTGTTTAAGTTCTGCAGATCCTGTCTAACACCTGAGGATATTCAAAAGGTGAGGAATCTGCAGTCAGAGAATCTACCAGAAAAATCATTATTATCGGTAAGTAACTTGTTCTTTGGAAGATGAGTCTCTTGAAAGTGCTCTTCATGCTAAGGAAGAAGTGCACAAGTGCAATTTTGTGACCTCTAAGACATCTGAAAAGACATCATATATCTCCACAACTTATGAGTCTCTGGAAAAGATTCACAAAAGGCTCTGAAAGTCACGTAGATCTGCCTCTCCTTCGCATCCGCAAGATGGGAAGAAAAGAAAACTTCCATGGTAGAAATGCCACCACCAGCTTCTCCTCAGTTAAAGAAGGTAAAGTAATTTTTTATGATCTCCACAACCTCTGATAACCTTACTGTGAACCAGAATGTAGACATTGACACTGTTGCTTATTTCCATCAATCACGTAGGTGAAGAAGCTTGTGCCAAGCCTCTAGACCAGTGCCCCACTGATGCCTGTACAACATTCCATACAAGTTTTATTGACTGCCCCATCTATGACCCATGTCAGCGGTGTCACCAAAGGCAGGAAAAGAGCCACGTACATCCGCAATCTTACCAGAATAGCTGTCAAGGAGCAAGATTGCTTCATCTTCTGGCGAAATTGCTGGAGATCGATTAAGAAGAGGAGTCGCTCAGGTTCCACAACTATAACAATTTCACCCTAATTCCCCAAGATTTAAGAGAAGGCAAGTGGCCAGGAAATAGGGCCCACAATAAACGCCATTTTGGCCCTTATGAAGCAGTGTATGCGATGCAGACTGTAGTGAACTACCAGTGGGTGCAGGTCCTAGTAGATCTACTAAGAAATCTTCAACACATGATTGGCATGCTTCCTGAATGGTCTTCCCAGCATTCACGCTGACCTCCGTCGGTCCCCCAAAATATACCACCTCCATAGGCACCCCAGCATCAGCCAGGGCGCGCAACCAACAGAGAAAATGGCACTGGTTCCTACAATTCTCAGTATTACCAGCAGACCAACCACCCAGTTGAATTCAGATGGGCCCATCAGATAAAGAGCAGTACTCAAATGATGTGGAATGAGGAAGCTACCATAGGGCCCTAGATCTTAAGGAAGTAAGACTGCCCGCAAGAGCGCCCCTATCACCGGCAAAGTCAAGAGCTACTAGCCTCAGAGAGATCTGCTGTTATCAGAAGTGAGATGTTTACATAATTCTGATGACAGAACTGATCACGGCTCCATGGGTAGACTGCCCACCGGATTACCTCATCAGGTTCCATGTACAGTTAGAAATGGCTTCTAAGAGCTTCAAATTACCAGTAATGAGCAAGGAAATGGACGACCTCATATGCAATTTTAGGGAGCCGGCTCAGAAAATAAGTTAAATCCATAACAAATACAGAACATGTTTGGTAAGAAGGAATAAAATTAAAGCAAACTCCAGGAGCAAAAACCACGGTCATCCTGAAACTATACAAAAATACAAAAAATACAGCACACCAGACACCACTTTGGCATGCCTATATAGTCATCCCCAAGGCAGACTCAGCAGTGAAGAGAAGCAGCCTAGAGAAGGTCAACAAAACCAAGTACTCCAGACAAGGAAGGTGAGAGGATGGATGTGTTTGGGGAGAGTGTCATCTTGGGCAGCCCATCAGTCAGAGCAGCTAGCGCTATGGCCATTCTAGGAAGATACGATCACTAACTATGGATCAATATTGCATCCAATATTGTTCTCTTTCCAGAAGTTAAAAACAGAAAGTCAGAGCACTTCTCTGTGAAATGGAAAGGACATCAACAGTGATGGAGCAGGGTTTTCGCGAAATAAAACCTGCTCGAATTGAACCCCCAGTAACGTTTACTAACGTTGTGCGGTGAAAAACGAATGTGGAAAAGAGCCTAACATGTTGGAAAATGCTACTGCGCAAGCGCGTACTAAAGCACTGAAGTAGGACATGACAAAAATAAAAGACTAATGCTGCTTTTGTGCACATTATTAACGTTTGCTAGAAAAATAATATTAACGTGGGTTGCGCATGGGTAGATGCAACATGGGGTGGATGCGTAATGAAAAGCATTATAAGTGATTAATAATGCCTGTGTTTGTTTATCATAGAAGCATGGTTTTCTGTTCTGCGGGAAAACACGGGGTTAAATGAAAATAAATGAACTCTGTGAAATAATACTGAGCAAAACGATGGCAGTGGAAGACAAGTGTCCTTCGCCAGTCCTGTGTGCCTGCCAAGAGACCGCTGATAGAAACAAAATTTTCCTTGAGTGAAAGAACATTTCCTCTACGTGTGGCACGAACGGATAAATGTGACACATAGTTTACTACATGACTAGGATGGAGGAAACAAATGTTATGACAGAGGCTCGAATTTGTATTTCCTGGGGTGGAAGTAGATATGCAGAATAAATGAACAATAAAGAAGATGAGCTAAGGGACATGACGAGAGTGGTGTGACAGTACACCCCCTTCCTTAACCAATCATGTGTAGAGAAATCCTCTGTTCTGACACAAGTGTGGGTTGAACATTTGGGGTTCAGGGTATAATTGAGGTTCCTGGTGGGAGGGGTTTAGGCTTTTGTTTGAGAGTCTGTTGGTGTTAGTTGGTGGCTTGCTTTCTTACCTGCGTGAGGAGAGGCCTTCTTTGCTGTCTCCTATTCTTGAGCTGGCTGTTCCTGTCTGCTGATTCCTGACTTAGTCTTTGCCTCTTCAACTTTTCTTGAGGGGCCTTACTGCTCTCATGGCCAGAGAGTAGATTTCCTATTCAATTTGGGTTAGTATAGACAGAAAACTGAATTTGCATAATCATTTGCAAATGTATTTTGTCTCTGAACCTTTTATCTCTTCGCCTTTCCACTCCTTTATGCATTGTTATGTTGAGATGTGTTTTTATCATTATTTCTCTGATATTGTTGCACTGTGATGATCTATGATTTGTACTGTATTTTTGTATTGATGAGCATTTATTTCACATTATTTTAGATAAACATTATAAATATACAAATGTGTCTGTCTTTATGAGAGGTGTTTTTCTAGTTTATGATTATTCTAGAAACAAGTATTGGTTTGCCAAACCCTGTCAACTATATAAAGATCGCATCGCCACAATTGGTATAATAGAAATGAAGACACAAATTGGATTTTGGTAATTCTGGTAATTGGTTTGGAAATTCACTAATCTCAGCGTGAAGGGGCTTGTGGGTAATGAAATTGGGCCTAGTTTGTGGAAAATTATTAGTCCCCGATCGCTGGATCAGTTTTGGTAGCAGCCTGATGGTTTATATTGATTATTGTGGCAAATTAATGGTTGAATTATTGATTTTGGTTACTAATATGAAAAGTTAGCGTCTTTGTTTTATGTAGTCTGGAAGTACGGGTACGGAGTTACCTAAGATCCCGAGATGTTAATTTAGCCTCGGGGGCAGAGGAATAGTGTGGAAAAGTATCACACTGCAGAAGTACTTTGTCTGTTGTTATAATATCGAACAGTGAAATGCTGTTGTTGTTATTCTAAGGGACCTATTTTGTTGAAAGAAGATTGTATGAAAATAGTGAAAGTCCGCTTCCGAAACTTTGGCCTTACATCCCCGAAGGAGTACCAAGACCTCTTTTCTAAAAAGTCCTTTTCCGAAACTTTGGCTAGTATCCCCAAAGGAGTACCAAGACCTCTTTCTCTTTGATTGAGAGTAGACTGACGCTGGTCGTTATTCTGCTGGTTGTAAAAGGTTCTCTTGAACGACTGCACTATCTTTCATTTAGTGGAGCAGACAAAGTAGCAGCGTTTTGCGTCGTTTCTAATAAGAATTTATTTAGAAAGACTTTTGTAGTACATTGCCGTATTATTTTGTAAAGGGAGGGTCAGTCGCAGGAGTTATACTGACGTCACAAAAAGCCGCACTGGCATTGGTCAGATAGCTGGCGTGTATTGTGCTGTGATTGGTGTGAGTCGCGCTGGTATTGGACGAGTGCGAGCCAATAGAGTGAGCGGAATTACGGAAGGATTTTTTCCTTGATTTATAAAGTATTTTTGTGAAAGAGACAGTTGAAAATGAAGTTAATAAAGATGATACAAGATTTGTTTAAAAAAGACAAGTCAATAGTTACTAGAGAGGGACTTCCTGGACCTCCGGCAAGATCGCCTGCTTCGTTCATGATGATAGAGCGTGGATATCATACGAGTACATGGTTAGAGAATTGGGTGAGTTATACGAAGGATGATGGAGTTTTAGCTTTCCCAGAACATGGTGCTTTCAATGTAAAAAATTTGGAAAATTTGAGAAGACGAATGAATTTGTTAAAACCAAATCCTAGACCTATGCAGTATGAGGCGCTTGAGGAATGGGAACATGAGGCGTACAGAAGGAAGAGAGATAGGAATGGGATGAAATATAGGAATACAATGAGATGGTATTCAGAGGCTAAATGGGATGAGCAGTTGAAAAAGTGGAGGAGAGATGTAATGATAGATGGATTATATCCAGTAATGGTTGCTGAGGGACAAGCTAGTGGAAAGTGCAAAGTGAAAAAGAATAATGTAGAGACTTCAGAACTAGATATAGATCCGAATGAAATTGATGATGAGTTATTAGATGAGATGTTATTGAAGAGACCTCCAACATATCAGGAGAGTCCGGATGAGATTACTCCAAGTGCACCATTAATTGAGATAGAAGCTCCACAAGTTCCATAGGCTACACAAGCTTCTCAAGCTTCGTTAGTTTTACCGTCTTCATCAGCTACACGAGTCTCAAAGGAGAGAGAGATTGAAATGCTCAACAGAGCAAAAGAATAATTGACTCAGAAAATTAGTCAGATGAGTTTAAATGCTGAAGCGTTATCAGTTCCGGTAACAATTGGTCCTATAGTTCCATTGTATAGTGAGGATCAAAATATTTCGAGAGTGCATGCATTGACAGTTCCAGTGAACAGTGCTAGGGATGTTAGTGGACCAGAATCAAATTAGATGAATACGTCACTGATTGATATTCCAGCAAATGGAAATGTGACTGAAACGCCAAAAAGAAGCGTACAAATTGATCCTAGAAAATGATTGTCAAATGTGAGAGAAACGACTTCAGTATCAGGGAGTTCAGTGGGACCTTCGCCAGAAGAGTTGGATGATTGGATTAGAGGAATGGCATCTAATAAGTCCAAACAGAGTATAGATATTGGTAGGTTAAGAGTAGATCTGGAAGAAATGATTATTGGTACAATAAGTCCGGAGAGATTGAGTAAATATCAGGATGATGAGTTGTTATTCTTGTGTAAGAATATTACATTGAAAGCGAGAAATTTGCATGAGAATTTGGCAGAAGCAGCACAAGAATATGGAGTGGACATTGAGAAATCAAATGTTTTACAAAAGACATATAAGTTGGATTTTAGTGACAAAGATTTAGTGCATCTGGTAAACGATTGCAAATAAAAGTGTTAATACTTTTAAAAAATGGGATGATTTGGATCGGTGGAAAGGTAGATGGGCGAGAAAGAAAAAAGAAGCTCTGGCAAGTAAGGGTGTGACTGCATCTTCTTTGCTTCCGTTAAAAGAGGCAGAACCTGCTGAAATGATATATCCAATGAGAGAAGTTCCGGGTGGTGGATATGTTCATATTCCTTGGTCAAGACAGGACATATTATCTTTTACAAATGACTTCCCCAGGTTGAGAGAAAAGCCTGTCGAATGGTACAAACAGGTAGAGAGATTTGTAAAGGTCTCGAAGGTCCTGTTGAAAGATTTGGATGGTTTGTTTGACATTGTAGTTCTGGCTGATTTATGGACTGAGTGTAAGATTGCAATTGACTGGCCGAAAGAGGAATATCCTAGAGATGTTAAAACTGGAGCGCCTTCAGAAGAGGTGATGAAGAAATATAATCAGGTGATTACGTATTTGAAGAGTAAGACTTCCCCAAAGGAAACAGATTGGGTTAAGATTGACAGGACGACACAAGAGTGAAAAGAAACAGTACATGCCTACTATGAGAGACTTTTACCGGTATTCAAACAGTATAGTGGTTTTGTAAGCATAACTGACAAAGATATGGGACATTTTGTGTATAAGTTTGTGTTTGGTTTGAAACCTGGAATTAGTAATATGATTCAGCAGCATTTGATTTGTTGGCAGAACAAAACAGTGGATGAAATACTGAGGTAGGCAAAGTATTGTAGTGATGATATTGAATCTAGGCATAAGAAATTGAAAGAGAAAATGATGTGGGCGCAAGTGAAAGCGGCACAGCAGAAAAATGGGAATTTTGTTGATTATTCTCAAACAGGTTTTCAGATGAAAGGACAGAATCAGAATTTTCAAAATGGTCCGGTATCTGGTTTGAGTGTTGTACCAAATGGTGGCGTTCAGGTGCAATTACCGGGAAAAGGTAGAGGTAGAAATAATGATGAAGAGAAAATTCCCTTGTCATGCGTGCGGCAGGTTAGGACATTGGAAGAACGAGTGTAAGTTCTTGTTAGAAAATAATGGAATGGTTCAAAATTCTAATCCACAGATGCAGAATGAGGTGGTTGTGAATCAACAACAGCTGCAACAGCAACAGGTAGTTTCACCACAGGTACAACAGGTGCAACAGGTACAAGTGCCTCAAGCTCCAATGCCAAATAATGTGAATGCTCAGGTACAGAGATACAGTGCGAATGCTGGATTTCACTCGAGTGAACAAATTGGTAAGAAACAAAATGGACAAATGGTTTCGCAATATTGGTTGCAATGTCCCGAGAGTGATTCAGACTCATCTCAATGACGGTGCCTGAGGGGGGAGGAAGAGTGCGTACTTGGCGCATCTCTAGAGGTAGATCAATTAGGTCCTTTTGTGGATGGGAAAGTGGAAGGTAATGATATTACATTCCTTGTGGACACTGGTGCTACCCGTACTACTGTGAGAGCAGGAGAAATTCCAAACCTACCCCTCTCAGGAGATACTATCCAAGTTGTAGGAGTTTCAAACAAGTATATTAGAACTGCAGTGACCAACCCAATGGAGGTTCATATTGGAGAATTTAGAGATTTGCATCGGTTCGTGGTGTGCGATACGAGTCCAGTGAACCTATTAGGTAGGGACTTGTTGTGCAAGATGATCTGCATCATCTATTGTACACCAGATGGTATTGCTTTTCAAACACCAGATGAGGATGTTGCTTTCAAAGTGATGTTAGCAAGGCAAGGGACAGAAGTGAATGATTTGTATCCTTTATTTACAGTGAAGGATTTGCCTGTTGAATTGAGAGATACTGTGACGACTGATGTGTGGGATTTTTCAGGGAAAGACATCGGATTGATGAAAGGTGTTCATCCATTCAAATTTTGGTCAAACAAGGTGCAGAATTTCCGAAAACACCACAATATAAAATAAGTCCTGAGACTATTGAGGGAGTTACTCCTGTAATTGAGCAAATGATTCAACAAGGTATTCTGAGAGAAATACTAGGGAGTCCTTGTAATTCACCTATTATGGAAATTAAAAAACCGAGTGGCAAGTACAGAATTGTGCAAGATTTGAGAAAAATTAATAAGATTGTAGTACCTTGTTGTCTGATAGTGCCAAACCCAGCAGTGATTCTTTACCAAATTCCTTGTGACGTGGAATGGTTCACAGTGATTGATTTGTGTCAAGCCTTTTTCTCGATACCTTTGCATCAAGATAGCCAGTATCTTTTTGCAGTTTGGTTCGGAGACCGTGTCTTGGTATGGTGCCGAGTTCCTCAAGGGTATACAGAGAGTCCTTCGATTTTCAATCAAATTTTGAAAAGTGTCTGGAGTCATTGGTTATGCCAGAAGGCTCAGTATTGGTGCAATACATTGATGACCTATTGGTGGCATCAAAGACACGAGAAGCATGTGTGACAGATACAATTGCTCTACTGAACCATTTGGCAGTAGGTGGGCATAAAGTGTCACCAGCACAATTGCAATTTTGTCAAAAAGAGGTTCAATATTTGGGACACAAAATTGAGAAAGGAGTCAGGAAAGTATCAAGTGATCTTACAAACGGGTCCTCCCAGAACACAGAAAGAAGTTCGAATGTTTCTGGGCATGGTTGGATACTGCAGACAGTGGATCAGTGGTTTCTCACTGATAGCCAAGCCATTACAGAGATTGACTCACAAAGATGTAGTTGATCCAATTGAACTGGATGAAGAAAGCATGAAGGCTTTTGTTGAGTTGCGATATAGTCTTTGTCGAGCACCTGCATTGGGAATGCCAGACTATTCTAAAGAATTTGCATTGTTCTGTTGTGAGAAAGATGGATGTGCAGTTTCAGTTTTGACGCAGACATGGAATGGCGCATCGTCCAGTGGCATATTTCTCTGTTACTTTGCATTCAGTGGCTGAAGCGTTGCCAGATTGTTTGAAAGCAGTGGCTGCAACTTGTGTGAGTCTGGAGCAGAGTGAATCAATTGTGATGGGACATCCATTGAGAGTGTATGTGCCACATTCTGTTGAGATTTTGCTAACAAGGACGAGGACGCAGCACATGACAAGTAGTCATTTGACTAGATATGAGAGAGTGATCTTGGGTGCTGAGAATGTGACAGTAACAAGAGGCACGACTTTGAACCCAGCGATTTTGTTGCTGAGTTCGAGTTGTGAAGAAGTAAAGGATGAAGCAGATCATGATTGTCTGGATGTGACAGAGTTGTGTACGAAACCAAGGCCTGATATAAAAAATACACCATTGACAGAATCAGATTGTGTGATGTTTGTAGATGGTTCGTGTCTGAGAGTTGAAAAGGGTGCATTGCGTGCTTCCAATATAGTATGTACAGTGGCCATGGTTCTTGAAGCATCTTGTCTAAGAGGGATAAATTCAGCACAAATTTCTGAGTTGGTCGCATTGACCAGGGCATGTATAGTTGGCAAAAAAAAACTTTCTTTGCCCCAGCATCTCTGCGCGCCGGGGGGCGGTACCACGCGACTCCGCCCTGACGTCGTCCGCGCGCGTGACGTCAGCGAGGTCACATAAGCCCCACCCCGGCGCGCTGACATCAGTTTTCTTCAGAGAACTTTTCCGCGCCACAACGTGGAGCCATCACAAACAAAACTGTGGAGATTATGGGAACAGTGTGCGAAAAAGCAGCGAAAAGAAGAAAGAAACGAAAGGTGAGGAACAGCACCAATTGGAAAAGTGCCAAGCACGAAGGTACCAAAAGCCATAGCAGCGAAAGCCATAGCAGGGAAAGAGCAGAGCACCGCTCTGAGGAACAACCTTGCAAGCTAAGGCGACATCCCCCCTGGAGGCAGAACACATGCGAAAAACGCTATAGCAGAAGAGAGAGAGAGAGAGAGAATCTGCAATCACAATCCACAATAGTGAAGGGGCAACAAGCCCGGAACAGAGGAGTAACAGCAATACACCCCCAGACGACACCATCAAGGGGGGACCTTATCCCCTGAAAGGAACGAAAGGGCCGAGGTACAAGCAAAAAAAAAACAACGCAGAGAACTGCAAGAAAAGGAAGAAGAGTAAAAGTAGGCCCCGACACTGGAGAAAAAACCAGAGTGGAGGGATGCAGAAGCACACATGAACCAACCGTCCTTGTATCATAAAAGAAGGGGTGGAACAATCAAGCAGAACGAAGCATCCTGTCCGGGAGGAGACGAAGCAGACACCCACAGAAGACAAGCCACCCGGAGGGAGGCGAGTGCAGAAAACCAAACTGAAGGTCCTCGCAGAACGGGGAGGAGGGGCGGGTCGTGAAGGAATCTGCGGCTAGAATCGTCTCTACCAGATACATCGTTACCGAAGGTAAGTAACTTGTACATCTGATAGACTACTAGCCGCAGATTCCTTAATGTAGAATAGATACCCTAGCCATACCTAGAGGGGAGGAGGGCCTGCGAGAGAGCCTCCCCAGTAGGAAGAAACACAGGGCCCCAGCAGGGGATGTGTCACAGGGACAAGAAGGGCGGCCCAGCCCTCACCAAGCAGAAGTAAGCAAGAACGAGGCGAAGGGAAGGCCAGGAGAACCCAAGCCCATCCAAGGCACAACCGCCAGAAAACCCCGTAGGGGCAGACAGCGCCAGAGGAGCACCAAGGAAGAAAAGAACCACCCCAAACTCCAGGGAGAAGAGGTAGAACCGGAGGCAGAGCCCGCCGTAGGAAAACACAGACACAGCGATAGGGGGCAGCTGAACGGGCATCAGCCTCAAGGCAGCGGACAAGGCAGGTGCGGCTCCATAGCCAAAAAGCGCAGGCGAAGAAGAAAGGCACAGTTGCGCAAAGCCCCAGCAGAACAAGAGGCAGGGGCACAAGGGAACACACCAAGGGCCACGGCGGTGGGCCAGAACGAGCAGACATGCGCCGCGGCCGGCCGGCAACACCATGGAGCAGTGCACCCAGAACAAGCCACGCGCAAGCCGAGGACAGCGGCCAGGGAAATCCAGAACAATCCCCAAGAGGGGCCGTGCCAGAGACACACACCGGCCCACGAAAAGAAGTGGGACCAGCCAGAAGAGAAAGAGGAGAGACACGGAGGACGGACCAGCCGGCAACCAGAACACAGGAAAGCCAGAAAAAACCTAGCTCCCCTGGACACCAGACAGAGGACCAGGCCGAAACGCCGGACAGGAAGGCGGAAACGTCACAACACGATGCCGTAGACAGCATGCCAGGCTGGACTAGCGATGTAGCGAACACTGAGAATGACAGACGCTGGAGCAGCGCAAGCTGCACCCAGACAAAGGCAAAAGAGACCGCACCAGCGGTATACAGTGATGCCAGGAAAGGCAAGGAACCCGAAAAAGGGCCTCCACACCTCCCCAGCGCAGGACAGAGCTATGTAATAGCTACAAGTACCCCACTTTGGGCAAGACACGTCCCAAGGAAAACATGGGAACACTGCGTAGGAAAAAATTCCACAGCAGAGGACAAGAACATAAAGGACCTGCAGGTAAAACCACAGACGGCTTGCCAATCAGCCAAAAAAGACACAGAAGCCAAAAGGGGGGGCTGTACCAGCAGCCAACAGGACAGAGGGCCCAACCTAAGGACCCCGAAGGCACGCCAAACCACACGGAACACACAAACGGGCCAATCGAAGTACTAGACCCCAGAAAAAAGGGGAGTGGGATAACGCCTCCCATAAAGCAGCCGAAGACCGTCAAGCCAAGTTTACGTAGGGGGAGGAGGTCGGAGCCCCGCAAGAAGCCGCTGAATGGCGGAGTCCGCATGGGTGTTAAACAAAAGAACCCCATCAAAAGGCAGGTCAACCAGACGCTCCCTAATATTCTCTGGAAAAACGCCATCCCTCAACCAAGCATGGCGCCGGAGAGCTACTGAACTTGCCATAACGCGGCCGAGAGCATCAGACACATCTAAAACCGAACGAAGAATAAACTCGGCCAACTCCCGGCCATCTAACACATGGGGCCGCAGATCAGCGCGGACACCTTCGGGGGAGGCACCAGACAGAAGGGACTCCACGGAATCCCACAGACTGGAAGTAGCCCTGGCCAACACACAAAGTGTGTTGAGCGCTCGCAAAGCAGAACTAGAGGAAGCGAAGATGTTACGCCCCCACAAATCCAACCACCGGGCCTCCCGTGACGGAGGAAACAACACCAAGGGCAAGGAAGGAAAAGCAGTCTGCAGAAGAGGGCCCTGGGTAGAAGGGTGGAAAAAAAGGCAGACTGGATCGTGCGGAGCAGGGGCAATGGCGATGTAGGAGCGGCTGAGGCACCGGATCACCCGTGGCAGGACGCCCCCAGAAGAGAAGTATGGAGCGAAGCTTCGAATGGAAGAAACAGCTCCCGTCCACCAGAGCCCCGATGGAGACCCTCTAACAAATGGTCCGTAGGGAACGGGGTGCCAGGGTCGCCCATGCGCAAAACGCCAGCGGCTGAGAAAATGGCCCGGACAAAAGCTGCACTCGCCTCCGTAGGGCGTCGTGGGGGAGAGAGCAATTCCTCCGTGGGCGATGGCTGTAAACTAAGCCGGCCATCCCCGAGTCCAGCTGGAGGAACAAACGGCCAGCCCCTGAATGGCGGAAGATCCACGGACGAGTGGGGGGCCTGAGGTGCCTCCGGGGAAGGCCGAGGTCGCGGGGACGGCGAAGAGCCCTCCCTGGAAGACGCCAGGGAAAAAGCAGTGGCGTCCCGTCTCCGGGGAAGAGGAGACAAAAAGTTGACAAACATCCGGAGAGGAGGGGACCTCTGGAGACGAGTCGACGACCCGACGCCGGCACGGCGCCGTGGAGTCCGCCACAGGCGCCGGCGCAACGTCGACCGGGGCCGGTGCTGTCACCGGGGACGCCGAGTCGACCCCCACCATCACTTGCGCCCCAGGAGAATGGGGCGGGGTCGGAGGCGGGGCGGCTAAGGAACGGCGCCGAAAACGCGCCGACTCGACCTCCGAGGCAGCCGCCTGCGCGGAGGGCCGAGAGGGACCCGGGGAAGCGCCCCGGCCCCTAGCCAGCACCCGCGGCGCCGCCAGGGCCAACAGCCATCGGCGCCTGAGCGGCGTCAGCTCGGCCTCCGGCAAGGCCGCCGCCTGCCCAGAGGACCGAGGGGGACTCGGGGACGAACCGCGAGTCCCGGCGACCTCCTGCGACACCACAGGGACCCCCTCGGGGATTTGCGGCGAGGCAGAGGCGCCGTGGGCCGAAGAGGGGAACCCCGTAGGGCTGCACCTCGACGACACCACACCCCCAAAACCTGGAGCCGAACCCGTCGGCGCCGGGGCCAGAGCCGCCGGCGACTCCGCGGAAGGCCCCTCACGTGGCAAGGGATCCGCGGACGTCTCAGGAAGAGGAGGAGGGGCCAAGGAAGCCTGCAGAGCCGCAGCATAAGCCTCCATTTGGGCCCTCGTCGCCCCAACGCCAGGAAACGGCAGGTAGGGCGGCGACGAACGAGGCCGCATGTCCCGAGGAGAACTCGCGCCCTCCGCAGAACGGGGACCAGGCCTCAAGCACAAGCTATAAGACTTACCGGCGGGCGAGCTACGCCCCTGGGGCCTCGGTGAAGGACGATGTCGGAGGCGGAATCGGCGGTTCTTGGGCCCTTCCGCGTGGGACGGACGCGGTGACGACATCGATCTGGACAAGCGGGCCGAAAGGAGTTTCATCCGGCGCTCACGCCGGGACTTCGGCTTCAGACGCTGGCAAGCGTCGCAGTCCGCAGAATCATGGTGCTCGCCCAAACACCACATGCAAATAGGGTGAGGGTCCGTCGCCGACATTTGACGCACACAAGAAGAGCACGTCTTGAAGCCCGAAGGCATTCGCACACTGTTCCACAACGCAAAGCGTGAAAAGAAAACCTGAAAACAGGTCAGGACACTATTCCGGATCCGTGTTGCACGCGGAAAAGAAGGAATCTGATGTCAGCGCGCCGGGGTGGGGCTTATGGGACCTCGCTGACGTCACGCCCGCGGACGACGTCAGGGCGGAGTCGCGTGGTACCGCCCCCCGGCGCGCAGAGATGCTGGGGCAAAGAAAGTTTTCCGGGTCCAGTCTCACGCCTGGGGATAATTCTACGTTAAGGAATCTGCAGCTAGTAGTCTCTATCAGATATGGGTGTACATGGATGATAGACCAGTAATGCCAGACTGTTTACTTTCACAATTTGCAAGGATGTACCATGGAGTGACCCATGCGGGAAGAGATGCTGTGATTAGGCTCTTCAACAGTCATGGTACAATCCAAAGTTCAGGGTTATTGCAGAGAGTCTTTGCCAGAGGTGTCTTAGTTGTTGTCTGTCTGTTTTCTCGTTGGGTAGAAGCATATCCAACAAGAAGAAATGATAGTTTAACAGTTGCTAAATTGCTTTTGAGAGAGATCATTCCTGGATTTGGATTTCCAGTCTCTTTAGAAACGGATAGAGGAACTCATTTTAATAATGAAATATTTCGGATGATTTGCTCAGCATTACAAATTGAGCAAAAGCTGCATGGTGCCTATCGACCAGAAGCCTCAGGTTTGGTCGAGCAAATTAATGTCACTATTAAATCGAGATTGTCAAAGGTATGTGCATCCACAGCACTGAAATGGCCAAATGCCTTACCCTTGGTATTAATGAGTCTGAGAAGCATTCCCGATAAAAAGACTGGATTATCGCCTCATGAAGTTATAATGGAGAGAGCAATGAGACAGCCGATTGTACCAGCGAATCAACTGATGAATATAACTGATGATTTGGTGCTTGATTATTGCAAAGGATTGGCTGATGTGGTGCGTTCTGTCTCTCATCAGGTTGGAGAAAGTGCAACCACAACACAGCAAGAGCAAGCACATGATGTAAGTCCAGGGGAGTGGATCCTGGTGAAGAAACATGTGAGAAAGTCGTGTTTGGCGCCTAGGTGGCATGGCCCATACCAGATAATACTGGTGACAACGACAGCAGTGAAGTGTGGAGCCTTGCCGAATTGGATACATGCAAGTCGCACAAGAAGATTCCCAAGTTGAAAGACAAGAAGAAGAAGAGCAGAGACTGGCAGAGAGTCAAGAAGAGCCAGAAGCTGTAGAACGTGAAAACATAGAGTCTGAAGCTACAGATTCTGAGAGTGTTGAACATGTGGATGATCAAGAACAAAGTCGAATAAAGTGGGCACCAGCTACTGGGTCTCGTGAGACTGCTGTTGAAAGTAATGATGGAGGAGTGTTATATGAGAATCAAGAGCAAGTGGAACAGAGAAAAGAACTGAATAAAAGAACTTGCGAACTTGACACTGAAGCTGAGGGAACTGTGCAAGTTAAGAGAGCAAGAAAAGGTGATGTGTGGCCAAAAGGAGTGAAAAGACTGAAATACACTCTGAAAAAGAAAATACCAGACACGATAGTTGAAGTACCAAACAAAACAGAACAAAGTGAGTCAGAAGAATAATTTGTTTGGAAAACGAAGAGAGTAAGAGTTCCAAACAGGAAATACACAGCACCAGAATGAACATATGTGGTGTTGGAAGAAATTGAGCATACAGATCTGAGCAAAGAAGACACTGGTACAAAGCAGAGTGAAGCAAATGGTTTTGAACCACCCTAAAAGAACTGTGTAAAACTAAAGGGTGCAGGAAAATTAAAGAATTCATTCAGAGAAGAAAAGAGAACTAAAAGAAGACATTGAATAAAAGGCTGTGAAGAAGATAAAAAAAGAAAAGAAAAAGATAGGGTGAAGAAAGAAGAAGAAGGCTTGAAGTGTTTGGATACACTACTTAGATAGTTTTTATCTAGACTGGATATCAAAATCGTAGGTTCAAACGTAGATGTATTAATGCTTGCTTATTTAGTATTTTATTACTAATGTTGATGTGGTTAACATTAATTGTTATTGTGCCTGTAATGGTAACTAACCATAAAAATAATACTAATGGTGTGACGAGTGAGAATGTAGATTTTAAAAGTCTTAAAGAAATCTCACATACTAATATAGAAAAGATGGAAGGTGTTACCATCTACCATCAAGATAAATCAATTAATGACTTTTTGTTAAATGTTTTCACAAAGTTGTTGTATGAGTACGTTGACACAATGGATGCGAGGGATTGTTATGTGTGCATGCAATTACCATCATCTTTCTCAGAGGGGTGACTTATCGCCACCTACCCTTAACATATGGTGTATCTTGTAGTGTACTCACAAGTCTATTCTACGAGAGAGGTAGCTTAGAATACTACTATTCTAACATGGATTTAGTGTTTTCAGAAATTCCTATTAGAAAGAACATGAATAGAGTAAGTAGTGCTGAAAATGCAGAATATATGGGGGAATTTTTCCATCCAACAAAAACAATTGATATAGTATATGCTCATAGACAAAACTTAACCTGTAGACTGTGATTTGAAGAAATAGAATTCATTAACATGGTAGAGGATAGAAGGCAGGATTTTAAGAGAAAAGCTGCTGAGCAAAAGTCTCATGTACCTCCATGGGCTTTCAGAGAAGGAGATTACAAAAGGGTGAGACATATGCTGCCATGACCCTGGACTGGCATCATAGAGGGAAGTTTTGCTTGCTTAGACTAAAAACTGATTATAACAATTATTTCATTGGTTCTAGTGAATGTGATCATACTTTCCTAATTATGGGAGGATGGGGAATAAAAGGAGGAACTGATCCTGTCTTTCCGGGAATCTATTATGTGTGTGGTAAGAATGCCTACTATAGGTTGCCTGCACATTGGTATGGATGTTGCTATATTGGCATTGTATTTCCAAAGGTATACCATTTGGATAAAAATGCCAGAATCAATGAAGTAAAGAATGGACAAACACGTTATAGGAGAGGGGCGAGTTTTTCAGAAATAGTGGGAGATATTTTTGGAGCATTGATACCTTCAGTTGGAGTCATATTAAACTCACATAAAATTAGAAAATTGTCCACAGTGGTTGATCGTTTATCAACGGATACTGCTGGTGGTGTCTTGATGATTGATACTGAAATGGTTGCGATTAGATCAATGGTTTTACAAAATCGACTTGCCCTTGATGTATTACTGGCCAAAGAGGGTGGAATCTGTAATATGTTAAAGATTCAACAATGTTGTACCTATATACCTGACAAGAGTAAGAGTTTAGAGGGGTATATTAAGAACATTACGAATCTTCGAGAAGATTTGGCTGAACTAAAGGTTGACGGTGCTTGGGAGAAACTTAGTAAGAGTTTTTCCACCATGGGCAATTGGTTTGCTGCTTTTGGGAATAGTGTATTAGGGAGAATACTAACGCCTATCATTGCAGTGGCTACAGCAGTACTAATGATTTTTCTGATTTATAAATGTTGTAAATGCAGAAAAGAGACTTCTGATGTAAAACGAAGAGCAAGAAAGAGAAAGAGAGAAGAGATAGAATAGAAGACAAGAAAGGGAATTATTATGAAATAATGAAGGATTTAGATGGGATAATGATAAAGCGAGAGAGAACAACTGCTTTCTAAAAGTGATAATCTGTATTGGTGGGTATTTTGGTGATGGCTCAAAACACCATCAAAGGGGGGATTGATGGAGCAGGGTTTTCGCGAAATAAAACCTGCTCGAATTGAACCCTCAGTAACGTTTACTAACTGTGTGCGGTGAAAAACTAATGTGGAAAAGAGCCTAACATGAGGGAAAATGCTACTGCGCAAGCGCGTACTAAAGCACTGAAGTAGTCCGCAAATGCTTCTTGACATGACAAAAATAAAAGACTAATGCTGCTTTTGTGCACATTATTAACGTTTGCTAGAAAAATAATATTAACGTGGGTTGCGCATGGGTAGATGCAACATGGGGTGGATGCATATGAAAAGCATTATTAGTGATTAACAATGCCTGTGTTTGTTTTTCATAGAAGCATGGTTTTCTGTTCTGTGGGAAAACACGGGGTTAAATGAAAATAAATAAACTCTGCGAAATAATACTGAGCAAAAACGATGGCAGTGGAAGACAAGTGTCCTTCGCCAGTCCTGTCTGCCTGCCAAGAGACCGCTGATAGAAACAACATTTTCCTTGAGTGAAAGAGCATTTCCTCTACATGCGGCACGAACGGATAAATGTGACACATAATTTGCTACATGACTAGGATGGAGGAAATGAATGTTATGACAGAGGCTCGAATTTGTATTTCCTGGGGTGGAAGTAGATATGCAGAATAAATGAACAATAAAGAAGATTAGCTAAGGGACATGACGAGAGTGGTGTGACAGTACACCCCCTTCCTTAACCAATCATGTGTAGTGAAATCCTCTGTTCTGACACAAGTGTGGGTTGGACATTTGGGTTTTAGGGTATAATTGAGGTTCCTGGTGGGAGGGGTTTAGGCTTTTGTTGGAGAGTCTGTTGGTGTTAGTTGGTGGCTTGCTTTCTTACCTGCGTGAGGAGAGGCCTTCTTTGCTGTCTCCTATTCTTGAGCTGGCTGTTCCTGTCTGCTGATTCCTGACTTAGTCTTTAACTCTTCAACTCTTCTTGAGGGGCCTTACTGCTCTCATGGCCAGAGAGTAGATTTCCAATTCAATTTGGGTTAGTATAGACAGAAAACTGAATTTGCATAATCATTTGCAAATGTATTTTGTCTCTGAAACTTTTGTCTCTTCGCCTTTCCATTCCTTTATGCATTGTTATGTTGAGATGTGTTTTTATCATTATTTCTCTGATATTGTTGCTCTGTGATGATCTATGATTTGTACTGTATTTTGGTATTGATGAGCATTTATTTCACATTATTTTAGATAAACATTATAAATATACAAATGTGTCTGTCTTTATTAGAGGTGTTTTTCTAGTTTATGATTATTCTAGAAACAAGTATTGGTTTGCCAAACCCTGTCAACTATATAAAGATCGCATCGCCACAATTGGTATAATAGAAATGAAGACATAAATTGGATTTTGGTAATTCTGGTAATTGGTTTGGAAATTCACTAATCTCAGCGTGAAGGGGCTTGTGGGTAATGAAATTGGGCCTAGTTTGTGGAAAATTATTAGTCCCAGATCGCTGGATCAACAGCTATGATCTACTCAACAATGGTTGTGGCAAATCTGGGTTTCTGTTAGCTCACAGGGGCTGCTAAATTGGGACGATATGGCTGGTTACATTTCTTTTTTCTTCAGGCCTGAATACAGAATCCCTTAACTGGGGAGTTGTTTGGACAACTCAGCAATGATGATCTCTAAAACATAAAGACGGACAAAACTAGATGTCCTGCAGCACTAATGTTCCGAGCCCTTTTGAGGCGCTGGATAAGAAGCCAGGTATATCTTCGAGGTTATCAGACCTTTTATGCCAACCTTACCAACTACAGAATTTACAGTACTGCATGGTCTGTAACAACAAGATTATATAGCACTGCTATACCAGTGGTATCCTAAGCTAACCACAGACTAGACACAGAGGACGAGATCTATCCGTACTGCAAGAGCTGGACTGTCATCATTGACTGCCCCCTGCACCAGCTACCACTACTTCTGTCCCCAGACCACTAGCCCCATAGATGTAAAGATATTGGCTTTCTGGCAGGAGTGGGCTTAAAGTACCTCACACTATAGGCAATGGAACTAATTATCAGTTTCAACGCCTCATCGGGGGTAGCAAGTGCTATATAAATGCAAACCCTTCCCTCTTCTATCCCTCCACTATCCTTTTCAATCCAAACAACAGATTTACATATCCACCGCTCAAATTATTTTCATATTTCACAATACTAATTCACCACTAATCCTTTTTGGGTTCCGGAGTAGTGTGCTACTTGCCGAAAAAGCACTTTGACGCCTTGTCAGGGGTAGTAAGCACCATATAAATGCAACTACAATACACTGACGTCCAAATGAAACACAAACATCTGCACTTATTGAAAGCAGAAATCTGTATTGTCCTATTCAAAGGAGCCATTGCAAAACTCCCAGTAAATTATCGAACGCAAGCTTCTATTCCAGGTTTCTCCTCAACACAAATAAAAAGTTAGGAGAATGGATAACCATCTTATAGCAGCTCAGTGTCTTCCTGACAAATCATGTCGCTCTGCAGGGTTACTCTGTTTAAGCCTTCTAGCTTGTTGATGAAAGGAGTATTTATGGCATCTTTAGAATCCCACATATCCATCCATTGCAAGCATAGCATATTTCTAAGGCTCAAGGAGGCTTGTTGCCATTATCATGTCAAAGTGATTCCTTTGGGTCTCAAATGAACCCCAGGAATACTCAAAAATTGTGTGGCAGCAGTAGCAGCCTCATCTTCGGCACTTATGTAATCTGGAATTTCCATACCTCAACAACTGTTTTGTCAAAGGTGTTTCTCCACTTGCCATAAACAATTGCATAGAAGGTTGTCTATGTTTATTCAAAAGATTAGGTCTTCCTCTGAAAAATGAAGTCATCCCTACAACTGTCACACACACTTAGTTAGTTGGTGCTCTCTGGACACTGAAAAAGCAAGAACATAGCCCTCCAAAGAAAAGCAAACAAACCTGCCCACACTCGCAAACCAGATCCAAAAATAAAGGGAAAAGTAGGCCTACTGAAACGACTACTAAGCATGTTGTGATTAATCCTGGGCGTAGGACTACGCTACGCTCGCGTAGTTTGCGCAACTACGCGCTATGCGAATTGCACGTAGCACAGTGCAAAAACGCGTAGTGGGCATTTTTTGATTGCTCGCGGCCCTCAACGTCAAGTTGGCAACCGCGAGCGAGCAAAATAACATCCTGGCGAGACTTTTTCCTCGTTCGCGATCAGCAACATCAAGTTGCAGATCGCGAGCGTGGAAAATAAACCTCCCGGAGAGATTCTCAACGCAGGGAGGTCAGGTTTCTCATTGCGAGTGGTCGCGTATGCTCGCAACCGCTCGCGATGAGAAACTACCAGTCCGCGTTGAGAAAGCTGCCGCTCGAGTACAAATCTACTCGAGCGGCAGAAAACGACCGCTTGCACTGTGCAAGATGCGGTTTGCAATGATTGCACAGTGCGGACAAGCATCCGGCACTGTGCAATCAGTGCGAACAGCATTTTGCACAGTGCACTACGCAGTTCGCGTAGCTTGCGTAGTGCGAAGTGCACTTCCCGTAGCTACGCGTAGCGCTACTACGCGAACTACGCCCAGGGTTAGTTGTGATCTTATATATGCTCAATTTTGCTGGCTAAGAATGCGGCCAATACAAGATGAACTAGATTAAATGCAAATAACAGGCTCCATATCCAAGATGATGGATGCTCTTCCAAGGAGAACTGCAAAAACACTGCTGTAGATCTGTTGTTCCGTCTGCCCAAACTGACTTTGTCATGATCAAAGATGCGTAGATTGAAGAATGAGGAGGAAACCTTCAGGAGCTGTCAGACAGAGGATTGAGATGCAGTCAGGAAACAATACACATCATTATGCTGGAATTGAAAGCCATCAGAAGTGGCCTACAATTTTTCCTTCCTCAAGTATATCAGTCATCTGTGTTGATCCGGATGGACAACACAACATCAATGTTTTACATCAGCAAGCAAGGTGGCACAAGGTGCTGCCAATAGAAGCTAAACGTCTATGGCATTGTGCCATAAAACACCAGATCTTTAATAAATGCAAGGCATCTTCCCTGAACAGATAACCAAGTGGGTGCTCTCAACTGCATAACTCAGAAGTGCCACAAATGAGAACATCACAACAGCCTTGTGAAGATAATAACGCAAAGGGAAAAGCAAGACTGAATCTGTGTGCAACACGAATCAACAAAAGCCAGATTCACACAGCAGATACCCACAAGCAGGATCGTGGGAGAATGCTGAAATAGTAACCTTGCTGGACTACATTAATAGTGCCGATATGACCCTGACAATATTGGTTTATAAATCTTCTGCACCTAGGGTAAGTACCAGCCATCACACTGGAATCACACGGAAAGTTCCTATCTAGGAACCAGAGGCAAATCCTAAATTAACAGTCTAAGTTCTTGGAGGGCGCCAGCAAAGATGGCTACTGCTTAGAGCGTGTCCACGACCCCATCCCAAAACAAAATGTCTCCCTTCTCTTTAATCACCCATCCCCAACAGTAAAATGACTATTCTACCTGACAGATAACTCATGATCACAGCTGGACAAACACCGAGTGGCAAGCTCTGCTGAGGTCCCCGAAACTGATAGTGATGTCTGCAAGCGGGCTGGCCTAATGGCGCTGCAGTACAAAGTATTGGACGTTGCAGAGAGAAGCAAACAGAACGCCTGCACATCTTTAACCCGCGGCAGAAATGAAGTGGAGTATATATTCAGAGGAGTTATAACGCGGCATTCATAGAATCCATTCTAGAGCTACAATTGAAGATCTGGGGAGTGCACAAGTGGAGATGCCACCATTGGGAACACTGACCACAGACAGGCCATGCTCACTTCTGAGGTCAAGAAATCCGGACGGGGATCTTCTATGGAGGAAGATGGAGCTATGAACCCTGAAACTGGAGAATTCAACACAAATGTGGACTATATATGGAAGTCAAATCTCTTTTACTGGACTGGAAAAGCAACTTACAGAAAGTTGATCATAAAACTGACTCTATCAAGAGTAGATAGGAAACAAGATCACCTAGATACATTTGCTGAACCAATGGATAGATCCTAAAGATAAATTTGGAGGAAGACCTAGGACAATCCAGGATGGTAAAGTAACTGGAAAAAATACTGGAACAAACAAGACCTAAGAATGAGGGCTTAGAAGCTCAGAACTCCGTATTCTTGAAGTCCCAGGGTCGTCAAATACTAGGAAAATGAAGCTCTTCGATGAACCTATTCGAGGCTACAAACATGTCCTCAATGTTTATAGTGAAAAGGGCTCATCGGACCCTGAACAAATGCCCTCCCCTGGAAGCCCCCTCAGGCCCATTATACTGAGGGTATTGCACTACAGGGATAGGGACCCTGTGCTGCAGTTGGCATGCCAACAACTATATCGAACTAGACGCATATGCGCCGGGAGAAAGTAAAACTACTATCTACCACCTGCTATCTTAAAATTTGGAACCAAACTGAAAAAGTGTATACAACCCAACATTGGAAGGCAGGCACAACCAGGAGAACTAGTTTCCCTGTATAAAGAAAGGACGAAGAGTCCATCCATATATAAAACAACTCCCTCTGGGAGCGACAACGCAACAGCGATTGTAAAGCAGATGGAAACTGGCAACTTCGAGTAAAATATACGCTACAAAGCACAACCATTGCTGAGTTTGGATACACTACACCAGGAGTGACTACCATAGTTAAGTATTCGAAGGAGGAACACATCCCTTAAATTTGTGTCCTGATGAAGGTGGTTCTTAAATAGAGTGATGTACCACCGAAACGTTTCGACGCCAACTAATTTTGAATCCAACCACAAGAAATTCTGGGAAGGAATAAATTGAAACACCTACCAGCATATGAACTTGATGTTTAGTGTTGGATCAACTCATACAACAGCTCGCTTAGAACTGTGTAAAAAGGGTCTCCTATTTTTAATTTGTTTTACTGTTTTTATGATTATGATGGGGAACACGTTTTCGCCGGATTTTAATAAGATTCTACACTGTATCTGATTAAATACTGCATGCTATATATGAATTTTAGATTCTTTGTTTATGTGCTTTAAACTTTATTTTTTTTAAACTCTCTTAAAATATAAGGCTTTTAACGAAATAAATAATCCTTGAGCGCTATATCTGAAGTTTGGTGGTATATTAATAAGTGCGATATATTCTTGCGTTATAAGTGCGATTATACAATTTGTTTGACTGGTATGTGAGTGAAGTGGACAGTCCTGTACAAACTGATTATCAAGGGGAAGTCTTATTTTCTCTACTGCTTAGTAGTGCCCTGTTCCCTTTGACAGTGGGGCCACCTCTCTAGTTGTAATTACATGCCAACAACAACACCTGCAGTACGAATTTGACGTTTCTTTCTTTCTGGATTTCACCATCGCAATTCAAGAGGTCAGAAAGGCCTTCCTCCCTGTTAAGAAACAACTCAGGCAACGAGGGTTGGAATACACTATGCTCTGTCAAGACTCAATTACAACTGCAAACCATTTTTCTTTATAGATCTCAAGGTGGTAACTTTGTTCCTGAAGAAAAACGCATCGGGCTTGCCTCATTGAAGCCAGGATGGGATGGGATGGGATTGAAAAAGACAAGGCTCTGTTGACTGCAGATAATAGCTGAAGTTGTCCTTGTTTTGTGTGCAAGTATAACAGACTAATTTTGAAAGGTATTGGTGTGTAGTTGATGAATCGCAGAAGTCTTCTTAAACAGAACGGGCATAACTGTAGGTTTTGAAAGCATTGGATCTGGCTTACTGATTGGTTTTCAATCTGTTTTCATCTCACTGTTTTCAAGTCTGTTTGGTGGATTTTCAACAAGACTACTGATGGTTCTGCAATTCTTATTTTTCTTCAGTAAGTAAAACATAGCCAGCATGAATTCCAGCATCAGCATTTAACCAACTGACATCAGTGCTGAGAAAATATTGCGTTTTACTTCAGGAGAGAACTATTGAATTCAATCAGTACAAATTGGACTCTATCATTTTGCAAGTTTCAAGCTTCGAGAGTGAGGCCTTCCTTTTGGTGCATGGACTGTTTTGAAACAATCTCCCTGGATATCCACTTGGACTTGCCACTAATAGTGGAAGTCGCCATGAATAAAGTGATTCAACCGATAAGATAGCACCAATCATACTACACTGCCATGCAGCTGTCAATCTTGAAATATGCTGTATATGACGAGCCGTCAACACCAACAACACCTGCTCCATCACTGGTTTTGGCAAGAGTCAGACCACAGTGTCTCACACCTTGGATTCCATTGATACTGCACTCCAAAATGTGCACACCCAGTCTTCAATGTCAACAACCAGGCCAATGAAGTTTAGCTCAGCTAATGCTGTTCTACAAGCTATCACAGCCCTGTCATTTTCATCAATGGCTTCCCTGCCACCAGCAGGTTCAACATCCACATTTCTTAGAAGATCTATATCAGCTCCTGCTGGAGAAAGTAACCATAACAAGGTTGCTCATGATATGCAAGTAACTGTTGCTCCTTTTTGGAAGTTCTATGAAGAAAAAGTTCACGATGGGTCAGTTTTTATTGTTTACTTCTTTTTCAATATATAATATTTGTACCTAGAAGAAATAGTAATAAAATCACCTAGATTCCTTCATTTATATTTGCTCATATAAATTAACATTAATCTATTCATTATGTGCTTTACATTAAATATATTTATTGTGTCTGTAAGAAATTAGGTCATTAGTTAAGGGGGTAGTTACCCACCTCAGGTAATGACCACAATCCTTGTGAATGTGAACCCTCATAGTTACTAAATTAAAATGAGCTCAACCTCCAGGTTGCTTTGGCACAGATCAGACAGGCTTAACTTAGAGGGAATGTGTAAAGTATTTAAGCAGTACTAAAACAGTAATAAAGTTGAAATGTGAAACAATAAAAATCCTAAAACAAACTAGAAATATAGAGTAAACTGTAATAAACAAAAATGACACTATAATGACACAAATACAATAAGGACCACCAGAAATATGATTTTTTAATTCTTTTAAGTAGAAATAGCACCAAGAAGCACAAAGTGCCAATGACAGTCAGTGGTCGCTGTAGAACAGGGCCTATGGTCAATTTGACGTTGACCACGATGGAGCATGGGTTGGATACACCAACCAGATTCGTCCTGGTCAAAGTTGATATCTTCTGACTTAAGTCATTTAAGTCCGAGTGCTCCACAGGAGAGTACTTCTAAAGCCCCAGAGGACCTGATGGCAGGCACTTAGAGACTCGCAGGGTGGCAGGCAGAGGCCCACATGAGGGTCCAGTTGCCACTGGTTAACCGGGCAGTTGCAGGAAATAGCCTCTTGTAGCTTGTTGTGTCCCTGTAGCTTTAACAAAACAAGAGGCCAGGAGGGGGAGGGAGGGAGGTAGGGTGAGAGAGAGAGGGGGGGGGAGAGAGGGAGAGGTGGAGAGAGAGAGAGAGAGAGAGAGAGAGAGAGAGAAAAAAAAAAGTCAGTCCAGGCCTCTTTGCAGGTCTCAGGCAGGAGGTTCAGTCCTCTTCTGATTTTCCACATGTCCGGGAGTGTTCTGAAGTAGGTGCCTGGAAAAGCCACATTTATGCCTAGCACGAGCTAGTGGGTGAGAATGACCAATGAGGTAAAGGTTCCCAGGGGTAAGACTTCCCACTTTGGGCATTTGCAAGAAAACAGCTTTATATCATCAGAGTCAAATGGCATGATTGAATGCTTAAACAAAATTTTGAAAGAAACTAAACAGCATTAGTTGTTGTGTGGTTTAAATTGTATAGATGAGTTGAAGAAGAAAGTGAGGGAGCATAGGTTGACTCCACATTCTACCATTGGTGTTATGCCTTTTATGTTGTTGAAAAAGAACAGCCAATTGTATTATGTATCTCAGATGGGTACATGAAAAACAATTGAGTGTGGAGGAAAGATGTGGAGTACTTGTGGTGAGAAAGGGAGAAAGTGATAAAGAGAATAGCAGATTATGATAAACCCAAAGTGGTCAAGGTCACTGATGTGCATGTAGGTGATTGGGTAAAGATCAAAAGCCCCAGGAGCGGGGAAAGATTTCTAAGTTTAGTCGGCCTTTGAAAGTGGTTAAGTTATTAAAAAATGTGGTCAAAACAGGGAGTGTGGGTAAGACGTGGACCAAGAGGGCCGCTTAGCTCGCCCGCTCCACTCCAACACGGGAGAAACAGCAGCCCTACAAGTACCCAAAATGCTTGAGTCACCCCAGACAGTGTGAAGCAATGGCAAAACACCTGCTGAATAGATCTTTGGCCCCAAATTTTCATATACAATGGGCTCTTCCTCGCCGACAGCAGCGCTCCGATTCCTGAACGCATGGGATGGGCGATCAGCGCGCCTCCGACATGAAACGAAGCAACAGTGTGACTGGTTGAGAGAAGTGAACCACACTGCTGAGAGTTACAAGAGGGCATCCCATTGCTTTCTTATTTGTTTTCTTGCACACTTGAAAGAAAAAAAATCATTTTTATGGCACTTGGCAGCTACTCGAGTTTGGGCTACTCTTGTACTATTCTCGGCTACATAATCTACTAGATTGCATGCAATGATGTGGCATACGAAAATAAGTGACCTCTACACCTAATACTCGTCAGAAGGCTTGTTTTAACTCCTGGAGCTCTGTTTGCTGTTGAAAAGAGGTCATTTGCCAGGCCATTCTTGGGCCTTCACCCATGGGCTACTTTTGGTTTAATCTGGACTACATATCCCACCATATATGATCCAAAGCTTCTATTCCTCCACTGTACCATTCCTAACTCTGTGTTCCACTGCATTGTCTTCCACAGGTGGGTGAGACTCCTGATCCTTTTAGTTCTTTGGAGTCATAACACTAATATAGTCAGATCACAGTCCTCTGGCTCCTCTGGGCTACCACCTTCTCATTTGGGCTACGTTTTGCTACCAAATGCACCTGGTTGAGATTTCAATATCATGAGTGCTTGATTCTCACAAGACATTTGCATTGGGAACTGTCATTGTACTTTCTGAACTGAGGCTATTATAGTCTAGGTCTACAGACAGCATTGTCTACCTCATAAGGTCCTGGACACTCCAGCACCAGCCTAGATATATGGTTGTGTACAACAACATCACTGGTCTGAGAAAGACTTGAAAGAACATAAAATTAGCACGAAAAGACCGAAGTCAAGCCCTACCATTCCTGATTCACTCATAAAGCCCAAATCTGAATCAACTTCAGCAATGGAGGCGATACTTAAGAAACCTAATGAGGTACACGAACTGGCTATTCCTACAAAGAATAACAAAGACAATATGCGAACAGATATCACAATGATTAAAAACAAAGTTAATCAGATCAATAGCAGAATTGCTGTAGTGAAGGATCAGAGCAGCCATCTAGAAGATAGAGAATCGTCGCATGTGAAACAACTCACAACTCTCATGTCTAGCTCTCTTACATTAGGCAAAGAAGTCACAGAAGAAGCTGTGCCCTCCCCCTGACTCCACCCGACACATCGGCAAGACTAACAAGCTGCATACTGGCGCAAACTGGGGACATGCGCCTCCTTGACTCTGACAATTGCCCAGCTCCTTCTTGGAGTTCAACCAGATTCTGTGGGGTGGGGCACCCAACAGGGGTGAATGCTTGGTGTAATGGAATTCATTCTACCTCCTGAGATGACCTTTTCTCCCATGGAACACCCAGACAGTACAAGGAAGTACTACACATTGCCCCGGTGCGTGGCTGGCATGCCGGAGCGCATCAGGCACAGCGATCAACTCTGAATGTTCCAGCGAGGACGCCTAAGCGCGACAGGCTGCAAGTGTGCAAAGTTCGCCAATGTAGGAAAAGATAAAACAGCCCCTCACCTGACCCAGGGAAAAATAGACCGCTATGCTAAGCTGGCCGCGAACCCCCCTACCCAGGATATAACACCGGCCACCCCCCAATCGAACCACGACCCCATAAAATCCACATCCTCCATTTTGAAAGTGATACACGACTCCCTGCAATCCTTGGAGGAGAAAATCGGGGAATTAAGTACAGAACTCTCCTTGCTATGGCAGAATCTGAGGAACACCATTGATAGGGTGACAGAGGCAGAGGGCAGAATTGCAGAGACAGAAGACTCTCTCTGGACTGCACAGACCCAACATCATTGCCTTCAGCCCACTGTGAAGGCGCTTGTGGAGCGCGCAGAGGACCGAGGGACTAGGCTGAAATAGAGAGGGACTAGGGCTGAGATACATCGCATGGGTACGATTCCTCTACACAGCGCCTCTGGCTATGGTAGGAGTCAATGGTACTCGATCACATACTTTCCCCATCTGGAGAGGTACATGCCAGGGATGCCTTTTTTTTCACCCATGCAGTTCGCCCTAGCCAACGAGGCACTATCAAGATGGATGCGAGCTGACACACAACTTAGGGTACGGACATAGGAGGGGGCTAGGAGGAACGCATTTAACTATATGCCAATGATATTCTCCTCTACTTAGCTGACCCCGAGTACTCTTTGCTAAGGCTATGACAAATAATCGACACATTCCAGACATTCTCTGACCTCAGCATTAACTGAGAAAAATCGCTGCTGTACCCAAAGGGAGGAAGGTCGCCCGGGGCAGTACTGCCCCTACCACTAAGGGTGGAAACTCAACTTTTCAAATATCTAGGACTATGGATCACTAGGAATGACTGATCATTACGATGAGAATTTGCACCCCCTCCTAACTATGTAAGAAAAGCAGTTTGGCGGAACCTTCCGCTCTCACTAATAAGACGGTGGCAATTTTCAAAATGATAGCACTACCCATGTTCACCTACATATAGGAAAATACTCCCTACGGAATACCTGACCAATTTTTTCAGAAAATAACCAATTGATTAGGACTCTGCTCTGGGAGGAAGGGCCACACCAGATTGCCCCCGCACGCTTCAATGCTCCACATACAAAAGAGGGGATTGCCCTGCAGAATGTCCATAAATAATATGAGGCTGCACAAGTATGCATGGTGAATGGATGGGCTTACTCTGCGTGGAGGAGCCTACATTCCCAATAGAAAGACTCACACTAGGCGACAAGGGATACCTACACACCGTATACTGGGGAAAGACAGTTCTGTTCTAGGGGTCAATCTGTTCTCCCATCCCTCTGGGATGGGAGAACAGATTGACCCCTACAACCTCTCTGTGTATGGGAACAAAACTTAGGGAGGGGGCTAAACTACTGGGATTCAAAAAGTGAGATGTAATTGGCATATCGATGTAAGAGCAGGTGTGGGACGCAAACTGGATTGTCCCCGTTAGACATCCTCAATCAGAGTACGATATGGCTCTATCACAAACATTTAAGTACTTGCAGTTAGAACATGCCCTGTGCTCTGCGATCCCAGCAGATGAAGAAATGCAAGAGGAAGCCTGGTTAAAGAGGAAACTACTGGATGGACCGTTCACATCTAGGGCCATATCTCTCATGTATACCACAGTTATGAACAACACCCAAAGGGCACTGACAACACTACTGGAGAGATGGCAGACTGTTCTGGGTACGATAGAGGATGATGGATGGGGGAAGCAGAGATAATTCTGGTGAAGTGGAGATAAGAGCTAGACATAGGCTGATACAAATGAAAATCCTACATAAGGTATACTAGAGCAAGACTTTGCTGCATAAAATAAAACGAACGGAGAGAGAGGGGTGCCTAAGAGACTGTGGGCAGCGAGGCACGTTTTTCCATACTTTATGGGGATGGAGCTGGGCTTTCTGTATCTCAATCGTCTGGTGTAATCATTAAATAACCATGCCAGTGGTCGTATGCACCTTTGATGATCGGCGAAGAGAAATGAGGAGCAATCACTTATATAAACAATACATCATTAAAGACTTTAAATGTAGAGTTTAGTGTGAGTTAAAGGGTTTTATTTATAAATCTTTTAGTTGTTCATCTACTTATTCATTAGGCAAATTTAAGCATTAAAAGTTAATATAATCCACTAATCGATATTTGATTATAAATAAGGCTCCCTGTTTTCCGTTTTTACTGATTTTTCCAGATAAATAAATGTGGATGAAAACTGAATTTGGGTTGTTTTTTTGAGTGTTTCTCAATGCTGTCAATCATGACTGCCAGGCCAATAGCTGTGCAGATTGACAGGTAAGGGAGTTAACAAAATAATGGAATTTTAGTAAAGAGCCTTAAACAGCAGTAGATATGCACAACCTTGATACTAAAATTTGAATGCTTTCTTATAAGTGCGTATTTTATCATCTGAGTGTGTCTATATCACTGAAGCAAACACAAGGAGATGATGTACAGAGCGCGGAAACTTTTCAGACACTCACCCCCAGTCAAAGATCTGGGTTGAATCCATCATCATTCTTTAGCTCACTTCGCCACCCCAGTTCAGACCCAGCCATATGCAAATCAGTCTTGACCCTGTTCCTCATGGGAACAGCCCAGCCCGAACTGCCAAGCCAGGTCTTCCCTAGACCGGTCCTGGGACCGGTTCCTGGATGATCTTGATTACTCTGATATGGATACTTCTTTTTCAAACCCTAAATCTTTTCTGAGCAAAGACAGAACTTCAATTTCTTCAGTCACTCATATCCTCATTTTATGGTTTTATAATATTTGATGACACAATGTTTGTTCCACTCTCTTATCATTATTTCAACTACTCTCTTAACTGCATGATCAGTCTCCGTTTGTGTGGCTTTAATTTGTTTACTTTATGCATTCAGAGCAGGTGCTATGAGGATAAGCTAACTTTACTGGCTGCAAATGCACATTTAATGTGACAATTTCTTGTTGTTATCAATGTATTTGGGAACTCGCTGTTCAAAGGATCTCTTCTGTGTTGGAGGGGTATTTTGTCCTCTCTTCCATGCTGGCATTCCATAGTTTTGCAGGGGACGTTGGGGAGGGTATTTGGGGTGGGGGGTTGATAATTTGTTTATCTCCTAATATCAATGTTTTAGGGAGAAACCTTTCTTCACCTTTGTTGAAGCCTCTGGATTTCTTGACAACCTGGCTTTTTGATCCCTTACGTTTTTCCTTTTCTCTTCTCTCCTACTGCTTGCCTTTTTATGGAGAGGTTTATTCTTTTTGGATCTGGTATCATTAGTTAATCTATACAGCTTACCCCCTCTCTAATATTTGGAGGAACCTTCATCGTGCTTTTATCAGATACCCACTTTACAGCCCTTGTTCCAGACAACTCCTTCATTACCCATATTACACGAACACATGATGCTCACTAAAAACAGTCTCAACATACTCTCACTTAACACCAAAGGACTCAATCACCCCGTCAAATGGCGCAAAATATCTGACTATCGATATAAATTAAAGAGGGATATTGTTCTGCTCCAAGAGACTAAGCTCTAAGAGAGGGAAACAACCTCTTTTAAGAATAACTGGATATGCGATTTGGATTTTTCCCTGCTTAGGGTAAAAAAACTGGGGTCAACTTTAAGAGCCAAAATTCCAATATCTTTATAATAGATTAAAAAATTCAATAAAGTTAGATGGACGATCTCTGAAATTAGTTAACAGGGGAAATCCTTTTATATCATTAATGTTTATGCTCCGAATGGGGACCAACAAGGTTTTTGGTAAGAGCTTTTGTCAAATATGGCCTTTATCCCTGATGACTCTCTGATTCTTTGCAGAGAGGATTTCAATGTCCCTATGGATTGTACAATTGACAGTTCCTCTAAATGTACCTTTAGGCCTCCTAAGGCTCTCAGAGCAATGAAAAATCTATGCTCAAGGTTTAATTTAAAAGGTGCATGGAGACTTCAACACCCAGGCACACTAGACTTTAAATTTTTCTTTCCACCACACTCTTCCCACTCCAGAATTGACTACTTACTGATTTCTGGTTCTCACACTTAACACATCAACTTCACTAGTATCGTGCCCAGGCTTGTCTTGGACCATTCCTGTATTACTCTATTGTTTACATGGAGAGCCCCTTCAACCAAATGTAATCTCTGGAGGCTGAATGATGAGATCATTACAAATAGCGAACATAAGGCAAAAATCAGCAACAAAATAAAACAATTCCTAGAGGCAAACCCAGCCCCTGATACCTCCCCTTATACCACATGGAAAGCACTGGAAGTGACTGTCAGAGGCACACTTATTAGCATTAGATCCTTCATGAATAAACAAACAAATCACTGAATAAATTGGAAAAAGAAATAAAATCACTGGAACTTCCTTTCAGAAAAGATGTGACTAATACACAGCTGCTGAGCAATTTAACTAACAAAAAGTACTCATATAATAGGCTACTGAGTAAGAGGGCAGGTGTCTGAGTCTAAAAAGAAAAAAGTATCCGCATGTGTAAAGCTAATAGCGCTTCCAAGATGTTGACTGCCTATTTAAAATGTACGGAAAATTAGTCCTCGACTACGAGTATAAGAGATTTGGATGGTACAATTCAAACAAAGTCTGAGCATATAACAGACATTTTTTTAAACTTCTGCAAGGACCTCTACAATGATAATAAACAATTTGACGCTGAACAGTGTACTGAATTCCTAAATAGACTAGAACTACTGACTATCACTGAATAGGAGAGGACGTCTCTTGCTCTGCCTCTTTCCTATGAGGAAATTTGATCAGGTATAAAATGACTAAAAACCTCCAAGGACCCTGGTCCCGACGGATGCACTGTATCCTTTTATAAACTTTTTTGGTCTGATCTGGATGTCCCTCTGTTAGACTTGCACCATTCATTCTCCTCCTCAGGTGAAATTACTGGTACTCTGGCTGAAGCCGTTACTGCCATCATCCCAAATGAAGGAAAGGATCTATCTCTCCTGAAACATTATAGACCAATTCTGTTGACTAATATAGATTGTAAAATCTATGCTAAAGCCCTAGCCATATGCCTCGATAAATTAATTCCAAAATTAATTCACCCCACTCAGGTGGGATTAATTACAAATAGTCCCCCTTGCAACAACACTTGACTATTTTGCCACGTTATTGAGAAAGCCTCTTAGCTAACCTACCCCATGGCAGTGATAGCTCTTGATGCTGAAAAGGCATTTGACAATGTTTCTTGGCTCTTTCTCAAAGCTGTCCTTACTAAATTTGACCTGGGAGAAAATGATAACAAAATGGCAATGGCTCTATATATCCACCCAAGAGCAAGAGTCGGACCTAATAGAACAATCTCAGATTATTTTGATCTAAAACAGGGTAGAAGACAAGGTTGCCTGCTCTCGCCATCACTTTTTCTTTTAGTAATTAGACCCCTTCCACAAGCCATAAGAGATAATGACAGGATCAGAGCAGTTCAATTCGGTAGCCTTACGGTTAAAGCAGTTGCATATGCAGATGATATACTAATTTTCACTGAGCACGCGGACTCATCCATCCAGGCCTTGTCGGAAACTATCAACACCTATTCCTGTGTATCAGGGTATACATTAAATAAAGATACATATGATCTGAAGTATTAGCTTTGAATATGCTAGGAAGTAGAGAAGTCATAGTTTCCTCTGGCCTATTCTGGCAAACTAAATATATAAAGTACCTTAGTATTAAATTTAATGATGATCTGAAGGAATCCCTTAACACAACTAAGTAATTTTGCTATGGAACGCTTCAAAGACCCTAGTAAGCTGCTCCCCAGAATTTTCATCATGGTGAGGGAGAATGGAAACTCTTAAAATGATGATTACTCCCATGATAACTGTGTGATCACTATGATTCTTATTCCGCTTTCAAAAGATTTCTGTGATAAATTAGACAATAGTTTTAACAACTTTCTTTGGAATGACAAACGACCACGAATTTCTTTGAAAAAATTAAGATTGTCTACAAATTTAGGAGGTGTTATACTGGCGGGCTTATCACTACATCACAAAGCCTTACTCTTCAAACAGAGTTCTAAATGGCTAAACCTATCTGATCAATACCAACCAATATGGTTGGAAGTAGAACGCCAGATTTTAAAAAACTCCCACTTAATTTCCTTTCTAACTTCCTCTAATGCGCATCCTCCACATTCTGCAGATATATTCCACCAATCAAAAAAAGCAGTTCTAGCTATTGACTCAAATTCAGTCACAGAGTTTAAAAACTAATTTGGCTTCCATTTCTAATACTAATCGCATCAAACTAGATGGTTCATGTATTTTCTGGATGAGTTGAAAACTAGGTGGTATATTTACACTGAAACAACTTTGCACTCGGCACTTTCCAGGGACCTTTGCAAATTTACATTCTAAATACCAGTTACACAACATGGAATTTTATCGATTTCTTAAATTGAAAACAGCCATTTCTAAAAATAACACATCATTTCCTGCTCCTGCTATTTTAGACCTGATAGCCTTATACAGTCGTAGTGGTAATTTTGCCTTTATGGTTTACTCCCCCCTTCTCCTCAAGACCTCTAAGTTAATGATATCGATTCAAGGGGAGCTTGGCCGAACAAGATGGCAGATCGGATGTCCTAGGTGTGAGCTTGTTATGTTGGAATCTTACCTGTTTGTATTCTTATTCAGAATGTAAGGCTGACGACACTCGATTTGAGTCCGTTGCTGCTGGCTCCTCGAAGTGGTCTGACGCCAGGTTGTGTTTCGCCAGTAAATCTTCTTGTCTTATCTAATTCATGTCCTGTGGTTCTTTGACAAACCATCATAACATTTTGGCGACGCTCTTCAACACGATCAGAGGGAAACAGAATCTGGTGGTTCGTGGTCTGACATTGTCCTGGAGTCTCCACGAAGGAGACATAATCTTTCAGCGAAGTGTCCTTGCTGCTGGATTTTTCGCCTCATCTGAGAAGGTGATGATCTGATCTGATACTCGACGAAAGGTACTGGTCATTTTTACTATATGGTGTTTTGACCTGGTTGTACTGTTGAAGTCTTTGCCTTGGTTCGTGACGGGAGAATAATTCAGTTTGTTTACGTCAGCAGTCTCCACGTCACTGAAACGCATGGGGTTATCTTCAGTCCACGTCGCTGGGTGACGCTGCTACGTTTGTATGCTGCGACGTCTACGAGCCGCCATCTTGCATTTTCAGCAACTCCCTTGTACGCGAATCTCCGCATCCACTCATAGTTACGTTCCTGCTTTGGCCGGTTTCGTGCAAGCAAGTATCTTACACGGTGATCGGCACACCCGTCAAGGACAACCGCTTGTTGGCTATAGTCTGTGCAAGCTTATCTACGGTGACCTGCACACCATATGGTAATATCAGATTTTGGTTAACACTTACCTTCAAACTTTGTCTGCCCAGCAGATTAATTTTGGATTTCACTAGTGAGTTAACTACGTTTAGACAACTTGGGGGCATCATGGCCATGCAAACCAATATAATGATGTTGCCTATGTTTTTAGCGCCTCCGGCACACCGACAATAGCATGGGAGGATTGGGTGGAAATATTGGATAGTTATATTACCGCTTTAGATGGCCATAACTTTTCACCAGCAAGGAAGAAGGCATTGTTGCTTAGTGCTTTAGGCAGTGAAGGCCAACACATTTTTAAATATCTACCTGTAGCTCTTGGTCCAAATGATCAACCGATGGATGATGTCTATAAAGAAGCAATAAAAAGACTAGAAACTAGATTTGCTAAAGAGGTTAATCTAGTGATGGCGAGATATTAATTTTATACTCCACCTCAAGCGGAAAATGAATCAATAGATGAGTTTGTCACCAGGTTGCGTGAACTATCTGTGAAATGCCGTTTTGGTGTAATGACTGTGGAACTGATTCGGGACCAGTTAATAGTGCAATGTCGAGAGAGGAAAATTCAGGAGAGACTTTGGGCTGCCAAGGATCCTTCGTTGAAGGAAGCGGTAGACCTGTCTAAAGTCATTGAGGAATCCCAAAAGTGCATCAAGGAGTTGGGGAAGAGAGAAAAAACTAATATTGAAGTTACCAATTTAGAATGTTCTTTCAATGAAGAAGAAGGGGAAGTCAGCGTAGTTTTAAAGAAAAACCCTAAGGGAGTGTTTGGTACAGCTTCTAGGGGCAAAGGGAGAGAATGTATGCGATGTGGGAGTCAGTATCATACAGCAGATTCGAAGCGATGCTTTGCCCTAGATCAGGTTTGCAGGAAATGTGGGCGCAAGGGCCATTATGCACGCATGTGCAAACAAGGATATACAGCTGACAAAAATAAACCTAAGGTTAATGTGGTCCAACAGTGTGACTATGAACAAATGAGCAGAGATAGAAAATTAGTGGTGGACGAGACCGTGAATGGAGTAACTTCAGGAGGTTGTGAGGATGCAAAGAGATTTACGAGGCCGACAGCTGTGTTTAATGTGTGTGGGCAGGAGGTAGAACTCATGGTCAATTCAGGGTCCATGTTCACCTTAATTCCTGAATCGTTGTTCAAGAAATTGTGGGAAAATGTCTCTTTGGAATCCATAAACATCAATCCAGTTGGCTACCAAGGTCAATCCATAAACATTGTGGGGTACATGGCCGGTTCCATATGTTTCGGGACAAGAAGTACCAAAGGTAAAGTCTACATTGCTAAAGAAGGTCCAATACTTGGTTGGATGAACCAGTATGACCGTAACATTGTAATGAATCCAAGGTCACCTTGTCAGGTCATGATGGTGGATGAGGTTCAGCTAAAGGACATCTTATGCCAAGTGGACAGAGTTTTTGAAGACAGGCTGGGGTGTGTAAAGGGTTATACTCATAGAATCATTCTTAAGCGTGATGCTATCCCAGTGCAACATAAGCTCAGGAGGGTGCCAATCTCTGTGAGAGATGGGCTCAAAGAACTGTTGCAAGACATGTTGAAGAAGGGAGTTATAGAACCAGTGGAAGCTTCGTCATGGAGTTCTCCGGTGGTCATAATGCAAAAGTCTGATGGCCGCTTGAGATTTTGCATCGACTTGAGATCACTTAATCGTGATATAGTGACTGACACGTTTCCTCTTCCGAATATTAATGAGCTTTTGCAGTAGATTGGTTGTGGGAAGTACTTCTCTAAGTTTAATTTGAGAAGTGCTTACCACCTAATCAAATTGCACCCTGATTCTAAATCATTGACTGCTTTCATCACCTCTGAGGGCACTTACCAATTTACTTGCATGCTTAGCGTCGGCGGCTAGTTTGTTTCAGAGGATGATGGCAAGCATATTTGAAGGTTTAACCAGAAAGAAAGGGATCAAAGCACAAATTCCCGCACTGAGCTAACGTCCCCTATAGGTCCTGAACAGCAAAAATGAAGGTGCTGATAGCCTGAGACACAATCCCCTATGTCCCATGAATAGCTGGAGAAAGAAAATGTTCCACTCTCTTCCAATAAGATACACAAAAAATAGCTCTGCACCCTTCTGATAGATCCAATTTTAAGTGTGTTATTAAATATCAAACATTATGCATTATTATGTACAAATTTGAAGATCCATGTCCATTTCCCCAAAGTGAAGTCAGTCACAGGCTCTTGAAGTTTAAAATGTATTCTTTATTCAATTTTCTTATCAATGAAATAGCCAACGCGTTTCGTCTGTTACCGGACTTCTTCAGGGCATAATCAGTTTATAATAGTCCAAGGTATATGGACCTGCCGTTCATCAATTGAGCCCAGCTAGTTTTTATTTAAAGAATTGCCTATCGAATCTGGTGCCAAACCAGATGACCGCATGAACGACGCTACGCATACTATTGCGGATATACCCTTCCGGTATCTTTTGAAATCTAAACGCTTTTCCAATATATTGCCAAGGGGATTCGATAGGCAATTCTTTAAATAAAAACTAGCTGGGCTCAATTGATAATTGATGAACGGCAGGTCCATATACCTTGGACTATTATAAACTGATTATGCCCTGAAGAAGTCCGGTAACGGACGAAACGCGTTGGCTATTTCATTGATAAGAAAATTGAATAAAGAATAAAGAATAAATTTTAAACTTCAAGAGCCTGTGACTGACTTCACTTTGGGAAAATGGACATGGATCTTCAAATTTGTAAATTTAAAATTGGATCTATCAGAAGGGTGCAGAGCTATATTTGAAGGTTTAGGTGGTGTTGGCTATTTTCAAGATGACGTTTTAGTCTCAGGGAAGACAGTAGAACAACACAACACTATTTTAAGGCAAGTGTTAAGGAAGCTTGAGGAGATGGGTTTGACGGTAAACAGAGATAAATGTGAGTTTTTAACTGAAAATGTGGAATATTTGGGATATTCTATATCTAGTGAAGGATAGCGCAACTTATTAGAGGCAATACGATCTGCTCCTTGTCCCAAAGATAAAGACCAGTTAAGATCTTGTTTAGGTCTCGTAGAATATTATTCTAAATTTGTAAAAGGTTTTGCAGATAAAACTGAAAATTTAAGGAAGCTTTTACTCAAGGGCAACAAATATACTTGGGAGGAGGAACAACAAGTTTCTTTCGAGAACATCAAAGATGAAATATGTAATGCAGGTATTCTAACTTACTTTAATACCAAATGTAAGTAATTTAACTGTTGATGCTAGTGCCATAGGGATTGGTGTTGCTTTATCACAGAAGCAAAATGGAGTTGAAAAGACTGTGGCTTTTGCTTTGTGTACTCTCACGCAAGCTGAAAGGAACTATTCCGTGATCGAACGGGATACGCTCTAGCTGCGGCGTGGGGTGCAGAATATTTTCGTGTGTGTTTGTGGGGCATGGGATTTGTTTTGAGGACAGATCATAAACCTTTGATCAAGATCTTATCTGCGGGTGGTGCTGGCAAAGGGTCTGCACTGTTGGCCAGATTCGCAGCCAGATTACAAGAATACCTTTATGATGTGGAGTTTATACATGGGTGGAAGAATTCACAAGCAGGCTGTTTGTCACGCATGTCTTTGCGCTGGGATACTGTGGACAAGACCGCTGTGAAGAGTTTGGATCTAGAAGAGGCTGTTGCATTGGTTCACGATGTGTTGGATTGTGATCTGGGTGCGTTTACTAGGTCGCAATGGGAGGAGGAAATGCGTTTGGACTCTGTGTTAAAAGAAGTCATTGTGATGATCAAAAAGGGAGCTCTAAGGGAAAGTACTGTGTCTGTGGCAGCTAGGCCATTTTGGAAAGTGTTGGATGCATTGTCGGTGAGTGGATTGGATGTGATTATGAGAGGCGATCGTTTTGTGCCGCCTGTTGGTTTGAGGTATCACATATTTGGTATAGCTCATTAGGGACACTTAGGGCAGGGGATGACCAGCAGAAGAATTAAAGAAGAATTCTGGTGGCCTGGGATGGATGACCAGGTAAAAAAGTGGGTAAAAAGTTGTGATTTTTGTGAGTGAAAAAAGATTGAGGGTGGGCAGTCAGGGTGCTACGGGTCAGATCGATGATCCAGGGAAACCTTGGAGCACTATTTGTTTGGATTTCATGGGCCCTTTATTTGATCTGTCTAGTGAAATGAGGTTTGATGCGGTTATAGTGGATATTCATTTGAGGTGGTTGATAGTTAAATTCATGAGAGATGTGACGACTTGGTCTACTATTGCTGTTTTGGAGAGGAACTTTGATAAGGAAGGTGTTCCTCACACTTTGCTAAGTGATAATGGGACGCAATTGACTTCCAATGAAATGCGTTGTTTTCTTGAGAAGTGTGGGATCAAACATTCCTGTGCCTCTCTTTACAATCCCATGGGTAATGGAATTGTGGAGAGGGCCAACAGACTAGTAAAAGGCACGATTCAACTTGCTGTGTGGGATGGACAATCTGCCAATAGACTTGTGGATGGCATGATATGGGCATATCGTACCACCATACATAGTGTTACTCACAAATGTCCTTTTCAACTCATGAGGGGACGCCAGCCGGGTACTAGGTTAGACCCAGCTGGGTTAAAAGATTGGATACTTTTGGATGGTGAGAATGTCCATGAAAATGGTTTTACCAAATTCAGGATAGGTGATTGGGTCAAAATAAGATATGGCAGAGTGATGGGTGGTTTGAGCAAATTTAAGCGACCTTTTCGTATAGAGAGGGTAGGGAAGCATTTTGTGGTCATTGAAGGTGGTGAGAGGTGGAACTTGCGTAGAGTAGCTTTGTATCAGAGAGGAGGGGAGTGTGTTAAGGGTGAAAATGAGGAAGGATGTTCTGGAGCCATGTTCATGCAGGATGGTGAAGTTGTGTGCGATCGGAGCTCTGGGGAACAAGGTTTGGTTCCGGACCAGTTGTTTGAGACACAAAGTGTTTTACCAGAAAATGAGGGCAGATCCAGCGTAAAGGGGGATGTTGGAATCCGAAAGCCACCTTCTTATTTGAAGGATTATGTCACGAGATGAATTGTATCCTGTTGTTGGAGTGTTTCTGTTTCATTTTGTTAGAGGTATTATCCTATTTTAGATTGTTCTTTCATTTACTTTGTTTTTGTTGGGTTTTTTAGTTTTTTATTTTGAGTTTTTTCCTTAATGTAAAGGGAGAGGATGTATTATGTTGGAATCTTACCTGTTGGTGTTCTTATTCAGAATGTAAGGCTGACGACCAGCGTCGGATTGGTAACGCAGGCACTCGGGCAATGCCCGAGGGGCCTGTGTCTGAATTCCAGCTGTGGGCTGCTTTTTGGGCAGCCTGGGGGCCGATTTGGGCACTTTCTGCGTTGTTGGATGCCACCAGCGGCCCAGTGGGTGCCTGAGTGGCCTTTCTGGAGGCAGATGGGCGTCTATTACCTAAAATGGGCAGAGGTGTCACTCCCTTTCTCTCGCTGGGCCGGCCCATTAATATATAAATATGCATATTGAGCGGGGGTAGGGGGCCTGAGCAAAAGTGGCCTCACTTGTTTTCAGCTGTTTCACCAGTGTAAACGAATCTGTGCATTTTTTCCCCCCCACCCCCCTTTTTTTTAAATTTTGCCAAAGTAGTGTTTTGAGAAAAGGCAATATGCAAATGCGGGCCACTTTTTTTTAGCGTGCCCGGGACGATTTTTAATCCCAATCCAACCCTGCTGACGACACTCGATTTGAGTCAGTTGCTGCTGGCTCCTCGAAGTGGTCTGACGCCAGGTTGTGTTTCGCCAGTAAATCTTCTTGTCGTATCTAATTCATGTCCTGTAGTTCTTTGACAAACCATCATAACAGAGCTCCGCCAAGCACCCTGCACAATCCTGTGCTTCCCAGCTGTGGTTTTCAGCTGGACCACTCTCCCCTTGCAGTGAGTCTGGCTGGTGGAGCCCATGATATGGCAGGAGACGCTGGCGGGAAGTTGAGTGGGTCGGCTCGATCTGAAGCCTTTGCCTTAGCTGAGAGCCCAGCTGCGGCGGGAGAGCGTGGCTGTAAGCGAGGGCTGTGACCATGCATACCTTGTCCTGTGGGGTGGCCCGTGCAGCTGCGAGAGCCGGTGTTCCGCATTTAAACTTTAATCTCCCCCAAGATGGCCGACAGGTGAGGAGCTCCGGCAGGGAGCTCCCGGCCAGGGACTGCCTTTTTGGATCAAATCCCCAGATGCCCTCCTCCATCCTTGGACCCAATTTCTCACCTGATGTCCTACTGGGCTGTGGTCCTCAATGCCCTAATCTCCCGCTTGCGGACTCGAGATTCCTGATAAAAAACAGGACCAATGCTTTCTCCCGTGTAAATGCCGGCCTGGAAGCAAGATGGCGACCGGACTACTCTGAACAAGACGCGCAGGCAGACACGATCCAGTTGCTCACCGGTGAGCGGGGTACGACCGGAGATCGGCAGACCCAGTGAGTGTGCGGGCGGTAGTGAGGAGGCGGGGCGGGGGTGCCGGACTAGCGGGGGAGCAGCAACCTGTACGTCGCTTCCTCTCCCCTGCCCCCCTCGAGATGAAGCAGGCCGTGGAACCTCCCGGACCCGACCAGCCACCCCGCCGCAGGCCTTTAATTACAAAAGGCAACCGGCAGCCTACGGTCAGAATGACAGCAGCGGATTCCAGGGGTGATGACCCTCGTGGGTGCCCTGAGCACTGCTTGACCTCAAGATGGCGGTCAGACTGACCTGAATCTGTCCGTCCTCGTGACCATGGCCTGCGTGGACCTCAGACTGCCATTGCGAACGGCCCCCCTGCAAGGTAGAGATCAGCCTGTGGGGCAAATTCTTGTTCAATCGAATCGTAGATGACATCGCTGACATCGAGATAAGCCCTGCCTGACTTCAACATGGCGCCCAAGACGAGACATGCCTGACCTGGACTTGGCGCCCGCCGTACAGTAGATGAGCAACATGCAGGAGTAAAGCTACTGTAAGATGGCAACCAAGCTACATACCCTTTCCTACCATTCCATCCTCATCATCTCCACCCCCCGTTTCTGGACTCGACTTTTCGGTCACTTCAAGATCTTCATTCTAAATCCGGTGGAACCCGAACCACATGGCCGATTCCCGGTGGAGCTGCACCGACAGCTATAGAGGAGATTGGCTCCGGCGCACCGCTATGGACATCTCCAACTCGGGGATCCCTCCAGACCCAAGACCACCACCCTTGAGAGCAACACCACCTGAACACCTGGCCGAACGATGGCAAGAATTTCCTGCTCTGTAAATATGTAATATATAATTGTCTAAGCCTAATCGCTGTTAAAATGTAATCCTGAGTGAATTTGCTATTTGTATTTACGTATAACTCTAACCACTAGTATATGTAGTAGACCTTTGTACTTACTACCATTCCTATGTGATTTTAGAGTTTATCTGTTTGTATCTCTTCCTTGAGTGACTTTACAACTTGGACATTTGCAATTTTTCCCTCCTTTCACTCCACTTGTATATATAACTCTAACCACTAGTATATGTAGTAGACCTTTGTACTTACTACCTCTCCTATGTGATTTTAGAGTTTATCTGTTTGTATCTCTTCCTTGAGTGACTTTACAACTTGTACATTTGCAATTTTTCCCTCCTTTCACTCCACTTGTATATTTGCAAAAAAAATTCTGTTTGTATCTCTTATGTAACTCATGTAATCCAAAGTCCTTATGTAACGCAAGTGGTTCTTTTGTAAAGCGCTCTGACACCTTCGGGTAATGTTCGAGCTATATAAAATCGCATTAAATAAAATAAAAAAATAAACTTCCCAGATTAAAGATTGTGCTTGGAACTGCGCCTTAGCACCATCGCCTCTAGAGGGAGGTATTGTTTTACTTATCTCCACATTACCCATTCCAATGTCTCCCGGCAACAGACACACACAAACCGGGCGAACCAACGCTGCTACCGGAGCTGAGGGAAACTACCGCGGTCCTGGCAAGTAGCAAAAGGTAGAAATGTGCACTGTGCATGTTGGCACCACCGTCTCACGAGAGTGCACTGGCCTTTTGAGGAGGTGGACGAGAGGTAGGTCAAACCTGAGTCAAGGTTGAAACTGGGTAAAAAGTGCAGTCGAGATCCCAGTAACTGGTACGAGGAGGGAGGAGGCCATGAGACCCCGCGAAGCGACAATAACTGCCTAACCAGGGCGGAGAGAAGGAGCAGCAACATTTTGGCATTATTCAGTGTGGCCAGGGGGCTTGAGGGGCGAACCTCTTGCAGTTAAAGGAATTTTCTTTTTCAAGTGATTCCCATTTCATAGAGCTTCGTTGATAAGCGTTAATGGCAGAAGCGTAGCTCCAGAGTGTTTGGGGTGACACCCGCAACAAATGAATTGTGGTGTAGTCCAGACGGGCTGGGAGTGTCTGTGGTCGGGTTCCGCCGCTATGTTCCCTGCATACGTGCATCAATCGCTCAAAATGCGCATGGGGTGATTGATTCATTGAGTTCCCGTTGGGTTCTGCATATCTTGGGCCAATCCATTTCCTTTAGGGGAACTTTCGTTTTGAGCTGGGATGTAACTGCATGGTATCTGCATACCTACCAACTCACACAGTGCCACCATGTGTTACACGATTTAGTCTTCCTTCACACGGTCACCCGGTTAGGAGCTGAAATCACACGGTGGCAAGGAAAACGAGTGGGAAACCACTTTAAACAGTGGATTCTCAGCTCATTTTTGGAGGTAGTAACCAGCTGATGTCCATTAAGAAGTGTGAAAACACGCCAGGACATCGCAGACAGACTCAATGACAATTTGTTTGAATTTTTTGGGAGGGGCGTGGGGGGCCTGGTAAGGGGCAGAGTGCCTCTTGTGTAGCTCCCGGCATAAGGCCCGCCCCTTCCTCACACAGTGGCATTAATTTGTAAGTTGGCAGGTATGTATCTGGTCTTCACTACTGGGACAAGGCATTTGTGTTTGCTACTCTCGGGGGTTCCTGTGTCGACCAGTCTACCACCGTCTTACAGTCTGCCCACATGTCCTTTGGGACTGCCACTTCGAACAACATATCCAAGTCTTCCCACAGCACCTTGGAGATAGTCACAATCCTATCAGAGTGTACCACTTGTCAGGGTTCTCCCTTAATTTGGGGAGTGAATTTGTGAAATGAAATAGGTTAACTCAAGAACATGTATATAGCACCCTCCCTGAACTTCCCTTGGGGTACTTCTTCACTGCGACTTCTGTGTCCTCTCCCTTCACTTCCCCTGTTGTTTCCTTCCTCCATCTTACCTTGAACCTCTCCTTCATTGTTAGTTCCCTGAACTTCTCCAGATCACTCCATTCTCTGATGCATTCGATCAGTTTCTTCACATTCGTTCTCAAGCCCTTTCGCCTTAATGTCCTCAAGTCCCTGTCACCAGCCGTCATTCGGGCATTCCTTCTCAACTTCTTTCTCTGGGTCACATCATACCCACACTCATCTGCTAGCTTCTCCACATTTGCATACACTTCCGTACCACTCTTACAGCTTCTTTGCCCAAGTAAATCAGTTCGTCCTCAATGAAGTGTCCTAGGAAATCTAATCACACATTTCCCTTGACAATCTCTTCAAGTTCAGTTTTCAGTTGGGCAATGTTTATTCTCCGAGGAACTGATCCACCAGATGCTGGGGTTGCCCTGGGAACTGTGGCCTGTATGGTGGTCTCTATGGTTCCTCCCATCAGATCTCTGGGAACTAAGACATTTTGGGACCCCGTGACTACCTGACTGTTTGGAGCAAGCTGAGCTTGAGGGGCACTCAGTATTTGGGGGCTGATATGGGACTCATACTTGGTTGGGTCATGGCTGATGGGGCACTCAGGACCAATGGAATCTGTGTGCTTCCTGCCTCAGTGCAGCTCGGGGCGCACTCACTTCTATGCCGGTCGGTGCAGTACGTTTGTTCGTTCTGTGCTGGATTTTGGGGCATATTTCCTGCTCATGATGCTACATTATATGGGGGTGGTCTGGACTTTAGTAGTTCGTCTATGAGAGCATCCTCTTCATCACTCTTGGGCTCTAACTCTTCCTTGGGCTTCTTTGGAGGGGTAGGATTCTCTTTACCCAGGGCCTTGCTGTCTATCAGAGGGGAAGCGCCTACTTTCTCAGCCACATCCTCCCTCCACCTTCCCTGCCTATTATCATCCTGAATGTTCAGCCAAGAACGGAACTCTTGGTTCTTTAGCACAAACCACTTTCTATGTTTCTCATTTGCCATCTGTTCCCACATATTCAGCGCCATAAATTGTGTGGCTCCAGGTTGAGGCTTTAAATCATACATTCTCCCCCTCATATTCTCAAGCTTGGGTATGTGGTAAGTGCCACACAGCGGGAACTGTAATTCCTCATCTTTCTCCATTTATTGATGCCATTGTTTGAGTCGTACACACGTGTGCAAACTTTTCTTTACCGCCATTTCTCTTGCTGGTGTGCCTTCAGACGGAAATTTGTCATCCATTTTTAGATCTGATTACATTTTCGAAGACTGAATCCCCATGATTTCTGCCTTTCAATGTCAACTGTTAGCTCCCCACACCATTCACTCACGTCTCTCTCACTCATGGAGTCCTCCGTTCATTCTCCAATCACAGCGCAACTAAATCAAAGGTCCGCCAATCGCAGCTCAGCTCTTTGGCATTTGCTAGCCTATCCCTACGTGGTATCCTATGTTGTAAATAGTTGGTGTGCTGTCGAACTCTCCTGAACCCTGTTTTCTCTCACTCGCATACAATTTCAACTTTTCTGCTTCTTCTATGTGAAATGAAGTCTATACAAGAACTACTTTACTCAGAACAACACTCATGCATTAACAGACTTTCGACCTGCAGAGGGTTGCCCTGACCAGTGTGCCCACTTCAGTGCACCTAGGAATGAACGACATTTAGACTTAATTAGTACAACAGCACAAAGCAAAGATATGTCCCTATCTTGGTGTGACTGATAGCACTTCACAGTACACCTTACCTAAGCAGAAAATATAACAACCTGATAATTTCTGAGTTACACCTAAGGTATCTTTTTCCAATGCAAGCCAAGACAAGCACTTTATACAGCATGATCTTCAATCATCCACAAAGAACATTAAAGAAACAATGACCAACAACCCTATGAATCCGAGAGTCAAAGCAACATTATAGTTAATTTCAAAACCCGTCCACTGCATTTCAACATTTCACCTCACACTACAACTCTCAACATGCACCTCTTCTCGTTCGCACGCATTTATACATGCAATGGTCCCTATTGATACTTGCATTGTTGTTTTTGGACTACTGCGTCAGCCACCTTCTCTCCTCACAGCCATCACCGGTCAGCATCAGGGCGTGGACTGAGTCAATTTGGACCTGTGGGCGCAACCACCTATACCATAAAGGAACAGTTCTCGGGTGGCCAAGATGGCGATCGCCTTCTTGTGAGGCTCCGATAAAATCCGGGCCCATTGCGCATTATCCTGCATGCCTCCAACTCACGAGTCCCAGTAAACTGCGGGCAAGAACCCCCCCTCTGGCGCTGATATCTGTGGGGGTGCCGAAGCCGCTGCCTGCTGGATCGGGCGATCCTTATGTGAGAGGCGCCAGGCGGAAAGGCCTACTCCCCAGCACCATGAGACCCGCACCAGGTTGGGCTCTGGGTGCCTGCGGTGCCACCCCGCTGCTTCAAAGCCCTGCGTAGGGGCCCACGTTGCTCATTGCCTGGATCCCCTGACACAGACCAGGAGAGGCGCTGGCTTTGCCGGAGGACCATTGCTGTGACGGTGCCGGACGGCTGCTTCTCTAGTTGTGGTGCGGCCGTTTCGCCATAGGCCTTGCAGAGGACTTGATACATGTGGAGTGGCACGCAAGGAGAGCGGGCCGCTGACCCCGGAAACCTGCCTCTGCCCATACTTTGCGACCTGGGACTCCCTCGCTGGGGATAAGTAGGTGAGCTCTCCACCGCTTGTCGTGTGAGAATGTATGTTAAGGGCGGCGGCCCTGGAGGTCAGCCGGGAGTGAGGTCTGGAGTGGCCACGGCCTGCTGGACGAGTGCGGCCAAGGCGCCTGTGGCAGGATAGTGCAGCGCTCTTGAGTGGTGCGTCAGAGGTGGGATCTGGCTAGTAACCGTGACCTGCACTGGGACTGGCAATGAGGAATTGCAGCACTGGTCCCGTTGGGGACCAGGGAGGTCGTTGCTCTAAGCAAGTGAGGGCTGCCTCGGGCCTGGGAAGATATCGCCCAGGCACAACGCCTTCCACGAGACCGACGGTGAGGGGACAACAACTGTCTGGCTATGCTATGGCCCTGGGACATTAACAAGCACTGTGCTATATGTCTGTGTGAACTGAGGACTCCCCCTGAATGATAGGAGTGGCAGGGGGTCCAGCGGAAGCATGCTACCCATGCAAACCTGAAGACGGCGGGGTGATTACCCTGGGGAATGGCCCATCTCCGGGTGCTTGGGGTCTTGTTCTTCCCCTTGAAGGAAGTCGCACATCAGGCGCCACTGAAAAGTGACTGGCTGCCCCGTGGCCAGAGTGGACATTGAGACGCGGTCATGGAGAAGGTACTCAGGCCTGCACATAGCAAGACGCCTCCGTGCCTCTTGTGGGCGATTAAAATGCCGTTTCTGAGCGCGAGGTGCTGGGGTAAACTGTATTGGCACTAACATTCACTGAGTGTCCAATCTGCGTGGGCTGGCCTCCCACGAGCTCTCCTGAAGAATAGTATTTTGCTTGTGCTGAAGACGGGCGCAGGGGCAACTGGGTCACTGCAGCCTGGGAGTGCTGTGTGGTGCCGGGTGTCTCCCCCTCTCAGCCCACTTGATTTCCATAGGGGACCCTTGACACGGTGCCCAGTGACTGTACTTCCTCATCTTGGACCCCTAGACACCGTGGATGGCTGCCTACGGGGCATGGTAAGGCCGAAGTCCTCCAGGCCTCCGCCCCCTCAGAAATCAATCATGGCTATGCTGGCTGCCTCCCCCCCGATTGTGGACCTGATCCACCAACTGGAGAGTACTCTCGAAAAGCACACAGGAATGTTCGACAGGGTGTTGTAGGCCATTCAGGACTCTAAAAGTTCTGTGGAGGCTCAACTTGGGCCATCCAGATGGAAACCTGCCTTCTGCTGGCAGATCACGCCACGCTCGCGGAGAGAGTTGATGAGGCGGAGTCCTCCCTGACCTCTATGTGGCCCTCCCTGGTGGGTGTTCGGGAGCAAATAAAACTTCTGAAGACTGAAGTGCGAGACCTCAAGGGGAGAGCAGATGATGCGGAATGGCGTTCAAAGCACAGCAACGTTCGCTTCCTGGGCTTCCCCGAGAGCGCAGAAGTGCCCCAAATTGGAGCCCTTTATCAAAGATTGGCTATCACAGACCATTCTGGCCAATCGTATCCATGCATTTTTCTCTGTCGAAAGAGCGCACCGCATCCCTGGCTGCCTGCCTGTCCCGAGGGCCCCACTGTACCCGGTGATTGCGCGTCTGCTCAATTACATGGACAGAGATCTGATCTTGCGGGTGTTTCATGTGAAGGGCCCTTGGACCAATAATGGAAACACCATCCCAGCATACCCTGACTATACAGCAGAGGTACAAAGGCATTGCAAACGTTTGGAGCTGTGAAGGTGCAACTGCGGAACTTGGGACTGCCATATGCTCTGCTCTTTAGCGTGAGGCTCAGGGTGGTTGACGGAGACGCAACTCACTTCTTCTCCTCCCCAGACATGGCGGTGCACCAAAGGAGTTCCAGACCAGTTTGGAGCGGAGGGAGATGACCTACAAGGCTGGTCTGATGGGGGATCCAAACTCAACCGCTGCCCGCGCAGACCTTGATCACGTCCATCTCATGAACAAGCTGCAAAAGAATGAGCGCAGGTGGTGGCAGAGGTCTCGCTTCATGATGTTTAACAATTTCATGTGCTGGCACTAAACAATGACCAGGAATCTGTGCTTGGTGTGTCTGTTTCGGTGACCTTGGACGGAGACTCCACCCTTGCCTCGGTGAGGTCACCTCGTAGAGAGCTTTCAGACCAGTGACTCCTACTACACCGTGAGTGAAATGATTTGCGCTTGTGGTGGAGAGAGGCAGATGGTGCTGTGGGCATTTTGTGAGCAATTGGAGGTCATGTTTAACTGTGGGAAAACTCTGGAGCATTTATGCTCTATGTAAGGGTCCGGGGTACCTGGGTCCACATCGGACCTTACTCCACATCCCTTTTGGCTCCACCATCAAGGACTTCCGCAAGGACTGTTCGGCATTAAAGTCACATTGTAGTTACATGGGCCTACAGAGTAGGAATTGCTATTAGTAAATTGCTATTTAGGAAATGCTAAACAATTCGGTCCTATGGGCCTAAAGACCCATAGGTACGAATGGTGTTGCATTTTCAAATTTCCGATTTCCTAATAGGAAATCGCAAATTAGGAAATGCAAACCCAATGGTGTCTAAGGCCCCCTTAATGCACCCCCAAAAAAAGTGGTCCACATGTAAAGCGCATAAATGCTCTTGGGGCATGTGCGCCTCATGACACTTTAAAAAAATGCATATTGGGTGCATTTTTTTAAATTGCACATGGTTACCATTGACTTGGAGTTGAAGGTAATAGCATTTCCTAAATGCCCATTTCACATTAAGGAAATGCTTTGTGCATGTGCTTAGGAAATCGCAATTAGGAATCCCTGTTACAAATCCCTCCGTGCCTTTGTACATACAGAAAGGCAATTTAGCATTTTTTAACAAACTGAAATTGCGATTCGGTCCGTTAAGAAATGCTAAATCCTTTTGTACTTCTGGCCCTAAATGCCTAGTTGGGGAAATTGTGGCACGATGCCCGTTGGTGTCCAAGCCAAGGGAGTGGGTGTTAATGTTTTGCTTTGAGTTCTGTTTTTAGCTGGGACTGGGCAGGGCAGTGGGAGGATGGATGGGGGGATGTGTTTATGGTGCTGCAGAAATGCATTAACAAGCCTCCTTGGTGGGGCGTTTCACATGCTCTATGGCTACCACCTACAACTCACTGACCTGGAACATTAGGGGTATGGCAACTCCAGTACGCCGTCATAGGATATATGCGTACCTCAGGGAGAGACACATGCACATAGAAATAGAATATCTGCAAGAGACCCACCTCACAGTCACTGAATTAAATAAAGTATCCAGGTGATGGAGTGGACAGATGTTAAGCACTGAGTACTCTGCATTTGCAAGAGGGTGTTATGATTTGGATCACCCAGAGTGTCCCGTTTGTGCAAAACAGAACTGTGGTGGACCCCGACAGCTGTTTTATATTATTGGAGGGCACATTAGATGGGCGCTCATTGTTTGTCATCTTGTTCTACGTGCCCAATACGCTTCAGGGTGGCTTCCCGTTTTTTAAAAATTCTCTTTATTCAATTTTGCAGTTGTACAGGTTATTACAATGACCGGCACATGTGATATCAATGGGCAGTTTCCTCCCATTGCCCAGGAATACAAACTTAAATTAGTCATCACACATGTGCACCTTTTAAAGTCACAGCTGGGCCAGCTCTTCTGGCATTCCACTGCAGGTGGTAATAATCAATTGCCGAACCCTTTCTGTGATAACGAGATAAAGGCATAGAGTTGGATGCCATGAAGGTGGTCATGAGGGGATATTGCGTTAAGGCTTCCTGGGGGGAACGGGCGTCCCTCCTTCGTAGTGTATTAGCGTTGGAGGCACATCTCCATGCCACTGAACTGGAAGCGGTGACAGTGGTTGAGGATCGTGCATGGCTGCGAGACTTGAGGGGCCATTATAGGGAGGAAACGAGCCTTAGAAACATCGACTGCAAGGCGTCCCTGGCTCGGCAACATGCAGATGAGGATAAACCTGTTAAACATTGACTATAAGATGTTAAGCAAAGTGCTGGCAAACCGATTTCTCCCGATGCTCCAGACACTGGTCCACCCTGACCAGTATGGGTTCATTCCTCATAGAGCCACCTCCCAGAGCATATGTCGACATGCCACATAATGGGTACAGTTGAGGAGTCATCAGGAGCACTCCGTGGTCTCCTTGGACTTCGAAAAAGCTTTTGACACCCTCAGATGGTCATACCTATTGCTTATCCTGGAAGCCCTGGGGATGGGTCTTGTGTTCCTGGGTTGGATTAAGCTCCTATACGCGACATCCCAAGCCGGAATGCAGATAGGATGATGATATCTTGTCAGTTTGACATTGGCAGTGGTGCTCCCTCTCCCCTGTGATTTTTGCACTGGCCATGGAACCCTCGGCCGCCCTCCTGCAGGCAAGGGGCTCGGACTGGGGCATAGCGGTGTGGCCCTATTGGCACACAGTCTCCTATATGCGGACAATGTACTGGTCTATTTACAGAACCCGGGACAGGAATTGCCCACTCTTTTCGCTCATTTAGATCTTTTTGGCGATATAGCGGGGCTTCGAGGGAACTGGGGGAAGTCCTGTATTTTCTCCTGCTTACGGTGGAGTACGCTGAAGCGGAGGAGCTAGAATCCAACCGGCTGCCTTGGCAGATTGAAACGTTCCGCTACCTTGGAGTGAACATATACTACACACAAAAGGACCAGTTTGACGGCAATCATGGTCGAGACTTGGCTGCATTCCGTGGGCTTTGGACATGCCTGTCCTTGTCGCCTATGGGCCGGTCAGCCATAGCGAAAATGTTAATACGACTGCAGCTCCTCAATTTCTTCGCAGTGGTGCCTGTGATCCCCACCAGGGCCTTTTTCGGGGACTTAAGGAGGTTAATCTCGGATCTGGTGTGGGGTGGTGCGTGTAAGCAAGTATCTATTTGTGTACTTCAGTGTCCCTTAATGGAGGGTGGTCTGGGAGTTCCTGACCTTGAGCTCTACTTTGCGGCATTACAGCTACAGTGGCCCATGCGCTAGCTGGCAGAAGACGCAATGGGTGAGGGTAGATTGGTCAGGGAGGTACTGGATAGGATCGGCATACTGAAGTGCCTGTTACTACCTGGTGGCCCGCCTCAGGGTATGAGCAGGCTGGCACGCATTTCAAAACAGTGCTGGAATATATTTATTTTGCCACAGCGAGATGCGCCACCCTACGCCCCACAACTACCACTCTGGAGCATGCCTAGGCTGAGGGCCCTACTGGCAGCACATGACCCAGTGCCTTGGTGGGAGGCGGGGTGTCCTGCTTGGGGGACCTAAATATTGAGGGAGACCTGCGCTCCTTTCAGGATCTGCAGGATGGTAATGCCTTGGGGGCTGGCCAATCTTTGGCTTACACTGCCCTTGTCCTGGAGATCAGGAATTGTATTGTATTATATTGTAATTGCATTTATATAGCGCTTACTACCCCTGACGAGGCGTCAAAGCGCTTTTTCTGTGAGTAGCACGCTACTCCAGAACCCATAAAGGATTAGTGTTGAATTAGTATAGTGAAATATGCTTGGTCGGTGGGACAGGAGACCCCTCCCTACACTGATGGCGCTCAAGCAGGTAAAACAAGTGTCCCTTAATGCTCGCCTGATGTTTACTCAGGTCAATTATTTACATCACACTTACCTTACACCACACCATCTTCATAAGATGTTCCTGGGAGTGGCCTCTGTATCTCCCCGATGCAGTCATCATGAAGCGACCTTCCTTCACATGGTGTGGGAATACCCCCCCGCCCCCGGCACAGGTATGGGTATAAGTCATGGCCCACATATTAGCGATAGTGGATGTACAGCTACCGACTGACGCCCTACTCTGGTTGTTGGGTATTACCAAATGCACGAAGGGCACTAAATACTATCTAAAATTGGTGGATTTAGCTATGGTCCTCTTCAAGATCCTCAACGCCATAGCATGGAAGGCAGCACAGCCACCCTCGATTGACTGCTGGCTTCGGGTGGTCATTAGATGGGCTACTGCTGAAGCTGACATTATGGCGCATGCCTCACGTGTGTGGGAAGAGGGCGTTGCTGCCACCCTATGGGACACCTATGTACTTAAGCGTCAGGACAAATTAGATGCCTTTACCTGATCATGGGCGTGGTCCGCATCACTCCAGAAGGCTTGCCATTCGCGGGCTGATTATCGATCTGCCAACACAGGGTAGCCCTGCCAGGAGACCTCACTACCCCTCGCACACAGGGTCGGATATTACCCTTGGAAGTCCTGATGATGGCCAGGGCAGAGAGCACTGCTCCATACATGGGCACATCTAGATGCCCCTACACTTCCCCTATATGTCTCCTCTTTTTGTTCTCATATGGATAGCACCTTTGGGTTCTCGTAGCCACCCCTTGCTACCCAGCTACCCAGATTATTTACACAGGTTCTTTATTTTTTTAGAATGCATAATTAATGACCATTGTTCTAGACTGTCTGTGTATTGATGGCATTAACTTGGGGTCTGTATTCTTTTAACCCACCTCCCTTGCATGGAGGCTGCAACCGAGCAAGGGACATTTGATCTGTATACGTGGTATACGTCTCCCCATGTTATTCCATAATTTGATGTTACACTACTGTGATTCCTGCTGTTTTATATGCTTATATGACTGCTGGTATATGCCAATGTCTCGATCACTGCTGTACCAACTTGAAAATGCCAATAAGGAAATATTTAAAAAAAAAAAAAAAAACAGGAAGATACAGTTCTCGGTTCTAAGGCCAATATACCTATGTAGGTCTGGTCTTTGCTTGACCAATCCAGTCGGAACCATCAGCTCTGCTACCAGATCTGTCAGCATGCAAACCCATATATAAAAGTTCCTCCTAATCCACTAGCACTGCATACGAAGCTGTGTAGTCCCTGTTGGATTTTGGTGCTCCCAGCTGGACCCGTATCTCTTAGTAAGCTAGGTAGGGAACGTGCAGAAGGCAAAAAGAAAACATTTCTGGTGAAGAAGTCCAGACAAGTTTCTCCATTTTAAGATTTACTCCATTAATTAAAATACATAAATGGAAAAGCTGGGCCATAAAAGTTAGATCAATAAGCATACATCTTAGAGAATTCAGCAAGAACTCCAGCATAGATTCTTCTTTTTAAAGAATTGGGTAAGGGTCTCATCCTATGATGGAGCAAACACGCTCGTGAATAGGGCTTTAGACAAAGGCTTCACCCATTTACAACATTAGTACATGGTTCACATGTTCATAACCAATAGAATGTAATCAAAGAGCAACAGTTGCATCAAAATACATTCAAGAATTTTCTCACTGTCCTAATACATGGAGTTCTAGTGTTCACAACATCTGTTCTCAGCACATGAAATGTTACATAGTATGTTATTCACTCTGGGACAGCTGCTCTGTCCTTCGGAAAGTACACCCTGCTCAGACTGTTATGGGGAATCATTTTCTCAGCTAGTGAAATCGACGACTGTTTATTATAACTCAGAATAAATAGTAGTTCAAATTACATGTTAGACGGTGAAATCACAACAAGATGGTCGATGGTGCCTAAATTGTATTAAGTTAAAAAAACATAAATTATAAATTTTGGTTTTTTTTAAATCCTTTATTGTTTTTTTTTAACAAAAATATGAATACTTACACGCTAAACATTGAAATTTTAAGCAGCCGACTTTATCATTAGCAGCCCTCATCACACAGGGACATGCATCCTTGAAAGTGTGCAGAGCTTATATGCACCCAACCCTCCTCTTCTCTCTCACATAGAGCAGGCCAGGAATACACAAACGCTCTTATGTGGTGCAGATAAGCCTTTTAAATCTAACACTATTTTCATCCATTCTGCTCTAAAATAAAGTAACATTTCGTTTTCTTGCGTTTCAGGGCTCACAGAAACTTGCAAAAATATTTGAGGACAGATTTCTCAAGGGCTTGCATTGCCCTTGCATCACACAAGGTGAAGCAAGGCAAAGTAAAACCTTAAGTCAGAATTACTATGCCACGCAGAGCCACCTTGCTTGGTCTCAAGGTAGCGCAAGTCACTGCCTTGCGTTACTCTGCATTGAGAAGGGGTTCCATGGGTGGAGTGTAGGTGGTCCCATGCATTCACCCGTGGTTTTTGACTCATTGCCAGATTTACTAAGACTAGTAAACCTTGGAATGCGTCGAAATGCTACGCCTTCCCAGGTGAGGCGTAGCAAGCAGAAATAGGTTTATTTCTCCTCCTTATTTCCTCTTTCTAGAGGAAAATACCTTAGAGGCTTGTTTTTGTGCAGGAAGGTGTCTCTTCCTGCACAGAAACAATCCTGCCTGTAACGCAGGCACCGTTTCACCATGGAACAAGGGTGCCTGCGTTGGTGCTTTATTTTATTTATTTTTATTTTGAGAGTTTTATATAGCGCTGGCCAGACCCGAAGGTATCGGAGCGCTTTACAACATTTATAGTGAGGAAATCGAACACACATTCTAACAATAGTAAACAAATTGAGTTGTGACGCGTCCAGTTCAAGGAGGGGGGACAAAGGAGCGAGTCGAGAGGTAGGTGATGTGGAAGCCTTCATTATCAACGTGACTAAATGCTGCAATGGGCAAGATTCTACGTTAGGGGGCAGTGATCCATTCGGGAGAGTACGGTTGAGGAAGAGGTCTTTGAGCTGACTTTTGAATTTTAAGAAGGAGGGGATGGTCCTGATATGGACTGGGATGGAGTTCCAGATTTTGGGCGCATTTCCAGAGAAGGAGCGTGATAGGGTTTTTTGTTTGCGAGTTTTCGGGGGAATGAGAAGTAGAGTGTTAGTACTCCTGAGGGTCCTTGTCTGACCGGCCTTATTGAGTTTGGAGGCCAGGTAGGCAGGTTTCCCAGTGTGCAGAGCTTTGTGTGTGAGACAGGCAGTTCTGAAGTTGGCACGCATTTCGATTGGGAGCCATCTTAACTCTCTGAGAGCAGGGGAGATGTGTTCATATTTCTTTACTCCGGTGACCATCCTGGCTGCTGCATTAAGAGTTGATCTGAGGGGAGCTAAGTGGGATTTTGCTGTGCCTGTGAGGGTTGCGTTTCCGTAATCCAACCTGGACAGCACCAGGGATTGAGTTGCCTTTTTGAGGTCGTTGGGAGGGATGAAGGGTTTTATTTTGTAGAGTAGTTTTAGGTTGAGGAAAGCGCTCTTTGCGGTGTTCTTGATATGTTTGATCATGTCTAAGTTTGGGTCCAGAGTGATTCCCAGTGATTTTACTGAGTCGGCTGGGGGGGGAGGGAGGGAATGTGTGTGTGTGTGTGTGTGTGTGTGTGTGTGTGTGTATATATATATATATATATATATTCACTGAAAAAACCATAGGTTTCAGACATGTTATAGTTAGAAATTAGCATTTAAAAAACCTTTGAAATTCACTGAAAAAACCATAGGTTTTAGGGACAGTTATAGTTAGTTGGCCATTTCACTCGTACAAAACCATAGAAATTCCCCGTTATAGTTAGTTCAGCTAACTATAACTCGCGCCCGCAATGCACTGCTGATGACGTCACATATTACATCACTCATGACATGGTCAGTGACATCACTGATGACATCTCAAATGACATCACTGATGACATCATCCAGTGACTGTGTGTTTCTGTAAAGTTTAAATATGTTTAATATATATAGGCAAAGGCGTATTGAAGAATGAGTGGGTGTATAAGTGTCTGAATGGATGATTGAGTAGGTGCATGACTGACTCTACAAGTGAGTGATTAAACGTATCTTACTGAATGCATGGGTTAGTGACTAAACTGTGTGAATGTCTGTATCCGTCTGTCTGTTGGTGTGTAAGTGGTTGCATGGATTTGCGAATAGCTACATGAGTGTCTATATGGGTTATTGATTGGTTCTCTGAGTATCTGTATGGGTGCCTGAGTGTTTGTGTGGGTGGGGTGTGTGTGACTCTGTATATAGATGTGTGAGTGGGTGATTCACTGGGTGCATGATTTGAAGAGTGCATCTGTGATGGACTGCTTGGGTGGGTGGGTGAGTGTGTGTATGGGTGTGTTAGTGAGTGAATGTATATCTCAGTGGTACATGTGCGAGTAACTACATATGTAAAAGGCAGTATATATGTGTGTTAGAGTATTTAAAAGGCTATAAGTGAGAGTGTGTGATTGTGAGAGTGGCTGTATGGATGCGTGTGTGCTTGTATCAGTTATTGTATAAGAGCGTAAGAATGTGCTAGTATTTGTATGAGTAAGTGAGCTGGTGTGTGTATAACTGTATAGGTGAGTAAATGGGTGTGTGATTAATTTTTTGCATGACTGACTAGGTGTGTGAGTACCTCTATGGATGAGTGGCGGTGTGTGAGTGTTTATATAGGTGTATGAGTGCATATGATAGTCCTGTACTGAGTGACTGTAAGTATGAGTGACTGTACGGGTGAGTGAGTAGATGTGTGTGTGTAGACCTAAGAATCAGTGAGTGGGTATGTAGTTATTGGTATTGGAGTGTGTATGGTTTTCGAGAATGGCAGTCTGTAATTTAGAGTGGGTGTATCAAAAGTTATATTAGGGTGTGAGAAGATGCATGAAATTATCACATGGATGATGTCATCAGTGATGTCATCAGTGATGTCATCAGTGATGTCACTGACCATGTCATGAGTGATGTAATATGTGACGTCATCAGCAGTGCATTGCGGGGGCGCAAGTTATAGTTAGCTGAACTAACTATAATGGGGGAATTTCTATGGTTTTGTACGAGTGAAATGTCCAACTAACTATAAATGTCCCTAAAACCTATGGTTTTTTCAGTGAATTTCAAAGGTTTTTAAATGCTAATTTCTAACTATAACGTGTCTGAAACCTATGGTTTTTTCAGTGAATTTCAAAGGTTTTTAAATGCTAATTTCTAACTATAACGTGCCTGAAACCTATGGTTTTTAAGTGAATTTCAAAGGTTTTTTAAATGCTAGTTTCTAACTATGCTTACAGAGGTAGGACATGTGAAGAAAGAAGAAAAACGCACAGAAAGAAGCAAAAGAAATGCAGAAAGAAGCAACAGAAGTCCACCAAGACGAAGAAAAGTGCAGGAAGAAGCAAAAGATGTGTAGAAAGAACCAACAGAGGAGCAGAAAGAGGCCTTGTTGCAAAATCATCCTGTGCCCACAACTTTTTCAGACAGGTACTGGTGGTAACTGACTCTGACTAACCAGAGCCAGTGCTATGCTAAAAGACACTTAGAATACAGTGAAAACACCTACATACACTAGGGAACACTATGCGTTGGGGTACCCCTGTGATTAGCATGACCTCCTCTGTAAGTCCCTAGTACATAATAGGGCAGGGGTATTAAAACTACCTCTTAAAACGCGCTACAGGGCGCGTTTGCACAGTGGTGAAGGGAGGGGGGGCCTGAGGTGACATGTGTGCAAACGCGCCCCGTGGCGCGTTTTAAGTTGCGGGATTAAGTCCCCTTGAATCCTGAGGGTCCCTGGGGCCCAACTAGCCCCCAGGTACCTACAGTTAGGACCACAGAGCTGAGTTGCAGAGAGGCGTTCCGAGGCCACGCACCTTTTTTCACCTCTTTGCAACGCAACTCTGTTGTGCTTACTGAAGGTACCTGGTGGGCTAGTTGGTCCCCAGGGTCCCTCAGGATTCAAGGGGAATTAATTCCCCAACTTAAAACGCACCACAGGGCGTGTTTGCGCACATGTCACCTGAGGCCCCGCCCCCTCCCTTCACCACTGTGCAAACGTGGCCCCGTGGCGCGTTTTAAGTTGGGGGATTAGGTCACCTTGAATCCTGAGGGTCCCTGGGGCCCAACTAGCCCACCAGGTACTTCCAGTAAGCACCACAGGCCTGCGTTGCAGAGAGGTGGTCCGAGGCCACGCCCCTTTTACACCTCTCTGCAACGCAGCTCTGTGGCGCTTACTGAGGTACCTGGTGGGCTAGTTGCACCCCAGGGACCCTCAGGATTCAAGGGGACTTAATCCCCAACTTAAAACACGCCACAGGGCGTGTTTGCACACATGTCACCTCAGGCCCCGCCCCCTCCCTTCACCACTGTGCAAACGCGCCCCGTGGCGCGTTTTAATTTGCGGGATTAGGTCACCTTGAATCCTGAGGGTCCCTGGGGCCCAACTAGCCTACCAGGTACTTCCAGTAAGCGCCACAGCCCTGCGTTGCAGAGAGGTGGTCCGAGGCCACGCCCCTTTTTACACCTCTCTGCAACGCAGCTCTGTGGCGCCAGGGGGCGCGTTTGCAGAGTGCTGCAAGGAGGGGGCGTGGCCTCCGGCGCGATGCCGGTCCTTTTTTTTTTTTTAAAAGGGGGGCTGTGTGGCCCCCCTTCTTTTTGTAATTTATTTGCCCTGGGGACCCCATCCCCCAAAGCCTGCCCCCTAATTTTTTTTTTTTTTAAAACAAAAAATTTGGAAGGGGGCCGTGTGGCCCCATCCCCCGGGGCTTGGCCTTATTTTTTTTTAAAAATCTTTTGGAGGGGGGCTGCGTTGCCCTCCTCCTCAGGCCACTTATGGCCCCGGGGACCCCATCCCCGGGGACGGCCTTTGTTTTTTTTATATTTAAATTTTGGGGAGGGGGCCGCGTGGCCCCTCCCGGGCCACTTGTAGCCCCGGGACCCCATCCCCGGGGCTGGCCTCTCCATTGGGGACCGTGGGGGTCCCCAATCCCCCACGGTCCCGCCGGCTCCCCGCGTCCCTCGGGAGCCGGCATTGCTTTTCCACATGGGGAGCTGCTAAGATGCAGCTCCCCGTGTGGAAAAGCAATTGTCTTTGGTTTTGGAAGAGAGAGCAGGTTTCCTGCTCTCTCTTCCAAAACCAAAGCAGTTTGCTATGGCAGGGCGGGAGCCGCGAGGCTCCCGCACTGCCATAGCAAACTACAGTGTCCCGGGAGTGAGCACCCCGGGACACTGCAGGAGCCGGCCCTGGGGGGTGGCGGTCCCCAGGGCCATCAAGGGCTCCAGGAGGGGGGCCGCGCGGCCCCCCTCCCAACATGTGCAAAGCCCCGGGGAGGTGGTGGTCCCCGGGGCTCGGGGGTCCGAAACGGACCCCCACATTCAAATTCTTAGTTCCCCGGGGAGGTGGCGGTCCCCAGGGCGTGTGGGGGGGCTCGAGCCCCCCAACACAGATAATTTTAATTTTAAAAAAAGAAGCCCTGGGGGGTGGCGGTCCCCGGGGCTGCGGGAGGGCCGAGTGCCCTCCAGCACCATTTTAAAATCAAAGCCCGGGGGGTGGCGGTCCCCGGGGTTTGGGGGGGGCCTTAGAGGCCCCCCAAATTATCAATAAACCCCCGCATGCCCCCAGGACTTGGCCCACTCAAGGGCCAAATAACAACGAAGCGCGGGATCCGCGCATCCTAAGCGCATCCCGCCGATCCTTGTGGGACCCCCTAAGCAGGCCTAGGGGGTCAGGGTGTTTCTACCCTGCCCCCTTTTTGCGTTTTGCGCACTTGTTTCTACTGTTTTCTTGTGACTCGGTTCTACCGAGTCACAAGATGGCTGCCAACACTTCCTGGTTTGGAGTGTTGACAGCCAATTAGCATACAGCTCGTGATCGGGAGGGTGCGCGGATCCTCCGCTGCCATAGATATATATGTGGTTTTACTTTTGATTTTCTCAGCAACTACTGAACGGATTTACACCATTTAACAAAAGGGTTCTTTCTGAACCAAGAACTACCTCTTTGCCAAATTTGGTGTAATTCCGTTCAGCAGTTCGGGCTGTAGCCGTGTCTAAAGTTTCCTATGGAAAATTGCATGGGGAAAACACGTTTTGGGACCCCCTTTTTCTCGGCCCCGCTTGCCGAATCACCCCGAAACTTTAAAGATAGGAGCGGACCGGAGCTATAAGTTTTGAAAATTTTGCGAACATTCGTCAACCGGCGCCAAAGGTATTGGAAATAGAATGTTGCGAATTTCCTATGGAAAATAGGTCCTAACTATAACTATCTACTGGCGACCGCCAGTAGATAATATATATATATTATATATATATATATATATATAATCACCAGCAGTCCAAAAACAACGCTGCGCACTCAGGCTCTTTGATAAGTTTCAGAATTTATTTTTCCATGCCACTCGAAAGAAGAAGAAAAACTGACAAACGTGTTTCTGCCACCTGGCCTTCGTCAGTGGCGGCCCGCAACATCGGGCTTTTTAACAACAATTCATTTCATTGGATCATACTAGTCATGGAAATAATAGAAGGACCAAAATCAGATAATACATTCAAAAACAAATGTCGGCCATCTTAGACTGTCTTAAGGTTACCTTATATCTATTTACAAATGGAATGGTTCATGATTCATATGTGGACCAACACATTTAAATACACAAAATGTAGGCATTATTTAATCGAGGGCAAAATACACATCACAATCACGTGTTACCCCTTGTCGATAACAGGTTTCAGCACCAAAACTATGATTAATATTCATCAATTTTATAACAATTTTAGGATGATATAGGCTGAATTGTTTAACAGTTGCACATGATACCTAAGCAATTGATCCGCAAACATTGCATAATACTGTTTGGGTCTACGATTGGCATGAGAGCTTACTTAACTGATTTTAGACGTGGTTTTAAAAGACGCATTACGCTTGAATTTTACCTGTCGGATTTCAGTGGTATTTTATGCTCTTTCAATGCATTTTGGATTTTAATTATGCATTGCCTTTTGTTAAATATTTATGAATTCATAAGTATTTATTGAGTTATTGCCTTTCTTTGATGAAATCATTATGGTTGTCATTTATTTAGTGTCTGCTTACAGCTGTATTGAGGTATCGCAATTATTTCTCTATGTCTATGATGACGTTATTTTTATGTCACGTGTTTCTAGCACTTGCACTTTAAAAATGTGAAGGCACTCCGCATGCGCGTCATGTGATCAAGGCCTCCAGTAGGCCGAAAATTCGTCATGGCGGTGGTGCAGGGCGTTCAATAAAATCATTGCACCAAATACCGGGTCCGCATTCGTCTGTTCCAGAATTAATGGATTGTGTATGGCGAAGCATGCAGTGGTAAATATACCGAGTTGGCTTCCTCGGTAATTGCGGAACCCCTCCTTCAACATGGGCCGAGCGGCAGGAAGCAGCTTTTCAGCGTGGACCGGAAAATACCAGTTTTTTCCCACAAGGAGTAGCCGCGGCAGCCCCCGGACAGTGGAATACTCCCACCATCTGAGAGGAAGACGAAGCCCGTGTCGGAGGACTCGAGCGACGCCAGGCAACTCACGAAGGTAGGGACTCTCTGAGAGTCTGGTGAAGGAGTGTGCGTGGGACAAGCACCGACATTTATCCGACTGTTTGTTTTGAAACTGTAAAGTGCCCCAACGAACGCACCATGTCCGCCGACGCGCTGCGGAGTCGAGAAGCAGCAGCCAGTGAAATGTTTAATGACTCCCCAAGTGGGGATACATCAACCAGCGTACAAGTTAGCGCTGTACAAACGGGAAATCCCAATGCAAGGGGTCTTTTTAAATGGGAAACAACCTTTAGAACGCATGCATTACATCGCATGCCATTAGATTGCGGTTTTTACAACGAAAGTCGTTACAACGACTTGCACTGGAGGGCGCTATAGGACAAGAAGTAGTTTAAATTACTATCCAACACCTTCCCTACTGTACGTAGGCTGGAGTTGGAATAGTAAATTAAACTACTCCTAAGTCCAGCGCCCTCCAACGCAAGTCGTTGTAACGACTTGCGTTGTTAAAACCGCGATCTAATGGCATGCGATGTAATGCATGCGTGGTATCGTCATACAACCTTTTTAAATGCTTAGAAAAGCTCATGAAATCAGAGCAATCAAAATGGTGGGAACACAGATCTCTCTCAAGGTATCTAGAGGTGGGGAGAATCCCCAGGGGGTTGCGAATTATGCTGGCGCCAAGCTACGAGAACCCTGACCCCAGGATGCTTGCCGAATGGGCCGATTCCAATCTAGAATCTTCGCGGAAATTGGTCGAAAGTTTGGTTAAATATGCTGAGAGTGATCGTGCAGCATTACAAATCCAAATCGATGAGCTCAATGAGGAAATTGGCAAAATAGATGTCACTACTGTAATCAAGAAATATCGTGAAGATATGTTGACACGGCTGCAAAGGGAGGAGGAAGTGATAAAGAAACGTAAAGCATTTAAGTTCCAACGGGATAAGTTGGATTACGAGCATGGACAGGTATTTACCTTTTCCAAAAGATATGATTCGGTCAAAGCATCAAGAAAGGCTGTACCCCTCCCTAGCACACAAGCGAGTACGAGTAATAATGCGCAATTGTCCACGTCGGCCTCAGAGCTTAGTTCTGCACTAGACAGCGAATCGGACAATGAACAGGCTAGATCAGGTCAAAGGTTGGGGTTTTCAAAGCTTTCCCTAGCCCAGGAAGTGGACTGTCTCCGTCAAGACAGACGGCAAACGTTACGTCCCGGTGCACAAAATGCAAGCAACAACAGAGACACAACCAAAAGCGTCGGGAGAGATGACAACGAAGCCGCCAGCGGCAAACCAAACAAACCAACAAGAAACCCGCAAACAACAGATGGAAGCGCAATTAGAATCTCAAGGTGACAACACAGACTCACAAACAGTCATTAACTTATCCAGCGCGACATTAAGTGAGGCTGAAAGACAGATATTGGCGTTAGGTCTATCTTACAGCCCGGAGAGTAATTTTGACTATGCCCAAACGCGCGTTGACATCTATAGGTTTATCCGCAAACTGAAATTACGAAAGTATCATCTTTTGCAGGGGTCACAAAATAAGAAACAACTTGCGGTACCGTCAGCAATGACTCAAAGTCCATCAATGCTAACGGCAGGAGATGTCGAATTATTGCAAAACCTTCAGCATCTACAGAATGAAAATTATGCTGCTGGAATGGGGCCTAGTGAAAGTATGCTGGGCTATGCTGGGGCAATACTCACTAAATTCAAACCTAAGTCCACATTTTTTCCAATAATGTTGCGTGACAATCTGGATATATTCAATGAAAAGGTGACATACGAACTTAAGAAACTTTATCTGTCTACTGCACGAGCCCCCAAGAAATACACCAAACAGAATAATCTTTACTTTCAGTTGATGAATAAATTACAAGCAAATGAAGATATTATTATTCATCAGTCTGATAAAGGAGGTAATGTGGTGTTATGGCCGCGTGATATGTATATGGAAGAAGCCCTCAAACAACTCAATGATAGGGATTGCTACAAGAGGAGCAATATTCAAGTGGTCAAGAGCTCGAGGAATGATTTCTACGCAAAACTCCTAGGCTGGAAAAGCGCTGGCCTATTGAGCAACGATGAATTCAGGTTTCTAAAAAATGATCATCCCGTCATTCCTGTGATGTATTTCATCCCAAAGATCCATAAGGACTCATCAAAACCGCCAGGCAGGCCCATTATATCGGCCTTTAACAGCCTAATGGAGAACACCTCGAGATATGTAGACTTCTTTCTTCAAGAACACGTGAAAAAACTACTGTCTTACATTCAGGATACTGGCGATTTTTTGAGGAAGATAAGTCATGTTAAGTGGAACTCTGAGTGCATACTGATTTCCCTTGCTGTCACGTCACTTTACACCAGTATTCACCATCAAGACGGAGTAAAGGCAGTTGAGCACTATTTGAATACAAGACCTATGTACCTGTATTTGCATAACAAAATGTTAATCACCATGATATTAACATGTTTGGAAAATAATTTCTTTTTATTCCAAAACCAGGTGTTTCAACAAACTAGAGGTGTTGCTATGGGGGCTTGTTTCTCGCCTAGCTATGCCTGCTTGCATATGGGGCTATGGGAGGAACAAGTCCTCAAAACTGAATATGGTGACACCTTTTCTAAACATGTATTATATTGGTACAGGTATATCGATGATCTGTTCTTAATCTGGAGAGGCACGGAGGAGAGTGCCCTTCATTTTATTGAACAGATCAATAAGAACAAACTCAACTTGCACTTTACTGCCAACATGAGCAAAAACTCTATATGTTTTCTTGATGTGGAAGTCTTTGTTGTACATGATAGGTTGGAGACTAGGTTGCATAGAAAACCTACCGCAGGAAACACAATACTACATGCTACCAGCCACCATCCCAAGCATCTTATTCAAAGCATTCCTTTTGGGGAAATGCTGCGAATATGGCAGATCTGTAGCATGGATAGTGATTGTGTTGTAGCACAAAGAGAAAGCCGAGATAGGTTCCTGGCTAGGGGCTACTCGCAAGCTACTATTGACAAAGCAATTGACAAAACACAAACGATTGGTAGATCTGATGCATTAATCAGTAGAGCCAGTTTTTGAATTCCAACCACAGAACAGTCTGATCAACCATCCAGATTGATCCTGACGTTTAATAAGCAACATAAAACCCTACGCAGGATAGTGAATAAAAACTGGGGGTTGGTACGCAACGACCCCGTTCTTGGGGTACAACTTACAAAAACTCCGAACATTACCTTTAGAAAAGCTCGGTCAATGAGCGATACCTTGGTGAACAGCAGCCCTGAAATGAGAACAACTACAACCTGGTTAAACTCTAGAAAAGGGTTTTTCAAGTGTACATCATACAGAGCTTGCAAATATGGGGTTAATAAAACCTCATATACAACCCCATTCAAGTTAGAACCTGTGCCCATCACCAAGTTACTTACCTGCAAAACCGAATATGCAGTGTATGTGCTGGAGTGTTCTTGTGGCCTGCAGTATGTGGGAAGTACAAAACTGCAGGTCCACAAACGAATACTCCAGCACATTAGGGCCATTACTAACTGTGATGCAACTTACCCGGTTGCGAGGCATTTTAAGGACTCACATGGCAATAACTTGGACAATTTGAAATATGTTGTTGTGGATGCAGTCCCCCCGCTTAGGAGTGGAGGCAACCGGGAAGCTTTGCTCCGGAGACTTGAAACTAGGTTTATACTGGAGTTAGATAGTAAAACGCCACAAGGTCTTAACTCCAGTGAGGACTTCTTTACCTGCCTGTAATTGCTCTTATGTATATACTCATGAAATGTTTTATGGCTCTTCCTCTATATTGTTTTTAGTCTTCATGTAGGGTATTGTTTGCACATTTGCACTTTATAAACCATTATGGTTTAATATGGTAGCACCTTCTTAGCACTAGTACTTTATGTCACAGCCATAGGGGATTGCAATGGCCCACTAGGGCTGAATTGTTTAATAGTTGCCTATGATACCTAAGCAATTGATCCGCAAACATTGCATAATACTGTTTGGGTCTACGATTGGCATGAGAGCTTACTTAACTGATTTTAGACGTGGTTTTAAAAGACGCATTACGCTTGAATTTTACCTGTCGGATTTCAGTGGTATTTTATGCTCTTTCAATGCATTTTGGATTTTAATTATACATTGCCTTTTTTAAAATATTTATGAATTCATAAGTATTTATTGAGTTATTGCCTTTCTTTGATTAAATCATTATGGTTGTCATTTATTTAGTGTCTGCTTACAGCTGTATTGAGGTATCGCAATTATTTCTCTATGTCTATGATGACGTTATTTTTATGTCACGTGTTTCTAGCACTTGCACTTTAAAAATGTGAAGGCACTCCGCATGCGCGTCATGTGATCAAGGCCTCCAGTAGGCCAAAACGCGTCATGGCGGTGGTGCAGGGCGTTCAATAAAATCATTGCACCAAATACTGGGTCCGCATTCGTCTGTTCCAGAACTAATGGATTGTGTATGGCGAAGCATGCAGTAATATATATATATATATAATATATATATATATCACCAGCAGTCCAAAAACAACGCTGCGCACTCAGGCTCTTTGATAAGTTTCAGAATTTATTTTTCCATGCCACTCGAAAGAAGAAGAAAAACTGACAAACGCGTTTCAGCCACCTGGCCTTCGTCAGTGGCGGCCCGCAACATCGGGCTTTTTAACAACAATTCATTTAATTGGATCATACTAGTCATGGAAATAATAGAAGGACCAAAATCAGATAATACATTCAAAAACAAATGTCGGCCATCTTAGACTGTCTTAAGGTTACCTTATATCTATTTACAAATGGAATGGTTCATGATTCATACGTGGACCAACACATTTAAATACACAAAATGTAGGCATTATTTAATCGAGGGCAAAATACACATCACAATCACGTGTTACCCCTTGTCGATAACAGGTTTCAGCACCAAAACTATGATTAATATTCATCAATTTTATAACAATTTTAGGATGATATAGTTTGTTTGCATCCATGTCTATCATCATATCAAATATCGCCCTAATGGGCCTAACATATCATCAATAAGTGCTGCCTCATACGCCATATTATTATTCATATGTGTTTGGTCCGTAAAAAAATCATGCCCTGAATGGGCTATTTCATTGTCTTATTGCCACTTATAATATGTTAAAGATATGTGTGATGGAAGAATTTCTCAGCCAATGAAGGACCATAATTCCTCTTCACTGTTGAGACCCCGGGGTATGCGGGTTCTTATATCAACTATGTATCTTGCCTCTAACTGTCTGAGGAGCTTGATTCTATCTCCTCCTCTTTCTGTTAAGAGAATCTGATCCAGACAGAAGTAGTGTAGTTTATCACTCCTAGCATTGTGGAATTCAGAGAAGTGTCTAGCTACGGGATACGAGGCATCTCTGTTGGTGATTGCCCGTGTATGCTCCAGCACACGTTTTTTGGCCGGATGGATGGTGCTGCCAATGTACTGGAGACCACACGGGCACACCAAACAGTACACCATAAAACTGGAATTACAGTTGAGCAGTTTGTTGATACACTGCTTGGCCTTTTTACCGGGGACTGAATAGTCCTTAACCTTGGAGCTGTTTCTACAAGCCTTGCAGCTGGTACAAGGAAAAAATCCTGTGATTGATGTTTTCTTAATTACAGGCTCATCCATGAAGTGACTATGGACTAAGATATCTTTTGATGAAGCATTTTTCTTATACGTTATATCGGGTCTAACAGGTAATAAGCGCCCAATTACATTATCAGTTTGGAGAATCCCCCAGTTTTTCTGGACCAGATCCCTGATCTTTGGTGACTCTGCTGAAAAGCCAAGAATTAACCTGACTGTCGCTATATTCTCATCAGTGCTCGAGCTATTGGTCGTTCTCTTGGTCAGTAGTTCCTGTCTGTCTTTTGAATGGACCTTCTCCACAGCACCCTGTAGAATTTTCTGTTGATACCCACTAGCCCTGAATCTTACCAGGGATTCATTTTCAGCCTTTGCATAATCATCGGGGAGTGAGCAGTTTCGTTTTAACCTCAACAGTTCCCCATAGGGGATACTGTTGATTAAGCTGCGTGGGTGCTGACTCTGTGAATGTAAAACTGTATTGCCTGAAGTTGGTTTCCTGTAGAGTTTGGTACAGAGTTTATCATCCGACTTAAAGACTAAGAGGTCTAAAAAAGCAATTTCCTCATGGTTAATACTGCTGGTATATCTGAGATTTAATTCATTGTCATTCAAAAGTCGGATGTACTCTTCTGCTTCGGCGTGTGTTCCTCTCCAAACAATGAAGAAATCATCGATATATCTCGCCCAAATCGCTATTTTCTCTACCCAATGTCCTTTATCGTCCGCCCAGGCCACGTGCTTCTCCCACCAGCCCACGAAAAGATTCGCGTAGCTGGGGGCGAAGCACGTGCCCATGGCGGTACCTTGTATCTGCCGGTACGACTGGCCAGCAAACAGGAAAATGTTGTTGTTCAAGCAGAACTCCACAATTTGAAGTACCATTTTCCTATGTGTTTGAAATTTCAAAGGTCTCATTTTCAAAAAGGATTCAAGGGCAGCCAGACCCTGGGTATGTGCAATGCAAGTGTAAAGACTTGTGATGTCAAGAGTAATTAGAAGAAAATCTTCCTCCCAGCGGATATTTTGAGTCAGCCGTATAAAATCGATGGAATCTTGGATGAAGGAACTTAAATCCTTCACCATTGGGAAGAGGAAGAAGTCTGAATGGATGGAAGCTTTTTCTAATAAACTGCCTTTGCTGGACACTATTGGACGACCAGGTGGTCTCCTCATGTCCTTGTGAATCTTAGGAAGGTGATAAAACGTGGGGAGAACCGGGTGATCAACCATCATATACTGGTATTCATCTTCTTCTAGTATGTCCTTGCTTCTCCAACTACTCAGCAGTTCATAAAAAGCTAGGACACTAGTATTGTATTCCCCTCTGCTAATTTTCTTATAGCTATATGTGTCACCTAAAAGGTGTAATGCTTCCTCTTTGTAAAGCTCTTTTGACAAAACAACAATGTTCCCCCTTTATCTGATTGCTTAATAACAATCGAATTGTCTTCTTTAAGAGATTTAACTGCAGTCCATTGTGCTTTAGAAAGGTTGTATTTTCTCTTAGCCGTTGATTGAATGGGCGCAGTTCGTAATGTATCCAAATCTTTGATCATCGCTTCGTGGAAACAATCGATTGCATCAAAGGGGGTCTTTGGAATGAATTTTGATTTAGGTTTAAATTGACTTTAGCCACTGGTTTGTTCAATTCCCAGGTGTTCAGATGCCTCAGATGCACTGGCAGTGTCACTTGATATCGTAACTGATTGGGAATCCTGCAACTCATGTAGAATCTGTAATGTTTCATATTCATTGCCTGTAAGGATATCAGTAGGGGCTGTAAATGACTCAGCACTACTATTACTCCGTCTTGGATGTTGGACGAAGATCTTTTTTAATTTCAATTTTCAGACAAATTGATACATGTCGATATGGGTTTGGGCATATTGCCATTCTGTTGTTGGACAAAAAGTGAGTCCTCTTTGTAAAGTTCGAATTTCAATATCAGAGAGATGTCTTTGTGACAAGTTAACAACAGATAACTGGTTTACTTTTTGCTGGTGCCCCTCTTGCTCCTCGTTACTCGTGGTTGGAAGCCTAGATTTATGCTTTTTCCCTCCTCGCCTGACTTTCCGCCGGTTTGTTGTGGTGGGCGTGTGTGTTGCGGATATCTCCTCCACAACTCTTTGATGAGTTGATATTCCTGGGGAAAATTCTGCTCCCTGCTTGTAACTGGACCCGCATCTCTTCTAGAGCCTTCTGTTTCCGACTGGTCTGTATCTGCTTCGGATTTAGAAGTGTCTCTAGGGGCTGGTTCTTTCACATTTCTTGTCTCTAGTAACGCTTTGCGAGGAGCATCATACTTTTTTGCGAAAGTTAGGACTCTGCCTGTTTTATAGTCCTGTTGGTCTCGGGCAAACTTGCTCTGTTTGCGACGTTTGATATCATTTCATAGGTGACCAATCTCACTTTCATTCTAGCTCTCAAATTATCAGCCTGCTCCTTATCCGCAAAGGTAGTTATGTTGCTTTCGATGTTATTAATCTCGTCAAGTAACTTCGCCCGGTCGCTTTTGGCGTATTTAATCAATATTTCTACCATGCCTTTCGCAGAGGCACTGGTAAAATCTGCCCAGTCTCTGAGTAGATTACAGTCCGGATTCTCATAAGAGGGGACGGTATAAATCCGTAGCCCCCTTGGTATCCTGCCCACATCCAAATAACGCTGCAAGGAAGTGGCTTCCCACCACTTTCTTATTTCCTTCTCGTAAGTTCTTTCAAGCTTCGTAAACCATCCCTTAAGACTATCAGGTCCTTGACTAGTAATGGGGCTTCCCTCCACTCTACCTTCCGGTGGGGTGCCTCTAAATACTGTATCTGCTGCTTCCAGACGTTCAGCATCACTGAACATCATTCTTCAAGGGGCAATAGGATCATGGAATAAACACACTTCTAAGAGAGAATTCTCGAGCCGTAACGCCGTTACCGTCCAATTTCAAAACAATCCAAAAGTTAGTTGTGGTGCCAAACAGGAGACTTCACTCACCGGGGCGGTTTTCCCGTCGACGTTCCGGCCTGCCGGCTGATCGTCTCCTTTCTTGCCGCGTCTCGATGATGTCGTCCCTCGTCTGCGTTCTCACTGCCAGAGGTTCAGTCCCGCTGCATAGGGACTTGCCATATCCTCCCTTGGCAAATATTGAAAGATGGCGGAGCGGACAAACCAAAATTGACTCCAAACACGTGTACCGCCCAAAAGAATGCCGCTCTCCACACGGCGGGTGTCGCAGCTCACGGGGGCGATCCCGTGAAACAAATTGCACCAGCAGTCCAAAAACAACACTGCGCACTCTGGCTCTTTGATAAGTTTGAGAATTTATTTGTCCATGCCACTCGAAAGAAGAAGAAAAACTGACAAACGCGTTTCAGCCACCTGGCCTTCGTCAATGTCAGTGGCGGCCCACAACATCGGGCTTTTTAACAACAATTCATTTCATAGGATCATACTAGTCATGGAAATAATAGAAGGACCAAAATCAGATAATACATTCAAAAACAAATGTCGGCCATCTTAGACTGTCTTAAGGTTACCTTATATCTATTTACAAATGGAATGGTTCATGATTCATTATGCCTACATTTTGTGTATTTAAATGTGTTAGTCCAATTATGGCCCCGGGGACCTCATCCCCTGGGGCCGGCCTTCTGCTTTTAAAAAAATATAAAAATTATTATAGGAAAGGGATGCCGCGTGGCCCACATAATTGGCCTGAGGAGGGGGGCCACGCGGCCCCCCTCCAAATTTATTAAATAAAAAAAAACAAGTCTGGCCCCCTTCCCGTTTTTTTTTGTTGAAAATGTGCAGGCCCTGGGTGATGGGGTCCCCAGGGCCCAAAACATATTAAAAGAAGGGGGGCCACACAGCCCCCCTTCAAAGAAAAAAAAAAAAAAGCTGGCATCTCGTTGGAGGCTTGCTCCCTCCCTGCACCACTCTGCAAACGCGCCCCCTAGCGCATTCTAAGTTGGGGAATTAAGTCCCCTTGAATACTGAGGGTCCCTGGGGGCCAACTAGCCCTCCAGGTACCTTCAGTAAGCGCCACACAGCTGGATTGCAGAGAGGTGGTCTGAGGCCACGCCCCTTTTAACACCACTCTGCAAACGCGCCTCTTGGCGCACTGCTGGTGGGGCGATGAGGTCCTTTTGTGTCCTGAGGACCTCAGGACACAAGAGGACCTCATCCCCCGAGCAGCAGTGCGACAGGGGTCGCGTTTGCAGAGTGGTGTAAAAAGGGGGCGTGGCCTCGGAGCACTCTCAGCAATCCAGCTGTGTGGGGCTTACTGGAGGTACCTGGTGGGCTAGTTGGCCCCCAGGGACCCTCTTTAGGAAAGGGTACTTCATCCCCCAACCAAGAGCGCGCCAGGAGACGTGTTTGCAGAGTGGTGGAGAAAGGGGGCTTGGCCTGTGTCCACCTCTCAGCAATCCCACTGTGTGGGGCTTACTGGAGGTAAGAGGTAGGCTAGTTGACCCCTAAGGAACCCCAGCAGTGAAGGGGACTTCAATCCCCATCGAAGAGTGCGCCAGGGAGCGCGTTTGCGGAGTGGTGAGCAAAGGGGGCGTGGCCTGTTATGAGAACTTAGCAATCCTGCTGTGTGGTACTTACTGGAGGTAATAGGAGGGGTAGTTGGCCCCCAAGGATGTCCTCGGGCCAAGTCCCCCTCTTGTTACCTCCAGTAAGTCCCACACAGTAGGATTGCTAAGACGTCTTCGGAGGCCATGCCCCCTTTCTCCACCACTCTGCAAACGCGTCTCCTGGCAGACTACGGGATGGGGGATGAAGTCCACTTTACTCCTGAGGGACTTTGGGGGCCAAGAAGCCCTCCTGGTACCTCCTGTAAGTCCTATGCAGCGGAATTCTTGAGCGCTGGTCGGAGGCCCAGCACCCTTTCTCGACCACTCTGCAAACGCGACTGCTAGTTAAAGTAGCATGTTTCTGCACCTCTGACTTAGAGGTAGTTTAATCCCCCTGCCCTATTATATACTAGGGCCTTACAGGGGAGGTCATGCCAATCACAGGGGTACCCCAACCCATAGTGTACCCTAGTGTATGTAGGTGTTTTCACTGTATTCTAAGTGTCTTTTAGCATAGCACTGGCTCTAGGCCTGGTTAGTCAGTTACCACCAGTACCAGTCAGCAAAAAGTTGGGGGCACAGGATGACTTTGCAACAAGGCCTCTTTCTGCACCTCTGTTGGTTCTTTCTGCATATCTTTTGCTTCTTTCTGCACCTTTCTTTGTCTTTCTGGACTTCTGTTGCCTCTTTCTGCATTTCTCTTGCTTCTTTCTGCGCCTTTCTTCCTCTTTCTGCACATGTCCTACCTCTGTAGGCATAGTTAGAAATTAGCATTTAAAAAACCTTAGAAATTCACTGAAAAAACCATAGGTTTCAGGGACATTATAGTTAGAAATTAGCATTTAAAAAACCTTTTAAATTCACTGAAAAAACCATAGGTTTCAGGGACGTTATAATTAGTAATTAGCATTTAAAAAACCTTAGAAATTCACTGAAAAAACCATAGGTTTCAGCCACGTTATAGTTAGAAATTAGCATTTAAAAAGCTTTGAAATTCACTGGAAAAAACCATAGGTTTCAGGGACATTATAGCTGGTTGGACATTTCACTCGTACAAAACCAGTGAAATTCGGCCGTTACAGTTAGTATATGTTAGTATACGTTATAGTATAGTGTATGTAGTAACTGGTATTGGTGTGTGTATAGTTTCGAAAATGGTAGTCTGTATTGTAGAGTAGGTGTATCTAAGGTTATATTAGGTTGTGAGGAGGTGCATCTGATTATCACATGGATGATGTCATCAGTGATGTCACTGACCATGTCATGAATGATGTAATATGTGACGTCATCAGCAGTGCATTGCGTGGGCGCGAGTTATAGTTAGCTGAACTAACTATAACGGCCGAATTTCACTGGTTTTGTACGAGTGAAATGTCCAACTAACTATAATGTCCCTGAAACCTATGGTTTTTTCAGTGAATTTCAAAGGTTTTTTAAATGCTAATTTCTAACTATAACGTGGCTGAAACCTGTGGTTTTGCCTGCAGTCCGTTCCGTTTTTAATGGTATTTTCCCCTTGTTTCGTTCCTTGATTGCTTTCCTCATTGCTGCCTCTTGTACTGTATTTACTGTGTTGTTCTTTTTCCCCGTGTCACTTGCTCATATTTCTTCCCGCCGCTGCTGCCCCTGTCGCCCCGCCCCCCGATCCAGCACCGCTCCCGCCTCCCTACCTCTGCTCCCGCCCCCTCCCCTACATATGGCGACCGCTGTGCGGTCGCGCCAAAGGCGCGCCTAAGGCAAGCCCATCTGCGCCCGTCAGCGACCCGACCGCAACCAGCGCCAGGAACCTTGGCTCTCCTAGACCCCACCGCTACGACTCAACCACCCTCCACGCACTCAATCCCGGAAGACACGCCGACTGTGCAAGATCCTCGCCGAACACCACCCATGGGCAGTTCTCGTGCAGACCCTGCCGCAGATCCTTCACCATCGACAACGCTCCCACGACCACCGTAGGCCCGCCAGATGCACGCACCACCGAAACCCTGACTTGCATCCTTCTCAACGTGCGCTCCCTGCACCGACACGCCGTAGAAATCTGGGATCTCATCAACACCCTCTCGCCCGACTTCGCCTTCTTCACGGAAACCTGGACCAACGCCACCTCCGGCCCCGACATCGCCACCGCCATCCCCGACGGCTACAAGATCCAGAGAAAGGACCGCCCACACCGCCCAGGAGGAGGAGGACTCGCCATCGCACACAAAACCCCCATCCGACTCTCCACATCCAGCACGAGTGACCCCCACTCCAACATAGAACACCTCCACTTCCAGATCCAGACCAGCCCCAGGACCACGCTACGCGGCACCCTCATCTACAGACCGCCAGGACCTCGCACCCAGCCCGCAACTACCATCGCCTAGCTCGCCGCACCCCACGCCATCACCTCCACGGACTACATTCTACTTGGGGACCTGAACTTCCACCTCGACAACTCCAACGACCCCGACTCCACCACTCTCCTCGACAACCTCGCCAACCTAAGACTGAAGCAACTGGTCAACAGGCCCACCCACAGAGGGGGTCAAACCCTCAACCCCATCTTCGCGGGAGGAACTAACATCTGCTTCAGCCACACCACCCAGCCCATCGGGACGGACCACCACTGCGTCCATTTCACCTTCAACACCACCACCGCACCCAAGCCCGCCCCGCGCCCGCCACGACGGAACTGGAGCAAGGTCACAGAGGAACACCTCATCACCACCCTCCGTCAAAACCCCCCCAGCGCCTCGACCAACACCAACTCCGCAGCCAGGGAATTTCACCGCTGGGTCTCCTGCTGCACCGACAAGCTCGCACCCCTCTGCCTCCCCGCCAAACAACGCCCTCTGAAGGCCGCCTGGTTCACCACAGAACTTCAAGAAGCCAGACGCTCCTGCAGACGCCTAGAGAAAACCTGGCGAAACCAGAAAACCACGGAAGCACGGAACAAACACAAGAGTGCCCTGAAGGAATACCACCAGCGCATAAGAGACACCAAACGGACCTTCATAAGAGACAAAGTCCAGACCAACGTGACCAACGCCAAGGAACTGTTCAACGTCATACAGCAGTTCGCAAAACCCTCCTGCGAAGCCACGGACGTCACACCCTCCCAGGAACTCTGCAACAAGCTCAGCTCCTACTTCCATCTGAAGATCAAGGTCCTCTACGACAACTTCAGCGAACCAACGCCGGACAACACCCCCCTACCCACCGCCGCCGATAAGCCGACCATCACGTCCTGGGATCCCACTACCGTCGAACTCATCACCGCGACCATGAAGAAAACACACTCAGGAGCCCCAACGGACCCCTGCCCACCGCACATATTCCACAGGGCCGCCATCGCACCCGAACTAGGATGTACCATCAACGCCTCCCTCAGATCCGGCGTCTGCCCAGACAACTGGAAACGGGCGGAGGTGAAACCCCTCCTCAAGAAACCAACAGCCGACCCAACGGACCTGAAAAACTACCGGCCCATCTCTCTCCTCCCGTTTGCGGCCAAAGTCACCGAGAGACTCGTAAACGCCCAGCGGACCGCCTTCATCGAAGAGAACTCCATCCTAGATGCCTCCCAGTCTGGATTCCGCAGCAACCACAGCACCGAGACCGCCCTCCTCGCCGCCACTGACGACATCCGCATGCTACTAGACCAGGGACACACTGTGGCCCTCATCCTTCTAGACCTCTCCGCAGCCTTCGACACCGTTTCACATCGCACGCTCGCAGCCAGACTTCACGACACGGGGATACAAGGAGCCGCCCTCTACTGGATCCAATCCTTCCTCTCCGGCAGAACCCAGAGGATTCGACTCCCTCCCTTCCTCTCCGAACCCACGGAAATCAACTGCGGAGTACCCCAGGGATCATCACTCAGCCCCACGCTCTTCAACATCTACATGGCCCCCCTCGCCGCCATCGTCAGACAGCATGGGCTCAGCATCGTATCCTACGCCGACGACACCCAGCTCATCCTCTCCCTCACGAAGAATCCCGAAGACACCAGACTCTGCTTCCAGGAAGGAATGAAGAACGTGGCAGCCTGGATGAAAGACAGCTGCTTGAAGCTCAACTCAGAGAAGACTGAGGTCCTCAACCTCGGACCCTGCACCTCCGCCTGGGACAACACCTGGTGGCCCTCCGCCCTCAAAAGCTCACCTACCCCCACAGACCACGCTCGGAACCTCGGCATCATCCTTGACTCCTCCTTCTCCATAAACTGCCAGATCAACGCCGTCGCTTCCACTAGTTTCAACTGCCTTCGCATCCTCCGTAAGACCTTCAAATGGATCCCCCCCGACTACAGAAGGACCGTCACCCACGCACTCATAACCAGCAGACTGGACTACGGCAACGCCCTCTATGCCGGAATCAACAGAACTCTTCTACACAAACTCCAAACCATCCAGATCGCCGCAGCCAGACTCGTCCTTGGGACACCACGTCACGAGCACATGACCCAACACCTACGAGGCCTCCACTGGCTCCCGTCGAGAAGAGGGTCACCTTCAAACTCCACGCCTACAAATCCCTCAACAACATCGGACCCAAATACCTCAACGAGAGAGTATCCTTCCACGTACCCAAGAGGAACCTCCGCTCTGCCGACCTCGCACTGGCAGAGGTCCCCCGCATCCGCAGAAACAGAACCGGCGGGAGAGCTTTCTCCTACATCGCAGCCAAGATCTGGAACGAGCTCCCTGTGAACATCAGACACTCCCCGACCCTGCACACGTTCAGGAAGGACCTCAAGACCTGGCTCTTCGACTGATCCGGAGCCGCTCCCCCCCCCTCAGCGCCTTGAGACCCTCACGGGTGAGTAGCGCGCTATATAAACCCCTGATTGATTGATTGATTGACAGTCACTCTCACAGCCAGAGAAACACTGCCACACCCATTGTCAAAGCCAGAGAGACACCCTCACTCCCAGTGTGACACCCAGGCACACCCTCTGACACCCGCTCTCACACCCAGACACTCTCTCACCCACTCTCACACCCAGGCACACACACTCACAAGCACTCTCACTCCTGTACAGAGTCTGTCACAGCCACTCACACCCAGACACACACTTATGGTCCTTGGGGCAGAAATGTGGGAGCAAAGGAGGTTATGGAGTGAGGGTATATGTACTCTGACCCCCTGGGAATAAATAAGATGTGGCTAAAGAGTAAGTAATGGGCGGTAAATGCCCACAAATATTTTTTGGGACAATTTTTTTAATCTGCGGATCCACCCGCCTGGCTCAGCACGGCCCCTTGTGTAAATCCACAGCAAATATCAGCAAGTGTCAAAAATATATATATATATATAATCACACACCCTCTGAAACAGGTGGACAAACACTCTCACAGTCACTCTTATACCCAGATAAACACTCACACCCATTCTCACAGCCACAGAGACACTCTTGTATCCACTGTGCCACCCAGTCACATTCTCTGACACCTGCGCTCACACTCATACTGACACTCTCTCACCCACTCTCACACCCAGATACACACTCTCACACGCAGTCTCACACCTATAGAGACTGTCTCATAGTCACTCACATCCAGACAAACACTTACAGTCCCTGAGGCTGAACTGTGGGGGCAATGGAGATAATGAGGGCAGGGTACTGGTTCTGTGATCCCCTGTATATAAATAAGGTGTGGCTAAAGAGTAATTAATGGGCAGTAAATGCCTAGAAATATATATTTTTTTAAGTTTCCCGAGATCCGCAGATCTACTCCCTGGGCTCAGCGCGACCTGCGGTGTAAATCCGTGGATGGATCAGCAGATTCGAGAAGTTTTTTTAAATAGTGATTTACAGTTACAATTAACAAGTGTTTGGTAAATAGGGTGGGGCTGAGAAGAGCCGTTGTGTTTATTGTGTGTATATGATGACTACACATACGAGCGGATGCAGAGTTTTTAGCTGTTCAGAAAGACCCTGTTGCCATCGTCCGTGAAGTGAACATCATCTCTTGTATTTATTCCATGCATGTCAAAGCGTAGGTTGATTATTGTAAACGGAGGCCATATTAAGGTCTCTGAGGAATGCTGAAAAAGTTTTATTAACTTTCCTGCCTTTGTCAATTTGTGGACAGACTTGATTAGACCAGTTCCATTTCTGCCTTTGTCATATGTTGGATTACACCAAGACAGTATGAGGGAAAAGTGTTGTTAATTCTGCAAAGGTATTCTTCATTAGGATTTCCAGTCCTAGGTCATTGCCACCATAGTGCACAATAATGAGGTCAGGGGGTTGGGAATCCACAATGTTTTAAAGGAAAGGTAGCAATTGATGCCACTGTAACCCTCTCTGGCCAACCCAAGTAATATCCACATTAGGCAAACACAGGTCCCTGTTAATTCCACTAATTCTAGTAGCCTCTTTAGCCCAGAACACAAAGCTATAACCAACAATCCACAGTCTAACCATTTTGAAGGATGGAGCACGAGCAAACAGGAAAAGGCTGCAGCTGAATGAGGCAATTTTGAAATAAAATGCAGTTGAAAATGGAGGGTACTAGGAACAATTTGAAAGAACACATTTTATCGGTTGTTCTCAATATGTTGGTGCATAAACCAGGTAGTGATTTTCTGTGAAAAGTAAATAATGCTGGATTGGCTTTTGAGAAAGTAGAAAAAATGTTGCTGTTTGGGATATGTGTATTATTTGAAAAATTCAATCACACCTGCTATATTTGCTTTACAAGTGAGGATGGTGCTTGCAAAAACTGTTATGAACTTGTGACCTACTGCTCCTACAGAATGTTGCAAATTTTGTTACCCTGGTAGCAGAGCAACAAGGGCATGGGTGAAAAGAATAAAAAAGACTAGACTGTGACTTTGTAGTTGCAGTTCTAGTTCAAAAATTGATTAAAAACATGATTAGCTGTGAAGAATTATTTTATTCAAACAGGAGTATATATGGGATTGTTAGACAATAAATATGAATTTCATACTCCCGACTGGATTCGCAGATCCACCCGCGAAGTTACACGGGGGTTGCGCTTCGCCCCGCGGAGGGATCCACGGATCCGGCGAAAACCGGTATCGAATTGGGCTATCTTTTGAGGAGTATTGTAAAAGTTTAAGTAAAAGAACCAGTCAGAAGATCTGTAGCATAAGTTAAATGTGAAAGAGAGACTCTGATTCACTTTGTGATTGAGTAACCTTGAAAGGAAAGTTTAAAAGGTTGCCATTAATGGGTGCCTTGTGTGAGAGTGGTGCACCATTCTTCTGCTTGGTTTTTGCGCATTTTCAGTAAGAAAATACTCTAACTGATAGTGAGAGACAAATATGCAGAACGGCAAACACACTTAATAGGTATGTGTACTAAAATGTAGTTTAATTTAAAAAGTATTACTACAGGAATAATTATATATAAGGTGAATGAAAGTGAGTAGGATGTTCATAACAACTAAAAAGGAACATAAATAATAGCTATGTGATAACAATAAGGATAAGAAGAATAATCAGCAAAGAAGCATTAGAGTTCCCTATTAGCAAACAAATCTCAACCCTTAGGTAGGCTATAGGTAGACCTTAGAGTAGGATACTTTGTTATTAAGAGGTGAACTATGTTTGTCTCAGTTTAACTGAGTTACATGTTGACTTGCAGACACTTATGCCCAGATATATTTGCACTCTGACGTGCTTGCTGCAACTTATATACCCATTAAGAGAAGGACAGAGCTAGTGACACAGCACTCAGACAGTGAGAGGGTACCTTCTACATTAATGCACGCACCCAGACAGCTGTTATGTTTAGATCAGTATTGCAACCTGTTGCACATGCACTTACATATGCTTGTACTGACCATATTTTCTTAACTATCTGGTGGGATAGTGATAGAGGTACTGATGTAGTAAGCTAGTTATGTACCAGATACTAACACAACCTACTGAGCTATCTATACAACTACTACTTTCAATATGGCTGAGTCTTACTACTGTAGATTGTGAGTGGGTAGCTTTACTGTCAGCTTGATTTGCCATTAAAAAGGTTACTTGTGAATTCTTAAACTGTTGTTTTACTACAGAAAATTGAGCTATAAGTAGGCCATAGTACAGGGTGCTTTATGATTAAAAGAAGAAACATATCCTTCTAAGTATCAGTGAGTTAGATATGCACTTGCAGACTGTTATGCTCACTTATATATGTAATGTCCCACCCATACTGCAAGTGATATAGTTATTAACAAAAGGGTAGAGCTAATGAGACATCCAGGCAGATAGTGAGAGTGCCACTTATATATTCATGCACACACCCAGATAGCAGTTATGTTTCTAGCAGTATTGGAGCTAGTTGAACACACAGTAGGTACATACCCCTGTAGTCACCATATTTACATAACTCTCTGGTGGACACTCATAGAGGTGCTGATACACTCAGTCAGTATTGCAGCCAAGCACTGAGACAACCTACTTACCATCTACAGAAGTACTACTTTAAATATGGCTGAGACCTACTAGTATAGAGTCTAAAGGCCTGACTACGAGTTTGGCGGTGTGGGAGTGGTCCGCTACCCCAGCGCCCTGGTCCTACACTGCCAAACTCGTCCGCTGACTGCCCGCCAGATTAGGAGTTTTCTCCTGATCTGGCGGGCGGTGCTTTGGTGGTCCCAGGCGGTGAGCCTTAAAAAGGCACTGTAATGGGAACACCAAAGCAAGGAACTGGGGGTGCATGCATACAGGGGGGCAAACTATGTGCCCCCCTGCATGCATCCCCATGGCCCTGAGGCAGCGGCACCACCACCATATTGCGGGCCTCAGACCGCCAGGGATCACGGATCCCTGGCGGTGACAGCTGTCCTATGGCGGTCCAACTGCCGAACTCATAATACGGCAGTCGGACCTCCAGTGCAGTGGTGCCCGCACCGCCACCGTGACTACGGCAGTTTGATGGACCGCCATAGTCATAATCAGGCCCTTAATGTTCAGTTTTACTATCAGCTAGAGTTGCTGTAAAAAAGGCTGCTTGACAATCTTTATACTGTCCTTTTAGTACAGAAAATAGAGCACTCAGCTAGTCTGTAGGTAGGTGATACAGCAGGGTGCTTTTTGGTTAAAAGATGAAACATGCCGTTCTAGGTTTTAGTGACTTACACATGCACTTTCAGACTCCTATGCTTACTTATATATACAGTGTCTCACCCATACTGCAACTCATATAGCTATTAAGAAAAGGAAAGAGTCACTGACACCCACTGACACACCGAGAGGGCCGCTTATATATTCATATACACAGTCAGACAGCAGTTGTGCTTTTAGCAGTATTGGATGCAGTTCCATACCTCTGTACCCACCATATTTACTTAAATATGTAGTGGGATACTAATAGAGGTAGTGATACAATTACTCAGATATGTAGTCAAATGCTGACACAAACTACTCACCTATGCACAAAAGTACCACTTTAAACATGGCTCAGGGCTACTACTACAGAGCCTTAGTATGAGGTTTTACTGCTAGCTTGACTTCCCATTCAAAATGCATTTGTGAAATGTTAAAGTGTTGTTTAACTAGAAATAAGTCAGCTGCCACCTTAGCAGTTAGTTACACACAAGTATATGGTAGTGAAGACACTCACACACCTAATTATTTGTACAATGTAATTTAATAGTATTTTCTGTAAAGCTAAATGTATCTTTTTTATTTCTAATATCTACTTGTATTGAGAAATAAACATCAGAATGCCTGATAAGAGAGAAAGAAGAAAGATAGAGGAAACAATACTACCTAATTCATACAGCAGTAAAAAGACAGATAAGGTGGAGAATGTTGGCAAGAAATAAAGAACAGCTGGTAAGAGCAATAAGTACTTTTGGAAAAAAGTATGCCTAAAATTGCAAACTGAAAGAAATTTGGTCAGTAAAAAGAGGAGTTTAAAAGCAAATAATAAACAGGAAGGACTACATGCTTTACATTGAAGTAAAAAGTGTAATAAGCAAAGACAGAATTTTACTTGGAGACAGAAACAGTTCAAGGAGATAAGAGAATAAATGTTTCGAACTCGAGTAATACAAAATTTAGAAAAGAGGATGAAGAAGCATAAGAGGAGAAGTGCTATAGTTAAATGAAAGCAACATATTGAGAGTATAGTGGACAAAGCATTTGCTGTGAAGAGAAAACGTTTTATCCTAATATTGAAAAGAATGAAGATACTAGACAAAACAGTACTATGCATGAGGAAAAGAACATTAAGGAAAAGTCTTAACAAAAATAATTTTTGTAAAGTTTTTAGAGATGAATGGATGCACACATCTAGCACAGAACCATTTTTTAATGATGAGAGCTATCTGCATGAGAACACATTAGTGCATGCAGTTGACACAAGTGGTCATTGCTATGAAGTAAAATATGGTACTGCAATAGAAAAAGAACAGATAGTTCCTAGGAATGTAGAACAAGTGATAGCTGGTGTAAACAGGCTCCTGTGCACAAGTGGAAGTGTAGCAGTGTTTGTACTGTCTGTCAGGAATCAATTGATGAATTGAAAACGTTCCTAAGAGACTTTTCATGGACAGGTTTGATGCAGAAAATTATAATGCTGCAAGGATTAGATCCATGCAAAGTTAGAAAATACACCAACTTACAAGTTCATTCACTGGCATGTCTTTCAAAGAAAGTGTGTAAAAGTACTTTTCATCACTTTAGAATGTTAGCTTCACATTAATCAAAAATGCGGAATTTTGTAAGGAGACTTTATTATGTAAAAACTCCAGCTTTATGCTTAGGATATATGAATAGAGCTTTATTACATGGTACTGTGGCGGAGGTTGAGAAAGTTTGTGAAGACATTCAGTTCTGTTTCTTTGGTCCCGAAGAAGAGTATAAGGAAAATTAGGAGGTAGTGACTAGAGGTGTAGAGCAACAGGACATAGATTAGTATTGAAAAATTTGGACAAGAGATAGGCAAGTTCAACGCGCTCTCTTGAAAAACCTGAGTATGTTTGTATTTGTTGTTGCCGCACTCACTACAAAAACCAAACTTGTACTGTAGTTCTATTTTCTAAAACTGAGCAAGATAAAAGAAATGAGGGGCAGAAATTTAGTGCTTATCTGTTTGTAGAAGAATGCTTTGATTTAGGCACAAAGCAAACAATATGTAAGTATTGTTATGATAAATTAGGGGATAATAAAATGCCAGCTAGAGCTATTCATAATAGATTAGAGCTGGTACCAATTCCAGAAGAAGTTGAACAATTAAATGTGTATGAACCAATTCTAATACAAACTGTCCATCCATTTCAAGCAATAGTATGAATGGAACCTGAAACAGGGAAGCTACCACCAACAGAACTACAAAAATGACTTAAAGGAAGAGTTATCTATTTACCTTTAGATTTTCAAAAGAATGCTGACACTGGGTGTTGAGAGAGATGTAGGCGAACCACTGATTATTCTAGTAAATGGAGTGCCCACCAAAAGCAAAAAAAAATCTGGCAAGAGTTAGTGGATGTGAATAAAGTAAATAAAGCCTCATTTTACTTGAAAGAAAATAATGTTTTCTTACAGAAATGTTGATATTATTGGAGATGTAAGTTGTATTGATGATGAAGCACCACAATTAAATGGACAAATAGAAAAAGTGGATAAGGAAAAGTCAGTAGAAATATATGAGCACTACAGTAAGCATCCACTTCATTCAAAAGAAGTTGTTGGGAATGCTATTGATCTGTTTCAAATGAAACAAGCTCGAGGAGCTCCAATGAGTATGTGGGGAAAAAAAGTTTAGAGGCCCGCTGCTTTCCACAGCTATTTCCCACTAGAGTAGGCGGAACACAAACGATGACCGACTTGTACAAATACCAGCAACCGAACACAGGTCAACAAGACTATATTCAGAGGACCTTAGGTTTCGCCAGTGTGTTCCCTATATATTCCATCTGTTATTAAAGAGTGACTTGTCAGGATTGTCTTATGCTGTGAACCATATTCTCAAGACACAAGTTAATCTGCAAAATGTTTCTGTAGGGGAGTTTGTTGATAAAATACAAGATACGGATGAAAATCTGGAGTATAATTTAATTAATTTGATGGCATGTCTATGTGGAACGAATAGATACTGGTATCTTCGTCATGGAGAACTTAAGTGTATGCTCCAAAACTTAGGTGCACCTACTTGGTTTGTAACACTTAGTTTCGTGGAGTATGAATGGGATGATTTTCTACAATTTCTAAGAGAAGCAAACTCTAACATTAAGGATATTAATTTGAAAACAGCAGGAGAACTTTTCTCTTTGAATCCTGTTAATAGTTATTTTAAGTTTCAAGCAATGCTGGCTTTTAATTCAATTCAACTTTATTCAATCACAGAAAAATGGATTATAAAAGGAGCATGATAAATTACAGTATAAAATTATTTTGTTTTTTTTAAAAAGGATGTAACTAATAAAAAGACACTAATGAAAATACATTGAATTCCATTTGGGGGTGCCAATATTCTTTAAAACAAGATAAAAATAAGCTTTAAAAGCAGCATGCAAAAAAATCAAATTCAATCAATTCATATCCATAAATTCATTTTTAAAATACCAAAGTCTTGCGTAATCGTAGTGCGTTCTTTAAGAAGGATCTGACTGCCTGGCAGACTAGATAGCTATTGAGTTGCTGAAGAAAAATCAATGCAACTCTGCACCTGCTAAACTTATGTTTTCATAATAATGGAATCAGAAACTGTTTTGTAAATGAGACATAGAACTTACAAAAAAATACGAAGCATAATAGTGACTGAACCGTGGTGATGTCTCATCATATGGACTTAATAAAATGTCAGCAGGCGCAAATTGACAGTGGGGGAAAACATAAAAGCCATCGAATGGAATTTGTTCAAAATCGCGTTAATAACATTTGTTCCCAAGAGTTCTACACAATGACTAAATAAGGGGCTACTGCTTCAACGGTTTGTAGGAGACAGTAGTCGATTTAATTATTACTTCCCCCTCTCTCTGGGCCTTTCTTTAGGAAAGAAAACAGTCATTTATCCACTGTTTATCCTTCTTAGTGAAGCTTTCTGGCCTGTCAAAGATATATGGGCAACCCAAAGCAAGGGTGGTTTCCTTAATGTACCTAAGCCATGGGATACTGATACCATAGTGACACGAGAGGCAGTCATAGATAATGGCCCGATTACTACCGGCCTCCTCATGCAGCCAAATGAAGCACCGTAATAATACATGGACAAGCTTTACTTGGTCCTCCACGTATTCAAGTCCGAGCTCCTGATGAGCAATAAAGCGGGGAGTGGACAGAGGGACACCCAAAATCCGACATCAAACTCTATTCTCTTCCACTTGCAACCTACTGGTGTCCCTATAGCCCATATCCCGAGCCATAAACCAGGGAAGGGAGACACTTCCTCCTATACATTTCTAAGATCAGGATGATTGGTTTGCCCCCCAGAGTGGTGGCCAGAGAAAAGATAGACCCAACTGCTCAAGAGTACTGGCTTACCCTACTTCCAACACACGGGGACCAAGAGCAAGCCTCATCAAACATCCCCCCCAAATAAGGGAACTGGCTCACTCTTGCGATTAGCTTCCTACCTATACATATAGTACGTGTCTTTGTGTTATTAGGGCCACATACTATTATATGTGTATTGGAGAGGTTGGTCTGCAGATCTAGCTTCTCCATAAAACTAACAAAAGTCGAGATCAACAGCTTCACCCCGTTTGCAGTCCTAGCTAATGATATGGCATCATCCGCATAGAGAAGAGCCAGCACGGGCTTGTTATTAACAGGCACATCAGCCCCCACATTCACAAGGACAGGTTCAAGCTCGTTTATTTAGAGCAAGAATAAAATCGTGGGGAGCACACACCCCTGTTGAATCCCAGATTAACTAAAAAGTTTGGGGTGCACTCCCCATTGTTACCCTACCAAACTGTCGCTTTCAGGTCTCAATGAAGATACCTCGAAAGAGCTACATGGTCTGTCTCCAGGCCCAAAGATGTTAGTAAGTCCCATAATTTTGACCGATAAACACAGTCAAAGTCGCCAGATAAGTCCTTGAATGCCAGCTGGAGAGAATTTTCCTTTGCCTCCTTGTACTTGGCTACAAGCAGATGAAGGTTGAGAAACTGCTCAGTAGTTGCAAGACCTTTCCTAAACCCATACTGAGCTGGGGAGATGATGTTTTCCTCTGATGTCCACTCCAACAGGCGATCCAATATGATGCACCCAATTATTTTTGTAGCTGAGTCAAGAAAGAAAATGGGCCGGTAACATGTGGGGTCCTGCATACTGCCCTTTTTGAAAACTGGGACAATAACAGATACACGCCAGGATGAGGGTATACCTGCCTTGCAAACAGAGTTAAAAACATTGGCAAGTAATTGTGCTCATAACCCCAGATTAATCTTAAATAAATCCATTGGCACCCCATCTGGCCCAGGTGCCTTTTTAACAGGGCTATTTCATATCACCTTAAGGACTTCTTTATCAGTGAAAGTGATGCCCAATGGTAAAGGTACATCCAACAACACATCCTCTTTGCAAACAGCACTAGATCGGTAGGTTTTACTGAAGTGCTCTTTCCATCTATCACAGACAATATGAGTGGTCACTAAATCGGAGGAACCCCCTGGTGCAAAAACTTTCCTAACTGTTTTCCAAAAAGCTTGGAAATCCCCAGCTTGGCAGGCAGCCACTAGGTTGTCCCACTTCTCAACCCTTATATCAGCCTTTCTAGTTTTTAAAACAAATGTTTAATCTTTCCTACAGGCGCTAATAACCAGATGATTCCTCAGATTTTGCTTTAGTGCAGAACGTAGCCTATCATTAGCTACTCTACATGCCTTATCAAACCATGACTTTTCATTTATGGAGTTAGTATGAATAGGCTTACACAAAGTACCCCTTATAAATCTAATAGGAGCAATAAAATTACTTAGGAGAGTAGAGGGCCCCAATATCAAGATAAGCAGCCTGTCATTAATACAGGACACTCATCGAACAGCTGGGATTCACTTTATTCATATCAGCAGAGCTCCAGACTAGTCTACGACCCGCATCTTTGGTTACCAGTGGCTGGCTATTCCCCCTCATAGTGTTTTTCTTTTTTATAATAGCATTAGAGAGGACTAGGGGATTGTGATCACTGTATAATGTGGGGTTGACCCTCCCTCCAGAAATAAGGTGGTACAGATTCCGTGAGGTCTGTCCTATGTACAAACCCTATTTTGCGAGGCGGTAACCTATTACCGACTCGCAAAATAGGGTTTGCGACTCCCTATTAGGAAGGGGCGTGCCAAGGGCGTCCCTTCCTAATAGTGAGTCGCACTTCAATGTACGATTGTTTTGCGACCGAAATTGCGGTAGCAAAACACTCGCAGTTTACCACCTACTTCAAGTAAGTGGTAAGCCACTCACAAACGGGATCCCCTTTGTGACTGGTAGCGAAAATATTTTTTAAGAGCAGGCAGTGGTCCCACGGACCACTGCCTACTCTCAAAAAATGAAACTGAAACGTTTCATTTTTCTTTTTTAAATGCATCCCGTTTTCCTTTAAGAAAAACGGGATGCATTTTTAAAAAACTGCTTTATTTAAAAACAGTCACATACATGGTGGTCTGCTGACCCCAGCAGGCCACCATCCTTGGGAGTGCTAGCCATACCCAATTGGGTTGCAAATTGCACCTGCCTCATAAATATTTATGAGGCAGGCAATTTGCGACCCCATTAGGAATCGCAAACAGTGTCTGAGACACTGTTGTAAATTCCAATTTGAGAGTTGCAAATTGCTTGTCACAAAACCATGCAATTTGCGACTCGCAAATTGGAAGGGTCGAACATCCAGCCCTCAATCTATTACTGACCTTCCCCCTCTCCCAATGAAAGTTGGATTGCTGACAGATGCATGGACTGGGACTGCACTGCCAAAGTCGTGGGATATCAAGAAAGCATGCAGTAAACGCCCTCTGGGGTCCATAACATCATCGTTTGTATGGTTAGCTTCGTCCGAATCAGGTAAAAAAGTGGCTGTTGATAAGCATGATGAGCAGAAAGAAATATATATGGAAGTGAAAGCATAAGTAGGGCTTGGATTCCTCCACGAAAATAATCAATGTAAATGTTCAAGTTATAAGCCAATTCTGCTATATGTCAACGGACAAGCTAGCACCGGGTAAAGCTTTTTAATCCAAGTTCTAAGCACTTATCTACAGAGAACTATAGACTCCATTTTGTCATGTGTAGTAACAGCACCTACTGGATTAGCTGCACACATCATCAAAGGAATTACATTGCATCGTCTACATATACTACCTGTGGAACAAGATAATAAACTGGAATACCAAAAGTTATCTGGTGTCGCTTGTCACGAAGTTTCCAGGGTTTTGAAGAAATTAAAACTTTTCATCATCGATGTGAGCATGGTCTCAAACTTAATGCTCGCCTTTGTGCATTTGAGAATGCAAAAGATATTGAAGACAGGCTATAATGTACTTTTTGGAGGAAACCGTGTAGTTTTTTTGGGTGGTTTATTGCAACTTACTCCAGTGAAAGGACAGCCTGTGTTTAAAACACTTTTACCTGAAGAAACTCAAAATTATTTAGGAAGTATTGGATATGTAAACATTTGGCTGAATTTCCAATACAAAGAACTTATTAGAAACATGCATCAAGCATCTGATATGCAATATGGAAATATTCTGAACGATATTAGAGTAGGAATACTGTCAAAAGAAGGAAAACATTGCTTGGAAACTCAACTTATTTCCGCCTAAAAATTCTGCATCACAGCTAATGTTTGAATTTATTCAACAACAAAAAAAGCCATTGTGTGCCTTCAAGAAGGTACCTCTTTCAATGAACAATTGCTACAACTAAAGTAAGAAAAAATATTCGATCTTACAGCAATTGATAAAATGGAACACTAAGGAGTGACAATACTGTTGACTGAAAAACTCCAATCAAAACTGAATTATTTGGAAAAATCTGTTTCCAAAACTGCAGGACTATAAAAGTATTTATGTGGTTGTAAGACCTGTATGGTAATTTTGCGACATAATTTAAATGTTGAGGAAGGATTAGTTGACGCAGCCATGGGTAGAATAAATGATTTCATTTTGTATCCAAACAGAAATGTGGTTGAATACTTGGCTGTTAAGTTTGATCAGCTTGAAGGTGTAAAGCAGATAGCAAGAACTGGTACAATTCTTTGCTTGTAAAAGACTTGTACGTCTGCAGAAAGCAGTTTCCAGTATCTCAAGCATATGCTGTAACTATATATGTCTCAAGGTTAGGTGTAGATGCAGCATTTATCAACATTGGTAGCACTGTATTCAAGGGAGGTATGTCATATGTAGCATTGCCATGGGTTAGAACTTTGTCCTATTTGTATCTAATAGAGTTTGATGACAATAAAGTAAATGATGATTCGAGTTGTGTGAGAGAGTACAACTGTTTTTGCAGCCTCTATGCTCCTCATTTAGGAGAGTACCCGGTTTACGAATAACCTAGAATCTTACCAAAACCAAAGGTCCATAGTGATATTCCTCAGAAAGAGAGTAAAAAAGAGAAGAAAGAAGTATTGGATGAAAAAACTAAATATAGTGGTGAAATTGTTGGTTACCAGTTTTCAAACCTCTCTGGAGTCAACTGCTATGCCAATGTAGTTCTCAGTGCACTACTTTCCTTACCCCTCTGATTCATGCAATTAAACAGAAAAAGGATAAAATATTATGCTCTGTACTCTTTAACATGTTAGAACGCTTGTGCAGTGATAGAGCAAAAACATATTCTGCATCTTCTATTTGAGATCTTACTGATCTGTGTACTGGATCTGTGCACTTCACAATAAACACAGATGCATAAGAATTCATGATGGTCCTACTTGGTATCTTAGAAGAAGAGATGGTACCTATCGATGAGCTATTTGGACTAAGTTATTCATGGCAGCATGACTGTGAAGATTGTTCTTTTTCTTCAAAAACAGAAATAGATTCAGAACGATTTATCTACTTAACTCTACCAGACTGTAAAACTGTCCGTTTTGAGAAATTGTTTAAAAATGCATCACAGACAAACACCTGCACAACATGTAACTCAGACCTTCTATCAACTTTGAATATAAGAAGAAGTGGGAAGTATATCATCCTAATGTTACAGCGATACACTGCAGTTGGAACTAAATTGGAAACTAAATTACACATTTTAAAGCTGCACAAATCTCTGTTTCTGGTAAAACATATACATATATAGGTATTATTTTTAATGAAGGAGTAAATGTTAAATCTGGGCACTACACCATCTATTTACAAAATACAACTGGATGTACACAGTGTAACAATAGCAACCTTACATTCAAACAGAGATTACCTTCTAAATAGGGCTCCCGGTTTTATGGTATTTATATTTTTGTCATTTCCGTCTGTATTTATCCATATTTATTTTTTGCTAATTTTACCTGTATTTATCCATATTTATTTTAGGTTTTGTGAAAAATGAAGCTGAAATGTGTATATTTCTGTATTTATTTAACCGGTTAATGTACACTCGTGCCTAAACGCCTGACAGGTTTCAATGATATATATATATACACACTCAGATGATAAAATATGCACTTATAAGAAAACATGCACATTTTAGTATCATGGATGTGCAAATCTACTGCTGTTTAAGGCTCATAACTAAAATTCCTTTATTTTTGTAATCCCCTTGCCTATTAATCCGCACAGCTTTTGGCCTGGCAGTCATGATTGACATCATTCAGAATCACTCAAAAACAACCCAATTTCCGTTCTTATCTACATTTAAAAATAAATACAGACAGGAAAATTAATGGTTTTCTGACTGTATTTATCTGTAAAAATCAGTAAAAATGGAAAACAGGGAGCCTTACTTATAAACTACCAAATTCTTATCTTCTTTTTCTTGAACCAAAGTTCAAATACTGGAATACTACTCTTCTAGGACTTCTAATACAACAAGTTAAGATATCATTCGGCCTAACAAGGGGGATGTCTTAATAAGGAATACCAAATCTTGTAATGTAGTTACTCTTGCAAGAAAACAGAGATAGCACTAAATTGAAAACACAGATCACAAACTACAATCTAGGACAAACATGTACCGAAGAGAAAATGGAATACTGCTAAACTTATTGATCTTTAAAACATTTTTGGATATTGTATTTATTTTTAAAAACTTAAAGTGGATCCACAGAATATTATAAGAAGAAGATCATAATTAAACATATGTTTGAAAAACAGCTGGAAACCTATAAAATGCATTAGACCACTGATATACTCTACTCATGATTAATGGATTACCAGATTTTATAACATCATGCGGTCTACCAAGAGTAATGTCTTTATATGCCTTTTCACCTAACACTATTATTCAGACACAATAATTGTATTATCAAGCAATAATATACATTATATTAGAACATTGGAATGTTGGGAGCTCCATTGAAGACAATGGAGTTGCTCTGGGCTTATAATGGCTGGTATAAGCCCAGCGCTCCAACATTCCAATGTTTGTCTTTTTGTTTCTCCATTTTTAATTTAGAACATTCTACCCTTAGTGGGTGGAATGTTCTAATAGCCTTATAGCCCTTCTGCCTCAGGCTATACCGGTTGTTAAAGGCCCTCTCCCTCGTTATAGGCCCTCGCCTGCGGCTCGGGCCTATAACTCGGGATCAGGGCCTTTAACAGCCAGTATAGCCCTCGGCAGCGGGCTATAAGGCTATATTATTTAACAAGTATAGCAAAAACAGGTAAATATTTGTAGTGAGTGTGATGCATAGTAGTGTTAATTCGAAATAACTTGCTATGTACTTATGTTTTTTTTTTTACAGTCTATATGACTGTTTATCCCCCCATTGTTCAGTGAATTCATAGTGTAAAAATATAGAAGCTGAAAACAGTGAAGGAAGGGAATACGACATGATTAAATAATATGTATATTTGCTATACAGTGATATAAATTTTGTGTGTTTTATTATTAGCAATAGCTTTTTTATTACAGATTATGAACCTTTAATAGAGAAATGTATAATATAAAAGTTAAACTTCTATTTATGTTTTGTCTCTTTCTACAGAGATTAAAGTACCTCTTTTTTGGCAGTAATGTAGATAGCTAATAAACTTTTTCTTTATTCGTACACCATCCATACATGTACTTTGTACACATAATTAAATATACTAAAACAGCAATACACAGTAATTAAAATACACCTTATTATACACATATGCATACACTGACACACCCAGGGACACACTCATACATACACTAGCACACCCAGGAACACACTCATGCATACACTGACACACCCAGGCACACACTGGTGCATACACTGACACACTCAGACACATATCGATGTGTTCACTGACACTCCCAGCGAAACACTAATGCATACACCAACACATCCAAGTACACAATGAAGCATACACTGACACACCCAGGCACACTCTGACATATACGCTGACACACCTAGGCACACACTGATATTCACACTGACACATCCAGGCACACACTGATGTACACATTGACACACCCAGGCGGACACTGATCCATACACCTGCACACCCAAGTACACACTGATGCACACACACAACCTTATATATGTACAAAAAACCCCGGAGACACACTTATACATACACTAACACACCCAGGTTCACACTGATGCATACAGTCATACCCAGATACACATTGATAGATGCACTAACACACCCAGGCTCACACTCATGCATACACTAACACACCAAACAGACACTCATTCATACCCTTACACACCCAGGCACACACCGATACATACATTGACACATCCAAGCACACAGTCTTGTATGCACTAACATACACAAAGAAACACCAATACATACAGTAACACACCCAGGTACACACTGTTACTTACACTAAAAGACACATGCACACACTCCAACATAGATTAACACACCCAGTCACACACTGATACATGCACTGACACACCAAGGCAGACACTGAGGCATTAACTAACACACCCACACATATACTCATACATACACTAACACACCCAAACTCACACTGATATATCCACTGACACACCAGGGACACACTCATTCATATACTAACACACCTAGACACATACTCACCCATACACTGACACACCCAGGCACAGATTTATACATACAATGACACACTCAGGCACACAGTCCTACATACACTAACCCAACCAGGCACACAGTAGTATATTCACAAACACACCCAAGTAGACACTCATGCATACACTAATACACTCATCCATACACTCATAGATACACTGATGCACCCAGACACACACTCATTTGTACACTAATACATCCATCTACTCACTAGTGCACACAATGAAATACAGAGGCACACAATAGTAAGGAGTCAGACACAGCTCTTTATGGAAAATATGGTGGTTCTAACAAGAACCTTTTTTTATATTTGATCTTTTTTAAATATCTTTTTCAGAACCAACTTTTTCTTCTTTTTTTATTTCACAAAAAGGAACTATATTGAATACAAAAAACTGCAAACAAGCAAATTGTATGCAAAACAGTTGCATACTGAAAAATAGTACTGTTTTTGAACAGTAAAAGAAAACAAAGAAAATTAACAATGATGAATCTTCACCTTCTCTAACGTGGTTATAATGTCATTGGTTTTCTTTACAACAAGCTCTTGGCACTTGCCACAGTGAATAACCATGGGTTTTAGCTCACTGCAGGTTGCTGAAATAGTAGTGTTCCCGCAGGGTTGTCCAAGACCAGATGCTGATGGACCAACATCAGTTTTAGTAGTTGCTCTCTCTCTCACCAATGTTAAATAAGCGCGTTCATGGTTGTTCTTCACATGCTTCCACATTGATGATGTGCCATAACCATATTTCTTGAGAGTACCTCTGGAAAGCTGTTTTCCACACAGCTTACATGGTGCATACCGAGCACACCTTTTTCTCTCCTGGTGGCACTGTAAACCAGACCCAAACATCACTCACCTTTCTTAACTAGGCGCCTCTTTTCTTGTGGATCACCTTCCTGCTCTGGTTCTAGAGAAGCAGCTGGAGGATTGCCTTCTGCCATAATTTCTCTTTAGGTAAACGGTTTGCACCTTTCTCCATCAAGAAACAGTCTAAAAGTGACTGTATTGGGTGTGGTCTTTTGAAAATTTTGGGTGTGGTTGAACATTAACTAATAGGAATTGTCGTGTAGTTCCTATAGTACCCATGCAGGACCTGCGCGTTTGGATAACATAAACCGTGGGCTTGGTGTTAGACTGAATCTGTGCACCCCCACCGCATATGTTAGCCGGATTTGCATTAGCTAGCTCACAGTGCCACTAGAATCTCCTCTTATCGGGGAGAGATTAGTTTCTGGCAACCTTAGATCATGACAACCCAAATTCCTCAGAATCGTGGAAACGATGTACTACTTTTCGCTCAGTCACTCGTGCTTACTTATTCGGTTTGTCTCAGAGAGTTACACAGAATAAACAGTCTGGGCGTTTCAATAAGTATTTATTGAACAGTTGTTATTCTAGTGTAAAATATATGTGCTGCGGCAACCAGCAGACAATAGCAGAGATATATTATCAGCAGTACGATAAAAGCAAAGGGATAGAACAGTTCTACCATATTGCAATAATCATGAATACATACATGAATATAAAAAGCATTATGAAAAGTGCGCGTACTCCTATGATGCCTAACTAGATGTACCTGAGTGTACCTAGCATATGTGTGTAGGTCTAAAAGCCTAAGAGCCAAGAATCCTTCTAGGATTTAGTTGAACCCCCATACCTGAATAGAGAGAGTGTGGAACCCCGTCCTGGTCTCGAGTTGGACACCCCGCAAGGGCTGTGTCAGACCGCTGTCAGCTGGAGCGACTGCATGCAGGAGCCTCAGCGTCTCTGGTCAGTGTGTCAGTATGGAAGTCTCGGTTCCCTCTGTCTTACCGGGGTAAGATGTGGTGTATTTATACCCTGAAGACTCTAGTTGCTTCGTATGGTTTGTATTGGCCCTTGTTAGACTTGAGGAAGACGTCAGGGGTGAACTTTGTACATACATATTATGCAGGTGGTGTATTCCAAGAGAGCCATGCATAATTGATGAGTACAGTGTGGGCCTGTGTTTAGGAAAAACCCTGCTGTATTCAAAACCACAGGATAGATAACGTTCAGCCCTCAAAGCTTGTTGTGTACTAGCGAGGACCAATGTAGGTGAAAGATCATGCCTATATAAGAAATCATGACTATAATAGGACATGTACAGTTATGACCGTAATAGGGCATATGCGGCTTTGACCATAATAGGGCAAGTACGAATATGACCGTATTAGGGCAAATACGAATACGTCCATTTTAGGGCATGTATGAACAGGTCTACATTAAGACCTCTATACGGGACTTAACACCCACTCCTCTTCCGAACAGGATGACAATGACCAACTTAAAATCTGGACAATTTAAAAACATTTTAAAAGCAAGTAAAAACATGGTTTTAAAATTGTTAAAAAAAAACAATTTAAAAAAAAATGGTACAATTCAGCTATTTCCAATTGCCACTAAAAAAAGAAATGTCTATTTTGTTTCTCTATATAAGTTGCTTCACTCAAAGCGGAAGAAGGCCATGCTTTTCTCAAGCGAAAGTGTCAATTTAGGAAATGTTCCAAATTTGCTCGTTTATTATGAAAAACGAGTGGAGAAGCCGAATTCTTTCCCAGGACGCGATGAGCCAATTCGAAATTAAGTGTCCTGGCTGGGAAGCACAACATTATCTGTGTGAGCTACTGCAGACGACAAATCCAATGCCTCACAGAGAACGTCAATCGCACATAGATGGAATGTAGCACTGCCAACAGTCGATGCTGCGGCAGCTTGTGCGGCAGTTGTTACCTGGGTGCCTGTGGAGGAGCTACCTAACCCAGCAGGAGCAAACGGCACCTGTGGATTCTCGAGGAATGCGTTCATCAGAATCGGAAGACGCTGGGGACAACGCAGAGCATGGGTCTTTAGGGGGTCCAGCATTGCATCCGTGTCCGGAGGCGCATCTGATGGAAATGCTAGACAAAGATCCAATGTGCATTCTTCTCCGCAAAGCAGGCATCGAAGAACAGGTAAGATGCAGTCTACCCAGACTGGTCGAAAGGATAGAAACCAGGAGGCATTGAGTTCTCGCAGGCAAGAAATGCCCAGAAGTTGTACCATGCGTTCACGGTATTTCCGCTCCAGGAGCATGTTCGTCATTCCCTCGGGAATTGGGCCGTCCATTGCGTAGCAGTAGTATTATGAATAGGACCCCTGCAATCAGCAATAGGATAAGCGGGAGTCCTCCAAATACGCTTCCCAATACGGAGTGTATAAAATTTGGGATTACTCCGAGGACTGTCTGAAAGGTGCTCAACAGTCCTGACCCTATGGTCTTAAATAGGTGTATAATACCGCTCGTATCAGACATATTGAAGATACGTCCCACCATTTCTATGAAATGAAAGGGGCAGTTTGTACGTATAAGCGCCTGTATCTCAGTCGAGGTCCTTGCAACTTGAAGTTCAAAGGTTTCTCGAGCGGAGGTTAAGGGCACGGTTTGCTGTAAAAGCATGGCTTGCAGTCTGCTCAGAGTATCAAATTGTATGAAAGAAACGTTCAGTGAAGGCCATAGCGGCGCCTCCCTGACTGTGTTCAGTGGCGGAAACAATACTTGCATACTGCAAGTAGCCCTGGAGTTAACGGTGAACAGATAGGCGATGCCCGGAAGCATCCCACAGCAACCTTGTTCATTTAGCATCAAGTAACTCCCATTCGAGAGCAGCTAAAAAACCGGTGTGATCATGGCCGCTGGGGTCCCTGTCATGTGACACGATAGGTTTGCTACTGAACCGCTACCGGCACCGTGTAGTGAAATATCCTGACACATGAGAGAACCGCTTAAAGCGTTCTTGCAGTTTGTACCACTCAGAAATACTTCTCAATCCCCATTCCGGCATCAGTATCTATATGGTAACTCCCAAGTTTCCTTAATATAACCCTTACTCATTTTTTCATATGTGCCTGCCTGCCTTTGCTCAAGGCAATATTGAAACTGAAACGTAGTGACCTGCAGAGTGATTTGGCCATGAATTAGCCATTCAGTTAATGGTAATTCGGCTACAGTGAATGGTAACCGTTCCAGTTTCTCAATACGCAGCATTGTATATTTGGCTCCCCTTTGTGCCATTTCTGTCTGTTTATCAGTCAGATTGTATTCTGAAAACAGAGACGTGGTGTTTATGAAACGCCAGGGCACATAGCCTGCACGCAAAGATTGTAGCGTCCAGCTTAGCATCATAATAGAACGTAGCTGAGATTGCCCGTGTTGTAACAAGGCCAGATCTTCTTCTAATATGTCGATTGCCGAAGACACAATGTTGCCTAAGGAGTAAATCCTGGAGGTCAAAGTTGTTAACCCATTATCCACTACAGCTAATGCCTTTTCTAAATTAATACGGTCTATTTCCCGTATTCTTTCTGCGGCCTCTTGTTGGGATATTTTCCAGTTTTCATTATAATAGGCATAAATGCCGGCATATATGAAACGTTTCTGACGTGTTTTCCTTGGGCCTAGCAAGAAATCCCTAAGGTCTACATCAGGTGTGAGTACGTTTAAGTGATGTTTCACTTCTGTGAGTGTTGAGGTCTCTAGCCAATAAAGGCACAACTTCCCAACACTATACGATGTCACTACCCCTGGGTGTTGTCTTTGTACATAGCGTGTATCTGGCCTATGGATACTAAACCCTTCGGTTGTATTCATAAATCTCTGTTGACAGGTGTTTGTGTCAATGGGCCAAATCAGCCATTTCGTCCAATTGGAATCTGACCTGTTGTACTGGAGAATGTCATCTAATCTTATCCCATGTGTAGTTGAATTCTGCCCCCCACCCATCTGTGATGGTGTAGGAAACCCGGGTGAGTTCAGTTCCTTGTTCTTGGCTAGTCCAAGACAGGATGTCTGTTGCACAGTTTCATTTAGAAATATCATCTGTGGTAGAATGAGGCATGCTCTAAAAAGTGCTTCTGTTCCCTGGACTTGCCAGTCCCTAGAACCCCAGATTGATTTTAATTCTATAGTGTCTTTCCATAGGTCGAAACCCTGTGTAGACAACTGGGCCATAAAGGAAGCAGAGTAAATCTGTTTGGTGTTAGTTAACATAATCTTCTGTGCTGATGTTTTTGCCACTTTGTAATAAAATGACGTTGGGTCAGATGAATTAAACCCTGAAAAGTATGTGAATTTCTGTGCAAAGGTTTGCGAACTACCTTTTGGAGGAGTTGGGCAGTGTTCCCACTGGTGGCATTCAAATACATTTCTAGGTGTTATAGATTTGTGCAAGAAATGATGACCATAATGTTGGTAACAGTACAATGTATCATAGTCTGAAGTACCTTCTAACATTTCATTGTTCGGAAATGCTGCAGTTTTTTCTAAATCAGACATTAAATTATTTACAGTCTCAGTGTCCCAATCATCAGATAATGTACTGGTGGTAATGATATCACTTAAAGAAATTTTAAATACATGTTTTAACTTTAAAAGTTCAGTCGGACCGAATATATCATAATCAATCTTGTCCCATACTATACCGTCCGGTATAGGAACTGCTGTGATGTTCACTGAAGACAAGTCTCTTGGTTCACGATGTGAAGACTGGTGTGGTTTTAAAATCAAATTGACTCTTTGGGCTGTAGAGCTTTGCTGGAGGTATCGTCCATTAATAAGCATACTAAAAGTTATAATTAAACCTAGCCAGAAAAGAAAAAAGAAAATCCCAGTGATATACCATAGTTCAATCCAAGGTGACACCAGGTAAGTCTTTCTAAAAAAGTTCAAAAAGTCAGTGAGTTTCTGTTTGTGTGATTTTTTGGCTGGCGTCGTTTCCGGCTCACTTGGATCCAGTGAAAACGTATTAAAGTTCATGAAATAGCCAGAAGCAGTTCGATCAATTGTTGGAATTGCATCGGGATTTGTTGAGATCAGATTTTGCTCTTGACGAGGCATGTTGACGTAGACGTCTGTAGTCGGTCTGATTGCAACTTGGGTGTTAAGTTGATTTTCATTTTGAAGATGAATTTCTTGTTGAAGTGGAACGAGTTCCATAGCATTGTTGCTTAGTCCTTCATTCCGTACAGGTGGCTCTTCAAACGTGATGAGTCTTTCTGTTTGGACTTCTTGGATTGTAGCGAGTGGAGGGCATCTGCTACTGTGGAGTCCATGAGGCCTACTGTTTAGTATCGGCCACATAGTGTGGTTTGACTAAGTCAATTGAAACAAATCTTTTCTCGGCAAGAGGCGGCAGAAGTACAGTTCTTGTGCCTTGGATTGCTAGGACCGGTACAGGCTTTCTGTAGGATGGCCCAAATTCTTTCTTGTCCGCAATCTTTTCTCTGACCAGATCTCCAATTTTTGGGATCCAGACAGATCTTGCCGTTACTGCCTTGACTTCCTCAGTGGCGGTCTATTTCTGGAGCACGTTACTTTGTTGTGTTCTGGATTTATTTAGATCCTGTAAAACAGCCAAACGATCATGGATATCAAATGGTTTTTCATCCGCCACTGTGCCTTCACAATCAAGATCAGGTACCCACATTCTTGTCCCAAATAGAACCTCGTAAGGAGTGACACCCCTAGAGAGCTTCTTGGCTGATTATTTATTGCTCGTTGTACCCATATAAGTGATCGACCCATCTACCGCCCTTGCCTAATACCCTAGCTGTTAAAGATTGCTTTAAGTCACGGTTTTTCCTCTCTACAACGGAATTTCCCTCAGGATGATACGGAGAGGAGTACCGCAATGCTACGCCCATTCCTTCCATGGCCTCTTTGTAAGCCCGAGAGCTAAACGCCGGGCCACGGTCAGAATGTAACGTGCCAACTGCGTATGTGCCGATAAAGACTTGCACATCTTTTATAACAGTTCGAGCGTCAGCACGGCGCTGAGGCCAAACCCATAGGAATCTAGAGCAGGAATCCACTGCAACCATGATATATTTCTTGGCCCCATCAGATTGTAGGGGTCCGCAGTTGTCCAAATAAACACATGCGAGAGGTTTGTCTGATTTCAGCAATGGTGTCTGTGCTGGGCGTGTTACGGTGGAGCCTTTCATCTGCTGACAGATGTCGCACTTTAAGACATAGTCTTTGGTCTGCTTTGTTAACCCTGGCCACCAGTAGCGCTGTTTCAATAAAGAAATAGTTGCTGTAACGCCTGTATGCGCAGAACCCGAACCCTCGTGTGCTGCTAGAATTAAGCCTTTCCTACGATGCATATTTGGTATTACTCTATCCCCCACTCCAGGAATCTGAACATATTGAATGTTTTGTGCATCTAACTTGTAGGAGTACTTGAGTGGAAATTTCTTTGGTACTGCTGTGCTGCCTTTGCGTGAAGCAATGACAGCTTCCATAATCTCGCCGTCTACTCTTGTCTTTGAACGAGTAACTGCAGCTACGGCGGCTGTGCGTACAGCCCCCTTTGCGGCTTCATCAGCCAATGAATTCCCTTCAACGTGAACGCCATCAGTGTATGTATCACGTGAGCCCTTGGTAGTTCGTTTCTCAACTCCACTACCTGTTCCCATAGCATTTTATGCTTAATTGTGCCACCTTTTGCATCTTTGAACCCGTTTGTGTTCCCAATGATGTAAATATTAATTGTACGACTGTACACAGTAAAAGGAATCACACACAATCAGTGTGGGGAATTCGTGTTCCGTGTTTACAAGTGCCAGTATTAGTGTTTTTAACTCTGCCAACTCAGCCGTGCAGTCTCCTAGAGATTGCGTTTTAGTGCAACCCGGATGGAACTTTCCATCGTGCATGCAACCTTTAACAATCGCACATGCTGCGCTGTAAGCTTGCTTACTCCCTATGGCCGGTTGAGCAGATCCGTCAGTGTAAATAATGTATTCATATTGATCTAGAGGCAAAATCTCATTTGGAAGAGGATATTCTTGTTCGTATTGCAGAAATGCTTGTGTTTTTAAACGTGGATCAAATCTGTATTCAACATCCGTTGCAGTAAGAGAATTAGCCCATTGTATCCATCTGGGATGTAAGGCTTTCGCATTTGGAATGCTAGCTTTTGTAACAGCTTCTAAAGCTGGTACTGGAGTCACGACAATTATGCGTTTACCCTGAGCCAGAGCTCTTTCTCTTGCTACAGCGGTCTGCACTGCTGTCAGGATTTTTTCTGTTGAAGTGAAACGCATCTCTGCGTTTGTGTACAGGTGTGATTTGTATGCGATTGGTACCGTTTCGCCTTCATTGAATGTCAAATAAGTGTACCCGCATTGACCCGCTATTACTCGGATCACTAAGTTGCGTACATTTACGCGTGTCTGTAAATGTTTTGAAGCTATCATGTCTTCCTGTAGTGAACGTAGGATATTTGTATGTTCCTGTGTCCATTGTCTGACTGAAAAATCAGGTTTTATTAAGTCGTAGAAAGGTTTTACTCTTTCTGCGTAATCCAAAATGTATGTTCGACCAAAATTTAGAAATCCCAGAATTGATTGTAAATTCTTTAATGATTTTGGAGGTTGAAGAAGCGCACATTTTTCTAAAAAGTTTGCTGCTAGGCTTTTTCCTTCACTTGACAGCTCATATCCTAAAAGTAGAACACTGAGGTGGGCAATTTTTGATTTTTTTAAATTAAATTTATAGCCCTCAGAGGCGAATCCCATAATAATGGTGCTCACCCTGGTCAAGTACCTCGGTAAGTCATCGTCCGTCAGATAAATATCATCCACATAGGACAATGCTTCTTCATCCAAATTTTGGAGTAACTCTGTTACTCTTGCTGAAAATACCCCGGGGCTATTTTTATACCCTTGGGCTAGTCAACAAAATTGTCGCTGGGACCCTAACGCATTGAATGCGGTCAGATACCTGCTTTGAGGCGCTATATTTTGGCAGAAAAATCCATTTGAGATATCTAGTGTTGTTTTGTATTTTTTGCGCACAATGTTATTAATTAATTTGGCACTATGTGCATTTTGAACTGCAAATGTCTTTGTGCAAGTGTTTAAATGTCTGTAATCCAAAACTAAACGATATTTGTTGTCCGGTTTCATTACGGGAAACAAAGGATTGTTCATAGGTGAAGTGCAATTTTCTATCACCCCCTGGTATTCTAGTTGATCTAGGATCTCCCTGACTTGTTTTTTAGCTTCCTGCTTTATAGGGTATTGCCTTTGAGCATTTGGGGAAACTTTTAACGGGATCACGTGGTGGGTTGAATCCTCATCCCAACCAACATGATTTTTGTACAATGCTGGATCTAGGGCAACCGCCCACTCCTGCGCATATGCATGTTTTAAATGTATGGGAACGAGGTCGGAAAAGGCTGGAAAAATTACAGTTTCTCCCCTAGGGCACTCCATGACGAATGCTGGCGGCCAGTCTTGCTCTGCTAATAGAATGTCATAACCAGATGACAGATTTTTCCAAAAGAGACCTTTAATTTTCCTGGGCTTGTCCCCCTCCAGCCGGAATGTTATCTCATGTAACTTATGTGGGACACTTACCCGAGTATCAGGTGTTTCCACCGTGATATACTCACTCAACTCCGCTGTCACCAGAAATTCCTTCAGGTTCTGGCGAGCTATCGTTACTTCTGCCGCGCTGTCTAGCATCGTCAGAGCCCATTCCCCGTTCAGAAGCTGTGTCCTCAGAATTCTTGGCATGTCTGATCTTGAGACCTGCTGCCTTCTTCTTTTTGAACTGAGGTTTTGATCTTTGTTTATCTTCTTTTTTAGGTGCGTAGTCCGCAGCGCGTTGCGTGTCTCTGGACTTTGTACGCTCCTCTGACCGTCCTTCCCTCTCGGAGTTTTTTGATGAACCCTGAAAGGAACAAGAGGAACGAGTATCAGTATCCTGATACCTGTCAGGTTTCTTAATATTATCCCTATTCCTGAGGTTATACCTCCTTTCATAGGGCTCCTGTTGAGGACACCTACCTCTGGATTGAGATCTGCTCTCTTTAGACTTTTGTTGTTTTTTATTTTCCCACTTCTTTTTAGAAGAAGTAGGTGTCTGCTTTGTAGTGTCCTTTTCAGGACTGCCCACCAGTTGTGGTTTTAATGCTTTCCCACCTAGACTGTCTCTGCTTAATTCTGCATATGCAGTTTCAATTATTTTGGGTAGTTCGTGTTGTTGATCAATGGACCGAACTCCCTTAGGCATTGGCGGATCGCCACTGAAGCCGCTTCCCCCTTAATGTTAGCTAGTATTATGGCTGATACCTGGTCAAAGTTATTTAGTAACTTCATCCTTAACCCCTTGACCGCGATCGGAATTCTGCCCAGGTGCTGGACATTCCGATCGCGGGTGTGGTCGTGACGAGCTCAGCTCGTCATGCGCACAGCGCGACCGCGCAGCATGACGAGCTGAGCTCGTCACGAGCATCGAAGGGGCTAAGTTAAGGGCAGGTTCTGCTCCGTACTCATTTTGTATCTGTCTCAAAACGTCAGGTACTACTGCTAATGACGGGATACCATGTGTTCTAGTATATATGGCAGCAAAGACTGAACCCCAAGAGATGCAGTCCTCTACTTGTGGTGTGATCCCCATGTGCAAGCAGATTGTTAGAATTCTGTGTTTTTCATAGGTGGTAGTATTCGGGAATACTGCCTCAAGCTGAGTTATTTTCTGAGCTATCCAGAATGGTATTTGTTCGCGTTTTGCGGGCATATTGCCCAATACCGCGTGTAATGTTTGAGGAGTAATTTTATTTCCTGTACCCTGAGCTGGAGTACTATTTGCTGCACCTGGTGCAGGTTGGATTGTTAAAGTCCTCATGACGAATTGTGTCAGGTTTCTGTAGATTTTAATTTTATCTCTGTGTTGTATGAGTAATTCTGGCTGTGGCATTGTTCCAATGTCAGGGTGTGGTGTGTAAGCCGCTAGTATTGGCCATGTGGCCCCGTCTCCTCCGAGCGGGCCTAATCTTACTCTGTTTCTTATGTGGGGTAGGGCGCCATTAAACCAGTAATAATGTTCCTGGTAAGTGAGTGGAATCTCTATGTCCTCAAAAGGACAATATTCCCGTGGTGCATTTCCTGCTATGTAGTAGTGAAATGTCTTTGTTATGGCATTTGCTGCTGGGAATTTAACCCATGAATAGAACACCTCTGTTTTGTTTGATTCGTGTGCCTCAATCACGAAAACTACCATGCCACCCCCTGCTTGTAAACCATTTTCTAATAGTCTTAGGGTGACTGTCATTCTGAATTTTGGTGCAATCTGGTTTGCATCCTCAGGATCTTCTTCTCCTGTTAAGAAATTCAGATCAACTCTTTGGTCCCCTGCCTCGGTATCAGGCATGTTTAGAGGAAGAAGTGTTCAAAGGGAACTAAGATGAGGTGTTATGCACAATTTAGGAACTATATGTCCTTCAAGCTTGATTAACCAACAGCCAATAAATAGTATTCTCGAAATACTCAGCTGTGGCTGAGTTTGTGCCCACCCACTCCAGACGTCTCTGGGGTTTTGTGAGTAGGTTCTCTGAGAATAGCACGAATGAACTACTCAGATTCTACTGTTAAATAAGTACCCAACCAACTTTGGGCGCCATGTCGTGTAGTTCCTATAGTACCAATGCAGGACCTGCGCGTTTGGATAACATAAACCGTGGGCTTGGTGTTAGACTGACTCTGTGCACCCCCACCACATATGTTAGCCGGATTTGCATTAGCTAGCTCACAGTGCCACTAGAATCTCCTCTTATCGGGGAGAGATTAGTTTCTGGCAACCTTAGATCATGACAACCCAAATTCCTCAGAATCGTGGAAACAATGTACTACTTTTCGCTCAGTCACTCGTCCTTACTTATTCGGTTTGTCTCAGAGAGTTACACAGAATAAACAGTCTGGGCGTTTCAATAAGTATTTATTGAACAGTTGTTATTCTAGTGTAAAATATATGTGCTGCGGCAACCAGCAGACAATAGCAGAGATATATTATCAGCAGTATGATAAAAGCAAAGGGATAGAACAGTTTACCATATTGCAATAATCATGAATACATACATGAATATAAAAAGCATTTTGAAAAGTGCGCGTACTCCTACGATGCCTAACTAGATGTACCTGAGTGTACCTAGCAGATGTGTGTAGGTCTAAAAGCCTAAGAGCCAAGAATCCTTCTAGGATTTAGTCGTACCCCCATACCTGAATAGAGAGAGTGTGGGACCCCGTCCTGGTCTCGAGTTGGACACCCCGCAAGGGCTGTGTCAGACCCCTGTCAGCTGGAGCGACTGCATGCAGGAGCCTCAGCGTCTCTGGTCAGTGTGTCAGCATGGAAGTCTCGGTTCCCTCTGTCTTACTGGGGTAAGATGTGGTGTATTTATACCCTGAAGACTCTAGTTGCTTCGTATGGTTTGTATTGGCCCTTGTTAGACTTGAGGAAGACGTCAGGGGTGAACTTTGTACATACATATTATGCAGGTGGTGTATTCCTAGAGAGCCATGCATAATTGATAAGTACAGTGTGGGCCTGTGTTTGGGAAAAACCCTGCTGTATTCAAAACCACAGGATAGATAACGTTGAGCCCTCAGAGCTCGTTGAGTACTAGCGAGGACCAATGTAGGTGAAAGATCATGCCTATATAAGGAATCATGACTATAATAGGACATGTACAGTTATGACCGTAATAGGGCATATGCGGCTTTGACCATAATAGGGCAAGTACGAATATGACCGTATTAGGGCAAATACGAATACGTTCATTTTAGGGCATGTATGAACAGGTCTACATTAGGGCCTCTATACCGGACATAACAGAATGAAGCTTTTCTTTTTCACAACGCACTGCAGATCTGTGGATTTGCCGCATTGTTAAAACAGCTCATTTGTGCAGGAAAATATTAACAATCATTTAGAATGTTTGAAACATGTTCACCCTTATTGTATAAATTAATTTAGAAGCTCCTATAATTCTTAATTTTTTTTTTAAGAAATCGGCGAATCTGCGGATCGAAAACCGTGGACTCCTCTACAACACATGATCAGAACAAAAACCATGGAGTACAACCCGCGGACAATCTATGGTTCCGCAGAAAATCAGCAGATTTGAAATTCTTTTTAAACTAAGAAATATTACAGTAATAATAGTTATGTGTAAATTAACACTGCTATATTATTGTTTTTTCCCCCAAAATGTATTTTCCTTCTTCATATTTTGCCATTATTGTCACTGCTTTGCATTTGGTTTTTCTACTCTATTTAGTATAATGCTTCCTTCCTTTTCCCTCATTGTCAGTGCTTTCTCCTTGCTATTTTTGTAATATTTTGAGTACTTTTTCATTGCGTTTCCCAAGTTTTTACTACATTCTCCTTTATTTTTGCCATATTTTCTAAGTATTTATTCATTCTTTTTCATTTGTACTATAAACTTAGAACAATGCAGGAAGTTGACTAACAGGCCTAGCAGTAGGGGAGGTCCTGTGAACAACCTATAACAGCATTAAAAAAAATATAAAAATTCACAGAAAAATACAAAGGTTACAGGGACATTATAGTTAGGAAATAGAATTAAAAAACCCTTAGAAATTCACTGAAAAAACCAAAGGTTACAGGGACGTTATAGATAGGTACTGAATTTACTCACACAAAACCATAGAAATTTAGCAGTTATAGTTACAAGCCCTAACTGTAACTTATGCCCACGCAATGCACTGCTTATGACCTCACATATTACATCACTCATGACATGGTCAGTGACATCACTGATGATGTCTCAAATGTCATCACTGATGACATCACAGTTGACATCATCCAGTGAGTGTAAGTGTTTTCTAAGAGTTAATGATTGTTATACATATTAAGCTACTACAAAGGTTAAATTAGTATACTAGGTTTACTACTAAGGAGTTATACTACTTCTAACATATATTATGTAAGTGGCTGTGTGACTGTTCGTCATTTGGCGGGGCCCTGAGCAATCAGCAGAAGTGTTCGTTGACAGACTGAACACTAACAAACTGAATTTACACTGTGCATCTAGCATCAGCAAGCACCCAGTGCAGTTTTTCGATCTTACTGTATACATAGAGCAGGGCAAGCATGTTACTAAAACCTTCAGGAAGCCCTCAGAGGGCAACATGATTTTACATACCTGCAGTTTTCATCCCAACTAATTGAAATTCAGCATTCTATAAAACTGGCGTACTGTGATGTCCCGGAGTGCTGTTTGTTTTTCTTTTTCATTGACCACAGGAGCAGTTCCTTTAAGGGTCTAGCACTGTGTCAATTTTCGGTATTATATAAATATATATATATATATATATATATATCGAAGCTCCAACCAAAGGATACGAAGCACTCGCGGGGTTCAAACAAATATTTATTAAGAGCAGTTCTCCAGATGCATTTTGGCGTGATGCCTTCTTCAGTGTTTGAACTGCTGAAATATGGTACCTGGTATCCCATTAGCTTATATTTAATGTCCCAAGTTCTAATTGGTTGGTTCTCAGCCAATGGAAGGGCTGCATCACTTTAATGGATATTCCCCGGCTACAGCGTGTCTCCGCACCCGCGCTGGTACTGTGATCAATTAAGTCTCTCATCATGCCTGTATGGCGGATTAAGTTCATGCAACTCCCAATGTGTCGATTCAGATGCCAGCGCAATGCGTGACTCACGCTGTTGGCCGTCTCTCGTGAGCAGTCCCTGTTGGCCCCTCAATAGGGGCGGTTAGTTGTTAATGTACCAGGTACACCCCTCGCCAGCCGCTGGATGTCATCCGAGACGTAGCTGCAGGTGTCGATCAGATGGATCGGTGTCCTTAGGCTTAGATAGCCCACGACCTTCCTTGGTCAGCAGGGTAGTCAAGACAGCGGCGGTTCAAGCGGTTACAATATAGTACAGCTCCATAGTCCCACCGAGACCGCTGAACTCCAAGGGCGGGTGCTACCGTTATGCGAGGGTGAGAACTCGCATATAATATCAAAGCTCCATCCAAAGGATACGAAGCACTCGCAGGGTTCAAACAAATATTTATTAAGAGCAGTTCTCCAGATGCATTTCGGCGTGATGCCTGCTTCAGTGTTTGAACTGCTGAAATATGGTACCTGGTTTCCCATTAGCTTATATTTAATGTCCCAAGTTCTAATTGGTTGGTTCTCAGCCAATGGAAGGGCTGCATCACTTTAATGGATATGCTTGTCTCTGCACACACGCTGGTACTGCGATCAATTAAGTCTCTCATCAAGCCTGTATGGCGGATTAAGTTCATGCAACTCCCGATGGGTCGATTCAGATGCCAGCGCAATGCGTGACTCACGCTGTTGGCCGTCTCTCGTGAGCAGTCCCTGTTGGTCCCTCAATAGGGGTGGTTAGTTGTTAATGTACCGGGTACACCCCTCGCCAGCCACTGGATGTCATCCGAGACGTAGCTGCAGGTGTTGATCAGATGGATCGGCGTCCTTAGGCTTAGATAGTAACATTATAGTTAGGTGAAAATTTCACTGACAATGTAATGTTTGAAACTAAAAGAAACACTGAAATTCACCAGTTATACTTATCTCAAGTAACTATAACTCGTGCCCTAAGGAAACTATAATTCGCGCCCCCACCATGCACAGTTTTCTCATCAATAATTTTATTGCAAATGGTGCAGAGGTATTTATCAATGATGTCATAGAAGATATCATGAGCGATGCAATATGTGGGATAATTAGCTGTGAATGGTGATAGTTACCTTAGGGCACTTGTAGATTGCAATATTTGGTTGTCTAAGAGAATCTTTTCATGACAATTTATCAACGTTTTGCAGAAATGCTCATCTACATGCTGGTGATATGGTAGGTAAAAAAGAAGATTAACAAGTACATAGCTGTAGCAATTTATACCATTTTGATTTTGAAACTGATGTCCTGTCATTTCAGTGTGTTTTCTGTTTTTTAGGTACTTCCAATTATTCTTTTTCATTGTAGTTTGTTTAAATTTTTCTTTTAAAAGGCATTTTAAATTTTAACAAAATGGGATATTTACCAAGATGAGAAGTGTATCTGTTTTGCAAACGATTATTTTCTGTTACACTGCTACTATCTGCATTCATTCTTGTCTCATTGAAATCTGGAATATACAGTCCTGTAAGTTGTTTAACTTGAGATAGAGCAATGTAGGCCATACTCTTTTTGAATACTGTTGATCCAATGTTGAGTGAATAATCTAAGCTTAGTCCTTGTGATTTGTGTATTATTACTGCGTAAGCCAAATAAAGAGGAAACTGTACTCTACGAATATATAATTCTTTCAGAAGTAAGAATCTTGCTGCTCATCCGGAGATATGTTTTTGCTGTTTAATGTTGTCAAATTTGACCACAATAAATTTAATGTCTTGTTTATTACCAGACTTTACAAAGTCTACTACACATGGATCCATTTACTAGTCCTTCTTCTACATTTAAATTTCGACATAAAATGACACTTCAAGATTTATATAGCCATAAATCTTTCTCCAATCCCGGTGTATGTGAAACCTATTTTTACATCTTTTGTAATTTAGTAGGTAAAGTTTTGCTTATAGGTATGTTTAGTCCAAGATTCTCCGCTTTATCTTTAGAAGGAAGATGTAGAATTGTTTGTTTTTTCAGGTGTATCATTTCATTGGTTAATTGTGCACATTCTTCTACAGTTGGCATTAAACAAACAGCAGATTTTGATTTTTAAAGAAGGTAATGCATAACTTTAGAAGGTGAATGAAGGTTAGGAAATAATGTTTTTGTATTTTGTGTACTTAGCATAATCTTTGCTTCATTTGATACAATGCCATGGCGAATATCTTTCAGTATCTTGGCCTATTCTTCATCGTTAGCTTGCCTCATATTTTGTGTTAATTCTGTATATGTGAAATGCAACCAAATTTTGACGTTGTCTATACTTCCCAAAGAATTCTGAGTTCGGTCTTGCAAACGTTTGTTGAAAATCGGTTGAACTTTTACAATTGTTAGTTGTAATATCTCCAAAGACAAACACGGTTGCTTTCAAACAGCAGATCATAGGAGGTTTTAAGTAACTACTGCATACAAAGATGAACAAATGCCAACATTAAGTTAGAAACCATACTAACTTCATCTATAATCAAAACCTTACATTTTTTAAGGACTCTACCAAGTTCTTAGCATGTATCAGTATTTCATTTTTAGTATTCCAGTTTGTTATCATGCTCCACAGGTGGTAAGAGTAGACAACGTAAGGTAGTTTCTTTGATGTAATGTACTGCTAAGCCAGTAGGAGCAGTAACTGCAAAAGATAAGTTAGAGCTAGCAAACTTATGCACATAAGCATTAATTACTTTAATAGGAAGGCGTTTCCCTGTGTCTACTTGCAGTGACCGCCGGTGCAGGTAAGAGCGATTGAGCGGGGGGGAGGTGGGAAGTCAACAGACGACGACGAGGGAAAATAAAATAAAAATAAAAAAACACTCTACGTGCGCTGCATCGCTGAGGTGAGCGCAAGGTAAGTGGTTTTCTTTTTTTCAATTTTATTTTCCCTCGTTGTCTGTCGACTCCCCCGCTCCGCCTGCCCCACTGCCCTACCGCTCTTACCTGCAATGGCTGTCACTGCCTACTTGTCCACTTATATATTGTAATATAGGTTCATAAGTAGTAAAATGTAAATGTAAATCCAGTATTTGTAAAGCGCGAACAGCTACCCGAAGGCATCCCGGCGCTGGGGGCCGTCGGGAAGATTAAACAAGCTATTGCCCAGAGTCACATGGTGCTGGGCTGACCTGCCGCCGGTGCTGGGGATCGAACCGTGAGCCCCAGATTCCAGCGTCAGTCGCCCTGGTCTCGGCGCCACACCTCTTCCCATATTCCATTTTCATATTGAAGTCGATGGCCTACGGATTCTTTTATGTATTTGTAAATTTCTAGTCGTTCACTATTAAATTGAGATACTAAGGTTTTTAAATTATGTACATCCTTTTTGACTTGGTCCATTGCATATTGAACCTCCTCCATGGCAACCACAGCTTCAGTATCAATAATTGGTTGTCCAAGTTGGTCAGCAGTCCTAGAAGTAGAAGTATTATTAGTAGATGGAGTATTGTATTTCTGCATTTCAGCATTAATATTGTTTTTTTCTTCTATTTCTTGATTTAGTATTTGTAATTATGTTTGAAATTCAATCAATGCAATTTCATTTTTATAAACTTTAAATGCATCTTCATAGAAAGGGACCTATGGGTTCTTCTTCTTTGTACCATTGTTTTAATAGTTGAAGAAGTGCTAAATAGTAAAAGTCTTTCTTTTCTTCTGTGTCACAATTTAAGTTTACGATGATTAATGAGAGTAGGTTTAGTATGATGTATTAAACATCCATTGGTACCTTCTACTCGAAATTTACCAGTGTTGAGATCTTCTATCACATTGTTGCTATATGTGTAGAACTGAGCATTGTTTTTCTAAGAATTGACTTCTCTTTGGGTAGTATGTATCCAAAATATTTGTTGTGTGTGTTTAAAATATGCAAGGTATTCAATTTCAAGTTGGCTTTTCAGAACTCTTCGATGTCATGAAGACAAGCCTAATCTAAGCCACATGATTACTTCTGATTTACCATATAAGCTTGAGGAACTTAAGCTGTTATATGCTTCATAGGTACTAACCTCATGGTGAGAAAGCATTTGTAGGCTAAATCTGCATAATCTTTTACTTAAGGATTGTTCGGCAGATATTTCTTCCCATACTTCCTTCATATCTGTTATTCTGCCTTTGTAATGTATGAAGTAGCATAACATGAAACCACTGTTGAGTTATGGGCAACAAATTGTATAGCTATGTTAGCAACCCACATATGTAGACTTAAAGGGTTGTAGTCATTGATCAGTTGTAATGCTTGTGGTCTTCTAAGATTGTTTATATTTTTTGGTGATTTTCCAGTAACCACATGTCTTACAGAGGATATTAAGTTGTTTACTCTTCCTTTCTGTAGAATTAGTCTTGGGAATCCAAAGCAACATTTTGGGTCATATTTTGATTTGGTCCAATATTTTCTTAAGCAGTATTTACCACAGTTATGTGATTGGAAGCGTAAAACGTGCTCAAATGGTTTCTTGTTGTTCTCTTTTTTGGGATGTCAAAAGTCACATAATGTTCAATAAAATTTAGAACTGAGTCATCAGAGTCATATCCAAACTTAGGTGCATCTTTGATTCGGAGAAACATATGAATGTGTGGTGTGCCTCTTCCTTGATACTGTTTTCACCAAAAGCAATCAAGTACTTCTCCAACTGGATTTTTCTTTTTGTTGGTTAGGTAATGAGGCATAGTTTGAAATGTGTGATTCAAATATCTAAAAACAATTGCAGGATCCAAACAACATATTTCTGCAAGTGTTTTGCAGTCAATGTTTGGAATATTAGCATTGGCTTTGAGAAGAAATCAATACAAATCATCCAATCTGCACTCAGCACAGCTTAATGTAATAAACCAAGTAGGGGGTCCTAAATTTCTGAGCATACATTTCAGTTCTCCGTGTCTCCGAAACCAATATTCATTTATTCCTTGTTGAAATTGATTGTTATATTCTAGATTTTTTATCTTTGTCATGCACTTTTCCAACAAATCCTGTGCTGTTATATTAGGAGAGCCAGTTCCAGCTCGCATAAAATGTGCACCAGCATAAGAAGTGACAGAAAGTTCACTTTCATATAGTAGTATGAAAATATAAGGAATATCTTGTCAAAAGCATTGATCCTCTGAATATAATCTGGTAGCTTGGTACTAACATGCTGAAATCTGGGGTGGGCAATCACCATATTGTCCACCTTTTCCAGTGGGGAATAAATGTGGATAACATCTTGCTTCTACTGTGGGTTCTGTGCCAGCAGCCTGGATAAAGGTGCTTGTGGTGCCACTTTTGAAAAGAACTAATGCGAACCCTCTAATTCCAAGCAACTATAGAGCTGTTTCATTACCCCCTGCATTGGATCAAATGCTCGAAACACTGCTAAATTCCCAGATCACCAGGCATTTTGAAAGTAATATCATTCTTCACCCTTCTCAATCCAGCTTCCACTCTGGTATTAGCACAGAGTCAGCTCTCTTGGAGGTCACTGAGTATATCAGAAGTATTCTTGAGCTTAGAAAAAAAATCTCTCCTCATCTTACTTGATCTGTTTGCTGCCTTTGATACTGTGTCTCACGAAATACTCCTGCAGAGACTGGAGAAGGCAGGTATAGTGGATAGTGAATAATACCTGTAACTGGCTAAGATCTTATCTCTCTGACAGGCATCAAGCAGGTTTTCTATCACCTTTCCCCTCACGGTTTTAATAAAATGAGATGTGGGGTCCCGCAGGGATCGGTATTAAGCTCAAAATCAGTATGGCCCCACTGACCCCCATTGTCGCACGCTTGGGTTTCAATATCGTATCTTATGCAGATGACACACAATTTATAATGACATTCCAGCATGTTGATGATACAATGGTCAGTAGCTTCCAGGGATGTCTCTCAGCAGTTGCTAACTGGATGCATAGCAGTTGTTTAAAGCTGAACTCTGACAAATCGGAAATATTAGTCTTTGGTGTATCATCTCCATTAGACACCAGGAGAATATGGCCTATTGATCTGGGTGAGGTCCCATCCCTACAACAGTTGCTAAAAATCTAGGGGTTCAACTGGACACTGCTTTATCATTCAAACAACAGATGCACGCCACTCCCAGCACTTGTTTTCCTCTTCCTAAATCTTTAAGAAAGATCTTAAAATATCTTTCAATGGCTACACAGAAAGACATTGTGCATGCATTAATTACATCAAGATTGGATTATGATAATGTACTTTACCTAGGAGTCCCTTTGGAGCAGGTAAATAGGTTTCAGCCGGTTCAGAATGCAGCTGCCATCCTTGTATTAAACATCCCTGAAAGGCAATCTATTTGTCAAGGTCTGAAACAACTGCATTGGTTACCCGTCAAGTTAAGAATCAAATTCAAAGCACTTATGATCACTCATTGGCATTTCATTCTATAAGCCCTCAGCACTTTCAGGAAAAAGTAAAAATATACTTCCCAGCAAGGGCACTGTGCTCCCTTAATCACAATTTGTTATGCATATCTAGGGTGCACAAAGCTAGAGCTGGATGCAGGTCCTTCTCCTTATTGGCACTTAGCCTCTGGAAATCTTTGCCAGAATATCTCCAGTTAACCTCTAAAGAATCTATTTATACCGCACATCTGAAGACTTTTCTGTTTTATGAGACTTTATCTGTCCTTCTTTCGTAGTCAGGACAGGGCCCGGACACTTCCTTAGTAGCAGCTGTTGTGCTTTATAAATCAATTTTCATTCATACTGTTTTTCCCAGATACTACTAGGCTTTCTTCATCTGATATAGTTCTAAAGCATCACCCATCATATCTTGAGTGCAGTTGGTGTATACTATAATGTTCATATATTTGTTCATTTTGTTCTTCAGTAATATGTTCAAATTATCCTGCTTCATTTGCTTTTCTAAAGTATGTATGTAGTTTGCCTTATCAAAATCTTCATAGTATAAATTGTTTTTCTGAAGGTAATGTAGTGCTTTCTGAACTTTTTTATGCTAATTAATTCTTGACATTTTTTTATTTTGTAGGTACTCCATTGCCTAAAACCACTAAATGTTCATCTATTTTGCATTCAATTCAATGAGTGGTTATCTTTGTGTTGAAATCTAATGGGAGAAAAACAACTTTTTCTTTCAGTGCACATACTATTTCATGTGATTGAAAATTTCCTGATTTTGGTTGCATTCTAACTATGGTTTGAAAATGATGCACTGTTTGAATTAAAAGGCTTTCATATACATTCAGCTGCTGTAGTTCCAAAGGGATTGGATATCTTTGCAAATTGTTATTAATTTCACGTGAAGGCATGAAGTTACGGTCTAGTTAACAAGACGGTAATTGCAGATTATATGGTATTCCTTGAGATTGTATTTTTATTCTGCAAATAGGAGAGTTAGATTTCTCTACTCTGATTTATCCTCATTTTTGTTTGTTTTTCAAGGGGATCAATATTTACTTGCTTCTTATAATGTGTTCTTCAGCAATAAACGCTAATGTGATTAGGATTTCAGAAATTGTTTCTTGAAATTCAAGGATATCCAGTTTGTAATTGGCTAAGTCCATTAATGGATTTTTGATTCATTGTGACTAAAGGCAACGTCTAGACCATTATTGTTCTCAGAGAGGGTTTTTAAGTATTTAGATTGAATATAGTCCATAATATTGTTGACTTGTGCTGGATTACAGTGAAGTAGAGCATAATTTAGTTCTTCCAATTGCAATGATGGTGGTTTCACAAAGTATAATGTCCACACAGGTTTTCTTACCATTGAATGGTGTGTGGAGACATTTCAATACGACGGAATGTCTTGTCACACGTGATTTCTCAAGAATGTTCTTGGTGGTTAGTAATGGTCTGAAATGGGCAAACATCTACGTTTTGGATAAGTCTGATTTTTTTCTTAGCTTCAGAATGGATTTTTCCTTGATATTATAAAGAGAAGTGTATATCCATTCATATATGGAATTCAGTTTTTTCCTGCAAATCTTCACTAGATATTGTTGTTTATTTGACTTTTTTTCCCTCTCCTTACTACTTTTCCATATAAAACTTCATAACACTGTTAAACACAATTATTCTGTTGATGGTAACTCTCTTCTTGAAAGAATGGTTCAGTGCTTGACGAATGTCTACAAGTTCCCTGAAAAATGTTTCATAAGTTTAGTCTTGTTAGTTGTTTCTTATATAGTTTATGTATTTTATAGGCTGTAACTAAATGTTCAAGAGTTTTCCCTCGATTCATTATGAAAATGAAGTGTTTTCTTTAGGCATGAAATGCTTTTCAATAATATGTTGAACATATTGTTTATGTATGAGTTTCTCCCTCTTTTTCCTTTACAGGAAGTGTTTGAACCAGATTTTTCAGGACACATGTTTTATATTGCTTTGCAGTTATACTCCTAATGACGTCTCTTCTTCTAAAAGAATATATTTTTCTTGAATAGGCAGCATTTCCTTTTTTGTTATAGCTAACTGTTAATTCTGCTCTCTTTGTGAATTGTTTATCACCTTTTTTAGTTCTAGGGTTAGTGTTTGTAAAAACATTAGAAAAAGATATTTTAGTCTTATCAGTACTATTTTTTTCTATAGGCATCCTCCTTCTCTCTGTTCAATTAGTTTTGTTCGACTCTTTCTGTAGTATATATATCTTTTGCTTCTGAAGTTATTGTATGTAAGCATTGTGTTCAATGTGCACAAATCTGTTTAGGAAAAAACAAAGTAGTAATGGTTACAGTACTAATTCTCCTAATTCAAGTGTTAATTTATTTTAATTATTTTCCTGTATTATGTTTGTGACATTATTCCATATAGAAATGTATCTGTTTTATGTAGAAATATATAGATGAAGTATAATTTTCAATATCTCTGTTATGTATTTAAAGAAGAAATTGAGCTCTATTCTTTCCAACAGTCAGCAGAGTCTCTATGGTTGTTGGGGGTATTTAGTAGTAGTATTGGTCTGTGTTTATAGACCACTTCGTGTTATTAACCAATCACATAATGCTTTACTTTCTTATGTATTTTTCTATTTGTTTTTATTGTCATGTGACCAGAAATGTGTGTTTCCAATGCCTTTCTAATGCTTGTTAAACGTCATTGCTGCAGACTAGCTTATTTTTCTACTTCTTTTTTTGTTTTGGTAGCATTGTATTCAAACCAATAATTATCCTCCTTTCAAAATTAAGTTGTTATAATGTTTTTTCCTAATGGCCAATCATCAAACTCTTTACATATTTGTTTTTCTGCCTCTGTGTTCCTTATTCTTGTATGTGAGTGTATGTGCAAGATGGTTAGGGTTTAGTTGGTTGGGCACAGTTACAATTTTTGGGCCAGACACCATGCTAAAAAAGGTATTGGAAATGATTTAGGTCTGAAAGGAGTTAAAGTCACAAGGATTGAGGAAAGAGGTTTGAGATGGAATCAGTTACTTGTGACTATCACCACTTTATGGTTATCTACTGTGGTGACAATGATATAGGACACTTACCTGGAGTGAGATTGCAAATTGAGACGAAGGAGACATTTTCCATCTTAATGTCTATGTTTCCGAACATCGAACAATCAAAAGGTGATGGGAGCAATGCTTGCAATAAGTCTAACCACTGGCAATCACTCGGGGTAGCACTCCAACCCATCGTTCTTTTGCCCACCTTGTCACCTCAGTTTGGAGCCGCAATATCCAAATCAGTCTTGACCCTGCTCCAATCAGAACAGTCTAGCTGGAACTGCCAGGCCAGGTCCTCCCTGAACCGGAACGCAGGCAACCCAAGACCTTTTGTATGTTTCATGCACTGCTCTAAGTGGCATGGGAATGCCCAGACGTGGATCCCGTGTCCACTGTGTCACTGGAACCAAGCTGTATCTAGCTGATGAGCTCATAACTAGGGCAAAACCAGTCCTGGGTTGCTTGTGTTCCTGTTCAAGAAGGACTTGGCCTGGCAGTTTGGTCTGGACTGTTCCCATGAGTCAAGACTGATTCGCGTATGGCTGGGTTCAAACTGAGGTGGCTTGGTGAGAAAAAGAATGATGGGTTGGCATGATACCCCGAGTGATTGCCATTGCTTATACAAATTGCAAGTATTCTCCATGCCCATCACCTTTTGTGTTTTTCATGTTTCCAAACACATATTTTGTGTACCCAAATATCTTTCAGAGACAAAAGTGGAAGTTGTGTACTGTAAATGCTGCTAACTGTGAAAAGACACTAAGACATGTGACCAAGGCAGTGTCAGCATTCCTTTGCGATCATAAAGTGTCTTCCATATTTGATTTAAATATAAAATATGGCAATGCAGCATTGTTTCGTCCTGATGGTGTTCGTTTTTCAACCTATGGAAACCATATTTTTATTTGAAACCTAAAAACTTGGGTTGGCAAAGGATATAAATATGTTTATTTAAAAAAAATAAAGGCTCTTTTAAGTGCCCCTATATATTGTCTAATTTTATTTTGCCGTATATAATTTTTTAGATTTCATTAGGCTTTGGAGTACTTTCAAGATAATTTTGTGAAAGTACTGCGGTACATCCTAAACTTTTGTTGAAAATAAAATTCAATAAAAATACTTTTCCCTAACTCTACAGACTTTGCTGAACTGCCTTATTTCTTCCTATATATTAGAAAAATAGTAGTAAGCTATATTTCACTTAAATACACAGAACAAAGACAAAATGTGATCTAAACAATATGACTGCCTTTTCATTTTGCAAGGGCTTTTGTTAACCGATAATATTGTGTTTCATTATTGCCGTGTCCTGCAGTATACTGTGAAGGTAACCGCAGAATATTGCGGCCCAATATATCACTAAGTTTTTGTCTCTAATTACTTGAAATCAACTGACCAAATAAAGATCCAATAACAAAAAGGACCCTTCCCACACATATTTCTGCCAAATTTCATGTAAATCCGTGCAACTATTTTGCCGTTACATCTGTCTAAAAAATCTATGGAAAATTGATTGGTGGAAATACATGTTTTGGGACCCCCTTTTTCTTTGCACACCCTTAACTAATCACCACAAAACGTTGCATCATAAGCCAATGCAGAAAACAGAATAGGTCTACAACGTTTTGTGGAGATTCATCAAAGGGTGACAATGTTATTAACAAGCAAAAATCTGAGGAATTCCTACCTCTTAGAATCCTAACTATAACTACCACCACTCTTAATACACACGCACACACACACACACACAGTCACACACACACACCCCCCCTATACCTTGCTGAATTTTGCCTTATGTACTGCACCGAAAGTTTCAGATGCTCCTGCTGACATAACATGTTTTTAGCAGTTGGCAGCTCTTTTGAGTTGAGATCACACTATTTTAAATACCTCATATAATATAGCTACAACTTTGTTGTCACACAAATGCAAACACATAGCCATACATGCATTAGCTTGGAAGCTATCTCACTGCCATTGCAATGCCTCTGATGGTTGGGAAATCTCTATTTCACACCCCACAAATTTAAATGACTAAGATTTGCCCCGGTTAATGATTATGTTTATTTTTTAACAGACATGCAAAAGTCTCGATGGTTGTGAAGAATCTCAAAGAAGATGGATCAACAGGTAATGATGCTATTTTACGCATGTATAACTATGAAAGACTTCAAAATGTTCTCAATGTGAGAGGGAATCTGTTGTCTGAGTGCTGGTACTCATGCTGTGTCTGGAACCACTTGAAAGAGTTTTATTGCAGTTTCCTTCACCTTCCACTTGTAACCCAGAGGAGAAGGATATTTCTGAGCTGGCCGCCACATCTCTCTTCTGCAAGATTCTACACCTCCTAAGTAGGGTCTCCACCATATGCCTTTGGTTTGACTTTTTCCAACATCTTTTGAAGGTCCCACCCCACCCCTGTTCCTCTAGAAGATTCCCTTTTATGTTTATATATGCTCAGTTCAGGTGCTCTCCAGGCTACTGTACCTTGAAGCTAGATTCTAGAAGCAAATCTAAACAGGGACGACTGGAGAGCGGACAAGGAGCACAGAAACCTTATACTGGGTTTTTGTAAAATAAATGATTGTTCTCAACCGTGTGCTAGTATTTCTACATTGTCATCCTGCATTTTCTCTATAAGGTGACACCCTGCAATTTTATAAAGGCACACCCTACAGCCCTGGACGTTCTCCCGAAAGACCCACATACAGCCTCCTCTGGAAGGGCCCAGGCTTTGCTCCTCACCTAGATATCCAGTATTTGAGTCCTTCTGAAGCTCTCAACATGCATCTAACCTGCAAGGACTCGACCTGACAGCCTTCCATCAAGGTCTGTTCTCTAACTTCCTCCAGAGGGTCTCAATCTACACCTCTTCTTGAGGGTTCCCCACACAACCTTCTCTGGAGTGCCTTCTCTAGAAGATTGACTGCTTGATTTGCAGTAGGCATTCCTAACTCCTTTGGTAGAAGGTCCTCATATGACCTCCTCTGGCGTGTCCCAGCCTAGACATCCTCTAAGAGGTGCCCACCTGTCCTCCTCCACATGGTCCCAGCCTTAAATCTCCTCTGTATGGGATACATATTAAGCCTCCTCTAGTTGTCATCTATATTGCACACTCATTGGAAGGACCTTGCACTTCCATTCATAGGTTCCCTGCCCTACAACTTCTAAGGAATTTTTTAAAAGCTACATAATCATTATTGGGCGGGTACCCATCTGAGCATTACCCATCTCTTTGTGATGCGCCTCCTCGACATTTTGTGGAAGCTCTCCACCCTTTACCTTCTAGGCTGAAAGATCTGAAGCTTACACATTTGCTGAAGTCTATCTGTATGAAATACTCTATCTTAAAAGCTTATACCTGGATCTTCACTCCTCTTGGCAGTTGGAAGGGGAAGGGGCAGCTTCTGTGCTGAGTGGCTCTCATGTATCTCTGGCCATGATCTTACCAGTTCTTGACTAACGTCTTTGGGCTTTTTAGAGTGAAGATGATCCACAGTGGAAAGATGAGGAGCAGCAGATATTTGAGCCACTTTGTGAGCGTCTCCTTTGTGCAGTGTCCCTTTTGCAGACCAGTCTTTCTGAGGTAAGGCTATGGATGCAGCTGAGAAATCTCAGTGTTCGGCCTCAAGTCTAGAACTCTGTACCCAATCTCAGGTTTTCATGCTTATCTTCAATTCCTTTCAACATTTTTGCTTAGCATTGTATTTTTGGCTGAAGGTCTTCTTTGCATCATTATAATGTGAGTGAAAGGTGATTTACATGAATGTATGTCTTACTGCACTTTCTGCCACACAGTGGGAAGTCTAAAGAGGGTCTAGTCTAGGAGGGATACTTGGTTACAACTCCTGGAAGAGATCAATTAAATGTAGGGCATTTGAAAGTTTAGGTCCTCTGAACCAAAAGCATAATTAAAGATCTCAGGTCTTAAGAGGGATGACTCTGAATTTTAGAGTGGAAAGGCATAGCTGGAGAGGTATCAAGTGATGAGACACATCATTTTAACAAGCATTTGCAATGCAATAGGTCTCACATTTACGCGAGTTTAAGCTATTGGCATTGTAAATGTCAATGCCTTTTATTTATGTTTTAAAAACGAAAACAAAAATAAAAGGCATTGTTATTTGCAATGTCAATAGCTGAAACTCGCGTAAATGCGAGACCTATTGCTTTGCAAATGCTTGTTATGTTTATGTGAAGAGCCTGGTGTGGGTAAGGCTGGCTTGATCCGGTCGAGTTCCTCTGCTGGGAGGAATGGGCACCCACATGAGGGGGTGGGGGGGCTACCCAGCTCTGCAGAGAGATCCGAAGCCCCTTCTCAGAGACGAAAAGACACCAAGGAGTTGTAGCGAGAGAGACCGAGGTAAAGGGCAAGGGTAATCTGTATTTTCCCCGAAAATAGAAACACTCATTTTACCACCCTCTAAAACATGTAATTCGAAGTTCGGGTCGGACTGAAATCCACGACTTCTGGCACAGACCACTGCAGCAATGGCATTAGCCCAGCACACTATCTTCTCACTAGTTCTACATATACGAGGTCGCTTTAATAGCTCCTTCATTTAAAAAAAACAAACATAATATGAATTTAGCAGAGTAGCACATTTCGGATGAAAAAATGGAATTGCATCATTTTACTCTGAGGGGCATATTCTCAAGAACATGCGATAATCATCGCCAAAATAGGTTAACGCAATTTCTCATATTGCCGTCTATCTTTGGAAAATAACTCCGTGTTAACATCGTATTCTTAACACGGCGGTAACATGCGATAGTTTCCCGACAACGCGTCAAACGTCCGTGATAAAATTACCGGGACGGCGATAAAAATCTAAACCCGAACGTGAAAAAAGTGGCAATGGGCCCAACCGCGATAAAAAAATCAGCGATAAGCTGCGCCAGGCCTGCAATTCACACACGTCAGGCGGGAAAAATCACTATAAAAGCCGGAAAAAAACCCACAAACAAAACCAAAACAACTGCGAAGCACAATGGAGGTAGCCGGAGCAAGTACAGAGGACAACCAGAACCCCACAAGCCCCACGGAGGACCAGCCTGGGACCTCGGGGTCAGGGAAGGGCAAGGAGAAGAAGAAGAGGAAGACGCGGTTCAGTCCGCAGGAAAACAGGATCCTGATAACGGAGGTGATAAAACACCATCAACAACTGTTCGTCACCTCCACTGTGTCATTGGCAACAAAAAATGGAATTTGGCAGTCCATCGTGGACAAGGTGAATGCAGTCGGAGTGCTGAGGAGGACAATGGAAGAGCTCAAGAGGCGCTGGAATGACGTGAAGCGCAAAACCAAGCAGAAACTCGGCAACAACCAGAAGGCAGCAATGCAGACTGGAGGTCGGAGTCCAGCGCCACAGGAGGAGCTGGATGAGATGGAGGAAATGGTGTCCACAGTCATCAGTGTGGAGACGGTGGCAGGAGTTGGGGGACCGGACACTGCTCAACATGACCTGACACAACAGCAACAGGGTGAGTAACGACCAGGGACTGGGGGACGGGGAGATGGGCACAATGGCACACATGCACAATTAAGTATAGCACAGTGCACACCCACAATGACTCTGGATCATGTCCCTGATCCCCTTGGCACACTGCAGCACACCTAGAAACAGCAAGTAGGCCCCCGTCGACTATGTGCCCAGAGGGTGCCCTTCCCACACATCACCAATCTCACAACCAACCCATGCACATGTGCCAAACCCAGCAAAGCAGCGTGTCTGTGAGCCACACTGACAATGCAAGTGACACTGCATGACGAATAGCATGGCTGCAGTCAATATATCATGACATGTTGCACGCCACGACACTGAGGTGGCTGAGTGTGGACCACATCCGTAAAGGAGCAGGTCACACTCTGACACATCCACGTGCACAAACAACCCCTGACGTCAACAACACATCTGCAGACAAACCATGCCCCAGAGTCCCAACTCCCACCAAGAGCCCAATTTACCCAAGTATGCAACATCTCAGCACTGTATAAGCACAGAAGTCAAAGGCACACCGCCTGAAAGGGATAAGGGGCAGCAAAATCAGAGCTGCAGTGGCGACTCTCCCAAAATGCAGCACACACACATAACATTCAGAGCACATCAACATTGACAACAGTGTGGTACAAACTGCAACACGTTCACAACAGAACAGAGGACACAACTGGTGCCGCTTGTGTGTAGAAACTTGCCAATCACATTTGGCATAGCAGGGAAATGTGAGATGATAATGTACAAGTACAAACACACATCCGTGATGTTGTCGAAATGTCCACTGTCACGCATCAAATAGGCAGCTCCTCCCAAACAGTCACAATGTACATTGTCATGCAGTCTGTATGTAAACTTGTACAATGCGTCAACATACATGTGAACACGATGATAAACTGCATCTCCCCTTCACATTGCAGAGGGAGAATCAACACCTCCTGCAGAGCAGACCGAACATCTCTTCACTGATGACGAAGAGGACCTCCACACCTTCGACACCGACGCCCTCCAAGAGCTCATGGACAGCATCGGCACCTCACATCCAGGAGCAGGGCAGCCCAGCTGCATCGAGGAGACCCCACACCCTGCACAGACCACACAGCAGGAAGCACCCACCACCATGGCTGACTCCCAGGACCCCCACGAACAACACATGGCCTTCCAACGCTGTGTGTTATGGTGCCAGGAGAAGATGGCTGATCAGGTGCGGGTGGGGTTCGACCTCATGGCAGCCAAACTAGATGCCATACATGGGTGTCTAAGTCTCATCAGGGACCACTTACAGTCCCTAACGGACACCCACAGTCCGCTCCATGCTCTCCAACAATCCATGGCTGACATCGCTGGAGTCCTGACTCTGAGACAAGGACAACTGTCTAGTCAGAGAGGCTCCAGCGATGTTAGCCGGGAGTTGGGACACATGCGGAGGCTCATGGAGAACATGGAGCAGATGCAGGCGGAAAGAATGGCTGCCACGGCTGCACACCTGCGAGATGTAGCTGGGATCTTCCATGCCCTGCAGACCCACATCATGGCATTGCCGCCACAAGGCCTGGCGCCGATGAATGCTGCTGCTGCTTCTACATCCACATCTCCGCCCCCTGATGTGTCAGTGACACACAGTGCTGCAGACAATCCACCTCCGGCCACATGTGAGGCACATGAAACATCAGAGGACGAAGATGCAGATTAGTCTGCCTTAGTGGTAAGAAGGAAGCGGTAGCATTCATCTCCGCCATATGGCCTATTTCTGCTTGGTTCTGCCCTCTGCATCATCACCTTCCATTGTCCCCCGATACACTCTGCGACACTCACCTTGGACCTCGACATGGACTGCCATATTCTGTTTGGTTACCAATGACACAGCAATCAGACTGCGGACTGAACTCTTCCTCTTCCGATGAACTTGTCATTCCCTAAAGGACTCTGGCTGGCCCTCCACGGGGCAACAATGTAAAGTGGGGTTTGCATGGCCCTGTACTGCTCCAGCTTCAACACTCCACTGAATTTGAATAAAACATTCAAATTCACACAGATGTGTCATGTCTATGATCATTCAAGTATGAAAGTATGGATGAATGTAGGGTCAGTGATTCCCCCTTACGTCCATGTTGCTCATGTTGTGGGACTTGAGTCACCGGGTGCTTCATTGCCGATTGCGGTCTGGGTGGCGCCGACACTACAACAGAGACACACGCATTAGTTACTTTCTTGTCCAGCCCAGAACTGAACCACGCCCAGAGCCCCGGGCTCATTGTTCACACCCCTACGCTGGACTGGCATACGCCAGCCCAGCCCACTCCGCCTACGCTTACAAGGGGGGACGACAAAGCTACATGTCCCAGGTCTCCCATGTAGTGATCTGCTGTTCACTGGTCTAGTTGTCAGCATGCCACAGCCACTCCCTGAGGGCTGATTTACACCCACACCACACCCATCCAGCACAGGCGTCACAGGACATGTGACCCTGCCAATAAAAGGGGCCTACCACATCACATTCCCCACTGCCGGAGGTGACATGATGGCAACCATACCACGAGACTCAATCATAAAGGGTCCATGACTTGTGGCGCACTGGGTTAGTGGCACCCGATGCACTGTGGCCGGCACGGGCCTACCACCACGAGACGATGACTTGCGGTGCACAGAGTTGGTGGCACCCGATGCACTGCGGCCGGCACGGGCCTACCGCCACGGGACGATGACTTGCGGTGCACAGTGTTGGTGGCCCCCGATGCACTGCGGCCAGCACGGGCCTACCGCCACGGGACGATGACTTGCGGTGCACAGAGTTGGTGGCACCCGATGCACTGCGGCCGGCACGGGCCTACCGCCTCGGGACGGTGACTTGCGGTGCACTGAGGTAGGGGCACCTGAAGAGCTGAGCGGGTGTGCAGCCTGCGATGATGCGTAGACCTCGATACGCCGTCCTGCCAATTAAGATTCGATTTGATTTGAGGGCCCTGCTGGACCACAGTGTACGCCGAAGGCAGCAGTCAGCACACACATGACTCCGCGGTGCCGCAGGGTGCGCTGGAGGCCTGTCGCGCGGAATGCAGTGATCGGCTGAGGAGGTTGCACCAGCACGTGGTGGGCCCTCTTTGAGACACGCCGTGGCGGCAGGTGAGCATTGAGGCCAGGGTGCGCAGGGGCGGCCAGTCATCGCTGGGCGGCGGACCGGTCTGGGGACCAGGGCTGGGGTGCAGCAGGCGCACAGGATCGCGCAGGCACCACCGGTCATGGCGGCGGCCTCGTGGCTGGGTGGGGGGCGCCGCCCTGGCAGACACGACCCTGCATGCGATGACGAGATGTGCGCGTGTTGGCTTGGGACGTAGCCACCTCGTCTCCAGTGTGAATCTGGCCGTTGAAGGTGGTCGGCCACGTGTGTGTAGGCCTGTGGACAGGATATGGCGGACACAGAGACACACGCAGTAGTTACTTTGGTGGCCATCCCGGAACTGAACCACGCCCAGAGCCCCGGGCTATTTATTCACGACATACGCCGGCCAAGGCCACTCCACTCACGCTTACAGGAGGGGGACGACAAAGCTACATGTCCAAGGTCTTCCACGCTGCCTGAGGTAACCTGTTTGCGTCCACTGCCCACAACACTACAAACACCAGCAGTATATATCCACATGGACATGTCTGTGCTCTGCATACTGAAGTCTGTCCAGCACATCACCGCCACACTTGGCATTGTGTACATTCTTATTGATGGGTCACTTGCCTCCTTCGCACATACTTGGTTCCCACCTCTCCCCACATTCTGCAATTGTGTGGCAGAGGTGCCATGCCGTGGATGGTTTGTCTACATGGCTGGCCACGGTTACCACAGTTACTTGTGTTGTCGTGTCTGGTAGTTGGGCATGTTGATTGGCATGTTGTATGTGATTTTGTAACGTGTGCATTCCCACAGTTGTGAGTTGTATGATTGTGGAGTTGAGGTGTGTGGTGTGTTCAGTTGGGACTTACCGACGAGCAGTGCATTTCCATAGGTGCCATCCTCAAAGCGCTGGTTGGTGATGGACTTGCGGAAGATGTAGGAATCATGCACACTGCCTGGGAAGTTTGCGACGACATTCGTGAACAGGCCCCGGTGGTCCACTTTTGCCTGCACATTGATGGAATGCGTGTAGTTTCTGTTTCGGTTATTGTGTGCAGTGTCGGGAGGGGGCACAAGTAGTACATGTGTGTAGTCAATTGCCCCCAACACGTGCAGGAAGCCAGCTATGGCGTAGTTCCCTTGCTTGGTCTCCAGCTGTTCCTGCGCAGTGTGGGGGAAGTGAAGGTGCAGGGGTATCAAGCTGATACAAACCGTGATGCTTACAGGTATGATAAATCCTGCATAATAAGACCGTAACAGAAGTTCGTGTGGTCGTCACCTTCCTTTACTTTCCTACGAAGGTTACGTCCACACGAACTTCTGTTACGGTCTTTTTATGCAGGATTTATCATACCTGTTAGCATTCCGGTTTGTCCAAGTGCAATACACTGTACCAGATTACGTTTGTGACTATACGGACGCTTGACCATTGTCACCATTTATCCAACAGGTTTCTGAATAATGACTTTCGGAATATGGAATTGTATTGGGGAGTTCCCGCAGCATATGCAGTTAATTGAATCCACACGTTGCCCTGATGAAGTTCCCCGTTGGGAATGGAACGCGTTGGCTGAGCTTTTTGTATTGTTGATTTATGTATTTGTAATAAAGAACTGTTTTTACACTACTGTTGACTACTAGACTTCATGACCTGGCCACCCCCATTTCAGTAACTACAATCTTGGATCTGGAGCACAGAGGCGTCAAGCAACGGCTGACGTTGGGGTTGGTTGCGCAGGAACACTACGAATTGGAACTAGCGTGTGGTGCGGATACAGGGGCCCGCCGTTGCTTTTGTGGACATGCATCCAGGACATGTGTGAGGAAGTTTGATAGGGCTGGCTGTGAGACTCCTCCGACTCTGGCAGTTGTTGGTTGGAAGGTACCAGAGGCCAACAGGTGCAGCACGGCCAGCAGCTTTGTCTGCGGAGGGATGTTGGTTCTCCGCTGTGTTTGTACCGCCAGCCTGTGGGCAATGTGGGTCAGGATGCGGAGGATGGTTGTCCTTTTGAGCCTGTAGTGGGCAATGGCATCCTCTGGCGTTGAGTGTCTGAGGCTGGTGCGTTTTAGGAACGTCCGCTGTCTTCTTCTGTGCTGCCTAGGTGGTAGTCCGGAGGGGGGTGATCCGGGCGGGGGTGGGAGTCCTGGGGGTGGTGGCGTTGCGTGTTGTGGCCCTCTTGGGTCTCCAAGCTGCATGATCATTGGCTCCATGGCATCTGTTGGTCTTCAGATGTGGCTCTGGGCTGGGCTCCCTTTCTACTGCAGGTTGTCGTCTTGCTTTACACCAGTAAAAGGCAGGTGTTAAATCCCTGCTGCTAACGCGCCTTATCGCCTGTTTTTGGATCGCATCGCAGATCTGGCTGGTCGTTGAGAATATCGCGAAGTGGTGTTTTCGTGTGTTTTTGCACGGAAACGCCTACTCTGCATATTATTAGCATTAGTTGTCGCTCTCATCCGTGACGATGTTTTTTGCGGAAGCTATCGCTGGGAAACTGGCGAAATCGGCAGTTTGCACCAGCTTGAGAATAGGGCGATAAATCTATCGCCACTTTTGCGGCGCTAAAGTGCCGATAAATCGGCGATAAGTCCTTGAGAATATGCCCCTGAGAGTTCTCCGTGCCTGCTTTTTGTTAGAGATATAGCTCAGAGGGCTGGCCACCTGCTGCAAAGATCTGCGTACAACCTGTAAATGTTACGTCCACCGCTCACAAGTGTCACCCTTCCAAAGTCCCTCAAATGATTACCCTCGGGCTACCACGCCTATTGTTAACAGCGCCAAGAAGCAGCTCATTCTGTAGTATGATCTGTGTAAATGGACAGTCCCAAGATCACACATTTAGTGCATCACAGCTGGACAATGTGGGGGAGTGGCGGCATTTTTCATGGAAGGAATGGCCTGCATTATCGCATGGTGCTCGACAGGGGGCGCCCACGCGCTAAAAGGAACAAGAGACAGGTTAGAGTCCGTGAGACCACCAGACAGAGGGAAACGTCTCTTCCCTGCCCTTCCCACCCCTCACATCTCCCTGCCCCCCCTCCAGCCCCAGTCTCTGTTTACCAAGAACCAGAGGGGAGGATATATCTCGCCAAGCAGGCAATAAAACAGCACAGCTATTAGGCGAGATCAAATGGTCGTCAGAGGCCCCAGAAACAGGTCTGACAATGGAAGTTGGATTAATTATGGTGAGGCAGAGAAATAAAGAAGGGAGGGGCCAGTGCCCCCAAGTGGAAACGGTTAGTTAAAAAACAATTAAACTTCCATTCTGGGTTACACAGTGATACATAGGCAGACATAGTAAAGATATCCGTAGCTGCAGTAAATTGCTACCTCTCCCTAGCTCCTCCATTCGTATGCTGGATATAGCGCCTAACCCCTGTGGTAGTTTAGGCGCTTGTTGCGAGGTTTTCAGTTTGTATGTTTTTATGTCAACGTGCCGGCAGGCTACTAAACGTCATTAAATATTAATAAAACTGCCAAATCACCGCTCTAAATAATCATTTTGGGCGGCGTCTTTATTTTTCGGTATTCTGCTAACATTTTTGCAAGCAAATAAATGCATTTTGTAAAATTCTGCGCAAGATTTGATTCTGTATCTGAGTGGATGGACTGATGAATACAAATCTAGTCAGTGTCTCGCCTCCTCGATCCAGTTCTTACCCTCACGGCATCCGTCCTTATTCATTGCAATCGCTCACAAAATGCTTCCCTCATTTAGAAAACAGAACATTTCCATAATAATATATAAATATAAAATTGCGCGCTCGTGAGCACTCCTGCTCGATAGCATACCGTGTTTTATAAGTACCTTTATTTAGCCGCACTTTATCAAAATACATTTCAACTCTGTGCATCGCTGACAATCGAAATCCCACCAGAGGGGATAGCAAATCTGCAGTTTATCAAAATTATGGACACTACTCAGCACTATCACAACAGAAATTATATTTTTACTTGCACGCGCGTGTACAATAGATTGCATCAATATAACAGCTTCCATTTGGAATTATCAGCGCTGTGTCTCGAGCACACTGTGCTCGCCATGTGACGCAAACAAGCCGTGTATTTTAAAGATGAATTGGGGAAACGCATGAACGTGCATGAAGAGCTGTTTACAATTAAAAACATGGAAACAGAAAGAACAAGCGGAAGCCCTTGTGACAACAGCACGCTCCCTCACACTGTGCAGCGTACACTCAAGCAGTCAGAGGCGTAGCAAGCGAGAAGTACCCCACCACAACCCTCCATCCTCTGGGTTGATAGAAAAATCACAGCCACTAATAGGGAGTAAAGTGAGCCCCGCGGTCTGCTTGGTTCCGGTGCCACTGCACCTGCTGGAGTATTGAAAGCTACACCCTTTGCAATCAGTTTTAAGGTAACCCCAGTCCTTTAGAGGAGCTTGTTTCGCTTCTCCTCGCACGAGAGCCGTACAGCCCATGTCATGCCCCCACTAGTAAGAACCGGCAGCAGAAAACAGCAAATTAATTTAATAAACCAAGCGCGGCCGCTAAAGTGAGCGGACCGCGCTGCAAATTAATTAAATAAACAAGCGCGGCCGCAAAAGTGAAAGCGGCCCGCGCGGCAAATTAATTAAATAAACAAGCGCAGCCCCTAAAGTGAAAGAGGACCGCGCTGCAAATAACAAAAATATAGTGAGACCGTGTAATGCCACAAGTAAAAGATCCAGTCCTGATGGGCCGTCACAAAAGGAGACAGGGCGGTAAGAAGGAGGGACTAAGAAGCCTCATATTGAATCGGAAGCCAGCGTTTACCATAGACAATGCCATCAGCCAATGAAAAATATGGGCGGAGAGAAGGCGAGGCTTCCACAGCATTTCCACATCTAACCCTACTACAGCATGCCTCGCAGAGCGAGTAGCGCATGTGCGCTGCAACGCTAGACTCGACCTAAAAATGACTGGGGTTTCCACTGGAAGCAAGTGCAGTTTCACCAGGACCTCAGAGAAATTATCTCTTTTTCGAATGCCTAGAACTCAAATTGGCCCCTTTTCTTCACCTTCTGCTCCTCTACATTGGAGTGTCCCACATGAATCCTCATTATTCCCTTTGTTATTCAGCATTTATGTCCATCCTTTGTTCATTGATATGCTGACAATACTCAAAACATCATTAATTTAAGAGCTTTACAACAGGCATGCCTACCTTTGTACAGCAATTTCTGACTAGATGAAACAAAACTACCTGAAGTTAAATCCTGTCAAATCTCAGATTCTGCCCTTAACCAACAAAGTTCATTGCGGATGCAGCCTGCAATGGCCAAGTAAACTAGGGGATTGTCCAAAACCACTTTCGTCTCTTAGAAATTTGGAATCATGCTAGACTCAGGGCTGAATTTGAACCAACAGATTAGAAAAATTACTCAAATGTATTTTCATAAATTGCAAGTAGTTCAAGGCATTCTATCCTTTCTATGTTTTACTCACAAGATAACGGTAACAAATGTGTTTGTCCACTTACATTAAGACTATGTCAACTGTGCTACCTAGGTCTCCCATCTAAGTCTGTCAACCATCATCAAAAAATCTAAAATACCTTGATCAGATCAGTCTTTAACCTTAAAAAGATTTGATTTGGTCTCTGGCTACATCCAACAAATTATATTGGCTGCTGGTGAATAAAAGAATTATCTTCAAAATATCTTGTATGATGTTTAAAATCTACCATGATTCTATACAACTGCTCAGCACTTTACATCTGCAAATGGAGCCAAATTCGAGGTTTCCCATTTCAGTTACAAGAAATGGTGTGGCAGAGAACTCAGGTTTCGGAATTCTGTGCCACTTGCAGTCTGCTCTCAAGCCACACTACTAAAGTTCAGGCAAGTGTTAAAGACATTGGATCAACACCATTAACATCTAAACATCAGATCTTCGATAGACTCTGCAGCTCCTCATTTCAAAACTGCTTAGTTCCAAGAGACTCCTTTGGATTGAGAGAGGCTCTTTTCAAAACACAATAAATAAATAATTATTAAAGCTAGTGTAGTCCATCGTAGAGCTTAGTAATGGGCCTACCACAATATCACTACTCCTTTTGGACTAAAGATTATGAAATGCAGAGTTTTCCATGATTTAGGAATTTAGGAGGTCAGTAGGATGGCGGACGGACTTGAGTCCGTCTGCCATCCTGGTGTAAACCTGGACCGTCCGCCATGCATGTGGCGGTCCCGCACACCCGATCACGATGCGACTGCCACCATGGCGGACGGATCTTGATCATTAACATTGCGGCGGGTGCTGATGAAAGCAGCACCCGCCACGTTGTCAATATGCCATGTACTGCATTTCACAGTACTACGTGGCAGGCACCATGCGGTGCCTGCCACGTAGTGCTGTGGAAGGTAGGGGGGTACCATGGGTACCCCCCAAGTGCACCCTCCCCTCCCCCCAACACAAGGGGGGCCCGCAACGGGCCCCCGTCACTGATCACCACCAGCCTTTCTATGGCGGCATAGCCGCCATAGAAATGCCGGATCTAGCCAGCATCGTGATTTGGTGGACAGTGCCTTCTAGGCACCGCCACCATTTCTGGCTATGGGGACCGTCCGCCAGGCAATCTGTAAGATTGCTTTTGGCGGACCCATGGCGGACGGTCTTTGCGTCCGCCACGGTCCGAGCGCGATTCCCTCCGCCATCGTAATGTGGCGGGGGAAAAGCGCGGTTCGATTGCGGAAGGACTGCCACCGCATGGCTGGCGGTGACGGGCCTTCCGCAATCGTAATCGGCCCCTTAATTTGGATGTGAAACTGCTACAAAAACAATCCTATTGGCTGCTTGGAAATACGCAAGATTTTCTATTAGGGCTCCCTGGTGTGTTGATTTACAGAACAGAGGGGAGGGCATTGTGTGCAGTCCATGGCAGCTATGCTATATCCAGCAAACCTGAGTGTCAGTCATAACTATAACGTCTATTTTCTGGAACATGTTGAAGGTGTAAGGCCCTGTTGGACACTTAGAATCAGATAAAGGAAAACAAACAATTTCTTGTAAAACCCATTGGGGAGGGGGAGGCAGAGGGGGAGAAGACTCGTGCTCCGGGAATGACTGCTGTCTTCTTGGATCCGTAGGCCTCCTCTAATCAAGGGCTATGGGAAGAGAAGTTAGGGCCATTTGCTTAAACCCAGGCTGTGGGGAATGGAGAGCACCCATAAGTGAGTCAGTGAGATTCGATTAGTTTTTAGTGGAGCCCAGTAAGCTAAAGAAATTGGCTGTGACAGAATCTCCCCTGTAGAACAGCACATGAGTTATGATGGCGCTAGTGCAGCCCTGAGGCCTCAGCTGCCTCGGCTCTCTCTGCACGTGAGAAGGGTGGACCAGATTTATACTGAGAGCGCTTACACCCCTTTGTAAAGGAGAGACGGACAGGTACCTATGTCCTCCCGTGGCATACACGTGAAGACTCTCAGGGCATGGTAGCTCTTTGCGACCAGGGGCAGGTGTACTGGGTACATGCACTTTTTAATTTGAAAGAGCGAGTGTAAGCACCTCACAAGCTGAGTGCAGTACATTTAATGGGAAAGTACCAGCACTTCTCAGTAGCAAAGGGGGACTCTGGGATAGTGTCCTTCTGTGATATACCTGCTCTTCTGTGAAGGGAGTGGTCTTTGACAATAAACTGAATTTTGGAAATCAGGTCAACACATTGGTCTAATCCTCATTTCACACCTTGAGGATGATCAAAAAGATAATTCCTTTCCTTCCATTAGATGAAAAAAAACAGTTATTACAGCTTTAGTCCTGTCCAAACTCGATTACTGCAATGGCCTATACTTAAATTTACAAGAAGAGTATCTGAATAAACTACAGATTTTACAAAATAGGGCAGCCAGGTTACTTCTTGGTATTCTTAAGTTTCATTCAGTCTCCCAGGCTATACATAAACTACACTGGCGGCCAGTCAGGAATCGCATTAAATTGAAAGCTCTCTGTTTAGCCTATAAGGCATTACATGACATCGGCCCTGAGTTCCTGAGGCAGGCGTTCATTTGGTATGAACCCACTAGAAATCTCAGATCCTCAGGGGCCATGAAAACAGTGGTCCCCAGATTTAAGACAATGAATTGGGTGTAGGAAGAAGCTTTATTACGGGCGCAGCCAAGACCTGGGATCTTCTTCCACCGCACATTAGGGCCCTACCCTACTTGCTCTCCTTTAGAAAGGAGTTGAAATCATGGCACTTAATAACTAAGGGTAGCTTCTTAGTTGTGTTCGAGCAATGGCAGTTCCATGACACCTGCGGGTATACAAGTGCTTTACAAATCTCTTTAACATAACTTATTTCATGCACTGCTCTAGCCTGCAATACTGTGGGTCATATAACTCTACTGCAGTGTCTTAAAATATGTGCCAGAATCTCTGATAAGGCTCTGCGATAGTGGCAATCATTCCTGTCAAATGAAAGACAACAAACCAATGTTGGCTCATCTTCACCATCACAAAAAAACTATCTCAGGTGTAATCACACAGCAATCTCTTTTGTCTCATTTACTATTCAACATATACCTGAAACCACTGGCAAAGCTGATCTCTCAGTTTCAATTACAATTCCAAAATGCATATGATATTAAACTACTTACCCATGTGGACAGTCTCAATGAGCAACATGTGATCAAATGATTTTCCAAAATAATTTTTGCTAAAATAACTTTTCAGGGGGGCGTGGCCAAGATGGCGACTCAATAGGACGTGTAGTTCTGTCTCTCCCGCCAGCGCCGCGCAAAGCACCGGCGATTCGCCGTAAATAGCAGCCGGACATCGATGTATCTGTGCTTACCTGTTGCGCCTGATGTAGAGGCTCATATGGGGGTGAGCAATAGCTGAAATCCAGCTCGCAGCGCTGTAAATAGCAGCGGAGCCGGGAGCGGCCTCGCCCGAGTGCGGACTTGCGCTGGAGCGGCAGGCAGCCGGATTATCGCAATCTGGGAGCGGGCCGGCTCCCCTGGTGGGACCGAGACGGAGGACGCAGACCGGGCGGCCGATAGAGCCCGGAGAGCCCCGGGCGACCTGAGTACTGCCTACACGGGCGGAAACGGATGGTCCCCGAGGCAGCAATACCGGCAGGGGAGCGGTGGTGCAACGCCATCTGGCGACAAGGCCCAGAAGCAGCCTAACGATCCCGCAACCAGCTAGCTGAGCGGGGGGCCCCGGAGCCCTGCTGACCCCCCGCGGCAAGGCCAGGTGAACATCGCTGGGGGCGGGAGCCTTTCCTGCGCCGCGGGCAGACGAACGGACATCGGAGCAGCGCCGCAGGCAGCGGTGCGAGAGGACGCCCGCCATTTTGCGAAGAGGCTCATCGGCAGTTCGGCAAGCCTGCAAGCTACTGACAACGCCGTGAAACGCCGGAGCCCCCGCTGACCCACTGCGACCCAGACAGGTGACCACTGTTGGGACAGGAGCGCTTCCTGCACCGTGTGGGGGCGAGCGGGCATCAGCGCAGCACCGCAGGCAGTGGTGCAGGAGAACGCCCGCCATTTTGCGGCGAGGCCAGGCGACAGATCGATAGGCCTACGACTGCAGTGACGAGACCCTCCGGAACCTCGCTGACCCACCTTGACACGGACAGGTGCCCACTGCTGGGGGCGAGGGCGCTTCCTGCACCGTGTGGAGGCGAGTGGGCATCGGCGCAGCACCGCAGGCGGAGACGTAGGAGAACACCCGCCATTTTGTGACGAGGCCCAGCGGCGGTTCAGCGATCCTGCAACCGGCTGACGGCGCCGTGAGCCTCTGGAGCCCCGCTGACCCGCCGTGACCCAGGCAAGTGACCAGTGCTGGGGGTAAAGTCGCAGTGTATATTCGACACTGGGAGTGAGGAGAGCGGGGAGCGTCTGGCATCGGGGGGCCCGGGAGGTGGAAACGCTGTATGAGACGCCTGGACACATCCAAGGGGCGGCCTAGGGATTGCAGCAGGCACGTCTGAGGAAGGCCTTGTGGCGAAGTGAGTCCGGCGATTCGGGTGGGGCCTAGCCCCTTGACTCACAGTGGGAGCACTGCATGGGGTACCAGCCCCAAGAGACCTGAGCAGACAAGCCCACCAGGCCTGCCGGGGACCGCCCCGGTGATTGCTGCGGCGGTCCCGGGTGGCGCCGGGGACACACCAGACCAGTTGCACATCATCCGAATGAGGCGCTGCACCCCCTGCGCACCCTGTGAGGCACATACCCTCGGTCGGTGGGGGTAGTAGCTAACGTGCACGCCGAGGGAGGGACAACACGGCAGCAGGATCAGGCCCGGGACAGGAAAGGGATCTCCTGGAGCCCCGCAACAGCTGCCAGAAGGTCCATATAGACGGTCCACGGACGGAGGGTCACCCTGGGGGCCACGAGACACAACTGGGCCGGGTGAAGCCGGATAGAAGCACACCGTCTCCGAGAGAGGGCTGGTGACGGCATCAGGGACTCACACCACAGCACTGCGGCCCAAGTGGACTTCCAGGGAGCCCGTCTGGGCCGGTACTGGGTGCCTGCTGGGACACAGCATGTCCACCTCCCGCGGGCGGAGAGAAAGAACCCTCAAGGATTTATTCGTGAAGACCCAGGGAGAAACCCAAGCGGGCAGTACGCCCTCGGACAACGCAATATCCGCACAAATGAGCGGGGAAGGTGGGGAACCCATCACGAAGGCCTTCCTAGAGTCCATGTTCATGTCACTAAGGGAAGACTTGCAAACCCTTAAACGGGACCTCATGACCGAAATCAAAGATGTCCGACGGGACATGGATGGCATTGGAGAGAGGGTTGCCGAGCTGGAGGAGAAGAGTGATGGGAGAGACACGGAACTGTCGACTCTTCAGCAAGAAGTCATTCGAATCCACGAGCAACAAGTAGATCTACAGTCGCACCTCGAGGATTTGGAAAATCGCTCCCGCCGCCACAACATCAGGATCCCGGGAGTGAAGGCCAATGAAGAAACGGGCGACATCTTCAAATATACTAGGGAACTCTTTAACCACATCATGGGCAATCCACCAGACGCCGTAATTAAGCTGGACAGGGCGCACAGGGTGGGACCGCCACGACCTGACACAGCTCTGCCATCTGACATCCTGGTCTGTGTACAGGACTTTCGAACCAAAGAAGAAATTCTGCAGAAAGCCTGACAGATGCATCCCCTAACATTCCGAGGACAGAACCCTGTCCTATACCAAGACTTGGCGGCACTCACAATACAAAAAAGGAGAACTTTTAGACCCATCACCTCCCATCTTCGCCAACGCAACATCTCCTATAGCTGGGGCCACCCGTTTCGACTGATTTTCCGAATGGATGGCAAACTCTTCCAGCTCCGCTCCCTTTCGGAGCCTGCCGCCTGCTGGGATTCGACCCCCCAGCCGAAGGGGATGAAGACGACAGCCCCACCCTAAGTACGGGGGCACACAACCACGGTGGAGACAGCAGGGGAGCTGGCGTCGTCCTCAGAAACCAGATCCCGCAGAAATCCTGAAAGGTCGGGAGGCAGCACTCGCCTCCCTACCTACCGTACTGGCAAAGTCGCAACCTGCCTGACATTCATCTGACTCAGAGACCACATTGATGTGTCCCTCCTGTTTATGGGCAGCTGGCGGGGGGTGGAGGAACGTCCTTGGCCACAATATGTCCCCCTCTGAAACTCTACTCCGATCATCCGAGGATGATGGACAATGTTCTGACTTTCATAAGTTCCCTTTCATATTTCTGCTTCTTGCAGATGGGTTGCATATGACCTTTTGTTCCAGGTTATTTTTTGGGGGTTTTGGGGTCCCTTGTCCAGCCTGTTACACTAACCGCTTGGCTACTCGTCGGCAGAGCCTCCCCATGTCACAACTCGATCACTGCATTTGTAGCAGGGGATCGTGGATCCCCTCAATGCTTCAACCCAACCGTTCCCGGATACATGGCCCCCACCCTGATTAGGATACTCACCCTGAACGTAAGGGGTCTCAACAATCCGGTAAAACGCAAGGCAGTCCTGTCGTATCTAGAGAACACTAATGCAGATATATGTCTTCTGCAGGAGACACACCTACTATCTAAAGATTGCCAGCGCCTCAAATCCCGCAAATTCCCGACCCAGCTGTTTTCCTCTGGCCCCACTAAAACGGCTGGGGTAGCCATATTAGTTGCCCAGGGGTTTCAAGGGGAAGTCCTCCAAAAGGACGCCGAAATTAAGGGGCGGCTCCTAACATACCGCTTCACTCTAGGGGGGCTTACATTCATCATAGGCTCAGTATATGCCCCTAATGAGGGACAAGAGAAGTTCTTACACACGGCGCTCACCGAAGCGACGGCTACGACAGAACGTAGGATCCTACTGGGAGGGGACCTGAATTTAGTATTCGATAACGACGCAGACAGATCATGCCAACGCACTAGCCAGACAGGAGCCCTATCGGCAACAGGGGTAACACGATTGCACGACTTAGGCCTTAAAGACATGTGGCGCTGCTTTCACCCCCATAGCCGCGAATACTCCTACTACACTAACGCACACAAAACGTACGCTAGACTTGACTACCTGCTGGCCTCCACACCTATGCATGCATTGGCGACAGAGGTCGAGATAGGTGTAGCTTCTCTATCTGACCACGCGCCGGTAATAGCGACTCTCACTCTCCCTCCTCTGCAGCGACCTTCTCGCCAGTGGCGTCTCCGCGATACACTACTACACCACGCAACAGTGGTAGAGCAGATACAGCACTCCATAAAAGACTACCTCTCTCATAATGCCAACGACGACACTTCCCTATCCACAGTGGGCCGCACTTAAGGCTGTCATACGCGGGGAACTGGTGGCCATTTCAGCTGCAGAAAATGCAGAACGCAAACGCAAGAGGGACGATCTTACTCAGAAAACAAAAGAGCTTGAACAGATGCATCAACGGACAGGGGCTCCACGGATATGGCGCCAATTGAAAGCCACGCGCCAACAGCTAGCGGCCCTGGACCAGGATAGAGCGGAATACGCTGCCCTCCGGCTGCGACACGTCTACTATACTGGGGGAGATAGAAGTGGTCGCCTCCTTGCTCATAAATTACGGGAGACCCGGCAGAGACAGGGGGTCCAGGAGATTCAGCACGGAGACGGTCGGCGTATCTCGGAGGATTCCGAGATTGCGGAGACGTTCCGAGATTTTTACGCCTGTCTTTATGCCGGCTCGCAGCTGACTAATGCAGACGGAGCGGCCTACCTCGCAACCATCGACCTACCTGCTTTGACTCACGCTCAGGCTGATCACCTAGACAGGGCCATAGGAATTGAGGAGGTCATTGCGGCCATCTCACGCCTCAAGCTGGCCAAGGCCCCTGGGCCCGACGGCTTTTCCGCAACATTCTATAAAACCTTTTGTACATCAGTGGCCCCCGTTCTCACCAAGCTTTTTAATTCTTTTGCTGACCCTGGAAAGATACCAGGAGACATGCTTGAAGCCTCCATAGTGGTCATCCCGAAGCCGGGGAAGGACAAGACTGCCTGTGGAGCCTACCGCCCCATTTCCCTCCTCAACATTGATATTAAGCTATACACTGGGATATTAGCTGCTCGCCTTGCACCTCATATGCCTAACCTGATTGACCCGGACCAGGCAGGTTTTATCCCCCAGCGCCAAACCAGTGATAACACTAAACGGGCCCTCCACCTCATCGAGAAGGCCACACGTACGCAAGGGGAATATATGCTGCTTGCTATCGACGCCGAGAAAGCGTTCGACAGGGTCCACTGGCCATATCTAGAGCAGGTCCTCAAGAAGGTGGGGATAGGGGAGATATTTCGAACACACATCTTAAACTGCTACCGGTTCCCAACTGCCACAGTACGGGTAAATGGTTACACGTCCTCCCGGTTTCCCATAGAGAGAGGCACGAGACATGGGGTGCCCTTTGTCACCCCTTCTCTTCGCACTTTATATGGAGCCATTGGCCCACCGATTCCGACACAACCCAGAGACAACAGGGATTAAATTCGGAGGGGATGTCCACACAATTAGTTTGTACGCAGACGATGTTCTGATCTCGCTGTCAAACCCGACCAACGCACTGCCAGCGTGTTTCGTAGAATTAGAGACCTTTGCACAGGCCTCGGGGTTTAAGGTAAATATGGATAAATCGGTGACATTAGACCTCTCCCTGGCACCTGCTACACGCACGTATCTCCAGGGACACCATCCCATTCAATGGGCTACAGACACAGTTCCTTATCTAGGGATCCAGTTAGCTTCCTCCCTATCGACTATAGCAGCCACAATTTACACACGATTGAGGGTGAAAATCCGCAAGGAACTGAATCAATGGAAACACTACCCACTCTCCTGGCTCGGTAAAATAGCGGCGGTCAAAATGACTATTCTACCCCAGATTCTATATCTGTTTCAAACCCTGCCTCTCCTGCCCCCAGCCGGGTGGATACAACAAACCCAGTCTGAACTTGCACAATTCATATGGAATGGGCGCAAGCCAAGGATGAAACAGGCCCTGACGGTGCTCCCACCGGAGAAAGGGGGCCTCGGTGTCCCTGATCTCCACCTCTATTTCCAAGCGGCACAATTACGTCATTTAGTGGAGTGGAGCCGGTTGGAATCAGGTAAGCACTGGTTGTTCCAGGACCAAGCGGTAGCCGCCAGACCCTTACAAGGAATCCCATTCCTTCGGAGAGAACACAGACCCCCCAATTTATACGCGTGTCAGGTCACCCGGGCCACCCTCGAGGTGTGGGACCGCACCAACATCAAACACGGGCTCACTACTTTTCCCTCTCCTCTCACTCCGTTGTTGGACAATCCCGACTTTCACCCGGGCACGGATGTAACAGCCTTTGCGTGGTGGCGGACCACAGATTGTCGCTCCCTGGGACATCTCTTTGATGTAGACGGGATCATACCGTTTCAACAAATCAGGTTGGATTACGGGTTGCCCGAAACTGAGCGGCTCCGGTACCTCCAGGTCAGACACTGGGCATTGCATACCCAGGTTAGACCGACAGCCTGCAGACACCTCTCCATTTATGAGAAATGGCTGGTCACCCGCACATCTGATAAAAAACTAATCTCAGATCTGTATAAGTTGCTCCTAGACAGAAACACACACATGTATAACGCCAGCCGCGTGAGATGGGAACGGGACCTGGGCAGGACACTTAGCCACAAGGAATGGGAGGGGGTGTACTATAGAGCCCGCCACTCAGCATACCATACGGGACTGACCGAAACTCTTACCAAACTGGCCACATATTGGTATTACACGCCCGAGCGCCTACATCTGATGGATTCCACCCGAGGGGCGACCTGCTGGCGGGGGTGCGGGGAGGTGGGCACTCTGGTACACCTGTTGTGGGACTGCAAGCACCTTCAGCCATACTGGACGCAAGTACTGGATGAAGTGGACAAACACTTAGACACTCAAATTCCGAGATTTCCCGCATACGCCCTATTGGGCCTACCAAACCCATTGACCTACCCACTTAAATCCCGCAGAGGACGTTTGATTGCAATAGCACTAAGCTCGGCAGTACAAAACATATTGACTCACTGGCGCACAGATCAAATCCCTACTTTCACAGGTTGGCTATACAGACTTTGGCATGTTATGGGGATGGAGAAGTTGACTTTGACATTAGCGGGGAAGGGATCCACGTTCGCTGAATTATGGCAACCATTTTTGTCCCTGCTCTCCTCCGAATTCAGAGAGGTCACCTGCCCCAGGTATCTCCGCTCCTACGGCTCTCTGATCCGCAAGCAACAGGGACATGAAGCCCATATTTATACAACAGGCCACTGTCAATACCTTTTAGTTGCTTCTTTGCTGGACAAGGGATGGGGTGGGGGGAGGGGGAGGGGTTAGATTAAGTTTCCTTTTATGATACAATATGATATGATATGCTATGATATGGTATGATCTGACATTCCATGATTTGATACGATTTGAGGTACTAGGATATGTCATGCGTAGCCTCCACTACAAAGTGTTCTTTACATGTTCTGACCTCTTAGCTATACCATATGTCGGCCATGTAACCGAGGCCATGCCTCAGTCAGTGAATGCTGAACATGTTGAATGTTGATAATTCTCAATAAAAAGATTTAAACCTAAAATAACTTTTCAAAAAACAACTTGTACAATTGCGTTGCTTTCCAATTACAAATTTAACAGTGCATTCTATGGCACAAATTACGACATTTAGCCTAAAAAATAGTTGCTAAGAATTTGACAGCAGTTTCAAAAGTAAGAGTTATTAACTATGAATAAAGAACATTTTGTAAATACTTTTAGGATTTTTTTTGTTTCGTGATAATATTTATTTACAATGTAAAGTGTAGAGAAAATACAAAAAGCAATTCAAAACAGCTAAATAATCACTATAATGATCATAAGTTCAAATGCTTTGAAAGTATGTGTATTTGGAAAGATTTGCAATTGGCATGGTGCAAGGACGATTAATTACTGGCTGTGTTCCCCTATGCTAATGTGTTTTTTCATATATTATATATGCATTCCACAAGAAATCCAGCTTTTGTATCCTTAATAACCCACACCTTGGTAAACTGCAATGAAAGGTTCCCTGACACACACAACACCTCCCTGGGAGATAATGGAGTTTCGCTTTGCACCAACCATTGTCTATGTTTATGAAAAATGTGCAAACAACACACACAAAGAACACACAACACACTCTCGAAAGTCATTTCACATGAAAACAAAGTAATATTCCAGAACATTTATAAACACACAAATAATAACACACAAAAAAATATATTTTCAACCATCTTTGGGGTTCTGAAGCCCTTTAGGGTTCCAGAGGATCAAGCAGAAGTTGTATTGGGAAATGCAACTTGAAAATGTTTCTTTACTAAGTGTCACTCTTCGTCGGACATAAGAGACGACGATTGAAGATGCCACTCTCCAGTTCTTTACAGAGCGTAGCTCGGCACATGTTGCAGACTACAAATGCAGTGACAATAAAGTCATCTGTACAGCTGCAGGTTGGTGCAGAAGAACATTCTCCACTCTGGTCCAGCATCTGTGTAGTTGCTCATGCAGGGGTTGCAACAGAAGAGGAAAGTGTAGCACCAGCCTAACAATTCCACAAGTATGGGCTTTGCTCCCACCACAGTAAAAGTTCATTGGAGGAAATAGGGGGGGTGTCGAATCATTTCCCACAAGGCCTGTATGAGACTGTCCCTTACATGCCCCCCGATTTATTAACAGCACCAGACCCTCTAGACTCATCCTGCACCTCAACTCCGTACTGTATACATGAGGGGGTCCCGGCCACATGTCCACAACAGCTAACAATTTTATTGTGGAATGTGGCAGGCTTACTAAACAAGCTATTGCTGCCGCACTGGAATAATCTTGTAGAAGATTTTGATAAATGTTTATTCCAGGAAACGTGGAGCCTGGTCCCACTCCACAAATCTGGTTACGCTTGCTATTGCATTCCGGCAACTACAAAGGGGAGAGGGCGCCCGTCAGGAGGGCTGATCATTTGGGTGAGCATTACTTTAGGCTGTCAAATCACTGTCCAACCCACCACAAGTCCGGACATTTTGAGACTAACTATTAAAGGTCCCAGGGGAGGTGGCACACTGGAGCTGTTCAATGTTTATATTAGAGGAACCAAGGGAGGTCAACAATCACCCATTGTCACACTTTTAGACCATTCCCTATCCAGTTGCAAGCCCAAAGCGAAAATTATAGTAGCAGGAGATTTGAACTGCACCTTTGAGCTCAGAGGATATGCTGGAGCTGGAGGATGGTGATGCAAAATGGTCGGTCCCCCCTCTTAATATCTCCCCTATTAGAAAGTCGACCCCGCTTGCAATTCAACTTAATGCACTAACCATTGAACATGGTCTTAGAGCTGCTAATGGCAGAACTCATTCAGACACGCACGGTGCAAACACTTTTAATAGAGTAGGTAGCACTTCACGTATAGATTATATCCTAGTGGACGTAAAATTGTGGGCCCAAATGTTAGACATGTATGTGGGCACCACAACAGATAGCGACCACAATCCTCTTTGTTTGACAGCAGAATTGCTCTGGGCCACTCCGTCCTCGCACCAAACTAGGAAGGCCACAGCTCTGGTTATAGACATCGTTCCTTCAAACTGTAAAAGATACCTGAAATGGCATAAGATTAGCGCACACGAAATAAAATTATCTCGTGTTAAGGAAGTTGTCTTCTCTGGTATCCAAGCCCTCCAGGCAACCCTATCGGCTGCCGACCCCTGTGCAGGAGCTTCTTTAGCCCACTCCCGTACCATAGATCAGCTGAGTACTTTTTTTAGCCACTCATAAGTACGCTAACACAAAGGCTCCCCGGCAAAGACAGCACCCGTGGTACACCAAAAAATGCAGACTAAATAGACAAGCATTGGCAGCCGCAATCAGGTCCAAGAACTCCGAATCGATTAAACTAGCGAGAAAGGAGTATAGGGCAGCCCTCCACGAGGCTAAAATAGAGTGGGACGAATCTCACTGGAAGAACTTGAAAGACGCCAGTCTGGAGAAAAACAAAAACCAGTTCTGGTCCCTCGTTAGTAAGGGCATTAGCAGAGATCTTGCCTCTCTGTCTAACCATATAACAAGCCATGAATGGCATGACCATTTCAGGAAACTGTATTCCGCCCCTGACGATGAATGTCTGGAGGAGTTAAGCGACTCCACAGACATCCTTCAGGTGGGGAATACGAGCAATCCCTTTTCGTTGCCTGAAATTGAAATGGCAATCACAAAGACAGTGTCGGGAAAAGCCCCTGGACCGGACGGTCTTCCTGGTGACCTCTTTTTGGCCGATCCCAGGAACTGGTCGCATTACATCCAACTTTTGATCAATAGCATAGCCAATGGATCCCCAATTCCCGACTCTTGGAAAGGAGCGTTGGTGGTCCCGATATTTAAAAAAGGGGACTGGGAAGATCCATCAAATTATAGGCCAATAAGCCTAATTGACGCCATGCAAAAGTTGGTAGGTAGGGTCCTCCTCCAGCGAATACAGACCTGGGCTGAAGAGGAGGACATTCTATCCCAATACCAGGCTGGGTTTAGAAGTAACACAGGCACGATTGACCAAGTTTTCAGGTTATTACTCATATACTGGAAGGTCGTTGTTATTGGTAAGGGAAGCCTTTACCTTGCTTTTATCGATTTGAGAACAGCTTTTGATCTCGTTCCTAGGTTAAGACTGTGGCAAACGCTGAGGGATCTGGGCACTCCCCTCTTCTTCTTAACTTTTTAATTCGATTGCACGAAGGAAACTTCGCCCAAGTCAGGTGGGGCCCCAAGGGGAGGTTACGGAAAAGATCTTAGTCAGCAGAGGAGTCCGCCAGGGGTGTGTCTTGGCACCCACCCTGTTTTCCTTGTATATCAATGGGGTGGTGAGATTTCTTCAGGAGATCCCGGCAGATGCACTAACCCTGGCGGGTGAGAAAGTCCCAACACTGTTGTTTGCTGACGACACCCTTCTGGTGTCGAAAACCCCGTCTGGGTTGCAAAAACTTCTTAACCGATATCAGCTATTCTGTGACTCCCAGGGCCTGGTTATTAATACAGACAAGACAAAATTCATGGCTTTTAATCCCCATAAGACTTTTAAAAATGACTTAATTTTAAATAACACCCGACTAGAGAGGGTAAATGTGTTTGACTATTTGGGCATCCGCCTTTCTGATAAAATGCACTGGAAGCCGCACCTAGCCAAGATGTTATTGAATCATAAACGCGCTGCCGGTGCTCTTAGTAAAGAACACCGGGCCTCCTATAGTAGGCCGGTAGCTCCAGCACTTGCAATCTACGAAGCTAAAGCAGTTGCCGCTGCGTTGTACGGGGCGGAGCTGTGGGGCTTCGAAAACATCGAGGATATTGGCAGGTCCGAAAACAAGTTTTTGAGGGATCTGGTGATGCTTCCCAGTAACACCCCATTAACTCCCTTGATGTTTGATATGGGCAGACGGCCGCTCAGTGATATTGCAAAATTGCACCCTCTTCTCTTTAGGGTGCGAGTGATGCGTACCCCAGAGCTTGCTAACTATGCCGCAGCACTAAAAGAGGTGATTAACTTAGACACGGGGCACAGGGTCAAGTGGATATCCAATGTTAGAAGGTTGCTGTCCAAGCTGGGTCTCACGGAAGCATGGGATACCCAAGTACCACCCAACAAGGCAGAACTTAAGCACATTTATTGGAACTGGGTTGATACCAAAGAGTTGAGCAACCCAGAATTGGGGAGTCTGACAGAAGAGTTTTTTTGCCACAAACAGTGTAGAGGCTTAGAGCCTTATCTGGACATCATCCAGATTCCACGCGATAGACAGTTATATATGCAATTCAGGTTGGGCACACTCCCAATTCACGCAACCACTTCAAAATGGCACTCTTATAAATACCAAAGTGAGGCATGCCCCTGCTGTAGAACTCCGTTGGAAAGCATGCCCCACATTCTGTTTGCTTGCCCGGCTTATTCCGTTGCCAGGTCTAGCTGGATTAAACCGGTCTGCAAAATTATGGGTACACGCGACCATAGGACCGCCCTGCGTATCCTAAAAACTGACCCAGGTGTGCTTGTTTCGTGCGGGGTGGCGAAGTTTTTGAGTCGTGCCTGGATTATCAGAAACAAAGCACTAAAGGGCACTAGCATGCTTGCTGAGGGATAAACATCTATGTCAGCCTACTTTTTACTACCTAAGTACTGTAACAACTTGCAGAGTTTACTTACTTAGAATCACTGAGAAAATGTTCATGTTTTGCAGAGCACCTCACCCTGAGATATACTTCTCTATTTGTGGTTGATTCTGTACATCTCCCCAGATATGCTTGCATAACCGTTTTAATTCTCAAGATTTGCATTTTATGTCTGGTTGTGCGTTCAAAGCCCATCCTTTTACTCTGCTAGAAGGTTTTATATACAGCTGTTTTTAAACCTTTTAAACTTTTTAATCAATTTACAGGTCTTAATCGTTCTACTAGTATCCTTTTAGCTATTTTGATAACTCCGTTAAATCATGTATTCATATTAATGTGACATACTGTATATTTTTTAACGCATGTCTGTGTTTTTTGTCTGTGGCTTTTATGATTCTAGTAATCGAAATAAAGCATTAATAATAATAACTATGTTTATGAAAAATATGCAAACAACACACACAAAGAACACACAACACACTCTCCAAAGTCATTTCACACGGAAACAAAGTAATATTCCAGAACATTGATAAACACACAAATAATAACACACAAAAAAATATATTTTTCAACCATCTTTGGGGTTCTGAAGCCCTTTAGGGTTCCAGAGGATCAAGCAGAAGTTGTATTGGGAAATGCGACTTGAAAATGTTTCTTTACTAAGTGTCACTCTTCGTCGGACATAAGAGACGACGATTGAAGATGCCACTCTCCAGTTCTTTACAGAGCGTAGCTCGGCACATGTTGCAGACTACAAATGCAGTGACAATAAAGTCATCTGTACAGCTGCAGGTTGGTGCAGAAGAACATTCTCCACTCTGGTCCAGCATCTGTGTAGTTGCTCATGCAGGGGTTGCAACAGAAGAGGAAAGTGTAGCACCAGCCTAACAATTCCACAAGTATGGGCTTTGCTCCCACCACATTGCAAATGTTGAGGCTCTCTGTGTTAAATGCGCTCCGAATGCCATGATTGCATGTGTTGCAACGTAGTTGTTGTGCCTAAATAGTCTTTAGAGCCCTCTTAAAACATCAGGACATACAATGCAAGTGGCGTATGCTGCCAGTCAACTTTCCACATTTCCAAATGCTGTGAAATAAGAACACACCTACCAGTTGTGGTGGCCTCTTCGTCCATCTGAGGTAATACCAGCACTGCTGCTACAGCTTCAGCATCTCTCTCTGCAGCCACAGGAGTGTTAGATCCCTCTACCGCACCACTCCTGTTACCAGCAGCCACTTGTCCTAAGCGGTCTATCATTGCAAACAGCACACACAGAATCCAATACAATTCTTCTGGACAGTAGATGACCCTGCTCATTGAAGAGACGTGCAAACAATGGCTTATACACAGCAGGTTTTGGATCTTCTCGCAAGTAACAAACATCAAATCATACGTTTAATTTAAGCAAATGTATCAGTATTTTAAGTATCAAGTATAAAATGAGTTAGCATTAAATTAATTAGGACACTTTTATTGAACAATTAAAGGACAGTCTGCAGTACAGCCTGCAAACAATGTAACTCCTACTTAGACATACAACATCATGGCAACAGCACATCGCAGCAACCAATCCCTTTTACCTTCACTTTGTAACATACCATTTATATTTTGAAGCTTGACATAGGTCTAAACTTTCTGACAGCTAGAAAACTAAGGGGCATATTTACAATAAAGTGGCAAAGCGTGTCGTTAAGCCAAGAAGGCTAACGACACACTTCGTCACTTTAGAAACGCAGGGCTGCACCATATTTACTAGAATATGGTGCAGCCCTGCGTTTCCCCCTGCGCTGGCGCTAACTTTAGCTGCCTAGCGCCAATGCAGGCACCCTTGCACCATAGTGTAAGGGTGCCTGTGTTGAGAGGAAGATTGTTTATGTGCAGGAAGGTATCCCTTCCTGCACATAAACAATCTTTAAATGCCGTTTTGCAACTTCTATGTGTGCTGCTTAATGCAGCACACATAGAAGTTGCAAAACAGCATTTTAAAAATATTGTTTATGTGCCGGAAGGGGCACAAAACAAAACAATCATAGGCAATTTGCTGTTTCTATGTGTGTTGCACAAGGCAGCACACATGGAAACAGCAAAAACGAGGAGAAATAAAGAGTTTCTCCTCGTTGCACCAGGGTAAGACCAGGTTTTCCCTGGTCCTAATTTTGGTGCTGCCTCCTAATTACGCTGCCCTTGTAAATAGGGGACAGGATCAAAATCAATGGGTGTTGCGGTGGAACGCCCACCGCAACACCCATTACCCTCCCCTTTCATGCTAAATACAGTGTGAAAGGGTGCCTTATTTACAAGGCAGCGTTAAGCCATGCTAAGTGGCTTAACGCTGCCTTGTAAATAAGGCGAGGTCTCTATTGCCATCACAACGTCACTGAAAGTGACGTTGTGATGGCAATAGGGGCTTGTAAATATGCCCCTAAGTACTGTAGGTACCTGATCCACATAATAACAAAATACTTTTTGAAGTAATGGTGATTGGTCCCTCTGAACTGCCTCAGTCCTGGGTATAGGACTTCTTTGAACCTTTGTATGGTGCAGATCGTAAACATGCAGAAGTGCTACTGTGTGGCAGATACCCTGAAATGTTGAAAACTTCATTGTCGGTACAAACTAGGCACAACTACAATGATAAAGCATCTACAAACATTTGACTATGACAGCATTCCTCATGAAATACGTCTGCAACTAACTCCTGGTCACATTGAACACCATACTGAGAACAGTGAAGCAAATCTGTCTCCTCAACCTCAGTGCTAGCTGAAAACCAAAATGTTCAATGTTTGGGAAGGGTGGACTCGAACTGTAGTGCAGTGGTTCTGAACCTGTGGTCTGGGACCCCAGGGGGTCCGCAATTGCTTAAAAAATGAAATGATATTAAAAGAGTAATGAATCATATATAAATCAAGAAGCAATATGAAAAATTTAAAATGTTCTGTAAGAGTGAAGGAATCTGATATGGGACACTAAGAATATCATTGGCACCCTCAGATTGATTTTTGGGAGCAGTGCAAGTACATCAAACAGAATATAGTATGGATGATGGGTAGCCTCAATTTAATTTGCAAAAGCTTGTGTGTAAATTAAATCAAATATTTCATCATTTATTTATTTGTTTGATGAATCCTTGTTTCTGCATTTTTTCGGTATTGTTTTGAGGTTCAAATCATCTAAATTACTTAGGTCAGAGTCTCAAGAGGGTGGGGGTGGTCCAAGGATTCAAATAATGATTCAGTGGGGGTCCCCAGATTCCACTAATAATTAAGTGGGGGTCCACAAAGGAAGAACCGCTCCTCTAGTGGACAAATAAGTGAGGAATGTAGTTTCTTCATTCTTGAATATCAAGGTGATTGTTTATAAATAGTAGTAAGTTTGTATTCTCTTTAATGTTTTTCACACTTCTGAACTGTCATATACCGTGAACTTTTCTTTACCTCACCCTCACGGGTCCTCTCTTGGGCTGGCAAATGATTTAAGAGTAGAAGATTTCTTTTTTTATATCATTACTTTTACCTGTGTGTCCAATGTACCCAACCATCACTGCAGCATTAAACAGATTATTTAAAAAAATCTTTATGTAAATTAACATAATGAAGATGTAACTGAAACAGTAGCTTTTAGAAGTCTTTGTGTTTAGTAGACAGATGTAGGTGAAGATGACTTAGTAGCATGTCTGACAACACTTTGCAAATTACACAAAACAATAGCGTTAGCATCTACTATTTCTTCAAAAAAAGCTTGCCTGGACCCAGATGAGTTCTTTATTAACTTGACCTTCACAAACGATCTCTTCATAGGGAATATAATGTCAAATGGGTACACTTAGCTGGGATTCAAGAGCACTTTGATCTTCACAATCATCTCAAATCCCACACCTGCTGTACATCAGAGACTGTTGCCTAGAGGAATGGAAGGCGTTCTGTCAATCATCAGTAATGGTGAACTATTTCTCTTTATGCTGCTTGACCTATCAGTGGCCTTTGATACAATGTAAAACAACGAATACTTTCTAAATAAGGCAGGTGGGACATTCGCCAAACGCTACATAACCCCTGAGTTTGTCGACATTAAAGGAGAAATCCTCCAATCCCATTGCCATGAAATGGACTTAGAATCACAATATGATTCTTTTCTAGTCCCCCATCCATTGCTAAAAGCCTGAGCATTCTCATTGACCCCTTTCTGTTCCTCAAGAACCACATCAGGATAAAGTAAAGAGTGCAGGGTTCCAGCTTATATTACTGCACAAAATGAATCCCTTTCCCCACCTCATTTTGTAGCCCCTACTTCTCTGAACCCTAAACAGCCCAGTGAGCGACGACAAAGAGAAGTTGGTAAGAACACAGACTTTGTACTGTGTACTTTGCAATTTTAAAACTGCTTTTTTTCCTCTACCCATGACTGTTTACATTTATTTATGGGTTTCTGTGCAATTTTTACTTCTAAAACTGCTGTTTTCCTCTACCCGTGACTGTTTAAATTTCTCTTTTGGGTCTTCCCTAAACTGTGCTAAGGATACTAGAAGGCAGCACCCCGCCCCCCTTTACAAGCTAGAAATACACAATACACCCCTAAGCCTAACCAGTGTCTGTTTAAGAGGCTGCTTAACCTGTTTCGTGATTTAAATTGTGTTTGGAAAGTGTATTTATCACTCGTTCTTGGCTAGAAAAAGTGTTTATTTAAGTGCATGAGAAGCAGTATTTTAGTGGCTTAGATTGTACCTTACCTTCAGGGTTGAGCAGGAACTACAAAGTGTTTATTGAGCCTGTCTGTATCCAAGGAGAGTCTGATTTCAGGGGTACCCCCTTGCCTCCTGCACACCAGTTTGTGCTTTAGGGATTGGCCCCCAGGCATCTGAGCAGGCCTGACCACTCTCCTCACACCTGCACAGGCCCTTAAGTTTAAGGTCACATGCTCTTCAAATCGATTTCTTATTGGTTGTTGCATCCATGTTGTATTCTGCATAGGGCTAGGGTTTCTATTGGATATAGTTCTTAGGGTTTAGGGTTTTGTTAGGTTAGTAGGGCTAGGGCTTTGATTGGTTAATAGGATCAGGCTTCCATTGGCTCTAGGGTTTAGGGCTAGGGTTCTGATTGGTTAAGGTTAGGGCTTGGGTTCCCACTGGAGCAAGGTCACCTGATCTAGGGCTGGACAAGGAAAGTTGCCTGTTTGGGCCGGGTTGAGCCTAGGACCAGAGATGTTGCCCTTTTTACCATTTACCAGCCACCACCTTAAGCCATCCACATACTCAAACATACAAACACAATCTCAGCAAACACACACTGCTCATTTACAACAAACAAACTCTAACCGCATTTTATTGTCTTAACAACCGCTATTAAACCCCACAAACCACATCTATACCCTTCTTCCCCATCTGCCACACAATGGCACCTTCACTCTCAAACAAACCAAACATCTGTCCTATACCACTATCATATCCACACATCACCAACACAACACAAACCCACATTATACATAACCTTAATCCCTTCAAACACACACTCCATGTTCATACAAAATGCCAGCTCTGTACTGTACTTATGCTTAACAGACCCCTTTCCATCACCACCAACCCTATACTCAGTCCTCTCTCATATCATCCACCAACAACACCCTCCTCCTCTTTTTACCAAAAACACACCACCAAACAATCCTTACACTCCAGTCCACCACACGTATTGCCTCTTCCTGCTACCAAATCTAATACAAACACTCATAACCCCTGTCCATACCCTCTTACATTCAACCCTTTAACATTCAACTTCCACTCACCAACAGTACTTTGAATCCAGATCCTTCACAGAAATTCACAACTTCAATATCTCATCTCACTATGCCACAAAAAACAAAACATAACACACCCACACATCACAATCTCACACACACAATTTCATACTACATTATATCACAAAATAACAACAAACACCCTCATGACTACATAAATAATACAGATCCTAAACCAACTTTACTACCAAATTTTCTATCTTCACCAACTCCTCCCACAAACACCCCAGCACATCACTCACTCACCGCCTCTCATCCATTGCACAATTTAGAGCCTTTAAACATGTTCCACGTGCTCCTCCACCACACACCACCACCACCGTAAACAACGCAACAGAAATAAACAACTTGCCACTCTTCACAGCTTCACCTCTCCTTGCCTATTACACAACAAGACTACTCTACAAAAACAACACAGCCCACCAACTCACTCTCAACTACCATCTCCACCACCTGCACACATATACGCACAAAATGCCTTCAAAGCCTGCTCCGTGAGAATTATTATATAGACAAACAACACTATTGCTTTCCTGACACAGTTAACACCAACACTAATGATACACCTGTTACAAGTTCAAAGAATACTACTCCTCTTCTAGAAAACAAAGCCAAACATCCACCAAAACACAATTTCTAGACTGCCTACTAATAAATGCTTGATTGATCACTCTCTAAACACAAGCACCACATTTACGGCATACTTACTCACACACAACCTGATTTACTCTTCATAACTAAATCATGTTTGTGAGATGGCATGGCTCTAGTGTTGCATGAAACCTTTCATCCAGGCTATCAAACTGTTACACAAAATTCCATAGGCAAAAGAGGAGGTGGACTAGCTGTTATATTCAAGGAAACAATAAATCTCTCTAAAGCTGACGACATTTCCATACACGGTTGTGAGGCCCTCATCATGAGATGCAACCCTACACCAACTTCCTCATGTAATTTCCTCCTTGTTTACAGACCATCACCTATCAATGCAACATTCCCAGACATGTTTCTAGGCACATTTTCAAACCTTAAGACACTACACTCCAACCTATACCTCCTTGTTGACCTAAATATATGATTTGACAAACCCAATATGCCCCATCTTAGAACTATCATCATTGGCCTAGACACACTGAATCTACATCAGATCATCCACAAACCCACATACATCACTGAAAATCTCCTAGATGTCATTACCCCCTAATGGGTCCTCCTCGTCCCAGTCCTAACAAAGTGAGGCAGTCCTTCCTCCAGCCAGCCAATCAAAACGCTAAAAAACCAAAAGTGAAAGGTCATATAAACCCCTCCCACCCACCGCCATGCCTGTTTTTTTCTTGCTCCGACGGCGGTCGGAACACTGGTGCTCCGTGTATCCTGTTGCTGTTTCCGGTTTTTGCAGGTCGTGTTGCGGTGCCGTGAGTTTTTGTAAATCTTATTGTTGAAGGTCTTAAACATGCTGTTTATTCTGGCTTTGTTGTTTGTATCTGCGCGGCCATACCGGTGCTCTGGTCGACCGCGCTCCTGCTCCTGGGTCAGGACGCTCCCTGCGCATGTGCTGGGCTGGGGCGGGGAGCTTTCCTGATGTCCTGGCCCCGGGTCGTTCCGGCGCTGGGGGTTTCAAGCAGCGTCCGGCCCCCGCGGCCATGGTGCTTTATTCTGTGGCTGGGGGGAGGGTGGGGTGACTGCACGGCTGTCCTTTGTGATTTCCCTGTCTCATGTTTCACGGGACTTGGTTAATTGGGGACAGTGTTTTAAGTGGAGTGGCTGGGCACTTCCTGGTGTGTGCTGGGCTTCCTGTGTGGTTTGCTCTTCCTGCTTGTGGCCATGGGGGTTGAGTATTCCTCTCGAAGTGCATGCAACATCTTTATCCGTGCAGCGTAATGTCCTTTTGTGACTTTCATGGTCTGTTTGCAGGCTTTCTTTCATTCTGCTGTGCGGGCTGCGCTGCTTGAGCCTTCTGCGAACTAGGCTGGGGATGTTTGTGTGGCCGTGGACACATCTCCTGAGGGGATGTGCATCCGAGGCACAGTTTTTCGGACATGTTGATCCCTGTTCGTGCTGTGCTGGGTTTTGACCCCCGGTCCTTGTCTGATGTTGGGTTTTACTCCCTGTGTAGTTCCTCGGTGGTAGATGTCCTGCCTTATCCTGCTGTCCTCACAGATATTCTGGCTGTGGTTTTGTATGAGCGGATTCTCAGCCTTGTTCTTGGTGGCCGACGAGTCTGTGGGTTTGTACCGGCTCTCTGGTGGCTTATTACTTGCGCCTTCATGGGGGGTCCGGGTGCGTGTTTCTGTACCTGCTGACTTCTGTGATTTGTGTCTGGGCACAATCTCGTCTGTTGGCATTGAGGGCTGTTCGTGTTCCGGGGCGTCTGTTTTTCATACGGACGGCTTGGGCCACTTCCTCTCGTCCTCTGTTTTGTGCCGTCTGTCTGTTCCTCTGTTCCGCACCTGTCTTTGCCCTGTCTTTGTCGCTTGCGTCTGACGGCCTGGCTCTTGAGCGGCTGTAATTGGTGTCTTTGGGCTGTTCTTCTGTGGTGGCCTGTGGCATTCAGTTGTCGTGTCGGCCTTCAACACTTGAGAACTATGGTGCGCGTTGAGGCTCTTTTGTCTCCTGGTGCTCTTCTCTTGGTCTGGATCCGTGGTTGGAGATCCGGCTTCTATTCTTGCCTTTCTCCGTGGTGGGTTTTGACGGACCTTTCCCCTTCCGCCTTGTCTGCTCGTTGGGCTGCGGTTCAGGCTTGTCGGGGTCCCGGGGCCTCTTTGGGGGTTGTTGCTCCTTTGGTGAGTCGGATTCTGCGTAGTTTTAGGCTTCAGCGTCCGGTCTCTCCTGTGGTTGTGCCTTCTTGGGTTTGCCTCCTGTTTTGTGGGGTCTGCTGTTGCCCCCTTTTGTGCCTTTGTTGGGGGTTGTTTGTTGTGGTTGTCCGCAACGGTGGCTTTTTTGTTGACCATCGCCTCCGCACTTCGGTTGGGTGAGTTGGGTGCTTTGCTTCTCTCCTTCCCTTATTTGTAGTTTCTGCTGGATGGGGTTGTTATGCAGCTGGGCCCGGCTTTTCTCCTTGGGTTTCCTCCGTGTTCCATTTGCAGCTGGAGGTGATTCCTTCCTATTTTGCCTGGGGGTGGGGATTCCTTTGTTCCTTCATCCTTGGATGTTTGCACCCTTTGGTTTTTCTTCCTTCGTGCCTTGGGGTTTCGTCTTTCTCCTGCCCTGTTTGTCTCCTGTGGGAGTGTGGCTCGGGTTGGTTGGTTTCTCTTTCTGCCTTCACTCGCTATGTGCGTTTGGCGGTCTGCCTATCTTGTGGGTCTGCCTCCTCCGTCTCCGGTGCGGGGTCGTTCGACACGTTCTGTGTCCGCTTCCTGGACTGAGCGGCTGGGGTCTCTATCCTGGAGTTTTGTAGAGCGCCCACTTGGCAGTCCCATCACACGTTTGTTCGGCATTTTAACCTTGATGTTTTACATGCCTCTGTTCTCAGTTTTGCTGTTGGCGTTTTGAACGCTGCTGTTCATTTATCATTTGTTTGATTAAAGTTTTGTACTTTTGCATGGATCCCTGGTGTCCTGCGTTTTTTATTCTTGGTTCTCTGCTTGTGAGTACCTCACTTTGTTAGGACTGGGACGAGGAGGACCCATGAGGGGGTAATGTCTTGTTACTTACCGGTAATCTTCATTACCCCGATTAGTGTCCTCCTCGTCCCAGTCCTCTTCCCTCCCTCCCTCCCGCTGTGTTTGTGTCTGAGACTTGTTGATAACAGGCATGGCGGTGGGTAGGAGGGGTTTATATGACCTTTGACTTTTGGTTTTTTAGCGTTTTGATTGGCTGGCTGGAGGCAGGACTGCCTCACTTTGTTAGGACTGGGACGAGGACGACCCTAATCGGGGTAATAAAGATTACCGGTAAGTAACAAGACATTTGTGCTAATCTAGAACTAGTTACCTTTCAAAGAATTGCTCCAGTCACATGGTCAGACCACCATCTGGTAGCTTTCCAACACAAAACGCCACAAATCACCACATCTAAGGGCACCTTAACATGGAACCACATATCGACCATGGATGAAAACATTTTGCATTCTTAAAAACACAACATCCAACACAGATCTACACACAATAAATCCAGTTAAAAACTCTATGATTGGCTCCAGGAAGCTTTTGATATCCTAATACCACTAAGAACAACAAAACAGGGCTAAAGAAAACAAGCACCTTGAAAGAATGCTGAACTAAAAAAGATAAAAGAACAAATCGCAAAGCTGCAACACACCTGGCTCAAAACAAATCACAATCAAGACAAACTTCTCATAAACAAAATTAACAGAATATTCAAGTCAACAATCAAAAAAGCTAAAATAAAGTGCTGTTCAAGCAGAACTCAAAATGCTAAATGTGCAAATAAAGAATTTTATAAAATTCTCACTGATTTTCATAAACGTAAATGCGCAGAAGAAACTCGTTCCATTTCTCAAGAATTTACTGACAAACTGGCAAATCACTACACAACCAAAGCAGACATGTGGGATCCTATTTAAAACAAAGGAAAACCAACAGCACCAATCCATTTCCAACAATCCCCTCCAAGGATAGGCTAACTCAGCTTCTACATTCCTTCAAACAACTATCAGAAAGTGAATTTATTTATCTTGTCAAAGCAAGCAGGCCAACAGCTGCCCTTCTGACCTTTGTCCACCACAAATCTTCAAGAACATTTTGTTAACTACCTCTGCTACCACACTAGTCAGAGTTCAATTCTCTCCAATGCACTACTTGCAACCGATGCATCACCTCCTCAGCACTCTGTATCATCCTTGGGCGTAAGCAGCTCAATTACCCTGCACCGCCTCCAGGAACTGACACATCACTTTGCTACAGTGATACCTCACCTCCTTTGCACAAAGCATCATCCCCATGGTCCAACGTACCAATGACCTGCATAGCAGGAAGGAACCGACGCATCACTTGCCTTCACAATGGCTCACCTCCTCTGCTCATCGCACTGTCTTTGACTTTTTGATGCATTCAAGGTACTGTACCAGAGTCTGCGTAACTCATATAGCAGGCCGATGCTCTATCGCAGTCGGACTGAACTTGAGGATTTATCCTGGTCACTCGCGACCAGATAGCCCCAGTTGGATCTATTGTTTTCTACGCACTGTTTTGATTTAATCTTGAAAAATTCATATCTTGACTTGTGTATGTTGGATTTTTGTCGTTTTGCTCTCGTTTTACTTAGATAAATATTGGCTATTTTTCTAAACTGGTGTGAAGTACTTTTGTGGTGTTTTTACTGTGTTACTGTGCGTGTGTGCACAAATACTTTAGACATTGCCTCTTTAGTTTAACTTGACTGCTCTGAGCCAAGCTACCCCAGGGTGAGCACAGGTAAACTTAGGGGGAGATTTTCAAAAAAGTCGTGCAACGCAGCGCTGCCCCCCCGAGGCTGCGCCGTGTTGCGCGACAGGTAGGGAGCAGGAGAGAGCCATATCTTCAGAGATATGGCTCTCTCCTCCCCTTTCCCTTGCGCCGGCGCTGATTTCAGCTGCCGTGCGCCATGCACACACCTTAGCGCCGCAGCGCTGGGGTGTGTGCATGAGTGTAGCATAGGTTTTGTACAGGAAGGGTACCCTTCCTGTACAAAACACTATGCAAGGCACGATGCAAAGCTTTTCCCACTTTGCATACGTGCTGCAGTGTGCCGCACGCATGGAAAGTCAGAAAAGCACTGAGAAATTAAAGCATTTATCTAGTATTGGGGTATCTTTCATAGATTCACATGCTTGAATCATCCCCGCCGTCGAGGTGGGAGTCTCACGGTACAAATAAAATATATACATAATAGTACTAAAGTATCATACAATAGGCTATAATGGACAATAAAGTCACTACACTAGCCTATCCTTGTCCTTTTGTAAAAAAGAAACAAATTTGGAACACAGCCAATCAGCCTCTAGCACCCTCTAGAACACTCCACAGAGAGGCAAGCCCCTCAGATTTTCTACCGCACGTCGTGTGACAGGGAGTCTCCCTGAGCTCTGCTCAGTTTTTTCTCAAAGTTTGCTGAATACTGTGAGTACAGGATGTCTGAATCTTCTAAGAAAGGATTATTCTTGCCTTGTGGTTCCTGTGGGAAAAAGAGATTACATTTTGAGGATCCCCACAAGGCGTGTATTTACTGTTTGTATCCTTCTCATAAGGTAAAGGACTGCAGGATTTGTAGAACTTTTTCTTCAAAGACCTTAAAGGATAGAGAAGGAAGGTTATTGATCTGGCTGGAGAAATTGAAGGTAAGATCTGAGGTGGTGTCTGAAGAGGATGATAGTGAGAGCCTCCCAGCGTCTAAGAAGAGAGATAGATCTGAAGATCCACCTGAAAGAGCTGGCAAAATATCTAAAAAGTCTCACCATGAGGCTAGCCACTCTGCCTCTAAAAAAGAGAAGCTTTCTTTCTCTTCTGAAGGAAAAACTGTGGAAACATCAAAAATGCCACTTAAAACGGCATTGAAACAGTCCAGGACTCAGTCAGAGTCTGTCAGATCCTCGTCGTCGTCAAAAAAGACCCCGTCGACGACTAAGCCACCTCAGAGTTCGTCGACGCTATCTCCGTCGACGGAAGAACCGGTAAGATCTGTACCTTCGAAGACGAAGACTAAATCGCCTCCGTCGACGACACCGTCGACGATCACAGTCTCGCCTCCGTCGAGGTCCCTCTCGTCGACGGCACCATCGACGACGGTCCCATTCTCGTCGACGCTCCCACCGTCGACGACGGTCCCACTCTCGTCGACGCTTCCACCATCGACGACGACCTCCACTTCGACGAGAACATCATCGTTGACGACGGGTCTTCCGTCGACGACATCGACGACAACGACGACACTAACAACGGTAATGGCAGCTTCAGCTGTCCCTATGTCTCCTTCCATGGTCATCTCGTCGACGATCATGCAGAAAAGGCCTACTTCACTACAAGTAACTCCTATTTTATCATCTAAATTAGCGTCTACGCTCCCGTCTACTAGGGGCTACTACCACGACCCTTCATACATTTCTCCCTTGCCTCCAAGCCATTTTTTGGAAGATTCAGAGGATGATGGGCTGTTCAGTCCTGCACGCAGCCCCTCTCAGCTTCATGTCGAATACAAAGAGGATGATGAGGAAGAAGAGCACTATGAGCCTTATCAAACCGTACAAAGGCCTCAAGTTTTATTGCCTCGTCAGGAACCTGTGGTGCAGATGCCCGTGACTTTGGTACAGGACTTGGCAGCTATGCTGCAAGATTACCATACTCGTTTCCCAACTGCGGCTGACCCCGTTCAAAGACAGCCTTCTCCTCCATCTATTTTGCATACTTCAGGTTCATCTGTTCCGGCTGCTGGGTCTCAGGATATTGTACCTATACCACAAGACCAAGGGGTACAAGATGATGACGAGGATGCAGTCGCCGAAGAGGGCGAACTCCCTAAATCGCCAACAACCGTGGATGAATGGGAGGATTATGTAATCCCTACACCATCATCGCCAGTTCCTCATCCAATTGATTCCCCTCCGGAGGACATCGGAGGTTTTCATGCAATCATGGAGAGGGCAGTGACACGATTTCACCTGCCTATGCCTGTTAAGCAGAGCGTCTGTTTTCTCTATGATTTTAAAGATCAGAGCAGGAAATTGGTCCGCGCCATTCCCATAATCGACCATATTTGGGAAGAGGGCGTCAAGATTATGAGGAACCCTCTCTCTGTACCGGCAATTCTTCCCAGGATTGATAAGAAATATAAGGCCCCGGATGATGCCCCTGCTTGCCTGTCCGGTCATCCTAGGCCTGACTCTGTCATCTCTCAAGCTGCTCAGCTCAGGTCGAGAAATCCATCGGTACCGATCACTGCGCCTCCCGACAAGGATGGTAGGAGGCTCGATAATATAGGGAAGAGGATTACCACCATGGCAGGTGCTTCCGTTCGTGCCGCTAACTCATTGGCAATCCTAGGGAGATATGACCGCCAAATGTGGTCAGATATTGCTCCATACCTTGAGTTTTTACCACAGGATAAGAAACAGGAGGCAAGAAAAATTCTCCTGGAGGGGGAAAGAGCAGCATCGGAAACGATCGACATTTCAATGGATCTAGCCTCCCTAGGGTTCCGACAACTGGCTGGAGCAGTGGTCCTCCGTCGCCAGGGTTGGCTTAAATCTACCACTTTCCGCCCGGAGATACAAAGCAAAATCCCCAATATGCCATTTGATGGGGATGCGCTCTTTGGCAAGCACATCGATGATGCCCTGCAAGAGATTAAAAAAGACACCGACACTGCCAAAGCCCTGGGTACGCTTCAGTACAGGAGGACTCCTTTTCGAGGCGCCCGTGGCAGAGGGTCTTTCTCCTTTCGTGGAGGTTACCAAAAGTACCAACCCCAGTCTTATCAGGGCAGATATGGTTTTCAACAGCAACAACAACAATCTTACAGAGCGCCCCCTGCTGCCGCTTATAGACAACAGAACAGGAGGAAACAGCCCCAACCGGGCAGAGATAATGGTAGGAAACAGTGACGTCTCCCAGCACCTGCAACAGTTCGGCCACACTTCAACACCAAGACGCCGAACATTTCTCGTCATTTCAACCAATGGGAAAAACTGACCTCGGACAAGTGGGTTTTGGAAATAATCAAATTCAGACACACCCTAGAATTTGTAAACCTCCCTCCGCCCCATCCACCTTTAAAGAAGCATCCACCACATCTAGCTCTTCTCAAGAAAGAGGCAAGGAGTATGCTACAAAAAGGAACTATAGAGAAAGTGCCTCGCTCTCAAGTGGGAAGAGGTTTTTACTCCCGTTTCTTTTTAGTCAAGAAAAAGTCGGGAGAATGGAGACCAATCCTGGATCTGAGGTAGCTGAACAAATACCTGCAAAAGAAATCCTTTTGCATGGTTACTCTTCAAGAGATCCTGCAACTCCTAGACCATGCAGACTTCATGACAACATTAGATCTGTAGGATGCATACTTCCACATCCCGATCCACCCCAAACATAGAAAGTTCCTCCGTTTTACTGTGGCAGGTGCGCATTTTCAGTTCAGGGTTCTCCCTTTTGACCTGCATTCAGCTCCAAGAGTTTTTACAAAATGCCTTGCTCCGGTTGCGGCTCATCTCAGGCTGCAGGGCCTGCAGCTTTTCCCATATCTGGACGATTGGCTAATAAAAGCTCCTTCTTTCCGGCAGGCCTCAGAAGCAACGCACACCTGCCTTCGCATGTTTTAATCTCTGGGGCTGTCTCTCAACTCCCAAAAATCAGTTCTTCTTCCGTCTCAAAGGATTCAGTTTCTGGGAGCAGTTTTGGACACTATCCAGGACAAAGCATCCTTGTCCATAAAAAGACAATCACATCTGGTTTCTCTAGCATCAGACTTACGAAAAAGAAAGTTCGCTTCTGTGAGGAAGATAAAATCCTTTCTCGGAATGTTGTCCTCTGCAATCCTTTTGGTTCCTCCCTCCCGTCTCAGAATGAGACCTATCCAAGAAGAACTGGAAAGTAAATGGCTTCAAATAACAGGGTCGTTCGACGACCTGGTGAGGATAACCCCGGCTATGCGGGTGGCTCTGCTTTGGTGGCAGCACTCCAGCAATGTCTCGACCGGACTTACCTTTCTTTCTCCCCCACCGGAATTCATCTTGACTACAGATGCGTCTCTCGAAGGATGGGGTGCACACCTCCAAGATCTCTGCATAAGAGGAAAATGGTCCAAAGCATTGTCAAGAATGCACATCAACTTCCTGGAGCTTCGAGCTATTTTTCTGGCTTTGCAGTCTTTTCTCCCAAGACTTCAGGGGTCATCAGTTCTCATAAGAACCGACAACACCACTTGCATGCATTACCTAAACAAGCAAGAGGGGACTCGCTCTCACATCCTATCTCAGGAAGCGCAAAACATATGGAAGTGGCTCCTTTCTCATCACATTACTATAAAGGTGGAGCATCTGCCAGGAGTAAACAACACTCTGGCGGACACTTTGAGCAGAACATCAAATTCTTGCCACGAATGGGAACTGGACCAGTCAGTCGTGGAACACATTTTTCAGATGTGGGGCAGACCCAACTTGGATCTCTTTGCCTCCAAGACAAATCGGAAATGCCCATTCTATGCCAGTTGGGATCCAGAGAAGGGCTCATGGGGAAACGCCTTCATGATGAGATGGACGGGGATTTTCGCTTATGCTTTCCCCCCCCTTTCCGTTGCTCCTGAGGCTTCTAAGAAAACTGAAGCTGGAACCGTGCCGAATGATTCTCATTGCCCCACGATGGCCGCTTCAGCACTGGTTCACAGAGCTTCTCCTACACTCAGAATGCAACCCATTTCGCCTCCCAGTGTCTCCAACTCTATTGACAATGAGCAAGGGCCAGATTCTCCACCCACATCCAGCCCCTCTGCAGCTTCATGCCTGGCTTCTGAGCTCACTGAATTCAAGGAGCTAGATTTACCGCAAGACTGTAGGGACATACTTGCAAAAGCAAGAGCTCCTTCTACTCTAAAAACCTATTCTGTTAAATGGAAACGTTTCTGTTCTTGGTGCCGTGATATTAATACACATCCCCTAGACTGTTCTCCGGAGAAGGTTCTCCCTTATCTTCTTTCACTAGCTAAGTCTGGACTCATGTTCGCATCTGTTAAGCTGCATCTGGCCGCAATCTCGACTTACAGGCGCTCTACTGGCGGCCCATCTCTCTGCTCTAACCGTTTGGTCAAGCAATTTTTGAAAGGTCTCTTCAGAGCTTTTCCGCCTATCAGAGCTCCTCCCCCTGAATGGAGGCTTAACTTGGTTCTATCATAGCTCATGAAGCACCCATTCGAACCTGTGCACAAAGCTGAGCTTAAATATCTCGCCTTGAAAACTGCTCTTTTGTTGGCGCTTACCTCCGCTAGGAGAGTCAGCGAAATTCAGGCATTTACTATCAAACAACCATACCTAAGGTTCACCAATGACTATGTTCTCCTAAGAACGAATCCTACCTTCATTCCAAAGGTTCCATCTTCTTTCCATCTTAATGAGCCCATTATTCTACGTACTTTCTTTCCCAGTCCTTCCACCCCGGCTGAGAAGGCTCTACACACTTTGGATATTAAAAGGTGCCTTAAATTCTACTTATCACGAACTGTACCCATCCGGAAGTCGGATCAATTGTTTGTATCTTATGGTGGTCAAAAACCAGGTACAGCAGTAACAAAGTCAACAATTGCAAGATGGATTGCATCAGCGATTCAATTTTGCCATTCTAAAGCTGGAAGTCCTCTGCCCGTGCAGCCTAAAGCTCATTCCACAAGGGCTGTGTCTTCATCTGCAGCGCTTTTTGCCGGAGTGCCGATGGAGAAGATTTGCCGTCTGCAACCTGGAAGAATGTGCACACATTTACACGGCATTACTGTCTGGATCTGGCTACAGAAGCTGAGTCAGCAGTTGGTCAAGCAGTGTTACGCAACCTTTTCAAATAAGGTAAGCCTCTATTGAGAGGTGACTTTCTTATTTCATGCTTTTGAATGCTGTCTGTTTTAATTGTTAATGTTACTAATGTCTCTCTCATGTGTTATGGCATATGTTATAAGTATGTTTACAAATATATTTTACAAGGTATCTAATGTGGTCTGTATAATACTCACCATCCGCTAAGGAACTAAGATTTTTACTGCTAGCTATTCTGATTCAAGCATGTGAATCTATGAAAGATACCCCAATACTCGATAAGAAAACAAGTTACTTACCTGTAACTTCAGTTATCCAGTATTGGTATCTTTCATAGATTCACATGCGACCCACCCTCCTCCCCGGAGAGGCTTCCCTTATTACTATGTTATACTTACTGTCACTTGTGCTACGAAAATCTGAGGGACTTGCCTCTCTGTGGAGTGTTCTAGAGGGTGTGAGAGCCTGATTGGCTGTGTTCCAAATTTGGTTCTTTTTTACAAAAGGACAAGTATAGGCTAGTGTAGTGACTTTATTGTCCATTATAGCCTATTGTATGATATTTTAGTACTATTATGTATATATTTTATTTGTACCGTGAGACTCCCACCTCGACGTCGGGGATGATTCAAGCATGTGAATCTATGAAAGATACCAATACTGGATAACTGAAGTTACAGGTAAGTAACTCGTTTTCTTCTCCTGCTAGCGCCTCCTTTGAAGGGGCGTTAATTTTTGGCGCAAAACCATGTTTACAAATCTTTGTAAATATGGTTTTGAGTCAAAAGGCATGGGTGGTTGCATGGGAGCGCCCATGTACCACCCATGTCACGCCCCCTCGGTGCAAAGTAACACAAAGCAGTGTTTGGCCCTGCTTTGCGCTACTCACAGGATACTTTCCAGCGCAAAACAAGTTTTGCGCTGGAAAGAAAATAGCAAAACAAAAACTTGCGCTGGTTAGCGTCACTTTTGTGACGCTAAACCAGCGCAAAAGTTTTGAAAATCTGCCCCTTAGTGTGTACTAACTGGAGTGTGGGTCCCTACTTGGACAGGGTGCAAACCCCTGCCAACTAGAGACCCCATTTCTAACATTGGTGATCAGAGCTGAGCATAGGACTTGAATTTGTGCATTACATACAGTGATTGGTATATAATACTTCCATATCTCAGACCATAACGTACCGGCATACTTTTTTTTTTTTTTATTATTATTTTTTAGAGTTTTATATAGCGCGAACTAGAGCCGAGACATCGGGTATCAGAGCGCTTTACATGAGCACCAGTTTCGTTACAAATGGACACATTCATTTTTGTTAGGCATGGGGAGATTAAGTGATTCGCCCAGAATCACAGGATGTTGAGCGTCGTTGCCGAGACTCGAACCCAGTTCCCCAGCTTCGAGGTCAACCGCTCTAGCCGTAAGGCTACATCCTCTCCCCATTTATGCCTTTTTTTTCTTTAGCAACCTTTTGAGTTTTTGCAATCATGTCTCAGTCTGGAGAGCCATCAGCTGTACCTGCAGATTTGGAGTTTGAGCAGGAGAGGTTGGAAACCTATATGGTGCTTCAGCTCAAAAGGTTCTGCAGGGATTTCAAGTGTTCTTTTAAAGGCCTCACTAAAAAGGAGGAGCTGCAAATGGCACTGAGGGCCTAGTTGGCAGCCAGAGAGGCGGCAGGGCACCCAGAAGATGGGCATGATATGGATGTGGATATGGAGTAGCAAGATCTGCATTTTGATTTACTTGAGAATCAGGATCTGCCTGGGGGGGAAGGCACGCTCCAGGGCAGGGAGCAGTGTTTCCTCTAAGAGCAGAGTTGAGGAAAGGAAGCACATGTTGGAGCTTGCCAAATTCAAAATGGTTTTGGAGACAAATAAATTGGCAATGGAGGAGAAGAAGATGCTTTTAGCTCAAGAGCTGAGCTTGAAGGAGCTGGATTTGAAAGCCAAGTCCAGCACAGATCGTGGCAGCGTATCCTCAGTGCAGTCTGAGGGAAATGTACATATACCCAAGAGTCTAGTAGCTGATTATCAAATGGGAAATGACATAGATCTGTGGTTTCAGGGTTATGAGGCAGCTTTACACAAGCACAGGGTCCCTGACAGAGATTGGGGACGCTGGCTTGTGGAAGCATTTTGCAGTGGAGGGGAGGGACACCTTATTGGCACTAGGGCCAGCAAACCAGATGAGGTACCCCAACATGAAAGAGGCCTTGATCAGAAGATATGGTCTGACCCCAGAAGCCTACAGAATAAAGTTTAGGCAGAGCCCTAAACTTGGTTCCCATACCTGGCTTGAGTGTGTTGATACCTATTGCAGAGCCATGGATGGTTGGGTGATGGGCAGTGAGGTAACAGACTATCAGTGGCTGTACAATTTGATTGCACGTGAGCACATGTTTAGTGTATGTTTTCCAGAGCTGCGCCAGCACTTGGTTGATAGTAAGCTGACTGACCCCAGGAAAATGCTAAGGATGTGGACCTCTGGCTTAGCACCAGGGTCCAAAAGAAGTTTTATGTGGGAGACTTTTCCAAGGGTGGGCAGGGTCCCCAACAGAAGAAGGAGGGGGGACAAGTATAAAAGTAAGGAGTTTTCTAAAGGGCCCCAAACTAGTTCCCAGGGCAAGGATTCCCAACCCCCTATTGAAAAGAAGAGTTGGTTCCCTTCAGGAAAGCCTACAGGGAAGGGACCCCAGAAGTTTCGCCTGTAGTCAGGAAGGGCACTTCAAGGGGGATCCCAAGTGTTCCAAACGGGCACAGCCCCCTACTGGTGGGCAGTCACTGGGGATGGCAAGTGTAGCGCTTGGGGAGGAGTTGGTCCCAGCTAGTGGTGGGGAGCCAGCGGAGATAACCGTAGTTTCTCTTGGTGATAGTGAGATGGTCCAGAGAACCCTCATGCCTAAGAACAATAGGAAGTACAGCCAGTGGGTGACAATCAGTGGGAAGAGGGTGGATGCTCTGAGACACAAGAGCCAGCATGACTACCATCAGTTGTCATCTGGTGTCTTCAGAGCAGGTAGTCCCTAATGTGGTCCACCAAGTAGTTGCAGTAAACAACAGCGAGCACCAATGTTTGGTGGCTCAGGTTCCCTTTGAGTGGGGTGGGGGGTCTCAGGTTCCTTGACGGTAGCTGTGAGTCTGCCCATGCCTGTGGATTGTCTGCTGGGCAATGACCTGGATCATACCGCCTGGAAGGAGGTGGAGCTCAGGTCACACTTGGAGATGTTCGGATTGCCTGAGTGAGTGTGCCTGACCACATGGTCCATGGCAGCACGTGAGGGTGGTCAGAAGGACATGCAGCCTGAAAGAGCGGCCCAGGTCTCTGCCAAGAAGGGGAGGGAAAGGGGCGCGGGAAACCCGCCCCAGAAATTCCCACGGTCTGGGAGGATGCTGAACCTGAGAGGGACGCCCGCAACCTACAGGGGAAGATGTGGCCAAACTAGGGAACCTGCCAGAGCTTTCCCAGTGGCAGCAGGATGGAGGTCCCTCCAGGGAGGAATTTTGCACAGCACAGAAAGAGTGCCCTACTCTTGTGGGTCTTCAGAAGCAGGCCAAGGCCCAGTCAGCTGGTGACGCCTCTGGAACTCACCTGATTTATTGGGAGAATGGTCTCCTATAGAGTGAGCCTTAGGTTGCCTGGTTTGGGGAAGCCCATGTGCTGCTGGTACCCCAGCGTTTCAGAGCCTTCCTACTGGGTCTGGCTCATGATGTGCCTCTGGCAGGTCATTTGAGGCAAGACAACATCTTTGACAGGCTTGTCACCCACTTTTATTTGCCTCCAATGAGGAAGGCCTCAGATGCGTTCTGCAGGGCCTGTCCTACCTGACAGGTGAGTGGCAAGATGGGGGGAGATGCAAGGCTCCCCTCCAACCCTTTCCTGTCGTGAGCACCCCTTTTGAGCGGGTGGGCATTGACATTGTGGGGCCTCTGATCCCAAGACAGCCATGGGCAACAGGTTCGTCCTTGTCTTGGTAAACCAAGCCACCCGGTACCCATAAGCTATCCCTCTCAGGACAGTGACTGCGCCTGCCATGGCCAGGGCAGTGATGCGGATCTTTACCCACATGGGTTTCCCCAAGGAGGTGGTATCTGACCACAGTACCAACTTCATGTCCTTGTACATGAAGGCCATGTGGAAGGCATGTGGAGTTACCTACAAGTTATCCACGCCTCACCACCCCCAGACTTATAGGTTGGTTGAAAGGTTCAACTGAACCCTGAAAGGCATGATTATGGGTCTCTCAGAACCCATGAGGAGTACGCGGGACATCCTCTTGCCATGCCTTCTGTTTGCTTACAGGGAGGTACCGCAGAAGGGGGTTGGCTTCAGCCCTTTTGAACTTCTGTATGGGCACCCTGTGAGAGGACCTCTCAGTTTGGTGAAGGAGGGCTGGGAGCATGCTCCCAAGAAGTCACCCCAGGATGTATTCAGTTACATGCTGGCCTTCTGAAACCAATCAGCCCGCTTCCGGAAACTCACCCAGGAGAATCTGGAAGCTAACTAGGAGGATATGAAACATTGGTATGACCAGAATATCACTCTGGTTGAGTTTCAGCCTGGTGAAAAGGTGTGGGTGATCGTGCCAATAAAGCCTTGTGCTCTGTAAGACCGCTGGTATGGCCCGTTTGAGGTAAAGGAGCACAAGAGTGACATCACCTACCTGGGGGACTTGCAGACTCCTAGGAACCCCTTGAGGGTCCTACACATGAACTGCCTCAAGCCACATTTTGAGAGGTCTGAGTTGACCATGTTCTTGGTTACGGATGATGGGGTGGAAGAGGAGAGTGAACCTCTCCCCAACATCCTGTCTTCCAAAGAGCAGGATGGGTAAGTGGAGGGTGTGATCCTCTCCCCGACACTGACCCCCAAACAGCAGAGAGACTGTCGCCAGGTACTGGGATAGTTTGCTCCGCTGTTTTCACTCACCCCAGGAGTCACCCTTTAGTGCACTCATGACATTGACAATGGGGTTAGCCTTCCTAATTAGCTCAAAACTTACAGGTTGTCTGACCGAGTGAGGAACAGCATCAAAGAGGTAGTCTCTAAGATGCTGGAGTTAGGGGTCATTGAGCCCTCCAAGAGCCCTTGATCCAGTCCAGTGGTTCTGGTCCCCCAGGCTGCTCCACCCGGTGTCACATCTGAACTTCAGTTCTGTGTGGACTATCGCTGGCTCAATATGGTCACTAAGACTGACGCACATCCCATCCCCTGAGCTGATTAGCTCATTGATCGGCTTGGAGCTGCCAAGTTCCTCAGCACGTTTGATTTAACGTCTAGGTTCTGGCAGATTGCCTTGACCGAGGTGGCACAAGAGAGGTCAGAGTTCTCAACGCCAGTAGGGCACTTCCAGTTCTGTGTCATGCCTTTTCGGTTGAAGAACGCCCCTGCCACCTCCCAGAGGTTCGTCAACCAGGTCCTGGCTGTGTTGGAGAACTTTACTGCCACCTACCTAGACAACATTGCAATCTTCACCTCCAGTTGGGAGGACCATTTGCACCTCCTAGGGAAAGTCTTGAGGACACTGCAGAGAGCAGGCCTCACTATCAAGGCCAGGAAGTGCCAGATAGGACAGGGGTCTGTAGTTTACTTGGGACACTAAGTAGTGGGTGGCAAGGTTCAGCCCCTGCAACCAAATATATATACTGTTCTGACTTGGGCACCACCCAAGACCCAGGCAGAGGTGAAAGCCATCTTAGGTCTCACTGGTTACTACAGGAGATTTGTCAAGGGATACAGCGCCATTGTTGCCCCCTTGACAGAGCTGACTTCCAAGAATCAGCCATTTCAGGTGATCTGGACAGAGACAGCCAGACCGCGTTTGACACACTGAAGGAAGCCATGTGCACAGCGCATTTTGTGGTGCAGACTGATACCTCAGAGCATAGCGTGAGGGCTGTGCTTTCGCAGCTAAACAAAGAGGGCCTGGATCAACCTGTAGCCTTCATTAGTAGGAGGTTACTTCCCAGGGAACAGAGGTGGAGCGCAATAGAAAGGGAAGCTTTTGCTGTGGGCTGGGCACTGAAGAAGCTAAGACCCTACTTGTTTGGGACTCACTTTTAGGTTCAGACAGACCACAGGCCCCTCAGATGGTTAATGCAGATGAGGGGTGAGATTCTTAAACTGTTAAGGTGGTCCATTTCCCCACAGAACATGCCAAAGCTGATGGTCTTTTCAGGTTTTTCCACCCTAGTGATGAGAACTCCCAAGAGGTTGGTTAGTTTTTGTTTTTTTAACAGTGTTCTATATAGCGCAAACTTGACCCGAAGGTATCGTGTATCAGAGCGCTTTACACGAGCACCAGTTGCATTACATGAGGACACATTCATTTTTGTTAGGCACGGGGAGATTAAGTGATTTGCCCAGAATCACAGGATGTTGTGCGTCCTTGCCGAGACTCGAACCCGGTTCCCCAGATTTGAGGTCGACCGCCCTAGCCGTTAGGCCAACTCCTCTCCCCAAGTTCTCCCCACTTTCTTCTGGGGGGGACACATGTTAGACCTGGCATCTTTTTGCGTGGTTTCCCCTGTTTTTTTTGCTTCCGACCTCCTGCTTTTGACTGTGTGTTGAACTTCGTTTTTGCTGGTTTTAGGACTCTGGGCACTTTACCACTGCACACCAGTGCTAAGGTGCATGGGCTGAGTCTCTAAAATTTGATGGCATTTGGTTTCTCCGTGATTGGCATATTGGCACTATATGTGCCCAGGGCCTGTAAATCAAATGCTACTAGTGGGCTACAGCACTGGTTGTACCACCCACATGAGTAGCCCTTCAAACTTGTCTCAGGCCTGCCACTGCAGAGCCTGTGTGTGCAGTTCTAAACTGGCATATTGACCTGGCAAATTCACCTACTTGCCAGGCCAAACCTTCCCATTTATTGCATGTAAGGCACCCCTAACGTAGGCCCTAGGTAGTCCCATGGGCAGGGTGCAATGTATGTAAAAGGTAGGAGATGTGTGTTTAAGTTTTACATGCCCTGGTAGTGAAAAACTGCTAAATTCGTTTTTCACCACAGCAAGGCCTATCTCTCCCATGGGTTAGCATTTGAGCTGCCTTGTAACATTTTACAAGTGTATCTTCCAATTGGGAGCAGATGGAGAATTGGAGTTTGGTGTCTCTGGACTCACAATTTAAAAACGCATCTTTTAGTGAAGTTGATTTTTTAATTACAGGTCTGAAAATGCCACTTTTAGAAAGTTGGCATTTTCTTACTTTAACCATTATGTGCCTCTGCCTGTCTCTAGAATACACGTCTGTTGGATGACATTTGGGCTTTGTGAATTAAGTCTAGACAGGGTCTTCCTGAGCTAGAGTGGTGGGAGGAGTTGACACTTGCACCTGAATAGGGCTGTGCCTGTCCCCACACAAACAGCTGCATACACCCCTGTAGTGTGCCTGGAGGCAGGGCCAGGAAGTCAGGGTCTTGTGCAATACAAAGCCCTTTCTTCGAAGTCTCCCTACTTCAAAGGCTAAAATGGGTATAAGTACTGGACATCTGACACCACATACTTAGAACACTTGTGGACTGAGGACATTCTGCCAGGAAGAAAAGCTGTTGCACTGCCAAGAGGGACTGCCACTTCGCTGCTTGCTTTGCTGTGTTGGCCTGCTGTCTGCTGCATCTTGCCTGGGAGTGAGAGGACTGGACTTTGCTCTCTGCATCGTGCTTTCTATAGTTTCTCCGAGGGCTTGACTTGAGCATGCCTCCTGTTGGAAGTTTCAGGGCCATTAGAAACTTCACCTGCATCTTGCTACCAGCACCTGGGTCCTCTGCTGTGACTCCTGACCTGCCAAGTGGGCCCTTGGAGGTGATTCTGGTGCTGCAACCAAGAAACCGACGCATCGACTCTAAGCATCCCTTCAGAACCCTCTCATCCCTGGGAAATTGGTGCATTGTTGCTGCCTGCCCTGAAGCCGTGGTCCCCGCTCGCTGAGTGCGTGAAGCAACAACCGCGACATACAACGCAAGGCCCGACTTTGCGGCAGTGCCTCCGAAGTATCGCCATTACGTGAGTCTCGAGCACCGCTTCACCGAAGTACGTGGCGCACCACTCCGACGCAATGCCTGCGGCCAGGTAGTTCAACATCGATGCTGTGGAATTGACGCACCGCGCTGTGACATCGACATATCATCGACACCACGTTGCCTTCAGGACTCGAGGTCTCGCACCTGCAACCAATGCATCACCTCCCCTGTGCCCCATATCGTCCCTGGGCGTTAACAGCTCAACAACCCTGCACCACCTCCAGGAACCTACGCATCACTTTGCTACAGTGACGCCTCACCTCCTTTGCGCAACGCATCTTCCCCGAGCGCCAAAGTGCGTACGACCTGCATAGCAATAAGGAACAATGCATCACCTGCCTTCGCGATGCCTCACTTTCTCTGCGCATCGCACCTTCTTTGACTTTTTGACACATCCAAAGTACTTTACCGGGGTCCACGTGACTCATGTAACCTGCCTGCGCTCCATTGCGGTTGGACTGAACTTGTGGATTTGTCCTGGTCAAACACGACCAGATAGCCACAGTTGGAGCTATTGTTTTCTAGGAACTGTGTTTTGATTTAATCTTGAAAAATTCATATCTTGACTTGTGTATGTTGGATTTTTGTTGTTTTGCTCTTGTTTTACTCAGATAAATATTGACTATTTTTCTAAACTGGTGTGGAGTACTTTTGTGTTGTTTTTACTGTGTTACTGTGTGTATGCACTAATACTTTACACATTGCTTCTTTAGTTTAGCCTGACTGCTCTGAGCCAAGCTACCCAAGAGTGTTCACAGGTAAACTTAGTGTGTACTACTCTTACCCTGACTAGAGTGTGGGTCCCTACTTGGGCAGGGTGCAAACCCCTGCCAACTAGAGACCCCATTTCTAACAGGATGGAGCTATAGTCCATATCCTCAAGCTCTCTGAGAGTCAAGTATCCAGTGCATCCTTAGCCACCATCATAATGTTGGGCCTATGTCTTGTCAGTCATTCTCCACTAGTGGCCAGTAAAATGCAAGACTGTGTCAATGTTTACAAATTTCAGGTATACAGTTGCTAAGAGAAACCTTTCAAACATAAACCTCTAGCAATAAGACAGGGCCTATAGTAGATGGGGGTGGGGTTAGTAGGGGGATGGACTAATTGGCGAAGGAAAGGAGAGCACTGCAGGAGTACTTAGTATAAGAGGGATAGGATGTTTCGGTGTAAGCAACTGGTGAGTCTACCCATGCTCCTCACCTACCCTGTCTCCTCACCTACATCTGCCTCCCTTTACTTAACTCTCACCTAACCACCCCTCTTTTCTAACCTTCCACCATGACCCCAGCCATCATACATGAATTGAACCTCTCGCCCCAAATCATCATCACCAGATCTTCTTGCTGTACAGTCTGATTTCTCGTACTTACTCCTTGCTGCTTGTCCCCAGATGCTGGACCTCAAAGATGAATTGATGGCACACTCACTGCCAAGCAGTCTGACGACCCGTCTTTCCATTGCTTCTGGACGGCTTTTCCGCAGGTATGTACTTAGTAGGATTGGGGAAACATCGATTGAAGATCAGAAAAGATAGCTGGTAGACCTCAGATCAGTGATGACCGCACTGCAAAGGAGACCACAGTAGGTTTAACGGAGAGCATTTGTAAGGCCAGTGAGAGTGTGATATTGGCAGGGTGGGCTCTTTCGCATCATGAGGGAGATGAAGGGAACTGACTGCTGTAGTAGTTTTCATTTGGCTGATGACTTAAAACATCGATACGGATGCTCAGAACTAAAGCGCAGTCTAGAGCAGAAAAGATTTAGATTGGGATATTGTTTTTCTTTTTAGTGATCCGTGTCTTTGTGTCCCAGAAACCTAAGCATGTTTCCCTTTCAGTGCAAAGAGAAATGTAGGCACTGTAACAGAATTTATTTGAACAAATTGTAGCTTTCTGGGGGAGCATTACGTTGTTGGACAGTGGTACGTATAGCTGGAAATTTCTCTAGCAAGACAAAGAGACACCAGATATTCCTGTTGCTCTCTGGTTTCTGGCTCGTGTTGCCCGTGTCTAGTAGTTTAATGTTGACCTCTGGGAGTGACCACTGGTGCCAGCTTTTCTTCTTGCTGATCCCTTGATAATTGTTCTCCAATGTTCTCGATCTCTGTTTTTTGACTCCTGTTTTATTTGATCTCTGGTTGTTGCATTCAAGTTTTGTGACCCGAAGATATTTGCTTCTGGGGTCGTTGATCTCAGATTGTTCCATCTCAGGTTTTCCCTAGTTGTAGAACCAAGTGTAGAATAACCGAATTTTGCTTATTTATTCTAAATGTTTTCCCCCAATACTTGTAGTTCCTTGTTGCCCCCTGCTCCTGTTGCCATTAGGTGTGCACCCTCTTCCCCATTGATGTGTCCCCTGTTGATGCTGATCATTGTTGCTTTATCTTGTTCTTTTTGATTCCTGCCTGGTATTCCCTGTTATTGTTGATCTTTGGTTGCTGCCTACATTCCAATTGATCTTTTGTTGTTTTTCGTTGTACTTGGTGGCCTGTGATGTAAGCTCTTTGTTCTTGTTGACCTCTGGTAAACGTACCCGTTTTTATAATCTTCTGATGCCTTTTATTCATATCCTGTTTTATTTCTGTTGCGCATTGCTCATGGCAGCGTATCAGATCTGTCGGTCCCCAGTATGGAGCTGGTGCGGTTGGTGCAGGTTCACTCCACTCCTTGGGAACAGAAAAAAAAGATCCTTGAGAAGCTGCACTCGGACAATGAGAGGTAAGAATGCGGATCTTTGTAAGAGCAGAGCCCATTTGCTATAGAATAATAATGATGATAATCGTATGAGATCAAATATGGGCTGAATTAGGGTGACCAGGGTGAGATGGGGTAGGATAGCAAGAAATATAACATGATAGCAGGAAAGTTTCTTCTCACAAGAATATCTGTTTGTTTATAGGAAACAGAACTATCTCTCTGTGGCGCTCAGGCGCCTGCAGCTCCTGGAGGCCCAGGTGAGTCTCTTTGTAGTTCCTCATAAACGTTTGGCTTCAGCTGGAGCGGTGTGGTGCCAGCTGCACTGGGGCTGCTAAGGAGGCTGCAATAAAGGTTGAACAGAACAAAAAACAAGGGCTTGAATGCATGAATTGCCTCTGGTAAATGCTCTGAGCTGAATGCTATTCCATTCCTTTTATTAGCTCCTCTGTGCTGTTAAAGACAGGTGCCAGACATATGCTAAACAATCCTGATCCTGACCTACAGGTGACAGCCCAGACTGAACTTCCAGCCGAGGTCCCCTCTAAAGAGAACGCAAGCAACCCCAAGACTGCTTTTGTCTTGTGGAACATCATCAGTGAGATTAATTAAAGTATTCAACCAATCACTTTTTTGGGGGTAGTGGGGGTTTCACAACTAAATTTGAAGGCAGAGAGAACTCTGATCCTTCAGTGGAGTTATGGGAGGGTCTTAGGATGGTTCCTAGGTGAAGGAAAGGCTGGGGTGAGATAAAGGGGCATGGAGGACACTGAACCTTATGCTGTGTCATGGGTGTGCTGTGGCAGAGGTGATTGCAGAGTAAGCCATGGAGGACATTGATTTTTAGGTTTAAGTGTGGTGCCATGGTGCCATGGCCGCCAGTGGCTTTTACAGCAGTTCATTGGGGTCCTGAGGTGCAGGAGAGGGGTAAAGTGAGGTTAGATGCAGAGAAGACATAGAGAGCACTGCTCTGGTGCAAGGTGTCGGTATTTCGGGCCTGAATGCAACAAGACAGTGGAGGTAGAAGGTATGGCGAACAACAATCCTATGGGATGGTGACCTGGTTCTGGAGAACGAGGATATAATGAAGGAGAGAAAGTGGAGTACAGGACAATAGGCCTCATGTACAAAAGGATTTTAATGTCATGAAGCCTGCGTAGGAAGCTGGCTCTTTATATAGTATACCAAAAATAGGTATACTATGCAAAGAGTCCAGGTATCCCTTATAAGTGGACGGGGGCTTGCTCTAGCAATCCCAAAGTGCTCTCTTAGGGAGTAGTGTGTTTGAGCAGCCTTACGCTTATCAGAGAGGAGTGTTAGACATCTGCTGCATGCACACAGTCAATAAATGATACACACGAATCAATAGGGAGATCCACACCAATTTATAAAATAGCACGTATCGCTATATATATTTTGACACATTTCAAGATAGAAATATTTACAGTTTTCAAAAGTCCACACTTAGTGCAATTTCTGGAGCAGTAATGTTATCTTACGGAGGAAAGACATATACTGCATACAGGTAATTTACAGCGACTTACAATCTTCCGGACTTAAAGTGAGTATGGGGCAGGGTCCAAGGCAGCATCAACAGGTCACCTCGGGCAGCACTGGGGCAGCTGGGTGCAGAGGTGCAATACAGGGTCTGGTGCCCTGTTGAAGTCAATGGGGATCGGTCTGGTCAAAAAGAGGCTGCAAGCTGGGACTGGGGGACCAGTCTGGCTGAACCAACAAGGGGGCTTGGGTCTCATGATGCTCGGGGATGTGGGGACACCTTTGGTCCTCTTCTCCTCGGGGCAGCCAGTTACATAGGTGTCCCAAGGCATCAGGTTTCATTCACCAGAGATGCTCATGGTAGAGGGGGCCTGTACAAAGAGGCTGCAGGCGATGTTGGGAAGTCCACAGTTGGCAAACCCAAGGTGGGCTTTGGATCTGGAGGGTCTGGGCACCATGCTGGCACTGTTGACCCACTTCAACTCAGGCTAGGGGGCACAGGTGCAGTGGTGCTTTCTGGTGTCAGGTTTTTGGCAGTCCGGAGTCCCTGCAGCTCTTCTTGGGTGCCTGCAGGATGCAGGGGATCAGCTCTGCCACGCCACAGGAGTTCCTGGATCTTGGGTGAAGGCTGGAAGTCCTCCCAGGCTTTTGGAGGCACAGGCAGCTGCAGGACTAGTCGTCTGTGGCGCAGTTGTTGATGGCTTCAAACAAGTGAAGGTACCCCCTATATATTATTCATCGGTCTGGGAGTAAGGGGGAAAACAAACTAAATAAATTGCAAGGACACTCCCACTAGACCTAAATTCATAGCCTATGGAAAAGCAGTTGTTGAGGGCAGCAGACAGGCTAGCAGGGTTGGCGCCAAGTCAGTTGCTGGTCTTCTGGTCTTGCTTTTGCAACTCTTCAGTGTCCGTCTTTCAGGTCGGCAGGATCTGATTTCCTGGTGCAGGGGTCCCCTAAATACTAGATTTAAGGATGTTAGGAGAGTGTAGGGCAGTAACCAATGGGCTACTTACCCCTGGGGTCACTATGTCCCCTATATGACCACTTCCTGTGAGAAGTGGGCATAACCCTGTCCCAGAGTTCCTAATTCTGCCATTACAAAGACGGCAGACTTTAAAATTTCGTGTCCACATCAGGTAGCCCACCTTATTGGTGGAACTAGCCTGAGGCTGAACACACTTTTCTGACTACTAATTTTCCTGCCTGTCCAGGTGCCAAATGGGCCCTGGTCGGGGGCAGGGGGGCATCGCCTCTGAGGGAAGCCAGATTTGCATACCAAAGACGGCGGGCTCTTTGAAGCTCCCTGCCTTGGAATGCTAAATTACAGGTCTTCCTGCTGTAGGGGGGTAAAACACCCTCTACCGGAGGAGGCTTTGTTCCTAACCTGAGAGCGTGGACTCTCACCCCTGGGGGTCAGAAACTTGTCTGTGGTGGCAGGCTGGTCAGGACCAGGCAGCCAGCTCATTATTAGTTGGTAAGTTTTCAGAAGGCACCTCTAAGGTGCCCGCTGAATGCATGTATTAATAAATCCATCACTGGAATCAGTGTGGGTTTATTAATACAAGATGTTTGATACCAACCATCTTTGGATTCAGTGAAGCCATCATGTAGTTAGGGAACTCGTTTTACACCAGTGTCCAGCACATGTATTTAAAACAGCTTCGCTGATCACTTGCACTGGCAGTAATTGGGCTGGCAAGCACCTGGGCATATCTGCTCATTCAGATATGTCCACACGTGTAATATAGTCCACCCTGCCTTAGGGCTGTAAGGCCCACTGTAGGGGTGACTTATTTATATTGCATGCTTTGTCTGTAGGCATGGCACACAGAGACTTGTGCCATGTCATATTTTCACTTTTGTCTGCACCTAGACATGCAGCCTGCATTAGCAGTCTGCATGCGTTAGGTGAGGGGTCCCTTAGGGTGGAACAATACATGCTGCAGCCCTTGGGATCCCTCTTTAGTACCCTTGCCCTAGTTACCTGGTGTACCATTTACTAGATACTTACAGAGGTGCTAAAGGTTTTGCCAAATGGGGGAACAATTGTAAATTTTTAGGGAAAGAGATGTGGCACTGGGGACCTGGATAGCAGAAACCTAGTGCACTTTCTGTCAAAACTGCATAGAGTACCAGGCAAAAAGTGGGGGTGACCATGTCAAAAAGGGCAACTCGCAAAATCACAGGTTTGAGACCACAAAATACCTTTTTGTTATGTCCAGTATTCCTTTTATTGGTCTTAAAAGTCTTGCCAACACTTATAAAGGTTTTTCTGACACTTTATTAATTGCAAATCGGAGAACAAATGAAAGGGAAGTTGCAGTGGAATGTATCAGTGCTTGGCGACCACAAATGTTTTCACAAAGCATTGATCACATATCAACACCTCGAAGTTGGTGGTATCTGATATGCAAATCATGGGATAGCTTACCCTTCAAAAATCCTGTTGGGTAGCCTCAGAAGAAGGGGTCAGTGGTCCCGATCAGGCAGTGGCCCACATCCTTCTTGCATGAACCTTAATTCCCAGAGAGCCACTGATTGTTCCCATGAAGTCCTTGCAAACGGGGCAAAAAATTTTTTTAAAGCAGAAACTGCCCCTTTAATTGACATGGGCTGCTTTTTTTTTTTTTTTTAAATACCCCTTTGGGAAAGCAAATGTAAGACTTGCCTGTGTAATTTGCATCCAATTTTTCCAACTTCCCTGTACGTATATCAGTCCCAAAGATACTTGATGAAAGCCAGAGTGATTTTGGGGATATGTGACAAGATATATTGTGGGTTGTGGAGTGGGTGAAGAGAAGGGGAAGAAGGTAAAGTGAGGGTGAAAAATATGAAGAACACTGAGCCTTCGGGGCTTAAGTGCAGGTGCAGGATACTTGTTATTGGGTGTCTGATTCTCTCTTCCTTGTAATTTCTTCCCTTTCAGTCCCATAGCATTGCTCGGTATCAGCGCATTGGTAACTGGGAACGTCTGTTTACGAGGCTAATGGTAAGTGACAAATTCGTATATGGATAAGCAGATATGCGTGTGTGTGAGCACATATGTATATCTCCTTTAGTGAGAATGTTTGTTATTTGCAAGATGTGTGCATTTACATCCAAGAAACACTTTCAATGTGTTTAGAAACCAAGGGGCTTATTTACAAGTCCATTGCGCCGTTGGTGTGTCACTTTTTTTGACGCACCGGCGGCACAATGGACTTGCCCATATTTACAAGGCCATGTAAAGTGACCCTGCGTGACTTTACATGGCCTTGTAAATATGGGCCCCTTTCACACATTACTCTGCATGAAAGGAGCATTTCCTGGGTGTTGCTGTGTGTGTTCCCACGTGACTTTCATGGAACTTGATGCATTCCCAGATTTAAAATTTTTTGTAAAACTGGGAATGCGTCAGAATCCTACACCTACCCAGGGGAGGCGTAGGAATGGTGCAACGAGGAGTAATACTTTTATTTCTCCTAGTTTTTGCCACTTTCTATGCGTGTTGCATTCTCCAGCACGCATAGAAAGAGGCAAATGCCATTAATGATTGTTTTTGTGCTGGAAGGTGCCCCTTCCCCACAATCATCCCCGCAGCGCAGGCACCCTTGCAAAATAACACAAGGGTGCCTGCAATGGCGCATGGCAGCCAATTGTGCGCCAGCACTGGGAAAGCACAGGGATGCATCATATTGTTGTTAATACGACGCATCCCTGTGCTTTGAAAATGACGCAGCATGGTGCAGCTAAATGTCTTGCCGCGCTGCGTCATTTTCTTGTAGATGAGGCCCCAGGTTTGGGAAACGTGATCGGAGCCAATAAGGCCTAGGCAAGCAAGGTTTTCATCTTGTCTTTTTTCCGAATGTTCATCCTTCTTCGTTTCAGAGATTAGTGTAAACTAATCAGTTATCGAACTGCTGCCAGGAAGGCACAATGTGCTGACGACTGTGGCTACAAAGTGGGAGTAGTTATTAATAGACCTGCACAGGCTGACCAGAAACTAAAATGATACAGTGGTCTCAAATACTCGTGGTCTAAGCCCGACACTTCACCCTCCAACTTGTTGTCCAGAAGGAACAATGCAGATGTTCCCTCGCAGCTTTCAAAGAGAGACAGGGTTTACAGCTTTGTGAAGAAAGGCCCAGTTTGCATCCGAGGGGTGATTGCACTGGCTAAGCACTAGATGCAATTCTGTATCCTGGTCAAGAGGTAAGTAGACCGAAGGACATGTAGGACTTCTCCATGTTTTGCATATCACCAAGGACATCTCCCCAGCAGAATATCAGGTGATTAGGCAAAGGGTCAGATAAAAGTTTTCTGCAGTGTCTGGTCAGGATGTGGTAAGGCCACAAGGAGGAGGGACAAGCAGGAGAAAATTCCTTCATTTAGATTTAGATTTTGTTTCTGGTGCAGGCACCACAGGGAAAGGGGATGGCTCCTCTGAAACAAGGCTGGCAGAAATATCAGGCAAATCCGCTTGCATTACACATGCTTAAGACAGTTGCTGGTTCCTTCTTTTCTGAAAGTTAAAACATTTATGAGATTAGTCAGCATTTTGTAAACCTGAATCTTTCTGGAGATGTTGCAACTGGGTCAGTTAGTAATTTCTGATGTTCTATTGCTAAGCAGTGTCTTCCTAGGATTGCAAAACGTCACTCTTTCGTGACGCATAATGATAGTCTATTAAATCTCCTGATGGGTTTTTGGGAAGCTGTGTCTTTGTGCAGTTGCACATTGTAAGGAAACCGGGCTACTAGTTGTGCTGGATGTGAGGCCTGCTCAAGTAATTGGTCCGCAATTACCCCCTCTCTGGGAACCAAGCACCCCATTGTAGCGCTTGACTCTCTCAGGGTAGCGAAGCAGAGCAGTCCAAGGCCTACTCAGGGGAGGTAGTGTGGGCTAGTAATCACTATTCACAGATAAACAATAATAACACTCAGTAAATGATTGTCCAGTCAGTGCTTTTTCTTTAAGAAAGGAAAAGTACATTAATTACACACACACTACTCAATACTATGCAGTAATTTACAAATATATACATAAGGTATTTGGAAATACCTCGGTGACACTCTGAAATCACATTTGACCCCTAAAGATCACATACCTCCCACCCCCACCTATACCAGAAAGCACATTACAATACAGTTGGGTGTCACTTTAAATAAAGCAGGCATATTGGCTTTCTTAACGTTACCACATTAAAAGACCAAATACCACATGCTATATTCCACCTCTCTATCACTGACTTCAGAAACCATATTTGATCTCTAATAATCAGTATTAATACAGCATTACAACCTTTTATGAAAAACCACTGTCAGCAATACATTTACAAATAAAGGACTGTGCTTGAAAGTTAGGCTGAAAGCATGGGGTGTCATAATTTCCTTGACCCTGGAGATGTAGGGTCACCTTTTAAATTCCTTTGGGGGACTGGGTTCTGTACGCCTGCAGTCGCCACAACTCTTCTTTAAAACAGTTGTGCTTCTGCCATCCTGGGGCCACCACATGGAAGAGAAGTTTGGGCAACTTCAGCCCCACAGGAGGAGCATGCATATTAGATGAGCGGCTCCAGCTGTGGCTTTTCTTTGTTCCGCTGGCCTTCTGCAACTTATTTTTCCTTTTTGAGCTCTTTTGTTGGGGGTGCCCGGTCCCACCTGCGAACTCTGAATTGCATTTTTCTTGAGACTACTCCGGTCTGCTTCCTTCGCTACCAGCACGGGTGCCGGCAACTGGATTCTCCCTGCCCGCTCCATGTGGGCCAGGTGTTGTCTTTGCAGTGGCCGTCCTACTCCCCCAAGACATGGGTAGGAGGAGCAGGTGAAAGTTCACCCCCATTTGGGGAAGGGGGGTACCGTAGGCGATCCCCCTGCCAGGTTCTCCATATGGGGCCTTCCCTTTCTCCTCTTGCGTGGGGTGGACGGCGACGGCACTCCTCTTCCTTCTTTATGCCATCAAGGGCCCAGGGATGGGGTCCTGGGCCCCTCCTTTGCATTAACTGACCTGGGGGATGGAGTCCCCCGGCTACACAGAGATCTGGAGAGGGGGCCCAACGCATGCCCCATCCCGGAGGATGAATTAATAATAAGCTTTGCATTGACCTCTGGGCACTGGCCCACCCGGGGGTACTTGGCAGCGCTCAAGTTGGATGGTCAAAGGTCAAATCTTTTCCCATTTGATATATCAGCTCCTGTTGGGCCGAATTGCTTGATTCTGGGCTCATTTTGCTCCGAGTGGCGACCCTGCCTCTTGGCCCCTAAGGTGGCACACTTTGCAGTGAGCTGGTTCCACTGTCTTTCTGCGCCAGAATGTCTCCTTTTCTTCGTATCTGGTGTTCCTCTCCTCTTGTTTGGGCACAGAAGTAGAGATCTTTCCCCAGCTGGTCCTTATGGGGTGTAGGGGAACCAGACTCACTGGTCCTGAAGAGACCCACTGGTTCTGTCATCAGCTGCAGGCCTTAGTCCATTAGGGCACCAGGGGGCTTGTCCTTCAAGCTGTCCATGGCTGCTGCTGCCGTCCGGTTCCAGTGTCCAACTCTGTCTCTCCTTTGTGCAAGAGCATTTAAGTGGTGATGGAAAACCCTAGAAGCCAGGCACCCCATGCCAATCCTAGGCTTCCACATGACCCCCTCCACCCTGTCCCAACCCTCCTGCTCAGTATGCTGGGACAATTCAAGATGGTGCTATCAAGAGGTCTCTGCTCACATCCCCTGTGGGGGCCTCAGCTCTGCCCCTAGCTGACATCACTGCCAGGGACTTTCCAACCAAATCTTCAAAGGGGAGTCACCTCCTGTATTTTGCCATGAGTAATAAGATCTTTATTACTTGATGTTAGAACTGGGGGGTCTCTAGTTGGCAGAGGTAGGTACCTTTGACCAAATAGGGACCCTTGCTTCTACGTCAGGGAAAGGGGATTACACTACTGGATAAACCCTGCTCACCCCCTTGGTAGCTTGGCACGAGCAGACAGGCTTATCTCAGAGGCAGTGTGTTAAGCATTTGTGAACACATACAGTAATACAGTGAAAACACTACAGATGGACACCACACAGGTTTTATAAAAATAAGTATTCTTTATATAGACTTAACACAAGACCACAAACGACAAAAATCCACAATACTGTACTCAAAATAGACTTAAAGATGGTAGAAGTAACTTAGTTCAAGTTGATGGTAAATGCGACAAAGTTCTCACAAAAGTACCTGGATGCGTAACGCAAAACAAACAAAAAGGTTCGCAAGGATGGAGATGCGTTGGTTCCTTGCTTCGGGGGAGACGATGAGTCGCGCCTCAATGCTTGCGCAGAGTAGGGGATGCTTCTTGGTCCTTACCAGAGAGGAGGTGATGCGTAGATTTTCGTACTGCGTTCCGGTTGCGATGCGACAAGATGGCGCCGCGATGCGACGATCCGGTGCGATGCGATAAGATGGCGCCCTTGATGCGACGAAGTGAAGACGATGCGTGCACGCCCGGCGGCCGTGCGGCGACTCTGTAACTTTGGAGCCGCGACAGGCCCTGCGACACGCTTCTCCGGTGATGCGCCGGCGACCTATGCGGCGGCGACACGCTTCTCCGGTGATGCGTCGGGTAACAGCTTTGACGAAGGCTCGCTTCTCTGGTGATGCGGCGGCGACCTCTGCGGCGGCGACACGCCTCTCCGGCGATGCAACGGCAACAGCTGCGACTGCGACACGCTTCTTCTCATTGAGTTGCGCTTCCAGCTCCCAGCGACACGCAGGCTTCTGCAGACAGAATTCCCAGCAAGGGAATTCAGAGGGAAGCTGGTGGTGAAGTCTTTTGTCCCTGAGACTTCAGCAGGAGGCAAGCACAAGTTCAAGCCCTTGGAGTAATATTCTGCAAGATGATGAAAGTTCTTTAAAAGTTCCTTCTCCTCTCCTTGGCACTGAAGACACCACTGTAGGCCAACCCAGCAACACAGCACAATGGCAGGGGGCAGTCCAACTCCTACAGCTTCCTTTGGTTCTTCTCCTTGGCAGAGAGTTCGTCTTGTTGTTCCAGAAGTGATCTAAAGCCTTCGGGTCTGGGTCCCCATATTTATACTACTAAATCCTTTGTCCTCTGAAGGCAGAGGGGCCTTTACCTGGTCCAAACCAGTTCTGTGCAGTCCTGGAGCACTTTGTTTACAGGACTCCTTCTTTCCTTTGACAGTGTGGGCCAGGGACATCAGACGCACCACAGGAGGTGGAGCCTGCATTGTGGAAGGCAGGCACAGCCCTATTCAGACCTAGGTGCAACTCTTCCCACCACTCTACATGCAGATAGGTCTATTCAGCCCTGTGCTGACTCACCCTGTCTCCTGGAATCCCCCCAGCCCCTGTCACTCACAAACCAGACATGGAATACACAACCTAGCAGAGGCAGGCTTGGACAGTTAGGCAAGAAAATACCTACTTTCTAAAAGTGGTATTTTCAAACACAATGTTAAAACCAAATTTACTAAAAGATGTATTTTATCATTCTAAGTTCAGGCATACTAAACTCGAATTTCTACCATGTTCCCTGGGTCAGTTAGGATTATAAGATGTTATAATCAAACTGCCCATTCTGGCCTATGGGGACAGGTAGCCTTGCAATAGTGAAAAACAGAAATTGGCTGTAATTCACTATCAGGACATGCTACACACACCAGGGCATGTCCTACCTTTTACATACAATGCACCCTGCCCTTGGGTCTACCTTAGGGGTGACTGATATGCAGAAAAGGGAAGGTTTAGGGACTGGCAAGTGGGTGCACTTACCAAGTCGACATGGCAGTCACAGACTGCACACAGGCTCTGCAATGGCAGGCCTGAGACACACTTTACAAGCTGCTTCTGTGGGTGGCACAACCAGTGCTGCAAGCCCACCAGCAGCATTTGATTTACAGGCCCTGGACACACCTGTTGCACTATACTAGGGTCTGACAAGTAAATCAAATGATCCAATCATGGAGTCACTAATCAATACATCAATTTACAATAGGGAGAGCATATGCACTTTAGCACTGATCAGCAGTGGTAAAGTGCCCAGAGTCATAAAACCAACAAAAACAGGTCAGGGAAAATACAGGAGGAAGGCAAAAAGTTCAGGGATGACCCTGCAAAAAGGGCCAAGTCCAACACTTGATTAATAAAAATAATTGCAATCAAAACATCTTCACAATCACACAATATGTAAAAAAAACTGTACCACAGATATTGTTAACAATTTACCAATACATTCATAGTTATGTCATAAAACCAGTCCAGTTCACCATACATTGTACATGCAAATGAAGAAATTATAAAATGTATCAAACTTGGGCTAGATCATGCTATTAATAGTAATTCGAACATATTATAAAGTGCATCAATAATTACTATGACAGGATATTGCACATATTGCATATTAAAGTGCAGACGTGCAATAATTAGAAAATTCTATTCTACAAAAACAATTATAAAGTGCATCAATAATTACTATAACAGAGTAGCTTCAGTTATTACATTTCTAATTAGTACCCTAGCAGCATGAACACTGAGGGCCCGATTCTGATGCGGGTTGGAAAAGCTTCCCGACCGAGGGCCTGATTCTGATTTGGTTAGGAAGGCCTCCTAACGGCATTTGCTCCTTCCAAATCGGATCGGGAACGTGTCTTCCCGACCGAGGGCCCAATTCTGATGCGGTTAGGAACAAATGTTCCCATTGAAGTCAATGGGAGTTCAACCAAATCGTATCTGGAAGCATCCGGATGCATCCTACTCCGCCGGTCGGACTTTCCCGATCCGAGTGGGTCGGACACCATTTCCCAACCGATTCGGTCGGGAAGCTTTTCCAACCCGCATCAGAATCGGCCCCAAAGTCTATAAAATATCAAACTGTGCAAAAGTCTCTTAAGTTCAAGGGATATAAATATAATACATCTCAAACTGACTAACCAAACATTTTTCGGCTGCATGTAAAAATGTTATCAATTGGCATAACAACGGGATCGACTCGCCAGATAGGGACCTAATAAGTGCCTGGCGAGCTGATCTAACGCCGATCTTCAAAAATAGGGGTTTCAAGAAGATACACCAAATGTTAATCAATTTAGGGCACAAGCATACTATATGAACTAATGATTCTTGTGGCAATCAGCATAGTCTACAGTTAGTATCAGGCCACTGCTGAATCCAAGGCTGTGTGCCCTCTTTTGTTAGATTTATTCCCATTCGTAGATGTAAAAAATATTTTTTATTTTTGCCGAGAAATAAGCAGTCAGATATGGCTGAATACGTAAAAACTGGTATGAGTTAATCACATACCATGCATGATTTTTCCCTACTAGTGCGTTTTTATCCAACTTAAGGGATTCAGCTTTGATTTTTTAGGATTAATTTATAATTGGGCATTTTCAATTCTTGGAGCGCTATTTGCAGACCAATATCCCTTAGGCAAGTTGAAATATGAGATCTCCATTTAACAGCATAAGCAGACTTATTTATTTCTAGTCAGCAATTGTTCCCTAGGGAAGCAGGAGCAGAAGAAAACATAGAGTACATACATTTCAAAAAAGCTCATTCTGACACCAACCACTGTCTTTGGAGACACAACTATAATCTTATTCCTGCTTGGCCTACTGATCTGGAGATCCCAAAAGTTGATATGAAGGTCTTAACTACCAGTAAATCTAAGAGCTTTGCATCTTTCCCTCTGGTAATGGGTGAGCCATATAAAAGGGTTGGCTGTAACTTGGCTTTTATGACTTTAAGAATATGATCATAAGATTGACAATCCAACGATTTTTTCAAACATTTAAAAGCATGAATTAAAAACACAGGGCCATATTAGCAACAAAATGCGATAAATATCGCAGCGAAATATTTTATCGCCAGCTATCGCTGGAATATATCGCCACGCTAACGCTGTATTAGCAACAATTAGCGCTATGGCGATGATTATTCCAGCGATAGCGGCTAAATGCGAGAATATCGCTGGAAAACCAGCGATATTCTCGCATGACTGCTAAGGTGGATTCAGCATTAGAATCCACCTCCTATACTTCAAACAGGTAAGTCATCCTCACTAGCAGGTGTTAAAATCTAGCGATAAACGCGCTTAGCGCGAATTATTTTATTGCTTCGCCTGCCTTGCTAATAGGGGGTAGTGGTGTTAGCGACTGTTTTCAGTCGCTTTTAGTAGGGAACGCCTTCCTTGCATGTCATTAGCGATAATTATCGCTGACATGCAAGGCGATGGAAAACGCGGCCTCTAACGCCTGAAAGCTGTCGCTAACGCCTGTTAGCGACAGCTTGCTAATAGGGCGATAAAATTATCGCCGCTTTAGCGGCAAAAAGTGCCGCTAAAGCGGCGATAAAGCCCTTGATAATATGCCCCACAGTTTTTGCCCTTAGGTCTTTAAAATTGTATTTAAAAGAGACTCTGTTATCGAACACCACCCCAAAATATCTATATGTTCTAACAACTTCAATTGGCCCAGCTTTGGCCCTCCAAGTATTAAACTTCTGTTTAGCAGGTCCAATTTTCATGATTTTAGTTTTTTAACATACAGTTTAAGGCCATTTGTTTGTATATAGTCATCAAAAGCATTTATGAGTCTTTGTAGGCCAATAGGAGTGTGGCTCAGATTGATAGTATAATCAGCATATTGGAGGAAGCTCATTTGCACCTCTCCCAACCTTGGGGCATGAGCATTAACAGAGTCTAATTGCTGAAGAAGATTTGATAAAAAGGCCATTATATGTTCTAATTTTCCTTGATAAAGAACTAACATCACCCAGCCTGACTAGACCCCAGCTATCCGTATACAAAAGGATAATAGCCTTCAACAGTTTCCCTGGGATACCCCAGCCAAGCAATTTTTTCCATAACAAATTTCGAGGCACTGAATAAAAAGCTGCCTTTAGATCTATAAAGGCAATAAATACATATAGTTTTTTTAAGACAGCCCGCTCCTGTATTGTCTCCAGAGGTCTGGGCTTCCTCCTTTGTTAAGTGGGCCTGTCATAACCCTGGTACAGCATGACAGCTAATTAATGCATGCATATTTTTTCCCCCACCCCTTGCTCCCCAGGAGCGGAGTGAAGCACTGTTAGTCACTCTTTTTGTATGAGGAGGCTCCATAGACACTCAGACTTTTTTTTTTTTTATTTGCTTATTGGCATTTCAAAAATAGGTACAAAGGATCAATGTTCGAATACAGATTATCGAATGCGTCCGACAGAGGACAATATATATACATGACAAGTAATCAAAAAGAAAAAGAAAAACCAAGGCAGAAGCAGCAAATTTGATTACATATTTGAATGAGGTTAAACACAGCAAAACAGTTGACTTGAGCACAAATGCATAGAGACAAACAGCACAGCATGAGGCAGTAATATGGGCTACGTGAAAACAATTCTATACCGTGACCATAGAGAGGTTATGGGGTGCTAGAATGGTCATTGGTAGCTGTACATTGCGACTGCACAGCAGATCCGGAGTCTTGAGTGACATCAGGGTCACGAGTAGCAAGCCAAGTTAAAAATGGTCCCCAAATGTCTTTGGGCCTAGATGCTTGTGGCAGTAATTCCCAATATATGTTCAATTGTTCCTGGCAGAATGCCGTATCAAGGATCCAGGTCTTAATATCAGGGGGCTTGCGCTTGCCCAGTGCATCGCAACTCTGCGCTTGGTGAGCAGAAGGAGCATAGCAAGTAGCCTGCAGTGTCCCAGTGCGGCCTCTTTGACATATCCCAGCAAGCACACTTTGGGGGAGGGAGTTACACTAATCCCCAGAATCTCGGTAATACAGCCAAGTACCTTTCTCCAGAAATCCTCTATGCCAGGGCAGTGCAGGCCATGTGTAAGAACGAGGCGTTGGGGGACTGGCATCTCCAGCAATTTGCTTCGGGCGAAGCCCCATGCGTTTGAGTTGTAGGGGTGTCCTATAGATACGGTGCAAATATTTAAAGTGAATCAGACGTAATTTATAATTGGGAGAGAGCATCTCCAATTGCCCGCAGCAAAACTGCCATTGATCATCTAAAATGGGATCGTCAAGTTCCGAGTTCCATCCCTCCATTGCTCTGGGGTGTGTAATCGGGGATGAGCGCTGCATAATGCCATAGAGCCTAGTGATCAATTTGCAGGGAGATGGGTTTGTGAGCATGAATTCCAAAGCTAGAAGAGGAGTCGGGGGGGGGAAACGTGTTGTGTATTTTGCGGCATGTTCCTCTAATGCTATAATATAATAATAAATTGGAGAATGCGGAGGTGTCATCCGAGTCCGTTGTGGGGGGAGTGATAAAGGTGTCGTTCGGGTATAAATCTGCAAATGTGTCCCATCCCAAATTATGCGCGCGTGTTGAGCTACCTTTAGTTGATAGTATGGGCAGTTGTGGGTGTTGAGCAAGCTTGACGGATGGTGCATATAGTGTTGAATGCCCTGCTCGAATGCGAAGCTTATCCCATGCCCAGCGTAATGTGTCAGCTGTGTTTAAGGTGGTATGTTGGCGATGAAAGGGTTGATACAGAGCTACCTCTAATGGCAAGGGAGCTACACCGGCAGCCTCAACTGCAACATGCGGTTGGAAAGGGGTAGGGAAAATCCAATGATGTAAAAACTGCGCTTGCGCACAGTAGACGTATAGGGCCAAGTCAGGTGCGCCCAGTCCACCCTGAGTCAAAGGGAGTGTGAGTATTTCCCATGCAATGCAAGGCTGTTTCCCAGCCCATACCAAGGAGATCATCAAGGATCTGAGAGTTTTGAGGAACGATTGAGTGAGTTGCAATGGCACGTTAATGAACAGATATAGAAGCTTAGGCAACACTATCATCTTAGCGATAGCGATGCGTCCAGCTAGTGAAATAGGAAGCTTTGCCCAAACAGTTAGTTGTCCCTCAAGCCATACAAGTGTACGGCCAAAATTCATGTTCCAGAGCTCTTGGATATCAGTGCTCAGCCACACCCCCAAATATCGGACGGGACCTGTTGCCCATTGTATAGGATAATCTGGCTCGAAGGGGACCGTCACGGAGGTGAACGGAAGCAGGGTGGACTTGGCCCAATTAATATGGACCCCCGATAAGCCGCCAAATCTCGTGAGTTCTCGAAGAACAGGGTTTAGATTGTCCAATGGATCTCTGATATATAATGTGATATCATCAGCATATGGCGAGATGATAACATCTCTAGTGGGGAAATCAAGTCCTCGGGTTTTATGATGCTGACGAATCCTTGCAGCAAGGGGTTCCATAGCTATGGCAAACAGAAGGGGTGATAAAGGACACCCCTGTCTGGTGCCACGTGTAACATCAAATGGGGCTGAGATCAGTCCATTTGCACGCAGTCTGGCAAGGGGCCTGCAGTACAGCTGCTTAATCTGATTGATGAATAATAGGCTGAGACCTAATCTAGAGAGGATAGTGAAGGGATATGGCCACTCAAGCGAATCGAAAGCCATGGTGGCATTGAGAAATGCCGCCAACGCAGGTATCTGTGGATCTAGTTGATGCAGCATGGAGAAGAAGGTTCTTAAATTATGCGACGTGGAGCGCCCGGGTATGAATCCGGATTGATCTGGCCTAGCAATTAATGGTAATAGGGGTTGGAGCCTGTTTGCGAGGAGTTTCGCATACTTTTTATTGTCAATATTTATAAGAGAAAGAGGCCTGAATCGCATTTGTTCGGGGATTTGCCTGGCTTGAGTATCGTTGAAATGACAGCCTCTCTAGTAGTTGGAGGAAGTGATCCATTTTCTAAAGAATCTAGGTACATTTCCACGAGGTGCGGCGCTAAGAGTGTAGCATAGGTCTTATGGAATGCTGTCGTGAGGCCATCCAGACCAGGGGCTTTGTCATTAGGGAGGATGTTGATAACCTGTATAATATCTTCCACTGTGAAGGGTTCATTTAAGTAATCTCTATGTGCGTTGCCGAACTCCAATAGTTCTAGTGTCTCCAAGTAAGCGGTGAGTTCAGAGTTTATATGTGGAGTTGATGAGGTGTATAATGAGGTGTAAAACTCAGTGAGGTGATTGTGTATCTACTTGGGTCCTCTGATAGGTGTTTTCATCGTTTAGAAGTTCTATTATGTAGGGAGAGGTGCAAAAGGGTTTAAGCAAATTTGCAAGCGTCTTGCCAGGGCGATCCCCTTAGCCATATTGCCTAGCTGTGGCATACTTCCCCAAAAATTTAAGCTCCCTGTTTGCCTCTTCGTGGAATTTAGAGAGTTTTTCACGAATGGGTACCAGAAGTGCGCTATCAGACGTGTCAAATTATTGAAGCTCAAGTGCCATGATTTCAGTTTCTGACTTTTGAAGTGTGCCACGTATAGCTTTCAGCACTCCAGCCTGACGAGCTATGCATTTCCCCCTTATGACAACCTTGAAGGCCTCCCAAACTATGGACGGAGAGGAGACAGACCCCTGGTTCAAGTTAAAATATTCAACAATATCTTCTTTGTATTTCTGCTTGGAATGCTGAGTCTAGCAGAGCATGGGGAGGCAGTCTCCACGTGAATTCGCGCTTAATGGAAGAGGGGAAGGCGACCTTAAGAGTGCACGGAGAGTGATCAGATAGGGTTCTTGATAAATGCTGCGCATCAACCATCCAGGTCACAATATCGCCTGAAAGTAGCCATCTGTCCAGCCTAGACCAAGAGTTATAGTGAGATGAGACACATGTACCTTCGCGCTTGCACGGGTTTAGCCTCCTCCATATATCCACCAGACTACTATCAGAGATAATCGTGTTACGTGCATGGCTGGAGCAGGAGTTAAGGACGCGGGAAGAGCCTAATCTGTCTAATTCGTCGCACAAAATTGCATTAAAATCACCCCCCCAAATGATAGTGTCACATCCCATCGTGGCGACTTTCGCCCAAACATCATAAAAAAACTCAGGATTATCAACATTCGGCCCGTAAATTGCTAGCAATACAGTTTGCGTACCGCCTAGAGAGCCATGTAGTATAACAAATCTCCCTTAAGGGTCTATGTGTGATTGTGTCAGTGTCCAGTCGATGCCGCTAAGTATCAAAATAGCTACTCCCCTCGCATAGTTGGAGAAAGTGGAGGAATAGTAATCCCCCCAGCGTTTGTGTTTCAGTTTGTCTGAGTCAGTAGCTCGTAAGTGAGTTTCCTGCAGGAAGCATATATCTACGTGTTGCCTGGCGAGGAAAGCATGTACCTGTCGCACTTTTCTGTGGTCATTGAGACCTCGGATGTTCTAGGTTAGAAAATGATATGTTGTCATCTCAGGAGTTAATGATCAAGTGATGGGGTCTGCCGGCTTAGTGAACGCCGCTGGTGATCTAATCGGAGCCCTCAGAGCGGTAGTGCGTCTATGAGTGTGCCTCAGTCTCTGTGCTGCATGCCAGTAGTGTGAGCTATGATGTGGACCTCTCATATGCATCAAGGAGTGGTGAACATGTGCTGTTGTGGTAACCAATAACAAGTGCTTAACAGCCCTACATCCCCCCACCCACACCAACCCCCCAAATAGGTCGAGTACTAGGTCCCACCCCCCTCCCATCCCCACAAACATAACAATAATCAGTTGGAATGAACCAAGGGAGATCTCCCAGGGGCCGTGGTGTTGCCGGCGTACAACCCAACCCAAGGGAAGGGTGGCCAAGCTGACAGATAGTAACTAAGCAGAGCTTGCCCTCAATACGCTCAGGCAGAGCCTGAGGAATAATATGATCGAGAGTCTGAAGTTCCCCATTAATTTGTTACCTTGTTAAGGGCTATATGGATCGGGCCAGCAGACAACCAAAATAAAGGTGACCAGTCTCATTTATCAATCATTGTCACTTAGGGTAGGATCCGATGTGGAGCGATTAGTTGATGCTGGGGTCTTGTGCATCGACTTATCCATGTGTTTCGCAAACTTAAGTGCTGATTTTGCGTCGGTGAAGTAATGTGGCATGCCCTCGTGTGTAACTTTTAGCTTTGCTGGGTAGAATAGTGCAAAAGTCGTGCCAGTCTTTTGAAGCAGGCGTTTGGAAGGCCCAAACTCGCGTCTTGCAGCCTGTACTGTAGGTGTAAAGTCTGGGAAAAAGGTTAAAGTGTTTCCCTGGTGAGTGATTGTCCCTTTCTCTCTGGATTTTCGTAGAATCGTATCTCTGTCCCTATAATTCAGCAAACGCGCAATGATGGGTCTGGGTGTGGCTCCAACGGCGGGTCTGGGGGCCAGAGTGCGGTGTGCTCTTTCAACTATAAACATAGAGGACAGATCTTGACCAAATACTTCACGAAGGAGGTCTTCAACAAAGATTTCCATTTTCGTAATGGCGGTGGTCTCCGGGATGCCAAGAACGCGAATATTATTTCTTCTTGAGCATGCTTCAAGGTCTTTGTTCTTCGCTTTTATAACGTCTAGAACCTTCTCCATGTGTAGAAGTTGTTCCCTAGATTCCACCTGAAAGTCATGTGTGTCGGATGTTCTGTTTTCAAGTTGATCCAGGTGCGTTTCATGAGCATCAACGCGGTTCCGAACTTGGTCCAGTTGAGAAGAAAGTCTATCTAGTTTAGTGTCAATAGCTTTAAGGCTGGTCTTTACTTCCATTAGAATGCTGCGAATGTCAACATCTGGTAAGTCAGCAGAGTTACTTGCGGGCAATTCCATATCTTGATGCGCGTCGGTATCAGTAGTACGGGTGCTTCGTCTATTATCAAACGACAATTTTGTCTGTTTAGTGTCTGATTTCCCCATCTTTGTCTGTTGCGGAAAACGAGGGGATAAGTGTAGGCGCATGGGACGCAGCGTCTCTTGATGGTGACAGTGGCCAGTAGCCGGATATCAAAGCAAGTCGAGTAGCCCTGCAATCATTGGGCGACTAGAAGCCACAACGGAGGAGGTTTAGTGGACGAGGTTCAGTGGACGAGGCAAGTGGCGCCAGACTGTTATGAAGATCCGCGCTGGGAACCTCCGATGGCTGTTCAGAGCCGCTTCTCAAGGATATCGAGGGTAAGAGTCAAGCCACTCAGTGCCGAGCGCCGCTCGCACGGCTCGCACAGCCCGCTGCACGTGTCTCTGAGGCTGCAGCGCACCTGCAGGTAATCAATCCCTTTCGGGGAAAATAGCCGCCGCTACCAGGAGCCGATATGGTGATCCAGGCGCTCAGATCGGTCAGAGGCTATAATGCGGAGGTCTCTCCGCCGCCGCCGCCACGTGGTCGGGCTCTGCGAGTTGATGGGCTGGGGCGGTGTGGCGAGGTCTCCCGAGCCGCAGTAGCAGGGAGCAGCGGTTATCAGGCCAGATGAGCAGCGCAGACAAGGGCAGAGAATCGGGTGAACCAGGCGCTCAGATCGGTCAGAGGCTATAATGCGGAGGTCTCGCCGCCACCGCCAAGTGGTCGGGCTCTGCGATCTGATGGGCTGGGGCGGCGCAGATAGGTGTTCCGAGCTGCAGTAGCAGGGGGCAGCGGTTATCAGGCCGGATGAGCGGATGAGTAGCGTGGACAGGGGAAAAGACTCGAGCGCACCGACCTGTGTACGAGGCTCAGCTCTGCGGCAGGCGGGTGTCGGGCTTTCGCGCCTGGGATCTCCAGAGTGCAGAGGTATGTCTCGTGTCGGCGATCCGCATCAGGCGCCAGCGTCCAGCAGTCCAGGCGGCCAAGAGCGTAGCGCAGGATCGTGTTCAGTATGGCGGTCAGTCTTGACTTCGAGTGCGCATCCAAGACCCCTCGTTTCACGTCGGCAGCGCAGTACCGCCAATCCACCGCTGAGTGCCTCGTCTCACCCCGGCAGTTCTAAATCGGGTCCCGCCAGGCCCAGGGTCGTCCGAGCCAGCCGCTCTCAGCACCCAGGGCAGTCGCGATGATCTAGGAGCAGTGTCGGCCACAGGGTGTAGTCAGGCAGCCTCCGAGCCACGTTGTCGCATGGGCGCCCGCCCGGCTCGGCCTCACCCCGTCCAGGCCTCAAGCGTCCCGGGCACCAATGCTTGATTCGCAGCTGTGTAGCGCTGTAGACCCTCAGTTTTTGGATAGAGGGGGGTCAGCGGCTCGATCGCCAGTGGGTGCAGTAGGATGGGGTGAGGGATCGCTCCGCAGTGTCACGATAAATGTCGGATTATAGGCTTGGCCGGAAGAGCTCGCTTAGAGAGCGGCCATCTCGCTGCTCGGCTAAGCCACGCCCCCATAGACACTCAGACTTTAGGTGATTTTTGAAAGTTGCATCATCCTTCTGCTCTCAAATAACTCTCTGACCCACCCTTGAATGCACTTCTCCAGATGAAAGCTATGCATCTCATCTCAGTGCTCCAGCGTCCTAGGAAACTTTTCTTACAGATCTTTTCCTTTTTTCTCCTTCTCACACTAACACTTCCTCCCACCGTCCTACTGATACCCTCCATTTTTCTGTCCTAACTTATCTCATATTTATTTTTATTTATTATTATTTTATTTATCCATTTGTAGAGCGCCTGGTTACACCACCGGTGTGATCACCTCAGACTCTATCCCTTAGGCCGGCCGCCCTCTGCCCCTCTTATATTCTCTCTTTATTCTCCCATGTGTTTCCTTCTGGCTCTTTTTCACCCTACTCCTAACTCAGGCATAGGACTGTACCTAACATCTTTCCTTCTCAGCCTCTGCTCCCAACCCGTACCTCTCTTCTTGCACCTCTTCCCCACCTGGAAGCCTCTAACTATCCTTCCTGTCCCACCCCTGCCCATCATCAACTGCCTCCTTTGCGCTTCTCAGCCTCTAACATCTTGCATCTCTTCCTCTTCCATGTCTCTACCTCGTTGCCTGCCTCCTCACCACCTCTCAGCTTCTATCACCGTTCTTGCTAACCCTTCTGCATTCTCCCCACAACTCAGCCTCCAGCACCTCTCTTCTTCTCCTTAGCCCTACCCCCTACCTTTTTTCTCATGATTCCTCCCTACCTCTCAACGTCAAAGACCACAGTCCTCTTTGATCATTCTATCTCACCTAGCCCTGGATACTTTAACAGCCTGTGTTTATTACACCTGCTACCCCACTTGTACATTTTCACAGGCTAAACAACTCCGGTCCCCGCCTACCCCTGCACACTCTGATCTGAGTAAGTCTTTACTTACTTATTCAATTCCTCATCCTTTTTACGCCTCACTCTGCCAGCTCCTCGAACTCCATTCTCGTCATAACGCTCCTCTTCTCCACTACAATCTACACACACTACTAAGAACTTTACCCTGCCACATTCAGCCTCCTCTCACGTACCCCCTCATTTTAACTGCCTCCTTTTCATTGCACATTCAATGAACAAGGACCAACAAAAAATGTTTCCGATACCAGACCCAAAACCATATTTGATCTTCATGATCGAAACTTTGAAATTGAAATAATCGTTACAAACCAGAAACATTGAAGACATCCTCTTAACCAACTGTGAATCAATGCTGGTCTACTGCACACTCATCCCTACTTTCTTTTTTTCAGTCTCTTTATTGATTTTAATACAACCTGGTGGAAAAGCAGGCACCAGTCCGCCAACATGTACATGAGGTATTTCCTCTGTATTGGTATATTCCAATACCCCATCATTCGCAGGTATATCCTGCCTTCTTGCCATGCCTCTAAGGGCACCTTTTCTATGTAAGTCGCTTAGGACTCCATATCCTGACACACCAGACTCCTCCTCCACTGATATGTGTCTCTTTTTCTTAAGACACTTATCCCCCTGGTCCTTTATTCATGTAATCTTCTTCCTCAGAGAATGACCAAAACTCTGCCTCGTAATTTCCTATAACTGTTCTTTTCCTGCTGCCTTTAAAAATTGATTTCACAGTTTCCTGCACTGAATCTTTAATCTGCGGTCTCACAATCTCCCGTAGTTAATCCTCCTCATAGGTCCTTTGCTCCTCAGCCATCCTGACCAAAACTACCTGTATGTAACTACTCCTTAAAGATAACCTTAATCTCAATAATCCCAATTTATTCTCTCTCTTGAATTTGCACCCTCAAACTGACCTCACTGTGTGGAAAACACGTTCCTCAGTGAGTTCTTTCATTGAACTGCTAACGTTTTTCCGATCTTGTTCCATGATTTAAGATTCTTTCCTCTAACGTCCATGAGGATGTTTAATAAAACAAGGCCTATTTCCTTTTAAAATTGTACTCGATGCAGAGCGTGCCCTTAGTAAAGCTGGCCGCCCACTTTTTGCTTCTGCTGAAGCACGAATGGGCAGAATTGGCCTTACTTCACTACGCAAGCAGAGTCAGCGTGCAACACACGTTTCAAAATCTGCCTTGCAACCAATTAATTTATTTAATGATCATGAATCCATACAAAATTCCAGGTAGTTTGGCCTATTCTATAACAATATTATTACAAAAGATGTCCGTTTTTAACACTTACCTGGAACAAAATTATCTGATAATCAATACTAGAAATAATTACATAAATTAATATTCAATGTCATTATCTTTTGTCATATAAACAACAAAACCTTCACTCGCTCCCAAAGATCCATAAATTGGATTTACTTTGTAACAAAACATACAAAAACTCACCCTAAGACAAATGTATGCGGATATACTTATCTGCCCAGAAGCAGCAAACAAAAGAGGGAGAAGACGGAATGTTGCTGGGTTTTATAGACATAGGGGCCGATTCTGATGCGGGTTGGGAAATGGTGTCCGACCCACTCGGATCGGGAAAGTCCGACCGGCGGAGTAGGATGCATCCGGATGCTTCCAGATACGATTTGGTTGAACTCCCATTGACTTCAATGGGAACATTTGTTCCTAACCGCATCAGAATTGGGCCCTCGGTCGGGAAGACACGTTCCCGATCCGATTTGGAAGGAGCAAATGCCGTTAGGAGGCCTTCCTAACCGCATCAGAATCAGGCCCTCGGTCGGGAAGCTTTTCCAACCCGCATCAGAATCGGGCCCAGAATGTTCTGGATTTTTATTATGAGTCATGCAATGTTCTTATTTTGGAACTTTGGAGGTGTTGGCTGCTTGGAAGTAGTGAATACATGTTAATGCATAATTATAACCTCCTGTCTTGCCATAAAATCCACAGACAGAGGCACCCTCCTATTCCCTAGGTGGCTAAGATGTAAGTCCAGAAAACATAAGTAGCCACACAATGACTCTCTCCATTCCACCATAGTTCTCCCCTGTGTCCGCCCAGGGCTCCTACCCAAGCCCACCCTCGGGGGAATTCTTCCCAGGCTTGCTGCAGTGGGCCCCATACTTTGTCTTACTTCTTAGGGCAGCTTCATGTCTGGTACACTAGTTTTTCTGATCGCATGCACCGGTCCACATTGGACTCCCAAGCTCTCCTTGCCCCTACAGTCAGATCACATGGTGTTTCACCACCATCAGTGCTGTGTTACAGAAAAGTAGGGGATATTTGTCCAAGGACTGTTCTCCCCATATGCCCAAGGCTATCAGTTGCAGAGTAAGCTCCAGTGTGAAGTCCAGGACTACAAAGAGTCATCTGCCTATTTTCCCCATGTACGTCTGGATCTTGGGGCAACCCCAAATAGTATGTAGTAGTGTGCTTTTCCGCCTACATCCCCTCAAGTAAAGGTCCGTATCAGCCCTCTTAATACGGAACATACTTGTTCTTGGAAAATAGGCCCTATGGAGGAGTTTCAGCTGAATTAGCTGGAATCCGGCCCATATGGGCGCCTACCGGGGGTACCTGCAGTCCGCCCTTCCAGTTGTCATCTTCGAGTCTGCTTAGGTCCCCTTCCCATCTATCCCGGAGGTGATCCAGTGGGGAAAGGCTGCTGTGTAGGAGTCGAGTGTAGTTGAGATACTGCATGGGTGGTTAGGGGGGCTTCCAGTACTCTTTATTCCAAGAGTGATTTGTCTGCGGCCACCCGCAGGGCTTTCGAGAGTGGCCACAGGAGATATCGTAGTTACTGATAACACAAAAACTGGCCACCTGTCAACTTGTATTTCTCCTGTTATTTGGAAAACAATATTATCTCATTGCCTCTCCAGGCATAACCCACCTTGGAGATTTCCAATAGCTCCCATTTACTTTGTCCCTCTATAGACTGTAGTCCCTTCAATGCCTCTGAGTCCCACATCGGGGTCTCTAGCATCAGCTTACCTCCCAACCCAGAGCCTTGGTGGCTTTATGCCAGGTCCCAACCACCACTGTAGTGGATGATGGCAGCAGAGCCATCCCTCCTCACTCATATATTCACCGGACGTATCCTTCCAGATCCATTGATCGGTGCTTAGCCATCACAGAGGGATCCTGCTGAGAGAAGAAGGCCCAGTCATTAACCACCTGGCTGTGTTGCCCAATAGTACAGGCATAGGTCAGGGAGGACTATTCCACAGAGGTTCCACAGAGGTTTTCTAGTAAGGGACGTTCAGGCAATCCTTGTTGTCCCCAACCCCAAAGCAGGCCTCGCTTTACATTTGCAACAGCCCAAAAGAACCCTTTGGGAACCTCGAATGGCGTGTTCTGTAAAACACAAAGACATTTTGGCAGATAGATCATTTTGTAAAGGTGTACTTTGTCCATCAGGTAGAGTGGCAACCTCTTCTACCGTAAATGAAACAACCATTGGAATAGCCAATAGGTATCGCCTTTTAGACCATATAAGTGTTTAGCCAAAAACATTGTGTTTGAGACAGACATCAGATCAAGCGGTGGGTTAAAGAATTTGCTTTACAAACTACTATCGTACATTAGAATCCACAGGTCTGCGCACATTCATTACAATTATCACATATTCCACATGGCCCTGTCCCTGTGTCAATTGGATTTTTTGAAGTTAAAATAATCTCAATACTTGAATCCCCACTATTAGAATGTACAAATAATTGTTTTCCCTTGAAAAACGGTGGGCGCTGCTCAAAGCCCGCAGAATAGATACAGCAAAAATCGTATTACATGCAGTGTATGTTGGGTCAGCTGATTGTAAACTCCTCCAACAGGCTCTGAGCAGCTTTATCCATCAGAAGGGGGCCACAGGCCTCCAAAGCTGGAAAAGCCCAACCTGCTCAGATGCTGGGGGGTCACTGGTAAATCAGCAGGACACTTGAATAGGCGCATCTAGGCAGGGACATCTCTAGGCACTGTATTTCGTATGGATGAAAAATGTTTCAGCATTTATGTGCTGATGGTTTCAAGTGGACAGTAGTGATTCTTAGGTGTGTACAGTTCCCCCTACATAAATATATGTGTTTTGCGTTCTTCATGGGAGAAAATATTGTTTTGGTGCATCATTTAGTCAAATGTTGTCCAACGGGAAGCTGCAGGCATCCTTCATTTATGACTCGAGTTTGATATCACTTCACTTGGTACAGTTGGATGTTGCTGTGTCCAGCCCATTGTGCCAAATCTGCGCTCACATTTTTGACTCGCATCCCGTAACGATGGGAGAATTTGGGCCAACCCACTCTATTCCTTCAGAAGCAACAACCATTCCCTTCACACGCATGGGATGATAGGGCGTCATGGTACAAGGTGGGAGGACTGTATTTAGTAACACATTTTAGATCTTGGGATCCAGGGGACCTCGATTCAGATACCAGACTCGGCCTCTCCAACCAGAGTAACTGGTGCGATCACATGTAAACAGGGTATCACTAAATTATCTAATCTTACAATCAAAATTGATTCATTTATTCACTCTCAGAAGTTCCAGCACATCATTAAACCGGCATTTAAAAAAAATACCCGCACAACATTTTGAAGTCTGACCCCAGATACTTCCAGTTGTCGCCCAGTGATGGGATGAGCATGTTGTCCTTTTTTCCTGAACAAACAAATTTCAGTCTTCCATACAGTTCACGGACAGCTAAGAACACTGCATGCCCTTCTAAGCTGCAGTCATGCCATCAATCAGTAGTACAGCAAGCCAGTACTTAATGGACATGAACAGGCATTTAATTACACTCAGAGCAGCTGTGCTATGCTCACTCCTGGCAATCATCTGCCCTAATCTGACAGAGAATCCATTCATTACAAAAGTCACAGCCCAGGTATAGAGAACGCAGTGCACAGAAGTTCTTGGCCTACAAGATACAGTGCATTCAAGCCTCTGGCACAGAGAACAAAGCATCCCTCGCGCCGTGTGATATACTGCAGCAACCGTGCATGCTCCAGTGAAGCTGATTGCTGCGTGTTGCTGAGGAGTTCTGTGGGCAGCACAGGTCGCAGAAATGGATGCGTCTCCCAGACTTGTGAATGAGGAGACGGGATATAATGTCCCAGTGTCGAAGCGCTTTGCAGTACTGACACAGTCTTCAGCTGAGGAAGGTACTCTGACCCAAGAGGATAAACATGCGAGAGGAGTTTGGTGCACAGAACAGGCGCCCTCGGAAAACGCCTGACATTTGATCTCGGTCTTTAACTGCTCAGAAAATGTGGCGAGATAAGAGCACGAGACGAGCAGGAAACAAAGAAAATATGCCTTGGCAATCAAGGGAAGTTGTGTTTGTAAATAAAAAATTCTGTGTATGTGTGAACTATAAATGCCAACAGTTAAGTGCATTTTGATTGAAATGCCAAAAACCAAAATATTCCGAAAACACAAGCAGAGGGAATCGAGGGAAAGTGTGTGTTTATAATCAAAAAGTCATAATTGTTTGTAAACTAAAGCCATCAGCTGAGTGTTTTTTTGGAAAGCCCAAAAAACAACATTCCTACAAGACTAACGGAGGCAAATAAATAAATTGTGCGCCGAAAATAAATTAAATGACCAGAAGAGTAACACAGCATGTAATAGGGCCAGCCTACATGGGATTGGACAAAACAACAAAAGGAGGGACAAATATAACCAAATCACCACTTAAAAGCAAGGATTTCTGAACGGCACACAAAAGAACGAATAAAAAACGGTGGGCATGCTTGAAGCCCACAGAGTAGATACAGCATGTCTCGAAGACAGCTCAAGCGCTGCCTGGGTGAGGCCTATAAAGAACAACTCACCTCCAAAAACACGCTCTTGAACAGAGTCATAGGCCAAAATTGACATCAAAATCACTTTTTTGTAACAGAAAATATCTGTATCGCTATTCCTAAAATTAGATTTTTTTTGTTACTCCAAAGTATTTTTGATGTTAATTTTGGCCTATGACTCGGTTCAATAGCATGCTTTTGGATGTGGGTTGACAGAGTCGTTTGCCAAAATTAACATCAGAACCACTTTGTTGTAAAAGAAAATATCTCTATCTCTAGTTCTAATAATATAGATATTTCTGTTACAACAAAGTGTTTTTGATGTTAATTTTGGCCTACAACTCAGTTCAAGAGCGTGTTTATGGAGGTGGGTTGTTCTTTTTTCATTTGCTATATTTCCCCTGTCCCGCTCCATTATCAGTGTCTTTGTGGCACCCGTTTGTTAGTTTTCTAACCTTTTCTACTGTTCCACCTCAATTGTATAGGAATCCAGAATTTTCCCCAGGTTCTCCACTATGAACAGGCCTCGGTCTTTGGTGATGAAAATCCCGAGATGTTTAAAACCTCTAGGCTGCCATGTTGAGGGTAATGCTTGGTCCAGTCCCTCTCCTCCTTCAACAGTGGGAATGCAATGGACATGTTCCAGTTAATTCTGAGCCATGAAAAGGAGTCAAACACATTCACAATCACCAACAACCTGAGTACTGAGTATTCCGGGTCCACTAAATACAGCAGTATGTCATCCTCATACAGGAATACAACATCTTCCCAGTCTGAACATCTCTTTTGACAAACCTTCTCTCATAAAACCAAGAACATTACAATAAACAAGAAATTTACAATTTTTCTCAGCTACTAACTGTAACAAAATGCAAAGAAACAGCGACACACTTAATGCAGTCTTTGCAGCAGTCGGGCTCACCATAGGGATCAAGGGGCTTATTTACAAGCTCCTTGCGCCGTCAGTACGTCACTTTTTCCCATATTAAAAGTAATGCCCCGGCCGCCCAAGTGGCATGTAATTAAGACCTGTCAATCACATTCTACACAGTTTACCAACACTGCCATCTAAGAGACTGTAGGAACTCACCATAAAACAAATTCTCCATTACTGGCTGTCTTCCTAACTCTCAGACTGATCAAGCATTCTCATCTCTTCCCCCACTAACATCATCACCTTTTATCATAAAGACAGGCACAGCCCAAAGATCAATTGATGCCTCATTCCTTTTTAAAGTCTACTTCAGCCAGCTTCTGGGCCTGATAAAATCCTTTATTCTGACATACTATAGCTACCCCAGAAACACTCTAAGCATCCTAAAACTGCAAAATCCAAGGGATCTGGACCAACCAGACCATTGACCAATGGTTGCATGCTGACTGGCCACCTTAATCCTAACTCATCTAAAATGGGACTCCTGCCTTAGGGAGAAAGGAAGATTGAAGAAGTATTATCCCATGCTATTCTGTCTTCAGAAACTTGGAGCACCACCAACATTGGCCAAAATGATTATAGACTCCAGCCTGTCCCTGGTTCCCCAAGCACCTTCTACACCATGCGTAGCTTAAGACAAATTTTCCCATATCTAGGATTCCCACAAAAGCTCTTGGTGACCTTCTCCGTTGTTATGTCATGCCTTGACTATGGAAACAGACTTTACCAGGGTGTATCACTCTATCTCTATCATTACTGCATGACTACAAATAATTCATAATACTTCAGCACGACAACTGCTACACATTCATCCACAGGATTGCTTCTCACTCTCGCTAGATGCAATTATCTACTGATCGCTATATGTTCAACTTTTAAGACCCAGTGTATCATCCATAGAGTCATCAATGGCAGAATCCCCAAATTCATTCAAGTAGGCCTCAAAAGATGTTCACAGAAAAAAACATTTTACTCCATGCTCACATCAGAGTTCACCTATGTGAAGACATCGGTGGGACCTTCTCTGTACAAGTGGGTAGACTCTGAACCTCTCTTTTAGCAAAGATTAGAACCTTTTAAAGCCATTTGTAATTCCGGAACACAGCTAAGACCGGACTTTTCCCAAGATTATGACACAGTGAATAGACATTACCATCACCCGTGAGGAGCAAGAAGAAACTGTGATACCTATTCTGCTCTGCAAGGCATGTACGATGGCTACACTATAACCCCTAAAGTTCTCAGTGACCTTAAGATGCTGCCCAGTGCATGATGTCATCAATAATGGCTAAGCTTTTATTCAAGTAAGAAAACATCAAAGACATTCACAGAAGAAGCACACTTTGCTCCAAGCTGGTACCTGCCTACCAGAAGAAATGCATTTGTAGCATCACATTATGTGTACAAAGAGCTGATTCAGAACCCTCTTACAGATGAGTTAAGAACTATAGAAAAACACCTGGAATTCAGGAGAACTGCCAGGGCCTGACCTTCTATAAACAGCGCCCCCAGGAGAAAATGTTATTACTGTACTACTTCTTTTTCACTCATGGATCTTCTTAATGGGCAGAAAAACTAAAATGTGTCTGATCTGCACATGTCTAGGTTAACGGTGCCCGTGGAATAAAGTGTATTTGACTTTACATTTACTATACATATTTAACCCGTTTAAGGCTCGACAGAATTGAAATGTGTTCTTGGAGCACCCATGTTTCATGCCTCAATGCTGACCACACCATTCAGTCTGTTAAGACTAATTTGAACTGAAAAGGATGTGATCTCTCTCACTTGTGTAAACAGTGCTCATTGCATAAAATGTGGTTGTGGTACTACTGTTTTTACACTATCTATTGTGTTAGCATCCCACCTTAGTTAAAATATATTTGATGTACATATGCTTGTCTAAACAGCACTACCTTCAACAACTATATGTAGCTGTACCATTGCTAAATGAATTAACTGATTTAAGCCTTGCTGAATGGAAAGGAATTGCCTGTGTTAAGTGCAAACCATGTCATTTGTGTTCAGTGTAAACTGTGTCCTACATCGGCACCCACCGGCCACGCTTCCTCAGACTGCAGTTCTTTCTCTCAATTATCATTGGAATTCTCATCTGTCTGTCTTGGACTAGCACTCATGACACCTACTGGTCCCATAATGCCAATTATTATGGGTTGATTTATCCCACACCTGGGTGACTCTCACTTGAATGAAATGGATTAACCATGGCTTTGTGCAGCACCCATTACTATGGATTGATCTCTACCGCACCTAGGAGGAGTCATAGAAATGGAGATCATTGCTGGCCAACAGTAATCCCTGGTTAACACATCAGAGCATACATGATGGTGGGGTGTGTAATGCCCTTTATTAGGGGTTGCTGTCTGACACTCCTGGGAAATCTCAGATCATAGTGACATAATCATTCTATTCGCTTTTTTACCACCACAGTATGTATTCCACATCGGATTCAGACATTTTCGCAGATGGTATATATGCTCTTGTATACTCCCGTCTCTTCTCAAACTTTCTCCTACCTACATCCATGCATAGATGTGGCTACAGACTTGAAGCAACAAAGTAAGAGCAATCTCTTCCATACATATACAACAAGACACTCCCTGTATATGCTACAGCACACTCATATACTTTGAATGCATCGACACATTAGCCTAGGACTGAATGCCTAATCCCTCACTCATTCTCACCTCACATTCACACATAGTGTAAGGAATTAGAGTATTAGTTTAGTGGGTGAGAACCCACCTCAAATTATAATCACATTCCTTGTCAGAGTGAATCACAAAAGTCACAAAATAAGCTGTGCTCATCCCCCTGGTAGCTATGACACACAGCAGTCAGGTTTAACTTAGAGGCACTGTAATAAAGTGAAAGCATAATACAATAAAAATCCCGAACCAATTTAGGAAAATAGAGAATATTTTAATAAATAAAATTACACCAAATAGACAAAAACCCAATTAGTAGAGCCGGAGTCATGAATTTTTGAAGTTTGTATTTCAAAATAGCACCTAAAATCACTGAGCTGCAACCTTGAGTAGCTGGTCAAGCTGAACTGGGACAAGGGTAATATTTAAGGCAGTCGGTGATAGAACGCAGGATGGATACAAGGACCAGGTTCGTCCCGGTCACAAAGTTACCTTCTCATTTAGAAATTTTTATAGAGGTAGAACGTCTTCAGTGAGCGGACTGGATCTGAGGAAGGGTTGACGACAACGGGGAGCCACTGCACGAAGTCTCGAAGGCTGCTCAGCATTGAGTCTGGGGAAGCTGTTGCACAGGTGCTGCTCGGTGTCGAATCCGGTGAGGCCATTGACGAAGGTGGTCGGTGTCAAGTCCGATGAAGCCGTCTATGAAGGTGGTCGGTCTCGATGGTCTGCGTCGAATCCCATGAAGGGGGTCAGTACTCACTCCCACAGAGGTAAACAGAGGGGCCAGGTCAGGTTCAGTTGGGACTGGCCAGCTGGAAAGCAGGAAAAGACCTCTGGAGGCTTGTTGTAGTCCTAGAGCTCAAACAGGAGTTCAGCCAACTGACCCTGGGAGTAATGTCTGGGGTCATGGGTTTAAGACAAGCAGGCACAGTCTTTCTTTGGGTTCTTCAGACAGCAATGCAGTCCTTCTTCTGATTCTTCTCAGGTTCAGGAGGGTTCCGTGGAGGGAACTGGGGATGCAACATTAATGCCCAGTGTCAGCCTGTGGATGGGGGCAACCACTGGCCACACCATGTCCAATAAGGTAAGAGTTAACAGTGGTGACCATACCCACTTTTACAGCACTTCCTGCGTGTTTTACTGTAAACTATTCCACAGTGCCCCTCCCTACCTAAATTCAAGATGGCAGAACCTTTCTTCCCATAGTCAGAGCTTCCTGGGCACACCCAGAGTTGTGGCTAAGATAATAGACAAACCCTCCCTTGTGGTCACTCCAAACCGGTTCTGGGGCAGCTCCCCCTCCTATTGGGTTTGGAGTCAAGCTGACTAGAGGGAAAAAGGAAGGGAGCAGCCTGGTTTCAGGTTTATCTACTTGTGACAGGGTAGGCCTCTTTAAACTGTAACTAGTCCTTGAGCACAGCCCCAAGGCCATCGTGTCTGTGGAAGGTCAACACCTTCCAACACCCATGCCCTATGTCCGCAGTCTGGAAGCAATCCACATCTCACCACAGGGGAGGCACCAGCAGTCAGGTGACAGTTGAATACTGGCAGAAAGGCGACCCGAGGTAACTTTTCTAAAACTAACTTTTCCAACATAGTCAAAATGTAATTTCCCCAATAAATTGGATTTGAAATAACTATTGCAATGAGTCCTTGAATTATATTTTTAGCTGCTTTCAATCCGAAATTATCATTATAAGGTGTTATAATGTAATCCAGTGTTTCCTATGGAGCAGATAACGATGCCACAGTGTTTAGGTCCTTTTCACTGTCACAATATGTGTAACATTAATTTCTATATGCCCTACTTTTAAATACCGTGCATCCTGCCTTATTGGGCAATAAGGCCTACATTTAGGGGTGACTTATAAATATGTTAAAAGGACATTTTAGGCTTGTCAAAAGAGTGATTTTGGCAGGTCGATTTAGCAGTTTTAAAACTGCACAGCCAGGCTGCAGCAGCAGGTCTGGAGCCATGCTTTACAGTGCTACTGTAGTGGTTGGCACAATGAGTGCAGCAGCCCACTAGTAGCATTTCATTTACAGGTCCTGGGTACATCTATTACCATTTAATAGGGACATATAAGTAAATTAAATGTGCAGATCAGGAGTATGCCAATTGCAGTGTGTTTTTAAGGGGGAGCCCAGCACTTTACTCCTGGTTAGCAGGAGTAAAGTGCGCAGAGCCCCGTACCTTAAAAAAAGAGTTCAGGCAAACATCTGGAGTACTACCATGCAAAAGATGGTCATTAACGCATAGGTGCACTGATAAAAACACGATAAGAACATAACTGTGGTGCTCCTGCACAATATCATACACTGCATGTGTAGCACACTAGACGGACACTCAGGGGTCGATTCCGATTCGGGCCGGAAAACGTACCGACCGACTCGGTACGGGAATTAAGTCCGACCGACACGTACCGGCGCTGCCCGAACCGGGTAGTACGATGAAATGCATGTGAATCACGACCAACTCGAACGGAACTCAAGCAGAACGACCGACCCGGACGAAAACAAGCTATCCGGCCGGGAAACCACGCGAATCGAACCGACCGACACGCACCAGGAATGAACCCGAACGAAACGTACCCGCGAACTCCGACCCGCGCAGTACGATGCAATGCGTGCAAAATCAGACCGATTCGCACGGAGCCCAAGCCGTACGACCGACACGCATACAAAAGCCAGCCGAACAAACACAATACTCCGCGACCGACGCGTACGCCGCACATGAAACCTAGCTGAAACACAGCGGGAACGACTTGGAGAAGCGCGCACGAGACAATAGCAGCGTCCTACTCGGTCAGAAGAACGTCTCCAACTTGCACAAAAAGTACAAAGGAAAAAATACAAAAAAAAGGGCCAAACAAGCAATGACAAAGCCAATAAATACTGGGGGGGGAAAAATGGAACAAGGACACACCCCCAACTCCACCTATATAAAGGCCACAAATCCCTACCATGATCCTTTGCAAATTCCACTGACCTGCCAGCACAGAACACCATCAGACAGCAACCACAGACACACTCACAGCTCATCCAACACACAAGCCACACACCATTAGCACCTCAACAAATAGCACCCTCACACACACCCAGCAAAACCTACACTCACACACCCTCACTTGCACACACACACACATCAATCACCACCACCACCCATCACCATGCCCCCAAAGAAGAATCATAAGTTCCTAGATAGTGAATTGGAAGTCCTGGTAGACGAGATCCTGAGGGTAGAGCCACAGTTGTTTGGCACATTGGTCCAACAGACCCCCATGGCGCAGAAAACCAAGATGTGGGAGAGGATCGTCAACAGGGTCAACGCACAATCACCATGTTTGCGCACAAAGGAAGACATCCAGAACAGGTGGTATGATGTGCGCAGGAGGGTCAGGGACCTACTGAAGAAGGATTACATCCTGAGCCAGCACACCGGCAGTGGCCCTCCTGCCAAACCAGTATACCTCAGGCCCTGGGAGGAGAAGGTGCGGGCCATCCTACCACCAGTGAGCGTATATGGACTAACAAACATCCCAGAGCCTGGTGAGTACACACCAAATATACACAATATGGTGTGACAATACACACACATCACTGTCAAGGGGATAGTCAAACCATGCACCCTTAGCAAATCCACAGCAACCAAAATATAATCATCCCAAGATGTGAATGCCAGTCAGACAAACACAATACCTGCCATCTCATAGTGACATGTAACTGTGTCATGACATGTACAAACCTAACAACAAATAGAGCAAGGCAGTGGCACAAATATAACCAACAAACACTGTCTGATATTTTGCCACCACTAGAACACCACCTCACAGGGAAGCTCACTGAAAGGAAGGAATTCAGTGTATGCTGGTGAAGTCAGTGTAGCCAATAGCATGATGGGAGTTGTAGTCACAGATAATGGTCAGCCTCACATTTGGCCCATCAACACCACCCTGAACCATGCTCACAACACAGGTAGTGGAAAAGGACTGACAAGATGGCTGACACTGGGTACTGCTGTGGGGAGCACAAGGCCCTGCTGGGAACTGTGCAACAACCAACAGCAGAACACCACTGACTGACATCCTGAAAGCCAACTTGCACTCCCTGCAATGCAAGCACGTTCCATGGTGGGATATCTGGCTGGGTGGGAAGGAGGACTGACAGCACTGACCATAGTTACAAGCAGCTCTCCTCACACACCCCTCAACACAAACTCCACATAACCCACCTGGGAGAATGCAATGCCTCACACTCTAAATGAAGATCCCACAAAGAATCACTACCCTGGGTAATGCTGTGTGAAGCACAGGGACACTCTTGGGACTTGTAGCCAAACAAACGCCAGGACAACACTGTCAGCCATCCTGTCAGCACAGGCACACTACCCCACAGGGAAGCAGAGTCAAAAGGAAGGAAGTATGGGCATGCTGGGAAGGGGGGGTGTAGGCAATAACATGATTGGAGTGGTAGTCACAGCTCAACATCCCCCACCCACATGGCCCAGCAAGCTCACACTGAACCATGCACACCTCACAGGGAGTGAAAAGCCACTTCAAAGATGTCTGACACTGGCCTCAGCTGTGGGGAGCACAAGGCCCTGCTGGGAACTGGGCACCAACAAACAACAGGACCACACTGTCAGCCATCTTACCATTGCTGTCACACTCACACACAGTGGAGTCCACTCAAAAGGAAGGAAGTATGGGCATGCTGGGAAGGTGGGTGTAGGCAATAGCATGATGGGAGTTGTAGTCACAGATATTGCTCACCCTCACAATTGGCCCATCAACACCACTCTGAACCATGCCCACATCGCAGGGAGTGGAAAAGGACTGACAAGATGGCTGACACTGGGTACTGCTGTGGGGAGCACAAGGCCCTGCTGGGAACTGTGCAGCAACCAACAGCAGAACACCACTGACTGACATCCTGAAAGCCAACTTGCACTCCCTGCAATGCAAGCACGTTCCATGGTGGGATATCTGGCTGGGTGGGAAGGAGGACTGACAGCACTGACCATAGTTACAAGCAGCTCTCCTCACACACCCCCTCAACACAAACTCCACATAACCCACCTGGGAGAATGCAATGCCTCACACTCCAAATGAAGATCCCACAAAGAACCACCACCCTGGGTAATGCTATTTGAAGCACAGGGACACTCCTGGGACTTGTAGCCAAACAAACGCCAGGACAACACTGTCAGCCATCCTGCCAGCACAGGCACACTACCCCACAGGGAAGCAGAGTCAAAAGGAAGGAAGTATGGGCATGCTGGGAAGGGGGGGGTGTAGGCAATAGCATGATGGGAGTGGTAGTCACAGCTCAACAACCCCCACCCACATGGCCCAGCAAGCTCATACTGAAGCATGCACACCTCACAGGGAGTGAAAAGCCACCTCAAAGATGTCTGACACTGGCCTCAGCTGTGGGGAGCACAAGGCCCTGCTGGGAACTGGGCACCAACAAACAACAGGACCACACTGTCAGCCATCTTACCATTGCTGTCACACACACACACAGTGAAGTCCACTCAAAAGGAAGGAAGTATGGGCATGCTGGGAAGGGGGTGCAGGCAATAGCATGATGGGAGTGGTAGTCACAGCTCAACATCCCCCACCCACATGGCCCAGCAAGCTCACACTGAAGCATGCACACCTCACAGCGAGTGAAAAGCCACCTCAAAGATGTCTGACACTGGCCTTAGCTGTGGGGAGCACAAGGCCCTGCTGGGAACTGGGCACCAACAAACAACAGGACACCACTGTCAGCCATCTTACCATTGCTGTCACACTCACACACAGTGAAGTCCACTCAAAAGGAAGGAAGTATGGGTATGCTGGGAAGGGGTGTGCAGGCAATAGCATGATGGGAGTGGTAGTCACAGCTCAACATTCCCCACCCACATGGCCCAGCAAGCTCACACTGAAGCATGCACACCTCACAGGGAGTGAAAAGCCACCTCAAAGATGTCTGACACTGGCCTCAGCTGTGGGGTGCACAAGGCCCTGCTGGGAACTGGGCACCAACAAACAACAGGACCACACTGTCAGCCATCTTACCATTGCTGTCACACTCACACACAGTGGAGTCCACTGAAAAGGAAGGAAGTATGGGCATGCTGGGAAGGTGGGTGTAGGCAATAGCATGATGGGAGTTGTAGTCACAGATATTGCTCACCCTCACAATTGGCCCATCAACACCACTCTGAACCATGCTCACATCGCAGGGAGTGGAAAAGGACTGACAAGATGGCTGACACTGGGTACTGCTGTGGGGAGCACAAGGCCCTGCTGGGAACTGTGCAACAACCAACAGCAGGACACCACTGAATGACATCCTGAGAGTCAACCTGAACCCACTGCAAGGGTGGCATGCTTCATGGTGGGATAACTGGGCTAGGTGGAGAAGGAGGGCCGGATGTCCACCAAATACAACCAATGCTGGCCAGGCACACACCTCAACATTCACATTGAAATGCCTCAGGTTTGCTGGACAATGTGCTACACCAATATCAACCTCTAACTGTGACAACTTAGGACAATGCAATGTACAGGCCCGCATCCAGAGGTACAGTCACAACTGTCAGGTGTGTGAACCATTGATGCCTGTAGAAATATAACATACATTGTGTGTCTCTTCCAAAAACAGGTGATGATGGGGACACAGCAGCAGGCGAGGAGGAGTCCTTGTCCCAGGCTCCGGGGGACACTGAGCCCACTGGTGTGGAACAGCCTCTGCCCTCCTTGGATGACGAAGACCTACCTGGCCCCTCCAGCGTGAGTCATCATGCAGCACCAGCAGGACCAACATCTGCACCCCCTGCACCCACTGCTCCAACAACTGCCAACACACAGACCACCCCCGCCGACACAGACAGACCAAGTACCACCAATGACAACAGCACAGGGACCCTGGCCCAACGTCGAGCTACGGACAACGAGCCCAGTAACAACCCCCAAAGGGGCCTAGGGTCACCTGTGCGTAACACCGCAGGTCCCGCACGTGTCGCCAGGGGTTGTGGGAGGGGTGGTAGACATAGGTCGCTGTTTGCAGAGGGGTCTGGACTGCATGATGACTCACAACTGGCACGCATTGCTGATGCGTACCAGAATAGCACCGGAGAGGTCAGCCAGGTAGTGGGGATCCTCAAGGACATACAATAGCAGCAGGCTGCCCATCATGCCCGCTTGGACTCCCACATGTCCCGTGTGGAGACACACATGTCTCGCATGGAGTCCAAGTGGGACACATTGCAAGAACTGACAGCGGTGCATAGGGACATATTGACATGCCTCCGCCAGATTAGCACCAACATGGCCACACCTCCCTGTGTGCCCACAACATCTGGTGCTGCAACAACTGCAACTGCCACAGGGAGGGAGGAGGACTCTGGCGGAGAGTCCCCTGCACCGCAGCAGCCTGCACATGAGGGTCCCCCCCAAAGAAGAGGGGTCGTCCGAGGAAGGAAAACTGAGAGGTCGATGGCCATGTACATCCCCCAGGAAGCCAACACCTGTTCTGGAAATTCTCCTTTGTGTGCAAACTGTTCACCCTGTCGAATGCAACACAACTCTCCCACATGACATGGGGAGTTCAAGTTGGACTAATGTATCAGATGACTGTGGACTTCACTCAGGACATTTCTGCTACCAAGACTTGCAACTCATCTGGGAACTTTGGATCACAATCCCAATGTACAGCACCCACCATCCTGTGCACTATACTCACACATTTTTGTAAATAAAATCACTAATACACCATACTTGCCTCTGTTGTGATTCCAATGTGGTTACTGTTATGGGGATGATGAACAGCTAAATTACACTGTGTATGCTAACTGCTACAGCAAGTACAACACCGTCATGTGAGTCATGGTGACGTGACACATATGAGGGAGACACACCACTAGGGCTACACAACACAGAGACACCAGGGCCATCGGACTCATCGCCTACACTGATGTTGCCAGGAAATACTGTGGAATGCACAGACACCACACCTATTCAGAGTCTGTGTCAACTAGCCCACAGGTGCAGTAAGCAAATGTCAGTCAGATGTGTGACCACAGACAACGCACATCCCAAAGTGAAGCACAGGTTTATTACACATTTGCAACATGTTGTTTCCACTAGAAATGCAAGGTAATCCCACGTGGCAGTGGCCACACAGTCAAAAAGTGTAGAAGATATAAAGTCCAGGGGTGTGTGGCACATCACCTGTAGGGAAACGACTGCTGCCACCCTGAAAGCTGAATCATGGTGTCGGGGGATCCAAGTTGACCAAACAACCCTGTAAGCACCCTGTGAAGGACAGACATGACACACAGTCAAAACCACTGAAGAACAGGACAGAACTGCAATACTCATGCCCAATACATGTCACAAGATAACTACACAAAACCAAGTTAGCATGTCAACACTGTTGGGGAGTACAGACTACCTGTAAGGACACATCGCTGCACGCATCCAGTCAAGTAGCACATGGCCACACTCAAACAGCACCAGAGCACCACACACACATATCATGCAAACTCAAATCATTGACATTACAACCCTCTGGAGACTCACATTCAGCTGAAGAAGTTGGTGATGAGCTGTGTACGGACATCACCATCATCATCATCATCATCACTGGCATCGTGGTCCAGGCCAGGATCCTCCACAGGTGGCGGACGTTGGTCATCGTCATCCAGGATGAGAGGCAACTCCTTCCGCACTGCCAGGTTGTGTAGCATGCAGCAGACGATGACAATCTTGCACACCTTTGCTGGGGCATATGGGAGGGCCCCTCCTGTCTTGTCCAGGCAGCGGAAGCGGCTCTTCAGGAGACCAAATGTCCGCTCGATCACTCTCCTGGTCTGACCATGTGCCTCATTGTAGCGCATCTGGGCTGGTGTCACAGGGTTCCTGAGGGGTGTCAGCAACAACGGCATGTTGGGGTATCCGGAGACACCTACGGACAGACAATTGCACATTAGCTGAGTTGGAAAAGTGGGCGGAATACAACATAGCAGAACACACACAATGGTACAAAGTCAGTACACACCGACAAGCCAGGCACGCTGGTTCTGCATCTGTGACATCATCCTTGGGATGCGACTACTCCTCATCACGTAGGCATCGTGTGCCGAACCAGGGAAACGGGCACACACATGTGTGATGCTCATATCTGCAAGACATACCACCAGAGCATTGATCGAATGGTAATGTTTCCGGTTCCGGTATGCCTGCTCATGTGCCTGTGGTGGTACCAAAGCCACATGTGTCCCATCAATGGAGCCAATGACATGTGGCATCCTCCCCATGGCATAGAAGTCACTCTTGACGTCAGTGAGTTGTTGACGTGTAGGGAAATAGATGTTCTGGTTCAGGCATCTCAACATTGCCTCCAAAACATCGCGTAGCACACGGCTGAACATAGTCTGTGACATCCCACCAGCAGTCGCCACAGTGTGTTGAAAGGTACCGGTGGCAAAGAAGTGTAGGGCTGCCATCACCTTCACCTTGGGGGTCAGCGCTGTAGGGTACTGCCGGCCAGGTTGCAAATGTGGTGCCAAGCGCACTGCCAAATCCTCAATCAGCTGCCTGGTGAAGCGGTACCGTCGGATGCTGTCACGTTCCACCATCGTTGCCAGGTCAGGGAATGGTCTAAGGACAGCTGGAGCCCTGCAGTGCATAGGTTGAAGAAAGAAAGATTGTCAATCACCCCACATATGTGCCATTCACCATACTCAATTTCACATTATACATCATTACGAGACACAAGTACTTGATGTGTGTGCCGTTCTGTTCAGACATATCTGGCACCTACATGGCCATCATCTAACATCTCAGTACAACATGTGTTGACAACAGGTTCCAGGTTGTGCTATGGGAAACCATTAGGCTGTTTCACAGTACCCATTTACTGCTGTCACGTTCCACACACACACCACAGTGACATGTCTGGACAGATGCGCCACAGGCATCACAGCTCATTGACAGGTAGATTCCCAGTGACCCTGTCTTGCCACATGGACACTGGCATGACATGGCGTATCATGTACACATCAGAAAAACAAACATGACTCCCACAGGTACTGGCCCCTGTTGCCTCCGCAGGACAGACATGGACGTCAGTGACGCACAACATCAAAGTCCATGCACAAACAACGTTGATGTGGAGACTGTCTCCCATCGTGCACATGGAATCAGAGACATCGGAAACACAACATGCACACAGACTGTGGAGGGCCATCACTATTGTGGCAATGGGTCACCCTGTGACGTACATGCCTTCCCCCATGGGACCCTGGGGGTATGTGACATGTCATACACATACACAACCTGGAAATGTGACCATGCCACATGCTCCGAAATGAACAGTTGCACATCACAGTGGTCATGTGCACAACACACAAAGGACCCTGTCCCCATGAACACGTGGGTGTGGCTGCCCCCAAGTGCCACCCCAAAAACCACATGTTTACCCCCATACACAGAAAAGGTAATGCAGCCTTACATGCCTTAGGAAACAGTGTGGACTGGGTGTGGTGTTGTAGGTGTGCCCCTGAGTCCCTGGCAAGTATATGTGGCTGGCATACGTTCACCAGTGACAAGCATGGTGACATATGCGAGTGACCTGTACAGGGACGCGTTGTACAGCAATGGACCGATCGGTGTGCCCGCACGGCCCATTGCATCGGTATTGAGCATGTACGCGTTGTATCCCGGAATACGCGTTGTACAGCAATGGACCGATCGGTGTGCCCGCACGGCCCATTGCATCGGTATTGAGCGTGTACGCGTTGTATCCCGGAATACGCGTTGTACAGCAATGGACCGATCGGTGTGCCCGCACAGCCCATTGCATCGGTATTGAGCGGGTACGCGTTGTACAGCTATGGACCGATCGGTGTGCCCGCACGGCCCATTGCATCGGTATTGAGCGGGTACGCGTTGTACAGCTATGGACCGATCGGTGTGCCCGCACGGCCCATTGCATCAGTAGTGAGCGGGTACGCGTTGTATCCCAGAATACGCGTTGTACAGCAATGGACCGATCGGTGCGCACGCATTGGCTGGGGCCTGGCATGGCAACGGACGCGTTTTCGAAGCCTCAAAGAGTCTGATGCAGTGAATTCAGTTGGCCAGCCACAACAATGTTGCAAATTCATGGGTGTCATGAACTTTAACTTTTGAAGGATGCTGTGGGCGTGTATTAGTGGTGCAATTCCATGGATTGGCCAGATTCAGAAGATGCTAACGACTTGGACCTATCACTTTGGACACATGGGACAGTATCTGCCTCTGCAGCACACATATAATGCTGGCTGTTCCCCTGAGGGCTCACTTGCCTGCACTACATGCTCCAGGACGACATCTGCCACCAACACTGCTGCTGTCTCTGCATCCTCTGGCTACTGCAATGGCACGTACTGTGGAGAGAGCCCCAGCCTTCAGCCTTGAGGAGAACCAGGCCCTGCTGGACAGCCTCCTTCCACAGTACAGCAAGCTGTATGGGAAACCAGGGGAGCAGGTGAGTGTGCTGTCCACTGCCTTACTAATTGTGCATGTTGTCTGACTAGCAAGACTTACATTGTGCACACCACTGGCTAGCATGCTCACTGAGTAGTTCCCCCCCCAAAGTGTGTAGTCACATGCACTGAACAGGTACAGTGCAGTAACAGTGCATTCCAACAAGGTTTACTTCCCATGCAATGATACCATGTAGTAACTGCTGGCAAACTGTTCTTAGCCATCGTTGCACTGCCTGTGTACATCATATGCCCCTGTGATTGAGACATGTATATCCAACTGTGTGATGCACGGATATGTTGCATGTGTAGTAATGGCCTTTTCACTTTGTCATCCTCACAGGTTGATGCCCACCAGAAGCAGGAAATCTGGCTGACCATCGCCCGGGCAGTAAGATCCGTGGGGGTCTACAAGCGCCGGATCCGCAACTGCCAGAAGAGGTGGCAGGACCTTCGGGGCTGGACCCGGAGGATCGCAAGGGTCCAGCTGAAGCAGTCGCCTCCTCGCAGGAGGGGCGGACACCGGACCCTGACCCCCACATGCTCCGGATCCTGGCGGTGGTCTTCCCTGACCTGGATGGGCAGCTGAAGGACAGACAGCAGCAAGGAGGGGGTGAGTCCATGACTGCACTGTGAACTTTGTCTGACATGCTATGTGCCCTCCTCTGGCCTGGTTAAACTTCCACAGTACATCAGTCTTGTGGTCCAGGACACATGTCCCTCAATTGTGACATGCCCACTCCTCATCTGATACGCAGGTGTGGTCCTTACAATCAGGAAATTGTGTCACTTGGGTACTGTGTCCTTGCATTTTGCTTCGCTCAAGGTGGGGGACTGCATTTCTTCCCGTGACTTTGTGGTGTGCTTCATGGGTGGGTCAATTGCTCACACAATGCCTAAGTCCTGACATGTAATCTGGGTGTGACTTTGATATGTGGTCCACTTGCTGATCTGAATCACCACATGTCCCTGGGGTATTTGGCACACCCCCATGCTGCGGGTGGGAACAATGTTTGGGCCTCAGGAGTATGTATATCAAGTGTGTCACACATGCTTAGCCACCTGCCTACTGTCCAGGGCTCATCCCTCCTTCAAGTGGAGCAGGACAGTCATGCCTACTCCAGGGCATACAATACACTCTGTACTCCCACTCCCGTGTATCAGCTGACATGTTGTGATCAGTGAAATGTTCCCTCAGGTGTCTGCCTCTGTGTCATTGTGCTGTGGCTTCGTTGTCAGGACTACTGGGATGTTAATCGGTTAGGGCTCAGCATGCCATCTGAGATGTGACCATGAGAGACGATACTTCTGTGACTTATAGGTGTTTGATCACTTGACTGTGCACACAGGTGTATGCAACTGTGAATTTCAGGCAGCTGTTTTTCATTCACAGCAGACTGTGAGGTGCTCAGGTTCAGAGAGTTGTGTTTCATGTCTCCCATATGTCCAATTGGTATGACGTGGACAAATAAGAGTTCAGATGATGTGGTTTGTGGGGTATGGACATGTGCACTTGTCAGATACATAACTTGCATTCACCATGTCCTAGGATTGTGACACAGTGCAGAATGTTGTTGGCTGGCTGCCATGCCCATGTGACTGGAGACAGTGATGTATGACTTTGCAGGCATGCCTGTGCCATGGCATTGAACTTCCTAAGAGTGATCCTGCAGGGGAGTGACATGTGCAACATGCACCCCATTGTGGCATTGACTATCCGGACATGGGTGCATCATGGTGTCTGGTGCTGGTATGCGTCACATGCATTTCTAATTAGACTCTGGCCATCCCTTTATCCGGACACCTGTACTGACTCAGTGGCAAGAGATGTGATGTGTGCATGTTCACATACTTCACAGTGTTCTCTGCAATGTCCAACAACTGTGTAGGTGGTGCATGTGTCCACACTGGGGTATTACCATCAGACAGGCACCAGACCGATGGGTGCAAGGGCAGGAGGGGTGTGAGTTCCATGGTTGACCATCAGACTGACAATTGGCTTCTCCTAATCTGTGTGAGGACTATTGGCAATGCTCAACTAAGGATGCCAGGGCTTGCTCTGTAATGTGCTGTACTTACTGTGGTGTGTGCGGTCAGTGCAGGTGACTGATGTTTGTCTGTTTCCCTAATTGTTTGCAGATACTTCCACGGCCACAGGAGGAGACAGCTCCACGGACCAGGAGGAGCTGCAGAGCCAGACTGGGTCAACAGCCGACGAGTGGTCAGAGGGACCCAGTGGCACGGAGGGCGAGGGGAGCCACGCCGAGGAGTCCTCAACACCATCCACCTCAGCTGAGGACCACAGCAGCTCGGAGGATGACTCCCTTGTGGAGGCGGGTGTCAGCAGCCACCACACCCCAGCTAGTCTGTCTGGCCCCGCCACCACCACCACCACCACCACCGCCCTCCCATTGGCTCCCATTCCAGAGGTCCGTGGAGGCGCCCGTGTTCGGGAGCGTGTCTCCTTCGTGCCAGGCACCGCACCCTCTGCCCCTGTGTCCCCTGCTGCCCTGAGTGAGGAGTCTGTGTACCTACTTCGGCAGCTCCATGTAGGGCAGACAGCAATGCTGAGTGTCCTCCATGCACACACCACTCTGTTGACACAGCTGGTGTCGTTCATGGAGGGCATCTCAATGGGTATGTCTGCCCTACAGAGGAGCAATAAGTCCATGGACTCCTCCCTGACGGCAGCAGTGTCCCTCCTCCAACAGTCCCTCACCCCTCCTACCTCTGCCCCATCCACACTTCCTGGCACCCTACCTGTCCCAAGCACATGCACACCTGCACGGTCACCCAAACACACAGACACGAGCAGCACAGAAACACCCAAAACAAAGGCAAGACGTGCACACAAGCATCCTCAGGGGACTGATACCACACCCACAGGGGATGGGGAAGAGACACACACACAGGCATCCACAGTCACTCCGCAGTCCTCCATATCCTCTCCCTCCAAGACCTCTTCCCTTGCCTCACCTGCAACCCCACCTACACAGAAAATCTTCCTCTGTGACCCCGGCCTCTTCCCCTCCGATCCCGCTGATCCAGCATACAGGGGGAAGAGGAAGTCCACCCACACAGAGGGGAGTGCCCTTCGCCCCCGGACACCCTCCCCCAGGCGCAGACAGACGGGGGCCCCCACCCGCAAGTCCCCCCAGTCCCGGAAGAGCAAGACCCCGCCACCGCCCTGCAAGTCAAGCACACAGTCTCCTTCCTCCATCCCTCAGGCCCCCACAACACAGGTTCCCCCACCACACCCTGCCCCAGGTTCCCCCCACTCACAGATACACCATCCCCAAAATGATCCGGCCTTCTCCACCTCCCACTTGCTCTTCCAGCTCCAACCCCCCCGCTGCACATGTTAGTGTCACTGGTGTGGAGACCGTGTCCTCCCCCTCTGTCCTGCCCACCTTACCTGAACCCCATTCTACTCCCCTGGAGATGGGCACTGCAGTGGAGTCCACTAACACCCCGTCTGACTTGGGCACTGCAGTGGGGAACCTGTCCTCTCCATCTGGCCAGCCCACTGGAGTTGTGCCGGCACCCACACCATCCGGCTCATGCCCCCCAGTTGTGCCGGCACACACCATGTCAGACACCTCCACTGCAGTTGTCAGTGACTCTCCAGCACCAGCCACCCCTTCCCTGCCTCCTTCTGGTGAGCCCTGATCCTGTCCCTGCGGTGCCTGGCCTGCCCCCCGTATACCCCTCCGAGGGGAATGTCCCTGCTCCATATCAGTGCAGGCAAGCAGAGGGTGACATCTGCCACTGTCACCCTGTTTGGACTTGATTCATGGACTGGACATTGGCCTTTGTGTTTTTCTTGACTTTATTTTTCAATATGACATATGCTGATTAAAGCTACTTTCAGTTCTCTGGTGGTTTTGCTTCAGATGTACATGATGTTGATGATGCTAACCATGCCCTTGCTGCAGTGATGTTGATTTTTGATGTCAGGTAAATGAGGTGTTACTGTGCAGGAACCCATGTGGTCCAGGGGGAATATGTCCTATCCTGGTGTGTAGCCATGTCATCCTTTGTATCAATATGAGGGTGTCATGTTTTCCATATTTGCAAATGGGATTCCCTACCTGTTTTTTCAATATCACATCTGTGGCTTACACCCCTGCACATCAAATGTGCTTGCCATTGTTCAATTGGTCTATTTCCCTGACCGTGTGACCATCTCCACTGGACATGCATGTTTGGGCATCAATGGGGAAGGACTCATCTGTGGTATCAGTGCAACTTGCTATACATGTGTATTTGATCGGTGCTGATGATTTGGGTGACAATGCCATGACCAGGCTGATGTGACGGGAGCCTTCATTTTGTGCTAATTGTTGACTGAGTGACCAAGTGTTCTGCTGACATGATAGCGCCCTGCAGAGACAACGTATGGCACAGCTTTTCTTACACAGAAGTGGAGTCCCCTCATGGCAGTGTTTAATTCCGTGACATTGCCTGAGCCCAAGGTGTGTGTTGTGTGAGCATGTCTGTGTGTGTTCATTTCCATTTTGCTACGCAGGCTGGGGGCCCTAGTGATGTTCCTGTTTGTGATGCTTGCTGAGTTGAGCAATGTTCCACCCAGATCTTCTCCCTGGGTGCTCTGTGATGTGGGTGCATGGCACATTACTGGTGATCAGGGTGTCATTCATAGGTGTGTTTGCTGTCAGGGCTGAGTTTGTGGGCAAACGCAGATGAGACACAGTCAGGATTCCCCTTGGCACTTGTTGGTTACACAAGTCATGTAATTTACAATTTGCGTTAGCTTCCAGTGATTGTGACACGTTGTGTGTGTGACAGTTGCCACTCCTCAGGGTCAGAGCTGCAATGTTGGAAGTTGTCTATGTGTGTTTGTGGGTGAGCTTGCCATCTTCATTGGTGTGTGACTGTGTCCGGGATCCCATTGGTTGGTGTGGATTTGATGTCATGCCCATGTACAGCGTACTGTGCAGTGTGTGAGACATTCACAAGTCTTGTTGACTGGCCATGTGTGATGGGTATCTCCGCCTTAGTTCCCCCCACCACCCCTGGGATTGTCATGGGTGCATGTGCAATGTCACCAGTCCATGTGAGCTTCACTGCTGCACATTGTTGGAGATCAAGGTGTGTGGTGTTGAGTGTGTGCAAATGAGAGTTGTTGCACGGCTGGACCCCTACCTCCATGTTGGCCTTGGCTGACAGGCCGTGCTGTTTTATTTGTGCTTGTGTAGGTGTGATGGTAGTTAGTTGCTCAGGACACATGACTGTGGTTCACAGTGTGTACGACATCTACCTTTGTCATCACAGTGGGATTATCATGCAGGCCAGTGTCACCACAATGTGGGGTCCCTGGGGGTAGTGCTGTGGTGGGTCTGTCTCTTGCTGTGTTAGTTGCTGTTCCTACAAGCTTGTGTGACATTTGTAATTTGGGCTCCCTCTCATCTAACAATGCCTGATTGCCCACATAGGGGAATCCGATCCATGAGTTACTTTTGTGTGGCACTGTGTTGACATCTGTGTAATGGGGATTCAGGCCTCCTCGTGTGTTGTGTGTTTGCCTGGGGACACTGGCACACCACCCCCTCACCTGTGGTGTTTGATATGCAGTGTGAGTCTGCCTGTTTGTGTTTGTGCATTTGCACCACTGCATTGGCATATCTTTAGTGTGCCATTGGCTGTATGTTGTTTGGTGGCTTACCCCTGCTGTCCCTGGGACTCCTAGGTCATCAGTCAGCACAATGATCATGGTTTGTATGTCCCATTGCTGCCATGGTATGGTATTTGTTCACCTGACATCTACAGTCTCCACAGGATATCTACATTTGTGTGTCCATTGGTGCAGATATGTGGATCTGCATTGTGATGGTCACTTCTGTCATTGTGTTATTTGTGAATGTTGACAATGTGAGCCCCCATGGGTGATGTTTGTCTGCACATGGCCAAAGCGATGTTTCATTTGCACTGCACTGTTTGCCTCACCCAATCTCTGTTGCTATGGGACACAAGCACTGCTATGCCACTGATGTGTTTGTTGTTGTGTGACCAGGAATCATCCATGCAGTTTGGCATTTGCAGCTTTTACCATGACTACACTTACATTTTGGTCACTGTGGTGATGGGGCTTTAGACCCCATTGCCACAATGTTCAAAATGTGCTTCAGCTATGGACCCCACACTTCCCTTTTTTTCACTGTGATGATGGGGGTTTAGGCCCCATTGCCACAATGTTCAAAATGTGCTTCAGCTATGGACCCCACACTTCCCTTTTGGTCACTGTGATGATGGGGCTTTAGACCCCATTGCCACAATGTTCAAAATGTGCTTCAGCTATGGAACCCACACTTACCTTTTGGTCACTGTGATGATGGGGTGTTCAACCCCATTGCCACAATGTTCAAAATGTGCTTCAGCTATGGAACCCACACTTCCCTTTTGGTCACTGTGATGATGGGGGTTTAGGCCCCATTGCCACAATGTTCAAAATGTGCTTCAGCTATGGACCCCATACTTCCCTTTTGGTCACTGTGATTATGGGGGTTTAGGCCCCATTGCCACAATGTTCAAAATGTGCTTCAGCTATGGACCCCACACTTCCCTTTTGGTCACTGTGATGATGGGGCTTTAGACCCCATTGCCACAATGTTCAAAATGTGCTTCAGCTATGGAACCCACACTTACCTTTTGGTCACTGTGATGATGGGGTGTTCGACCCCATTGCCACAATGTTCAAAATGTGCTTCAGCTATGGAACCCACACTTCCCTTTTGGTCACTGTGATGATGGGGGTTTAGGCCCCATTGCCACAATGTTCAAAATGTGCTTCAGCTATGGACCCCACACTTCCCTTTTGGTCACTGTGATGATGGGGCTTTAGACCCCATTGCCACAATGTTCAAAATGTGCTTCAGCTATGGAACCCACACTTACCTTTTGGTCACTGTGATGATGGGGTGTTCGACCCCATTGCCACAGTGGTCATGGTCGGCTTGCATTGTGGAGGCCACACACATTTATGTGTGACACATGTGATAGGGGGTCACATTGTATGTTCAATGTCATGTTCAGTGTTGTAGGCATTTGACACAGACTACACACGCTTGTCATGGTGTTGGGGGGTGTAATTTTCAGGCATTCCTTATGTTGGAGTATGCTGGTTGTGTCATGCATTACCCGTCCTATGAGTGGGGGTTGTGTGGGTGGTAGGCATCCATCCCCCTATGAGTGGGGATGGTAGTAGTGACAGGCATCCAGGCCCCCATGAGTAGGGGTGGTGGTAGTGCTAGGCATCCATCCCCCTATGATTGGGGATGGTGGTAGTGACAGGCATCCAGCCCCCATTAGTAGGTGTGGTATTAGTGGTAGGCATCCATCCCCTATGAGTGGGGATGGTAGTAGTGACAGGCATCCAGGCCCCCTGAGTAGGGGTGGTGGTAGTGGTAGGCATCCAGGCCCCCTGAGTAGGGGTGGTGGTAGTGGTAGGCATCCAGGCCCCCATTAGTAGGGGTGGTGGTAGTGGCAGGCATCTAGCCCCCCATGAGTAGGGGTGGTGGTAGTGGCAGGCATTTAGCCCCCATGAGTAGGGGTGGTATTAGTGGCAGGCATCTAGCCCCCCATGAGTAGGGGTGGTGGTTGTGGCAGGCATCTAGCCCCCCATGAGTAGGGGTGGTGGTAGTGGCAGGCATCTAGCCCCCCATGAGTAGGGGTGGTATTAGTGGTAGGCATCCATCCCCCTATGAGTGGGGATGGTAGTAGTGACAGGCATCCAGGCCCCCATGAGTAGGGGTGGTGGTAGTGCTAGGCATCCACCCCCCTATGAGTAGGGGTGGTGGTAGTGGCAGGCATCTAGCCCCACATTAGTAGGGGTGGTGGTAGTGCTAGGCATCCATCCCCCTATGAGTGGGGATGGTAGTAGTGACAGGCATCCAGGCCCCCCTGAGTAGGGGTGGTGGTAGTGGCAGGCATCCAGCCCCCCATTAGTAGGGGTGGTGGTAGTGACAGGCATCCAGGCCTCCCTGAGTAGGGGTGGTGGTAGTGGCAGGCATCCAGGCCCCCATTAGTAGGTGTGGTGGTAGTGGCAGGCATCTAGCCCCCCATGAGTAGGGGTGGTGGTAGTGGTAGGAATCCAGGCCCCCCTGAGTAGGGGTGGTGGTAGTGGTAGGCATCCAGGCCCCCATTAGTAGGGGTGGTGGTAGTGGCAGGCATCTAGCCCCCCATGAGTAGGGGTGGTGGTAGTGGTAGGCATCCAGGCCCCCCTGAGTAGGGGTGGTGGTAGTGGTAGGCATCCAGGCCCCCATTAGTAGGGGTGGTGGTAGTGACAGGCATCCAGGCCTCCCTGAGTAGGGGTGGTGGTAGTGGCAGGCATCCAGGCCCCCCTGAGTAGGGGTGGTGGTAGTGGTAGGCATCCATCCCCCTATGAGTGGGGATGGTGGTAGTGACAGGCATCCAGCCCCCCATTAGTAGGTGTGGTATTAGTGGTAGGCATCCATCCCCCTATGAGTGGGGATGGTAGTAGTGACAGGCATCCAGGCCCCCCTGAGTAGGGGTGGTGGTAGTGGTAGGCATCCAGGCCCCTCTGAGTAGGGGTGGTGGTAGGCATCCAGGCCCCCATTAGTAGGGGTGGTGGTAGTGACAGGCATCCAGGCCTCCCTGAGTAGGGGTGGTGGTAGTGGCAGGCATCCAGGCCCCCCTGAGTAGGGGTGGTGGTAGTGGTAGGCATCCATCCCCCTATGGGTGTGTATGGCATTGGTGATGGCCATCCCGCCCCTATGGTTCTGCTGTTGCTAGTGTACATCATTTGTGCATCCCTATGTGTGTGTGACATATTTCGGGTACGTGTCGTTTGTTTGTGTTGTGGGTGTTTGACTTACCGTCTGCGCCGTATGTGTCCGTGCCGGTCCCGGTAATAGATGTAGAGTATTGGTAGGACCTGCGCGATGGGATTCATGGTTGGGTTGTCTCGTTCGGGTTTCTCGTGTCTTCGACTCGTACTCGTCGCAGGCTTGTTCGTCTCGTAGCCGTGGATCGTCTTGTGGCGCGAAACGGAGCTTATGTACGGCTCGCCCGGATGCTCAAATGTGCCGGACGTAGCGACGGGTTCGGCACGTACGGAAGGCGCATCGTACTCGTCCGGCCGGAAGGTGCTGTGTATTTGCTTCCGTACGACTCGAATCGGCGTTTACGGATCCGGCTCGGGCGGGGAACAGGAGCTGATATGGGTAAGTACGGCTCGCTCGGAATCTGGGCTTTTATGCGCATTGTACTTGTTCGTTCGGACGAGTGTTCGAATCGGTCGGGAAACACACATTCGGCTGGTTTTTTTTCCGGACGAATACTGTTAGGTGCGCTTCCGGCCGAGATCGGAATTGACCCCTCAGTCTTCCATTTATAGCACTGCAGCAGAGTAGCATACTGCCTATCCACAGCAGTGCTCCGGAGCCTCGTCTGGAGTAATACTTATTGTGTAGATGCAATTAAAATACAGTGTTATATAATACAATACAGTATCACTGTAGCCTCGGAGAGACTAAATCATTGATCTCAAAACACCCTTCTGCTTCACTTGAAAACACTTGTGTTGATAAGTGCTTGGACTCTCTCATTGGACAATTGCCAGAGAAGCTAGAAACTATGGCTAGTTCCTTGAACTTTATTGTTACAGATACACTGCCATGAAGGGCTACTTATTTGGGTGTGGTACAACAGTAGGGAGGTTTTACTATAGGGCTGCAACAATAATGACTGCAGAATATCATCAAGGTAACGTAGATTAATTAGTAATGGATACTTTCGTGTTTACACATTTTTTGGACGGATCCATGTTACTGTGTTCTTGCTCCTGAAATGACAATGGCAAACCCTCAATGTTTTTTGTTGTTGAAGAATCTACCTTTCTAAACTGCTCAGGAAAGGTTAACCCAAGTCCTGTGCCAACAACATTGTTAGTTATGTTTCAATTTGAGAGGGCATGGAAGTTCACAAGTGTGCAGCATCTTTACTGCAGGGTCAAGTGACGCCCAATGGAAAATGACAAAAGTGTGAGTTCTCCCCAGCTGCAGGTTGGCTGGGTTCTTGACCTCAGGTCACTTGGTAAATGATAGCCAGTTCTGCCTCGGAGTTCAAAGCAGCTTACACCCCGGGAAGCTGAACTCCAGAAATGCTGCGGATTCACTTGTGTAGGAAAGTAGGATCTGCTTCTTATGGTTACCCCCACTTTTTGCTTGATGTTGCACTGTTTTTGAATAGTCTGACTGGGATCCTGCTAATCAGGACCCCAGTCTATCTGCTTTCTCCTTTAATTTGTCACACATGTACTTTGGTACACTCCAGATTGGATACTGGGGTACCCTTATAAGTCCCTAGTATATGGTACCCATGTACCCAGGGCATAGGTACCGCAGGGGCCTCCCATGAGCTGAAGCATGTATTATGCCACCCATGAGAGGCCATGCAAATGGAACTCCAGGCCTGCTACAGCAGCCTGTGTAAGATGGTGCTTGCACCACTTAATTTAGATATAGGTTCACTATATCTATAGGTCACTACACTTAAAACTTATAAGTCACCCCTATAGCAGGCCTTATCAATCCTGAAGGCAGGGTGCTGGGTTTTTAGTGAGACGGTGCCCCTGCATGAGCAGAGCCTCTCTGCAGCCTTCGGAGACCATTCTCCTGGGTTGTCTGTGACTCAGCCGGACATATAGGTAGAGGTGCATTATAACCTCGCGGTAAATGCTATCTCGAAAACGGCTGCATAGAAACATATTGTGTTTGGTATCAAACACCTTGGAATCATACCTCCCACACCGGTAACCGGTGTGGGAGGTATGATTCCACCCTTCTGAAGCGAGCTTCGTGGAGTCACTGGTCTATCCGGTGCCAGCCTTCTCGACCCGGTCAGCACAAAATGGATGCTGCCGACCAGAGACACACTTCTGCCCTCCTGCTGCTGAGCCAAGCTCGAGCAGAGGAAGGCAGCACAATAGGCATCCTGTCACAGGGAGGTGTGACCACCTCCCAGACAGGATTTAATGTATTGGGGCTGGGTGGGTGCACTCTGAGAGTGCCTGAAAGTCTGCACCTGGGGCACATTTGGTGTCCCTGTGCATAGTCCAGCTCAAACCAGTTCTGGGAGCCATTGGCTCCTGCTCTGGTGCGAAACTGGACAAAGGACATGGGTGTAACCACCCATCTGTCCTGACCCTCCCCTAGGAGGGTCCCCCGAATCTGTCCAACCCTCTCCCGTGGGTACAAAAGGGCTTACCTGGCTGTAAGACTTTAGATTTTATGTGGACAAGATTCTACAAGAAGAAACCACTGACCTTAGACCGTCTGGACACTGGACTTCGCTGAACTTCAACTGGGCCCGACTTCGTCCCCCTCTCCGTCCAAAGCTTTGTCTGTGCCCTTGCTTCATACAGGCTCCATGCAGGACCTGTGGTGCACTAAGGACAACTGAAGAATCTCCCTTGGAGTGAAGGAGTCAATCCCCTGCCCTAGCAGGCACCTTAACGCAACTGACCGGTCTGCTGCTCCTGAGCTCCTGCGGACTCCGAAGATTTCAGCAACACAGGAGGTGGGTTTCTGAAGGTCCCTGAGGTCGATCTGTCCTCTCAGCAAGTTTGAGGCCAGTATCCCTCATGGGGACTGCATAACCCGAACCCCTGTGCACCGCGTCCATTTGCAGTTGCATATGCTTGTTGGTGATTCCCGAGCTTGTGCATTGAACTCCGCGTAGTCCTGACCCTGAGCAGTATTTGCACCAAAGAACTCCGGCCTCCTCACACCGAGTGCTCCGTGGGCTGGTACTTTGCAATCTTGTTCGAGGTCCCCTCGCGACTCATGGTCTGTCGGCCTGTGGGTCTCTCTGAGGGTCATCTTGATTTCTGTTGGGCTTTCCTGGTTGCTCCAGACGTGCCCTGACTCTCCATTGCTTGATGAGTTCCCTGGACCTTGCTGGTCTACACCGTAACCTGCTTGACCTTCCTTTGTGGGTTGCTTTTGCCAAGGCTTGTTGGTGCTCCAGCCGGACACCGACCCCTCAGCACTCGACATCCTCCGTGGGATAGCTCACCTCCAGCTCCTGGTCATCCTCGACGTCTCCTGGTCCTTGTGGCTGCAGAGTCAAGCATCCCTTCTTCACACCTGAAGCACCCGACATCGGTGGGCATTCGTCTACCGAGCCCCTGGTCACCCTGAAGTGACCCAGACTCTGTCCCCTCTGCTTTCAGGTTCCTTCCTTCCAGAATCCAGGCTTGGATTCCACCGGACCCTTTTTACCTTCACGGCAGCAGTACTTCTTCACAGCCCTCCATTGAGAACAACGGCGGTTTCCGACGCCACTCCAGACCTATGCACCCGGCTCCCCTGGGATAGGTAACTCGGGTACTACGGTATCCATGGGTGGGGTGGCTCTCCAACCTCCTAAATTCCAAAGGGTTTGCTCGAAGTCCTCCTAACCGCAACTTCCCCATAGAATTATACGGAGCCCGCGGTCGTGTTAGCACACTACACCCGTCCTCCGTGGGGTCCCTATCTACTCACCTTGGGTGGTTCCTTGGGGTCCCAGCGATTCTATGTGCTCCAGACCTAGTCTTGATCTCAGTCGTGATTGTTATACCACTATTTTAGTATATGGTTTGGTCTCCCCCTGTGTATTGTGCTACTTACAACTGTTCTATTGATCTCGTATTGTGTGCTTTGTGCTCTATCCTCGTGTAGAGGATAGTAGAGAGTGTTATATTAATAAATACATATTTTTATATAACTACTGTGTGGTTCTCCTTTCATTTAGTCAATATAGGAGGTGATGTTCTGGTAAAACAAGCTGCTTTACATTCCTTCAAGATTAAGCCTGAAGACTGCTCTCCACAGCTACCACTAGGATAGCTTTCAAGGTTATCTTTGACCTCATACATCATAAGGGTCGTTTGGACTGGTGCAAGGTGCCCACTTCAATTAGTGGACAGCATATACCAGGCCAACTTCTCACAACTTGTGCTAACAAAAAACCTGGCACTTCCCGGTTCAGTTCTCGGTTCCATAATACAAGGTTTGCTAACTCATCTCCAGTGTGCATGTGTTTCATATTGGGCAATTGTTAGAAATGGGATCTCTAGTTGGCCAGGGCTTGCACCTTTGTCCAAGTAGGGACCCTTTTTCCTAGTCAGGGTAAGGGTGTTACACTCGTGAAGTAACCCCTGCTCACCCTCGTGGTAGCTTGGCACGAGCAGTCGGGCTTAATTCAGAGGCAGTGTGTAAAGCATTTGCACATAACCAACAGTAATACAGTGTAAGCACTACAAACGGACTCCACACCAGTTTAGAAAAATAACCAATATTTTATATACTCAACACAAGAACAATTACGACGAAAATCCACAATACTATACTTCAAAAAACGAATACTTGATAAGGTAACTTCTTCTTTGCAGGAATAGTCCAAAAACAAAGTTCGTACGAGTCGGTAGCTCCGTCTGAGCCTACCGTGATGCTGAAAACCCCAGAGTCTAACAGTTCCAGCCGACCGCGTCGATACGGGCCAGCAGAGTCATGAACAGACTCCGTTACAGTACCTTTCTCGTTGTGGCTGGTACGGAGTGTACGAGCCGGTCGGCGTTCGTCGCGGTTGCGGTGCAAGACGGAGCGATGCAAGGTGCGGTGTCCCTCGATGCGGTGCAGGCATCGGCTCGATGAGCGTCGTGCAGACGGAGTCGGTGAGTCCAAGGCGTGCGATGCAGGGTGAGACGATGCTCGATGCGGTGCTGACAGGTTGCGATGCAGGCGACCAAGCCGGAGTGCGGGAGCTGGCGTCGGACAGCGGTGCGAGTCGGAGCGGTGCGTCGCAGACGTGCGAGCGGTGCCCCAAATGCGAGCCGGTCACGACTCTTGAGCCAGTTGCAGCGACCGCGTCGGTCGGGTCCGGTTGGTTCAGTGAAGCGATGCGATGCGACCTGCGGTGCCCACAGGTCACGGTGCAAGCAGCGGCTCGATGTTGGCGGCGTCGGACGTCGCCCACGGTGAGACCAGGGTTGCGATGCGAAGCGGGGCGATGCGGTCTGCGGTGCAAACAGGTCACCGGCCAGGGATGGATTCGGTTGACGGAGTCGGTTGCGGTTCCCTTCCTCTGTGGCAACTGAAACAGCGTTCCAGAAGCGGTACCCAGAGGCTTGTGAAGTCTTTGCAGTCCCTGAGACTTCTTAACAGGAGGCCAGCTCGGTTTCAGGCCCTTGGAGATACTCAGCACAAGTTTGTAGAAAGTTCAGTCCAGTTCTTTCACTGCCCAAGGCAGAAGCAGCAGCTGCAGGCCAACCCAACAAAGCAACAACACAGCAAAGGGGCAGTACTCCTCCTGGCAGCTCTTCCAGCTCTTCGTCTTGGCAGGTTCCTTGATTCCAGCGAGATCTAAATTCATGGGGTCAGGGCCCCAATATTTAAATCCCAAATTCCTTTGTTCTCTGAAGGCAGAGAGGCCTTTGCCTAGTCCAAACCAGTTCTGGAGCACTTTGTTGACAAGTCTCCGTCTCTTCTTTCAGTGAGTAGGCCAGGGACATCAGACGCACCACAGGAGGTGGAGCCAGCATTGTGGAGGGAAGGCACTGTCCTATTCAGGGCCCAGGTGCGACCCCTCCCACCCATCTACATGTAGATCTTGCTATTCAGCCCTGTGCTGACTCACCCTGTCTCCTGGCATCCCCCAGCCCCTGTCACTCACATTCCAGACAAGGAATACACAACCTCGCGGAGGCAGGCTTGGATGGTTAGACAAGAAAATACCCACTTTCTAAAAGTGGTATTTTCAAACACAGAATGTTAAAACCAACTTCACTAAAAGATGCATTTTATCATTCTGAATCCAGGCATACTAAACTCGAATTTCTACCATGTTCCCGGGGTCAGTTAGGATTATAAGCTGTAATAATCAAAACTGCCCGTTCTGGCCTAGGGGGAACAGGTAGCCTTGCAATAGTGAAAAACGAACTAGGCTGTAATTCACTATCAGGACATGCCACACACACCAGGGCATGTCCTACCTTTCGCATACAACGCACCCTGCCCACAGGGGTACCTTGGGCCTACCTTAGGGGTGACTAACATGTAGTAAAGGGAAGGTTTAGGGACTTGCAAGTGTGTGCACTTGCCAAGTCGACATGGCAGCCCCAGGCTGCGCACAGGCTCTGCGATGGCAGGCCCGAGTTACACTTCACGGGCTGTTTGCGTGGGTGGCACAATCCAGTGCTGCAGCCCACCAACAGCATTTGGTCTATAGGCCCTGGCACTCGCAGTGCACTTTACAAGGGACTGACACATGAACCAAATAGGCCAATCATGGAAACACAAATCCATAACACATTTTATACAGGAGCACTTGCACTTTCCCACTGGGCAGCAGTGAGGAAAGTGCGCAGAATCATTACACCAGCAAAAACAGAGTCAAAACCGGGAGGTCAGAAAGCAAAAAGTCAGGGGAAACACGCCAAAAGATGCCAAGTCTAACAGCAATGAATATTCATGAGACTGTTGCTAGTGTAGATAAATTTTTGCTGTTCATAACTCATGTCGGGATCACTGTTGTCAGCCTGTAGTGCCACATTCAAATGGGTACTGGCTAGATAAAGGTAGCGTTGCTGCTAGGGAGCTTCCACTCTCCTTGGGGTTGTCATAAAGGCCTTGGGGACAGCACAGTGATGGGCAGGTGTTGGTGAACGATATTTGCTGCCCCTTGCACCTCATACTGCCTCTGACACCTTGACTTGTCCCTTCAGGGCGCCCAGGGTGTGGGCCGAAGATGGAGGCTGAGGGTGGAAGCGCTCATGAGGACCGCTGTCTCTACGTAAGTGGTGCTCTGGGATTCTGGATTATTCTGGGACATAAAGATGGTTGGGGAAGAGTGGTGTAGCAATTCAAGAAGTTTAAGAGTAGCTACACTAACTGTCAGCTGATATTCACAGGGAGATGCCGGAGCTCATGGTCGAGACCCCTCGGGATCCCCAGGAGGCAGACGTCAAAGACCAGCACCAAGAAAGTGAAGGAGACATTGTGTCTGCTGAGAGGGTAAGTCCATGGAAGCAGTGTTGGACAAAAGCAGCCTTCAGTGAAGTATGTTGCCCGGACTTTAAGGGGATGATATAGTCACATAGCAGGCAAGTCTTCTGCACTCTCTCTGAGAAAATAATCCACATCTGCCATCAACCCCACAAGCTTGGTAGAAGGTCATCTTGTGGTCCCCTAGGTTCCGTGCCCACGCCCTTACACCTTTTTATTCTTGCTTGTTCTTCTTCGATGGTTCTTCTCGTTATTTTGGTCACAAGCCGATTTCAATAAATAGTGCATAAGATAATAGAGACAGATTCTTTTCATTCGAAACTGTATTCACCATCTGTTCTTGTCCAGTGGTTCCAAAAAACATAACATACCGGAGCCCATATGGCCCACCACACCTCAGCAACTATGCCCCTTTCCTGCCTATCAGAAAGACATAAACTACATCCTTGACAAATTTGTTCAAGAAAGTATGGGTAGAGTTAAAGACCATGCAAGTGGTGTGTACCCTAAATATTGACACCACAATATCGATGGCACATAATAACCTGATGCAGGTATAATGTGGCGCAGGGGTTTACAAGGTGACGTATCTGCCTAGATGCATCACTTTGTAAATAGGGCGCAACCTGGCACATTGTTTACGCTGCCGCTGCATCACAAAAAGTGACGCAATGGCGGCGCAAAAGTGTCGCAAGGGGTTTGTAAATCAGCCCCTCTATACCTAACTCCACATATATATACCTTAATGATAGATAGATAGATAGATAGATAGATAGATGTTTAAGGTACTCAGATGTGGAGTTAGGAATAGTAAATCTATACTTCCCTATATGCGCTTACCTTTCGATATTTTGTCCCTCAATATTCTTGTACCTCAATATTGTGGTGGTCAATATTCAGTAGTACAGCACGTGCAGGTTAAGTATATAGTATTGAAACGTATATAGGCAATGGAAAGACCGTTGTATTGAGGCTCCCCTCCTGGGTATGACCTTCCCTGTTGTTAATTCAGTTAAATAAAAATGTAACATTTTAAATGTAACTTTTTGTGTTTTCCTCTGTGGCTTTTTATTTGATTGTTTTGCTTTAAAGTTCTCTGCAAATGTCATTACATAAATAAACTAATCTTCACTCAGAACAGCCCAAGGAAGTCCTTGTCTGACCATGAAGGAGCGGAGTCTGAGGAGGACATGGAGGAGCCCCGCCAAGGGAGTGCTGACAGCTGGGCCACTTCCCAGAGCCCCATCAGTGAAGTGAGTGAAACCGTGCCTGAAGAAGGGATAACCGAAGGGAGCTGGTGCCATAATTGACATTAACACATGGGATTCTTACTAGGAACCTAAACACACCGCAGTGGATAGTATTTAATATAATCATATGGGAGGAAGTACAATGGTTTTTTTCATAGAAATAATAATATAAGAAGAATTCAAGCTTCCTTTTACACCATTTAATGACAGAAGATGACAAAAAAGAAAAAATTGAATTGAATGATCCTAATATTGTTATTACTATGAAAAAAGAAACCCATTCTACTTCCTCACATATGATTATATTAAGTACTATACACTGCGGTGTGTTTAGGTTCCTAGTAAGAATACAGGGACAGAGGGCCCTACCCATCAAAGGAGTGCAGAATAGTGCTAATCCAGAATCATAACAGTACCAGGTGACGTACAGATGTAGTGCGGACCTCCATTATTGAGCTGAAGAAATGGGAGCAGCGAGGCCTCAGGAGTGATGAGGCAAATGAGGTGTGAGCAGTAGGAGGCTGCGGCCTTGGGAAGTGAAAGCCACTAGCAGGACATTGCAACAGGATGGATGTCAACACAAAGGGGCCGATTCCGATCTCGGCCGGTAGGGCTCCGAATCGGATTCGGCTTTACCGGATCCGATTCGGAGCCCTGTTTCCCGACCGATTCGTACGTGCGTCCGGGCGAGCGAGTACGATGCGAAAACTCCGACCGACTCGTTCGCGAGACCCAACCGCACCGACCGACTCGTACACGAAAGCCGACCGCTCCGACGACTCGCTCGGACACGCCTCGCACCGCGCAATGGAGACGTTCCCCGGCCGGGCAAGTACGATGCGAGCCGCGAGCAGTCCGTCCGACTCGCGCCCGTCCGGCTCGAAGGAGCAGTCGGAGCCGTACTTTGGGGGTCCGTGTCGGACCCCCTGTACGCGTAGCTGTGCGAGTCGCACACAGGGGGACCCATGGGTCCCCCCTACCTGTGCGTGTACGGCGCGAGTCGCTTCGCCGCGTACACGCTGTAGGGGCGCCCCTGTTCGCCTCGCACCCATTGAGTCAATGGGAGCCCGCGTACGCGTTGTACGACAGGCTCCCATTGACTTCAATGGGAGTCCGACCGAATCGAGTCCGATAGCATACGTGCGCATCGTACTCGTTCGGTCGGGCTGCTAGGGTCCGATTCGTTCGGAAATCTCTCCGAGTCTGGCTCGGTCGGAGAGATTTCCGGCCCGAATCGGAATCGGCCCCAAAGTGTTTGGGGCCAAGGTAGGAGTTACATCATAGGATGGATAAAGCCATGCGATCAACAAGCAAAGTTTTAAAGTCAGACCATAGCAGAAGTGAGGCAACAGGACTGGTGAGGCTATGAAAGTGGTGCTGCAATAGGAGGTATGTAGCAACTGAAGGTCAAGCTCAAATCAAAGCTGGGACCATGGGTGGGAAAGACCAATACATCATGGAAGGTTCAAGGCCAAAAGAGATGTGAAATCAAGTGAGGGCTGGGCATATTGGGTGGGACTACTTGACTGAAGTGACTAAGAGAGGGGTAAGACTCTGGGATGGGCTGGTCATGGAAAGGCAATATTATTAAATGGATACAAGGCATAGGATGTCCCACTGCCTCGCATGTCCTCCATCACTATTGATGGTTACCTTGCTCCTGCCCAGATCCAATAGTACCTTTCCTTTTTGCACACGCATGTTGGACTCAAGCAGCTGTTGTGCCTCGGAGCAACAACTGTAGTCAATATGCTGCTCTTTCGTGCACAAGAATAAACCACTGGACGCAGAGCAGTGGATTTGAAGGAGTATATTTTTACTTGACGAAAGCATCAAGTGTATTTGTTTAGCTAAAGTATGATCAATGGCTCCACACTCGCTTGCCTCAGATAAAACAAGAGTGTGTTGAACTGTGTCAAATGTGTTGTTCATTTAGGTTTGACATCTCAGTTTGCAGGAATGCGCCCTCAAATTTAATGAAGATTGTACACTCCTATTCTCTTCAGAAACTTCTGTTATGTTATGTTATGTTACAAGATTTATAGAGCGCATGGCTGTGCCCACAATGGGGCTTCTCAGCACTTGGCCTAAAAGCACACAAGCAGCTGACAGCCCCCCAAGAAAAGAGGAAAGAGGCTGGATTGAGAAAAGACCAGTTTTGAGGGATTACCTAAACAGAAGATGGTTATGAGAATTTTTGATCGAGAGGGGAAGAGTGTTCTAGATGGAGGGGCCCAGAGCATGAAAAGACCGACATCCGCTCTGACTCTCCTGACTCGGGAAACTATAGCCAAGTTCTGGTTGGCGGAACACGGGGAGCGTGTGGGCTGGTAGGATGAAATAGGCTGGCTCGAAAGAGGGGGCCCCGGGGAATATAGCAGGGGCGGCTCCTCCACGTGGGCGTCGCAGCGTCTCCCCACTGCTTTTTCGCAGTGCGAAAAGCAGAAACGTAAAATGGTATAAATACCATTTTACGTTTCTGCTTCTCGCACTGCGAGAAAGCAGAAGAAGGGTATGCCTGGTTGGGGGCGGGCGGGTGGGTGGGTCGGGGAGAAGTGGCTAGCCCAATGTTATGGGCCCTGACTGTTTGTTTGCTGCGCAGCCTGCATGAAAAAAACGGCCTCCCCTAAGACGCCTGTAAGGATGGCGTCCTAGCCAATCAGCGTTGTGATTGGCTTAGGGGAAGAGAGGGAGGCTGCCTGCTTCTGCTTCCTGTTTGCAGAGAGCAGGAGGCGCGACGCGGGAGTCTAGCACTGGAGGCGAAAGTACGTTTTTCTTAAATTATTTTTTTAATTAAATTAACCCGCCGTGCAACCCCCCGCCCCCCCACCCGCGATTCATGCCGGCCGCGACTGGAATATAGAATATTATGAGCGAAGCACAGAATGCGTTTCTCCACAAGGAACCAATGTAACCTGCTTAAAAGGCCTGAGGCAGAGCAAAACCTGGGAAGAGAAAAAAGCAGCCTAGCAGCTGTTCTTGGCTAGCTGGAGTCTTTTAAAAACAGATCGATGGCACCCAAGTATAAAATGGTATAGAGTCATAATATCGATGTTTAAATATCGATATGCCATAATATCGATGTTTAAATATCGATGTGATACAATATCGACCTCCAAGAATATCATCGACCAGAATATCGACATGCAGGTAAGAAATATCGTTTTTGTTATTATCGAAGTTAGTAATATCGTTAGTCAAAATATAGTTGTTAATAATATCGAAATTTATTTTAGTGTTCTGTATTTTAGTATATGTGTTAAAAGTATAGTTTATTTTTCTAATGTATGTTTGAAATTTTTAGAAGTAATTAATTTTATGTTAAGTAATTTTTGCGTATTTTAGTTCCGTAGCGGGTTGTGGGTTTATAGGGGAATAGGGTGGGAAGTAATTTAATTATAATATATTTATTAATACATTTTTAGAAATTATTAATTTTTTAAGAAATTAAATATTGCGTTTTAGTTCCGTAGCGGGTTGTGGGTTTATAGGGGAATAGGGTGGGAAGTAATTTAATTAAAATTAATTAATTAATCATGTTAATTAATTAATATTTTTGTATTTAATAATTTATATTGTTAATTGTGTTAATTAATTTCTTATTAATTAGTTATTAATTGGTTATTAATTATTAATAATTAATTGGTAAATATGTTAATTGTGTTATTTTTTTAGGAGCGGGTTGTGGGTTTATAGGGGAGTAGGGTGGGAAGTAATTTAGTTATAATTAATTAATTAATAATTGTATTAATTAATATTTACGTATTTAATATTTTATGTTAATTGTGTTAAATATTTTGTTATTAATTAGTTATTCATTTGATATTAATTATTAATAATTAATTGGTAAATATCTTAATTGTGTTATTTTTTAAGAGCAGGTTGTGGGTTTATAGGGGAGTAGGGTGGCAAGTAATTTAATTATAATTCATTATTTAATCATTTTTATTAATTACTATTTGTGTATTTAATATTTCATATTGTTAATTGTGTTAAATAATTAATTAATTTATTAATTATTAATTGGTTATTAATTATTAATAATTAATTGGTAAATTTGTAGATTGTGTCAATTTTTTATGAGCGAGTTGTGTATTTAGAGGGGAGTAATGTGGCAAGTAATTAAAAATTAATATAATTTTTATTTTTTCAGATATTTATTTATTGTTATTTTATAGTCTTAATAGTATGAATTAATTTATTACTCATTGTTTTTAATTTTTTTGTATATTGTTAATAGTTAATTAATTAATTGTTAAGCAATTATGTTAATTGTGTCATGTTTTACAATAGTGGTGGTGTTATTTATAGGGGTATTTGGTGAGAGGTAAATTAGTTTTTATTATTTAAGTATTTGTTAATGTTTATTATTTTACTGGAGTGGGAATAGTAAATTATTCACCTTTGCTATCCAACACTTTCCCTATTTTTGCAATTGTTGGAGTGGGAATAGTAATTTTATCCCCTCCACTATCCAAAACTTTCCCTACTGATGCACTCTGTGGAGTGGGAATAGTAAATTATTCCCCTCCGCTATCCAACACTTTCCCTACTGTTGCACTCCCTGGAGTGGGAATAGTAAATTATTCCCCTCCGCTATCCAACACTTTCCCTACTGTTGCATTCGTTGGAGTGGGAATAGTAATTTCATCCCCTCCGCTATCCAACACTTTCCCTACTGTTGCAGTCTGTGGAGTGGGAATAGTAAATTATTCCCCTCCGCTATCCAACACTTTCCCTACTGTTGCACTTGCTGGAGTGGGAATAGTAATTTTTTCCCCTCCGCTATCCAACACTTTCCCTACTGTTGCACTCTGTGGAGTTGGAATAGTAAATTATTCCCCTCTGCTATCCAACACTTTCCCTACTGTTGCACTTGCTGGAGTGGGAATAGTAATTTTATCCCCTCCGCTATCCAACACTTTCCCTACTGTTGCATTCGTTGGAGTGGGAATAGTAATTTTATCCCCTCCGCTATCCAACACTTTCCCTACTGTTGCAGTTGCTGGAGTGGGAATAGCAAATTATTCCCCTCTGCTATCCAACACTTTCCCTACTGTTGCATTCCCTGGAGTGGGAATAGTAAATTATTCCCATCCGCTATCCAACACTTTCCCTACTGTTGCACTTGCTCGAGTGGGAATAGTAAATTATTCCCCTCCGCTATCCAACACTTTCCCTACTGTTGCAGTTGCTGGAGTTAGAATAGTAAATTATTCCCCTCCGCTATCAAACACTTTCCCTACTGTTGCACTCCCTGGAGTGGAAATAGTAAATTATTCCCCTCCGCTATCAAACACTTTCCCTACTGTTGCACTCCCTGGAGTGGAAATAGTAAATTATTCCCATCCGCTATCCAACACTTTCCCTACTGTTGCACTTGCTGGAATGGGAATAGTAAATTATTCCCCTCCGCTATCCAACACTTTCCCTACTGTTGCACTCGCTGGAGTGGGAATAGTAATTTTATCTCCACCGCTATCCAACACTTTCCCTACTGTTGCACTCGCTGGAGTGGGAATAGTAATTTTATCTCCTCCGCTATCCAACACTTTCCCTACTGTTGCACTCTGTGGAGTGGGAATAGTAAATTATTCCCCTCCGCTATCCAACACTTTCCCTACTGTTGCACTCTGTGGAGTGGGAATAGTAAATTATTCCTCTCGGCTATCCAACACTTTCCCTACTGTTGCACTCTTTGGAGTGGGAATAGTAATTTTATGCCCTACGCTATCCAATATTTTCTCTACTGTTTTAGTTAATGTAGTGTAAAATGTTGTTTTAAAGATAAATATTTATTTTAATATTTTATTTTATTATAGATATAATTTATTTTTATATGTATCTTACAGGTTTATGTATATATATATATATATATATATATATGTATTTATAATTTTTATTATGTTTGTAACGTTTTATAATTTAATAAAATATTTATTTATTAATATTATTAAGTAAATATATATATAAATTGTTTATCTATGTATGTTTAATTTATTTTTATATTACATTTATTATTTATAATTGTTAACATTTTTAAATAATTCTAACTATGGGGTCCATTACGATGGCGGGCGGACAAAGTCCGCCCGCCACCGCAACGGCAAAAGGGACCGCCCGCCATAGGTGCGGCGGTCCCGCCATTCAAATTAGGATGGCCCGCCACACTGGCGGGCGCATCCCGCATTTTTTACATTGCGGCGGGCGGTGCTGCAAGCAGCACCCGCCGCAATGTGAAAAATGCATGTTGTGCATTTGAATGCACAACGTGACAGGCACCGCGCGGTGCCTGCCACCTTGTGCATTCAAGTACCCCCCGAGTGCACCCCCACCCCCCCGAACACCCTGGCAGAAACCGCATGCCTTTCCATGGCGGCGTTGCCGCCATAGAAAGGTACGTCTCCGCTTTCATCCTAATATGGATGGCGGTGCCTTGCAGACACCGCCACCATATTGGAGCCCTTTTCCGCCCGGTCGCCTGTCCGACAGACGGAAAGACCGTCCGCCGGGGTCCCCCCCGCCATCGGAATATGGCGGGGGGGAAATGGTTGGCGGGCGGTGGGAATTGGCGGGCGGATCGCCACCGCCATATGGGCGGTGGCGATCCGCCAGCTATGATAATGACCCCCTATGTTTTTATTAATTATATTTATTATTTAATTTATTTAATATTTTTAAGACATTTAAAAAAACGATATTTTGAACAACAATATTTTAAACAACGATATTTTGGTTTCAATATTTTTGTACTTACCTTTGTAGAGATAGGATGTCGATATTTTGTCCATCGATACTCTTGACACGATATTCTGGTAGGTCGATATTGTTGTCGTCGATATTATGTCAGTGATCCGTATAAAATGTTACAATAGTCCAACCAAGACAGAATGGCCGTCTGAATTAGAATTTGACGAATATGGGGGTCAAAAAGCCCCAGAATAGGTTTAAGACTTCTCAGGAGACCAAAGCAAGTGCCGGCAAGTTAGCTTGAACCTCGAAGGCCAGAGTTTTGTCCATCCACACTCCTAGATTTTTAATAGACGACTTGGGTTGGAGGGGGGGGGGCGCCCAAGGGAGGTGGGCCACTAATGGTCGTCTCAAACACGGCTATGTTTGCCAACAAGAAGAATCTCGGTCTTGTTAGCATTCAGGAGTAGACAGTTATTAGTCATCCACTCTGCCACCGCAAACATGCCTTTTTGGAAATTGTCCATGTCAAGGGATGGAATGTTCAGGAATGAAAGTATAAGCTGGGTGTAATCAGCATAAGATACTAACTTAAACCTAAAAGATTCTACAACTGGAGCTAAAGGCTGGATGTGTATGTTAAACAGGGTTTGGCTTAAGGACGAGCCCTGAGGAACGCCGTACTTTAACACGTGAGATTGTGAACTGTTAGGGGGAGAGATAACCTGAAAAGAACGCTCAGGGAGAAAAGAGGTAAACCAGGAAAGGGCGACACCCCCTGTGCCAATATCTCGCAGTTGCTCAAGTAAAATTTAGGGGCCGATTCCGATTTGGGCCGGAAATCTCTCCGACCAAGCCGGTCCCGGAGAGATTTCCGACCGAATCGGACTCTAGCAGTCCGACCGAACGAGTACGATGCGCACGTATGCTATCGGACTCGATTCGGTCGGACTCCCATTGAAGTCAATGGGAGCCAGTCGTACGACGCGTACACGGGCTCCCATTGACTCAATGGGCACGGCGCTGAACAAGGGCGCCCCCTACAGCGTGTTCGCGTCGATGCGGGTCGCGCCGTACATGCACGTGTAGGGGGACCCATGGGTCCCCCTGTGTGCGACTCGCGTGCCTACGCTTCCAGGGGGGTCCGACACGGACCCCCAAAGTGCGGCTCCGACAGCTCCTTGGAGCCGGACTGCGCGAGTCGGTCGGAGCGGTCGCGATGCGCATCGTACTTACCCGGCCGGGGAACGTATCCATAGCGCGGTGCGAGTCGTCCCCGTGCGAGTCGGTCGGAGCGGTCGGGTCCTGCGTACGAGTCGGTCGGAGATTTCGCGAGCGCACGCATCGTACTAGCTCGCCCGGACGCACGTTCGATTCGGTCGGGAAATAGGGCTCCGAATCGGATCCGGTAAAGCCGAATCCGATTCGGAGCCCTACCGGCCGAGATCGGAATCGGCCCATTAGTGAGACACCATTTTGAATGCAGCACTCAGGTCGAGCAGAATCAGAGCTGAGGATCTACCCTCAACTAAGGTGCTACGAAGATGTTCGGAAACAGCAAAGAGAGCAGATTCCATGCTGTGGGCAGTCTGAAATCCATTCTAGGCATCCAGAATATGGTTGTCTTCTAGGAATTTAGTTAAAATACCGTTGACATAACGTTTTGTAACCTTACCCAGAAAGGGTAGGAGGGAAATGGGACGGACGTTTTCTAGCTTGGATGCGTCCGAAGATGGATTCTTGAAAGGGGAATAACTTTTGCTTGCTTCCATGGCCAAGACACAGAAACGGTGGACAGCGAGAGATTGACCAGTTTTAGGCAAGGAGGAAGAAGCTGATCCTGTAGTTTCATAAAAAGATCCGGTTTAAGAGAATCATCCGGGAAACCGGATTTCACCTGGCTGCAGAGAGTCTGAAAGGAGGGCAGACATAGAGGAGGCAATAAACTGAGCAAAGCTACTGGGGAGTGGGTAACTACCGGTGGCAGAGCATCAGACCTTACACCAAGGTTGTCAGGGGGGAAGTGCGAATAAATGTCTTCAATCTTATTTGAAAAAAAGTCTGCTAACTTGTTACACTGAGCATTAGACACTTCAATAGGGTTAGCTGAAAACACTGACTTTGATATTCTATTGACCAAGCTAAAAACAGCTTTAGCAGGATTGTTACTACAGCTAATTTGCTTCCTCCTGTTGGCACCAGGCACTGGTATTTACAGCAAAGTGCAAGGACTCAGACTGATAGAGGTGCTCTAAACAATCACACATCCCCTACTTTGAGCTAGGTTGATGCTATGTAAATATCACATACATACACGCACATCCAGGAGAGGAATGAAGGGAACGCAGAAATACTGACTGATTTTTGGGTGCACTCACCTTTACCAAAACTCTGGACTAACGGTTGTGCAAATCTTCAGAGTAGGGTTGTCAGATGAGAAGACCCTTCCTGACAACAGACACTTTGCGTCTTATTTGAGGAGTACCTGGTTGAGAGGTAGTCCAGTATCTGATTGATAACTGAAATACAGCCATTACCATCTGTTTGTCACTCACAGGCAACCAGAATCTTGTTTGCTGACATTTTGTGGTGTACCACTCCGAACCTGCAACCGTAAGGGTGAAATTTGCTGTTGTGCAGAGACTAACTTCCACGGCTGGGAACACTAAAGAATTATGCATATGGGGATGGCCAACAATCTAGGCGAGCAGCCTAGCACAATGTATGCCCTAATAGTAGATCTTCCCCTGTGCTCTTGATGTAATTGTAATTGCATTTATATAGCGCTTACTGTAATGGAAAAAGGCTTTCTTTCTCAGATGGTCTTTGGTTCTAAGAATTGTTTAGACCACAGCCCTCCAGTGTTACTGCCATATTAACTTCAGCAGCAGGCCTTTGTCAGAACTGCTTGAATGTTCAACAAGGACAGAAGGAACAATAAAGGAAACACCTGTTACTGCACTTGATATCTTCGTGATGGGCACACCAAAAGCTATCTAAAAGCATATTTCCTCTCTAGCGAATGTTATGATTTACTCAAATGACTGGGCTGAAGGAAGGGCCTGATCAATCTAACTTAAAGTCCAGTCCTTCCCATCTTGTGAATCTCAATGGCTGAAGTGGGTCCCGGGTAACAATAGAAAAAGTTTGCATTGGCATAGTTGTCCTTCCATGGCATATACATGCCATCAAAATCAAGGCTTTGAAGTTGTAACATCAGTTTTTTTTTACTCTGGCTGGTTTGTGTGCAGTAGGATCTCTGAAGTTCTACCTGAAAGGATTGTGATCTGTCATGACATTGAGCCAGTGCCTCTAGATGTAGTGAAGGAAAGTCTGCAGCCCAAAACAATTGCAATTGCAACAGTCTCTCTTAATCGAGGAGTATCACTGTCAGTGTAGGTAATCTGAAACACAACCATCAAGCATGGCTTGGGTGAATACAGTGCCAATAATATCTGCAAGGTGGCTTCAAAATATCACATGGTGTTATGGTGTTATGTTCAATTGAAATGTCTCACTCACCAGAAAGCAGACTGTGACTCTCCATCCATTTGCAGAGCAGTTTGTGCTTGGGTGGGTGGATCATGGTGGCTGTATCCTCAAAGACACAAAGATAGAGGTTTAACGTGCTTAGGAAACTATTAATATCTGCCATTTTAACTGGCACAGAAGCGAAAATTAAGTCAAAAAGTCACAAATTATTTTGGGATCAGTAAAACACCATTTACCCTAAAGAAATGGCCAAAAGTATGAGCATCAGTTGCATGCAGATACATTTTGATTTGTTCAGAGTAATGCTATGGTGTTTCTGCCTTTGGGATACTGGCCTCAAATGGTTGTACTGCACTGGTACCATCTTAGCATAAACAATAATGTCCTGACTGCTGCAGAAGACATAATGCTGAAATTCAGCCTATGGTATCTCCTGGATGATACATGAATTAGACTTAGGGTTTGGCTCCTGGTTGCTTGACTGAGAAAACAGGCACCCCCACCCCTTATATCAGGGATGGAGTTGTCCAGGGTAGGGTTAAAGTGACGCTCATTCTTGATTGTTCTTTTTGGGAGACATGTCCACGGCAATGTGGACTTCACAGTACTGTGGGGTTTGCAGGTCAGGCATTTTGTGAGACCAACAGGATTGGTCAGACTTTTTCAGTGATCCCTTTGCTCTCCACCATAGCCATCTCAGTCTCAGCCTTGGGTGCAAGGGCATTCTGTGGTCGAATAGAACCCCTGGCCTCACAGTGTCATCAATTTGCACTTACTCTGGAAGTGCAGTTGCACTCCACTTTTGAAAGGACAATAAAACACACCAAAGGATGAGCCATTATTGTGGAAGTAGAAGAAATGGAAAATCTGTGGTGCAACAATGAGTAAGGTCTTGGTCCCAACAAAAGAGGCAAATAAATTTGCCTCACTGTAAATGCCTACTGACTGGGCTGCAACCATGACTATGCCAAGCAAGGAGGTGGAGTCTAGCCACACTGAACACAAAGATCTTGACACAAGTGGGTGACAGTTTTAGCAAGTTATTGAAATTGAAAAATTAGCTTGAAGGCATGATGTTCACTGGTGCATCTCTGTCATCAAGTATGTATTTTGGTGAGTTCAACCGAACCAGAGCAACAGTTAAGAGAGTGTTGTCATCAATCAAATGAGTCTCCCTTGTGACTATGGGGTGCATCAATGACTTGCAACACTAATATGCAACATTGCTGGGCCCTTGTGAGCAATTGCAGAGCAACAGAGCCAGTGGTGATGTATGCCATGCTTGAGGTTGTAGAGACCTCTAAGTGAGCTTACATTGAAATGGGTGCATCACAACCACAGGATTCACAGAGAACCACCATTGTACCTGTTATGAACTATCTGGAAGACTGTGGTGCATCATCATGGACATGCAGGACTCATCATTTTAACATGCATGGCAGAAAGAATGCTCTTCACATTCAGGGCCATGCTGGATGTGGCTTTGTTTTGGCAGCTCATATCTTGCCTGTTAGTTTACCCATGTGGCATGGTATAAGTGAGTACCATACCCCGCTCCCAAAGGATCTCTCACCACAGACTTGAAAGAAAACTAGAAATATCCCCCATGCTCTGGTGAAAAACAGAATAAATTATCATTGGGCTGTCATGACGTAAGGGTAAAGCCAGCATTACAAATTAGACCACCACCGTGGAATTATAAAATATGTTGAGCTAACCACTGCTGGGCTAGCAGAGGCAGGACGTCACTGCTGCCAGTGGCTTGGCAGCTTGGCTTCTGAGCTCTAAATGAGCTCCTTAGACACAGATAGTTGGAGCTCAAATGTGTCTATTAGGAAAACTATTTGCCAGGAGGCAGTCTTTGTCCCAATACCCGCAAATTCCCAAAAATGTAATCAAGTCAAGAAAAAAGTGCATCATAAGCAAAACAGTCTACACAAAGACCTGTGAAAACCAAGGAATGTCCCCAACTTTCTGAATTGTAATGCAGTCCCTTACATCTCTGACTCATTGTTAGAACAAGGCTGTATCTGAACCAGATGTAGTTTTTGGCCTGTCTTTCTGCAGTCTTGAGTTAGCTCTTTTTTGTCTATCTTTTGTCTATATATTTTCCTTCCTTCAATTTTTCTCTCTACCTGGTTACCTTTCTGTCACCTCTGACATTCCTTCTCTTTCTTTCATTCCCTCATATTTCCCTTCTTTACTTTCTTTTACCCCACCACTTTTTCTTTGATCTGCACTTTGCTCTTTCTGTATGTCACCACCTCTCTCTCCCCTCTTTTTCTCCTTTTCTTTGATCCATCCTTGTCTTTTTCTTTACTTTTTACCCTGTTCTTCATCCTAATCACTTTGTCTATTCTCCCACATAGGGTGGTAATGTCCCAATTTTTATTGAGACTCGAGAGACGGGTGCACAGACAGAGGTACAGACAGAGGATAAGGAAACCTGGACAGGAGAGTCACTGATACACAGGTGAGAATCAACTGGAATTTCAAGAGTCAGAACACCACCTCATACACATTTTTAGTTAAACATACAAAACTCACTACCAGCAAGGGCTCCTTCTGTGTCTCTATAGTCCCTTAAACACACACGTTCTTCAGACACCTTGTCACTTCCTCCTCCAACATACCATCCTTTCTGCTGACATAGCCTTCCCACTGAATGAACATTCCTTGCACACCTTTCATTAAACATGCCTCCTTCTCTGACATTGCCTGCCAGAGTCAGAAAGGATAGTCTTAGCAGTGTAGTTTGTCAGCCTTGTTGGCCCTCAAGTGGTTGAAGAGCCAAGCTTTTAACGTTGTCCAAGGTGAAAATGAGTATAGTGGAACACAAATAAAGATACTGTCACCATTGCACATTGCTCATTACCAGAATGTTCATAAGGGACTTGACTCTGTCTGGAAGGGAGAGGGAGAGTGGATCTCTCAGATTATGAATACCTGAAACCTGGCTGATCTGTTACAGATTAACTACTTTAGCTGCATGCTGAAGCTGAATGCTGAAGCATACCACTGTTCTTGGCCAGGTGGAACAAAGTAGAATGTTAATAGGGAGCAGTAAATGGAGGAAGAAGTAATTGGAGCAGAGGATGCCAAGACACATATGAGGAGATTCCATAAATGAATGACCAGCCAGTGCTGAATTGCTGTGAGGCAGACCAAGATCAGAAAATCGAAGATTTGTTTTTAATATTCAAACCAAAAATGGCACATTCCTCATTAACAAAAGAGGCCAGGGGAAAACAATAAATTTTTACAAAGTATTATTCCAGTAACAAGCCCTACATTCACTTGGTTAGCGGACATGGGAATTACAGAACTAGCTCTCGCTAAATCAACATATTTCAGCCTTTACAGTATTTTCCCATAGGCTTTAGGCAGAACAAACAATATTTAATCTACCACGGTGAGATGCTGAATATAAAAATAACCAATCAAAACTGTTGTCAGCAGGCATGGACAACCATGTTCCACTGCTCCAGCGAAACTCAAATTTTAGACATTCAGTATTGTATGTCACTTCAAGGTCTGAAATTTCCAAAGACCAAGCCCTACAGGATGCCTTTGTTTAATTGAGTATGGTGGGAGTTTTAAGTGCAACAGGAGAGAATGTGATTGGAGAGGTATGGTAATTAGTCAGTTTATGAAGGCGATGTCCAGGGAGGTGAGGACTGTTCAAATATTAGAGAAATTATTATTATTATTATTAATTAACATTTGTTGAGCGCATGGCTACCCTTAGGCATCCCAGCGCTAGTGACAGCAAGCAGGTGGAGAGTAGGGGGTTTAAGACAGATTCTGAAAGAGCCAGGTCTTCAGTTGCTTCCGAAAAGAGAGAAGGTGGACCGTTGAACGCAGGTGGATGGGAAGGGCGTTCCATAATCTCGCTGCATTGTAGGAGAAAGTACGGCCGCCGGAGCGAGCTCTCTTGATTTTAGGTATCGATGCCAAGAACAAGTTGGCAGATCGGAGGCATCTTAAAGGGCGGTAGAAGGCCATGAGGGAGTGATTTATTTTAGGACCTATCCCCCAGAGGGTTTTATGTGCTATGCATAATGATTTAAACACTATACGTTCGTTTATTGGTAGCCAATGCAGTATTTTAAGCGCAGGTTTGGCAGAATGCGATTTGGGGGTGTTATGTAGCAGCCTGGCTGCACAATTCTGCACAACCTGCAGTTTCCTTGTGGTGGACTTTGGGGTACCAAGATAGAGGGAATTCCCGTAGTCCAGGCGGGAGAGCACCAGCGCCTGGACCATGGCTCTTTGGGCGGTTACAGGAAGAAGTGGGAGAATTTTTCGCATCTGTCTGATGATACCGAAGCAGGAGGCTGCTAACTTAACTGCTTGGTGATCAAATTTGAGTGATCTATCCAGCTAGACTCCCAGGCTTTTGATCTTTTCTTTGGGGGCTGGCGAAGGGCCAAGACAGTTGGGCCAGCTCAGTCCGGCTGTGGCGATGGATTGATTGCCCAGGATCATTAGCTCGGTCTTTTCTCCATTGAGTTTAAGATCCGACTGGTCCATCCATGTGGCCACAGTTTCCAAACAGGATTATAGGTTGGCTGGCAGGTTCTTCGGGTGATTTAGCGCAACTACTAGCTGTGTGTTGTCCGCATAAGTGACGATATGGATCCCATATGGCAGGACTAACTCAGCAAGTGGTTTTAGGTAGACATTAAATAGGGTGGGGCTTAATGAAGAGCCCTGGGGGACTCCACAGGTGAGTGGCACACACTTGGAGGTATTGTTGCCCTCAAATGCCTGAAACGATCTATCCTTTAGAAAATACTTAATCCATGCCATGACCTTGCCTGAGACTCCCACCATTCTGAGTCTGTCAAAAAGGATGTTATAAATGACAGTATCGAATGCGGAGCTCAGGTCAAGTAGGATGATAGCCACTGCACCTCCCTGGTCGATGATTTTCCATGATTCCTCCACTACTGCTAACAGAGCCGTTTCCGTGCCATGGTTTGGTCGGAAACCTGTTTGAGAAGAATGCAGTAGGGCGTGGGTTTCTAAGAACTCCGAGAAAACTTTGTTGACATATTTCTCTAGTATTTTACTAGTCCCGGGCAGAAGCGAGACTGGACGATAGTTACCCCATAGCTCAGGATTAAGGTTGTTTTTTTTTAACAGTGCTCTTATCATGGCATGTTTCCATGACGAGGGCACTTCACCGGTGGAAATAGAAGAGTTTAACACTTCTAGTAGAACCGGAAGTATGACTTCTTCTACCTTACGAAGCGAATGGATAGGGGCAGGGTCGAGAGGGGAGCCCGACTTAACCTGTGCAAAAAGTTGGGATAAGGTGGACAAATTCATGGTTGGTAGGTCTTCTAATTGTGGGGTGCTGCCCCATGTAATATCTGCTTCTCTTCCGGAGATATCAGGACAGATGGCCTGGGGGAAAGTATTATAGATATCTAAGATTTTCTTATTAAAAAACTCTCAGACCTGCCCAGGCGTCTCCCAATCATATAATGTTAAGCGGCATAAAATGGATGCTGTGGCCAGCAAGGCGGCTGTTGCAGGCAGTGTTTATCGTTAAGCCTTATGTTAACACATACTTTCATTATCCTTGTTGGAGTTTGAGTTGGAAAACTTATTGCTATGCTGCTTGACTTCATATTTGGTGAGGCCACTTGCAAATCGACACTGCTGCATGATGTTCCTATGTATTTCGATACAGGGATAGCTCCTAATTTAGTAAAGGAACCCTGCTGATCTGATCATCATATAAAAGAGATACTTCAAAATGTCTTGGGAGTACTGATTTGTGTTGTGTTTTATAGAACTGTTCAAGTTGCATGAATGTAAGGTTCACCAATCAAATGTGACCTGAAGGTTAAATTGCTGATGCTCCTTGACCAACATGATGACTTTGAATGACATTTCCTGATTATCCTCAACCATAACAGCCATGTTACCCACTGCCATTGAATCAATTAATGTTGTTACCATGGCAGATATCATTGGCTGATTGTCAAAACCCCTTTGGAAGTACTAGTAGAAGGCTTCTGGCTTCTGTATAGAATGTCAACACTGAGCACCTTCAACCCAGAGACCTGATGTCCCTGTCATAGGGGCCTATTCTCTAAAGTGAAGTCATTAAGGAAGAACCAGTTTGAGAGGTAACATCTACCTTATGGGATTTGATAAATATTAACTGAGGCTGTTGCTGTTTAATTTATATCACTAAAAGGTATTAGTAGATCTAGAACTTTCAGATGTCCAATGTAACACTACCTGCTGCGGACTCTGTGGGGCTCAGTATTCAATGGAAGACTTTGAAATCCTTTGTATATCTAATCATGAATGGATCAAGTTAAACAGAAGGATTTAAGGATCTCAGGAAGGCGCTTCATCCTCTGCCCCATATCACTAAGCACTCTGTATATCAATGTGCATGCATGACTTCCTGCTTGCTTTTTATACCCGTCCCCACACATTTCCCACACCTGTATCTTATACACCTCCATCTGTACAGACCTCCTCATCTCTCCTCCTCTGTACATCATTTCCCTACTGACCTCCACTCCCTTTCCTCATACGCCAGCACCTACCCACACACCTTTCTCGCCTTGTCACACATTTCACTCACACCCCTGTCTTTGCTCCCCAGAAACCTCCACCGTTCGCCTCCACTCCCTGCTGTCACATACACCTGAAATGCTGCTGAGGGTGGTGTAGAGTGTACTGATATGAAGGCTGCAGTTTAGAACAGTCCTGGGTTGCTGTTGGTGTTGATGCTCTCTTCCTCCGCCTTTCTTCTCTCCCAGGTTTCTCTGTGTGTCGGTGTCTCCTGTCCAGGGCGGCTCAGGCAAAGGATTCTCATGTCGCCTCACTTTTGAGAAGCAGACACATCATGTGCAGCTTACAACTATGCCTCTTCCAAAGCCTCCAAAGCCTCTGCCCCTCACTAAGCAGATCACCATCCAGGAGAAAGGTAGGCAGCTTTCTCAAGTTGAAAGAGATGAGGCCCCAGAAGAAGGAGATTGTTCCACATGTTCCTTACCAGTATCTGTTGCCTCTCCATATGGAGTCTAGTTTGTGACTAGATACATAAATTAATGTGATTCTGTTTCACCAGTTTTTACCAGTCCTTCAGCAGATTCTGCCTTTTGAACCTTGTGGATCTCACTATTCTAGGGTCCGTTCACATTTTAGCCTCTCGTTCCATTTTCAGCTTTTGGGAATCTCATATGTTGTTGCTTAATATCGCTCAGGCACTGTTCTGGCTGCAAGAAAGACCTCTCCTGGAGCCCTAGCACGAGGTGTGGGAACCCCCAACAGAGGTACTCCCGCTGGAATCCTGAGAAGAGGTGCCTTATCTCCTCACAGGGAAGCCACGTTTGAAGTACGGTGAGCATACCTCCTAGGGAGCAGTCGCGGAAATCTAAATGTGGAAATGATGTATGCCTTGGAGAAATGTGTCTGTTGTGTCTTTTCATCTCAGAAGGCAGTATAGGAGTGCAGAAGTAACATGAGGCCTGACAGGATGTTAGACAGGCCCCACTTAAGAGATGGGTCTCCATTAAGGTAGGACATGTGCCAAGTTATGGCTTTATTCATTTTGTATTTATTTTTACTACAGCACATCATATACCATAGGTATCTTGGCACTCATAACATCAAACAGCAGAAAATGAAGGGAGACCTAGGCACAGCCAGAAAACTAGTTAGCAGAACAGTTGTCCTAACGGTGTTTCTTGAACAAGGCCTATTCAGTAATTTTTCTAAGATGGTCAGGGAGAGCAGTTCAAAGTTTGGGATCCACTTCTCAAAACGCTCTTCCACCAGCACCAAACTTTCTTAAAGAGCGGAACCACCAATAGGTTTCAGAGCCAGATCTAATGGTCCATGTTGTAGCGTAGGGAATGACTTAATAGCAACCAATGCACGAGGCAAACTCCCTTGAATTATATTTGATGACAGATGTGGAGACAATGTTGTGTTCTCTTTTCCTCTGCCACGTGGTCAGATTTCAAGAGATATATAAGGCAAATATCCATGTTCTGCAGTAGCTGGATTTTCCACATAGGTGCCTGAGTTATGCTACGATACAGAGCAATACCAGAAGAGCTAAAATTAGCACGATATTCCTGTGGAATAGAAGGCAGAATCTTTTTAGGCAGCATAGTAAAGGGAATCAGGAGGACCAGTACCTGGATCTCAAAACTTAAACTGTGGTCCAATTAGACCCATTCCGATTTCTTGCTTTCCCTGCCAGTGCAGGAAAACCCCTCAAGGAGGAAGGCCAGAGTCTCTCAATCCATAATGATGGGTCACATCCAACACCAGAATCTCAGTTTACGTCTGTACTTCTTGCAAGCATTGACAAAGCTGGTTGATTCCATCTGGGGAGCAGAGATCAAACCACAGTATCATTTGTGTGACCTCAGCACATGTGAGTGTTACAGCAAACAAATGATGGACGGAATGCTGACAATGCAAACATTCTCCCCCAGTCAAAAGATCTGGGTTAAATCCATCGTTCTTTTGCCCACTACGCCACCCCAGTTTGGACCCAGCCATATGCAAATCAGTCTTGACCCTGTGCCCCATGGGAACAGTCCAGACCGAACTGCCAGGTCAGGTCCTCCCTGGACCGGAAACAAGCATCCTGGGACCGGTTTCAGGGTATGTCACATGTGAGGGCTGGATAATCTAAGTCCTGGATCAAGACTTCCCAGAAGCTGAGCATAGATTTTGAACATGATGGGATAGAGCACTGACCCTTGAGGGATGCCACAGTATATTGACATGTCTGCTCACTGTAAAAGTGAAGGGAAATTGCTTGTGTCTGGACTTGGAGGAAAAATCAAACCCATTCTGTGGTCTCCTCTGGAACTCTGCTAAGCCAATAATCAGAAGACATGGTCAGTCGTATGAAAGGCTGTAGAGAGCTCTAACAGCTCGTCCCTTATAGTGCATAGTTTGTCAAGGGGTACTATTATAACTGTTCCATTGCTGTTTCTGGCTTGTAAACCAGCTTGGGACCAATCCTGATAATCAAGGGTGTGGGCCATCTCCTTAGGTCCTCATTACTAGTGGCCCAGAAAATGGCCTCGATTTTTCCCACCCTCTGAACTACTGATACCCCAGGAAATCGGTAATTCAGGCAAGGAGAACCTCTGCGCGATTACAAGTGGGACACTGAGCCCATAGTAGATTTAGTTGGCCCAAAGAGGTGGTCAGCTTTGTGAGCAAGCCAATTGTATAAGTGATTCAATTGTTCAGTGACAATGTCAAGGTAATTACTGAGAACAGTTGAATGAGTTATGGCAGCTAAAGTATGTTCTACATTTAAGTTACCCCAGCATCTACACATCCTGTTACAAGCAGTGCTCGTTGTTTGCGGTGATTTGGGAGTAGAATCATTACATTGAAAAGAGATCGGGTAGTGATCTAAGCATGTAACAGCGGAGACACTTCTGCACTGAATCAAACATGGTAGTGAGAAGAACAGATTAAGGGTATGACCTGTAGCACGAGTAGCTTCTGTTATACATTGAATAAGGTTGAGCATAGAAAGGTACTGGTCAATACTGGTCAAGCCTTATTGTTAGACCTGGCACCATTGGAGTGGGTCTCCCTTCCATTTTTTGCTGTTGCCTCTTATGTTTTTGCTGGTTTTAGATGCTTTTGGGCACTGTGCCACTGCTGTTCAGTGCCACAGTGCAAGTGCTCCCTATGGTAAATTGATGTATGGATTAGTGACTCCATGATTGGCTTGTTTGGCTTACTGTCAGACCCTAGTACAGTGCACTGCGTGTGCCCAGGGCTTGTAAATCAAATGCTGCTGGTGGGCTTGCAGCACTGGTTGTGCCACCCACCGGAGCAACGTGTAAAGTGTGTCTCAGGCCTGCCATTGCAGAGCCTGTGGGCAGTCTGGTACTGCCATGTTGACTGGGCAAGTGTACCCACTTGCCAGTCCCTAAACCTTCCCTTTTATACATATTAGTCACCCCTAAGGTAGGCCCAATGGCAGGGTGCATTGTAGGTAAAGGTAGGACATGCCCTGGTGTGTGTGGCATGTCCTAATAGTGAATTACAGCCATTTTCGTTTTCACTATTGCAAGGCTACCTGTTCCCCATAGGCCAGAATGGGCAGTTAGATTATTACATCTTATAATCCTAACTGACTCAGGGAACCAGGTAGAAATTCGAGTTTAGTACGCCTGAACTCAGAATGATAAAATACATCTTTTAGTGAAGTTGGTTTTAACATTCTGTGTTTGAAAATACCACTTTTAGAAAGTAGGTATTTTCTTGCCTAACTATCCAAGCCTGCCTCTGCTAGGTTGTGTATTCCTTGTCTGGAGATTGAGTGACAGGGGCTGGGGGTGGCTACAGGAGACAGGGTGAGTCAGCGCAGGGCTGAATAGAAAGATCTGCATCCAGAGTGGAGGGAGGAGTTGCACCTGGGTCTGAATAGGGCTGTGCCTGCCTTCCACAATGCTGGCTCCACCTCCTGCCGGGCGGCTGAGCACTCTGCCCCACATTCTGAAAGGAAAGAAGGAGTCAGAAAAACAAAGTGCTCCAGGACTGACCAGAACTGGTTTTGGACTAGGCAGAGGCCTCTCTGCCTTCAGAGAACAAAGAGAAACTGTGTATAACAAGCATTGGCATAGCCAATAGGTCTCGCCTTTGGGACCTTATCAGTATTTAATTATGCAGCAGAATATCCTTGGTGCAACATCAACTGTTGCATGGCTAAACACTTATAAGGTCTCAAAGGCGAGGCGTATTGGCTATGCCAATTTATTTATTTATTTGAAAAGTTTTATAAAGCGCGAACAAGACCCAACCGGGTATCAGAGCGCTGTACAAAGAGGACATAGCCAATAGGTCTCGCTTTTGGGACCTTATAATCAATCAATCAATCAATCATGTCACTTATAAAGCGCACTACATACCCGCGAGGGTCTCAAGGCGCTGGGGGAAGAGGGGGGTGGTGCTGCTACTGATCGAAGAGCCAGGTCCTGAGGAGTCTTCTGAAGGCCAGTAGGTCTTGGGTCTGTCGGAGGTTGGTGGGGAGGGTGTTCCAGGTCTTGGCGGCGAGGTGGGAGAAGGATCTGCCGCCGGCGGTCGTTTCCGGATGCGGGGGACTGTGGCGAGGGCGAGGCTGGTCGAGCGGAGCTGGCGGGTGGGGGTGTAGAAGCTGAGTCGTCTGTTGAGGTAGGCTGGTCCGGAGTTGTGGAGTGCTTTGTGTGCGTGGGTGAGGAGCTTGAAGGTTATCCTCTTGTTGACAGGGAGCCAGTGCAGGTCTCTCAGGTGGGGTGTGATGTGGCTGCGTCGGGGGATGTCGAGGATAAGACGTGCAGAGGCGTTCTGGATGCGTTGCAGCCGTCTCAGGAGCTTAGCCGTCGTTCCTGCGTAGAGGGCGTTTCCGTAGTCCAGCCTGCTGGTGACGAGGGCCTGGGTGACTGTTTTTCTTGTTTCGGTGGGGATCCACTTGAAGATCCTGCGGAGCATTCGGAGGATGTTGAAGCAGGATGAGGAAACACCGTTGACCTGCTTAGTCATGGAGAGGGTGGGGTCGAGGATGACCCCTAGGTTGCGTACGTGGTCGTGGGTGGCGGGGCTGTTCCCAGTGATGTTGGCCACCAGGAGTCGTCCCAGGCTGAAGGGTTGGAACCAAGGATGAGGACCTCCGTCTTGTCCGAGTTCAGCTTCAGGCGGCTGGTCCTCATCCATTCGGCGACGGCCTTCATTCCTTCGTGGAGGTGGGCTTTGGCGGTGTGAGGGTCTTTGGTGAGGGAGAGGATCAGCTGGGTGTCGTCGGCGTAGGAGATGATGTTGAGGTTGTGCTGTCGGGCGACGTGGGCGAGGGTGCCATGTAGATGTTGAACAGCGTTGGGCTGAGGGAGGAGCCTTGGGGTACGCCGCAGATGATCTTGGTGGCCTTGGATCGGAAGGGGCGAGGCGGACGCTTTGTGTTCTGCCGGAAAGGAAGGATGTGGTCCAGTCCAGGGCCTTCTCTTGGATCCCGGCGTCGTGAAGGCGTGTTCGTAGTGTGTGGTGGCAGACCGTGTCGAAGGCGGCTGATAGGTCCAGGAGGATGAGGGCTGCTGTTTCTCCGTTGTCTAGCAGGGTCCTGATGTCATCGGTGGCGGCGATGAGGGCGGTTTCGGTGCTGTGGTTGTTGCGGAAGCCGGACTGGGAAGGGTCCAGGATGTTGTTCTCCTCGAGGTAGCGGGTCAGTTGTTTGTTGACGATTTTCTCGATGACCTTCGCGGGGAACGGGAGCAGAGAGATGGGTCGGAAGTTCTTGAGGTCCTTGGGGTCTGCCTTGGGTTTCTTGAGTAAGGCGGTGATCTCGGCGTGCTTCCAGCTTTCCGGGAAGGTTGCTGTCTCGAAGGAGATGTTGATTATTTTCCGGAGATGGGGCGCGATGGCTGTACTGGCTTTGTTGAAGATGTGGTGAGGGCACGGGTCTAGCGGTGAACCGGAGTGGATGGTGTTCATGATCTCGCTGGTGTCCTCGTCGTTGATGTTGGTCCAGGAGAGCAGGCGGTTGGTGGTTGTGGGGGCAGTGGTCTCGGTGGTTGCCGGGGCGGTCGTGGTGTTGAAGCTGTCGTGGATGTCGGCGATTTTGCGGTGGAAGAAGGTGGCCAGTGAGTCGCACAGGTCTCGCGACGGCTGGATGTCGTTGGTGTTGGAGCTGGGGTTGGAGAGTTCCTTCACGATGTTGAAGAGCTCTTTGCTGTTGTGTGCATTGTTGTCTAGGCGGTCTTTGAGTGAGGCCCTTTTGGCGGATCTGATGAGGTGATGGTGACTGCGGGTGGCGCTCTTGTGGGCGGCGTAGCTGTCCGCTGTCTGTTCGTGGAGCCAGATCTTCTCCAGTTTTCGGCATGTTCGTTTGGAGGCCTGGAGGTCTTCGGTGAACCAGGTGGCTTTCTTGCTGGTGTGGCTGTTGGGCGGATTCTTGAGCGGGTCGAGGGTGTTGGCGCAGCCGTCGATCCACTGTCTGAGGTTGCGGGCGGCGGTGTCGGGGTCGGAGGGTTCGGCGGGTGGGCTCAGGGCGAGGGTTGTGGTTAGCTGGTCTTCCGTGACTCTGCTCCAGCAGCGGCGAGGCATTTGTTCGGTGCGGTGGTGCGTGGTGGGCTTCCTGTAGGTGAAGTGGATGCAGTGGTGGTCAGTCCAGTGGGGTTCGGAGGTGTGGTTGAAGGAGACGTGTGGGCTTGCGGAAAAGATGGAGTCGAGCGTGTGGCCGGCGGCGTGGGTGGGTGTAGTCACGAGCTGTCTGAGTCCGAGGGTGGCGAGGTTGTCGATCAGGGTGGTGGAGTTGGTGTCCTTGTTGTTCTCGAGGTGGAAGTTCAGGTCCCCGAGGAGGATGTAGTCCGTGGAGGCGATGGCGTGTGTGCTGACGATTTACTTATGCAGCACAATATCCTTGGTGCAACAACATCAACTGTTGCATGGCTAAACACTTATAAGGTCCCAAAAGCGAGACCTATTGGCTATGCCAATGCTTGTTTTCCATTGTCCCCCGCTTACTCACCACAAGTGGTCCCTGGGCAGTACGAGGCACTACACAAACCAAGCACACACAGACTGGTTACACTGCGAGATTAGTTTAACTGTGGCTGAAAAAGTGTTGCCTTAAACATTACTGCCAGCTGCTTAAGCAAAACGCCCGTGCGCACACAACTTGCAAACACACACGCTTTGTGCAAACGGCTAAGGTGGAAACTTGCGCAAGCCACATTTTGGCTTTTTGCGTAATAGTTTCTGCACACAGCGCCGCAGACTGCCCCTTGTGTGCTCAAAGGAGTCATAATGGCGTTGATAGAGGGTTAACGGAAGCGAGAAGTGTTTGCGCACTTTTAATTAAAAAGGACAAAAATGCAAGAGGGCCCAGGAGCAAGACGTCCGTCCAGGGATCTGTTTAAAGAGAGCTGTGAGTTAAACTGCAGATTACGACTACACAGGAAGGCCAACTATGAGGAGACATACAGTCTGATGAGACAAACCAGCAGGGTACAGCAACCACAGAACAACTTAAGAGTGAGGACGATTTAAGAGCTGGAAATGTGAGCGGCAACTATGGAGTATTTTAACAGACACCTGATGATTTTAGTAATATGAACAGTAAGAACCGAGGCCTAACTACTGTGGCAAATAGTAGGACATCAGCTGTCACAGCCCTTTTAATATCTAAATGCAGCAGTGCCCAAAAACGGGCCTGCTCAAAGACTAAAAGGTAGAAGTAAATGCTGGCACGGGCTATGGATGCAGAACAACATGAATGAGTGCATGAACTGGAACAGCACTACCATGCAGACCCCACAGACCTACAAGACTAAATCAGAGGTGTCAAAAGTATTTCCAGGACGGCATAATTTTATTCTGGTTTACAGGATATCCGCAGAACCGTTTTTTAATGTACATTTACTAGATGGTGGTTGATCTTGGAGTGGCAAAGTAAATTAAAGGTGCACAAAATCAGTTTGTTAGACAAAAGCCTGTTGTGAGCTTCCCACCAATAACTAGCTATTGAAAGAAATAGGTTAATCAGGGCAACTTTGTGAAAAAGTTTGCTTCACATACCTGTGTGCAGAACGTGTGCTTTAAGGGCAGTGCGACCACTGAGGGCACAGACTGAGCAAGGTAGTGATTACCGGTGGGCAGAGCTGGCACTCCTCTTGCCCGTTATGGGGAGCCGCAGCGAGGTGACCGTGCTGGAACAATGAAACATGGAGCAGCAAATGCCCAGGAAGGGTCTCAGACCGGTAGAAACGCCTTATTTCTGTATAGCGCTTCAAGGCGGCAGCTTATGTGCCTAAATACTTCTACTTATTAGGACCGACAAAGCTTGCACACACTGGTAACAATGTCCTCGCCCTTGAGGGTGTATTAAAAATACTAGAAAATCGAAAAGGCTCCTAAATCCTAATGGAAGTAATTTTGTGTAAAATGTTAAAAGGAGCCCACTGTAATATGTGCTTAAATTGTGACCATGTAAACAACACAGTTTTGGATAGTCTGGTAGAAATACTTGAGGCTTGTGAAGCATAAAAACGTTGTTGGTTAAACCTTAACATGAATTGCAGCAGAGTCGAAACATAAATTAAGGGGGATGTGTTAGAATGGCTTGTGCTCTCTTGGCGCCAGTGGTCTGTTTACTTGTAACACGTGCAAATGTCAAGCCATTAATTAAGCCGGATGGCTCTGTCTGGCTTGTGGCCCAGTGGCGCCTGTTGCCTGCCCGTTTTTCGCGATGTAACACAGAAAATAGAGAGAGAGAATTAAAACACACTTTATATATGTTGAAACTGAAAAAGCTGGAGTTTAGAAAATTACGGAATCTGAACGAGATGGTATTAGCGCAATGGTACACAGAAGAGAAAGAGAATTAAAACACACTTTGGAGCGAGCAGGGGCACCAAATGTTATTTAAGAACAGTCCGATCGTATGATCTATATTTTACCAGTAAATTTGCATGTTTAAATGCCTTTGGCGAATGAGCGCACCGTTCCACACCGGTTAAAATTAAGCCCCTGAATGACTACATGGGCGCTGGCAGGAGTGTTTTTTTTTTCTCTTTACCTTTGTAAAGTGGCTGTTTAATGCGCGCGGCTGACATTTAAAGTGCTTTACTAGGTTATGAACTGAAGAAGGGACGACAGAAGGGGGTTATAGAAACAGATGGAGTGGAATTTATTGAGGAAGTGCGCGATGAAACACACAAGAGAGACCGAATTAAAACACACTTTATATGTGGTGCGACTGAGCTTCCCGAGCGACCCGGCTGAAATGTTGGAAGGTTACATAAGCATAAAGGCTGGAGTTTTGAAAAATACGGGGTCTGTACGAGACAGTATTGGTGCCTGAAACAGTTTTTTTGGTGCTTTATATAGCGCAAGTATTGCAGCATTTAGCATGAGAACCACACAGATGGAGTGGAATTTATTGAGGAAGTGCGCGATGGAACACACAAGAGAGACCTAATTAAAACACACTTTATATGTGGTGCGACTGAGCTTCCTGAGCGACCCGTTCGCGATGTAACACAGAAAATAGAGAGAGAGAATTAAAACACACTTTATATATGTTGCAACTGAAAAAGCTGGAGTTTAGAAAATTACGGAATCTGAACGAGATGGTATTAGCGCAATGGTACACAGAAGAGAAGTAGATTACGGTGACAAAGCTTAAAGCAGGGTGAACAAGCATTGGCCGCGCGGCCGTGAAACTGACACGGCCGCGCGGCCGTGAAAGTGAAAGTAATCGTGAGGAAGCGGGTTTTGGAAGTGCAAACAGTGGCTTTTGCTGGCGACCAGCTTGCGTTCACTCGAGCGTCCAGATGGCGAGGGAAGCCATATGGCGCCTGATCGCGCGTGCACGCTCGCGTGAACGCAGGCTAGTCGCCAGCAAAAGCCACTGTTTGCACTTCCAAAACCCGCTTACTAAAACTCTCGCCAGAGCAGCGCATGCGTTGGCTCAGGCGAGACCGAAAAAGGGGACCCAGACCCCTAGGATATTGGATCACTTCTGGGAATCAAGACGAACCTTTGCTGAGGAGAAGAACCAGGAAGCTGAAGGAGGAGACTACCCCTGTGCTGTGTGTTTCGGGGTCGGCCTGCAGTGGTTGCTTCATTGCCAAAGAAAGGAGAAAAGGACTGAGTGTGCTTTCCATCAACTTGAAGAAGAATCTCCAAGGGCTTGAACTAGAGCTTGCCTCCTGCCTGAAGTCTCAGGGATACAAGACTTCCCCAACCAGCTCCCCCCTGAATTCCCTTGCTGGGAATTGAAGTGCCTGCTGTTGAGCTGGGCCTTCTGAGAGACTGCGTGTCGCTGGGAGCTGGAAGCGCGACGCAACAACGAGAAGCATGTCGCCGCCGCATCCGCTGTCATCGCATCGCCGAGGAAGCGAGACGCCGCTTCCGCTGTCATCATCGCATCGCCGAAGCGCGGCGCATCGCCGGAGAAGCGGGACGCTGCCACAGAGGACATCGTCGCATCACCGGAGAAGCGCGTCGCAGGGCCTGTCGCGGCTCCAAAGATCATCGAGTCGCCGCACGGCCGTCGGGCGTGCACGCATCGCACCAACGTTGTCGCATCGCAGCCAAGACGCCATTTTATCGCATCGCACCGGAGAAGAGTATCGCATCGAGGTGCCATCTGTCGCATTGCACCGGGAGCAGTAAGAAACCGACGCATCAACTCCCCACACAGTAAGGAAGCGAGCATCAACTCCCCTGCGCAGCAGTAAGGAACCGACGCATCCACTCCCCTGAGTGTACGGAACCGACGCATCACCTTCCCTGCGACCCTTTTGTTTTCTTTGCGTTACGCATTCAAGGTACATTGAGAGTAAAGTGTCGCATCTACAACTTGAGAGAACTGAACTATTTTATAACATTCTAAAGTCTATTTTTGAGTACAGTATTGTGGATTTTTGTCGTTTGGTCTTGTGATAAGTCTATATAAAAATACTATTTTTATAATACAACCTGTGAGGTGTCCATCTGTAGTGTTGTCACTGTATTACTGTATGTGTTCACAAATGCTTTACACACTGCCTCTGAGATAAGCCTGCCTGCTCGTGCCAAGCTACCAAGGGGGTGAGCAGGGGTTATTTTAGGAGTGTAGCCCCTCACCCTGACTAGACGCAAGGGTCCCTATTTGTCACAGGTACCTACCTATGCCAACTAGAGACCCCCAAATCTAACATTGGTGGTCAGCGGTGAGAATTTGGACTTGCATTTGTGATTCATATACAGTGATTGGTGTACACTACTAGTGAGTGCAGACCATAACGCAACCACATACTTTTTGAGAATTTTTCCTTGGAACTTCTTTTCTATTTTTGATTCTTGAGAACTGCCAGTCTTTTTGCTACCATGAGCAAGACAGCATCCATAGTATCTGTAGACATTGTTTTGGAAGAAGAGAGAATTGATACTTACACTGTGCCTTATCTCAAAGCTTTGTGCAAGAAATTTAAAATCTCTGTGAAAGGCCTCACCAGGAAAGAGGAATACCAAAAGGCGCTGAGGGCCTGGGTAGAATCTAGGAATGCCAGTGAGCATCCTGGGGAGCCAGTAATGGAGGCAGAGGATTTAAATGAGCACCTTAAGGGGCCAGTGGGCCCAACTGGAGGGAAAGCACCTTCAGTGGCGGGCAGCAGTGTTTCTTCCAAAGGGTTGTCCCCAGGAGAGCTGGAGGACAGAGCAAGGGAGAGGATGCATAAATTGGAGCTAGCTAGGCTCAAAATGGATGGTCAGAAAGACATAGAGAGCAAGAAAATAGAGCTTGGGATGGAGTTAGAAATGAAGAAGTTAGCCTTAGAGGAAAAGAGAATGCATTTTGAGCATGAGAGAGGAGTGAGGAAATTGGAACTCAAGGCCAAGAAGTTAGAGGTTCCTCCGTCAGGTGGCAGCACACCGCCATTGCATGTAGAAGCAAGAACCTACATTCCCAAAGATGTAGTTAAAGATTTCCACAAGAATGAGGATATTGGTCAGTGGTTTAGGGCTTATGAAGCTGCAATGTTGGCCCACCGGGTCCCTGAGAAGGATTGGGGAGCGGGGTTGTGGGGCCGCTTTGTTAGTGATGGGAGGGACACTTTGTTGGATTTGCCTACAGAGGAGCAGATGTCTTATACCCACATGAAGGGAGCCCTAATGTCCAGATTTGGTTTGACCCCAGAGCTGTATAGACAAAGGTTTAGAAATTGCAGAAAACTGGAGTCTACAACTTGGGTGGAATATGTGTCTTTCTTTTGCAGAGCATTGGATGGTTGGGTGAAGGGTAGCAAAGTGGATAATTTTGAGGCGCTCTATGATTTGCTTGCATGGGAGCACTTGTCAAATAACTGTTTTCCAGAGCTACGCCAGCATCTTATTGATAGCAAGCTGACTAACCCTAGGAAGCTTGCTGAGGAGAGCGGACCGCTGGGTGAGTACCCGGGTCCAGAAGAGTCATGTGGGAGACTTTGCCAAAGGTGGGCAGGGTCCCCAGCAGAAGAGTGGGGGGGACAAGGGTAAACAGAGGGAGTTCCAGAAAGGGCCCCAAAGTAATCCCCAAGGGAACCAAGGGAAAGGTTCCCAGCTTCCCCCTGAGAAGAAGGCAGTGGCCCCAACAGATAAGCCTGTTCACAAGGGGCCCAAGACCTGTTTTAAGTGTGGTCTAGTAGGCCACTGTTCTTATGATGCTAGATGTCCCTTGTATGGGAAGACAGCACCCACTGGTGCACCACCCCGGCAGTTGGCTAGTGTAGCCCTGGGGGAGGAGATGGGTGCCCAAGGTGGGTGGGGTCCCGCAGAGATGTCCCTTGTCTCTTTAGGAGACTGTGAGGTGGTCCCCAGGACCCAACTGCCTGATAACACTAAAAATACAGGCAGTGGGTGACCATCAATGGCAAGAGGGTGGAAGCTCTTAGAGACACCGCAGCCAGTGTGACAGCTGTCAGTTGTCGGTTGGTGTCTGAAGAGCAGGTAGTCCCAAATGCATTTTACCCAGTTGTTGCCGCTGACAACACAGAGAGCCACTGCAAGGTGGCACAGGTTCCCTTTGAGTGGGGGAGGGGGGTCTCAGGGACTCTTCAAGTAGCTGTGAGGCCAGCCATGCCTGTTGAATGTCTGTTGGGTAACGATTTGGAGAGCTCCCCTTGGGCTAAGGTGGAGCGGAGAGCTCATTTAGAGATGTTGGGTTTGCCTGAGTGGGCCTGCGTGACCACTCGGTCTATGGCAGCCAGGAAGGGTGTTCAAGAGGACCTGGAGCCTGAGAAAATGGCCCAGGTGCCTGCCTTAAAGAGAAGAGGTAGGGGCCCGGGAAACCGGCCCTGAGGTTCCCACGGCCCAGGAGGAGGCGGACCCTGAGGGGGATGCCCTGGAGCCTACCGGGGAAGAGATTGCTGAACTGGGAGACCTGCCTGAGCTGACCCATTGGCAGCAGGAAGGAGGTCCCTCCAGGGAAGAGTTCTGTGAGGAGCAGAACAAGTGCCCTTCTCTTGTGGGTTTGCGGCAGCAGAGCTGCAAACCAGGCAGCAGGTGATCAGTCTGGATCACATTGGATCTACTGGGAGAATGGTCTCCTGTATAGTGAGCCTAAGGTTGCTGAGCCTGGGTCAGCCCGTGTGCTGGTGGTACCCCAGCGCTTCAGAGCCTTCCTACTGGGGCTGGCTCATGATGTGCCTTTAGCAGGACATTTGGGGCAGGACAAGACCTTTGAAAGGCTTGTCACCCATTTTTATTGGCCCCAAATGCGCAAGAGTTCAGAAACTCATTGCAGGACCTGTCAGACTTGCCAGGCAAGTGGAAAGAGTGGGAGGAAGCGCAAGGCTCCTCTCCAGCCATTCCCTGTGGTCAGCACCCCCTTTGAAAGGGTGGGCATTGACATTGTGGGGCCTCTGGATCCCAAGACAGCCATGGGCAACAGGTTCATCCTGGTCTTGGTGGACCATGCCACCCGGTACCCGGAAGCCATCCCTCTCAGGACAGTGACGGCCCCCGTGGTGGGACGTGCACTGATGGGGATTTTCTCCCGCGTGGGGTTTCCCAGAGAGGTGGTGTCAGACCGAGGTACCAACTTCATTTCCAAGTATATGAAGTCCCTGTGGCAGGAGTGTGGTGTAACCTACAAGTTCACCACTCCTTACCACCCCCAAGGTAATGGGCTGGTTGAGAGATTCAACCGGACCCTCAAAAGCATGATTATGGGTCTTGAGGAACCCATGAGGCGTAAGTGGGACGTCCTCTTACCATGCCTTCTCTTTGCTTACCGTGAGGTGCCACAGAAATCTCTAGGGTTCAGTCCCTTTGAGCTTCTCTATGGACACCCAGTGAGAGGACCTTTGAGTTTGGTCAAGGAAGGCTGGGAGCAATCTCCCAGGAAACCTCCCAGGATGTATATAGCTACATGCTGGTCTTTAGGAACCAAACTAGGCGATTCAGAAAACTCGCTGAGGCGAATCTGGAAGCCAGCCAGGAGGAGATGAAGCGGTGGTACGACCAGAATGCCACTCTGGTTGAGCTTCAGCCTGGTCAGAAAGTGTGGGTCATGGCCCCAGTGGAGCCCTGTGCGCTCCAGGATAAGTGGACCGGACCATTTGAGGTGGTGGAGCGCAAGAGTCCGGTTACCTACTTGGTGGACTTGCGGTCTCCCAGGAACCCCTTGCGGGTCCTGCATGTCAACCGCCTGAAGCCCCACTTAGAGAGGTCCGAAGTGGGCATGCTCCTAGCAACAGATGCTGGAATGGAGGAGGAGACTGAACCTCTTCCTGACCTCCTGTCTGCAACAGGGCAAGATGGGTCAGTGGATGGAGTGAACCTCTCTTCCACCCTGACCCCTGAGCAGCAGAATGACTGTCACCAGTTGCTGGGACAGTTTTCTGACCTGTTCTCCCTGATTCCCAGTGTCACTGATTGGTGCGTCCATGATGTAGACACTGGGGACAGTCCTCCTGTCAAGCACAAAACTTACAGGGTGACTGACAGGGTGTGAGCTTGCATCAAGGAGGAGGTCTCCAAGATGCTTGCGTTGGGGGTGATTGAGTCCTCTAACAGTCCTTGGGTCAGCCCAGTGGTCTTGGTCCCAAAGGCTGCCGCACCGGGTGTCTCACCAGAACTGCGGTTCTGTGTGGACTACCGAGGGCTCAATTCAGTCACCAGGACTGACGCGCACCCCATCCCCAGAGCTGATGAGCTCATTGATCGGTTAGGGGCTGCCCGGTACCTCAGCACGTTTGATTTAACGTCTGGGTACTGGCAGATCGCCTTGACTGATGGGGCAAGAGAGAGGTCAGCATTCTCCACACCAGATGGGCACTACCAATTCCGGGTTATGCCCTTTGGGATGAAGAATGCCCCTGCCACCTTTCAGAGGTTGGTCAACCAGGTGTTGGCTGGACTGGAAGAGTTCAGTGCCGCCTACCTGGATGACATTGCAGTGTTCAGCGCCAGTTGGGAAGAACATCTGCGCCACCTCTGGGAAGTGTTGATGGCGCTGCGGAGAGCAGGCCTCACGATCAAGGCGAGTAAGTGCCAGATCGGGCAGGGTTCCGTGGTGTACTTGGGACACCAGGTTGGGAGCGGCCAGGTGGCGCCCCTACAGCCCAAGATTGAGACCATCCTGACTTGGGAACCCACCAAGACCCAGACAGAGGTGAGAGCCTTTTAGGACTCACTGGGTATTACAGGAGGTTTGTCAAGGGGTATGGCAGCATTGTTGCACCCTTGACAGAGCTGACTTCCAGGAAGCAGCCCAAGAGAGTGATTTGGACTGACACCTGTCAGAGAGCTTTTGATGCCCTGAAGACTGCCATGTGCACAACGCCCGTGCTCCTGGCACCCAACTTCTCAAAAGAGTTTATTGTGCAAACAGACGCTTCAGAGCATGGTGTGGGGGCTGTTCTATCACAGATTAATGAGGAGGGCCTAGACCAACCTGTAGCCTTCATCAGTAGGAGGTTACTTCCACGGGAACAGAGGTGGAGTGCAATTGAGCGTGAGGCATTTGCTGTGGTCTGGGCACTGAAGAAGTTGAGACCATACTTGTTTGGGACTCACTTCCGGGTTCAGACAGACCACAGGCCCCTCAGATGGCTGATGCAGATGAGGGGTGAGAATCCAAAGCTGTTGAGGTGGTCCATATCCCTACAGGGGATGGACTTTACGGTGGAACACCGCCCTGGTACAGAACACGCCAATGCTGATGGTCTGTCCAGATTTTTCCGCCTTAGTGATGAGAACTCCCCGGAGGTAGGGTAGTTCTCCCCACATTTCAGCTGGAGAGGACACGTGTTAGACCTGGCACCATTGGCGTGGGTCTCCCTTCCATTTTTGCTGTTGCCTCTTATGTTTTTGCTGGTTTTAGATGCTTTTGGGCACTGTGCCACTGCTGTTCAGTGCCACAGTGCAAGTGCTCCCTATGGTAAATTGATGTATGGATTAGTGACTCCATGATTGGCTTGTTTGGTTTACTGTCAGACCCTAGTACAGTGCACTGCGTGTGCCCAGGGCTTGTAAATCAAATGCTGCTGGTGGGCTTGCAGCACTGGTTGTGCCACCCACCGGAGCAGCGTGTAAAGTGTGTCTCAGGCCTGCCATTGCAGTGCCTGTGGGCAGTCTGGTACTGCCATGTTGACTGGGCAAGTGTACCCACTTGCCAGTCCCTAAACCTTCCCTTTTATACATATTAGTCACCCCTAAGGTAGGCCCAATGGCAGGGTGCATTGTAGGTAAAAGGTAGGACATGCCCTGGTGTGTGTGGCATGTCCTAATAGTGAATTACAGCCATTTTCGTTTTTCACTATTGCAAGGCTACCTGTTCCCCATAGGCCAGAATGGGCAGTTAGATTATTACATCTTATAATCCTAACTGACTCAGGGAACCAGGTAGAAATTCGAGTTTAGTACGCCTGAACTCAGAATGATAAAATACATCTTTTAGTGAAGTTGGTTTTAACATTCTGTGTTTGAAAATACCACTTTTAGAAAGTAGGTATTTTCTTGCCTAACTATCCAAGCCTGCCTCTGCTAGGTTGTGTATTCCTTGTCTGGAGATTGAGTGACAGGGGCTGGGGGTGGCTACAGGAGTCAGCGCAGGGCTGAATAGAAAGATCTGCATCCAGAGTGGAGGGAGGAGTTGCACCTGGGTCTGAATAGGGCTGTGCCTGCCTTCCACAATGCTGGCTCCACCTCCTGCCGGGCGGCTGAGCACTCTGCCCCACATTCTGAAAGGAAAGAAGGAGTCAGAAAAACAAAGTGCTCCAGGACTGACCAGAACTGGTTTTGGACTAGGCAGAGGCCTCTCTGCCTTCAGAGAACAAAGAGAAACTGTGTATAACAAGCATTGGCATAGCCAATAGGTCTCGCCTTTGGGACCTTATCAGTATTTAATTATGCAGCAGAATATCCTTGGTGCAACATCAACTGTTGCACGGCTAAACACTTATAAGGTCTCAAAGGCGAGGCGTATTGGCTATGCCATTTTATTTATTTATTTGAAAAGTTTTATAAAGCGCGAACAAGACCCAACCGGGTATCAGAGCGCTGTACAAAGAGGACATAGCCAATAGGTCTCGCTTTTGGGACCTTATAAGTATTTAGTTATGCAGCACAATATCCTTGGTGCAACAACATCAACTGTTGCATGGCTAAACACTTATAAGGTCCCAAAATCGAGACCTATTGGCTATGCCAATGCTTGTTTTCCATTGTCCCCCGCTTACTCACCACAAGTGGTCCCTGGGCAGTACGAGGCACTACACAAACCAAGCACACACAGACTGGTTACACTGCGAGATTAGTTTAACTGTGGCTGAAAAAGTGTTGCCTTAAACATTACTGCCAGCTGCTTAAGCAAAACGCCCGTGCGCACACAACTTGCAAACACACACGCTTTGTGCAAACGGCTAAGGTGGAAACTTGCGCAAGCCACATTTTGGCTTTTTGCGTAATAGTTTCTGCACACAGCGCCGCAGACTGCCCCTTGGGTGCTCAAAGGAGTCATAATGGCGTTGATAGAGGGTTAACGGAAGCGAGAAGTGTTTGCACACTTTTAATTAAAAAGGACAAAAATGCAAGAGGGCCCAGGAGCAAGACGTCCGTCCAGGGATCTGTTTAAAGAGAGCTGTGAGTTAAACTGCAGATTACGACTACACAGGAAGGCCAACTATGAGGAGACATACAGTCTGATGAGACAAACCAGCAGGGTACAGCAACCACAGAACAACTTAAGAGTGAGGACGATTTAAGAGCTGGAAATGTGAGCGGCAACTATGGAGTATTTTAACAGACACCTGATGATTTTAGTAATATGAACAGTAAGAACCGAGGCCTAACTACTGTGGCAAATAGTAGGACATCAGCTGTCACAGCCCTTTTAATATCTAAATGCAGCAGTGCCCAAAAACGGGCCTGCTCAAAGACTAAAAGGTAGAAGTAAATGCTGGCACGGGCTATGGATGCAGAACAACATGAATGAGTGCATGAACTGGAACAGCACTACCATGCAGACCCCACAGACCTACAAGACTAAATCAGAGGTGTCAAAAGTATTTCCAGGACGGCATAATTTTATTCTGGTTTACAGGATATCCGCAGAACCGTTTTTTAATGTACATTTACTAGATGGTGGTTGATCTTGGAGTGGCAAAGTAAATGAAAGGTGCACAAAATCAGTTTGTTAGACAAAAGCCTGTTGTGAGCTTCCCACCAATAACTAGCTATTGAAAGAAATAGGTTAATCAGGGCAACTTTGTGAAAAAGTTTGCTTCACATACCTGTGTGCAGAACGTGTGCTTTAAGGGCAGTGCGACCACTGAGGGCACAGACTGAGCAAGGTAGTGATTACCGGTGGGCAGAGCTGGCACTCCTCTTGCCCGTTATGGGGAGCCGCAGCGAGGTGACCGTGCTGGAACAACGAAATATGGAGCAGCAAATGCCCAGGAAGGGGTCTCAGACCGGTAGAAAACGCCTTATTTCTGTATAGCGCTTCAAGGCGGCAGCTTATGTGCCTAAATACTTCTACTTATTAGGACCGACAAAGCTTGCACACACTGGTAACAATGTCCTCGCCCTTGAGGGTGTATTAAAAATACTAGAAAATCGAAAAGGCTCCTAAATCCTAATGGAAGTAATTTTGTGTAAAATGTTAAAAGGAGCCCACTGTAATATGTGCTTAAATTGTGACCATGTAAACAACACAGTTTTGGATAGTCTGGTAGAAATACTTGAGGCTTGTGAAGCATAAAAACGTTGTTGGTTAAACCTTAACATGAATTGCAGCAGAGTCAGAAACATAAATTAAGGGGGATGTGTTAGAATGGCTTGTGCTCTCTTGGCGCCAGTGGTCTGTTTACTTGTAACACGTGCAAATGTCAAGCCATTAATTAAGCCGGATGGCTCTGTCTGGCTTGTGGCCCAGTGGCGCCTGTTGCCTGCCCCGTTTTTCGCGATGTAACACAGAAAATAGAGAGAGAATTAAAACACACTTTATATATGTTGCAACTGAAAAAGCTGGAGTTTAGAAAATTACTGAATCTGAACGAGATGGTATTAGCGCAATGGTACACAGAAGAGAAAGAGAATTAAAACACACTTTGGAGCGAGCAGGGGCACCAAATGTTATTTAAGAACAGTCCGATCGTATGATCTATATTTTACCAGTAAATTTGCATGTTTAAATGCCTTTGGCGAATGAGCGCACCGTTCCACACCGGTTAAAATTAAGCCCCTGAATGACTACATGGACGCTGGCAGGAGTGTTTTTTTTTTTTCTCTTTACCTTTGTAAAGTGGCTGTTTAATGCGCGCGGCTGACATTTAAAGTGCTTTACTAGGTTATGAATAAGGCTCCCGGTTTTATGGTATTTATTTTTTTAACATTTCCGTCTGTATTTATCCATATTTATTTTTAGGTTATTTTATCTGTATATATCCGCATTTATTTTTGTCGCAAGCAACAAAAGACGTTGCAGCTAGTATTTTTCCACATTTATTTAAATAGACAGTGCACATGGTTGTTATAGGTTTAGTTATATGTTTATATGCGCCAAATTATGTAAATACAATACAGTCATCTGAAAACTTTGCCATTGTAATACAAGTCACAGTGGTGTCACAGAGATTACTTGCAGTAATCTCAGTGAGCTGCTGCTGTGTTACAATATTGAAAACACTGTCTCTAGCCATGATTATTAGATGTAAACACAATTTGAATTTAGAGGAGTGCACCTGAGCACTTTCAGTGACCTGGCCAAAGACGGCATGAAAGAGCTGTCGACTTTCGTGATAAATTAGAGATATTGGATGCTCGTTCTCCTTATTGTCAGTTCCATGCTCCTCCCTGCAGCATGCTCTGTGGTGCGTGTTGACTATCCACAGCTGAGAGAGCAAACGACCTCCTCTGAAGCAGCAAGCTCTCATTTCAGAAATAAAGGCCCTTGCTTTAGTCCTGCCGGGCACTATTTCCCTCACATTTCTGAGGCCTAAAATATCCAACAACACCCACGTGAGCTGGCAGCTTTTAATTCACATTTTTTTAAACTAAGTCTTTCTCTAATGTAAAACACATTTGTAGAGTAGAATAATCCTAGTTTCTGAGATCTCGGCCAAAGTGAAATACTTCAGGTTACCGAGGCTGGGAGTTTCAGACCCCCTCTGAACCCTTGCTCAGTTCCAGTTGACACGATACGTTTAACTTTTTTGTTTTAGAGTTATGGTACTTTTTATTTAAGACTCTTTTTTTATCATTATTTTAGTAAAGGATAATGTGAATCAATCGCCTTTTATAAATGGTACAGTTTAAAGAATGAAGTTGAAGCTGAAGGGTGCGGAGATTTGTGAAAGCTTGAGCTTTGTAATAAAGGAACGCTGCCCTAATGTGTTTATGCCGCCGGTCTTTCTGACCTTTTTGGTTCACACTCATTTTCCCGCGCCTACCAAAGATTAATGGCCCAGCAGGTGTTAAAGTGGCCAGGCATACACTGCAATCAGGAGGAGGGGCGAGGCAACCATGGGCTGGAGCACGGATTGCCAAACAATTCTCGGAATCCGAGAATCCGATTTGGTCCCATTTTTCCGTTTCTATTTATAAATACAGACGGAAGAAAAATATTTTTCCGTCTGTATTTATATGTAAAAATCCGTTTAAACGGAAAACCGGGAGCCTTAGTTATGAACTGAAGAAGGGACGACAGAAGGGGGTTATAGAAACAGATGGAGTGGAATTTATTGAGGAAGTGCGCGATGGAACACACAAGAGAGACCGAATTAAAACACACTTTATATGTGGTGCGACTGAGCTTCCCGAGCGACCCGTTCGCGATGTAACACAGAAAATAGAGAGAGAGAATTAAAACACACTTTATATATGTTGCAACTGAAAAAGCTGGAGTTTAGAAAATTACGGAATCTGAACGAGATGGTATTAGCGCAATGGTACACAGAAGAGAAGTAGATTAGCAGGGTGAACAAGCATTGGCCGCGCGGCCGTGAAACTGACACGGCCGCGCGGCCGTGAAAGTAATCGTGAGGAAGCGGGTTTTGGAAGTGCAAACAGTGGCTTTTCTGGCGACCAGCTTGCGTTCACGCGAGCGTCCAGATGGCGAGGAAGCCATATGGCGCCTGATCGCGCGTGCACGCTCGCGTGAACGCAGGCTAGTCGCCAGCAAAAGCCACTGTTTGCACTTCCAAAACCCGCTTACTAAAACTCTCGCCAGAGCAGCGCATGCGCTGGCTCAGGCGAGACCGGAAAAGGGGACCCAGACCCCTAGGAAATTGGATCACTTCTGGGAATCAAGACGAACCTTTGCTGAGGAGAAGAACCAGGAAGCTGAAGGAGGAGACTACCCCTGTGCTGTGTGTTTGTGGGTTGGCCTGCAGTGGTTGCTTCATTGCCAAAGAAAGGAGAAAAGGACTGAGTGTGCTTTCCATCAACTTGAAGAAGAATCTCCAAGGGCTTGAACTAGAGCTTGCCTCCTGCCTGAAGTCTCAGGGATACAAGACTTCCCCAACCAGCTCCCCCCTGAATTCCCTTGCTGGGAATTGAAGTGCCTGCTGTTGTGCTGGGCCTTCTGAGAGACTGCGTGTCGCTGGGAGCTGGAAGCGCGACGCAACAACGAGAAGCGTGTCGCCGCCGCAGCCGCTGTCATCGCATCGCCGAGGAAGCGAGACGCCGCTGTCATCATCGCATCACCGAAGCGCGGCGCATCGCCGGAGAAGCGGGACGCTGCCACAGAGGACATCGTCGCATCACCGGAGAAGCGCGTCGCAGGGCCTGTCGCGACTCCAAAGATCATCGAGTCGTTGCACGGCCGTCGGGCGTGCACGCATCGCACCAACGTTGTCGCATCGCAGCCAAGACGCCATTTTATCGCATCGCACCGGAGAAGAGTATCGCATCGAGGTGCCATCTGTCGCATCGCACCGGAGAGCAGTAAGAAACCGACGCATCAACTCCCCACACAGTAAGGAAGCGAGCATCAACTCCCCTGCGCAGCAGTAAGGAACCGACGCATCCACTCCCCTGAGTGTACGGAACCGACGCATCACCTTCCCTGCGACCCTTTTGTTTTCTTTGCGTTACGCATTCAAGGTACATTGAGAGTAAAGTGTTGCATCTACAACTTGAGAGAACTGAACTATTTTATAACATTCTAAAGTCTATTTTTGAGTACAGTATTGTGGATTTTTGTCGTTTGGTCTTGTGATAAGTCTATATAAAAATACTATTTTTATAATACAACCTGTGTGGTGTCCATCTGTAGTGTTGTCACTGTATTACTGTATGTGTTCACAAATGCTTTACACACTGCCTCTGAGATAAGCCTGCCTGCTCGTGCCAAGCTACCAAGGGGGTGAGCAGGGGTTATTTTAGGAGTGTAGCCCCTCACCCTGACTAGACGCAAGGGTCCCTATTTGTCACAGGTACCTACCTATGCCAACTAGAGACCCCCAAATCTAACACTTATCTAGTTAGCATCAGAGGTATCATCAGCCTGGCCGCTAAAGCCTCCCAGAATCATGATGTGAGAGATAGAAGAGCTACCTCACCCAACAGGACTAGAAAGAGGTCGGTAGATGATTATCATGGTCAGGGTTGAGGATGGGAGAAATTGGGAGTTGGAAAATTAGAGTTTGAGGGATGGTCACTATAAAGTTTGATGTTAATGGTAGACCTAGAGAAGCCCTAAAAATCATTGCTAGGCCACCACCTTGTTGGAATTTGAGGTGTCCTCCATCCATAATTCCGTGATCGCCAAAATATCAACAGAATCATTAATAAGACTGAAAATCTCCCAACAATGTCCGGAGAGGGATCAGTCTTAATTAGTCTTTACCTTATAACCATACACTGAGGTCTTGGAGCAACTTCAGCATCCTCCTGTTGGTTTATCCCCACATGGGTAGTCTGTCTGATACTTTCGATTGCGGAGTTTCCACATATAAAAAAATAGTACAGTCCTATATTTTTTGTGTGTGGAGACTCCACAGTCATAAAGATAGTACTAGTAAAATACCTTTGTGAATAGCAAACAATTGTAAACTTACACAAATGTGTAAGTTTGTCTTTGTGAATCAGGTTCACAATATCCTACAACAATACTCCAAACAGAATCAAGATCAGAAAACTACAAATGTACCCAGTCACAATCAGCGTAGAAAATGAGAGGAACAGGGATTGCAGGAAAAAATACATTTTTTATAAAGTAAAGTGAGCCGTTAGTAAAAGAAAAAAACTTAAAACTTTGCCAAACTACCTTCAATTGTAGGCAATCACATGCTCCTTGATTTTCCTGAGTGTTAGGTGCAGGGGCATTCTCAAAATAGGCCCCAAATGGTGAATACATTCCACACCACTAAACTGCAGCGAAGATGCACCATGAGCTCTTCTTCCAAAATCAAACAGGGACAACTTGGTCCAGGAGAAAGTGTCATAGACAAATTGACTAGTACAGCACACCAAACAGAATCAAGGTCACAAAATCAATAATGTTTCACAGTCACAATCAGTGTAGAAACCTAAAGTGACAGATTGCAGGAGAATAGAGAAAATGTGTAGGTAAGGTGAGCCTTTATTTAAAAAAAACCCACAGAAAGCTTCACCAGACTACCTCCAATTTGCAGGCAACTTCAGGCTACATTACAGTCCTGATTGCCATGCGACCTGAGTACTAATACGTCACATTGGTGAATTGACATTAATGAGAATGTTTAAACATTTTTGTAGTCATTTATTGACCACATTCAATTGTTTGGGCACTCCTAACAAGGGATGCAGTTTAACAGACGTTACATGAGTTTACCTTGTATGCGAACCATAAAAAGAGTTCTGGGTGGTAGATTTCTTATGGTATGTAAACATGCCTAGAAAATTAATTATGTATTTGTCCAAGACACAATCTGTTTGTTAGTAAGTTAATCCAAACATGTGATGGAAACCCAGGGCATTTTAAGCCAGGGTTTGTCAGCTTCTACACAACATGCATGGGTGATTGTCTCATATTAACCTTTGGCTAAATTAACTACAGAATTCGGGCTGTGTTCCAATAAGACTAATGTCCAAGACTGTGAGCAGCGATATCTACGTAAGCCTGGTAGACACATACTTACTATGTTCCAATTCTTTAAATATTACTACGTCTATACATGTTTATTTCTGGTGCATACTTTTTCCTAGAATACGATTTTTGCATAAATCTGCCTTTGGAGAGTGCAGGGCTTTTAAGAGTCATGTATTACTTTAAAAGCCTTTTCATTTCCTTTCTCCTTCTCGCTCCTTTATTCCTCGTCACCTGTACCTTGGTCTACACTTCCCACTCTCTCTTTACCTTTGTCCTCTCCATTCTCCTCTGCAGCTCAGATGAGGTGAAGTTTGAGGTCCCCACCTCCCCAGGACTTGTAGGTGATGCAATTCTGGACCTGGCCATGTACCATGAGACTGAAGGAATAGTAGCAAACGGCGAGCTTCGCATTCCCTGGGTAAGACCCACAGCTGCTCTGTTCTCTGAATACAATGCTTATTTGTACCATCTTTGAGCCTTTGCTCTGCTCTCCACAGTATGAATGTTTCCTAGTTAAGTCGCTGCGTTGCTTCACACTATGATGGGGAGACGTACCATGGGCGTTACGGTGGGTGTTCTCACGTAACACCGATGGCATTTGACACATTCCCAGATTTACAACAAGTTGTAAACCTGGAAATGCATTAAAAGCCTATGCCTCCCCAGTGGAGGCATAGGGGAGGCGCAAGGAGGAGAAATAACAATATTTCTCCTTGTTTTTTCCTCTTTCTATGTTTGCTGCATTCAGCAGCACACATAGAAAGAGGAAATCGCTTCCATTAATTGTTTTTGTACAGGAAGGTATCCCTTTCTGCACAAAAACAATCTTCCCTACAATGTAGAATCCCTTGCACCTTGGTGCAAGGGTGCCTGCATTGGTGCATGGCAGCCAATTGAGCACCAGCACAGGGAAAGAGGACATGAATGCGCCATATCTGATAGATAATGCTCATTCCTGCGCTTTTCTTTTGCCGTAGGGCAGCGCAGCAGGAAGGCTTGCGGCGCTGCCCTACGGCAAAATATTGTTTATGAGACCCTAAAGTTCCAGTGTCTGCTAGAAGGGGACCTAATCTGATTTGCATATGCTTGAATCCTGTCTTTAATGGCACAGGCAAGCTAAAAAGTGATGGCCCAGAATGCAGCCCTGAGTGATAGTCAATGGCTCACAGTAATTCAAGCATTTGACCTGACATTCCTTTTGCTAAGCGAGTGTCTTTGAGTAGACTGGCCAGATGTGGATCCAAATATCCCTAGTGTCACATGACTCAATTTGCACTTCACTAATGAAACTCAACAAAACAAAAACCGGTCTGAGGTTGCTTGAGTTCACAGGGGACCAGGCTGGGCCACCTCTTTTGGGACTTGGCCATGCCAGATGTGCAGATGGCTGGTCCCTTTCTGTAATAGAACAAGCAAGCTAATAATGATGAACTGGAATCTGGAGTGATTGCCAGTGGCTGAGATGATTAAATCAAACATTTCACCCATCACCTTTTGTGCTACTTAAGGAACAGATTTACAGGGTAGGATTGACTTAACGAGGACCAGAAGTATACACGTTCTGTATTCTGTTTTTCAAAAAGGTAGCCCTTTAGTACTGAGTTGAATTCATTTAATGAGGTTATAGACCTTAGATCCTAGGGGATACCATGTCTGGGTGGGTGACCTAATGAAAAAAGTGAAAGTGATATTGGAAAGAAGAAAGTTTGTGTTCTGTAAGAACGTGGACAACTGTTGATAACAAGATACATACCTTGTGGATTTTGCTCCCTAGGATAGTGCATCTTTTTGACGATTTTCTGCTTGACTTAACCACCCCACAACCTCCAATGCATCACTCCCAGGCAAATGTCTTTTGTTACAGTTTCCTTCTCCAGACTCGAGGGGGAAGCCCTTGATTTGTTGGTTTTAGCTCAGCCCCAGGAATGCACCTAATTGCTTCTTTTGCCTTCTTTTACTCCTCTGTAGGATGCGTCTGATGCCCTCACTCTGAATGTTCCTCTCATTGGTGCTGGGGTCAGGACCCACTCTCCCGTGGCATCACTGGGCCTCAATCTTCACTTCCAGGAGGAAGAACTGCCTCGCTCCAGGGAACAGCTCACCCAGGCCTGGAGTGTACATGAGTTGGTGAGAGAAGCCACAGGTGGGTAAAGCATGTGAAGGAAGGTGGGAAGTATTGGGAACCACAATATGGTCCTCAACAGGTCTGTGTTTTTAGCCAGCAGAACGAACCATGCTTAGACTTGTAAACCCAAATGTAAATTGAAAGCCTCAGCATGCTTACCACCATTGGTCAATCAAATAACACAAGCTTCAGATCGCCCTTATGACATGGGGCCATTTGGGTGCTATGCACTTTTAATGATGTCTTCATAACTTAAAGGAATTCTGATCAGAAGAAATGTGAAGAAGGAGAGAGGAACAAAAGGCTACATTCTACAAACAAATTCTCTCTCATCTAGATAGAGGGCATGAACTAAATGGGTATGAATTCTGAACTCCACTCCTACTGTCTACAGGTGATCTCTCCAAGGAGGGGGCAAGGTTGAGCTGGGAATGTAGAGAGACCCACCTTTCACGTTGTATCTTGCTCCACTCTTAGACAGGCCACAGAGTGGACAGAGAAGAACACCGTGGGGACCCTTGCTGAACCTGGTCTGTTTGTGTGAGATGCACTTCACTTCTACTACCCATGCTGTCAGCTTTGTGCAAGCCAGTGAAATGTGTACATGTGTACATCGTGCTGCCCATGATACACATACTCTGTGTACAAGGAGGGAGGAGCTTGCATTGCTATTGGTGTCCTATTAATGATGAATGTGTGAAGGAACACTTCACTACTGGTACACGTTCTGTACTGCTAAATGAGAGAAGCATGTGCTGCCAATGACCTTACTGAACTGTTGTATGTGCATCGGAAGCTTGCATTATTGCTGTTCGTGCTCTACTTACACAATGTGTGGGGCAATCTGTTACTACTGCTGCCAGTGCTGTCCCTATCCCGTGTGTGAGGGACGTATGCTTTGTTGGTGTACCAGATCAGTGTTTTAAGAACCTTGCACTGTTACTCCATGTGTTGAACCTGCGAGGTGGCTGTGTGTGTGTATGAGTGTGTGTGTGTGTGTGTTGTCAATGGCAAGGAAGCAACTTGTAAAATTATGTCTAAAATCTGAAGAGTGAGTGATAACCTTAAAAAAAATCTTAGGGGCATATTTACTAGAAACTAGCGGAACGCAGTGTTATGCCAAAATTGGTAACGCCGCGCTCCGTCAGTTTCAAAATGCAGGGATGTGCTGTATTTACAAAACTACAGCGCACCCCTGCATTTCCCGTAGTGCTGGTGCTAAAGAAACTGGCTAGCGCCAGCACCCTTACGCAATGTTGCATGGGTGCCTGCGCTGCAGGGATGATTGTTTATGTGCAGAAAGGTGTCCCTTTTATCTTTACAGGCGATTTGCTGTTTCTAAGTGTGCTGCAGAATGCAGCTCACATGGAAAGAGCAAAATATGAGGAGAAATTAATAATTTCTACTCGTATCACCTGCTTAAGAACAGGTATTCCTTAGCGATATTTTTGGCGCTGCCCCAAACCTTGTAAATATGGGGCAGTGTCAAAAAGCAATGGGTGTTGCAGCGGAACGCCCACTGCAACACTCATTGCACGCCCCTTTCACACTAAGTGCTGCATGAGTAAGTGCTGCATGTTTAGGGGCATTATTTACAAGGCGGCGCTAAGCCACGTTAAGTGACTTAACGGCACCTTGTAAATAAGGCGAAGGACTTAACGCCACCAGAATATCGCAAAAAGTGACGTTCTGGTGGCGTTAATTCCTTATAAATATGCCCCCTAGTGTCAGTTTATGAACTGAGATCTTAGTTCAGGATCAAGAGAACCATTAGCTTGATTTCCTTTATTTATTTCTATTAGTATTATTATCCATGTGAATCATTTGAATGCTCTCTTGAAAGCTTACTGCAATGTTATCATTTATCTTGGTTTGGGGCGGTATGATTCTATAAATTCTGTCAAAGTTTTCATAACAGAATTTCTTGTCAGATCCCCAAAAATCTATATGTGATGCCTCCATACTCTGACGGCTTTCGGGCAATGGGAGGCCAAGTTGTTCTTTGCTCAGGCCAGTAATATGACTCCCAAAAGTTTCCTTTTCACTCCTTCAGGCAGGGAGAGCTCCTCTAAATGGTCAAACCACAAAAAACCCAAGAAACACAGTTCTGCTTCTGTGATTGTTTAAAGAGTCATTGCTGCCTTTCTACAGCGTCAGCTTTTTCCTCTGAGCCAATCCAAGTTCTCCAGAAACCTCTACCAGAGGGTCCATCTCCATCCACTAATCTGTCTTATTGAGGCTTTTTGTCAGGCCATGATGAACCCTTTCACCCATGGACCCATCTGGCTCCCAAAGGTGTGTGACACCCTTCAGCTCAGCAATTCGGTAATTCCAGCCCTGACACCACACAACCCCAGAAAGACATTAGAAATACTGGTACTGAAAGTTAACAGCTTTTTCTTCCAGATTGTAGCTTTGTTGGATTTATTGAGAGATCACCAAGTGCTATGAAATGATGGCACGAAGGTCAGAGCACTCAAAGATGTGGGCTAATGACCCAGTGGGTGAGTGGAAGATCATCCAGACTCATGATGAGATTTTTAGTACTCAGTAAATACGGTCTACCAAACCATACATTTATGCTTTAAACACTATCACGGCGACTATTTAGAATGGTAAGTTTACATGTGTAGATTTACCTGTGTCAATTTACTACTACACCTATGAGTAATTTTACTACTTTTTGCTGTTCACCAATTTTGAGTGTAAAGTTACTCCTAGGTGCAAACGGACATGTGTCCGTCACCTGGAGGATCCTCCTGCACCAGGTTTTATGAGTGTAAAGTTACTAGTCATAAACTTTCACAATTAGGTGGAGATCTCTACCAGTGGGGCAGAGATGATCTCACTATGGTGAAGTTTAGTAAAAAATAAAAGTTTAATAATTATTTAAAAAAATTAAACATGTTTTTTTAATGTAAAATAAAATTTTAATTAACTTTAATAAATATTATTAACTTCTGACTAGAAAAATAGAAAGTTACAACACATTAATTCATCCAATTAAAAGTTTAATAAATAATTAAATAAAATACATTACTTTAATATATAAATATAATTACTTGAAATAATTAAAACATCTCACCCTCACTGCCATTTTTATATTTAATTATTACTTAGTAAATGTGAGTAAAACTTAACTGTTTAATTAATTTTTGTTTTTTATTAAAAGTTTAAAAGTTTTATTTAGTTATTTTTAAATAAAAAATATGTATTTGATTTAAAAAAAATCTAATTCAGTATAACTTTTAACACTTTAACAGCTTTTATCAGAATAGTTGTCTAAACCCAGTAATGAGATGAGCAGCATCAGGCACCCCAAGAGTTGAAGAAGAACTCCCTATTTGGTGAGGCACATCAGAACACCAAGAATAGGATAACAGTCTTCTTAAAGGAGGTTAAAAAAGAAGGAATTATGCCCCAGACAAAGGTCAAGGAATGACAAAATGAAGAAAGGCAACTATTTAGGACTCTATCAAAGAAGCTAAGAAAAATGAATACCATGAATTCAGAGCGAGGTTGAACCTAAAAGATATATCCTGCTAAATCCAGTGAGACATCAAAGATCCAGAGCAGCTTTTAACAACCCCACATCCTGCTCTTATCCCCCAAGCACATAACCTCAGTATTTTCCCTCCTTATATTGACCACAATGAGTGTTATTAATTAAGCAATAATGAAGATTCAAGTGCACTAAAGGACTGCATCCAGCATGCGAGTGTAGCTCTGCTGTCGAGCAGCACTTGCAACCGAGCCAGTCTCATTTGGCCTGAAGTCTGCCAACAGCCCACACAGATGATATGTTGGGAGAGCAAAGTGCCATCCACCCCATTATGGAAGTCTCTTTCTATGCCACACACTCTTCCCCACCTCATTAAATACTCTTTAACAGGTCCACATCATGCTACCATAAATTATGTGACTGTATCCAAACCCCATGAACATTTTTTTTTAAAAGCATGAGTGTGTATGTTAATACTGTGTGGCATGAAAGGCTTGGCTGAAATTATTTTAATAAATACAATGATTAACCTAAAAATCAATGATGCTGTCTGATCTACTGATTTATTTTCAGGGATTGACCTGCAGCTGACAAGCCTACAAGAGCTGCAGAGGCTCCTGCAACCCTCACCAGAAGTACTAGAGGCATCCACATCTCCCTTCCCTGGTCCAGCAGGTCCGCCCTGCCAAGACAGTAGCACCTCTCCTATGCCCGGCCCTTCCCACAGCATGCCACTGGAAGATGTGCCCAATCCAACCATGGGTTACCAGGTCAGCAGCATCACGCATAGGTCTTGGTCCAAAAAGTCGTTCAGCACCTCTTCTAGACTTGTCTTTTTGTCCATGCATCACCGATGGAATGGTGATACGCTTTCTTGGGCTTCTAAGAAAGGTGCATTTACCTACACTTTTTCCGACTGCTGCTACCTCTAAAAGAGGAATAGGTCTCAATCTCACAATCCTAGAGAACACTGTCATTGCACCAGGACCACCTGAACTCCTTAATCTCTTTGCAACAGTGTGGCTTTATTCTCTGTTAATTTTCTACAGTGTACAAACTTGATCACAATTTTCAATATGGCCATCAGTAGGTATTGTCTTAGGGCTAATGTATATAAGGTCTATAAAACTGGCAGAAAGTAAAGCTTGGTCACAACTCATTTTACATTATTTATTATCCCTTGCTCAGGGTAGACCGTGAAATGTGTAATTCAACTATTCATCCTTCATCTGTGAAATATTTCTCCACTTAACATCTTTCCCAGTTTTATATGCCATAGAATTATTTTCCACGTCTCATCAATCCCCAGAGTACCATAGTTTGGACAAAACATCTCTGCAAAGTATGGTCAAGCCATGCCGCTCTGCCATTATGCATTTTCTTACCAGCCTTCTGCATTTCCCCCACTTCTCCAGCTGTGAGTTTGGCAATCTTGCAAGCCCATTGGAGTTTCTCCATTATGAATTCATTATATTTGAAAATGTTTAAATTATAAACATTATTTACCAAAAAAACAGAGGCAAGTATTTCGTTCTATTTCAGGTTGTTTTTTAAATTGTAGTGGGTTTGCACCTTTATATAATGCTTAGAGCGAAATGAAGAATCATCTTTTCTATTTTCTCCTCTGTCAGAGTTGCACAGCAGCTCATTCTCCCACATATGTTTTATTACTCAGCAGAATTACTTTTCCTCCAGAGTGGTGTTTTTGCATCTGTGCCTTGTTGGTATCGCATTTGCTTGCCGTTATTCTGATTTTTTTGTATATCCTTTCTTGCAGATACTAAGGTTAGCTGACTGCTTCTGCTAAAAATGAGGGACTTTTAATTACATAGCAATAGTGTCTCTTAGATGGACACTCGCATTACCTACTCTTCCCGTCCTCCACCCACAGGACTTTGTCATGGCAACACTGCGTGAAGATAAGGCCCAGAGTCCTCACGGCACATCAACATAGTCTGTATGCCAGGCTAGTGTAGAAGCACAGTTCTGAACTATCTGTCTGCCCCTTATCCTCTAATGCAGGCATTGACCTCAACAGGTCCGTCAACCTCAGTGGGGGTGGGGGGGTGATCTCACCTCATTCTCCTGCGCCTGATGCAGCCTGCTGAGATCTTCGCCTTCTACCACATCAAACTTGAGCTTGAGGCTGGTAGAAGAAGCTTGCTACCATTCTCAGCACCAGGTAAGACACAGAGAGTTAATGAAACTCTTGGCTGCAAGTTTGGTGCAGAGTGGCTCGTCATTTTGGCCGAGGCTTTTAGCACCATTGGACTTGAAGCTTAGGGGCACTCTAAACACGACGATCCAGACACAACCAGGTCATCAACACTTGATGGTGAAAAAAGAATTATGGATGTACCTTTGTGAGTAATATTCTTGTTTGAAACTCGCAACAATAAGGAAATGCCAGGGGACGAAAACAGATAGAAGCTGTGCATACATTGAGCCTTTATTAAAAAAAACACCCTTCAAAGAGCTAGAAAAAGGGTAATAATTTGCTTACAACTTATCAGCAGTTTGAAACCTCAGACTAGTGCAAATCTTACATGACCATCCTCCTAGCCACTGCAGGATTCTAAGTCTTCACGTCTACAAGGTACTGGGTTCCTGACTGCAAGTGGCCTCTTTAAAATTCACCACCTCTGCCGCTCCCCCCGTTCGCCCCACCCCCCCACGACTCACACATAGACATGGGCGGCAGGGTATCAGCCTACTGTTCATGAAGAACATCTGGTATTTGCCACCCAACAACAAGACCTTACTGTAAGAACAGTTCTAGACATTGAAGATTAGAAGTAAAGAAACAGGAGCACAGAGAAGATCCTCCTTTGAGAACAGAGATCAGCAGCATACCCCAGGCTAACAAGAAAGGGTGCAAAGACAAAAAACATGAGCATGAACACAGATCTACTACAGCTAAAGAAATTTCTACAAAAAAGCTATTCAAAATGATCATTTATATTCAGTCAGTCTTAAAAAATTGAACAACTTTAGTTTTCTTCTGGCATAGCACACCTGCACATGAAAGTGCTACAATGTTGCCCCTAAAGCCAGTGAAGCCAAATTTAGGGGAATCTTTGTCCAAGATTGTACCTCAGCCCTTTGGTGGAGAAAATGTGACAATCTTCTCAAACAGCACTGTATAGTACACACTAGTCACTAAGAAATTGCTGTGGTGGATTTGTGACTCATTGGCTAGGGAGCCCACACAAAGAATTTTGTGTCCCAGGACCCAAAGAGAATACCTTTATCACAACAATGCGCTTGAGATCAGAGCGATTCACGTAGCTCTCTAGGCTTCCACTCTAGTGCCCGATGACAAATAAATTCAAATTCAAATGTACAACACTAATGGCATGCACTATATCAGAAGCAATGAGGATCAAGGACACCAGCCCTCATGAGAGAAGCTCAGCTGCTATGGAATCAGGGATTGCACTACAGTCACATTTGCAATAAAAGGACTAAAGGGGCAGCTAATTGGCGAATGTGTGCTATATAAAAACTGCATAACATATTAATCAGGCTCCAACATCTGCTATGTGTTCAGAACACAAATGGACTCTCTGATGTTGTGGAGATTGAACAGGCGCTACACAGAGATTTGATAGGTATATCCGTTTCAACAGGTGGAGTCCACTTCCAGTAGATCACTTTGCAACAGGAAGAGGAAATATCTTCTCTTTGTAGAAAGACCTCTTCATCAGAGCCTCTGTAGAATGGATTTTCAGTGACCTGCGTCAAAACATTCTTGTATGCTTTCCCGCTGATACAGTTGGTCTTTCTAATGATGGAGTTTTAGGGAGTTCAACCCCAGAATGATTGTCATTGCTCTTGGAAGAGGCAGATGTGGCTGTCCAACATTCCACTTTGAGCTGCATGATACAGGTTACTGCAGACCAGATCTACAGGTAAGGAACCAGGTCGTGTGGCTTAGCCACACCCTATACTCCCTCAACTCAGCACCCTGGATCCTCATGTCCTCCTGGACAACAGAATTACCTCTAGAAGTGCATTGACATTTTCATGGCCTTCTGCACAGATCTGCTGCTGTTTGAAGTGGACACATTTTGCTAGTGGTGTTTAGTGACCTACAATTACTATCAAATCAGAAGGAGCTATCAACACCTCACCTCTTTTGCCCAGTGCTGGCTTTTGGGCGGTGCGACCATTGCCGTCGCACCGGGCACCAAGCCCAGGTGGCACTGCATTCTGAAATACCTCATAGGTTTAAAAGCACCTCTTTCAGAGTGCTTTGTGTACCCAGCTATTTTCAGGCAATAATAAAAATGTCAAGATAGCTCTGGTGATTAATGTACCTGCCAGAGAGCCGAGTGTTGTCTAATAGCAATTGTGACTCATCATTAAATAGTACAGAGAGTTAGTGCTGCACAGCATGTGTAACATGCAGGTCACCAAATTCTATTTTATGTAGATAGCTCAGTGAGTTGCTGTTTTTGTCAGAGATATACCTTTGTTACATGTAGTTCATAATTCACAATCCTTCTAATACAGTACAGTGAGCTATGAACTGGCAGTAAAGTTCTGCATGCAAACTGCATGGCATAGGTTCAGCGCCTTATGTCTTTTGATATCCCAAGGTTGCTCAAAAGGGTTTGTTTGGGTGGAAATAATTTCCTATTAGTAAAGTCAACACAAACGTCTGTGTTGCGTTTTTAATATGGAGTTTGTGCTTCTCCAGACCAAGCATTTTTAAAATATACTAGTACGGATCACAGGTGACTCCTACACCTTGTAGTTCTCATTGTCTTATGTAACATTTTCTCTACATTGATTTACACGCTTGTATGATTCATTATCTCTGTATAGTGTGTGTGATGTAATGTGTTCTAACACACTACATTGGTATGAGTAGTGCTAGAAAAAAAATGACATGCATATGAGAGAGGGGCTATGAAGAGTTGAAGGGCACCCTTGGAGGATGGTAGTGAAGGAGGTCATTAGGGGGCGCAAACAAAGATTGTCGCACGAGGTGTCACCAGCGCTAAAGCTGGCCCTGCTTTCTCCTAGCAAAGGCACCACTGCATTAAACCTCTCTTAAAGTACATCTCTCAGTCTTTACTCTAGAGTTCATGTGATGCACAATTTCTTATAAGAGTTGAAAAGTATATTCCCCACAATAAGGACAGCAGTCACTGCTTAGAACTCAGCATAGTTGTATCTACCCTAATGGGAGCGTCTTTCAAACCTGTGCATGACTGTGAGATGAGTGTAATGTACGGGAAGGTGGCTTTCATTGTGGCTGTCACTTCTATAAGGAGAAAAAGTGAGATGCCAGTATCAGCGATGAAGCTTAATCAAGCTCTTTCAGGAAGGATGGTGTTTCTGACGAAACATCCAATTTCTCTTCCTAAGCTGGTGCCATACATCCATATTAATTAGGCCTGGGCAGAGTACGCAGAGTTCTGCTCCACGTAACTGCGCGGAACTCTGAGGAAATGGTGAAAAAACTCCACCGCGCTCTGCGGAGTTCTGCGAGCAGCGGAGTGTGGTAAGTCTTGCTGCTTGCACTAATTTTTGGTACCGGGAGTTTGTCCCGCGCTTTAAAATCATCGCGAACGGCACTACGCGTTGCGCCAGAGGGCGCTGCTTCTTTCTGCCACTCGAGTAGATATTCTACTTGAGTGGCAGCTTCCCCAACGTGAGCGGCAGATTTCTCAACGCCAGCAGTCGCAACCTGCCGCGACCACCAGTGCTGAGAAATCTCGCCGGGAGGAGGTCTAGCGCGCGGTTTTTCTTGCTCGCGCTCAGCAAATTAACGTTGATGAGCCACATGAGAGAAAAAACTCCAGTCCGCTTCACTTCACAGAGTTTTGCGGAACTCCGCGCAGAGAGCGGAGTGGGCAAAACTTCGCGAACTCAGCCGGCGGAGCGAAATTTTTCACACATCCCTAATATTAATCGCACTATTAACTTTGAAACATACTCTTCAAATTTGTGATTTTCTGCTGAACATATGCTTTAACAACTAATCATAAAACCTATGCTGAAACTTTGCCTGGATGGGACAAAACAACTGAAAACCTCTAGACAACTATAATCTCAGCACAATTAACCTTAGGCTATTCTAAGATTGTTGCCTGATAAATTATTATTGTTGGAAAGTCGATTATTAGTAGTGGAAATAAGGCCACTAACACAGTCTAGGGCTCAGAATAGGTCTCTGAAAATTATTCCCATGCTCAAACCATGGTAGCTTTTCTGCAAGCAGGTAGGCTTAACTTCAAAGTCAGGTATCTAAAGCATTTAAAAACACCAATTCAGTATATAATTAAGACGCAGTACACAATAAAAATCCAACACCAATTTATACAAATTGAAAATATTTTTATCTTTAAAATGATACCAAAATGCCAAACATCCAATGTAGGGAACTGGAGATATGAAATTTGAAATATTTATCACTATATAACACATAGAAACCTATTGTGCCTATTGGGACATCTGGTCTCACTAGACCGAGGCAAAGACAAAGTTTCAGGCCAACCGCGATGGAGCCCTGCGCAGCTACCCCTCGCGGTTAGGGTGACCAACTGGCATGGGTGCAAATTCAGGACGGTGAGTGTAAAAATTCAGGACAAATGGTCAAAATTCAGGACAAAAATTCAGGACAGGAGGTCAAAATTCAGGACAAAAATTCAGGGCAGGAGGTCAAAATTCAGGACAAAAAGGTAAGTTTTACAGACATGTCAGAGGAGGTCGCGCAATAGTATATAAGTAAGTAAATAGACAATCACTTAAGTACAAGTCAAAATAAGTGTATATTAGGTTGAGACACAGTTTTTCAGTATGCCTGCAGCTTGCTACCTTAGACGATTCAAAACTCGCATCTCGCTCCAGTAGGTACATTAGTCACTAGACAATGGTGAACCACACCTGAATATAAGTGAGGCCGCTTTTATTGTTGAATGAAAACTACTGGATATACAAGGAACTTTGCAGTGCCAGCCCCCAGTAACAAAACCGCCCCCCCTTCCAGCCTCCCAGGGAAACACCCGATGCTCGGTCCGGCCAGTCCAGCCTTGCTACCACCCTCGCTACCACCCTCCAATGGTGCCCCTCATCTTCACATAGACCATCTCTCATGTGTATTTAATTTCTTTTATAGTGTTACTCATCCCAAGTATGTAGGGCAGGGTGTCATAGTGCGTTACATCACACACACATTATATAGAGACAATGACTCATATAAACGTGAAAGCCAATGTTTAGGAAATGTTACTTAAGATAATGGGTGCTACAAGGTGTAATCATTCTTTTATCTATCATTCAGTCTTTCCCCATTCATTCTGTCCTTCCATCTGTGTGCCCATCTATATCCAAACATATTCAACCATTTGCAAACCTATCCACCATGTATCCTTCCATCCATCATTTCACTCATCCATCCCCATCCACCCTTTCACTCATCCATCCATTATTCATCCATCCACCCTTTCACCCCATCCATCCGTACACTCATCCATCCACTCTTCCACCCATCCATCCATCTATTCACTCATCCATCCAGCCATTTACCCTTTCCACCCATCCAGCCATCCTTTCACTTACTCATCCATGCACCTAGTCACTTATCCTTCCACCCATTCACCCTTTGTCATTCATCCTCCCTTTCTCTCTCCATCCCCCCTTCACTTATCCATCCATCCATCCTTCCACCCACCCATCTACTCATCCATTCATGAATCCATCCATTGACCCCATTACTCATCCATCCTTACGCTCATCCATCCGTTCTCTCATCCATCCACCCTTTCACTTCTTCACTCATCTATCTATCCTTTTGTCCAGCTACCCCCCTTTCACTCTCATCAATCCTTACATCCACCCTTTCACTCATCCATCCATCCATTCACCCTTTCACTTATCAATTCATCAATCCATCCATCCTTTCACTCATCCATCCTCCCATCACCCATCTTCTACCCTTTCACTCATCCATCCATCCTTTCACTCACCCATCCACCCTTTTACCCATCCATCCACCCTTCCACCCATACATCCATCTATTTACCTTTTCTCTCATCCATCCTTCCTAACTCATCCATCCTTTCTTTCATTATCTAGCCATTCACCCTTTCATTCATCCTTTCACTAATCCATCCAGCCATTCACACATTCCTTCACTTATTTACTCACCCACCTTTTCACATTAAGAGCTCAGCCTTTGTCTGCAGAGTTGCAGACAGAAGAGGCCCATCAAGAAGTTGTTCCTAAAGCAAGGGGTGGGGTGGGGGAGGGTTCTCTATGCCCCTGCACATAGGCAATCTGAAAACTTAAAAGTCATGAGTCATGCATGATGCACAGTGCCAGGACGTGAGGTGGCATGGTGTTGTTTCCAGGGCTTTAAATGGGGTAAAAAACCTGGGGGGTCTCTTCAAAGGGGGTGTTCGATGTAATTAAGGGCGTGGCTTAAAACACCTAGGCTAAAAATCTGTGCTTAGCATAGTATTCCGCCCGACTGGTATTATGTTGTTTCTGTCATTGCATCCAGATATATAATACAGCAAGTATCATTCCACCAACAACAAGCCAGGACTATTAGCTTTGTCAATGGTTGTTAGTTGCTTAAAAAAGCAGCAACCATGGCTTTGTTGAATATAATATTGAAAATGCGTCAGTTCTAAAATGATGAGACAGTGAAAGAACTATAACCCGTTCTTTTTAACTTGTTTCACAGGCTTCTTTATATAAACTGTTTTCTCACGTTACAGCATGGGCGTTTTACCTTATATCCATCTAACAGAATGCCCTGCTGTACACTGAGGCAGAAGGAGGCCACCACATGCTTTAACAGCCCAGACTCCCCCATTGTCATTCTGTTTGTGGCAATTAGCCGGCATACAGAATGACAATGGGCGGGGTGGGGCTGCTCTTTTCTCTAGGAGGAGTGCAAGGCGGCCCCATCAGGGGGCTGAGGCTTCTCGCAGGGGAGGAGTGCTGCTCCCTGTAATGGCCATAATTACGGACAAAAGGCGTCCGTAAAAGGGATCCTCACGGACAATGGACGTGAGGTCCAAATTATGGACAGTCCGTGAAATTTACGGACGGTTGGTCACCCTACTCGCGGTAGGTCTCGGTCAAAGTTTTAACCTTCTGACTTTGAACTTTTTCTGGTGCTTTTCTTCCCGGGGTCCCTCGAAGCTCTCAGCCTGTCGGGATTCGGTGAGGGTTCACTGGCTTGCCTTGCGATGAGCTTCCGGTCAACCTTATGAAAGTCTGACCTCCAGAGCTTTCCAGCGGGATGAACTAGAGATCCAGGCCGGCTCGCAGTTGAAGGTGAGCGGCTTGACTCTCGCGATTGGTCCCGGTCACCTCCTCTACTTTCGGAAGTAGAAAATTTTACAGAGCTTTTTCTCGCGGGCCCCTCGATGCTCTTCACCAGGCCGGATTCGGTGAGGGTTCGCCGACTTGGGTTTCAGCCAACTCCCAGTCAAACTCTGGAAGTCAGACCTCATGGAGCTTTTCAGCTCGATGAACCTGGACGGCAGGCCATCTTGCGGTTGAGGGTCGGCGGGTTGGCTGGCCAGATCAAGTCAGTCCTCTTATGGAGCTTTTTTCCAAAGTTGCTCCAAAGTTCTTCAAACTTCTGGATCTTCTTCCTGAAATTCCTTTGAAGGTCCCAAAGTGTCCAAAACGTAATCGAAGGGTCTGGAAGCTCCAAGATGGTCCTTGAAAGTTTGGGACTTCAATTCTCACAATCCACTTGGACAAAAACCCTTACAAATCCACTGGTAGTACTCCAGGCTGGGGATTCTTGGTGGTGATGGTCCAGGTGAGCTCTGTTAACCTGTAGCTTGCAAGGAGTCCACTCTTTAGTCCTTCTGAAGCAAGGTAGGTCCACAGGGCTGTAGTTCCAGATTGTGCAGTCAGTCAGAGTGCAGGGCCAGGTTGGTGCAAATCAAACTTCTCAGCATGGCCTCTTCTTCTTGTTTAAAGCAGCAGATGTGAGAGGCTCTGCCCCTCTCAGATACTTGTTCCAAGTTCTCTGGGTCAAACAGGAGGGCACTCCTGTCCAATGAGGTGCAGGGCAACACTCCAGAGTATGACCATATCCTTCAAAGTGTGGCACTATAGTCTCCCAGAGAGCACCATTTCTCCAAAATTCAACATGGCTGATTTTTTTCAGCAGAGAGGCAAGACCTGGCCAACCTTCAGGATGGTTCATTTCGATATTGTCCCTCCCCCTTGCATGTGCTCATTCCTTCCTTAAGCCTGACATCTGGCTGGGCTCAAAGTGTAGGGGTGTAAATTAAACTGGCTTCTCCTGCCCGTCTCCTCTTTCTATTGAAGGTTATTGTTTACGACCCCTCCCCCTGCTCTGGCATTCCTATGTAACAGAACCCTGCCCTCCCAGAATGGCTCTCTAACCCCAAAGGCTACTTATCACCTCATCAACGCAGCCTGGCTAATCCACTTAACTCTGACCAATCAGGACAGACCACAGGAAGGCTGAATTTTGGCTTACAGACAAGAAAGTCTTATAACTTCTTGTCTGTACATTTGAGGATAAATTCAACAATAGCTTATTGTTGGATTCATCAATACCATTCTAGGAAGTTCTTGAATGATATTTTGATGACATCCTTGACGTTAGTTAGTATTTAATAACTTCTTGCCATGTTAACCTATGTGGCTGGGGATCTGCAATGAGGAAAATGAACTGGCCAATTTCTCTAACACCAGGGCCTATAAAACATATTTTATAAGGACCCTGCCTATATCTAGAGGACGCCCCCGCCCCACCCCTGCAACACCTAGGAGACACTTTAGGGGTTCTGAATATGTCTAAATATTGCAGATCCTCACTCCACAGTGCTCCTAGCACCAAAGCCGATTTTGGGAAGCACTTTACCACAATTTGGGGAGTGAAATGTGCAATTTCACTAACCTCAGGGCATATAAAAACCATTTTATAAGGATCCTCCATATAAATAACTGAGCCCCCACCCCTGGGACACCTAGAGGAGACCCTGGGAGTACCTAATATGCCACAACATTGTAGTTTATTCGTTTTTGAGTGCCCCAAATACCAAAGTCGAGTTTGGGCACAATTTGCATTTTAAAAGCAGCCCTGCAACACAGGGCTGCTTTTAAACTGACCTCAGGCTTCAGAAGTGCACACATGCAAGTGCAGAAAGGGCTGCTGGCCTCTAAACTGCCATGCCCTATTATATACTAGGGACTTAAAGGTAATTTCAACCCCACTGTCCTATTATGTACTAGGGCCTTATAGGGGAGGTTGTGCTAATCATAGGGTTACCCTTACCCATAGTGTACCCTGGTGTATGTAGGCGTTTTCACTGTATTCTAAGTGTTTCTTCAGCATAGAACTGGCCCTGGTTAGGCAGAGCCCAGGGTCAGTCATTTACCACCAGTACCAGTCAGCAAAAAATGGGGGTGCCCAAGGCACCAGGATGACTTTGCAACCATTATCTATATTATTATCTGTTGTTGCAAAAAATGATATATAGTCATTCTCAGCTGCACTAGGTTTCATTCCACCATGAATAATGCTGTCAAGGAATACGCTTTCAGAAAGTTCCATTCGCAGAAAACGTTCAGGCAGTCTCGTTAGGCTTCGCACACCTTTTCCTCTGACTTCAGTTTGGATCGGACAACAGAACTGATGCAAGAAAGCCAGTACCAGGTCCCAAAAAGGTTCCTGATGTAAATGTTTTGGATAACATGTGTAACTCGCCTAAGAGAATTGTCACTTGTATGTGAGGATTCCTTGACTAGAGGGGGAGCCACTCATTCTCTTGTAATCTAAATTCCAGCAGTGATAAGACACTGAGATCCCCTTGCACCGGTCAGAACTGATCATGTTTTTGAACTGATGTCTTACTCTTGTCACAGTGGATCAGGCTTGACTCCCTAAGCTATACAATTTCTGTAAATAGAACATTATTCCTCTGCGTAGCTTGATTTATGACCTGGTCATATGTCATATGAGCGTGTATTCCTCCCACTGCAAACACCACTAAACACTCTATGTAAAATGAAAATGTTGCTAGCCACCCAGAGACAAATCTGTACCTAGGGTAGGAGAGCTGCCAAATCACTGGTAATTGCTGTTGAAGGTAACACTCTACATTAAATGAAATATTTTTATTTCATTTATAAACCTTTAACAATATCCACTCACAGCAGCTGGTGTGCTTAGTCTGCCACACACACGGGCCCGTACACACACTGCACCATACTGTTTCGGTCACAACTCTGCGTACATTGGAGGGTATGCTTCCCAGGGATAATGAATGTCACTAGTTGAGTCAGACTAAAGTAACAGCTCAGCAGACAAAAAGGATACAATATGGCAAAAACCTCAGTAAGCAATGAACATTGTCTATGTGTACCTGAGCTAGACTTTAGGCCATTTATTGTATCAACTCATCTGCCTATGAAATGCTGAACATGAGGAAAGCAACTCACAGACCTCACTTTCATCTATGTTCCAAGACAACTGTCAACCAACTATGACTAATGTTAATAAAATTGGTTCCAGCTGAATCCCATCACTTTATGGGATGCTGTCTTCCTCTGTTAGTGCGTTCCACCACTTATTGTTTCTCGTATCTCACAACATTCTTCAAAGTGGATACCACCTTGGATGTTTCTCGTTGAGGTGATTGTCTTGGTTCTTCTTCGTCAGGGGGCAGTTATCTTAATTACTGTGGACTTAAAGGGTCCACTAAGTTGCTCAGCTTCAACAGTGAGCTGTCTTCTGAATCTCATTATTTATCAGCTATTCCCATGCTACCCCCATAGCACCAACATTGCCGGAAAGTGCAAGAAGATGAGCCAAAGGCAGCAGGCATGCACGGCAAAGGTATGGAATTCTGAGCAAGTGCCATCCCTCCCCATCCATGCTCCAATCAGATATCCCATCCACCCTCACTGCCCTCCTCTTCCTGTGAATTCCTTTCACCTTCAGCTGTCTTAATAGATTTCTGTGGATTTGTAGATAGATTTGCCCTTCGGAAGTCCCAAGCGTACATACTCTCAACGCTTGCTAGTCAATAGGTACCCTGAGGTTTACAAGAGGGAATCTGATAATGAAGTTTTAAGGTCAGATAAGTGACCATCCCCCAACACCATGTAAAAATAGTTGAATACTGCTCATCGTATCATTCAGAAATGTCAACCAAAAACGTTAAGTAAAAGCAACTGGAAAAGGTAAAAAGAACAATTACAAACAGAAACAACACATAGTGACTGTCCAAGCAACATCCAGACCAATGAAAGGGGGCAGGTCTTTCCTTTTCTCTCAGCCAAAATATAGAGCATTTTTCTCCTACATTTATGCTTTTTTTTCCTGAACATGTCTTTTTTATTGCATTATAATTTTCTATTGATTTAGCTGTCAAGTGCTCCTTGACATTGCTACACACTTGAAACATGTTATTATATTGTAATCCATAACTTAGAGTGTGGTAGTCACAGTACACGATGAAGCATTGCTCCTCTCAGAAGGGCACGCCTTCTCTGACCTTGCCGTTTCTATGGTTGACCTCAAATCTGTGTCCCGTATGATTGAGATCTACATAGCAGAGCTATCATAACAAGCACTAATACATCTAGAAAAGTAGCATTTGCTCACAAAACTTTAAATGGGAAACCTATCCCATAGATGTTAAGGTATCTCCTTAAGTTAAGTTCAGACTTTTCTCATCTGAAAGTACTTGAATACGTAGTGTTAAGTGAGAGTAGACTCATTCGTGATTCTATGAATAGAGCACTTATTCATGTTCGTCCGTCATCCCCACTGACCTCTCTGTAGCATGGCTCATTTTTACAGGCTACAAGGCTGGCATGTGTCAGAATTGAACCCGAATTTGATTGGAGAAGTCTACTCAAGGGGATTGTTGTAACTTTTGCAAGTAAAGAGACAAACTATCTGAACAGTTGATTGCTTCTTGATAGCTATTGCCTCTATCTAAGCACAATGTATGATGTGTGGCAGTTATCACAACCTCTTGCCATAGAGGGACTCTTCTTCAATTTCAGAAAGTGAATCATCTTATTGTCTCCCGTAAGCCTTACTCCTGTGGAGAAGCTCTGTATGTTTCCTCTTAATGGTCTAAGGACTTATGAGACACGGGACCAAAGAGATGAGCGACACTTCTTTGCCAACTTACTTTTCCAGGTACGAATCCTCATCTCGGAGACCACAATGCTATCCTAAAGAAAGCTTCTCCCGATAGGTGTCTGGGTCTCTGACGGTTAGAGTAGAAGATACAAAATGTTGGAGCTGTTAAATCATCTAGGATGGCAGTGTGGTTGTTAAACAGATCCTCATCTTGAGCCTAATTTCACGCCATAAAGTCATCACAATGTGACTATACATGCGGGTGCACTTTGCAGAGCCTAAAGGAGCACTGACATTTTTCTTGCCTGAGTCTGTGTTTTTTTCTGGCAGGGTCAGCATCTTCTTCAGGAGATGGTTGGAGAATTGCGATCACTGAAAAATATTCCTGAGTGAGTAACACCAACAACTATCCTCTGCTTCACCAGAAATGTCCATTCTATTCACACCCACTGCGGCACACTCACAGCTCCAACCCTGCGCAGCGCCAGAGTGTATTTGCTCCCCAGACCTGTGTGTGTCTACCCCCTCTCACATTCGGGGCTCAACACCTCTGAATGCATTTCCCCCTCATTCCTGGATGTATCTGCTCTTCACTCATGGCTTCATCTCTAATTCGCACCTTGGTCATTCCTTGGTGCATCTGCCCCTCAGTGCTGGGGGTACCTCCCGCACATTTTGTTCTCTATCACTTGTGTTAGCTCCAAAGTGATGCAAATATGTTTTGTGTTAATAAACTGATGTCTCTTTGACAGGAGAGATCTTCAGATGCTGCTGAACACATTCACTCCATCCGCAAGTATCCCAGAAGACGCAGGTATTGCACAATGTTTCTTTCCATAGGTACCATAGCCCCCTATATACCAAGTTACTCGGTTGCCTCCCGTTTGCCCATTGTCTATACATTCTGTTATCATACAGGAAGTGAATCCACTCCCTTGTTCCAGATACTGTAGCTGCTTTCCTCTCCCCCAGGCAGTCGTGCCCCTCTCATTCCCTAGGTACCCAACTTCCTCTCTTGTGATCTAATTATGAATCTGCGACAAGAAACAGCTGTAGATGCTGCTAAACTCAGCATTTCAAATTCCCCAGGGCCGTCCGCCTGTAGGCCCTGCCCTCCTGAACTTCCCCAGGTATTCACCTCTTGTCCTTCTCCTAGGTTCTGCTAGGCCAGTTCTTAATTTGCGCCGGTGGTTTCCAGTGCTCCGCACGGCACTTAACTGCCAACACATGCTCTTATGATAGTCTGCCACATTGTGGCGCTGTTTGTGTATTTTTTAGAAATGAGCACAACAACAGCTGCTTATTAATTTAATATACATTAAAATGACTAATACCTGCCACCCAAGCCATTCTTATATCTTTGGGGGGCTGGAATAGTGTGAAGTGCCACACTTGAAAGAGTTTGATGTTCTTAGGTGTGTTTGTACTGTCACAGGCAGCGATGGCCGAGGGAATGGGTGGTGCAAGCTACCGAGGCCTCCTGACGACAGCACTGACAATTATTTTTTTTCAAATTAAGTTCAGTACTTGGCACCATTCTACCTCTCACTTGCCATGTTTTTTTTTTTTTTTCCCCCTACACAAGCTGTGTAAAGTCTAGCCACACCGAAGGGTTCCAGGTTTCACAATCCATTAACAGATTCAAGGTGTGAACACAGACTCTTGTAAGGGTTTTTTCCAGATTCCGACACTAGAACCAGAAGGGGTACACTTGAGTAAACCCACTTCTGCAGCATGTGCCCAAAGGTTTGTTTTACAGGTTAAGAGCACCACAGCCTGAAGGGACATTACAGGATAAAGCAATGTTTAGAATGTGTCTCGCTGTATTTCTCGATTGAAGGTAAGTTTCAGGAGCCAGGAGAAAGTAGTGTTGAAGCATACTCTTAGTGGAATGCTGGCAGAATGATACCTCAAAGTATTACAATGAAGACTCCATATTTCATTTTTTAAGGATTATACACACAGCAAACGATGAGGCAGATTCACAAAATAGTTTATGAATACAGTAGCACTCTTTTCAATACTCTTACATGCATTTGTGAATCGGCCCGTAACTTCCAACTCCCTGTTAGTATAAGTGCAAAGAAGTGCAATGACTATTCAGCGGATATTCTCATTTCTGATGTTTTGGGGCCATTTCACACAAAGGAGTACTCGAGGAGTGCTACTTTACTTACTTTAGACTGCTTTTGTGAATGGGTCTCCATGTATTTACCTGTCTGCATTTAGTAGGTCTATTTTGAGTATCTCTCCATGCTGTCAGCCATGACTGCCAGGCCAAATGCAATGCAGACAGATTGCAACCAGTGAGACTTCCACAAGTGTTACAAATACAACGCTATCCTTTTCGGAGAAGTTTATTGTTGTGAAACACAGGTCTGCCTTTTATTCTAAAATCTGGAATCCACGTGGCAGTGTAGTCATATTCGTTAAACGAACCTGGAAACACAGGGGCATATTAGCAAGACCGGCGATAAAATGATCGCCGTTTTAGCGGCAGGAAACTGCCGCTAAAACGGCGATAATGGGCTTGCTAATATGCGTTATAGAATTCCAATAGAAGCCCAGGTTAGATGTCCTGCACATCTAACCTGGGCTTCTATTGGAATTCTATCACGCATATTAGCAAGCCCATTATCGCCGTTTTAGCGGCAGTTTCCTGCCGCTAAAACGGCGATCATTTTATTGCCGGTCTTGCTAATATACCCTACAGACTCTTTTTTCACAGAACTGAAAATACGTTTGGATATACACAATGGCAAAATATAAACCTGTATGAATACTGAGAGAAATATTTCAAAATACAATATCAAAATACCATCAGCACTAATTAGATAAAGGCTACCAGTTTTCCATTTTTACTGATTTTTATGCATCAGTGCGGTTGGAAAATGCTCTGTTTCTGTATCCATATTTATTTTTAAAAACAGAAATTAGGCATTTGTTTGAGCGTTCCTCTATATTGTCAATTAATGCTGCCAGGCCAATGAATGAATGAAAAACCACTTTTAAAACGCAACAGCTGCATAAGTGCATATTGACAGCTGAAAGCAAAAAAAGGATGAGATTTCCTAATATTGCTTAAACAGCTATTGCTGTGCATCTATGCTAGTGATATCACAATAACGTTTTCAGGTCGACCCCATTGTGCATAGTAACGTAGCACACTATGGGTTACATGTACAAAACGCGTTTGTGGTTGCAAAGCCTGTGAATCGCAAAAAATATAGGCTTTGCAACGGCATAAGAATGTTTTGCCACCTGGCAGACATATCGGGGATATTAGGCTACTGAGAGGGTGGGGAGGGAGTGCAACACAAGCAGAGTGACTCAGGAATAGAAATGAGATCTATGTATCTGAATGACAATCAACTGTAATTGAGTATGTACCGATTCTGCCATTGTTAATGATGTACAAGTCATGTTATGATGTACTGAGCATTGGTTAATAAAAAGATTTATAAAAAAAAAAGAAAAGAATGTTTTGCCAAGTACAAACCTCCTTTTACGAGCCGGAAAGATATATCTTTGTAAGTGGCAATAATATGCCTTTGAGAAAGCAATTGAGATGGCAAACAATTGATCAGATACTAACACCTTGCGGTCATCACTACTAGTCATGGGAGGAGAAGCCACTAGTTCAGGAGACCACTGAAAGCACCCCTGAAGTCATTCCTGACAGAATTCTGTTTTTAAAAGCAGCACTTCTGACTGGGGCTTTCTTAGGGCGGTCCTCCAGAGGGTTGGCCTGGGACCCGGGATAATCTCTAAACTGATGGCCCCATATGCGAAGCCCACCACTCGCATTCGTTTTAATGGCTCTCTCACGGCCCCCATCCCCATACATCGCGGTACTAGACAGGGGTGTCCGCTTTCCCCCTTACTATTCGCCCTCCCGGTTGAGCCCCTAGCTATTGCTATACGCCGCAACCAAGATATACGGGGCATTCCCATGGGTGGCATAGAGCATAAGGCCTCTCTCTTTGCTGATGACCTTCTCCTGTCCTTGTCTTCCCCATCGACCTCTCTCCCTGCGGTGGCAACGCTCTTAGGGTCCTTTGAAGCTGCCTCTGGATACCGGATCAATCTCGCAAAATCCCATGCTCTTAATCTTATGCTCTCGGTCCCGGAGGTCCAGGGATTGCGGGATTTGCTCCCTGTGCAGTGGACCGACGTTTCGATTCGCTACCTGGGTCTAAATCTGACCCCTACGTTGGCGTCTTGGACCTCGTCTAACTGGCCCAGATATAGGAGGTCCATTCGGGAGGAGATGCGTAGGTGGGAGGGCCTTCCTCTGGTGTGGTTGGGGCGGCTCAACGCCATTAAAATGTCTCTTCTTTCCAAAATTCTTTATCTATTTCAATCTCTTCCTACCCACATACCACAATCGGACATTCTGGCCCTGCAGCGCGACTTTACTAAATTGATCTGGGGGAGATCGCGCCCTCGCTTCTCTCATAAAATTCTTATGCTCCCTAGATCCCGGGGGGGTCTTGCCTGCCCCAATTTACTGGAATACTACTGGGCCTGCCATCTCCGGTTTATATCCGAGTGGATTGTCCCTGAGAGTGAGAAGCACTGGTTTCATATGGATCGGGCGGTGTCCTGTAGACCCTTATGGGACCTAGCCTGGCTCCCGCGAGGGGCCCGCCCCCGCAGTGCTTACATAGCCACTCCAACGAGAACGGTCCTAGAGATTTGGGACAGGCTGGCGGTGCCCCGGGGTCTTACGACGTTCCCTTACCCCAACACGCCTTTAACGCGCAACCCTATGTTCCCCCCTGCCTTAACGCCCCAAGCCTTTGATGCATGGACGGTGGAGGGACGTCGAGTTATCCAGGACTTCTTTCAGGGCACTGCCCTCCGTACTTTTGAACAGTGCAAACAAACTTTTCACCTCTCGGAAAAAGCGCGCCTGCCGTACTGTCAGTTGAGACATTGGCTTAGCTCCCCGGCTTATGCCCGGGAGGCCACCCGACAGCTCACCCCCTTCGAATCTTTGGTTCGTAGATTTGACGGGTCAAGGGGTCTGATCTCTAGAACTTATTCTGTTCTGCAGCACTCCTAGCGACTTCCGCCTCATGGCTTTCAGACGCGATGGGCCTCTGACCTGGCTGTTGATGTCTCCCCGGAGGAGTGGGCCCGCCTGTGGAGGGACATCCTTAAGGTGTACCGCAGTACGCCTCAGCGCGAATCCGCATACAAATTGATGACACAATGGTACTATACCCCCACTCGCCTCCATCGGATGTTTCCGAACTCCCCTCCGCTCTGCTGGAGATGTCAGAGTGATAGAGGGGAATTCCTGCACATCTGGTGGTCCTGCCCGGGCCTTGCGCTGTTCTGGAAGGAGGTCCTCAGTCACATCAAAGAAGTAGTGGGGTTCCCGGTCCCTTCTGCCCCGTCACTAACGATTTTGGGCATTAGCCCCGGCACGCTGAGGGCTATGACCTCCGCGGAATGGCATCTGATCCTTCACCTACTGGGGGCGGCGAGACAGTCCATTGCCTCCCACTGGAAATGACCCCATCCCCCCCCTATTGCTGCTTGGTTCCTGCGGTTATGGGATGTCCTGGCCCTAGAGTTACTCACGGCACGCCTTAACCACACAGACACCCGATTTGAGCGTATCTGGCAGCCACTTATATGACATTTCACTAAAACTGAGCATTCCCGCCTGATGCCCCCTAGGCTACGTGCCCTGCAGCTGTTTGAAGACTCCCTGGAGCCCTTCTCCCGGGGCCGGAGGCCGAAAACCCCGGACTGATTTACTTGAACTAGCAGGCAGATTCTTCGGCCCCTGGGTCCATTGGCTCCCACTCTGAACATGGATCCCCATGGCGCATCCAGATCCCCCCCCCCACTCCCCCTCCTCATGGAAGGGGGGTTCTTTCTCCTGACTCTCCCTCCTTCTCTCTGTACTTTTCTCTTTTCTGATTCATGTCTCTCCTTTTCTTTTGTTGTAGGTTCTTGTTTGTTTTACATAAGGCAAAGAGTACTCACTAATGTCGCGATGTGAGGTAGTTACCTTCTGTGCGGTGCGGGTTTCATTGCTGCTGGAGCTATGTCTACTTAGATTCTATTGCATTTTCGGCTGCTCTGTTATGTCATTTTTCTAACGGAAGTTAGGACTCTGGACTGGCTGCTGTGCCCTGGTTCCTCCTATATGCTCCCTTTTGGCTTGGGCCCTTCGGCTTTCCTGCTTAAGACTTGAGAGGGTTCCACGCCATGCCCTATTCCTGTTTATCATGTATTGCGGGGAGGGGGCTGTCCTGTTGAATTGTATTTTGCTCTCCTAACTTATTGTCCAGCTTAACCTGTGATGCCACCTCACCGTTATCTCTATAGCGACATGTATGTATGATATGCTTGACCTTAATAAACAGACTTTAAACAAAAAAGCAGCACTTCTCCCTATAATGGGCAATATAATACAAAAATACATGAATGCGAATACAGAAATGCAGGTATGCTGTTCCTTTCAGAACTCCATTTCTTAATTCCTAAACATTTGCCGGAGAATCCCCAAATGCCTCCTGCTTGATTAATATTAACAAGGCAGGAAATTATGCAACCGCCTTTGAATCTGCTTTTTGCGAAACGATTAAGAATAGTAAACTTATACTTACCTAGGCATACTTACCTTCAAGATATTGTAATAGGTGATAATTTGGCTACAATATTTAAACGCAATATTCTGGTAGAATACCTTCAGTCGCACCATGACAAGGACTCGCCATCACAAGGAGATAGAGGTAGCCGGTCACATGGTGACAATGTCACTATCAAACAATGATGGAAAGTGACACAAGGACAAGGATAGGCAGTCACGCGGTGACCAGGATTGACTGTCCTGCTGTACAGGATCAGACAATCTTGCCCTGACAAATTAGACAGTCGCACAGCGACAGGGGTAGACATTCCCATGGACATAAAGTCATATCCACACTGATGTCATACAGTCAGTAGTAGTTTTGTCATAAACTGATAGTGACACACTCATGAAGATAATGTGCCTTGGGGTTCAGAGGAGAGGTAAGGGGCTTGAAGAAGGCTGGAGTGAGGAAACGGCCAGAAACGAAACCCAATAAATCAGAGTGAGTTCCAGGATCTCTGTGCTCCTAATGCAAGCCCAGACTAGAAATGGTGAGGCACAAGTGGTTGCTTAGGAAGATGAGGCCCCAGGGGTATGTTGAGTAGAGGTTGCTCTTGTAGTAGCTCGAACAGAACTAAACAGTAATAGTAATGAAGCTGTAGTGCTTTGGGAGCTTAGCTAGAGGAGACATTAGAGTTGCTGTACGTAGAGGAGGCCCCTCGAAATAACTTAGGCAAAAATTACATTATTATCTTGAGATGGATGGTCCTTCCAACAGTTCCTGGTGATTGCCCTAAGTGGTAGCCACAGACCCTAGCAGCATCTCAGGATGAACTAATGGCGGTAAATGGATGGATGGGGATAGCAGCGCTCCTGGGTTGCTGTTCCTAGCCACAATTTAAGTATGTTCTTCCTGTAAATGCATATATCCATTTCCTTACTGTGATTTCCCTTCAATTGTGATGTAAGTGTCTAGCCATAGGCGGCCTGAAATCGACACTGGATAGTTCTAGATCTGAGGAAGCCTTACATTGGTCAGAAAGTCATAGGGGCCCCTGCAGTTATCACTTTCAGTCTGTTGAAGTTCGTGTTATGACCTTCTCCTAGTAGTTGTCCTCAGACCTGCTTAGGTCTGAACATGTGGCCAGGACTCTACATGGGTGACACAGCCACATAGGATCTGATAATATGTGTCCAAGGTGAAAGAGTCTGGAAGTCTGGTACAATTTAGGCTTTTGTCTGGGATCAGGGTTGAGCCTACATAGCTTGGACTCACCACAAAGAATCACCAGCTGTTTATTAAGTTCATTGCTCTGTTTTCACACTTTCCACTGTGGCTTTTATTTGTTTTCACGGTCAGGTGAATCAACTTACCACTCCATCTCCATGTGGGCCAGCTCATATCATGCCATTTCCAGCTTTTCCTCCTTTTACTGAAAAGTTTAGAAATGAGATGTGTGGAAATGGCAGTTTGTGCCATAGCTGTGAGGCTGAAGGTTGTGGCAGTTCTGCCATTGAAGTAAGGGGAAGCAAAATGTCCTTTCTTTATAGTGCTTTGCCAGAGCATGGGAAGACAGTGGGCACCTCTTACATGAACGACAAAGTACGAAAATAATTGATAGGTAGGCCCCAGCAAAAAACAAGTGTGGCCTGAGAGGTTCTAGCTTTTAAGTATTTGTTGAGGATCTACCCCAATGCCATATTGTATAGCCTTGGAAGAAGTCCTAGAGAGATTACAGTACTAAGTTAAGCAAGGCTCTTGTAGACTTAGGGCCAGATTTAGAGTTCGGCGGACGGGTACTCTGTCACATGCGTGACGGATATCCTGCCTGCTGTATTACAAATGCATTATATCCTATGGCACTTGTAATACAGTGGACGGGATATCCATCAGAACTCTAAATCAGGCCCTTAGTTCTCAGAGCAGGCAGAGAGATAGAGTGGCATGCTTCAATCCCTTTTAGATCATATTATGAACAGATATGGGAAACTTTTAACCCTGCACTGATTTTAAACAGAGGGCAATTTTCAGTGCCCCTTATCTGAGCTGCGTGATATAGCTTAGGGTTCAGTTGTCTGAAGTTCTGCCTGTATTTTCGTATATTTAAATCTACTACATTGCCTTTGTGAATGTTTTTCTTTTTTCATAAATAAACAAGAGAATGAAAAGAAGAAATTATGCAGGGCCACTAGGGAATGGTCTATGTTTGGGGTTTATATAACACAAAGTTATTTAGATAGCACCAAAGCATTGTACAAAGATGTGGGTAGGCAGGTGGAGAATGGAGGCGATGCAACTAGGACAAGGGTGATTACCAGTTGACCTCCATCATCCAGTGGATTACACATGGATGAAGTGTTGCATGAATAGGTGGAGAACCAATGTGAGCGAGCTTTCTAGGTCAAGATAAGGGAAACAGATGGAATCACCATCAATTTTAATAATACAACTTTGTACAGGAATATTATGGTTTTTATTAGGTTTCTACAGTGCTAGTATATGCACACTCTCTATCACTGTTGTGCTCGACTTGCATCCATCCCACAAAGACATAAATTATAAACTGGGAAATACAGGCTAAACTCTTTGATAAATCAAGCAATCTGCCTACTTATGTGGTAATCAACTGTAGTGTTAGACCTATATTTAGGATTTAGAATTGGTAAACAATGAAGATAGTTTTAGGGAAGGTTCCAGTTGTAACTCCTGTAGCTAATGCCAAAGTGGTAACCCAGGCAAGAAAGTCACCAATGACTACTGTTTAGTGTTTTCTGATCTCTCTTTTGCAAAATCTGTCTATGGCACTAGTCTACGCACCCTCCAAAAGTTACCATTGAACTGTTTTAACAGAGCTCTTGCAGAGTTTATCCCAGATTCGAGCTGATGGCAATAGTCAGAATGGTGATGCTAGCAAGAGAGACTGGGTTGAAGAACCTCAAGTACCGCTAGTGGAAACAGAGCTCAGCAAACCAACAGGAGAGACAGCCAGGTGAGGACACCGGTCCTGGTGACTACCCTACGAGTGCTCACCTGGAATGTTCCCATATTCCTTAGGACTGCTCTGATGCACCCTTCCTTCTTAAATCCTATTTAGTTATCCTTTCATCCTTAAGGTTCTGATTCTCCCTTCCTATTTTGGGCTCTCTCTATTGTTACCTTACTCTGCAGGACCTCTGAATCCTTCATCATTCTTAAGTCTGTTCTGATGCTGTCCTCTTCCTGAAGACCCCTTTGTCTCTCCTTTCCTCTTTAGGGCCTCTCCAGTACTGCCTTACTTTCTAAGATTTTTCAGCTGCTGATGTTCTCCTAATGGCTTCGCAGAAGTTGCATCCTTACCCACCAGTTAAGTACCCACCTTACTAAAGTATTGGTGGCCACTAAAATGTCCTCCCTGTTCTCTTTCTGTTGCATCTCTGGTGCTCCCTTCAGCCATACACTCTGGTAATATTTAACTCTTTGTGTTTATTTTCAGGTCACGCAGGCAGAGGACACACGGAAAGGATGTCAGTCGATCTCTGTTGCTTCGAAAAGCTCTTCCAGTGGATGTGAGTATAGTCTGTTGGGAGAGGGTTGGATTTAGGGTGTGTTTTGGGAAGGGGTGGATTGTGGTTGATTATATTGATAATAGAGATGCCTACTCACTCCTACTTGCTTGGTCTTTATACATGGTAGTCAAATAAAGCTCAGGACTCTAAGCACAAAATGATCAAACCCATGCTTAGGCAGTGGAACATGCTCACTTCCCAGAATCACCCTACTATCAGTGGGTGACAACATTGTTCTCGGTTGTATTACCCTATGTGCGATTGGCCATAGAGGGCAATTCACTTTTTGGATGAAGTTTCTCTTTATACATCCTGATTTACTAACGTGAGCTCCAAAGAGACTTTTGTTTATGCAAAAAAATACAGAAACTATATTAAAACCAGATGTATTGATCTTTGAACGTGATCAGCCACTATAGAACACGTATGCATTCTAAAGAAATCTATCTAGACGAGAACTTTGTATCTGAAATGTCAACAGGTATCAGACCAGACCAGTGGAAAGAGCTTTACCTAATTAGAAAGGATTAAAAAAGACATATGCCTACTGAACACCCTACATTGCCTACCCTCTACTTACTGCCAAAGGTACATGAAGGCGATTTTCTACCACTAGGATGTCTTATTAATTATTTTTGCTTTTGTGTAGCCAAACATGTTAATATCCAGCTGCAACCCTTTGATAGGGGGCTCTCTTCACATATTAAGGACGCAATGGTTGTACTGTCAAGATTACAAAATTTCAATTGGTAGGATGACTATATATTGACTGTTATAGATGTACTCCACTTATATACCTCTATCAGAAATCAAGATGGTCTTAATGCTGTCCAGTAAGTTTTCTCCATGGGTTCTGCACACTAAACAGTGACAAATAAAATACTTCTAGAAATGCTTAAAGAAAGTCTACAAATATTTTTTTAACTTCACTTATACAGTCTATTTACAGGGTAATGGGAGCCAGGTATGCAATATCTTACCCAAATTAGTTTATGGGCCACATCAAAAGAAACTAGTTATGGAATGACAGGTCTTCTGAATATAAACCTCATGGGGGTGTTGTATAGATCACATTCTCCATATTTGGCAAGGCACAAAAAGCCATCTTAATGAAAATATCAGCAAAACCAGAATGATTACAATATCCAGCAGCTCACATGCCACACCTGCATAGCGCAGGTGGAATTTTTAGGTCAGGAAATATATATTTAAAAGACTATCACCTTAACATTAAATTACACAGAAAACCTGCAGCACTTAACTCAGTCCTGCTAGCAATGAGCTATCACCAAACTAACTTAAAACATAGCCAAAGGAGAATTGCTGTGCATAAAAAGAGATTGCAGTGATCAATCATCTTTATTGGAAGAGAAAGATGAAGAATCAGCCAAGAGGTTTCAGGATCAAGGGGACTTAAATAAAGTCACTGAGGATTCCTTGACGCAGGATACAATACAATACAATACATTTTATAGAGCGCACAGCTACCTAAAAAGGTGTCACGGCGCTAACGGTAAGAGTGGCCACTGAGTTCGGGGGCAGAGACCAGCACAGGAGGAGGTTATTACAGAGTCGAAGAGAAATGTTTTAATTTTTTTCCAAAAGACTGTTTTGGATGGACATCTTCTCAAAGCAACAGGTAAGGCATTCCACAAACTGGCTGTCAGATAGACAAAGGAGCGAACACCTCTTCTTGATTTAACAATACGAGTGTTTTGAAACAGTTTAAGATTATTAGAGCAAAGGAATCGCACCAGAGAAGAGAGTTTGAACCGATGTCTCAGATAAAGAGGACCCCTGCAGTTAAAAATCTTGGGGCAGATTTACAAGCCCCTTGCGTGACTATTGCGCTGCAGTTGCGTCACTTTTTTGACGCAACAACGGCGCAAACAATGCGGCCTATTTACAACGTGACGCATCTAGGGAGATGCGTCACGTTGTAAAGCCCTGCGTCACATTATACCTGCGTCAGGTATAATGTATGCAGGGTGGGCGTTCCCACGAAGGAAGGCCTCATAAAAGTGACTCAGTGAAATCTACAAGATTTCACTCATCACTTCTAGGATGCCACTGCGTCAAAACCTTACGCCGGCTTGAAGCAGGCGTAAGGAGTGACGCAGTGTAGTGGGAATAGGCCTCAAAAAGCATTGCTGGAGTTGCGTCGTGCTTGCGACACGACTCCAGCAATGCGTGACTTTTCCGCCAACAGATGCGTCAGAATTTCTGACGCATCTGTCAATCCTTGCGCCATAGTGCGCTGTATTGTAAATACGGCGCATCTATGGTGGCGCAAGGGTTTCTAAGGGTGGCGCAGGGAAAGTGACGCATCTATACAGATGCGTCACTTTCTTGTAAATCTGCCCCCTTGAAAGCAAAAGTGAGGGCCTTGAACTGAATCCTTTTACCAATCGGCAGCCAGTTGAAGCTGGCGCAGGTGATTAGAGATGGGACGCCAGAGAGGAAGTTTAAGGATCAGTCAGGCAGCAGCGTTTTGAATGCTCTGTAGACGATGTATAAGAAAGGAAGGGAGTCCAAGATATAAGCTATTGGAATAGTCCAGTTTGGAAGTGATCAATCAATCACAAGATTTGTAAAGCGCACTACTTACCCGCGAGGGTCTCAAGGCGCTGAGGGAGAGGAGGGGGGGTGTTGCCGCTACTGGTCGAATAGCCAGGTCTTGAGTCGTCTCCTGAAGGTCAGCAGGTCTTGGGTCTGTCGTAGGTTGAGGGGAAGGGTGTTCCAGATCTTGGCGGCGCGGTGAGAGAAGGATCTGCCTCCGGTGGTGGTTCTCCGGATGCGCGGGACGGTGGCCAGGGAGAGGTCGGCGGAGCGGAGCTGATGGTTGGTAACGTAGAAGGAGAGTCGACTGTTGAGGTAGGCTGGGCCGGTTTTGTGGAGTGCCTTGTGTGCGTGGATCAGGAGTTTGAAGGAGATTCTCTTGTCGACGGGGAGCCAGTGCAGGTTTTTCAGGTGGGGGGTGATGTGGCTGTGGCGTGGAATGTCGAGGATCAGGCGTGCAGAGGCGTTTTGGATTCTTTGCAGTCGTTTGATGGGCTTGGCGGGGCTCCTGCGTAGAGGGCGTTTCCGTAGTCGAGTCTGCTGCTGACGAGGGCCTGGGTGACTGTTCTTCTCGTGTCTGTCGGGATCCACCTGTAGATCTTGCGGAGCATGCGGAGGGTGTTGAAGCACGAGGAGGAGACTGTGTTGACTTGCTTGGTCATGGTGAGCGTTGAGTCGAGGATGACTCCCAGGTTGCGTGCGTGGTCGGTTGGTGTCGGGGGTGCCCCTAGTGACGAGGGCCACCAGGAGTCGTCCCAGGCTGATGGGTTGGAGCCGAGGATGAGGATCTCCGTCTTGTCTGTGTTCAGCTTAAGTCGACTGCACTTCATCCAGTCGGCGACGGCTTTCATTCCTTCGTGGAGGTTGGATTTGGCGGTGAGGGGTCCTTGGTGAGGGAGAGGATCAGTTGAGTGTCGTCGGCGTAGGAGATTATGTTGAGGTCGTGCTGTCGGGCGATGCGTGCGAGTGGAGCCATGTAGATGTTGAACAGTGTCGGGCTGAGGGAAGATCCCTGGGGTACGCCGCAGATGATCTCGGAGGCTTCAGATCGGAATGGGGGAGGCGGACGCTCTGGGTTCTGCCGGAAAGGAAGGAGGTGGTCCAATCCAGGGCCTTGTCTCGGATCCCTGCGTCGTGGAGGCGTGTGCGTAGTGTGTGGTGGCAGACAGTGTCGAAGGCGGCGGAGAGGTCCAGGAGGATGAGGGCCGCCGTCTCGCCGTTGTCCAGCAGGATCCTGATGTCGTCTGTGGCGGCGATGAGGGCGGTCTCGGTGCTGTGGTTGCTGCGGAATCCTGACTGAGAGGGGTCCAGGATGCTGTTATCTTCGAGGTAGCGGGTGAGCTGTCTGTTGACGATCTTCTCGATGACCTTAGCTGGGAATGGAAGCAGGGAGATGGGCCGGAAGTTCTTGAGGTCGCTCGGGTCCGCCTTGGGTTTTTGAGTAGGGCGTTGATCTCGGCGTGTTTCCAGCTCTCTGGGAAGGTCGCGGTCTCGAAGGAGAGGTTGATGATGTTGCGCAGGTGGGGTGCGATGGAGCTGCCGGCTTTGTTGAAGATGTGGTGTGGAAAAGGGTCTGATGGGGAGCCGGAGTGGATTGTGCCCATGGTCTTGATTGTGTCCTCGGTGTTCACGTTGACCCAGGCTGTCAGGGGGTCGTCGTCGATGGGGTGCGGCGGGTCTGATGTGTCGGGGCCTGTTGGGGTCGTCCGGGGAGTCGAAGCTGTCGTGGATGTCGGCGATCTTGCGGTGGAAGAAGGTGGCGAGGGAATCACACAGGGCTTGCGACGGCGGGATGTCGTTGGAGCTGGGGTTGGAGAGTTCCTTCACGATGCTGAAGAGCTCCTTGCTGTTGTGTGCGTTGTTGTCGAGGCGGTCTTTGAAGGAGGTCCTCTTGGCGGACCTGATGAGGTGATGGTGGTTGCGGATGGCGTCTTTGTGGGCTGCGCGACTGTCCGGCGTCTTCTCGCTGTGCCATTTGTTCTCCAGTTTCCGGCAGGTGCGCTTGGATGCTAGGAGTTCCGGGGTGAACCAGTTGGCTCTCTTGCTGGTGTCTTTGTAGGTTGGTTTTTTCAGCGGGGCTAAGGTGTTGGCGCAGTCGTCCATCCATCGTCTGAGATTGCGGGCGGCGGCGTCGGGGTTGGAGGGGTCGGTGGGTGGGCTGAGTGCGAGGTTTGTCTGGAGTTGGTCTTCGGTGACTTTGCTCCAGCATCTGCGGGGGATCTGTAGGGTGCGGTGGTGTGCGGCGGGTTTCCGGAAGGTGAAGTGGATGCAGTGGTGGTCGGTCCAGGTGAGTTCAGAGGTGTGGCTGAAGGAGACGTGGGAGCTTGAGGAGAAGATGGCGTCGAGCGTGTGTCCGGCGATGTGGGTCGGCGTCGTGACGAGCTGTTTCAGTCCGAGGTTGGCGAGGTTGTCGATCAGGGTGGAGGAGTTGCTGTCATTGTTGTTCTCCAGGTGAAAGTTCAGGTCTCCGAGGAGGATGTAGTCGGTGGAGGTCAGGGCGTGCGTGCTGATGAAGTCGGCGATGGAGTCGCTGAACTGGGGTCGGGGTCCGGGGGGTCTGTAGATGAGGGTGCCTCTTACGGTGGTGTTGGGATCCGTGTGGATCTGGAAGTGCATGTGTTCGGCGGTGCTGAGAGTGTCGTCGGTGCTGTTCGAGACCCTGATGGTGTCTTTGTGGACGATGGCAATTCCTCCTCCGATTCCGTTGGTGCGGTCTCTGCGGGTGATCTTGTAGCCGTCGGGGATGGCTATGGCGATGTCGGGTGCAGAGGATTCGTTCATCCAGGTCTCTGTCAGGAAGGCGACGTTCGGTGATGAGGTGTCGAGTAGGTCCCAGAGCTCGACGGCGTGTTTGCGTGCGGAGCGGGTGTTTAGTAGGATGCACCGGAGATGGTTGAGGTCCTTCTTGGCTGGAGTCTCGGGCTCTCCGAGGCAGGTGAAGCTGCAGTTCCGGCAGGTGAAGGGACCATGGGTGCGTTTCGGGGCGGCCTTGAAGCAGGTGGTGGTCCGTCCTGGGTTGAGAGCGATGAGGGTGCTGGCGTCGTATCGGAGGTGGTCTTTGTGGCGGATGCGGGGGCCAGGGGTTCTGGCGCTTGGCGCGGTCCAGGCGCGGACGGGCGCAGACGGGCTTGCCTTAGGCGCGCCTGCGGCGCGCCAGCGGCGCAGCCGCACAGCGGCCGCCATATATGGGGAGGTGGGAGGGAGGAGCAGCTGGGAGGCAGGGGCAGCGAGTGGTCAGCGAGGGGGGCGGTCCGCATGGGACACAGCGGCGGGAAACGGGAGGGCGAAGGGGTACAGAAATCAAAAGGGGCACAGGGGGGCACAGAACGAAAAACAGTGCACAGCAGTGGGGGCACAGAATGGAAGGGCAAAAACAGTGGAAAAGCAGTGGGGGCACAGAACGAAAACAGTCACAGCAGTGGGGGCACAGAACGGAAGGGCAAAAACAGTGGAAAAGCAGTGGGGGCACAGAACGAAAACAGTCACAGCAGTGGGGGCACAGAACGGAAGGGCAAAAACAGTGGAAAAAAAGGCATGCACAATGGTTTTCTGCTCATCCACCAGAATAAAATGCATTTTCTCAGAGATCTAAGAGTCAGGAAACAGGAACTGAATAGAGATTTTATCTGAGATTCGAAGGTAAGCTCAACATCAAATTTAACCCCCAGGTTTCTGACTACAGGAGAAGGATACACTACAAGATAGAACTCAAGTTCGGAACACCAAGAAAAATTCCAAAGCAAGGAAAGTAATCAGATTCACTACAAAGTTTCACGAAGGACACTACAGTGTTTGCAGATCACTTACGAAAACTAGAATCCCAATGTGGTAATTCTTTTCCAACTTGTTCACTCTAATGCCGCTACTATAATGGGCCTACTTCGTTCCTTCCCATATCTAGTTTTCATGTGAAATATCTTTTTAGATGGACTGGGCGTACAATTACTTCTAGTTGAACTGCCAGGTACCTACATGTGCGTTTGTTGATACTGAGCATATCTTATTTTAGAAAACTCTAGCCAAAGTGCAGCTAATTCACAACCATTGCATAATTGTTTCTTCATTTTTTCACTATTATTGATAAACAGATGCTTCTCAGGATAGTAGGTGTAACCGTGATAAAGTAGATGTCTTACATATCGCTGAGTGCGCTCTTCAAGTTTGTAATGTTTCACATAAGAGTGCTTTTCCCGCATTTTAGTTTAATGGTACTTCATGGGGACGTATATACTTTCTGTTACTTTTATTTTTGAAAAAGCCATAGGTGCGACTGGCCATAAAAGATTAAACATATCAGCTGACGTTGCTCTTTTTACATCCTTGTTTACTATGATGAAACCTGAAGACACTCACGGTTATGGAGTAAACTACACATACTGTACTAGCACCATGCATCTTGATCTTTAGAATGTACCCACCCGATATAGAACATATACAAGGAAGATATTCTACAGGTATTTCATTCCTGATCTTTGGTGACATCTGCTTCCATCTTTTCACTATTATTGGACCAGAACCTCTGCTGCAACAATTACCAAGGGGCAGATTATCAAGAACGGCGTTAAAATTATCGCTGCTTTAGCGGCAGAAAACTGCCGCTAAAGCGGCGATAATGGGCTTGATAATATGCCCTGGAGAATTCCAATAGAAACCCATGTTCTGGTGTCAACATGGGCTTCTATTGGAATTCTCAAGGGCATATTATCAAGCCCATTATCGCCGCTTTAGCGGCAGTTTTCTGCCGCTAAAGCGGCGATAATTTTAACGCCGTTTCTTGATAATATGCCCCCAAGTCTTTTCTCCAGGCGCCACAAGAAGGCAATGGATAGTTCATGGTCCTGTTTGTTCCTCCAAAAGTTATCCGTAAAGAAGACCCCATCTTTTTTGTTTTTAGTATTCCCTGTCTGATGAGTTGTTCATTCCATTTCTCCTGCTATTTCCCGCAATAAGCTAATTTGCAAAAATGAAGTCAATGGTAGACAGTTATACAACATGGATTGGCAATGGCAGTTCTCAGTTGTATAGTGAAAAGATGCTATTGGTGGTAGCACACAACACAGCTACAGCGTAAACAGTAGCAGTGCAAATCTGCATAACGCAATGGAGAAGTGCATGGCAGATGATGGCAGCAGAATGTTCTTTCGCACACAGAGCAAGTGCGACAGAAGTAACAACATTGCATGCTCTCTTAGACACACGCGCTCACTCTCTCAAACACACACAATACATACAGCATTTTTAGTAGCTGTGCAAGCTTTCCTCATATACTAGGCCTAAACCTGGGCAGAGAGCTGTGTAGAGCCTAGGCAGCAGAGGAGGGTGTGAGGTTGCAGGAAGAAACATGATTGTCAGATAGCTAATGGCTCGGTAGATCTTGGTGGCAGATGTCACCTCAAAAGTTACTGTCATCATTTGGTGGAGAAGGAGAACAGCCATGGGGAAGAATCTATTCACCACTATACATTCCCTTCACAAGCGTTGTCTGTCTTACCCATATGGGCGCGATTGTGGGTAGGTGTGCAGGTTTCCAGTGGGGTGAAGGGGTCGGTCACTGGTCTCCCAAAATGATTGCCTCCCTTTAATTATCATATATTAACCCATGGCCTTCTCCAAAATGAAGGTTGCGGTGCTAGGACCCAAACTTGCTCCTAGTCTTTTACTCACCAGATGGGACCTCGTGGTTGTGGCTGAGGCAATTGTGGGTCTCGCAACTCGCACTTCCATGTTTAAAGTTTATGGCTCAGGTTAGCCTGTCTGAACAGGTGTGCCTTAATAAAAAGAAAGACGTTCAAGACCGATTCTAAGATGGCACGTTAGATGGGACACACTCTAGAAAACAAATCTCGGTCAACAGTGCTGAGTCGACATAAATGAGTAACATTGTTGATCATCAAAGGGCAATATTGGGGGTTGTCCGCACGTTTGTTGTTTTGTCCTTTGCATTCCCTTTGTGGTATTCAAATCTTCTCTTTTAATTTTGGGTCCTGCTGAATGCCCTTTTCAGTTTTATGATTTGCTGCATCATGTTCTCCCTCTGGAACTCTCCTTGAAGATCTGAAGACTCTATGGGCCTCATTTACAAGAAAATGACACCGCGCGGCGCTGAAAGCCATTTAGCTGCGCCATGCTGCGTCATTTTCAAAGCACAGGGATGCGTTGTATTAACAACAATACGACGCATCCCTGTGCTTTCCCCTGCCAGTGCAGGCACCCTTGCATCATTTTGCAAGGGTGCCTGTACTGCGGGGATGATTGTTTTTGTGCAGGAAGGAATACCTTCCTGCACAAAAACAATAATTAATGGCATTTTCCTGTTTTTATGCGTGAATGCAGCAGGCATAGAAAGAGGAAAAACAAGGAGAAATAAATGTATTTCTCCACGTTACTTCACTCCTACGCCTCGGATTCTGACGCATTCCCAGTTTTACAAAATGTTGTAAAACTGGGAATGAGTCAAGTTCCATGGATGTTGTGTGGGAACATCCGCAGCAGCACCTATCGAACGCCCCTTTCACGCAGAGCAATGCGTGAAAGCAGCCCATATTTACAAGGCTTGTAAATATTCCCCTATGTTTGTTGTTCCTATATCCGGTGTGTGGCAAGGGAAGGGAGAGGGCGGAAGCGGCCCTCGGATTACCCTTGGTTTGCTCTCTCGCATGTATAAATACCCTTTGCTCACAGGACAGGCCTTGTTTTGAATCTTGAGTTCCAGCGCCTATTAGCAGCTTCCTGTACTGGGATTGGCTGAACAAACCCCGCTTACCTTTGAGCTCTGGGTGGCATTTTCAAGCTCGCATTACAGGTCTATAACTATAAGCAGAATGATCCTGGCTGTGGTGTTTCTTCTCTGTTTTAGGTCTGGCAGCGGATGGAGTACTTGCAGGACGTCATGCAGAAGAATAAACAGAACGCCCTGGAGAAGCTGCGCTCGGCCTCCAGCGAGAGCCTGGAGCGTCAGCTGAGCAGCCAGCGCCGGATGCAAGCGCCTCCCGAGCAGGACGCGGGCTCTCAAGGTGCTGAGCGGAAATACGCTTACTAATGAGTTCTGATCTCTCACAACACCCCCCAACAGTGTAAATGGGCTTTAGTCACATACAAGTGCGCTCACCAACGAACGGGAGTGGGTTCAGTCAGACACACGCGTGCACACTCCTGATCTGAGCTCAGTGTGGGATTGGGTTTCAGTCACACACAACTGCACCCACAGATAGAAGATTGATTCAGCAACACACCCTGACGCACCACACTAATGTGAATGAGTTTAGTTCAATCACAGCTGTCCCACCACTGTGAATAGGCATTGTTCACACACGCACAGGTGCACCCACCAGTGTGGATGGGCTTAGTCAGACACACAGCTGCATCCACAGGATAACTGAGATTCAGACTCACACAGCTGCATTCACAGGATGGCTGAGCTTCAGAGTCACACAGCTGCATTCACAGGATGGCTGAGCTTCAGAGTCACACAGCTGTATCCACAGGATGACTCGGCTTCAGAGTCACACAGCTTGATCCACCACTCCGAAAGGGGTTGAGATAATGCAGTTTAGCTCTCCTGTTCCAGTCTCCTTTGCCAACCTTTGCTCCCTGCCTTCCGTCTGCACTCATGGCCTACTCCAGAGTTCCTGCTCTCACTGCTCTACTCATGCATCCACTCTCTCCTTTGAAGTGCCTGCAGTCCCTGCCCTTCTCCTACTCTTCGGTCGGTAGGTCTCTCTCTCTCTCTCTCTCGACCTTCTCTTGCTACTGCCACTGTCTCTCTCTTTTCCTCACTTTTTTCCACATTTCTTGATATACGTTATTTCCTCTGGGCTGTTCCTCTTTCATTCACAGATGCTCTGTGCCTCCTTTTTACCTGTCTTCTCCAGAGTTCTAGCTCTCCCTCCTCCACTTTCCCTGCATTTACAGCCAGTCTTTGTTCACCTACTCTTGTTCTCCCTGCTTTTCTCTCCTTAATTGGCTGACTCTGCCACTCTCTATTTTCAGATGATGTCTGCCTGCCCGCCCTCTACATGCCCACAAAGCTTGGGCACCTGTTCACCCCCAAGGCCCACCTATACTTTCACCCTTCTGGATCGGGCAGCACCTTACGCCTCACGCAGCCGCCATCAGTGCTAAGTCTTCCACCGCTGAGTGCCCAAAATGTATCCTTTTGTCTAAGCCATGGAAGCAGACGTTATGCAGTGGGTAACACTGGAGGAGAAAGTATGGGACTTGCACTTAGTAGCAGGGCAGAAAGTAAGTTCTCCTCATAGCGGTGCTAACAGCACACTGCTCTACTTGAACCTCAATACAGCAGAGCGACTGCTATTAGCAGGACAATCCGATTCAGGTTTTATCACAGCCTGGCAACTGTATTGTAGAGACTATCTATCTATCTATCTGTCTGTCTGTCTGTCTGTCTGTCTGTCTGTCTGTCTGTCTGTCTATCGATCCATCAGATAAAGCCAAAAAGGTGCTTTTATTTGCATTGGGTTCCAGGCGCCCTTTCAGAGTTCATGGTTGATAGAATGCTGGATGGAGTTTGTCCTGTGTTGGAGATATTGGATGAGGTGTGTGAGGTCCAGACACGCTTTCAACATGGTGCGATCAATTTCAGTGCCCATAAGTGTGAGGTGTTTGCGGAGAGTGTGAGAATGCATGTCTTCATTTATGTTTTTTCCAATATCTCTTTGGTGATTTTCGCAAAGAAAAGAGACACATCATTGTCTTACAGTTTGCACGATTATACACTCGCCATGATCAATCACACAGTGGCAACGGCTTGAGACATGAAATTTACTATAACCATCCCAGAACTAGGGGATCGTGACAGATTAAACCAGGGATAAGGTTCCTACCTCCGTCAGTAGTCCATTCCCCCCCCACAGAATCCGCATTACGCCCTGCGCCCAAGACTGCTCAGGCTAGTAAAAGGTCCACACTGCGAGCATGCATGCATTCATTTATACTGATTCATCTTAGTAACATAATTGCTCATCTGTATCACTGCACGATGAGTACTGGAAGAGTCAAGTTTTTAGTCCCCTCAAGAATTCCAGGTGATTGTCACTTCTTCTTAATATTGCAGGAATCAAGTCACAGGGCTTGACCGTCTGGACGTAGGAGGAGCTTCCTACTGTTTGTGACTTTTTGAAGAATTGTTTGATCTAAAGAGGAATAACTCTGTATATGTAGTGGTTTTGTTCGTGGGTAGGTACAGAGCTTGTGTTGAATAGTGCTCCAGTTTCATGGATTGCTCGATTTCTAACGCACATTGCTTTGAAGATGACGCGTCTGGCCACAGGTTGTCAGTGTAAGGAAATGAAGGGTAGTTCGGTGTGAGTCTGACTGGGCAGACTGAAGAACTGTCTGGTCCTCGTATTCTGAATTTTCCATAATTTCTGAAGTACTAGGAGAGGGGCGCCAACCTATAGCCTGTTCCCTAATGTTGTTAACAGATGCTGATTCATACAAGTATCCATGCTCCCTTCCTGCAATATTCATGTTCACTTACTTGCTGTAATTTACAAGTTCATTTCACTGACCTTATAATCAATTGTGGGTCAATTTGATAATCTGCTGGTCCCTTTGCATATGTGGTTTGCTTTTGCATCGTCCCAAAGCCCTGTATTCAAGACTCCTGCTGCATCCTGGGATAGCTGTCGTAGCTCTTGGGATTCCTTTTGCAAGCCGATTTTTATTGCAGTAGGATCTTCCTGCGACTCTGACCTATCTCCACTTAAGAGTGACTTTCCTCTGCCCATACAACCTCCCTCCCTCCCCACCTCTGCTCCCTGGTCATCCAACTTTCACGTCACCTTCCACCTCCAGGGGTTCATGGATGTCCAACAGGAAGGCGTCCATACAGACCTCAGACAGCGAATCCCCTTCAGACCTGGATCTGCCTGGATGACATGTTTACTAGGCTGTGCATAATAAACCACACTCCCTGGATCTTTGTGAACTATTGTAGTTTGATGGTCAGCTGCGTCTTGGCTGCTTGAATGCAGCATAGGACCATGTCCCATGGTCTGGATTTTCATTTCTATACATATGTATGTCATGCTTCTTCGTTGTTTGCAGCCACGAAGCACTACCAACAGTTGTGAGGTTGTTGACCCCAAATATATTATCTGAATGCTCAGCATGGGTTCTTTTCCTAACTTGTCTTCATTGAAAAATCCCCCAATATTCATTCATTTCTGTATTTCTGAAGCCGAATCCAGACTTGATGGTTCTTATTTGCACTCTTTACACAGCCCTTACTGCAGACAAAAGTTTAATGAACTATACCATTGCACACAATGGGAAATAATCCAATTACTTCACCAAATAATTTTTCCCACTCCTACGTCGATCGCGTAGAAGTGTTTTCACAACCTAGATGCTGTGAGACTGATGTGATGTTACTTGGCCTTGACAAAAGGTTGAAGGCGGCATCTCTAGATGGTAGATGGATAACATCATGTATGCCATGGCCTATGCCAAGGCCTACAGCAAGATACTAAGCAGAGTTATAGTCAATTCCACCAGAGAAACAGTGGTAACTTCTGCTGATACACACAATTCACCAGTGGGTCCTTGTATTTGTTTCTTCTATTAGATAAATCACTAGAATTGCAGGCACATAATATCTGAACCAATTTGGTGATGCATCCACATTGATGCCTTATGGGTATATACACAGGACAGCCTCCATATGTATGATATAGGAACTTCCTGTTTATTTATTTCCCCATGTGACAATTATTGTGGGAGTGCAGTGCTTCGAAATAAAGAGTAGTTACTCAACATATTATGAGTATGGTTATGTGCATGTGTTCTCAAGATGTTCTGGGATCTTTCCTAAACCTGTAAGATAACTCATTGAGCCTCAAAAAGAGTAGATACCTGGGTACCATAGTTTTAATGTCATGCCTAATAGTCCATTTTCTAATAAATAATTTAAATCAGCAGATACTTTTAACTTCACACCCAGATCAGTCTCCTGATTCACTGCACATCCTTTAGTAACAGAAGGGCCCACACTCACCCAGCAATTTGTGTTGTAACAGAGTAGGGGTTACCGTCTGAAGGTGATTACACTGTCATGCACTTTATTTATATAACATGCTAGCCTAATACTGTTGTTTACACCTCACTATTACCTTATACCACTGATGGCTGTTGCAGCCCAATCATGACAAATCAGAAAGGTTAGAGTGGGACAAGTGGTGCTCCAAAGCATATTTCATTAAGATGAGCCTCACTCCCGCATTCCAATTTGTTTATACTGTGTGTTATTATCATTCAGAAGCATGTTATTATGAAAGATCCAATGTTGGAGAAGACAATGTGGCTTACCAGTAACTAAAGTTCTCCAGTATTGGTGGCTTTCTTTACCTCCTCTTGATATCAATATTGATGACACAACACTTTAGGTGAAGCCCCCTCTCGGGGTAATAGCAGACATAGGGGCTGGATGAATACCCGCATTCCTGAATTCCTTTGCCCTTTCGTGGCATCAAAGCATCCTTCCACCCAGCTCCCAAGTTTGTATTAGTCCATATTCTTGGATCCAAGAGGCGTCTTAATTCACATAACAATGAAGATCCCCAAAAAACTTTAAACTTTCTACCACTTTTTTGTCCTATTATCAGCTTTGTTGCTAGCTCTTCACTTCTTTATTCAATAGACCTCAACGTTTCTCTTGAAGAAAGTTGATGATGATTTACGTATGAATGTACTTATGAAAGTTCTGTGACAACTCCATGACACTTTTTTGAGCTGCACAAGAAAGCATATTGCTTCTAAGACTTGACATCTGTTTCCAGTTATTAGAAAACTAAATCACACTGATAGCTATTCCTGGGTGAGAATTTCTATAGAAAAATGTAAATTAAATAAACAAATATAGTGTGTCCCAGTACAATGCAAAACCTGTGTGCAGCTTTTACATGTAGGAAACAGGAGGTTAAAAGAGAGACTGTGATCTCAGAACTGACAGAGAATCGCACTGGCTGTTACAAAATGACAGAGTCCTAATTGTACCAGATGACACTTAGCACTCTTGTATTGTGCCAAGACACACAGGTTTCCATCAATAGAGAGTTGTACTGCCCAATGTCTGCAGTGTAGTGAGACTAGTAGGGAAACATTTCCACAAACCCTGAGATATACAGCTGTCAGGTCTCCTACACTAACATTTTCTAAAGATGTGCACAATGACAAGTGAAGTGAACCTTCACACACCCTTTTGGTTGAAGGAATGTAAAAGTAAGAAAGCAGAGAAATACAGGAACGTGCAACCACAAAAATAGCTTAGGAACACTATACGTTAATAGCAAGAAGGTCCGGTGACAAGTGGATCAAGAGCACACATGCACCCTAACCTGGTAAGATGCTTTCTATTTACGAAAGAAAAACAGGCTTTTTATTTGCAGTAACTTTGGGGCATATTTACAACAGAATGGCGAACCGTGGCATTAAGCAAAAATTGCTAACGCCACTCTCCGCCATTCTGAAAATGCAGGGATGCGCCGTATTCACAAGAATGCGGTGCACCCTTGCGTTTCCCCTAGTGCTGGTGCTAAATCTAGCTGCCTAGTGCCAACGCAGGCACTCTTGCACCAGAGTGCAAGGGTGCCGGCGTTGAGGGAATGAATGATTGTGTATGTGCAGGACGGTGTCCCTTCCTGCACATAAACAATCCAGAATGCCGATTTGTAACTGCTATATGTGCTGCATTGTGTAGCACACATGGAAGTTGCAAATCGTCATTTTTTTTTTAAATGATTGTTTATGTGTAGGAAGGGACACCTTCCTATACATACACAATCATGCATGGCGATTTGCATGGCACAATGCAGCACACATAGAAACACCAAAAACAAAGAGAAATTACAAATTTCTCCTCATTTCGCCATGTTAAGACCAGGTTTTTCCAGGTCTTAATTTTAGTGCTGCCTCCTATTTACGCCACCCTTGTAAATAAGGGGCAGCGTCAAAATCAATGGGTGGTGCGGCGGAACGCCCACTGCAACACCCATTGCACGCCCCTTTCACGCTAAGTGTAGCGTGAAGGGGTCCCTTATTTACAAGATGGCGTTAAGCACATTAAGTAACTTAACGCCGGCTTGTAAATAAGGCGAAGGTTTCATCGCCACAGGAACATCACTAAAAGTGACGTTCCTGTGGCAATAGGGGCTTTAAATATGCCCCTTGTGTCTTAATGTATGACATATTATAGTGCTATGTAAGGGAGAAGAACCTCACACATCTTTCTAGACCTCCTCTTCTAGGACTGGCACACCTACATATCCGCTCTCTCTTTGAGTTTAAAGAACTTTATTAAAGCAAATAAGGACAAGGGTACATCATTACAGCAGTGAATATAAAGAATTACAAAAGATAGCATACAATATATATAACCACGGTAAAATGAAAATTTGATACAACTACTATTGTCGAACAGTAGAACCAAGAACTAGGAACAGGATTAAAAAATTATGTACCATAGCAAATTAGCATTTTTAAGTTTTATAAAGAAAGAGAAAAAAGAAAGAAAAAAAAAAGACAACATCCATACCAAGCAGATTGAATAGGAATATCCGATAACGAGCACTATAAACTTACAAATAATAAAATAATAGTAATATATTTACTTAATATAAACAATAGAAAAAGAATACAACTCAATATTCATGGCGGCTGAAAAACAAAAATACTGTCCTTGTTACGCAATACAGAAGAGGATAAATAGTGAGTGAGTGGAGACCAAAAGGATTCTTTTCGAAGAAGTTGCTGAGAGGTATTGGCAGAAGCTCTATCCAGCCTATGATGGCAACAGAGAAGATTCCACCATCCGGTAAAGATGACCTTAGTTGCATCCTTCCAATTAGAAGTAATAACCTGAAAGCCAATGGCACATAGCAAATCCACAAACCTGCCCAACTTGTGAGCACCAAACCAATTAGTAAAGTTACTGCCCAAAAATATGGAGTAAATATCAAAAGGGAAATTAATACAGCAAATGAAGGAGATTGATTTACATACCTTTATCCAAAAAGAGTTAATGTTAGGGAAAAGAAAAAAGGAATGTAAATAAGTGCCAGCGGTGTTGGTGCAAGACCAACAATTAGGGGATAGATCGGGACTGTATTTGGAGATAGAGATTGGGGTTAAATACAACCTCTGATAAAAGTAATAAAGAGTTTGAGTGGTACTAGCATTACAAGAGGTGTGTTGAATTTGTGTCCAAATAGAGTTCCATGTGTGTACAGAGAGAGTATGTTGCAAATCCAATTCCCATAAAAGTTCAGTTTTACTCTTGGGCCGATTGGGTAGAGAAAAATGAAGATATTTGTAGATATGGGAGGCCCGTACTGAAGAGGAGGTAGATAAGGGTTCTAATGGGGGATCCAATGAAGAAGATGGAGATCAAGATAGGAGAGAAAACTGGTGAATTAAGAGCAGTCTTAAAGAATCGTAGTTAAGAAGGGAGGTGTCGGGCAAGCAAAATTTGGCTTGGACTTCACGAGAAGTTAGGAAGTGCGTACCTTAAACTAATTGTTTAACTTGAATTATCCCTTTGGCCACCCATTCTCTCCAGAAAATAGTACGATTAGAAAGTTTAATGGACTTATTATGCCATATAGGAGAATTTAGGAATGCTTGCCGGGATGACTCAGATTTGTTAAGGACCGGATTAAAAGTCGATATAAATTGTGAGATGGGTGGGGACTTAAATGAGCGAGGAGGGTGAGAGAAATTGGCTAGTGAGGAGAAAGGAAAGGGATGAATTAAGGAATACTCCAGTCTACAACAGACTAATATGAAGGGAGTTTCCGAAGGCGATAGATACGGTAACACCTGACGAATTAGAAAAGAGGAGTGATATTGTCGGAAATTGGGGAAATTAATACCTATCCGATCCTTAGGTGCAGATAGAGAAAATAAAGAGATGCAGGCTTTCCGGTTGTTCCAGAGAAATTTACTCAAAGAACTATTAAGAGTTTTAAAGAACGTTAATGGAAGCCTCACTGGTAGCATGGACAGATAAAAGTTAATAATAGGAAGCATCATCATTTTAATTGTGTCCAACCTACCCCACCAAGATAAATATAAGGGAGACCACTTCCCTGCCATGTGGGTTACCTGCAATAAAACGTCCTCCAGATTAAGTTGAACTGTTTTGGCAATTGAAGAAGAGTATTTAACCCCTAAACAGGTAATGCAATTGGTGGTCTATTTGAAACCTGTACCTTCGAACATATTTTTTAAGCAACATTTGTTTAGTGGGAGCACTTCGGATTTAGAAAAATGTTACTTATAACTCGACAGGGCGGCGTATGAAGATAAAATGTCAGTAAAAGCGGGTACAGAGATAATGGGATCGGAGATGTATAACAAAATGTCATCCGCATAAGCAGTGAACTTAATTTCAATAGACTTATAGGTAAAACCCCGTAATAGGGAAGAATGTCGTAAAGAGTGAAGAAAAGGTTCAAAAGATAATATAAAGAGCAAAGGACGAAAGAGGGCAGCCTTGACAAGTGCCCCTTTGGAGGGTAAAATAAGAAGATTGAAATCCATTAACAAAAACCGAAGTGGTTGGGGAGGAATATAGCAAACTTATAAGAGACAAGATACCAGGGCCAAAACCATGCCATTTAAGTGCCCGCATCATAAAAAGCCAGTAAATGCGATCAAAGGCTTTCTCAGCATCTAAAGTTATGGCTGCTACAGGTGAGGCACTCTTAGATGCAAGATGAATAATATTTAGAAAGGTTCTTGAGTTGTGGGCCAGGGTTCTACCTTTGACAAAACCAGTCTGTTCATAACCGATCAGATCTGGGACTACCTGATTAATACGAAGGGCCAGCACTTTAACAAAAATTTTGCAATCTAAATTTATTGAAGAGATAGGGCGATAGTTGGCACAAGATGAGAGATCTTTATCTTTCTTTGGGATTAAACAAATCATGACTTCTAGAAAAGTGCCACGGGCCTCGCTATGAGAGATAAAATGCTGAAAAAGGGATAACAGATAAGGGAGAAGAATCTGTGAGAAGCAGGAATAGAATTCGGCAGTAGAACCGTCAGGGCCAGGGGCCTTATCTTTAGGCAGCTGAGCTAAAGCTAACTTAATCTTGGAGAGGGACAGGTCTTTATCCAAAAAAAAACAATCAGGAGAAGGAGAGGAGCGAGGAGGTAACGAGTCAAAAAATGAATCCAAAGCAGTGTCAGAGGGGGAGGATTCAGGAGTATATAGGTTCTTATAAAAATCCGTGAAACATTTTAGTATCTCCTCATCTTTAAAATGATTAATGCCTTTATCATCAATGATGTTGACTATTTCGGATTTTTGGGATTTGACTTTCAAATAGTTCACTAGCAATTTGCCAGCTTTATTACATTGACCGTAGAATTTGGAGTTAATTTTTAGTAACGTCCTGGAGGCTTCCTCCGTTGATTTCCTATTGAAATTTAATTTAGCCTGGACTAATTTTTTAAGAGTAACATCATCGTTAGAAGAAAAGTAAGCATGCTCGAGTTGCTTAATGGAAGATAATAGCGAGTTTGATTTTTCTTCTTAACTGCCACGTAATCAATAATGAATCCTCTGGCAGTCGCTTTAAAGGTGTCCCAAATAGTATGGAAAGGTATGTCCGGACTGGTATTATTGAGAAAAAATTCTGATAAAAACTCTTTGAAGCACCCAATGAAGGTAGGATCTTTAAGTAAATACTTATTAAAGCGCCATCTATGGGGTTTGGAGGATTCAGAGGGGAGATCTATATTGATAAAAACAGGTGCATGATCAGAAATAAGTATGGATCCCATTTCGACGTGGGTGAGGTTGGTGAGAAGATGAGGAGTCAGAAAAATGTAATCAATTCTAGATTTAGAATTATGTGTAGGAGAGTAAAAGGTGAATTCTAGACTGTCTGGATTGTATATCCTCCAGGCATCTACCAAACCTCTTGAATACACAGTGCTCGTAATTTTTTTTGCATTTTATTAGGGATATATGTAGAAGAGGATTTCCTGTCAATGAAGGGGTCCATAACTTGATTACAGTCCCCACCCACCAGGATATTGGGATTAGAACAGGAGGGAAGGACATGTGACATGGAAAGCCCAAACTGTGTATCAATACCAGTGGGACCATAAATGTTAAGGAGAGAAATAGGAGAACCGTTTATAATTAGGTGGAGAGTCCTCCGTTTGTTGTTTGAGAAGAGCTATGTCTTTAGACATAGCTTCAACCTAAGGGTTAACATCCTGAGCATCACTGACCTTCTGCTCCACCACCGATACCCTTGACTCTAAGTTAGACCATTTCTCCTCTAGTCTCTGAAGAGTAGCGTTAGTATCAATAACAAAAGGTTTCATAAGCTTTATCTTATTTATAAACTTAGAGCTGAGCTGTCTGCTATATGCAGACGATGCAATAATAATGGATTTAACTCCAATTGGACTGCAAAGACGACTTGCTGAGTTAATTAGGTATACAGAAGAGTATTATCTAAAAATAAATATTTTAAAAAGCAAAGTTATGATTTTTAGTTATCAAGGTTGTAAGGTCAGAAAAAATTTGAATTGGTTCCTGGGAAAAGAAAAATTGGAAGTAGTAAAATGTTATCCATATTTAGGAAAAATATTTACAAATAGGTGCTCAGTTACTAGACATATGGACCATTGCAGAGGTAAAGCGATTTCACAAGCCTTTGCAATTAATCGTCTGTATACACATTGTGGGAAAAGACATTTTTCACACATTATTTCGGTCTATAAAATAAAGATTCCACCAACCCTGAGCTACGCTAGTGAAACAATTGATGCACAAAAGTGGGCCAGTTTCGAGACAGTGGAAGGTAAAATCTGGCGCCAAATATGTAATTTGAATTGCGCAGCACCGATTAGGCTCGAATTTGGACTTCTTTCTACATATGTGCTATTAATGGCCGCGTGCTTAAGATGGTGTAATGCACTGATAAATAGCTCTGAGAATTTGCTAAGGGTGGCGTTGTACAGAGAAATATTTGTAAATATGAAGGAAAAAAGTGCTATTTTTAGGAATAATTTAAAAGCATTATCAATGTTTGGTTTAGATATGGATGGGGTGGCGGTTCTTTGTAAAAGGGCCTTGAAAAGTATAATTAAGAGAACAATCTACGGGGTTTCTCGTGAAAGAGATATTAAAATGTGTTCAGAGAACAGAAACATGGATTGTATTGCGGGGAGTAGTATTGTCAAAAATCCCCAACCTTATGTCTTATGGAATCTTAAACACGGAGTTCGCAGGGTGATTTTGCTACTGAGATTGAATTTACTCCCCTAAGAATTGTAACAGGATCTTGGGAGGGTATTCCTAGACATGAGAGGTATTGTCATTTATGCAATTCCTGTATACAAGATTTGAATCATGTTTTATTTGTTTGTCCCGCATTACAATCAATACGTCGTAGATATTTAAGGAATTGTTTTTTAAAGTATAATATCACTACAGCAGAACAGGCCCGAAATTGTCTGCTGTCCCCCCATCCAAACTGATGTGTTTTAAATTTTTAGCTTTTTAAACAATTTTTAAACATATATTAAGGTCGGAAAGATCTTTTTAATATATATGTTTAGAGCACTTGCACTTTATCTCGATCTCTCGGTCTTTATGACCGATTAGTTATGTTTACAACTGAGTATGTGCACTTTTACAAACTTTTTCTGCTGCTAGTTACTCGTTAGTAAAGATCTTCTTAATACGTATGTACAGAGCACTTGCACTTTTCTCGACCTTCCGGTCTTTATGACTGATTTATTATGTTTGCAATTAAGCATGCACACGTTTTCTAGCGTTCTCCGCTGCTAGTTACTCATTTTTAGGATCTCAAGCACTTTACTAAATTTGCTCTGCCGCAAAATTATCATGTATTAGATGATTTTTGGCCAGTATTGTATAGTGAATTTAAAATTTTTGAATTTTATAATAAGTTTTATCACTGAATGTTTTATGATAGTTTTAGATTAGAAATGTGTATAAATTTGTAAGAATATATGTATGACAATTCGATTATTTAAGGTTCACCCCTTCTTGCATTGAAAACTCCAAGACCGACTGCTTCTGCTATGTTAATTCGTGCTTTTAGATGAAAATGACAACTTGAATTTACATTGGAAATTTTTGTGGAATGAAATATGTTTTTAAGATGTACCTTTATGTGGAATTCTGCGGAATTCTAAATCATAATAAATAAAATTGTGAATAAGCTTTATCTCCTCCATAAGGTCATCCAGTGTTATGGGTAGTGGAGATTTAGTGGGAGAGCTAGGCTCTTTCTTTTGGCGTTTTGATGCAGCAGAGGTGGAGTCTTTGCTGAGGGAAGGCATGGTAGCAGATGCACCCTTTTGGCTGAAGAGAGAAGGAGGAAGCTCCATAAATAGGCAAAAATAAAGATAAACCACTAATGGACCACAGCACAGAAGTCACTTGGTTAGTGAGAAATTCAGCTGGGAGCCAAAATGTTCCCTTCCTTATTCCCTTTTCCACTTCCTTTGTTAGACAAACAAATGAAGTCGGTGAGGAAATGACAGCTGAAGAGCACTGAAGCCGGAAAAGAGACGGTTAAATAGGCCAATACGCCACCCTTAGGGAATTAGAACCTACTTTCCTTATGTGACAGGCATATCCAGGGTCCAAAATTGGAAGTAGGGGAGCCGTTCACCGCCGCATCCCGTGGCAGACAAAATGGCAGCCGCAACCGGCACCCCTGAGAGGAACGCGACGCGGGGGAAACAGGTACGAAAACCAGCTAGTTAATTAAAAAAAATAGCAGCTACCTGCTCCCCCGCGCCTGCGCTCCTAAGTTCACCGCTTCATGGTCTCCAGAGGCGAGTGCTGCCGCTCCGTGAGAGAAAGGGTCCCGTCGATGTGCTTAGCCTCAGCAAGTCGAGGCCATCTTGCGGCTCAAGCCACGCCCCCTATCCGCTCTCTCTTAACACTCTCCTTCTCCACCTTTCGTTCTTTGTTTTTGATTCCCCTCTCCCCTCAGTAGTTTCCTTGACCTGATCATACAGAAACTGTCTGTGCTGAATCTCCTGGAGCCCAGTGTGACACTGCCCTCTTTCCAAGGCCAGAGGAGAAGTGGGAAGAAGATGAAGGGGATTTCCCCAGAAGGTAAAGAATATCCCTCTGCTCCATCAAAGGACATCCAAGACATCTCCAAAAGGAAAGATTTAACTGAACATTTTGTTGGAGTTGCCCTGGAGGGTACAGAGTCTTTTTATAGTCTTAACAAGGACACTGTAGAAAACCCAGCGAAGGAGTACTTATCTGAGAAGTTGGTTGCAGATGTGTCAGAGAGCAGAGAGACAGTTTCCATTTTGGGGAATAACAGTGAAAAAATGCTTGACGGGAAGGAGTTAATTGACAAGGTTGCCCTAGATCGACCAAAATTAACAGAGGCCCTTTCCAATGAAGAGAAAGGCATTGGAGAAATCCTGGTGGGGGAGCAGTTATTTGAGAATGTTGCTTGAAATGTATTAAACATTATGGAGTCTGTTCAATCGCAGGAAGAAGAGCAGATAAAAAGGAAGCAAAGGAATTTACCTCCGAAGATTGAGAAAATTATATCAGTCCACCTTAGAAAAACTGGTGAAGAATTTACTTAAGTATGTTGTTGATGCAACCCTCGAGGAAGGGTAAGGGTGTCTCTGAAGACATTCAGATAGATGATGGAACGGAGGCAGCCACAGCTCACTCTCACATTAGTTTGAGAGGAACAAATATTAAAAGTATTGTTTACATAGGAAATAAGCAGCTGGAACTGGGGGTGCAGGGGATGCTGTTGCACCCTCAGATGCCTTTGAAGGAATTCACTTTTAAAATGAAAAATAAAAGAAGATTGGATATTTGTCAGGCAAGTGATATGTCTGATATGACTGTCAAATGTCAGAAGGCTTCTTCTTACTTGCTGCTGATAATTGTTTAAATAAAGTGTTTACATTTGTTTTCTAGGACTCAAAAGTGAAGGCTTATTGTAACATGACCAGAGTGACACTCTTGATTGAGTACAGAAAAGTGGGGGGAAAGGAAGGCTGCAGTATGTCAGTGTTTATAACACACATGTAAATAAAACATCCGCTTGCTATACCAACCAAACATTTCAAGTACTTGAAAAATACAAGGTGGGACTAATGAGGCCCATGGTATGTGAGAAGGTAATACCTCACCCAGTAAATACAGCTGAAGTACAGTTTTCACCTACCTAGTGCGAGTTATACACCTCACAAGGAGGGGTAACATGGTGATAAAACATGCTTTCCTCTCTTGAGAACTGCAAAACTAACATTGCAGGATTTCTCCTTAAAATTCTGTCAGGTCAAGTGTGGTATTTTTACAGTGTTAGAATCTCGATCCAAGTGCAAATTTCAGGACAATAATCTACTCCCCACATTTTAGTTGTATATTTGTTGGCTCCCAAAATCACTATTGGACCTTGCACTACTAAACCTCCCCCACCCCCACATCTTCCACCCACTATTTGCAGTAAAGGAAGAATACCATGAAGAACAATTGTGCTTCAAGTATCATTTGAAGTTTTCAGGAACCTATGTCTGCAGTATATTGATGTTGCTGGCCAGTCCCCCCACTCTCACACAGTTCCAGCACCACTGGTTACGTATTGGTTTGTATGTGGGGCTCACCTTTATTGCTTACTTAGTTAGAGTCCAGAGCACTATATACAGATTTGAAAATTGCAAATTGTTGGAATTAACCCCTTGCTTAGTCCCAACGGGTAGAAATAACGTTTTGGTATCATGTGAACTTAATGACTATAGGGTGAGTCTAATGAAAAGTGAGGGCAGAGTGTGGGAGCAAGAAAATAAAAGCGCAGCAGAGCGGGTTGAAAGAATTGCATCCATCCTATTTCATCAAACACAAGCTTGTAAGGGAAGGATATAGCGCCCAGATACCCCCTGGGGTGACAGTGTTCGCTTTACAAATGCTTGATTGATGTATGGAAGGTACAGAGGCAGGGAAATGGTGGGTACAGCAGAGAGCGAAGAAAGGGCGAGGGGTGAAAAGGTCTGGCCAGCCAGTGAACCTGATGAAGAAGAAGAGATGTGGAAATAGAAACAGGGTCTGTAACGTGACCTGCACAGACGAACTGAATATGCTCTGCACAAGAGTGAGCACTTTGGCAATGAGGTCCGGGCACAGATCGTGCAGATGGAAAATGAGCGTCAGGGGAAGGACACGATTGTGTGGCTATTGCTTTCAGTCCTAAGGTTATATTTTTAAAAAAATGGGTGTACGTGTTTCAATCACACTGTGATTGTGGCTTTAAGAAGCAGGAAGACAATACAAGATGGGTGGGGGTAACAAACACTTGGTAAATTAGTGAAGTGATCTTAGTTTGATACCTGTGAGCACAGCGAGCTTGTGTCGAAGAAATAGAGTGCGATGAGGTCATAACATAAGCAAAGGGAAAACCTTGATGTCATGCTAAACACATCTGTTAATAACTGAATGTTGTTTTCGCAGGAAAGAGAAATATGGCAAACACAAGCATTTATAAAAACGATTTATAACAAGATAGATCGGAGCGGATGACCAGATCCAGGAAATAGTTATTCACTTTGTTTACTTACCAGAGGCTTCTCTCTTAGGTATTTCACTGGAGGAATTGCTCCCTTCTGACAAAAGTATGAATATTCCGTGGCACTTAAGGTTTTCCTAATGAAGTTGATTAACTCTACCAAGACGATAGATTAAAAGTAAATGCATACGCCCTAACTGGCAAGAGTCAATTGGCTATAACACCTTTCTCGGTTTCATTTCATACAATGGAGTCATACACTTTGCAGTTCTGCGCTATTCCGCCCAAATGCATCATTTTAAATGTAGTCCAATGCAATCTGCTTACTCAGACTTCTTTCAGAATTCGCTGCCTAGTTGAACTGCAGCTAGAGAGGGACATCTATTTACATAACTATTTTTTACACTTTTGGCACTAATCAGAAGATAGCATGTCATTATATAGGAAGGCATGACCTGCTGCTTGAAGGTCCTGTGGTCAATTACCCAGCAAATCTCAACTTTGTACCCCTGGCTCCATAACTAGCTCCTGTATGAACAGACGTTTGACTCAGATTTATACAAAGGAGCCACACACTTGGCATGCCTACACCAGCCCTCCCATGCATCAAGATGCAATGCATCATCATAAATATAGTTGAAAGCAGCTTGTTTACTTTGCATGCCTTTCAGTATTTCATACCCGCAAAAAAGTGGGTGAGCTAAGGCGAGACTACTTAATCAATCAATCAGCATTTGTAGAGCCGTGACCCCTGGGGGTATCTGGATGCTGGGGTCTGAGGTCTCCGTTGAAAAGCCAGACCTTGAGGAAATGCCGGGAAGAGGGAAGAAACAACAAAAGGCAATACAGAGGTCAGAAAAATGAGCGAGCAGAAAAAGGCAAAACAGGGGCAGAAAAAAAAGCAGAAAAGGCAAAACAAGGCAGAAAAAGAAGCAGAAAAGGCAAAACAGAGGACAGAAAAACAAGCAGAAAAGGCAAAACAAATGGCAGAAAAACTAGCAGAGAAAGCAGAACAGAAGACGGCAAAACAGAGGGCAGAAAAACAAGCAGGAAAGGCAAAACGGAGGGCAGACAAATTAGCAGAAAAGGCAAAATGGAGAGCAGAAACATTAGCAGAAAATGCAAAACGGCAGAAAAAATAGCAGAAAGACAAAACACAGGGCAGAAAAAGGCAAAACAGAGGGCAGAAATACGAGCAGAAACAGACAAAAACACAGAGCAGAAAAAAGGGGCAGAAAAGGCAGAACAGAGCAAGAAATGAGCAGAGGAGGTACAAACAGAGGGTAGCAGGTAGACAGGCAGCAGAGGGTAACGGACTGCAGGCCAGCTGGAAATGAGAACTGTTGCAGGAGGAGCTGGCACGAGGACCTGCTCAATGGGGTTGCACTGCGGTGTCCATTAAGTAGGTCCTAAGGGGAGGGTGGGGCGCTGGGTGGTGGGAGGAGGGAAACAGCTGGAAGAGGAAAGAATCGAGCAGAAAAAGGCAAAACGGAGTGCAAAAAACCGAGTGCAGAAAAACGAGCAGAAAAGGCAAACAGAGCAGAAGAGGGCAAAACAAAGGGCAGAAAAACAAACAGAAAAGGCAAAACAGGGCAGAAAAACAAGCAGAAAAGACAAAACAAAGGGAAGAAAAACGAGCAGAAAGGCAAAACAGGGCAGAAAAATTAGCAGAAAAGGCAAAACAGCAGAAGAGGGCAAAACAGAGGGCAGAAAAGACAAAACAGAGGGCAGAAAAACTAACAGAAAGACAAACAGAGCAGAAGAGAGCAAAACGGCAGAAAAACAAGCAGAAAAAGCAAAACAGGTCAGAAAAAGGAGCAGAAAAGGCAAAACAGAGCAAGAAACGAGCAGAGGAGGCACAAATAGAGGGCAGCATATAGACAGGCAGCAGAGGGTAGCGGACTGCGGGCAAGCTGGACAGGAGAACTGTCACAGGGGGAGCTGGCACGAGAACCTTCTCATTGGAGTCACGCTGTGGCCTCCATTAAGAAGGTCCTGGGGGAGGGGGGTGCTGGGTAGCGGGGAGGAAAGAAAAGGAGGGAAGAGGGATCACACAAGCAGAAAAAGGCAAAACAGAGGGCAGAAAAACAAGCAGAAAAGGCAAAACAGAGCAGAAAGGCAGAACAGAGCAAGAAATGAGCAGAGGAGGTACAACAGAGGGTAGCAGGTAGGCAGGCAGCAGAGGGTAGCGGACTGCGGGCAAGCTGGACATGAGAACTGTCGCAGGAGGAGCTGGCACGAGGACCTGCTCAATGGGGTTGCACAGCGGTGTGCATTAAGTAGGTCCTAAGGGGAGGGCGGTGCGCTGGGTGGCGGGAGGAGGGAAATGGCAGGAAAAGGGAAGAAACGAGCAGAAAAAGGCAAAACGGAGTGCAGTAAAACTAGCAGAAAAGGCAAAACAGAGCAGAAGAGGGCAAAACAAAGGGCAGAAAAACAAGCAGAAAAGGCAAAACAGAAGGAAGAAAATCGAGCAGTAAGGCAAAACAGAGGGCAGAAAAATTAGCAGAAAAGGTAAAACAGAGCAGAAGTGGGCAAAACAGAGGGCAGAAAAACAAGCAGAAAAGACAAAACAGAGCAAGAAATGAGCAGAGGAGGCACAAATAGAGTGCAGCATATTGACAGCCAGCAGAGGGTAGAGGACTGCAGGCAAGCTGGACAGGACAACTGTCCCAGGAGGAGCTGGCACGAGGACCTGCTCAATAGGGTCACACTGCGGTGTCCATTATGTAGGTCTTAGGGGTAGGGCGTGGCGCTGGGTGGCGGAGGGAAACGGCGGGAAGAGGGAAGAAACGAGCAGAAAAGGCAAAACAGAGAGCAGAAAAATTAGCAGAAAAGCCAAACAGAGGAGAAGAGGGCACAACAAAGGGCAGAAAAACAAGCAGCAAAAGGCAAAACAGAGGGCAGAAAAACAAGCAGAAAAGGCAAAATATCGGGCAGAAAAATGAACAGAAAGGCAAAACAGAGCAGAAGAGGGCAAAACAGAGGGCAGAAAAATGAGCAGAAGATAAAATAGGGCAGAAAATTAGCAGAAAGGCAAAACGAGCAGAAGAGAGCAAAAATAGAGGGCAGAAAAAGCAAAACAGAGGGCAGAAAAAGGATCAGACAAGGCAAAACAGAGTAAGAAACAAGCAGAGGAGGCACAAATAGAGGGCAGCATATAGACAGGCAGCAGAGGGTAGCGGACTGCGGGCAAGCTGGACATGAGAACTGTCGCAGGACGAGCTGGCACGAGGACCTGCTCTATGGGGTCGCACTGCGGTGTCCATTAAGTAGGTCCTAAGGGGAGGGCGGTGCGCTGGGTGGCGGGAGGAGGGAAATGGCAGGAAAAGGGAAGAAACGAGCAGAAAAAGGCAAAACGGAGTGCAGAAAACTAGCAGAAAAGGCAAAACAGAGCAGAAGAGGGCAAAACAAAGGGCAGAAAAAAAAGCAGAAAAGGCAAAACAGAAGGAAGAAAATCGAGCAGTAAGGCAAAACAGAGGGCAGAAAAATTAGCAGAAAGGCAAAACAGAGCAGAAGAGGGCAAAACAGTGAGCAGAAAAAGAGCAGCAAAGACAGAACAGAAGGCAGAAAAACAAACAGAAAGGCAAAACAGAGTAGGAGAGAGCAAAACAGAGGGCAGGAAAACAAGCAGAAAAGCAAAACAGAGGGCAGAAAAAGGAGCAGAAAAGGCAAAACACAGAGCAGAAAAAAGGGGCAGAAAAGGCAGAACAGAGCAAGAAATGAGCAGAGGAGGTACAAACAGATGGTAGCAGGTAGACAGGCAGCAGAGGGTAGCGGACTGCGGGCAAGCTGGACATGAGAACTGTCGCAGGACGAGCTGGCACGAGGACCGGCTCAATGGGGTCGCACTGCAGTGTCCATTAAGTAGGTCCTAAAGGGAGGGCGAGGCGCTGGGTGGCAGGAGAAGGGAATTGGCGGGTAGAGGGAAGAAACAAGCAGAAAAAGACAAAACGGAGTGCAGAAAAACGAGCAGTAAAGGCAAAACAGAGCAGAAGAGGGCAAAACAAAGGGCAGAAAAACAAGCAGAAAAGGCAAAACAGAGGGAAGAAAAACGAGCAGTAAGGCAAAACAGAGGGCAGATAAATGAGCAGAAAGGCAAAACAGAGCAGAAGAGGGCAAAACTGTGAGCAGAAAATGAGCAGCAAAGACAGAACAGAAGGCAGAAAAACAAACAGAAAGGCAAAACAGAGTAGGAGAGAGCAAAACAGAGGGCAGGAAAACAAGCAGAAAAAGCAAAACAGAGGGCAGAAAAAGGAGCAGAAAGGCAAAACACAGAGCAGAAAAAGGGGCAGAAAAGGCAGAACAGAGCAAGAAATGAGCAGAGGAGGTACAAACAGAGGGTAGCAGGTAGACAGGCAGCAGAGGGTAGCGGACTGCGGGCAAGCTGGACATGAGAACTGTCGCAGGACGAGCTGGCACGAGGACCTGCTCAATGGGGTCGCACTGCAGTGTCCATTAAGTAGGTCCTAAAGGGAGGGCGAGGCGCTGGGTGGCGGGAGAAGGGAATTGGCGGGTAGAGGGAAGAAACAAGCAGAAAAAGACAAAACGGAGTGCAGAAAAACGAGCAGTAAAGGCAAAACAGAGCAGAAGAGGGCAAAACAAAGGGCAGAAAAAACAAGCAGGAAAGGCAAAACAGAGGGAAGAAAAACGAGCAGAAAGGCAAAACAGAGGGCAGAAAAATGAGCAGAAAAGGCAAAACAGAGCAGGAGTGAGCAAAACAGAGGGCAGGAAAACGAGCAGAGAAAGGCAAAACAGAGTGCAGAAAAATGAGCAGAAAAGCCAAACAGAGGAGAAGAGGGCAAAACAAAGGGCAAAAAAAAAACAAGCAGCAAAAGGCAAAACAGAGGGCAGAAAAGGCAAAATATCGGGCAGAAAAATGAGCAGGAAGGAAAAACAGAGCAGAAAAAGGGAAAAAACAGATGGCAGAAAAACAAGCAGAAGACAAAACAGAAGGCAGAACAAGGAGCAGAAAAGGCAAAACAGAGTAAGAAACAAGCAGAGGAGGCACAAATAGAGGGCAGCATATAGACAGCAGCAGAGGGCAGGAAAACAAGCAGAAAAAGCAAAACAGAGGGCAGACAAAGGAGCAGAAAAGGCAAGACAGAGCAAGAAATGAGGAGAGGAGGCACCAATAGAGTGCAGCATATAGACAGGCAGCAGAGGGTAGCGGACTGCGGGCAAGCTGGACAGGAGAACTTTCGCAGGAGGCACGAGGACCTGCTCAATGGGGTTGCACTGCGGTGTCCATTATGTAGGTCCTAGGGGTAGGGCGAGGTGCTGGGTGGCGGAGGGAAACGGCGGGAAGAGGGAACAAACGAGCAGGAAAAGGTAAAACAAAGTGCAGCAAAACGAGCAGAAAAGCCAAACAGAGCAGAAGAGGGCAAAACAGAGGGCAGAAAAACGAGCAGAAAGACAAGCAGAAAAGGCAAAACGAGCAGAGAGCAAATCAGAGGGCAGAAAAAAGCAAAACAGTGGGCAGAAAAAGGAGCAGAGAAGGCAAAACAGAGCAAGAAACAAGCAGAGGAGGCACAAATAGAGGGCAGCATATAGACGGGCAGCAGCGGGTAGCGGACTGCGGGGAAGCTGGACAGGAGAATTGTCACAGGGGGAGCTGGCACGAAAACCTTCTCAATGGGGTCGCGCTGTGGCCTCCATTAAGTAGATCCAGGGGAGGGAGGGGTGCTGGGTAGCTGGAGGAAGGAAAAGGAGGGAAGAGGGAAGAAACAAGCAGAAAAGGTAAAACAGAGGGCAGAAAAATTGGCAAAAAAGGCAAAACATAAAACGAGCAGAAAAGGCAAAACAGAGGGCAGAAAAACAAGATGAAAAGATAAAACAGAGGGCAGAAAAACGAGCAGAAAAAGGCAAAAGAGAGCAGAAGAGGGCAAAACAGAGGGCAGAAAGCGAGCAGAAAAGGCAAAACAGAGGGCAGAAAACAATGAGAAAAGGTAAAACAGAGAAAGAAATGAGCAGAGGAGGCACAGACAGAGGGCAGGAGGTAGACAGACAGGAGAGGGTAGCGGGCTGTCGGCAAGCTGGACAGGAGAACTGTTGCAGGGGGAGGTGGCACAAGGACTTAGCATTGTTTGCTATCTCATACAAAACATATGTGTTTGAGGTACCAACTTAATTACTTATGGTGACATCAATTCAACAAAAAACATAAAATCATATTTTCAAGCCCAATTGTTGCGGCTACATTATTTTCTTTTGCTTTTTTTTAATTTAACAAAATATTACAACAAACGTCACGAATATACACAAACAAATATTATTAACACAAAACAAAATCAAGGCCAATTTTGGCTTCTCCTTTTCACATCTTTCACAACAGATTTAACAAATATAATGGTGGTTCTATTAGTCCTATTACAGAGGTTTAAGTGCCAACCAAAAGATTATATCTAGGGACACTTAGTGATTTCTTTATATCTCCTAATACAATATCCCATCAAAAATTAGTAAATTCGGGGGCATGGCCAAGCTGACATGGTGGATGCGCTGTAGAACAGCTCCCGTAGCCCAATCCATACCCATCAGAATCCTGCCGGTATATCCTTATTTACCGAGTTCTGTGCTCCAACACTGGGGCCCTTATGGTTTGCGGAGTCGCCTAGTATCATTTTAATCAAGGCACACCCAGGGGCACTGTAGTATTGGGGTCAAGGCCTGGGCTTGACTTAAATAACGGCACAGCGAGACGTGGTTCATTTAGTGGCCAGCTACCAAACTGTGCCACGCCCAGAGCCCTGGGCTTTTATTCTCTCTCCCACGTGGTCTCGGCGTCCGCCGAGCCCAACCCATTCCTGCACTGTCCACAGGGGTCGTGGTCTAACGGGACCACCCCCTAACACTATAGGAGACGTGGACTGTTCCACTGTCTCCCACAACATTACATTCCTCCTTTACCAGGAGAGATAAATTAAAAGGAACAAAAACACAAACTCTACCAAGAGAACTTCTCAGTCCAGTATACAACTTCTAGGGCGAAATACAAAATGGAACAGTCTTACTTGGATCTTCTTTACAGCTGCTTACTCTGGCTGCGACCCGACCCACTGTCGCCAACTGGCCACTGGTTACATAGTCTTTGTACTTCTGGGAGGGCTTCGGACAGGGCCTGAGGTGATATCTGTCCTGAGTGTTTCGCAGCTGTGGAGCTGGTGGCTGTTCAACGGGGTTGCTGCCAGGGGCTGGGCTCCTGTCACCATCAGAGTCCTGGTTTTGGAACAACGTGGGTACTGGATCGGTGGAGGTGTCCATGGCGGCTGGTCGATCAGATCCGGCCGCGTCACTGTCAGGGGTTGAGGTTCCATTGCAGGGCGCCCCGTTGCGCCATTCGGACCCAGGGAAGTCGTTCTCGTCATCAGGTGGGACTCTTTTGAAAAAAGACACATTGCGGGTAACTGTCTCTGGCCCTCTCTGGGCAGTCACCATGGTGCCCTTCACTGCGGTGACAGCTCAAGGTTGAAGCTCGAAAGGCAAATGGAACTTTCCACCGGGGTGCCGGTCTTGCACCAGCACCTGATCACCCACTGCAATGGGGCTTTCTCTAGCTTGTCTCTTCCGGGACGCTGTTTTGTTATTCTTCTCTCGCCTGAAGTCTGACTGGTTCGGGGGGTTGGCTGTTTCGGCCCACACCGGATGGTGGGGAATGGTGTCTGTGACAGTCCGGCCGAAACACAGTCGACTTGGGGAGATGCCTGTGGTGCAGGGGGGGGGTGAGCCGATACTCCCTGAGGAACTGATACACTGCTCTTTCAATGTTGAGTCCATCAGCCAGGGCGATTTGGATCGTTTTGTTCAATGTCCGCATTAGCCGTTCTACTTCGCCATTGGCTTGGGGCCATCTCGGTGTGATTTTGCGGTGCTTTATTTTGTGGGAGGCCAAGTAGTCGGCCATCTCCGCGCTGGTGAATGGCGGACCATTGTCGGTGCGGAGTTCACCGAAGAGCCCATGGGTAGCTATTAGCTTCTCCAGTTTAGGAATTACTTCCGCGGCGGATGTAGATGTAACGAATTCAACTTCTGGATACCTCGAGAAGTCATCAACCACCACTAGCATGTACTTTCCTCCGGGTAGACTGCCGAAGTCAGCACTCACTCTCTCCCATGGGGCGCTCGGAGCTGCTTCAGTGATGACTGGCGCAGGTTTGCTTGGTAGGCTCGTGGCGAGGCATACTGGGCAGTGCTGCACCAAGGACTCTATTTGCTGGTCCAGGCCTGGGAACCAGACTTTACTGCGGAGTCTGTTCTTTGATTTGACGATTCCCTGGTGTGCGCCATGGGCGAGAAGGATCGCCTGTCTGGTGAGGCTCTCTGGTAGGACAAGGCGCGGACCTCGCAGTAAGCACCCGTCCGCTGATACGGACAGTTCATGACGGACCTGGTGCAGAGACTTCAATGTTGCTTGGGCCGCTGCTGTTCGTAGCGGTGAAGGACTCTGCAGGAGTCGCTAGTCACCTGAGGAAACTGCCTGGATAGCGATTTGGAGGCAGTCATCGTCTAGGGTGGCGGCTATGACATCTTGCAGAGATATCGGGAGAGGCCGGGACCGTTCTACCACCATCCGCACGTAGTCCTCCGTGGCTGCCGCCTCAGCTGCTTCCGGAGGGGTGGCCGGCCGGGCGTGCCGTGACAAGAAGTCAGCCGGATTCCGGGTGCCAGGTTTGTATTCCACCACGAGCTGGAACTCTTGCAGCTGTAGGATCCATTTCTCAATTCGCAGGGGAGGGCGAGACGAGGAACCCTGGAACAACGGGATCAATGGTTTGTGGTCCGTGATGACGGTGAAAGGATGGCCATACAAGTATATGTGAAAATGGCGGCATCCCCATAGAATCGCGATGGCCTCTTTCTCAATTTGCGAATACCGCTGCTCAGTAGGTGTGAGGGTCCGGCTCGCATAGGCAACAGGCGCCCACTCGCCACAGTTTTGACGTTGCGCTAGGACAGCACCCAGGCCAGTTGGGCTGGCGTCAACCACTAGCTGGGAGTCGTGGCGGGGATCAAAATAGACAAGCGTGGTATCCGCGGACAGGGCAGCCTTCGTCTGCTGGAACGCTTGTTCTTGCTCCGGACCCCAAGTCCAGTGGGTGGTGGTCCTAGTGAGATCTCGCAGAGGGCCAGTCAGATCCGAGAGGTTCCTGATGAAGCGTCCGCAGTAGGTGACCATACCTAAAAAACTGCGGACTCCTGACACCGATGTGGGGGCTGGCGCCTCCTGGACATCCTTCACCTTGTCGGGGTCTGGGCCGATGCCCTTGTCCGAGAATCGATATCCCAAAAAACTGATGTCTCAGCGCAGGAACTCGCACTTCTCCTTATGCAGGGTCAACCCACAGTCACGAAGGCGGTTGAACACGGCATTGAGGCGGAGGAGATGTTCTTCCAGGGAGGGAGCGTGCACTAAGATATCATCGCTCACGTTGAGCACCCCCTCCAGTCCTTGCAGGACGGTCTTGATGATGTTTTGGAATACTTCGGCCGCACTGGAGATTCCGAAGTTGAGGCGTTTGTAGCGCCAGAGACCGGCGTGGGTGGAGAAGGTGGTAATTGGGCGAGAGTCTGGGTGGAGAGGGACCTGATGGTACCCTGAGCGGAGGTCCATTTTCGAGAACCACTTGGACCCCGCGAGTTCGCCTATAATGTCATCAACTGTGGGCGTCAGGTGGCGTTCCCTCTTGATGGCGAGGTTCGGGATCCGCATGTCAACACAGATGCGGACCGCGTCAGGCTGTTTCGGCTTCTTCGCGACCACGATGGGGGACACCCACGGGGTGGGGCCGCGCACTCGTTCGATGATTCCGGCCGTTTCCAAGAGACGGAGTTCCGCCTCGACCTTTGGGCGAAGATGGAAGGCAATCCTCCTGTGCCTGAGGGCAATCGGGGCCACGGACTTGTCTACGTGCAGCCGGACTGCCGGGCCTTTGAGGCATCCAATCCCTTCGAAGAGAGGTGCGAACTCGGTCAGCAGACGTTCCAGATTGTGAGCCAGCACGGTGAAGGCAAAGTGGATGAGGCGGAGGTCTTGTGCGGTACGGCAGCTGAGTAAGAATCCCGACCCTTCTTGGGAGACGTAGATCTTGGACCGTTGATGGACTTGGTCGTGAGAGAGGTTGGCTTGGAACACGCCGCCTATTCTGAGCGGGGTGTGGGTCCCGAACGCGTACACTTGGACGTTGGTGTTGCGGAGGGCGGGCAGGTTGGGTAACCGCCTGTAGACGCTGGCAGCCATGAGGTTGATCGTTGCTCCTGTGTCAATGAGTGCTGTCACTGGATGATCCTGCACATTGATAGTGCACATGGGCGCTGCCTGCGGGGAGGCAGAGAGGGCGTGTAGCATGTGTACCACATGCACGGTTGTGGCCTCATCTTCGTCCATGTCGCCGCTCGAGGAGTCATCTGGGAGAGGCTCCAGTGCACGCACCTGTCGAGGTGGGCCTTGTGGTCGCCGCAGAGGCTTCGAGCGGCAGACCTTGGAAAAGTGGTTGATCTTTCCACACGCACTGCAGGTTTTCCCTTGGGCTGGACAGGCGCCGTCGTGTGGGAGTGGGCCTCCGCACCATCCACAGAGGCGGACCTTAGGGCTTTGTCCGGAGCTTTGGGCCGAGGATCTTCTGGGCCTTTGTCGAGGCTCACGGGTCTCAGTACGGACGGCGCAGACTGGCTCTTCTTTGACGGCCGCTGTAGCTTTGAGCTCCATATGGGCTGCCCTGGCTTTGGACAGTTCCTTGGAGCGTCCCAGGGTCAGGATGTCCCTCATCCGTATGTTGTGTTCCTGTAGGACGCGCTCGCGTAGCTTAGAGGAGGCGCAGCCTTGAATGAATTGCGCCCGGATCTCGTCATCCTCATCAGGCAGTGTGCACGTGCTGGCTAACTCCTTGAGGCGGGCATAGAACACGTCAACCGACTCGTCAGGGAGCTGTTTTGCTTGGCGGAGGAGGAAGCGCTCATAATCTGGATTGGCGTAGGGCTCAAAATGAGCCATGATGGCGTCGCGCATCGTGGCATAGTTCCGTGGGGGCCCAGCCTCGCGGACCGTTTTCGCAATTTTGTGGATTTCCGCACCGCCAAGGTGGAGGAGCATGAGTCTTCGCCGTGGGGCAGGGATGTCCGCAGCGTCAAAGAAAGTCTCCAAACGCTCCACCCACGCCTTCCACCGCGCAGCTTGGGAGGGCGGCGGCCCGGTGATGGTAAAGGGCTCCAACGGTGGGATGGAGGCCATGCTGGCCAGGCGGAGGACGGTGGCGGGAAGGCGAAGGATGCGCACCTAGCCAATGCAGCCGGGCGTAGGTACTTCCAAATGCAGGGCGCTGCAACGTGCCAGCTGCGCAGCAGGGAGGCAGGGTGCAGGCTAGCGCAGGCAGATCCGGACAGGCGGTTGGGGCCCACGCAGGAGCGGGAGAGGTGCGTGCAGCCGGTGGCTAGGACTCCCTAGATGAGAGGGGGCGGCAGGATGGCGCTGTGCAGCTTACCGGTGCGTTCTAGTGCCGACAGCGTCCGGACTCTTCACGCGCCACAGCAGGCTTCCGTGTGCGGCGTAGAGCGCCGCTGCAACGCGCGGGCCGAAACACGGCCGCGCGGGCGCGCGCACACACACACACTTCTGGGCTTCGCTTGGGGATCCAGGTCGGGATGTCGGCTGTAGGGCGGCGCGCCAGCAGAGCCGCCGCCGGTGGAGTCGCGCGGATGCGCAGGTCGGCCCCGATACACGGCCGGGCCACAGGCAGGAGCAGCGCGGCAGGAGCGGGCTACCGGAGATACCAGCGGTCAGCACGGTGGGTGAGAGGTAGGACAGCAGCAAGCTGACACCACCTCGTCGCCAATGTAGTATTGGGGTCAAGGCCTGGGCTTGACTTAAATAACGGCACAGCGAGACGTGGTTCATTTAGTGGCCAGCTACCAAACTGTGCCACGCCCAGAGCCCTGGGCTTTTTATTCTCTCTCCCACGTGGTCTCGGCGTCCGCCGAGCCCAACCCATTCCTGCACTGTCCACAGGGGTCGTGGTCTAACGGGACCACCCCCTAACACTATAGGAGACGTGGACTGTTCCACTGTCTCCCACATTACAGGCACCATCCACAAGATTGAAGGGCCGCCATCGCGACGTGCGGCCTATAGCACCCGAGCAGGCACCAGACTGCCGCATTGACGAATTCAAGGTGAGAGCTAGCGCCGGAGGCCCGGAGGACCCCACACAAGAAACTCCACATCTTGATGCTGCAGCAAGGTCGGGGACGCACCCGGAGTAGGGGGAGCGGACCGTGCCCTGCACACTGCCAGCGGTGGGGGTTGCAGTAGAGCAGCGGTCCGGATGCGTTTCAGGGGACGCGCAACGCTGTGGCGGCGATCCGGGATCTGCACAGAACCAAAGCCTCACTCAAATACACAGTACCTAGCGGTTGATGTCCGCGGAATGCTGAGGGGACCGGGTGACCCCCATTGGGCCGCGCGGCCTACGGCACGAGTCCAGGCATCGGACTTAGGTGGGGCCAGCCCCGCGGTGGAGGCGTCCTCTCCTGGGGAGCCTCTAATCTAAATCGCATAGTGTGCGCGGTGCCGAGGAGCAGCACTGGGGACTGTGACACTCACGGCATCAAAGGGGAGAGCCCCTTTCAATACACGGCCGGCTGGCAGTAGCGAAGCAGAGCGGACGCCTGAAATTAGGGCTCAGTGGCATATCCTTGCAGGAGCATCAGATGAAAGGATCATAGCCTATGCAGGATACATTCCAGCCAAAGAGGGACCCTGAATAATATACACCAGACACAGCAGTAACAAGCACACCCTATACAGATAGCCACAGGAAGACTATAAATTGGTAAAGTGTGATGCAGAAGGCTAGATTTCAATACCATAACCTGCTGGTGCGACAAGACACTAAAAGACATATAAAGGCGCCCTGAAGATATCACATAATTCAATCCAACCCGCACAGGCCAGAGGTGAAGAGGCAGCACCTGTTGGAGTGGGGGTACAGCTCTCTCCCCGCAATCGGCCATACTAGGGTCTGGTGCGGCATGCGGTGGGAGAGGTTCCCCCCCAAGCCCCTATAGTGGGAATGCTGAACCCCTAACGCTCCTACACGATGACAAGAGATGCTGGACAGCTTCCCACATGCCCACCACCCACTGGGGGCATCATAAGGAGAACTTTCTTCCAGGACAACTCCCGGGATACACAACACGTCATTCCAGAATTCGCAGCAGCCATGTCCAAAGACAAATCTTCCGGCTCTGCGTCTAAGCAATGCACGATGGATAGGTTCACCGGTAAGGGCACGGAGACTACCAATGCTACGTGCAGCCAGAATAGTATTCCGGACAACACTGTGCTGCTCACAGCAATTACTCAATCGAGAGATATGCTGGATGCTAAAATTGGCGCTGTGGGGGCTGATGTTATGCTACTGCGCCAGGATCTACGCAATGCAGTGGAACCCCTTACTCAGGCTGAATCAAGGGACTCTAAGGGTGAAGATGCTGTCACTATGCTCCAAGGGAAGGTTAACAATCTTGAACAACTTACACAAGGACTCACATCTCGAGTAGAAGACGCTGAAGGGAGAGCTCATAGAAATAATCTCCGCTTTGTGGGATTTCCTGAGGGTTGCGAGGGCACGGACATGGGTGCATTCCTTGTCAATGGCTCAAATCTTGGATTCCGGCCGAGACCCTGTCAACCTTCTTCATAATTGAATGGGCCCATAGGGCTCTGGCCGCTAAGCCTCCCCCTGGCGTCAGAGCACGATCGGTCATCGCTCGCATACTCAATTATCACGATAGAGATATTATCCTGCGGCTGGCCAGGACCCAGGAATCCCTCACATATGAATCTAATTGCATTATGATATTCCCAGACTACATCAGGTTAGTTCAACAGCAGCGCCAGTCATTTACCGCAGCGAAAGCTCCCCTACGGGAATTACGGATCCCATACATGCTCCTTTTTCCAGCGCGATTACGAGTCACCTACCAAAACCGCACAGTGTTCTTCGACACACCGAGGAAGTATTTCAGTGGACGGACGAGACCCGCCCAGTGAAGCCACATACGCCTCCACCCTGGGACTCGGATTCGTCATCCTGCGGCCCGAGACACAGCCAAAATGCCAAGAAAGAAAAACTACGACATAGATCAAGATCATCCTGGCGATCCAGATCAAGAGGAGACAAACAACCAGAGACCCTCGGCAGCTGACCATGGAAGCCGCCAGTTGTCATGGACATACAGAACCTCAAGAAGCAAAGAAATCAAACACATCAGAAAGGATATTGACTATGCTGGCACGAAATAAAGGGCTACAGCACCCGAGCAAACTAAGACCTCCTTGGGGGGGGCGTGGCCTGGGCACCAAGCGCGATGGACGCACGTCGGTGAAGCTCCGACCTTCCACGGCCCAAAACAGCCTAAATATCCGAATATTAATCCGCATGTACAACCCCAGATGAGTAGCGGAGCAACGACTCACCCCAGCGGTTGATCCGGTATCTTGCTAAACGGCAGAGAAAGAGGACACAGCAGCCGACAGAATCGTACCGACTGGGCCTCCAAATCCCCGGGCTCGAGTTTGGTCCGGCCGTTGGAAACATCCGGCGGAGGCAGCCATAAGGCGACACCAGCCGCGGAGCCTGAAAGACCAGGGGACTGACAACCAGGTTGGGTCCCTGGCTATTGAACTAGCCGAAAGTCGTCCCCTCCCAGAAGGGGGCTGTGGGAATTGAGTGGAGAGCTGACCGACTGCGCCCGAGACCGAGGTCCATCTGAGGGGAGAGAAGCAGCCCGGTGGAATGCCTTGGCGGTGCCTCTGGGAGACGATCCCAGGGCAGAACAACTCCTAAACTCGCCCGGACCCCAGAGGCACTGGCATAAGTGCAAAGTAAGTGCGGCAGAACTGCGCAAGAGAGGCTCTGGGCGCGATCGGATTGCCGTCAGGGGAAGTCCCGGCCCCCAGGAGTACGACCGCATATACGGAATTGAAAATAGTACCCCGGCTGCCGTCTGGGTTGTTGACCGTGTGGCAACGGATCTCCCCTCTCACACCCCATGAGTCCTGCTGGGAGTGGAGGCCTGTCTTATTTAATTACGGCGTGGGCCACAACAACGTGGTTGGCAAGTGGGAAATACACTCACCCGAGAGAGGCCCCTGGAGGTACTGGGCGTGGGCCCAGATAGATCTGGATTACAGCACCTAGGCTGCAAAGACACGTGTGCCCGAGTCTGGACTGGTGAGGGGCTGAGAGGCCTGCGCAGTGCTCTGGAGGGGGGATGGTGTCCACCTTTCTTGACGATATCGGTCTTACGGACGTATGGCGTGTACACCATCCCACTGAGTCCCAGTACACATTTCACTCTGGGGCACATAACAGCCTCTCTCAGATTGATTACATCCTCGTGCCAGCAGATCAGGTTAGGCATATTAAAGAAGTCAGACATATGGCGCGGGGTATCTCCGACCACTCCCCGATATGGGTGCAGATGGGGAGGGATGAGGATCAAGTTGGAAGAATAGCGCCTATCAACCCCTGGCATTTAAGCAACCCCACCATAAAACAGACCATCACACAGTCGATTGAAAACTATTTCCAGGACAATGAGGGGTCGGTAGGATCGGCAAAGACGCTCTGGGAAGCGTTTAAAACAGTGGTACGGGGACAAGCAATTTCTCAGATAACTGGGGCTCTAAAGAGAGAGAAGAATGCTGAACTGACCAAATTGGAAGAGGAGATCCTAAAGTTATAAGGTGAATTGCTGATGGCAAGCGAACCTGACACCGGGCACAAACTTAGACTTAAGAAGGAAGAATAATGTTGTGACAGACAGGGCTAAAGTGCTGCACAGGGACAAACTCGGTAGAATATATGAGCTGGGGGATAGAGCAGGCAAATTGCTGGCGTGGCTTGACCGACGCGATCGGGCAAGCCGCCTGGCCACGGAACTTACAGCCGAGACTGGGGAATCAATAACAGACACACAGTCAATAGCAGACGAGTTCGCCAGATACTGTACCCAGATATACAAATCTCAAACTGTCTTTCCAGTGAAGAATCGAGGGCTCTATTGACTGACATAACACTTCCGACTTTATCGGAAGAAGACTGGAACTTCCTTGAAAGCGCAATTACCAGCGATGAGGTCGCACAGGCTATCAGGGGTCTACAGTCTGGGAAGGCGATGGGCCCCAACGGCCTCCCAATAGAACTTTACAAACTAAAGCCCGATAAAATTGCCCCTACCTCAAAGCGATGTATGAAGAAAGCCGAGAAACTGGCCGGCTTCCCCGGGACCAACGGCTCGCCACAGTGGTAGTTATACATAAGGAAGGTAAACCTAGGGACCGGTGTTCCTCATATAGGCCCATCTCGCTTCTAAATGCTGAGGCCAAGATATTAGCTAAATTACTGGCGACACGCCTGATCGGAGCAATTTCCGGGTAGGTTCATCCAGACCAATCCGGCTTTATGCCGTCCAGAAACACCTCCCTAAACCCATGTAGACTCCACGGAGTGCTGGGCAGGGTGGACACTTTAAGGGAAGACGCGGTGGTGGTGTCCTTGGACGCCACCATGGCGTTTGACACAATTGAATGGCCATATCTCTTCGCTGTGCTGGAAAAGTTGGGGTTCAGCCCAGAATTCATCAGATGGGTGAGACTCCTCTATTCAGAACCATTGGCAAAAGTGGTAGTCAATAATAAAAAATCTGAGATTTTCGCCCTCGGTACGGGGACGAGGCAGGGATTCCCTTTGTCCCCGTTACTTTTTGCTCTACCGCTAGAGCCTTTGGCGAGCTGAATCCAGAGGGATCCTATCGAGAGTCGGTTGAGATGGTCAGAGGACTGGGAAGATCGCATCTCCCTATATGCAGACGACTTCCTGCTATACTTAGCATCACCGCGAGTATCGATCAGTAGAGTCCTCAACATATTTACCAACTTCGGCAGATACTCTGGTTACACTATCAACTGGACTAAGTCGCTGATCTCTGTATTAAGGGGGAAGTTCCCGCCCCTGCCTAGGGGATATAGCGTGACAGAGGCGGCAGATTGTTTTAAATACCTAGGTATATACATTGCCAGAGACCCTAAATCATACTAAAATCACAATCTCCTTCCACCACTGTGGCGCCTTAGAAGTAATGTGGAGCACTGGAAATCTCTCCCGCTGTCTCTGCTGGGCAGAGCCGCGCTTTTTAAAATGATGTCCTTGCCCCGATTCCTATACGTTCTACACAACTCGCCTGGTCCTGTCCCTGCGGCATAATTTGCGGCCATAGAGAGAGAACAAAGAATGTTATTGTGGGTGAAGGGCACACCACAAATATCATTCCCAAAGTTGGTGCGGGCTGGTATGATGGGAGGATAGGACTCCCAGATATTAAAAGATACTACTGGGCGGCACAGCTGGCAGCTATCAACCAGGGCATTTACCGGCCGCAGGATGACCCGGGATATAGAATGGACAGATGGCTTCTGCCGGGTGGATCCTACACTAGGGCACTTTACTCTAGATTCGCCAATTTACGACTGACGGGACCCACGCTACATTCGGTCCAGACCTGGAATACCACCCACAAAAGTCTAGGCTGGGACAAGAAAATTACTCAGACCACTCCCTTGTGGGACTCGTACCTACTAGGAACCCTTCGGAGCACTAAGGGATTTGACAAATGGGATCTAATCGGACTGTCGCGGGTGGGAGATATATGGAAAGAGGGTAAGGTGAAAGAATTCTCAGTATTGCAACAAGAATATGAACTTGCAGATTCCGAAATTTTTAGATACTACCAGGTGCGACATGCCCTAAATACAAATATACAGTTAGGAGAGGCACTACCCGAGGCAACTCCATTGGAGGACAGGCAACTAGATGGGTATATACCTAAGAAATCAATATCCCTCACTTACCGAAAGTTAATCAATCACGCCTCTGATCCCCTGCGGCGGCTTCGGGAACAATGGGTAGATGATCTGTCAGAACTGGATGAAGATTGGACGGAGGCACTCGCCTCCCCTAAGGAAGTTGCAATCTCATCGCAACTTAAACTGGTGCAACTTAAAATTCTCCATAGAGTATATTATTCGGGTCCTGCATTGGTTCGCATGGGATATAGGGAGGACTCCAGTTGTAGGAGACACTGTGGTAGTGAAGGCACGTTTCTGCATATCCTGTGGGAATGTCCCAAAATCAGCAAGTATTGGACAGACGTTCTCAATTGTATGAAAGTTCTGGGCCTGGACCTGAACTTAGAGGCCAAAAGGTGTCTGTTGCATGTGTGGGGACCGACATACCTGAGTAGCAAGGAAAGGATATGGGCAACCCTGGGACATATGGTAGTCAAGCGTAATATTGCCAGAATGTGGGGGGCAAGTGAAGCCCAAGGCCTAAACTCATGGAAAAAAGATATGGACTGGTGCATGTTTCGAGAAAAAACTGTATATGTTTCCAGGAGATGCCCGAGGAAGTGGTCTCAAATATGGGCCAAATGGAATGCCTATCGTGGCGATATTTGTACTCCCAATCCTCTTCCCCCTACCCTTACTGGATGAACCTATACAGAATAATCATGGTGAAGATTGACCTAGCAAAGTGTCAAGGGGCTGGGGTAATATCCAAATTAACAAATCTTAAATGAGTATGCGCTAAACACCTGTTGTCTGAATGTATAAATTTAAAATGTTGTTTTTCAATAAAAAGATTTGTTAAAAAAAAAAAAAGACCTCATTGGGACATCTGTTCGGGATTGGGAGTTTTGGGAACCATTGGTCGGGTCCCGTTCTCGCCCCCGTTGGGGTGAGTGCGGTGCCCCATCCGCGACAGATGTTTCAGAGTTTCGTGAGGTATTGGGGTGGGTGTGGGTGGGGGGGAGGTTGGTTTAGTTGTAAATATTGTTTTTTAAACGTTATCACAGCGCATCTGACATGCCGACATAGTGTTCCACCCATTAGATACACCCTTGACCATACTCACCACACACCCGGATGACATCTTTTAGTGGGCGGAGTCCAGCTGGCAAACTTAATGTGATCACTTCGAATGTCCGAGGCCTCATAGACAAGATCAAACGGGGTGTCATTCTCAAACAAGTAAAACACATGGGCGCCGACATACTGGTCTTACAGGAGATGTATCTTATGGGAAACAAGACACCATGCCTCGCATGCTACGGCTACATGCATATATTCCACTCAGGATTTACAAGAGGCTCAAGAGGGGTCGCAATATTAATACAGCAAAAAATTCCCTTCATTCATACAGGTACATGGGCTGATCCACATGGCAGGTACATTTTTGTACAGGGTACTGTGGGTGGAGATGCTATAGTCCTAGGCAGTGTATATGCACCCCCACCTCTAAACCAATCCTTCACAGAACATGTTATAGAAATCTGTGAAGAGATACCGGAGAGTCTCGCAATTATTGGGGGAGACTAGAATGATGTGATTCATCCGGAACATGACAGATGGAGACACATAGCGTACCCAAAGAGTCTTGCTTGGGGCCCCTGACTGAGATCCTGGGATGAACCGATACTTTGAGGGCCCTACATCCCACCACACCAGGATACACATTTTTCTCCTCTGTTCATGGTTCCTTTTCTAGGCTTGATTATTTATTCATAATCAGTAAACATGCCCACAGAGTACCTGAAGTCGAGATCATGCCCAGAGGTCTATCGGACCACTCTCCAGTGAGGCTACAAGTATTAATCGGTCCCAACCGTCCCTCCTTCCGTTGGCGCCTCTCACCATGGCACATGCAGAATCCACATTACAAAACACGAATACATAAAGTTCTACTCGACTACTTCTCACTTAACGAGGATACGTCTTCTTCCAGCACAGTCCTGTGGGAAGCAATGAAGCCGACTATACGAGGCTTTAATATAAGTTACTGTGCTGCAGAAAGGGGCAGAAAAAACAGACGCTGCTGCATTTGGAAGCACAACATTTAGACTTAGAGCGACGAAGCAGAGAAAGAGATGGGGGCAGTGCTTGTAGGCAATTGGGCTTAAAACAACAAAGATACCATCAGGTACTACTAGATGAAGCTAAATGTGCCTGGTATGCCATACAAAGCAGGATATATCAATGGGGGACAAAGCCGGGAAACTCCTTCATAGACTGTCAACATACCAGGAAGCCGGTTCACATACCGGCAATTCAATCACGGAGCCGCTCGATCCTCACACAGCCTGTCAAGGTAGCCCATTCTTTTGACTAATTCTATTAATCCCTCTATACCAAACATGAAGTCCTAACAGAATCCCAGATTGAGGATTTCTTCCGAGATATACCACCCGGGGCACTTTCAGACGCAGCACGAGCGTCCTTGGAAACCCCGATAACCCTTGAAGAACTGACCGCGACCATTTTGGATATGCTGTCCAGGAAAGTCCCGGGACCCAATTGGTTTCCCTGTGAGTACTTTAAAGCATTTATGTCTATATTAGGACCTCAATACCTGGCCACCCTCAACCAAGCTCTAAAATATAAATATCTGCCACCCGATTGGAGACATGCAGAAATTGTAGTTTTTGTGAAGCCAGGCCGCCCACCAGAACTCTGCTCATTGTGTAGACCAATCTCACTGTTAAACTTAGAAGCCAAAATATTAGCAAAGGTGCTGGCGAATAGGTTGATGCCCCACCTGGCCGACTTGGTTCACCCAGATCAAGCCGGCTTTATGCCGCAAAGAGCGACGCGTCACAATATTCCGCGGGCACATAATGCAATCGCTGCTGCGGATCGACAGGGCCGACCCGCCGCCTTGCTTCTCGCAGATATTGACAAAGCATTCAATTTCGTTAGCTAGACATATATGTTCATACTGCTGAAACATTTAAATTTCGGCCCCAAATTCATAGCCCATATACGGTTACTTTACACAACCCTAACGGCTTCAATTCGGGTGGTGGGCACAGTTTCTGACCGATTCTCAATAGGTCGTGGCACCCGACAAGGATGCTCCCTCTGTCCCCTCTTATTTGCCCTTGCTATAAAACCACTGCCCACATGGGTAAGGCATGATGCCTTGGTGCGTGGTTTCGATTGGCTACCGGAGATATCAGACCGCATAGTACTATACGCGGTTGATGTTTTTTTCTTCTTCACAGACCCGCATAGATCCAGCCCGAGACTTCTCCAAATTATGCGCATATTCGGCGAGACATCAGGCCTCCACATGAATAAATCGAAATCATCCGTCTGTGCACTAAAGGGGACCCGGGGGAACGGACGTTGGTTAGATGAGCTGACAATTGCAACCAATGGCCTACAATATCTCGGAGTTTATCAGACATGCAGTCTGTCTCATGGAACAGAAACTTAGGTGCCTTGACAGATCGGGGTAAAACAGAGGTACGCACCTCCAATCTTCCCCTTTCACTCTTTGGAAGATCCGCCATCTTTAAGATGGTGTCCCTTCCACGTCTGGTATATGTTACAATCCTATCCATACCCAATTCCACTAATCAATACACTCTTGAGCCAGGAGGGAGCGTAGCTCGAGTCGCCCTTCGCACGTGCTTCCAATCCACCTTCTGTGGTGGAATAGCTGCCGCAGACGTACAATCATATCATGCAGCAACACATTTACAGATCCTAATTGAATGGCAGTATGGATCTAGAAATGACCCAGCGTATAGACTAGAACAATGGATCATGGGTGACCCCTTTCTTTACACATACCTATACAATAGATCAGATCCCAAAAATCTTCCCCCAGCAACTAGAGTGGTGATTCTTGTTTGGAGACAATCTCTCCGCCAAATGGGCTGGTGGAACCGCATCACTAGAGAAACCCCGTTGTGGAGAAACCGCCTATTCCCCCAAGTGGCGGACCTTCAGGGATTTATGCAATGTGATCAAATTGGTATCTCCACCGTAGGCGACGTCATGAAAGGCCCTGTCCTCAAATCTTTTCAGACTCTTCAGGCAGAATTTTCCATGCCCCGTACACAATTTTATAAGTATCTACAGCTATGCCATATATTTGAGACTTAATCACTATTCCTGAATTTAGCCCAATTGAGGGCAAAATCTTGATGGGAGATCTTAGAGAACACAAAATCTCGAAAATATATCAATCATTAATCATGAGCAACCCCAGTAGCTTAGATGCCCTTTGGGCGGCATGGGCAACAGACTTGGGCCCAATCGAGGACGACGATTGGACTGAAGCATTAGAATCACCTAGAGGGGCAGCGATCTCCATCCGCTTAAGACTCATACAATTTAAATACCTCCACAGGGTGTATTACACCAGATACAGACTGTGGAAATCAGGGCTGATTACATCCCCACAGTGCCTATGATGCCAACATGACAAAAGTACATTCATACATACGGTATGGTCCTTTGTAGCTCTAGACCACTTTTGGCACGGCATCATAAACTGTCTGGTGGAAGTATTGGCATGGGGCCTCCCTGGCTCCCCAAAACTCATACTACTCCATTGCACTGAAGGAATAGGGGGGAAAAGATATAAGCGACACCTACTCTTCCTGGGGCTAACGCTAGCCAAGCGTGACATAGCAAGACTATAGAAAGCGGATACTCCACCCAGCATAAGTACATGGAAAAAGGGCATGGATTTCATTATGGGCCTAGAACTCCCTATTTTCAGGGCACGTGGCTGCCCACAAAAACACAACAAAATATGGCAAAGATGGGCAGATTATAGATTCTTATTGTTGGACTCCCACATCACCCAGGACCAAAGAATAAACAACGAAATTCTATCATTCGGGAAAGACCAAGATAGTATGAATCAGGGCATGGTCCCTAATTAAAGGGAGTGGTGGATGGGAACAGGGTCAAGAACATATGGTCTGGATGCGCAATGTTTCATACAGTTTGGTTGCTGTTTATATCAGTTCTTTCACATGTATTGTAGCTGTGACTGGGGAGAATATGGTATCATTAATGTCTTTTAATATGATATGTATGTCTTCAAGTATCCGGGCTACCCCGGTCGATATGGTATCAAAACTCAATAAAATATGATATGAAAAAAAACAATTGGTTAATTCATAATTTCCATCTGTGGATTTAATCCCCCCAAGAAGGGAAATGATCAATGCGTTTCGGCTTTTGAAATCTTTAAGGCCTCATCAGGACCAGAAAGAAAGGGATGCCCAATTAGTCCTCGATGTTTTCGAGTGAAGTGTAAACACGGGATAATCATTCAGACCAACCCGTTAATGGTCGCCGGTGTACAGGGCAGCTAGGTGAAGTGGGGAAAAATCCACGCTAACCTCTATACATTATGTTCTGTCTCCATGAGCCACACTTATGTTTAAGGAAGGGTGTTCCACGGGGTATAAAATCCACCATGGAGCGAGGATAAAAGTTTACCTCAGAGCCAATGCTAGTGTGAAGTGCCCGAATCAAAAAGTAAAAAAAAAAAGAAATTTATGACAAATTCAAGCACAGCAAGTGCAGGACATCTTTTTGCCTAGGTTCATTCCATACTTTCGGTATGCATTATAGGAAAGCAGTTCATTATATGGGGGTGTATAACTTGCTACTTTTAGTTTCTTGGGCCTTGATTTTCCTTCAGAAATAGGAGGAACCCAACGTAACCCCTAATAGGAAAACTAAAATACTATTTTTGATGGTATGATTCATATTGTGTATTGAGATAACAATGATAATTGGAAGCATGCCAAGAATTTGAGTATACAATTATTAACTTTATTTGACACATATTTCTGATAACAAATAAAATGTATACTGTTTAATTTAAAATTAAGTATTCTTATTTCTAATAATAAAGTGATGTCAATAGAAATACAACTTATTACATCCAATCAGAAATGAGAATATCACTCAAGAAAGAATAGAATGAAACAGTCAAAGCAAGAAATGGTTAGAAAGAACAAGTTGAAGTGGTGACCTTAGACTTATTTAGCATGTGGCTTGGAGAACATATCAAAGTGTTGCATCAGAAAAGTAGGACCAAATATCAGTATGAGTCATATTTCATAGAAAACATTGATATTGTACTTACCCATCTTTATATAGGCAGCTAGTTGGTAAATGACATATCCATCAAATGTCTTTAAATTCACGGTACAAAATTCAGATAGAAGATGGATTGGTTGGAGAGGCTGGGGGTATATATTTTTAATTTGTGCTATGCGCTGCATGCAGCTGGTACGCAAATTGCCAGAAAGTGGAATACAAAAATAGAGACAAGGAAACCCTTAATGTCAAAAGAGGGACCTAGGGTAGTAGTAGTTTTAAGTGACAGCGGTCCCTTTAAAACGAAAGTCAATATAAATGTAGCCAAATTATCACAATCAAGATTGGCTTTGTTTGTGTCATAATCGACAGTATCAAGAAATGTATTCACAAATAATGAAAAACACAACAAAATATACAGAGTGAGTGAGCTAGACGTGACAGGGTAATGGGAAATCAGCCGATTTCCTTACCAGAAAGTGGAATACAGCCAAACAGATATATGGTGGGTGCAATGGGTATGTTTGATTGAAAAGAAGGTGGAGTTAGTCTAGCAGTAGTGTTGATCCATATAGCGTCAAGTGTTGTTTTTGGTTTTTTTTTTGTTTTCAATCTTTCATGAGACCACCTTTTCAATATTGGTGGTGCCAGCCAAACATGTTGGGAGATGACAAGGTTCATTCTTAGGACTCTGATCAGCTCGCTAAGCTTCGTAACATAGGGAACTAGATGCTTTCAGGGCAAGACTCAGCATAGTTAGTAAACGTCAGAGTCAATGAGTGATAGTAAGGGAATGGTCATTCGGCTTGACTGAACCCTTTGCGAGTGCTATTAGAAACAGTCAAAACTGTAGGAACTCTCGCAACATCTCGGCTCTCAATACTAAGGGCCTGATTTAGAATTCAGCAGACGGGTTAGTCCGTCACAACGGTGACGGATATCCTGTCCGCCTAAATATAAATCCCATAGGATGTAATCGGATTTATATTTCGGCAGATGGGATAGACGTCACCATTGTGACAGAGCAACCCGACCGCTGAGTTCTAAATCAGGCCCTAAGTAAGTGCTTACCGCTTCTCTCCAGATTACGAGTACGTGGAGTTTAGAAGACAGGGAGTGAGGCTTGTCTGGGGTAAGACAGGTATTTGGCGGCTGGAGAACAGTAGTCGGAACCTTTGAGTCATATGATGTAGCAAACCCAATCACTTTGTTAAGCCCAAATGGAGGCTGTCCAGCATAAGGCAGGATTTCCTGGGCCTTTATATGTAGAGTTAGGGGTTATCATATTTGCTTCACAACTTCGGTTAGTTGTGGGGCTTCTGTTTTGGATATTCGCTCACTTACTGTGTCATGACACTTTCTACGTTTTCCTTGAGGAACAATATTTTAGGTCCTTCTAGTTCTTTGGACCCTGTAGTATCCCTTGAGAATCATTATGCTGGTTGCCTGCTTCAATATCCGTGTTTCCTTGATGCTTGCTAGATGCTTCCAGATCCGATGAGGGGAACCTGGTAACCCTTTGGCATTATTGCAGACTGCTCTTCCTGAGCATCTGGTAAGTCAGTTGGGGAACATTCATTCTGGGGAAAGAGTACTTTTAGTCTTGATGCACAATTTCCATATTGTGGCACATTTATAACTATAATTCCTCTTTTATCTCAGTTGTTACATAGGTGTACCCGGCCAGCTCTCCACTTAAACACACAAAAGGTGACAGAAGGAATGCTTGCAATGTGTCTAAGCATAGGCAATCACTCGGGGTAGCATTTCAACCTACCGTTCATGCTTATTTGCCTCACTTTGTCCATTCTATTTGTTGATTTAAGAGTCCCAGAGTGCAAAAGCACACACCAAGAGAGTGGCTGGTGTTTTGTTTTTCCTTCTTTCTCTTTTCACATTTTTTCCTCTGAAGGGTACCAGCTGTTCAGCTTGATTACCACATACTTTTAGCCTTAATCCCATGGAGTGGATGTTTGGGGAGTGGCTTCAGAATTCTGTTTCTGGCAGTGCTCTTCTGGGTCAAGACCCTGACAAATGCAGCCATTGGGTGTTCTGTGAGATAGACACAGACCATCATTGCAATAACTGTCACCTATCCTGAGATATATTTGCAAAAACGGTGCATTATATGCAGATTTCGTTACTTAACAGACCAAACTCCACATTTCAGGGTATTTAACAGGCATTTTTTTCCTGGTAAATTTTGTCAGGTTTGATGTTTGAAAGGCGCTCTCTTGCGCAGAGTGCTGCTGTGGCTGCCATTCCTTCTGGTTTAGTGTATCCATACTCAACAGACCCTGTCGCGATTTTGTGTGGCAGCGAGAGATGCATGCCCTGATCCAGCTTGATATTTTATGCTTAGAAATAATTGGCCTTTGCTTCACTCGATAGATCCCGATTTACGATTTGGTGGGTGGTCCCCCAGTCTGACAGGTCAGCTGAGGCTCTGGCCTCTGATCCCGTGGCAGATGACATGCTAGCATAAGTAAAGATCTTTAGCTGCACATAATGGATCTGTAAGGCCTTCAGAGCAACCACCGGTGCGCGGTTGCACTGAAGATTGAAGAATTTGCCGAACAGGCGCCATGATTGTGGCACCTGTTCAATAAACTTATTTGTTTTAGAAGACCAAACTCCCAAAGCAGCAGTCTGTTCTCGAAAAACCAAAAACAAAATCGAATTATCCTAATATACAAGGAGTTTTCTACCTTTACATCATAAACATTAGTCAATGTCCATGCCATGGGAGGAAAATCCAGTGACAGACCCCCCTGACCTAAATAGGGCAGGGCAACTGTCACTATGGCATTGAAGGAGAAACTGGATTCCGAACTAAAGTAGGTAAAAACATTGATAATAGTGTGCATTGCTTTGCGTCATGCAAGCACCCACGCAGAACATTAGTAAATGACCCCACTCAGTGAGGAAAAGCCATGCTGTCAGCTACAATGTGGCTGGGACATATTTGATAATTTGCTCTTTCTCCTTTGACAATAGAGCAGAAAGTACACTGAATCATGGACGTAAATTAGGGGTCACCAGGGGTTGCAACTGTGACACCTAAGCCACCCGTTGTGACCCCTGCCACCTTGCTTGCGACCCCTGGCTGTGTGTCAGCCCTGGCAAGCGCACTGGTGGCATAAAATTAGCTGCAGTGTAAGTAGTGCTTGATTGCACTGCTGTGCTGAAGCTCTGCCTACCAGTGGCATAGCAAGGGGGAGGGGGCGGGGGCAATCCGCCCTGGGCGTCACTAGGGGGGGGGGGCGAGCCATGAGGGCAAGGTAAGTTTTGTTTTTTCTGTATTCTCGCGTGTCGCCATCCCCTGCTCGTTGTCTGTTGCCTGAAACCACCCCAACTCATTGTGGTCGTTCGCCAGCACCCCTCCCCCCAGCACTGGGCGGCAAACTGTGGTATCACCCCGGGCGTCAACAGCCCTAGCTACGCCACTGCTGCCTGCAGAGACATCATGATGGCCTGCAAGCTGGGCCTGGGTGAGGGAAAGAATGCGTCTCACCCATTGCTATAGGGCAGTCCTTGATTTGATACATTGTATGTATTAGCTGCGGGAATGGGCCAGGAAGCTGAGCGAATGAGCACGAAGCGTGCACAGCATGGCTGGGCATGATTGGACAGTGACTAACTACACGTGCTGCAGCTAGAAGAACATGTGTGTAAGTGGAAGCGTGCACCTGCTGCACCATACAATAGCTGAGGACACGGTGCCTGGTGTGGTATGTGTACCACCATGTTTGGGACCACCGACCGGGTCCCAGGGCCATCAATCAGGTAGCGCAAAAGCGCTACCAATGATGACGGCTCTGGCAAAAATTATTGGCCAGCCCTGCACGGCAGTAAAAGCTCACTGAAGTGGCATGGTCTTGGAGTTGGAGTTGAGTCGACTCATGCCTGCTGCATGGATGCTGGGTGTCAAGACTCTAGAGTAGCTGACTAGAATCAACGCAAGTTCGGGACCGGGCCATGAGTGACTTGCTTCATCTAATTGTCTCTCTCTGACTGAGTTGGACGGTCGGACCTCGGGCAGGTCGCGGGGCAGGTGAGGTTGTGTGAGAGAGAGACTGACTGAGTCATCACATTGACTCGATTAGAGTCTCGACTCTCTGACTCCCCTTGTGGTGGTGCCAGTTGTTGTGACTCCTGTGAACTATGGGCCCTGGGCAAACCTCTAACAGAAGCAACAAGTAAAGTAAGATAAGTTTATTGAGTTGACACAAGATTTTCAAATGCCCTGCAAAACATTAGAAATGATTGTTAAAGAGCACACATTTCAGGTTCAACCTTTCTAGCGGTCTAGCCATTGTTTAGGTAATATGAATAACACATTAATTGCCATTGTTATGTGTCGAACACTACATCCGTGTAGCCACAGCATGTGCACGCCAGTCAGTGAGTGCTGGTGGACTGGCCAACAAGACATTGTCTGTTTTGAACACCACTAAGGCCGTAATGGCCGTACCGGGCATCGGGCGATGGACGGTCGTTTCCTCTGGAGGCTGGAAGGGTAGGCGACAAGTTTTGTTAGTGGGGCCGGTTTTGTAGCAGTGGAGCAGTTTTAAAAGCACTGCAAAGTTCCTTGTATATTCAGCAGTTTTCGGACAGCAATGAAAGTGTCAAGTTAACGCTGGTGATTTATTAATGTACCTGCTGGAGAAAGATGGAAGTTTTGTCTAGTGGCAGTTTTCACTTATCTAAGGTAGCGCAGAGGGTTAATATACCTGCTGCAAATTACGTGTACCATGCATATCAAAGAACAATATTATAAGTGGATAGCTCAGTGGATTACTGCTTTTGTCACTGAGATTCTGTTGTTAATGTGCAGTTCATAAGTTAGATTCGTAATCTAGCACAGTGAGTTATGAACTGCCGTCTAAGAGCTGCATGAAAGATGAATGGTACAAGTTAGAAAGTTATGTTTTTTTCCCAGTCTTTCTATCCTGATGTTGCTAAGAAAGGTTTGTTTGGGTAGAAATACATTCTTATTATTAAAATCAACCCTAACCACTGTGTTATTTTCTGAATCCTGAGTTTATGCCTCTCCAGACTAAGCACTCTTAAAAAGTGCCTACCAATATGGATGACATGTGAATCCTACACCTTGTAGTCTCCTTTGCCTTCTGTAACATTTTCTATACATTGATTCACACACGTATGTTTCATTGTCTCTGTGTGTGTGTGTGTGATGGATTTTGAAAATGTGGAAATTTTTGCTTTAGGAGCAGTGATTAATGGAGTCATTTTAAAATGCGGACTGTAGCATCTTCATTTGTAAAGCAAACATTCATGCCTTTGATAATGCAGAACAAACATATTGTTGATCAACACAAGTACTGTACCAGTGATGTGCATGTTTTCTGTAGAAGAAATTAATGATAGTAAACCTGGAAAGGATCAATGGCTCCACAGGTTTAGAAGTATGTACTGGGTAGAACTTCACCTGCAATAAATAGCACTGTTATCTACACTCCAAGACAGATTTAATTACGTTACTCTTAGTTTCTAAAACAAATGATAAAGTAAACTTGTCTTGAACATTATAGGCCCATCAACCATCCCATTTTATAAGTTATTTGATATTGATAATGGTTGATTTCAACTTGACTAGTGTATTTTCCATTGTTGTACACTATTTGATAGGTTCTTAATCAATGCTACATTATCTTAATTGTATATCTGAAGATACTACCTGAAACAATGTATGTAGCTGCATTTTCAGTAGGATTTGAAGTATGTCTCTTTATAGGGTACTTCTTTTGTATCTGTAGAGATTTTCCAGCCTCTGTGTGTGATTAACCTAAGCCACCTGTGCGTAAGTTACCAAGTTAGATGCATCACTTCCTGTAATATCACCAAGCCAAACGTCATGCAGTCGCTTCCTTTGATTTCATGGATTCTAAAGGTCACGTGATATCATTTCCTGTGATGTGATCAGGTCAAATGCCTTGCGATGTCACTCCCGGTGACATTATCATGGTGGATCAAAGGGCAGGTGATGTCACTTCCTGTGATGACACCAGGTCAAAGTCCTTCTGATGTCACTTCCTGTGACATCAGGCACGGGTCACATGGTATATGATGTCACTTCTGCTACCCCAGGCATTTTGATGAATCCGCATCGATGCACTGAATCTTGGTGGGTTGAACAGCATGGAAATCTTAGGAGTACTAAAACTGCCCAAGACTAACCTGGTGCACAAGACTTATTTTGCATTTCTCTCTTTCTACATTGCAGCGATCAGTGGAAAAGTTTTAAAAACAGATATTCCAAATTCATTCAAACGCCTCTCTTAGAGTCATCGGTTGCCAGTACATGTTGAAAAAGAATTAGCATTTTGATTGCCCAGAGAAGGAGTTTCTCTCTAGTAAAAGGCGAGCTCGAGTCGGATGTCTTCTAACTCTCACTGACAGCACTTGTGCTTTTCTTGTTGAGCTACTCTGCTTGGTTATTTGAAAGACCAGGGAGATAGCCCATAGGTGTGGAGACGCCATGCTGGTTTTTCCACTCTGCCTACAGAGAAAGAACATGCAACCTTGTACTAACCTGAATCTTTGTGTCTAACATCTTTGTGCCATAGCCCATCTGAATCTTTACAATCTGCAGTTTTATCCTGAGAAAGATGACTACTGCAGCAGACAGATCAATTTTAGCTGAAAGACATTCATGCGTAATGACTTTTCGTGCCCAGTTGTCTAGCCCTCTGATGATTCATCTGTAATGAGGATACATTAATCTTCATATTCGTAAAATGGCAGAATTTGCTGAAATGTTTCTACTGTACCAGCGCTGATTTGAGATGTGCTGCGATCCGAAATGACCATTCCAGAGAAGTTTTGTTAAACAGGAGGTCTTGCACCAGTCCCTTGCAACTTCTTACACTACTACCATGCAACACCTGTTGCTCAGAATCAGCAGCATGCACGAGGAACTGCATAGAGAGTGGGTTGTTTTCCTTCTGAAATCATGCAGTAGAAATCAAAACCCTTCTTCTCTTTTCATTGATGATCCCACCCATGCCTCCATTGTTTCAAAGTGTGCCCTCTGAAACACAAGAATCTGGTGATGTTTTAAGCTTGACTCTTTCACGTCAAACAAAAGCCAAGCTAATAGAGGAGGTGAAGGATGGTAGTCCTGGTGTGTCTTGATTTTTCTCAGATTATTCCATGAGTGGTAGCTGACCGGATAAATTGAGAACTGCCTTTTCAGTTAAGCAAACTAAGAACGACTTTTAATTATTTGACACAAGTACAGAATTGGTTTTATGATAAATTGTGGAATTGTTTTATTTTGTTTTCCTTATGCCCCCATATACCCTGCAACCAGAGCGAGATGTTAAACCTGTATGTGGGGAACTGTCCTAGCTTTCCAAAGTGGCACAAGTCATTTCTAACATCAATGGAACAAATCTTGAATTCATTGTAAGATAAAGTTATAAAATGTCTTTATTCACAACCAAAATTATTTTCACCAGTCATTTCTTTAAGTTATATCAAGAACTACTCTAATTTAATGACTATTTTCTTAGGGTGATTATGTTATTGCAGGATGGAATCTCATTATTCATCATATACAATAGAAACCATATTTCATACCGACAATTTCAATGTTTGTCTCCTACTTATTAATCCATTTCCTCCTGTTCACAGCAATGAATTAAAACCATACATCATCTTTAAAAACAAATGGTTAAAGATGATGTAGTATGCACCACTCGTTTCTTAAACTAGGACGGTTGTCCAGCTAAAGGCTTCCCAGGAAATCTGCTACACTCTGCAGCCCGGGTTTCAGTTGACATCATCAACCATGCCGCATTGGAAGATCTCAGGCAGTCAGGCTGGGCACGTACGTGTTGAAATGCAGCTCGTTTGGCTGTGGTGCTACTCAGGGGACAGCCCTTTCGTTACTTTTAACATAGACCTTCTCACACCGATGATCCAGAAGCTGGAAGGCTTGAACCTGTGCTGGGGATGGGATAAGCCACCCAGTGACTGTATTGAGAATTGTTCCTAGGAAGGGCTGTATCTGAAGCTGTTGGAGGTGGGACTTGCCCACATTGATGGTCAAACCGAGATCATGTAAAAGACAGAAGGTGATCTGGGTGTGGGTCAAGCACTGCTGACTGCTTGCTTACCAGTCAGAGTCGAGGTACAGGAAGATGTGGACGCCGCTCCTCTGGAGATGTGCAGCTATCACTGCAAACCATTTTGTTAAGTCTCCGGGGGCCGTAGTTACCCCAAAAGACAGAACTTTGAACTGGAAGTGCTGCACATTTATCATGAACCTGAGGTTGCGACGGTGCGCAAGGTGGATCGGAATGTGAAAATAGGCATCCTTCAGGGTGGTCATGAAGTCACCTTGCTGCAGCAGAGAAATTATGTCCTGGAGAGTGACCACGTGGAAATGTTCCAACAAGATGTACTTGTTGAGGAGCTGAGGTAGAATATAGGCTGTCTTTCTTGGGGCATCAGAACGTACAGGACTATAGCCAGAAAACGCTGGGCAGTATCAGGTGTCTCAAATCACCCATGCCAATGCATTCCTTCCAAAAGGAATCTAAGTCATTATTCCTAATATTTTTCAGCCTAACAAGAGTGGGGTTCTATAAATGGAAAATGTTACCCTGTAAGCATCTGTTTGTGACATGTAGTGCTGGGGATTGACATGGTCTGCATGCTCTCCTACCATCTACTGTTGGGCTTGGACGTGTCCAACTTGTTTTTCTTCTAAAAAGTATAGGTACAGTGACTCCTCCTATGACTGGTAACACGCATGGGCACCGGCTCAATTGTTAGATTGTTTTCCCACACGGCGGGTGAGGATGGAGATGGAGCACAGAAGTGAAAAAAGATGGCCACGCAAGCAAATTTAAAAAAGAAAAGTAGAAGCAAGCAACTGCAACAACCGAAGGCTTCCAGGGAGGAGGGTGGGTGCATGTGAATCTACAACACTACATGCTACGAACAAATGCTCACAGGGTGAGTAACATTGTGTGGTCGGGGGGGATGGTGGGGGAGTTAATGTTTGGCAGGCGCGGGTCCATTTGCCGCACCCACTTTGACCCTGCCGCTGCAATTGTATTTGACCCTGCCGCTGCAATTGTATTTAAGTAGCCCTTAGTACTCCTGATGACGCGTTGAAGCGTTTTTCAGAGAGTAGCTCGTTACTCAGGAACCCAAAAATCCCAAACCCTTTGGAGTTATTCGCTCTATAGGCACCCCAGGAGTAACCTCGGGAGGGTTGCTGATGCTGCTTCTGCCTCTGATAGGAGGTGGAACCATCTGGGGAGGTTGCTTTGGTGCCGCCACGAAACTGGCTCCTATGAAAGGACCCATGTGGCGATGGGGGCTGAAGATCCCCATTGCCTTAGCCCTGTCCTTAGTAATCTTTTCTAGCATCTGATCAACCTGAGGTCCAAAGAGGTGTTCCCCATCAAAAGGCAGGTTGCTCAGATGCCAATGGATTTATGGCTTAAAGCCATAGACACGGAGCCAGGCAGGACAGCAAATGAGGATGCTTGAGTTAATACATCTGGCAGCGGTCTCAGTCACGTCCAGAGCACACCTGATGGTGATGCTGGAAATATGCTGATCTCTGCGACTAATTCTTGTGCCCGCTGTCTATTCTGATCCGGAAGGTGTTGGATCAGGTCCCCCATCTCATCCCACTGGGCCCTGTCATACCTGGAGAATAAGCTAACCCAGTTGGCGATATGTCAGTGGGTGGCAGATTGAGTGGCCACCCTTTTCTCTGCAGTGTCAATCTTTTTACTCCTTATCTGGCAGAGAGGCATTTCCAGTACCTTGATAATTAGCTCATTTACGTGCAGTATGCACAATCAACAAGTGTTTTGGGAGCTGGCTCCATATGTAAGGTGGGCCCAAGGGGGAGGGCTTGTACTTTTTATCCACCCTCTGAGAGACCACTCTTACTTTCGCAGGGTACTTAAAGGTGTCCTGAGTGGTCTTTAACATCCCCAAAAGCATGGGGAGTCATTGAATGCTGGATGTTGGTAAGTGCTTTGATAAGGAAGTCATCCTCCTCAGTAACAGCATGGACACCTACCTTGTGAAAAGTGGCAGCACTTTGAATAACCTCATGATAAGTGATGGTGTCGTCCGGAGTGGAGGGTTTGGCTGGGTACAAGTCTGGATCTGTGTCACTGGGGGCAACAATATCATAATTGTCCCAGAGATCATGATGGAGCTCAGAATCAAATGGAGCATCATAAGTGTCCAGAGGATGTAGAGGACTACCCTCCCTATAGGATGAGTGTGGGGAACCCTCTGACAAAGGTGGCTTACATGGTGGAGGCGGTGAAGTAGGCAGCGAAGGTGGAGGAGGTACATAGGGGCAAGAGGGTTGAGGACTGGTGCCCCTATCTTGATGTTTTTTCAGCTTGGGAGGTAGTGGTGGCTGCAGAGCTAGTTGCTCCTCAAAACTAAGCTTCCTTTTGCGAGGGAAAGTCTCCTTCACCTTTGGCAGTGGTTTAGCCAAAATCTTGCCCACTTGTGGGTGGATAAACAGTCTTTCCTGCCTAGTGTCCAACTCCTCCTGGAGGCACTGCAGAACTGGAAGGTCCTGTTCCTCAAAGTCCACGAGGAATGAGCAATAGACGGTCGGCTGGATTTCAATAACTGTTTCGGCTTCAAAGCAGGTCTTGCCATCAAGTGGTATTTCGGCTCCAAATAGCCCATCTGCACAGAGGAACCTGATGGCATTAAGGAAGCCGTCTGCACCAGAGAAGGACATGTCTTGGGTGCTTGTTTCAGCACCTGGGACAGAGGCAGAGTCGGCTCCAAAGATTTATGACATTGCCGGCCCTGCTGGGAGGCAGTGGCGGACCAGAAGGCTGTTGGCTGAAAAGTGGGCTTAATGTCCAATCCCTGAGGAGTGGTGTTCAACCTGATACCAGGATCGATGTGGAACCATACTCACAGTTGATGCCTTCTGACGTTGGCATGGTGGAGGCTGGCAGTCTTCACTTTGGGGCCTGAAGGAGAACTTGGCTCCGGGCTGACAGAATATGGCTGGTCAGAGGAAGGGGAGACAGCTGCTTCCCCTTCGGCGTTCTCTCCGAAGATGTTGGGTGTATCCTTATCTTGTCGCTGCAACATTGTGCATCCATGCAAAAAAATGTAATTGTCTCTTGCTAACAGGAGTGGAACAAATGAAAAGCCTCGATGATGAGCACCAAACAGCGCCAACTCTGAGCTTTAGCGATGCACATCTGAACCAGACAGCAGAAAAAAACGACCTAACAATGGAACCAATACCCATTCATGTTATCAGTCATAAGAGTCACTATACCTCGTGACTCAAAAGACTTCTTCGGAGAAAAACAAGTTATATATGTTCTAGCCCAACACTAGATGGCTGGAAAGTATGCAGAGTATGTGTATCTACAGCTACACATGCTACAAACAGAGGATTTTCAATAGAGTTTCTATTTCATGCATGGTTCTGATGCCCAAGTTAGCTCTTGCCCTTATTTCAATCTTTGTCACTTAGTTGAATTTGTCATTTCTTAGTCCACAACAGCCAATTCCAAATAAAAGGCTGGATCTTATAGATTACAAAGATGTGGCTTTTTGTTACTGTACTCTGTCTGTATGGCTCAAACCTAGTAAGCAACCTAGTGGTACTGTTCCTATACATTAGCATCAACAACAGTGTGACATTAGTGAATACTGGAATCACTCAGTTCAATTAGATCAAAGTTGTTTTTACAGTGAGTGAAGAACACCCTTGTACTACTTTACAAAGTGAACACCATTGAAAAATCTAGGTTGTCAAAAAAAAGGGGTAAATGGTGATGCATGAAAAACCATTGCTCCCTTTACCCTACCCTTTTATTTTGCTTCAATAAAAACATGTAATTAAACCTTGAGACCTGATTGTAAGTAGTCGGGGCAGAACTGGTGACTCCACTTGCTTACTTATTTAGAAATTACTTCTTAAGCCTTATGCTAAGTTTTTTTTATCGTTCTAGCTACATTTAGATATCTTATTTTGCCACACTTTCAAGGTTGTAGGAGGTTCATTATAAACGTTGCAATCTTGCCTATCCAAGTGTTTTGAAATGTTTTGTGTTTTTGCAGTTCTTCAAATAATCTGAAATATTTAGCTGCATACAGGTCTTTGTATGTTGGTGTCGGGGAAATATCCATGTATTAGATGGGTTTTCTGACCACTTAATGGAAATAAACCTGGCAGCCTGGCCATTTTTTCCACACGGAGAGTGAAATTGAGAAGAAAAGTTTTCCATACTTAACAATATTTCTGGTGGATAATCTTCCAACATATTCCTAACCTTCCATGTTGGTCCGAAAACCTTTACCCCCAACAATACCTTTCCAGCTCCGTCAGGTGATGCCAGGCAGCTCCAGCCCAAACTCCACTTCCAGATGTTATGTGACCGGAGTATATTAGTTGCGAAACAGCATGCTAGTGTCAGTTCCTGATTTTTCTTTCAAGCCTCACTTGAGCATGCGGAGAGAAATTGAGAAAGCTATGACGCATAGCACAATTGCATACCTTGGGATCTTATTAATCACGGCACTAGCTCATTGGGCAGAAGGAAGAGCAGTGATGAATCTGCAGGAAGATTATATCTAACAGAAATATCGTTACCAAAGGTAAGAAACCTTTTCTTCCAATGTATAAGGGATTGATCAGTGTCCCACAGCTCGGGTAAAGTAGTCGTCTCAGTGTGCCTTAGACATGCAGAAGCTGTGCTTTGCAAAGGTATGCAAGGATGACCACATAGTTGCCAAGCAGATGTCAGCAACCGGAATGCCTCTGGAAAGCAGTATGGAAGCAGCCATGGCCCTGGTGAAACCTCAAGACATTAGACAGGCTAGATGTTAAAATAATTCTGACTCACACCACTTCACTATTGAGATCTAGCAGCCTGCGTAGATGGTACAGGTGGCAGGCTACCTGGCTGCCAACATGACGTCTGCAAACTCAAGAAGGCAAAAGGATTGTAACTAGCACTGCTCAACCTGCATGCATGCAGCTTCAGAGACTGGGGATTAGGGTGCAGGACATGACATGACCATAGGTCTGCTCTATGTTGGAGGGGAAGAGGTGGCCAAATTATGAGTGCAAAAAAAGATCGAAGTAACATATTCTCGTTGCCCAGTTTGGAGCCATCACAAAAAACTGTGCCTCACCCACCCACACTTTGCGCAGAGGTTTGGACAGAAGTGGCAATCTGTGGGGATGCATACAGCAGACTCTGGGACCAGCTGAATATGAAGGCATCCCCCATGGAATCATCCAGAAGTCAGGGAAGACAAAATAAAATGAGGCAACTTTCTACCTTAGGCAGTGTCAAAGAAATCCTGAATGTGGAGACAATCAACTCCATCACATAGGTGTGTAGCTCCCACTCGTAGACCTCCAGCTAGACAACTGATGGCATCCACTTTCATGATGAGGAAGCCTGTGAAATAAGCAGCTACTTGGAAAACTCCAAGGGCTGCGCCCATTTCCACAGGCGAATTGCCTCCCAACATATGATCCAAGAGCCCACACTGCCCTGTTGATCTAATGGATGTTTGTGATGTTGTCCAACAGAGTATAGAAGTTGACCCCTGCAATAGCAGGGAGAAAAGCCTCCAGGGCAAATTGGACCTCCTGATGCTCAAGTACATAGATGTGCAGGCACTTCTCCGACCAAAGGCCCTGCACCATTGTAACGGGTTAATGAGCAGCTTAGCGAAGAGACAACCATTGCCACAACAGCCAGTGCCTGAGGAGGGCTGAACGGTTACTCTTCAGAAGGCTGGAGGGTTCAACAACTAGAGCAGATCCTGATGCGCCGAATGGAATATCCTCACCTTAGCCTAGAGACTTCGATGAAGTAGTGGCTGCAACACCAATGGAGACCACTAAGAAGTGCTCATCCACCAATATACGCAAGGCACCAACAGGACGAACGAGGCCATGAGGACCAGCAGACCTAAGACCGGGATCTGAACTGGAGTCAGACTAGTTGGAAAAACCACCTGAAGATCCATGATCCTCTGAGAAAAAAGAAAGGCCTTCATAAGTTGTGTTGACCACTGCCCTAATAAACGGCCATCCTCTGTGTGGCAGGGAGATGAGACTTCTGAATATTGATGAGGTTGGGGGAAGAGTTGGTGCCTGGAGATGTTCATGGATCAAAGTTGGGGACTCCGCCTTTAGCAGTTAGTCATCAAAGTAAAGGAATACATGGTCTTCCAATCTCCATAGCAAAGCCACCACAGCTGCCAGCACCTTTGTAAAAATGTGAGACTATCGTTATTCCAAAAGTGAAGCCCTCAAACTGAAAATCATGAACCTCAAATACCACCTGTGGGCGTGGAGAATTGGAACATGACAGCAGGCGTCCTCGAAGTCCAGGGACACCAATCAATAGGATCTAGGTCAGGGATACCATCTTGAACTTTTACTGATGGCTGAACAGGATCAGAAGGCGGAGATCTAGGATAGTTCTTAATTCTCTGTCCATCTTGGGGATCAAGAAGGGAGTAAAACCTTGCACCCCTCTCTTCCAGAGGCACCACTGCTATAGCCCCTTCTGCTCTGTGGTGGTTCAAACATCATCTTCACTCTTCAGTAATGGATGGGAGTAAAAAAAAAAAAGTGCAAGCTACACGGAGCAGGCTATGGTGTCTGCTAATCAGCTTGTGGATTACCAGGTCTGAAAACGCTGTCTCCCATGCACTCGTTGTTGGGTCTAGCAGAGCCTCACTAAACGGAAGCAAGCGCTCCACATAAGTTGTAGAAGAATGGAAGAGTTTTAAAAAAAAGATCCATAATCTCTAGCTGGAAGGTCTTAGCCTGCATGGTGTCAGCTGAAGAACCGGGAAACATCAATCATAATCTTTTTTGGTGGGGAGGGAGTGGGTTTTGGGACACCTGGCATTGAGGAAGAGTCCAGCATTGGGTAACTATGTTGAGGCTCCAGACAGTGCCAGGAATGGGGCCACTTCTTTAAGGTGGAAAATGACTACTGCTTCATACTGCAATTTTTGTGGGTTTTTTTGTGGGAGAATGTCTTAGGAGAATGTTCCCTCGAGGGTGACTTTCCTTTTGGGGTGAGAGTTTACTAGAGTCTCCCTGTGGGCCTTAGTCAAAAATAGATTGGCCTCCCACTCCCTAATGGCCTTCGGGTGCATGGAGGTTCAATAGCTGCACACTATAGCGTCACGTCCCGACCTCAGACACCACAAATATTCATTGTGGGGTTCCAAAGGGACATCTTCTTGCAGCAACCGCTACAAAAAATATATTCTGAAAAAAAACAATTTCGAGCACTAAGAAACGCATCAACGAGACACATAAAAACAGGAATAAATACTAGCAGGCAAGATGGCAACTAAGGCACTCCGGGAAAGTCACGTCCTGAGAACAAGTTATGGCTGGAGTTATGTGGAACCACCTGGTGGTGCTGGAGAGTCCTTGTTGGGGGAGGGGAAATGCTTTTGAGACCATACAGAAGTCTGGAAGGAGTATTCATAAGGTGAAGAATCCGCGGGAAGATCTATTCATTAGAATTCGTCCATATGCACTTTAAACCCCAAGATTCCTTACATTCCTGAAACTCTTGTCAGGGCTCATAGGAAACGTTCAGAGTCTTGCTGGGTGAACAGAACTTCATCAGCAAACATGATTCATTAAGAGTCAGTTATTATCCAGGTTGAAAGCCAGGCAGTAGACCCGACACACAGAAGTGTAGGAGAGTCCGGAAGTGCAGAGAATTTCACACAGTATGTTGAAGAAGTGTTCAATCAAAAAACTGTTGTTATGGAAAATAAAGATTTATTATAAATATTTCAATATTCCATTTATGGAAAACTGGTGATTGGGAAATGAACATGATACAGTTAAAAATCACAGAACACTGCATACATATTGACTGAAGTCCTTATGGACTTAGGGAAGAATCTGCACCTCTTCAGAGATACATTATTGCGAGGAGACTTGCTCAAGAGCTTAAGGATTTCACACAACCTGGAAAGATGTTCCATCCACTCTCAGGCACAGAACCTCCAGACAAACGTCCCCTTGGCCATCTGAATTCAGCAGACACAATGAAGAAGCTCCATCACCTACAGAACTCCTCAAACCAAGTCTACCTTCAGCCACCACAATTTCAGGCACTCATGGCCAGGAGAACAGCCTTTACTCTTAAAGAAGTTTATGTACTATAGCGACTACTTCCCATTCAGTAACACCAAGAAAATCACTCTCAATACATGCCCAGCAACAGCTAGAGGTTACCTCTCCTCACAAGAACACCACATCTATCTCTTTAATAAGTGGGGAAGCAACTAGGACAGAGGCACCTTTTCCTTCTGAAAGAATCAGCACCACCAAGACATTAATAGGTTACACTCGCATTGAAATACTACCACAGTCACATTCTTTGAATCTTCTCACCAGCATCATGTGGGTTATCAAACAAATAATCAGACTATCAGTTTACATTTTTGTATCTATTTCCGCTATAGTAGTACGAGCATTAAACATCAGTGCTATTTCCTTCTTCCTTTTCTCACCTCAATGAATATCCAGAACTGTGCCCACCTCCCCTTTTCTTCTTTTACAAAATTGATAGGATCTTAATATAAGGTTTATGATATGGACCCATATGTACCATGTGAGGAGGTAGGGTACAGTGACAATCTATGATTGGTTTCTCAGAAATTCAGAGCTTCCAAAGATATGTTTCATCAGCCACCTCCTTCAAATCCAAGGAATAGTGTCGCCACATGAATCAACTTCTAAAGCAGGAGCCCTAGAGAACTAGAGGGGTATTGTAGTGCCTACTGGATGACAAAGTTTTGCAAGGGTGCCCTGCTAATTTGGATATCAACCATGGTGTCACAGGTCACACAACAATGCTCAGCAAGTGCATCCATAGAAGCTTAAGTAGCTGCTTTGCACATGTTTACCAATAAGATATTCCTGAAAAGCTCAGCAGTAACACTTTTCCATCGTGCATTTGTTTGCAATTAGTAGAAGTGTTACATGCAGTATTCAATCCACTCCTACACCAATTCCTAAATAGCACATCTTAATCTCCTGGATGACGGGTCTACATTTGTGGGATCCTTGGGCAAAGGAATCTTGCCTGGAGATCTGGAGACACTTTAAGAGCTGAGAAGCAGAACTGGCATTTGCGATGTGGACTCGAGATCTCTGTTGCCATGTTATTCCTCCTCACCTTGTACACAAGTTGTACAGGGGAGCATAACAAAAGTCAGCATGTTCCCTCAGCCTTTGACCATTCTATAAGCTAGTGTGTTTAAGCTAGCCCCATGCTAGTATGTGGAGCCTAAGTGATGTAATCAGATTTCCTGCTATAGGAAAAGCCATATATAATATGAGGATGGTCTCAAGCTATTTCTACAAATGCAAGTCTTCATGTAGGGTCCAACACTGAAATATTCTGAATCGCCGACTGCCTACTTGCCATATTGAATGGACTTCAAGAATGGGTAGGAATTTGGTGCACTTGTGGTTTCCAGGGGTTGGATCGTACTGGCATTTTCATTGTTTTGGAAGTAACTGGTCTACCAGCCATATGATTGGACGCTATGACGAGCAGAAATGTAATACTCATGTGGCTACGGGGGCTGGATAATTGCTATCTCTCTCCATTGCATTTTCAGTGTGCATACTCTGTTTCCTGAATACTGAAGGCTTTTATGAACTTGTGATTTATGCGGAAGCACCCAACGGATACGGGTGAGTGAAGTCCCTGCACATGTTTTTTTGCAAATCAGGAATGACATACATGGTCAGCCTAATTGAATGTATCAGCCTGATTGAAAGTATGCGTTGACGACCAGCTCGGGTACTTTGAAGTATCTTTGAAATGAGGTATATGTTTTTATTTCTTAAATTACAGCAGACCTGCGAATTAGCGGTTGTTCTATCAGATGGTTAGAGGAGCAAGGGCCAAATTATCCGCCCGTTTGTTGACAGTCAGTTGTTCTACAGATATATTGCTGGGATTTTCGGGCAGCACATCTGTGTGAATGCTTTACCAGTACAGTGGAATGTCCTGATCGTTGAAATGTTTTTAGCGTCTTTCTTACACATTGGTGTTGCTTCACCCTGTTCTTCCTTTTTCCTGTTGGTGTCATTGCCTCTTTCTGGTTCTTAACAATGGGCCAGGAAGCGCAATATCTTTTTGAATATGTTCTACAGACATATCGCTGATTTCTGGGCACCCGATGTGTGTGAATACTTTACTGGCATGGTGGAATGCCCTGATCGGGGGAATGCTTTTATCGTCTCGCTCGCACACTGGGTTTGCTTCACCACGTTTCTTCCTTTTCCTATTGGTGTCACTCCCCCTTCTGGTTCTTAACAATGGGCCCGGAAGAGTAATTTTTTTTTGTGTACAATTGTAGTACGGTGCAATGCTCTGTCCGGGGGCATGTTTCTAATCTTTGTTTTTACATAGGTGTTGTTTCACTTGGTTTCTTCTATTTCCTACCAATGTTATTCCTCTTTTCTGGTTATTACTGTGGAGTTGGAATAATAAGAGTCTTTGCTCATGACCACTTTATCTTATATCTTAGAGTCTAACAAATACCTGAACAATTAGGTGGTGATGCTGTGCACTAGAACTGGCGACCTTAGCTGAGTCATTACTAGATGGTGAGAATATGGCATTAATCATTTTGAATATTTTAAACAATGGGCTCTGACACCCTACATATGGTGTTGGGTCAACTCTCATACGGAGGGATCTCCGTAATGAATAATGGACTAGTAGTTTCACTTCTGTGTAGTCCATGCCTAATGAAAAAAATCTTTTGTTGTCTCCCCTGTGTATGTAGTAGTTTGTTTTCGTTTTTCACCCTCTAGATATTTGGAAGGTGTGTTAATTACTGTATGCATTTTGTTAGTTACTATTTGTCGTTTAGGGTTTGATCCCAAAAATTCTTCTTCCTGCTTTTGACTGATCTATTTTTGTGTCAGTAAAGTTTATCACCTGTATTTTAGTCTACATTTGTCTCTGGTTTGTTATATAATCAGTACATTGTCTGAGAATGTGTATTTGTTGTGCATTTGTAATGTTTTAATAATGCATTTGGATTACTTTAAAAGTTTTTATTCTCTGCTTTTAAAAGAATTATGTGGGAAGTTTTGGAACTGTGTTGTTCCTAATACCCTGTCACTTTGTGTATGTATTTATATGTGTGTTTTCTGTGGCATGTTTGCAGCCATAAAGAAGCCTTGTCTGGTAAAATGCGTTGGCTGCAGTCTTTTTTGTCTACATGTGAAACGAAACACGGATAGAAGAACACACTCTAGCAGAGGATCATTTTGTCTTGCGCATACTGATCTATTGTGTTACCTTGTTCAAACACATGTCTTTTGTTGCCTCTCGAATATGTGTAAGGTACTCGGGATGTTCTTTGCATACCCTTGCCTACCCAGTCCCCACAACACGTGTGACCTAAGAGTTGAGATCTTGGTCCTACGAAATACCAATTAATCACACCTCTGGTATTAGACCCTATATTGTGGTGGAAGCGTGCTCTTGAGTGCAGCAGGAGGTGTGGAAATATGTCACACGAAGTCCTAGATTGGGCTTACACTGTTTTGGTCTCATCAATGTGTTTTCCTTACAGATGTTTTCTTATCTATAAACAACAACAAAGTGGTTCCAACAAAAGAGATAAATAGTCCTTAGCTACTATGCTGAGCATCAGGACACTATCAATACGTTGTTTCCATGTTGCTATCCATGATCTATGAGTTTGCAAAGCTAAAAAGAACATCGGTTTGCTGGCAATTTTTAATCCTTTCTCAAGTGACCTGAACTAGTTCTTTCTTACAAATGGCAGAACTTTTATCCAAAGGCAGAGATTTTCTCACACAACTGAAAAGTGTACCATGCCCTCCCCAGTACATGGGTACACTAAGTGCCAGATGGAAAAGCCCAATCTTCTTGGACTGTATAACGAAATCTGCAGTCTTTAGTATGTCTCTGCCATCTATCACTACCATGTATTGGCTTTCTGTGTTTGTGGAAAGAATCACTCTGCCCCTACCCATTGTTCTGCTTTTCTACTGGTGGAATCCAACATGAATGGCATTTCTCAAAGTTACCAAATGGCTCTATGAAATAGTGATCTTTTTCAAATACTGCCCCCTCCTCATGCCACTGTGCTGGCACGCAATGATTTGAGGATTAACTCACAGAAATTCATCTAAAGAAGGAGCCATCCTCACCAGAAATGTATTTTAGCTACTGCATCATATTAAGGTTGACTAAGCCACATTCTTCACAGCATGAATGTCATAAAACCTCCCCTGTCTAGTTGACGTCTGATATTACCAGACAATTAAACGGAAATGTTTTTCTAAAAAACTCTAGCTTTCTCAGCATCACCATCCAGGAAGATGTCAATACAGAAGTGCATGCAGACCCAGAAGCCACTACTGATGTCAGACTAGTCTGCGAGTCTGTGACCAACCAAATCATGTCTCACCAGTGAGACAGCGGCTGAAGCATGAAGAACTGCTTGCATTATCCCAACAGAGGTAGATCAGCTTTTGAAATTGGACTTGAGACGGCACACCTCTAGAGCTCTGAACCTATACGGGGGATACTTGTTTAGAGATGCTGACTTTCTGTTGGGGGCTCATACTGAGAGTCCTGGGCAAGCTGCATCCCACTCTGATACTCTTACAAAGAACACTCTTCCCTGGGAGAATGAATTCTGCTGTTGAACGCAAATAACCACACACCAAACACCTAAACAACCCCAGAAATCGCTGTTTCAGGGAGTTACACAAGAATAACAATAGTGGTGGCATATACAGATTATCAGGGAAACACACAGGTACACGCAGAGCCACACATGAACAAACTAACACAGTCACACTGCACAGATAATGAACTCCTGCTCTCTGCTGGAGCGAGCACCTCCTCTGTTTCACAAACGTACTCCTCGACAACGACAAGTGGAGCACAGCCCCTACCACGGGTGCCATGAGCAAGGAACATGTGCACATTCACCGCAGAGCACTGTGAGGAGCAGCCATCTGCCGTGCACAGCAGCTTCTGTCTGCTTATTAAGGAGGATCTCAAAACCTCTTGGGCAGTAGGGTGACAAATTCTCAGGTGTCCTGCATTTGTGAGAACAGTATCAGTATGTTTCCAGCCTGTGAAAAGAGACAAAGATTGGGTAAGATACAAAGGACAAATGCCTCCTCAGTATCCCCATTTACCCCCTAAACAGATGTTATCTATGTGGCGGGACAACCCCAGAGACATACAGGTATATCTATATTCACTCAAGTTAAACTCTGCAGATGAGTTATCACATAAGGAAAGGTAGCCCTGTCCTATCTATCTTAAGGTTTCTGTGATGCATTTACGGTTGATTCTATTTTTAGTGCTCTGTTAATCTGGCATTAACTATTCTCACTGTCCCTTCGATCATGGAAGTTTTAAAAGGTGTTCACAACATGAGAGAGGTTTAGTTCCCCTCACCAGACCCCAGAATACAGGCATACCATTACCTGGAGAAAGAGACGAGGGCCACAATGTCTAGAAGGACTTCTAGAACATAGAAAACTAAGAGGATGACGTTCATTACTGCTTCGAGACGCAACACGTAGGTCTGCAGGAGCAGGTAGTACAAAGCCATCATTGCAGCTGGAAAGGTCAGTCCCACACTGATGACTACAGGCAGTTTTCTCTGAGTCAAGTTTCCTTTTGAACCTGTAACATGCAAAGAGCAGAGCATCTTGTAACATAGAAAGTCTTAAGTACAGCCCATACACAACAAGGAGAAGAAACAGATGGGGCGGAGAAGAGAAGAAAAATAGATAGTATATTAACACAGCAGCAAATACAAGTTAGGACCCACGTAAAGGCATTTATTCTGAATGCCAGTGTGACATATTACGCAATCAGATTGCTGTTTAATGGAGCACCATCAAACATTACTCTGTAAGGATGCAGGTTTATTTAGACATTTCACCGTAAAATGATTTATGGACACTATAAGGAAGCTAACAACCTACAGCGGTTTAAAATTATCATAGACCCCACTTTATGGTGCACAGACAACAGTCTCTTGAGTAATGCACAACATATCATGGCATCCCATCCTGTGAGATAAATATTTCATTTTCTCTGATGTAGCAGATTACCAAGTATGCAGAACACAAACAAAAACTGTCAGTTTACTGAACTTGTAAATGTATAATGGAACAGGGGCGGATTCTCCATTAGGGCTCTGCGGCTGCGCCCCCATGATATTCCTTCACATTCCTGTACAAATATCAAATAGATCGATTTATTTGGAGATAAGATCGTATCTCTATACAAATTGATGTTTTTAAGTCTGGGCTGTGTGTCCCAGGTTGCCTGCCCTGCCTCGGTCCAAACTGGAATGGCATGGTGAGCAAAAAAACGATGGATTTAGGCCCAGATCTTTGTACTGGGGTGAATGTATGACATTGTTCTGCATTCTGTCCATCAATTGTTGTTTTTGCATTTGTCACCCCGAGTGGGACGGGTATGCCCAGACGTGGCTCCCGTGCTCTCCGTGCCACTGGAGTCAAGCTATCCTGGCTGATGAGGGCTGAAAGCCCGAAACCGGTCCTAGGATGCTTGTTTCCAGTCCAGGGAGGACCTGGCCTGGCAGTTTGGGCTGGACTGTTCCCATTGGGCGCAGGGTCAAGACTGATTTGCATATGGCTGGGTCCAAACTGGAATGGCATGGTGAGCAAAAAAACGATGGATTTAGGCCCAGATCTTTGTACTGGGGTGAATGTATGACATTGGTCTGCATTCTGTCCATCAATTGTTGTTTTTGCATCTGCCTCGGTCTGATGCAGGAGACAGAAGCCAGGCAGTAAATCAACTTTCTGAACTGTGATGCACAACGCAGGGCTTACTCTTCTAAAGCCCTGCATAATGAATCATTGCCATTGTATTCTATGGCAGTATCCACTGTAGGCCAGTGACGCTTTCAGCGTCATAGTTTCAGGCGTTAAAGTCTCCATCCCTGTGTGAGAGCAGCAGTCCGTCATTCACAGACATAGCTCCCACCCTTTCCCATTTGTCACACGTAAGAGTGGATGCAAGCATGTGGGATCTGGTGCCTTGTTCTCTGTAATGGTAAGAGTTAGAATGCTAATCTTCTGTTATGAATATTGTTCTGAGAACCCCTCGCCACCCTAACCTCCCCCACTGTGACACACGTCACCCCAGGCCCTGGCAGCACGTCGCTAGACCTGTTAGAAGTGGAGCTGCTGCATTTGTTCCCCTGCGAAATGATCCAAAAGAGGAGGAGGCCAGGGTTCTTGTCGCCCTGTGAAGTTGATGCAAATATCCGAGTCAGGGGCAAAGCGTGAGAAATGTGCTTACAGTAGACAGTTATCTGCTGTAAGACATTAAAACTGCCCTGAGTACCGAGTCCTGCAGAGAAGTACATGCTGTGTGCCTTAAAGTCTATCCAGTCCAGCTGAGCTATGTTGGCTTATTTGATATAAATGCATTGCAGTTCTAATGCGGTCTGCCAGCAGAGTGTCTTTAAATCATCTGCGTGCTTCACTGCAATTACTACATCCCTGTAGGTGCATGGCCATGCTGCTTAGTCTCCAGACCAACAGCATGCAATGCAGACTTTAACAATAACATGGTATTAATGGCACAGTTTATGTTCCTAAGGTTTGATGAAATAATACTCTGAAAAGAAAAGCATCATGTGTAGTTTTTTAAATTTGATTCACAAGATAGAGGTGAACATTAGCGATCATAGTAGTCTGAACCATGGCCCTCCAGCCCGCATTACCGCAGTCTCGCACGCCAGTGACATGCCCTTAACAACATTAATGCCAAAAACATGGATTGATTTACGAACAATGAGTATTAAAAACATTAAGGCAATGCATGTCAGCTATTTAGTTTCTCTCTTATTTCAAGTTTTACTTAATCTTGCCTCACTCAAGAGTTTGCTATTTAATCATGTGTTTCTTCCTGTATTTTTTTTCGTGCATACTTTGAGCTGTGCAGGTGTTCATGAGGGGCTTTGATTGAGAACTCCGACGCTGAAGCCAAAGCAAAGTGCCCGTCAGTGGGTTGGCCTCTCTGCAGAGCACACAAAACAATGGTCATCATGTATTCCAGTTGTAATTGCAATTTTGTGAAAATGTGTGTGATGGGGGTGCACAGAAGGCAAAATCTTTACAGGGCAAAAGTAAATAAATTGCTTAAATGTGAGTGAGTGCAGTGCATGTTTGGAAGTGGTGAAGTGAGGGAGATGCAAGGAAGTGCATTCAGGGAAGAGTGAAAAGAGGGTGCCGAAGAGGAAAGAGGTTGTTGAAGATGTGCAGATGGACGAGATGTGCAGAGAAAAAGGACATATATATCTAACCTAAAGCACACATAACTGAAGACAAAACTCCTTCCTCAGGCCTCAATACTATTGAAATATCAGAATGGAAACATTTTGAAGGTTAATTATTATAACAAATCCTTGTTGTTGCTCATTTATGTTAAACAGCTAAAAACCATTAACAAAGCCAATCGTACTGACAGGTTTTAGGTGTAGGTCAGTTGTTGTGTTATATATCTGGATGCAATTACATCTCTGAGAGAAACCGAAATACCGGTCGGGTAGCACACTATGGGAATCACAGAAATTTATTTTACATGTACCCTTTTAGAGAGTCAACACATTTTTCATCCCAATTAAAGACCAGTCTTCACATATTTCTATATAACTGATTGCAGTCAGCAGCTGTGGATCCTTTCTGAAGGCAGGTTAGAGCATATTCTTCCAAAGTTGATGCTGCATGCAGTTCAAGACGCTGGGCAAGCACACACTTTAAAAGGCTGAAGTTGTTGCGTTGTACAATTTGCGCATTACAGTAACTGTCGAATATATTAATGCAATAAGATATAGGGCAGTTTTTTATGTGTTTAATATTTCAAAACGATACGTTCCCACTGCTTTTTAAACCTTGCTTTATCACAAAATTAATTTGCTTTAAAATGCACCATTTGCCAATCTTTTTTTCAATTTATTTCTCTGGAGGAGGATACAGCCTGGAACCCACGTTTGTCCATTAAGCTTGCCCGCATCGCTCACTACATAAAAGTCATACCAAACGTTTACGTCTCACCACTTTAAATGTCACCAGCCGCCACTGGTATGGAAAAAAATATATTCAAATATGAGCAATGGAAAGTATCAAGCCCATTCCGTTTCTTTTGCTTACACACTCCCTATAGATAGATTCCAATCATTTTGCCTTTTTATCTACATTCTGTGGAACCTAATCAAATATGGGTTCTTGTAGGTAAACTCAAAAATAAAAACATTTTCATCTCTCAATCACACATAAGGCGCCGAGAGCCAGTGCCTGCTTCACAACACTCACCAAAGGACCTACCTTTTCACGTTTGTTCACAAAAAGAACTCTGTTCATGAAACTTTTTTATGAAAAGCATGACTCACAACTGAGAGCCTCATATGAGTGCCCTGTTATTCTAAATAGGTCCTGTGACGTAATTTACTGGCATCAGGATTACAAAATCCGCAGGAACACTATAAATGTGGGGTTTATCGCTGAAACACATGTATTCTCGCATATTATTCCCCAAAATCTTGTCCATATTCTCAGCTGTTCTGGAAGTGGAGGTTTGGAGTAGGGAGCTAATATTAGGTCGAATCACGGCCCATGTGTAATGGGGCCCTTATATTGAGCTTTCAGGGGAAGACCCTCTTTCTCTCCTTTACCAATATTAAAAAAGGTGACTGTACTTCCTCTTATCAATGATGGGCTGAAGACTTGCAGTAGATTCCCAAAGGTCCTGTTCTTATCTGATGTGATCTAATGTGACTAGTGAGGTGATGAAAATGTTGCTTTTCCTTTAGAGCAGTCTGTTTTCATCCTTGTTGAGGGTATTGGAGTTCTCACCTTTTGACAGCTACAATGGGTTTATCTCCATGGCATGCGAAGGCAAAACAGCAGATCTCTGCTCTATAAATTGATGACACAGAAGAAGATAACTCTCACTCTTGGCACTGGTATAGTTAAGATTAGTGAAGTCACCCGAGTATGGGGAGGGAAGATTCTTTTTAGGTCTGGTGTTAGCCAAGACCTTTAGTTTTTACTAAAAAAAAGGAAATATATGTATAAATTTACATATAGGGGGCTTTCTGTCACGTCTCTTCATCCATTGGTCTGCTGTAAAATGTCATTATCCGCCTACCACAGCATATAGTATGGGGCACAGTGCCAGCCCAACTCAGCTGGTCTCACTTGAATGGCGGCATTTTGCTTATGCACAATATGCACATCAAGAGGCAAAGTAGTCTATGCCAGTGAATAAGTAATAGCCTAGGAGTGTGGGGATAATACTCCAGAGAGTCTACACCAACTTGAACAGGGCTCAATTTTGCATTCAAAATGGGCCAACCTATTGATGGATTATACCCCTTAAATCCACAGTGCAATCACAATGAATAATTAGAAAAAAGATTAGTCCATTATATTACAGGTCTCCAAAATTTCAAATTCAAATTGAGCATTTGAGTCCATAAGTCGTCATTTTCTTGTATAATAATAATTTATTGATCTTGTGGTCGTTGATGTTTCTTGAAATTAAAATATTACAGGGTGTTACAAAAAGGTCCCAGACAACGCATGTTTCGCCCTCTACACTCCTAGACTATTACTTAATAAACTTATCTAGGGTTACTCTACACACAATGTGGTATTTATAATTCCAATATACAAACCCCTGCCTGCACCACACGTACTCTAGAGAACTACAACCCATCAGCACTATGCTCACAACCATTTTTAATGCATCCTCCTCCTCCATGACCTTCCCAGATGCTTGAAAACATGCAACTGCCCTCCCACTGCTGAAGAAACCCTCTGCTGACCCTTCAACGCTTGTCAACTAGGCAAATTTCTCTCTTATCCTTCCCAGCCAAGGCCTTAGAGAAAATCATCAAAAGACACCTCACCGAATACCTCAACGACCACCAACTACTTGAGACCACTCAGTCTGGTTTTAGACCCAACCACAGCACAAAAACGGCCCTCTGACTCTGGACAGAGGAGACATAGCGACCCTCATCCTCCCGGACCTCTATGCAGCATTTGACACAGTCTCCCACCCTATCCTCATCCAACGTCTTCATGACATTAGAATACAAGGACACGTACGCCCATGGATCTTCTTCCTGACTAGAAGGATCCAGTCAATCAGCCTGGCAGCATACACCTCGGATACCAGCGATCTCTCTGTGAAGTTCCGGAAGAATGCTCCCCGAGCCCAACCCTCTTCAATGCAAATATGATCCCTCTAGCCAGAATCATCTACTCTTGTGATATCAATGTCCTCTCCTACTCCGATGACACACAACTCATTCTCTACCTCATGGACAAGATGCCCAGTACCCTGATCAAGTTCAAGGCCTGCTTGACTGAAATCGCCCACTGGATAAAGACCAACTGTTTAAAGCTGAATGCGGATAAGGACAAAATCACGAACTTCGGGTAGAGCACATCACTGTGGGCCTTCACCTGGCGACCAACAGAGCTAGGACTGATACCCCCACCCGACTACCCATGCCAAGAACCTCAGGATCAACATCAACAGCAAACTCAACATGACCGCCCAAGCCAATGCTGTCAGCACCTCATGCATCCATACCAATCAATCAATCAAGTGGCTTATAAGGCGTGACTACTCACCCTTAAGGGTCTCAAGGCACGGGAGGGGTGACTGCAGATCTGTCGCAAGGCACTGTGGATCAGTCGAAGAACCAGGTCCTTCCTGAATTGGGGCAGTGACTGTGATTGCCTTAGGGGGAGAGGCAGGGTGTTCCAGGTTTTTGCTGTGAGGTAGGAGAAGGATCTTCCCCCCGCAGTGGTCTTGCGGATACATGGGATGGCGGCCAGGGCCAGTTGAGCAGAGCAGAGGTCTCTGGTGGGTGCGTGGAATGAGAGGTGGTGGTTGAGGAATGCAGGTCCCGTGTCGTGTAGGGCTTTGAAGGCGTGTGTGAGGAGCTTGAAGGTGATCCTTTTGTTGATTGGGACCCAGTGGAGGTCTCTCAGGTGGCTGGTGATGTGGCTGCGGCAGGAGATGTTTGGGATGAGTCTGGTAGAGACGTTCTGAATGCTTTGAAGTTTTTTGAGGAGTTTCTGGGTGATGCTGGCGTAAAATGCATTGCCGTAGTCGAGTCTGCTGCTCATGAGTGCGTAGGTGACCGTCTTTCTGGACTTGGTGGGGATCCACTTGAAGATTTTTCGGAGCAGGCGTAGCATGTGGAAGCAGGATGATGAGACGGCGTTAATCTGGCGGTTCATGGTGAGCGAGAAGTCCAAGATGATGCTGAGATTTCTTGCGTGGTCTGTGGGTGTGGGCGGAGGTCTAAGATCTGCAGGCCACCAAGAGTCGTCCCAAGCAGAGGGGGAGGAGCACAAGATGAGGACTTCGGTCTTCTCTGAGTTTAGCTTGAGGCAGCTGTCCTTCATCCAGGTGGCGACAGCCTTCATCCTGTCCTGGAAGTTGCTATTGGCGACTGTGGGTTCATTGGTGAGGGAGAGGATCAGCTGGGTGTTGTGAACTCTGATGATGCGGCCGAAGATTTTCAAATGGCTCCCAATCAGCCCCTGGAAAACAGTCACACACGCAAACTGGACTACGGGAACACCCTCTATGCCGGGATCAACAAAAAACTCACCAGAAGGCTTCAGACCATTCAGAACTCAATGGCCAGAATCACACTCAACCTCCCACACCGCACTCACATCACACAAAACCTGAAGGAGCTCCACTGGCTCCCCATTCAAAAACGAGCCAAAGTAAAACTCCTCACCCATGCTTTCAAGGCATACGTAACACTGGCCCTGCATACCTCAACAATCGCATCTAATTTAACAAACCTTCCAGGGACCTCCGCTCGTCCACACTACTACTTCCACAAACTCCAAGCATACGGAAAACTAGATCTAGTGGTTGAGCCTTCTCCTACATTGCTCCTAAAGCATGAATCGACATGCAGCTACACATAAGAGGCTCCTCCTCACTTATTGAACTCTGCAAGAAGCTGAAGACCTGGCTTTTCGAGTAGTCCCACTAGACCCTAGGTTTCCTAGACTCACACCTGCTCAGCACCAGGATGCCCTCCTGGTTGATAGTGTGCTCTACAAATCTGCATAACACACATATTGCATCTATATGATAAAGGCGACCGCTTCATTATAATAACAACTAACATTTAAGACAGCAATAAGCATGGGAAGATGTCTGGAGGTTAAAGGTCTGCAAAATCTAACCAGGCAACAGTGTGACCAACTCAAGAAAGAGAGCAATAAAATGGCATTGATAGAGGAGATATACAGCGTGATCTCAGGAAAATAACCACACAATGTTGGTCTCCAAGGGGAATTTTACAAGAAGCACATGGATACATTGATCAATAAATTATTGGAAGTAATACTGGAGGCAGTAGAATGGCTCCCCTTCAATGCTGGAAGCTATAATCAGAATTTTAGCCAAACCGAACAAAAGATACACTGGACTATAGAACATATCATCACCTCTCAATGATTAACATGCACAAAAAATAATAGACAAGATACTAGCTAACAGATTGATCATAAAAGCAATGACAGGACTGATATATGAAGATCAGTGTACGTTCGTGTCTGTAATTACTTGGATAAGCTTAGAAACAGTAAAAAAAAGACTGGACTGGATGGGGTAGAGGTGGTGACAATCTCAGCCCAGGAGAGAGAGTAGCCCTCAGAACACTTCAGGAAAATAAAGAGATCATATTGAAAGAGGTTGACAAAGGGGGAAACATTGTGGTAATGAAGAGACAGGACTACGAGAGTGAAATACTGTCACAACTTAATGGCATGGCATGTTATGAAAAAGTGACCGGTAATTCTTCAGTTGAATTAACAACAAAAATCAATCAACATCTAAAGATATGGCATGACAACTGTTTACTTAATGATGACGAATACATATATTTACAAATAGACCGACCGAAATAGCCATGCATCTACACTCTCCCCAAAATACAAAAATACAAACCTTTTTCACCAGGGCGACCAATAATTTCGGGTATTGGTGGACCCTCAGAAAGACTATCTGAATTTGTGGATGTATTTCTACAGCCTCTGGTTAAAAACTTGCCCTCATTTATACTGGACCCAAAGCTTATACTTATTCTATTGGGAGATATCAATTGGGAATCAGGCATGACAATGGTTACATTGGATGCTGTATCGCTATAACTTGCCTTGGACATGATCAGGGACTTGCAGCTCTACGACAAATACTAAATAAAAGATCAGCCAGCCTATGGTAACATACAGAGATGCTGCTGGAGATGACAGAGTTGATCTTGAGGAATAATGTGATCCTATTCAAAGATGAATGGTACAGACAACTACAGGGGACTGTGATAGGTTCCAAATTCACTCCTTCATACGCCTGCCTCTTCATGGGGAAGCCAAAGGGGGAGCTAATTTGGGGCCCACATGGAATGCCATGGATTGACTGTGTTCTACTGGGGACGCTACATAGACAATTGCTTTATGATTTGGACAGGTAGCGTACAGCAACTAAACAGCTTTAGGTCTTATCTCAATGACAATCAGTCCAATATAAAGTTTACCTTTCACTATAGTACAGAGAGAATTATTTTCCTGGACTTGGAACTTTACATTAGTATTAATAAGATTTAGAGCAGACTTTATCGCAAGCCCACATCATGCAACTCAGTATTACATGCATCTAGTGCGCATCCAAAATGTCAGGTTAATGCCATCCCTTTTGGAGAAATGACACAGGCTAAGAGTAACAGTAGTGAAGAATCAGAATGTGAGACGGTACTCAATGACATTGAAATGAGGTTTTTACAAAGAGGATACAGCAGGCAAGTGGTTACAAACACTAATCAAAAGACAACAAGCGAGGCAAAGATCTAAGAAGGTACGGCTGGTGACAGATTACAGCAGCCTCTCTGTAAAATTCTGCAAGTCTCTTCAGAGACATTGGCACTTACTGACAACAGATAGAATGCTACAGGGTTATATCTCTTACAGGCCTGATATAAATGTACGTAGGGGGCAAACCTCAAAAATCTTCTTAGTCCCAGTTACTCAAAAGATAGATGAAGGTCAATTGGCTGATGGAACGGAGTTTGGGCTTTTACAAATGCGGTCACTGCGGTATGTGCAGGTGAGCTATGTATAAAACAGGGAGATATAGCAATGGGGGTGTAGAGATGTATGACATTTTGCATAATATTACCTGTAATACAAAATATGTGGTGTACATCATTGTCTGTAAATGTGAACATATATATGTTGGCAGCACAATCAGGTGCCTTAGAGACAGAGTTGGTGAATACATGAGGGCCCTAAAAGTCAAAGAAGTACGCTACCCCTTTGCAACGCATGCCATGAAATGTGGAGCACAAACTGAACATAAGGGTTAGTTGTCCATCCTTTATCTGCTTTTAAATAGGGAAGTCAATATGGGGCCCTTGCAGAATGGCAGAACTCGTCGCATACCCGCAGCAAAGGCTTCCATACAGCTCTTGGTAAATATCAAAACCCCCTTTTTCTTTTCTGAAGTGGCCTCAAAATCTTACTACAGTTGATTGTTGTTTCAAACGACATCAGGGCAGTAACTCAGAATCTCTTATTCATTTTGTTTAAGATTGCAGGGCTTTACCTGGAATAGGGACCTCTAAAACTTTTCGACCGCCACCCGTTGCACACTCGCACGGCTGACCTTGAGGATAATGTGGTGAGTTACTATCATTTATTTATAACTTACCCAGCAAATGTTTAACTGACAGATAACTCTGTAGATACGTAGGTGGTGACCGCAATTAGTTTGGTCCATTACAGAATTTTAACTGACCAACAAACTAAGGAACCGCTATAATTCCACCGTTACATAAAGTTTCCGTTGTATAGGGTGATTAGATATCGAATATCTCAAGATACTACTATTCAATATTGTAATGTGTAGGACATAATTTGTATTTTATACTGTTACATATTATTTCTCTAGGTGGAATTGTGGTTAATACCAATTGAGAACCTTGGTGTATTTCTATCGGGATTTGTGATAAGGAGGTAATGGCTACATGGCCATATAGTATTTCACCTGCCTGTGGGTTCTTGATGACCTTTTATAGCTACCCTGACCTCGTGATATTTGGAAAATATAAAGTACTTTTTAGCTCATGTCTTCAATTCACTTCAATTTGAAACATGCTCTCATGACTGTTCACCTTTTTCCTACCTCTCTCTATTGGAATGAGAGACCTAATGCACTATCTATATGTGAGTATAATATGGTGAACTGAATTGCCTGCACAATGCTCACTGTGTGCGCTTGTTAGATATGTCGCACTTTGAAGTCACTGGTGGTGATCAGTGCCTCATCAGAATTTCAGATTAGACAATTCCTTTTTGTTATCTTTTTTGATATCTGTAGCCCTGATGAAGTTGTGATTACGACGAAACACATGTTGGCTACTGTGAAGAGCCATTGGGATTACAATAAACTGCTTGTAAGGAACAAGATTGCAGAATCTACATCAATTGAAGACTACATTATAATAGTAAAATTGTTACATATAAGATTTAGCGTGTGCCAGATGGGTGTATATAAATTTACATGGAACCTCGAGTGGGGCTCTAATTTATGAATGTTGGGTGAACATTCGGCCGTTGTGTGCACCGTATCTACTTGGTTTGTGCTATAATACTTTGTGGTAACTCAAGTGAGCGCTGTGAAACCCTCTGTTCACCCCTCTTTTCTATAGTAGATTCAGGTCAAGCAGAACGACCGCAGTGAATATACTAGAAAGAACACATGTAATAAAAGAGCACATGGACAGCCTTGAGAACCTGCATCATTGGCAATGCTGTTTAACATATGCACCAAAGCACACCGAAATACTGTCACTTTTATCCCCAATCAGTAGTTCAGTGAAGAAAAAAACAGTTTTTGAAGTCCCGTTGGCAAATTTCCAATAAATGATCCACAGAAGGTGATGTATCAGGTCACACTATTTTATTCCAATCATAGACACAAGCACGGCAGCCGACGCGCGTTTCGTCCTCCTGGACTTTCTCAAGGCTGCAAAATTACACATACATATAATTTGCAATTTTTAATTGATTACAATTAAGTTTAAAAATTGTGCCCCAATCAAAAAGAAAAACTGAGTGCACATAACCAACCAAACGTTGATGTGATTAAAAGAAAAGGATAGGGAATACACCTCTAGTGATATATAGTGCCTTATAAAAATAACCATGCAAAGATGTTCCATTTGCAAGAAAATCATCAGTGATCCACGTGTGCTATACAAGCAATTTATCATCCAGTATGTTAGTTCTGTGAGGGGAGAAATGTTGCAAGGAAGTGGGCTATCTGGTTTCACCCATCCAATTAATTAAAACCTTGTTTCAGTGAAGGTGTTAAACACATAGAAATGTGCCTCACCCTCTCTCAATATTCAAAAAGGCAGTCCTTCTTAATGTGTAACGTGAATAGTTCATAGGAAAAGTATCTCGCTGAGTAAATTCTATATATAACTCTTTATTCTGTATATAAACATGAAAAAAAGGAAACAAAAAAAGGGAGGGGGAGATAGACAAGTCTCTTTATTTAAAAAAACTCAGTCAATAATCTGATTCCTAATCAGGGGAAACGTGACTGGTAACACCTTCCCCTTTGTTTATGATTAAAACTTACCAAAAGCCAAGTGCTCTTTGAAACGGGGTAGATTTAATAACATTTGTTTACAATTGAGTGTCGTTCAAGTTCCACGGACCACGTATTGTCCACACAACGACTTTATCCATCTACTAAGCGCTTCCACCGTGATAAGTCAGCGGAGTACAGAGGGAAACAAACACAATGGGGATATAAATTCACCCATACTGTGTCAAGAGTTGCCTCTAAAACAACTTTAAAAATTGCGGAACGAAATGAAAGTTAAAATGAGCTTAAGCATCAAGCGATTCTTACCGCATGTGTATCCAACTCCAGAGCCTCACCCGGACTCCCGAACTGCCTTGTGTGTATGATGGTCGTCGCCATTGCATTATGTACGCGACCGAGAATTTCATAGGTATAGAAGACGGACTGCAATAACACCGCTCCGTGTAAACTTACACGGCGGCCATGGTGTCCTGGTCCAAAACTCTATAATTCATGGCGTATAGTGTGTATTTATACAACCATAACAAATTAGTGTTTTCATTGCAATACTTATATGGGAAACCATTCATGTTAAGGCAAAGAATGTTGACAGTGATTTTGTTTCTAACTATAAAGAATAACGCGCCATGATAATTTTACATGGCGGTCATATTATCCTAGTCACAAGTTCTTTCCTTCCTCGCATGAGGACTAAGTTACCAAAGCAATGAAAAGCTGGTGATTACATTGCATTCTCGATTAGGAGAAAAAGTCTATAAATGCGAAGAGGAAAAATCTATCTACAAAGTAAACGTGTTGTTAAAACAGAACCTGTTCCTTTCACCAGGAGCGTGAGTTAGTAAACAGATTCACTCCTACATCATTGTAAACCAGGGAAATTATTAGTCTCGGAAAAAATGTGTTAGAAATAGAAGGAATATTCAACAACATAAGACAGCTTATTCCAAAGACTGGTATTACCCTTGGGTTCGAATACTGTTAAATTCAAAGGAACTCAAACATCTCTTTATCGATATTTATGCCTTGTTCTACAGCCCTAAGTTTGATCATCCATTCACTTTCAGTTTTCCGAAGTCTAGCCATTCTATTTCCACCCCTTAATCCAGGACGTATCACATCAATACCATGAAAGCCTAATTTCAGCATTTCATTAGATTTGTGTACTGTATTGAAACGAATGGCCAAGGGATAGTGTTCATTGTTGTTCCTAATGGCTCTTATGTGCTCCTGTATTCTTTCCTTTAACTGTCTCACTGAACTGCCAATGTAAATTTTCCCACAGATACATTTGATACAATAGATAACATATTTCGTATTGCAGTTAATAAAGCTACAAATTGTGTACAATTTCTCTGTGTTATACTTAAATGTCATGGTTTGGTGTATAGCAAAACAACAGATATTACATGATCCACATTTGAAAAAACCATTAGGAGGAGATGGTAACCATGTTGTGTTAACTGTTGGTGGTATAAAACTGGGACACAAATGTTGTCTCAGTGTCCTACCTCTCTCATGGGTGATTACTGGTTTGCGACCAACAACCTCTTGTAGAGTAATATCATGTGTTAGCAAATGCCAGTGTTTATTAAGAATCTTATAAACATCCGTACTTAGAGTTGTATATGGTGTAATAAAGGCAGTTATTCTCCTCTTTTGTTTTTTCCTTTTAGTTTTGGTGGCCAAAAGACTTGCTCTTTTCACCCTATTGGCCTTGTATCGAGCCTCTCTATAGTTTCTTTTGTATATCCTCTAGCCCTAAACCTGTTTTCTAACAGATTAAGTTCCTGTTCTAGTTGTGTTTCATCACTGCAGTTTCTTATAGTTCTTAACATCTCCCCATAAGGGATGGTCCTAATCTGTGAGGGAGGATGGGAACTACTTGCATGTAGAGTGGCATTACATGCCGTTGGTTTTCTGAACTGCACTGTTATTAATCTGTTACTCTCCACTCGAATGGTGATGTCTAAAAAGTTTATCTGAGTGGTACTCTGTTCTTTAGTGATGGCAAGATTAAAGGGGTTGTCATTTATGTGTATAAAGAATTGTTCCAGGGCATCACTAATCCCTGTCCAGAACATGATGATCTCATCAATGAAACATCCCCAGTATAGTATGTTCTCCAATAGGGCACTAGGCCCTTTTAGCCATAAATGTGTATGTTCAAACATCCCCATGTAGAGGTTCGCAAAGGACGGTGAAAATTTCGCCCCCATGGCTACCCCCTGTATCTGGCGGAACCAGTCGCCATTGTGTGTAAACACATTGTTGCTCAATACCATTTCAATCAGGTCCAATAACATGTTGGTATGTTCAAACATATTCACTGGTCGTGTATCCAAAAAGGGTTGTACAGCTTTCAGACCCAGCCCTCCCGGTATGCTAGTGTATAATGAGCATACATCAAGAGTTACCAAATGATGTCCTTCCACCCACTCCACATCTGCAATTTTACTCAAAATGTCACGAGTGTCCTTGATATAAGATGGTAAATTTGTGACCAAAGGCTGTAGATACAGGTCTATGTATTCAGATATTCTCTCTGTGGGAGACCCAATTCCTGAAATGATGGGTCTGCCCGGAGGAAAGCCCACCCCCTTATGTATTTTTGGTAAGGTGTAAATACAGGGACTTGTTGGGTTCTCTTTCAAAAGATATTTAAATTCAAGGTCCGAAATGAGACATAAATCCTTCCAATGTCTTAATCTGTTCTCTACTGTTTCAATTGTAGCTTTCGTGGGGTTACTGCTAAGTTTCACATAAGCAGTAGTGTCTGCTAGCTGTCTATCTATTTCTTGAAGATAGTCCAGTTTGTCCATGAGCACTACATTACCTCCCTTGTCAGCTTCTCTGAGGACAAGGGAGTTGTCATTCTTAAGATTATTCAGCGCCTTTCTTTCCTCAATGGTGATGTTATGTTTGATGTTCGTATTACTTGAGAGGAATTTATCCTCCAGCTTATACAAATCTTGATACACCAATTCCTGAAACCTATCAATAGGATTTGATCCAAGTAGGCAAGGAGTAAATCTTGATTTATTTCACAGTCCACTGTCCACATCAGATGTACATTTTTTTAGAGAAAGAAAATCAATGATTTAAACCTACCAGAGGCGACTGAATGTAATCTTGTAATTTTGAAAGAAATACATAAACACCAACTATATTTAAAAGAGAAAAAGTCACAAAAGATCAGGCGGGATGAAAGAGACTATCTCAATGGGAGAGTCTATACGTTTGCAAAAATATTTGACAACATCAAATCACGCACACATACAGAAATGACAGAACGTACTTCACATACAACTGACTTAACTAGTGTCTCTGATACATCAAGTGTCAGTAGCATAACGAGTGGGGACTCATTGAATGTACAGGATCAAGCATCAGGAAGCGTCTCTGATCCGGTTTTTTTAGAACTACAAAGATTCAGAAAGGGGAACAAACAGGCTTACAAAAAAGAGCTGGGTTCAAAAAGACAAGGAGGGGCAAATCAAGACTCCGATCCAAACACAAAAGAAAAAGTGGGTGTCATGACCAGGTCAGGGTCACGGAATCAGAAAATGTGAATGAAATGAATACTACTGATATGTCTGACAATATCAATATTGTGAATTTATCTAGCCATGATTTGACCGATGTAGAAATAAACTGTTAAGCAAGGGATTGGGTTTCTGTCCGAGTTCTTTGCCGAATTTCACATCGTTGCATGTCAGTTGCTTTAAGTTCACTAGGAAACTTAAACTACATAAATTCTTTCAAGATAAACAACACTGAATGCCCTCCACCAGAGCACCGGTGAGCATAGATCCAACCCCCACCATCAGGGACATAAAAAATGTACATCTACTATTATCCCTGGGGGATCAGGAGGAATCTCCTTCTATACAGACCGTTGTAGCAGATTTAGATCTAGACACATTTTCTGATGTGGACAGTGGACTGAGAAATAAATCAAGATTTACTCCTTGCCTACCGGGATCAAATCCTATTGATAGGTTTCAGGAATTGGTGTATCAAGATTTGTATAAGCTGGAGGATAAATTCCTCTCAAGTAATATGAACATCAAACATAACATCACCATTGAGGAAAGAAAGGCGCTGAATAATCTTAAGAATGACAACTCCCTTGTCCTCAGAGAAGCTGACAAGGGAGGTAATGTAGTGCTCATGGACAAACTGGACTTTCTTCAAGAAATAGATAGACAGCTAGCAGACACTACTGCTTATGTGAAACTTAGCAGTAACCCCACGAAAGCTACAATTGAAACAGTAGAGAAATTAAGACATTGGAAGGATTTATGTCTCATTTCGGACCTTGAATTTAAATATCTTTTGAAAGAGAACCCAACAAGTCCCTGTATTTACACCTTACCAAAAATACATAAGGGGGTGGGCTTTCCTCCGGGGAGACCCATCATTTCAGGAATTGGGTCTCCCACAGAAAGAATATCTGAATACATAGACCTGTTTTTACAGCCTTTGGTCACAAATTTACCATCTTATATCAAGGACGCTCGTGACATTTTGAGTAAAATTGCGGATGTGGAGTGGGTGGAAGGACATCATTTGGTAACTCTTGATGTATGCTCATTATACACTAGCATACCCGGAGGTCTGGGTCTGAAAGCTGTACAACACTTTTTGGATACACGACCAGTGAATATGTTTGAACATACCAACATGTTATTGGACCTGATTGAAATGGTATTGAGCAACAATGTGTTTACACACAATGGCGACTGGTTCCGCCAGATACAGGGGGTAGCCATGGGGGCGAACTTTTCACCGTCCTTTGCGAACCTCTACATGGGGATGTTTGAACATACACATTTATGGCTAAAAGGGCCTAGTGCCCTATTGGAGAACATACTATACTGGGGATGTTTCATTGATGAGATCATCATGTTCTGGACAGGGATTAGTGATGCCCTGGAACAATTCTTTATACACATAAATGACAACCCCTTTAATCTTGCCATCACTAAAGAACAGAGTACCACTCAGATAAACTTTTTAGACATCACCATTCGAGTGGAGAGTAACAGATTAATAACAGTGCAGTTCAGAAAACCAACGGCATGTAATGCCACTCTACATGCAAGTAGTTCCCATCCTCCCTCACGGATTAGGACCATCCCCTATGGGGAGATGTTAAGAACTATAAGAAACTGCAGTGATGAAACACAACTAGAACAGGAACTTAATCTGTTAGAAAACAGGTTTAGGGCTAGAGGATATACAAAAGAAACTATAGAGAGGCTCGATACAAGGCCAATAGGGTGAAAAGAGCAAGTCTTTTGGCCACCAAAACTAAAAGGAAAAAACAAAAGGAGGAGAAAAACTGCCTTTATTACACCATATACAACTCTAAGTACGGATGTTTATAAGATTCTTAATAAACACTGGCATTTGCTAACACATGATATTACTCTACAAGAGGTTGTTGGACCCAAACCAGTAATCACCCATGAGAGGTAGGACACTGAGACAACATTTGTGTCCCAGTTTTATACCACCAACGGTTAACACAACATGGTTACCATCTCCTCCTAATGGTTTTTCAAATGTGGATCATGTAAGATCTGTTGTTTTGCTATACACAAAACCATGACATTTAAGTATAACACAGAGAAATTGTACACAATTTGTAGCTTTATTAACTGCAATACGAAATATGTTATCTATTGTATCAAATGTATCTGTGGGAAAATTTACATTGGCAGTACAGTGAGACAGTTAAAGGAAAGAATACAGGAGCACATAAGTGCCATTAGGAACAACAATGAACACTATCCCTTGGCCATTCATTTCAATACAGTACACAAATCTAATGAAATGCTGAAGTTAGGCTTTCATGGTATTGATGTGATACGTCCTGGATTGATTAAGGGGTGGAAATAGAATGGTTAGACTTCGGAAAACTGAAAGTGAATGGATCATCAAACTTAGGGCTGTAGAACAAGGCATAAATATCGATGAAGAGATGTTTGAGTTCCTTTGAATTTAACAGTATTCCAACCCAAGGGTCATACAAGTCTTTGGAATAAGCTGTCTTATGTTGTTGAATATTCCATCTATTTCTAACACATTTTTTCCGAGACTAATCATTTCCCTGGTTTACAATGATGTAGGAGTGAATCTGTTTACTAACTCACGCTCCTGGTGAAAGGAACAGGTTCTGTTTTAACAACACGTTTACTTTGTAGATTTTCCTCTTCGCATTTATAGACTTTTTCTCCTAATCGAGAATGCAATGTAATCACCAGCTTTTCATTGCTTTGGTAACTTAGTCCTCATGCGAGGAGAGAAAGAACTTGTGCCTAGGATAATATGACCGCCATGTAGAATTATCATAGGCACGTTATTCTTTATAATTCGAAACAAAATCACTGTCAACATTCTTTGCCTTAACATGAATGGTTTCCCATATAAGTATTGCAATGAAAACACTAATTTGTTATGGTTGTATAAATACACACTATACGCCATGAATTATAGAGTTTTGGACCAGGACACCATGGCCGCCGTGTAAGTTTACACGGAGCGGTGTTCTTGCAGTTCGTCTTCTATACCTATGAAATTCTCGGTCGCGTACATAATCAATGGCGACGACCATCATACACACGAGGCAGTTCGGGAGTCCGGGTGAGGCTCTGGAGTTGGATACACATGCGGTAAGAATCGCTTGATGCTTAAGCTCATTTTAACTTTCATTTCGTTCCGCAATTTTTTAAGTTGTTTTAGAGGCAACTCTTGACACAGTATTGGTGAATTTATATCCCCATTGTGTTTGTTTCCCTCTGTACTCAGCTGACTTATCACGGTGGAAGCGCTTAGTAGATGGATAAAGTCGTTGTGTGGACAATACGTGCTCCGTGGAACTTAAACGTCACTCAATTGTAAACAAATGTTATTAAATCTACCCCGTTTCAAAGAGCACTTGGCTTTTGGTAAGTTTTAATCATAAACAAAGGGGAAGGTGTTACCAGTCACGTTTCCCCTGATTAGGAATCAGATTATGGACTGAGTTTTTTTAAATAAAGAGACTTGTCAATCTCCCCCTCCGTTTTTTTGTATGTTTATATACAGAATGAAGAGAGTTATATACAGAATTTACTCAGCGAAATACTTTTCCTATGAACTATTCACGTTACACATGAAGAAGGACTGCCTTTTAGGTCTCGCTTGAGCCAGCGCATGCGCTGATCTGGCGAGACATTTAGTGAGTGGGGGCTTTAGAAATGCGACCACAAGCTTTTGCTTGTGAGTTAAGGCTTGCTGTTACACGCGCGTGCACGCGCACAGCCGCCATCTGGCTTTCCTCTCTCGTCATGGGTCACCAGCTTTCAAGATACGAGAGCTTTCTTTCACATTCCTGAAGTCAATAGCTTCCTTTTCATTTGCGTTACTGAGCAATCCTGGGCTGAGCCAACTGTTAAATTAAATGAATCAGGTTATTCGTGATTACAAGCATCTCCTGAGAAACGCGGTGAAACTTTCAAACGACGACATTGTTTCTGCGGTTTGAAAGTTTCGCCGCGTTTCTCAGGAGATGCTTGTAATCAGCTTTCAAGATACGAGAGCTTTCTTTCACATTCCTGAAGTCGATAGCTTCCTTTTCATTTGCCTATATATCCCTACCTCTCTTCTACCCCTCTACCTCTACTCTACCTCTCTTCTACCCCTCTACCTCTCTTCTACCCCTCTACCTCTCTTCTACCTCTCTTCTACGCCTCTACCTCTCTTCTACGCCTCTACCCTCTTCTACCCCTCTACCTCTCTTCTACCCCTCTACCCTCTACTACCCCTCTTCTACCCTCTACTACCCCATTACCTCTCTTCTACCCCTCTTCTACCCCTCTACCCCTCTTCTACCCCTCTTCCACCCCTCTACTATCCCTCTACCCTTCTGCTACCCCTCTACCCTTCTGCTACCCCTCTACCCTTCTGCTACCCCTCTACCCTTCTGCTACCCCTCTACCCTTCTGCTACCCCTCTACCCATCTTCTACCCCTCTACCCATCTTCTACCCCTCTACCCCACTACTACCCCTCTACCCCTCTACTCTTCTACCCCTCTACCCCTTTTCTACCCCTCTACTACCCTTCTACTCCTCTACCCATCTTCTACCCCTTTTACCGCTCTTCTACCCCTTTACCCCTCTTCTACCCCTCTTCTATCCCTCTTCTACCCATCTTCCCTCTACTACCCCTCTTCTGCCCCTCTACCTCTCTTCTACCCCTCTACCTATACTCTACCTCTCTTCTACCCCTCTACCCCTCTACCTCTCTTCTACCCCTCTACCTCTCTTCTACCCCTCTACCCCTCTTCTACCCCTCAACCCCTCTACTACCCCTCTACCACCCCTCTTCTACCCCTCTTCTACCCCTCTACTACCCCTCTACCCCACTACCCTCTACTACCCCTCTACCTCTCTTCTACCCCTCTTCTACCCCTCTACCCCTCTTCTACCTCTTCCCCTCTTCCACTCTTCTACCCTTCTACCCCTCTACTACCCCTCTACTACCCCTCTACTACTCTTCTACCCCTCTACCCCTCTTCTACCCTTCTACCCCTCTATCCCTCTTCTACCCTTCTACCCCTCTACCCCTCTTCTACCCCTCTACTACCTTTCTCCTCTACCCATCTTCTACCCCCTTCTACCCCTTTACCCCTCTTCTACCCCTCTACTACCCCTCTACTACCCCTCTACTACCCCTTTTCTACTCTTCCACCCTTCTACCCCTCTACCCCTCTTCTACCCCTCTAACCCTCTTCTACCCTTCTACCCCTCTACCCCTCTTCTACCCCTCTATCCCTCTTCTACCCCTCTACTCTTCTACCCCTTTTCTACCCCTCTTCTACCCCTCTACTACCCCTCTTCTACTCTTCCACCCTTCTACCCCTCTTCTACCCTTCTACCCCTCTTCTACCCTTCTACCCCTCTTCTACCCCTCTACCCCTCTTCTACCCCCTTCTACCCCTCTTCTACCCCTTTACCCCTCTTCTACCCCTTTACCCCTCTTCTACCCCTTTACCCCTCTTCTACCCCTCTTCTACCCCTCTTCTATCCCTCTTCTACCCCTCTACTACCCCTTTTCTACTCTTCCACCCTTCTACCCCTCTAACCCTCTTCTACCCTTCTACCCCTCTTCTAGCCCTCTACCCGTCTTCTAGCCCTCTATCCCTCTTCTACCCCTCTACCCCTTTTCTACCCCTCTTCTACCCCTCTACTACCCCTCTTCTACTCTTCCACCCCTCTACCCCTCTTCTACTCCTCTACCCATCTTCTACCCCCTTCTACCCCTCTTCCCCTCTACTTCCCCTCTACTACCCCTCTACCCCTCTTCTACCCCTCTTCTACCCCTACACTACCTCTCTTCTACCCCTCTACCGCTACTCAACCTCTCTTCTACCCCTCTACCTCTCTTCTCCCCCTCTACCTCTCTTCTACCCCTCTACCTCTCTTCTACCCCTCTACCTCTCTTCTACCCCTCTACCTCTACTCGACCTCTCTTCTACCCCTCTACCTCTCTTCTAACTCTCTTCTACCCCTCTACCTCTCTTCTACCCCTCTACCTCTCTTCTACGCCTCTACCCCTCTTCTACGCCTCTACCCCTCTTCTACCCCTCTACTACCCCTCTTCTACCCCTCTTCCCCTCTTCTACCCCTACACTACCTCTCTTCTACCCCTCTACCTCTCTTCTACCCCTCTACCGCTACTCAACCTCTCTTCTCCCCCTCTACCTCTCTTCTACCCCTCTACCTCTACTCTACCTCTCTTCTACGCCTCTACCCCTCTTCTACCCCTCTTCTACCCCTCTACTACCCCTCTACTACCCCATTACCTCTCTTCTACCCCTCTTCTACCCCTCTACTATCCCTCTACCCTTCTGCTACCCCTCTACCCTTCTGCTACCCCTCTACCCCTCTACCCATCTTCTACCCCTCTACCCAACTACTACCCCTCTACCCCTCTACTCTTCTACCCCTCTACCCCTTTTCTACCCCTCTTCTACCCCTCTACTACCCTTCTACTCCTCTACCCATCTTCTACCCCTTCTACCCCTTTACCCCTCTTCTACCCCTCTTCTATCCCTCTTCTACCCATTTACCCCTCTACTACCCCTCTTCTACCCCTCTACCACCCCTCTACCTCTCTTCTACCCCTCTACCCCTCTTCTACCCCTCTTCTACCCCTCTACCTCTCTTCTACCCCTCTACTACCCCTCAACCCCTTTTCTACCCCTCTACCCCACTACCCCTCTACTACCCCTCTACCTCTCTTCTACCCCTCTACCCCTCTTCTACCCCTCTACTACCCCTCTACTACCCCTCTTCTACCCTTCTACCCCTCTATCCCTCTTCTACCCCTCTACCCCTCTACTCTTCTACCCCTCTTCTACACCTCTACCCCTCTTCTACCCCTCTACGACCCTTCTACTCCTCTACCCATCTTCTACCCCCTTCTACCCCTCTTCTACCCCTTTACCCCTCTTCTACCCCTTTACCCCTCTTCTACCCCTCTTATATCCCTCTTCTACCCCTCTACTACCCCTTTTCTACTCTTCCACCCTTCTACCCCTCTAACCCTCTTCTACCCTTCTACCCCTCTTCTAGCCCTCTACCCCTCTATCCCTCTTCTACCCCGCTATCCCTCTTCTACCCCTCTACCCCTTTTCTACCCCTCTTCTACCCCTCTACTACCCCTCTTCTACTCTTCCACCCCTCTACCCCTCTTCTACTCCTCTACCCATCTTCTACCCCTCTTCCCCTCTACTACCCCTCTACCCCTCTTCTACCCCTCTTCTACCCCTACACTACCTCTCTTCTACCCCTCTACCGCTACTCAACCTCTCTTCTACCCCTCTACCTCTCTTCTCCCCCTCTACCTTTCTTCTACCCCTCTACCTCTCTTCTACCCCTCTACCTCTCTTCTACCTCTCTTCTACGCCTCTACCTCTCTTCTACGCCTCTACCTCTCTTCTACGCCTCTACCCCTCTTCTACGCCTCTACCCCTCTTCTACGCCTCTACCTCTCTTCTACCCCTCTACCTCTCTTCTACCCCTCTACCCCTCTACTACCCCTCTTCTACCCCTCTACTACCCCATTACCTCTCTTCTACCCCTCTTCTACCCCTCTTCTACCCCTCTTCCCCTCTACCCCTCTTCTACCCCTCTACTATCCCTCTACCCTTCTGCTACCCCTCTACCCTTCTGCTACCCCTCTACCCTTCTGCTACCCTCTACCCCTCTGCTACCCCTCTTCTACCCCTCTTCTACCCCACTACTACCCCTCTACCCCTCTACTCTTCTACCCCTCTACCCCTTTTCTACCCCTCTACTACCCTTCTACTCCTCTACCCATCTTCTACCCCTTCTACCCCTCTTCTACCCCTTTACCCCTCTTCTACCCCTCTTCTATCCCTCTTCTACCCATCTTCCCCTCTACTACCCCTCTTCTGCCCCTCTACCTCTCTTCTACCCCTCTACCTCTCTTCTACCCCTCTACCTATACTCTACCTCTCTTCTACCCCTCTACCCCTCTACCTCTCTTCTACCCCTCTACCTCTCTTCTACCCCTCTACCCCTCTTCTACCCCCTCAACCCCTCTACTACCCCTCTACCACCCTCTTCTACCCCTCTACTACCCCTCTACCCCACTACCCCTCTACTACCCCTCTACCTCTCTTCTACCCCTCTTCTACCCCTCTACCCCTCTTCTACCTCTCTTCCCCTCTTCCACTCTTCTACCCTTCTACCCCTCTACTACCCCTCTACTACTCTTCTACCCCTCTACCCCTCTTCTACCCTTCTGCCCCTCTATCCCTCTTCTACCCCTCTACCCCTCTACTCTTCTACCCCTCTACCCCTCTTCTACCCCTCTTCTACCCCTCTACTACCTTTCTCCTCTACCCATCTTCTACCCCCTTCTACCCCTTTACCCCTCTTCTACCCCTCTTCTATCCCTCTTCTACCCCTCTACTACCCCTCTTCTACCCCTCTACTACCCCTCTACTACCCCTTTTCTACTCTTCCACCCTTCTACCCCTCTACCCCTCTTCTACCCCTCTAACCCTCTTCTACCCTTCTACCCCTCTTCTACCCCTCTATCCCTCTTCTACCCCTCTATCCCTCTTCTACCCCTCTACCCCTCTTCTACCCCTCTACTACTCTTCCACCCTTCTACCCCTCTTCTACCCTTCTACCCCTCTTCTACCCCTCTACCCCTCTTCTACTCCTCTACCCATCTTCTACCCCCTTCTACCCCTCTTCTACCCCTTTACCCCTCTTCTACCCCTTTAACCCTCTTCTACCCCTTTACCCCTCTTCTACCCCTCTACCCCTCTTCTATCCCTCTACTACCCCCCTACCCCTCTTCTACCCCTCTACCACCCCTCTTCTACCCCTCTACCTCTACACTACCTCTCTTCTACCCCTCTACCCCTACTCTACCTCTTCTACCCCTCTACCTCTACTCTACCTCTCTTCTACCCCTCTTCTACCCCTCTTCTACCCCTCTACCATCCCTCTTCTACCCCTCTACCACCCTCTTCTACCCTCTTCTACCCCTCTACCACCCCTCTTCTACCCCTCTACTACCCTTCTACCCCTCTACTACCCCTCTACCCCTCTTCTACCCCTCTACACCTCTACCCCTCTACTACCCCTCTTCTACTCTTCTACCCCTCTTCTACCCTTCTACCCCTCTACAACCCCTCTACCCCCCTCTACCCCTCTTCTACCCCTCTTCTACCCCTTTTCTACCCCTCTTCTATCCCTCTTCTACCCCCTCTTCTACCCCTCTACTCTTCTACCCCTCTACCCCTTTTCTACACCTCTACCCCTCTTCTACCCCTCTTCTACCCCTCTTCTACCCCTCTACTACCCTTCTACTCCTCTACCCATCTTCTACCCCTCTTCTAACCCTCTTCTACCCCTTTACCCCTCTTCTACCCCTCTTCTATCCCTCTTCTACCCCTCTACCACCCCTCTTCTACCCCTCTACCCCTCTACTACCCCTCTTCTACCACTCTACCTCTCTTCTACCCCTCTACCTCTACTCTACCTCTCTTCTACCCCACTACCTCTCTTCTACCCCACTACCTCTCTTCTACCCCTCTACCTCTCTTCTACCCCACTACCTCTCTTCTACACCTCTACCCCTCTTCTACCCCTCTACTACCCTTCTACTCCTCTACCCATCTTCTACCCCTCTTCTACCCCTTTACCCCTCTTCTACCCCTCTACCCCTCTTCTACCCCTCTACCCTTCTTCTACCCACTGTAACTAGCAAAGACACTGTGTCACTGCAGCATCACTCTGCACCACCACAGCATCACTCTGCACCACCACAGCATCACTCTGCACCACCGCAGCATCACTCTGCACCACCGCAGCATCACTCTGCACCACCGCAGCATCACTCTGCACCACCGCAGCATCACTCTGCACCACCGCAGCATCACTCTGCACCACCGCAGCATCACTCTGCACTACCGCAGCATCACTCTGCACCACCGCAGCATCACTCTGCATCACCGCAGCATCACTCTGCACCACCGCAGCATCACTCTGCACCACCGCAGCATCACTCTGCACCACCGCAGCATCACTCTGCACCACCGCAGCATCATGCTATGACCGCCATGTAGAATTATCATAGGCACGTTATTCTTTATAATTCGAAACAAAATCACTGTCAACATTCTTTGCCTTAACATGAATGGTTTCCCATATAAGTATTGCAATGAAAACACTAATTTGTTATGGTTGTATAAATACACACTATACGCCATGAATTATAGAGTTTTGGACCAGGACACCATGGCCGCCGTGTAAGTTTACACGGAGCGGTGTTCTTGCAGTTCGTCTTCTATACCTATGAAATTCTCGGTCGCGTACATAATCAATGGCGACGACCATCATACACACGAGGCAGTTCGGGAGTCCGGGTGAGGCTCTGGAGTTGGATACACATGCGGTAAGAATCGCTTGATGCTTAAGCTCATTTTAACTTTCATTTCGTTCCGCAATTTTTTAAGTTGTTTTAGAGGCAACTCTTGACACAGTATTGGTGAATTTATATCCCCATTGTGTTTGTTTCCCTCTGTACTCAGCTGACTTATCACGGTGGAAGCGCTTAGTAGATGGATAAAGTCGTTGTGTGGACAATACGTGCTCCGTGGAACTTAAACGTCACTCAATTGTAAACAAATGTTATTAAATCTACCCCGTTTCAAAGAGCACTTGGCTTTTGGTAAGTTTTAATCATAAACAAAGGGAAGGTGTTACCAGTCACGTTTCCCCTGATTAGGAATCAGATTATGGACTGAGTTTTTTAAATAAAGAGACTTGTCAATCTCCCCTCCGTTTTTTTGTATGTTTATATACAGAATGAAGAGAGTTATATACAGAATTTACTCAGCGAAATACTTTTCCTATGAACTATTCACGTTACACATGAAGAAGGACTGCCTTTTTAGGTCTCGCTTGAGCCAGCGCATGCGCTGATCTGGCGAGACATTTAGTGAGTGGGGGCTTTAGAAATGCGACCACAAGCTTTTGCTTGTGAGTTAAGGCTTGCTGTTACACGCGCGTGCACGCGCACAGCCGCCATCTGGCTTTCCTCTCTCGTCATGGGTCACCAGCTTTCAAGATACGAGAGCTTTCTTTCACATTCCTGAAGTCAATAGCTTCCTTTTCATTTGCGTTACTGAGCAATCCTGGGCTGAGCCAACTGTTAAATTAAATGAATCAGGTTATTCGTGATTACAAGCATCTCCTGAGAAACGCGGTGAAACTTTCAAACGACGACATTGTTTCTGCGGTTTGAAAGTTTCGCCGCGTTTCTCAGGAGATGCTTGTAATCAGCTTTCAAGATACGAGAGCTTTCTTTCACATTCCTGAAGTCGATAGCTTCCTTTTCATTTGCCTATATATCCCTACCTCTCTTCTACCCCTCTACCTCTACTCTACCTCTCTTCTACCCCTCTACCTCTCTTCTACCCCTCTACCTCTCTTCTACCTCTCTTCTACGCCTCTACCTCTCTTCTACGCCTCTACCCCTCTTCTACCCCTCTACCTCTCTTCTACCCCTCTACCCCTCTACTACCCCTCTTCTACCCCTCTACTACCCCATTACCTCTCTTCTACCCCTCTTCTACCCCTCTACCCCTCTTCTACCCCTCTTCCCCTCTTCTACCCCTCTACTATCCCTCTACCCTTCTGCTACCCCTCTACCCTTCTGCTACCCCTCTACCCTTCTGCTACCCCTCTACCCATCTTCTACCCCTCTACCCCACTACTACCCCTCTACCCCTCTACTCTTCTACCCCTCTACCCCTTTTCTACCCCTCTACTACCCTTCTACTCCTCTACCCATCTTCTACCCCTTTTACCGCTCTTCTACCCCTTTACCCCTCTTCTACCCCTCTTCTATCCCTCTTCTACCCATCTTCCCCTCTACTACCCCTCTTCTGCCCCTCTACCTCTCTTCTACCCCTCTACCTATACTCTACCTCTCTTCTACCCCTCTACCCCTCTACCTCTCTTCTACCCCTCTACCTCTCTTCTACCCCTCTACCCCTCTTCTACCCCTCAACCCCTCTACTACCCCTCTACCACCCCTCTTCTACCCCTCTTCTACCCCTCTACTACCCCTCTACCCCACTACCCCTCTACTACCCCTCTACCTCTCTTCTACCCCTCTTCTACCCCTCTACCCCTCTTCTACCTCTCTTCCCCTCTTCCACTCTTCTACCCTTCTACCCCTCTACTACCCCTCTACTACCCCTCTACTACTCTTCTACCCCTCTTCTACCCTTCTACCCCTCTATCCCTCTATCCCTCTTCTACCCTTCTACCCCTCTACCCCTCTTCTACCCCTCTACTACCTTTCTCCTCTACCCATCTTCTACCCCCTTCTACCCCTTTACCCCTCTTCTACCCCTCTACTACCCCTCTACTACCCCTCTACTACCCCTTTTCTACTCTTCCACCCTTCTACCCCTCTACCCCACTTCTACCCCTCTAACCCTCTTCTACCCATCTACCCCTCTACCCCTCTTCTACCCCTCTATCCCTCTTCTACCCCTCTACTCTTCTACCCCTCTACCCCTTTTCTACCCCTCTTCTACCCCTCTACTACCCCTCTTCTACTCTTCCACCCTTCTACCCCTCTTCTACCCTTCTACCCCTCTTCTACCCCTCTACCCCTCTTCTACTCCTCTACCCATCTTCTACCCCCTTCTACCCCTCTTCTACCCCTTTACCCCTCTTCTACCCCTTTACCCCTCTTCTACCCCTCTTCTACCCCTCTTCTATCCCTCTTCTACCCCTCTACTACCCCTTTTCTACTCTTCCACCCTTCTACCCCTCTAACCCTCTTCTACCCTTCTACCCCTCTTCTAGCCCTCTACCCCTCTTCTAGCCCTCTATCCCTCTTCTACCCCTCTACCCCTTTTCTACCCCTCTTCTACCCCTCTACTACCCCTCTTCTACTCTTCCACCCCTCTACCCCTCTTCTACTCCTCTACCCATCTTCTACCCCCTTCTACCCCTCTTCCCCTCTACTTCCCCTCTACTACCCCTCTACCCCTCTTCTACCCCTCTTCTACCCCTACACTACCTCTCTTCTACCCCTCTACCGCTACTCAACCTCTCTTCTACCCCTCTACCTCTCTCTCTCCCCCTCTACCTCTCTTCTACCCCTCTACCTCTCTTCTACCCCTCTACCTCTCTTCTACCCCTCTACCTCTACTCGACCTCTCTTCTACCCCTCTACCTCTCTTCTAACTCTCTTCTACCCCTCTACCTCTCTTCTACCCCTCTACCTCTCTTCTACGCCTCTACCCTCTTCTACGCCTCTACCCCTCTTCTACCCCTCTACTACCCCTCTTCCTACCCCTCTTCCCCTCTTCTACCCCTACACTACCTCTCTTCTACCCCTCTACCTCTCTTCTACCCCTCTACCGCTACTCAACCTCTCTTCTCCCCCTCTACCTCTCTTCTACCCCTCTACCTCTACTCTACCTCTCTTCTACGCCTCTACCCCTCTTCTACCCCTCTTCTACCCCTCTACTACCCCACTTCTACCCCTCTACTACCCCTCTACTACCCCATTACCTCTTCTACCCCTCTTCTACCCCTCTACTATCCCTCTACCCTTCTGCTACCCCTCTACCCTTCTGCTACCCCTCTACCCCTCTACCCATCTTCTACCCCTCTACCCAACTACTACCCCTCTACCCCTCTACTCTTCTACCCCTCTACCCCTTTTCTACCCCTCTTCTACCCCTCTACTACCCTTCTACTCCTCTACCCATCTTCTACCCCTTCTACCCCTTTACCCCTCTTCTACCCCTCTTCTATCCCTCTTCTACCCATTTACCCCTCTACTACCCTCTTCTACCCCTCTACCACCCCTCTACCTCTCTTCTACCCCTCTACCCCTCTTCTACCCCTCTTCTACCCCTCTACCTCTCTTCTACCCCTCTACTACACCTCAACCCCTTTTCTACCCCTCTACCCCACTACCCCTCTACTACCCCTCTACCTCTCTTCTACCCCTCTACCCCTCTTCTACCCTTCTACCCCTCTACTACCCCTCTACTACCCCTCTTCTACCCTTCTACCCCTCTATCCCTCTTCTACCCCTCTACCCCTCTACTCTTCTACCCCTCTTCTACACCTCTACCCCTCTTCTACCCCTCTACGACCCTTCTACTCCTCTACCCATCTTCTACCCCCTTCTACCCCCTTCTACCCCTCTTCTACCCCTTTACCCCTCTTCTACCCCTTTACCCCTCTTCTACCCCTCTTATATCCCTCTTCTACCCCTCTACTACCCCTTTTCTACTCTTCCACCCTTCTACCCCTCTAACCCTCTTCTACCCTTCTACCCCTCTTCTAGCCCTCTACCCCTCTATCCCTCTTCTACCCCGCTATCCCTCTTCTACCCCTCTACCCCTTTTCTACCCCTCTTCTACCCCTCTACTACCCCTCTTCTACTCTTCCACCCCTCTACCCCTCTTCTACTCCTCTACCCATCTTCTACCCCTCTTCCCCTCTACTACCCCTCTACCCCTCTTCTACCCCTCTTCTACCCCTACACTACCTCTCTTCTACCCCTCTACCGCTACTCAACCTCTCTTCTACCCCTCTACCTCTCTTCTCCCCCTCTACCTTTCTTCTACCCCTCTACCTCTCTTCTACCCCTCTACCTCTCTTCTACCTCTCTTCTACGCCTCTACCTCTCTTCTACGCCTCTACCCCTCTTCTACGCCTCTACCTCTCTTCTACCCCTCTACCTCTCTTCTACCCCTCTACCCCTCTACTACCCCTCTTCTACCCCTCTACTACCCCATTACCTCTCTTCTACCCCTCTTCTACCCCTCTTCTACCCCTCTTCCCCTCTACCCCTCTTCTACCCCTCTACTATCCCTCTACCCTTCTGCTACCCCTCTACCCTTCTGCTACCCCTCTACCCTTCTGCTACCCCTCTACCCCTCTGCTACCCCTCTTCTACCCCTCTTCTACCCCACTACTACCCCTCTACCCCTCTACTCTTCTACCCCTCTACCCCTTTTCTACCCCTCTACTACCCTTCTACTCCTCTACCCATCTTCTACCCCTTCTACCCCTCTTCTACCCCTTTACCCCTCTTCTACCCCTCTTCTATCCCTCTTCTACCCATCTTCCCCTCTACTACCCCTCTTCTGCCCCTCTACCTCTCTTCTACCCCTCTACCTCTCTTCTACCCCTCTACCTATACTCTACCTCTCTTCTACCCCTCTACCCCTCTACCTCTCTTCTACCCCTCTACCTCTCTTCTACCCCTCTACCCCTCTTCTACCCCTCAACCCCTCTACTACCCCTCTACCACCCCTCTTCTACCCCTCTACTACCCCTCTACCCCACTACCCCTCTACTACCCCTCTACCTCTCTTCTACCCCTCTTCTACCCCTCTACCCCTCTTCTACCTCTCTTCCCCTCTTCCACTCTTCTACCCTTCTACCCCTCTACTACCCCTCTACTACTCTTCTACCCCTCTACCCCTCTTCTACCCTTCTGCCCCTCTATCCCTCTTCTACCCCTCTACCCCTCTACTCTTCTACCCCTCTACCCCTCTTCTACCCCTCTTCTACCCCTCTACTACCTTTCTCCTCTACCCATCTTCTACCCCTTCTACCCCTTTACCCCTCTTCTACCCCTCTTCTATCCCTCTTCTACCCCTCTACTACCCCTCTTCTACCCCTCTACTACCCCTCTACTACCCCTTTTCTACTCTTCCACCCTTCTACCCCTCTACCCCTCTTCTACCCCTCTAACCCTCTTCTACCCTTCTACCCCTCTTCTACCCCTCTATCCCTCTTCTACCCCTCTATCCCTCTTCTACCCCTCTACCCCTCTTCTACCCCTCTACTACTCTTCCACCCTTCTACCCCTCTTCTACCCTTCTACCCCTCTTCTACCCCTCTACCCCTCTTCTACTCCTCTACCCATCTTCTACCCCCTTCTACCCCTCTTCCCCTCTTCTACCCCTTTACCCCTCTTCTACCCCTTTACCCCTCTTCTACCCCTCTACCCCTCTTCTATCCCTCTACTACCCCCTACCCCTCTTCTACCCCTCTACCACCCTCTTCTACCCCTCTACCTCTACACTACCTCTCTTCTCCCCCTCTACCCCTACTCTACCTCTTCTACCCCTCTACCTCTACTCTACCTCTCTTCTACCCCTCTTCTACCCCTCTTCTACCCCTCTTCTACCCCTCTACCATCCCTCTTCTACCCCTCTACCACCCCTCTTCTACCCCTCTTCTACCCCTCTACCACCCCTCTTCTACCCCTCTACTACCCTTCTACCCCTCTACTACCCCTCTACCCCTCTTCTACCCCTCTACACCTCTACCCCTCTACTACCCCTCTACTACCCCTCTTCTACTCTTCTACCCCTCTTCTACCCTTCTACCCCTCTACAACCCCTCTACCCCCTCTACCCCTCTTCTACCCCTCTTCTACCCCTTTTCTACCCCTCTTCTATCCCTCTTCTACCCCTCTTCTACCCCTCTACTCTTCTACCCCTCTACCCCTTTTCTACACCTCTACCCCTCTTCTACCCCTCTTCTACCCCTCTTCTACCCCTCTACTACCCTTCTACTCCTCTACCCATCTTCTACCCCTCTTCTAACCCTCTTCTACCCCTTTACCCCTCTTCTACCCCTCTTCTATCCCTCTTCTACCCCTCTACCACCCCTCTTCTACCCCTCTACCCCTCTACTACCCCTCTTCCTCTACTCTACCTCTCTTCTACCCCACTACCTCTCTTCTACCCCACTACCTCTCTTCTACCCCTCTACCTCTCTTCTACCCCACTACCTCTCTTCTACACCTCTACCCCTCTTCTACCCCTCTACTACCCTTCTACTCCTCTACCCATCTTCTACCCCTCTTCTACCCCTTTACCCCTCTTCTACCCCTCTACCCCTCTTCTACCCCTCTACCCTTCTTCTACCCACTGTAACTAGCAAAGACACTGTGTCACTGCAGCATCACTCTGCACCACCACAGCATCACTCTGCACCACCACAGCATCACTCTGCACCACCACAGCATCACTCTGCACCACCGCAGCATCACTCTGCACCACCGCAGCATCACTCTGCACCACCGCAGCATCACTCTGCACCACCGCAGCATCACTCTGCACTACCGCAGCATCACTCTGCACTACCGCAGCATCACTCTGCACCACCGCAGCATCACTCTGCACCACCGCAGCATCACTCTGCACCACCGCAGCATCACTCTGCACCACCGCAGCATCACTCTGCACCACCGCAGCATCACTCTGCACCACCGCAGCATCACTCTGCACTACCGCAGCATCACTCTGCACTACCGCAGCATCACTCTGCACCACCGCAGCATCACTCAGCACCACAGCAGCATCACTCAGCACCACCGCAGCATCACTCAGCGCAACAGCAGCATCACTCAGCGCCACCACAGCATCACTCAGCACCACCACAGCATCACTCAGCACCACCACAACATCACTCAGCACAACCACAACATCACTCAGCACAACCACAACATCACTCAACACCACATCAGTATCACTCAGCATCGCCTTTGCACTAGTACACCACCACATCATCATCATCACTCAGCAAGACCTAAGTATCATTCAGCATCACCTCAGCATCGTCTCAGCACCAGTCACCACCACCACTACCACCTCAACATCACTCAACACCACCTCAGCCTGCTCTCGGAATCTGCCATCTGTTGATTCTCCCCTAGCGTCTGGCCGCTGCTAGAGTTATAATACAGGTACTAGTTCACAACCTTCAACCTCGAAATTGTTTATGCCCCCTCAAAAAAAAAACTTTAACAACCAACCACTGGAATAGGCAAAAACAAGTTGCCAGCATTGCAAGAACAAAACAAAAATGAGGACATTTTTTAATTGTACATACATTTTTTAATATGGTCGTTCTGTTGGACATAATGCCTTTTTGGTCATATATAAGGTAACAAAAATGCTTCTGGCACTTTTTATTACAACTTTTCAGCTTGCTGCACAGCAGCCACACTTCTCTACAGCACAGCTTAAACACATTGGCAAAGTCAATAGCTCTGCCTAAACATTTATAAGGCCCCAAAGGCGAGACCTATGGGCTATGCCAATGCTTGGTTTGTTTGTTCTGCTTCAGGTCCATATCGAGAGGACAACTAACTTTGCTCCGTTCAAAACTTCACTGAATGTTCATGCATTGGAATTGGACAATCGTGTAACCAGTTATTGATTGCTAGTGCTTTTAAATTACGTGCAGCGCTTTGGACAAAAGCTCTATAATAAATTAATAAATAAAACTACATGATCACTTCTTCCTTGCCCCCTCTGGATCTAACTGAGTGACGTACCCACCCTCCCTGTAATTTGCCCACTTTACACCTTGTGAATGCCCTGGGGTTGATTGGTGCCCACACAGTTTTCGATATGCGTTCTCTCTGCACCCTATGACCAGTGTCTACTACTGAGTGACAGAAGCACACGTTGATCTTCAGCACTTAATATTTTGAAACCTTTCCACCTAAGTGATCCTTTCTCCTGGAACTCTGTGAGCCGTGCCTCCTGAGTGTGATGTGCACACTGTCAACAGCACACCCTGCACCTTATGAACAGTGCCACTGAGTGATCGGCGTCTGCTGCACTAGACGTGAGCGAGCCAGCAAATCAACAGTGAGAGCCGAGCCAGAGATAGCCCAAGGGTCTGGTGTCACTTTAAGAGTCCGTGCACGACCCAAGCCTTGAACATATTGGCATGTAAATCATGCAAGAAACATCGTGTAAAAATATGATAACGTCTCTTCAAAATGCAAAATAGTGTATTTCCTTAACACGCAGAAGCGTTTTGCCGTTTTACATCAGATTTTACTGCTGCATTAAGAGATACTTTTAAGAGGGATATTTTTAAACAAGAATTAAATATTCCTTCCCCCGCCACCAATGTCATAAGTGAACTAAGAGACAAGTCATTTGTAGTGCATCCCTATGTGGCCTAGATTCTTATACCTGGAGGAGCATTAAAGTCTATTAAATCAAACACAAGAGGGTTTGGTAACACACACATCCTGAAATCACACATGTGAAGGTGCTCTTAGTTGTGAGAATGAAGAAACAAGCATTGGCATAGCCAATAGCTCTCGCTTTTGGGACCTTATAAGTATTTAGTTATGTAGCACAATATCCTTGGTTCAACAACATCAACCGTTGCATGGCTAAACACTTATAAGGTCCCCAAGGCGAGACCTATTGGCTATGCCAATGCTTGTTGAATATTGAGAGAAGGTGAGGCACATTTCTATGTGTTTAACACCTTCACTGAAACAAGGTTTTAATTAATGGATGGGTGAAACCAGATAGCCCACTTCCATGAAACATTTCTCCCCTCACAGAATTAACATACTGGATGATAAATTGCTTGTATAGCACACATGGATCACTGATGATTTTCTTGCAAGTGGAACATCTTTGCATGGTTATTTTATAAGGCACTATATATCACTAGAGGTGTATTCCCTATCCTTTTCTTTTAATCACATCAACGTTTGGTTGGTTATGTGCACTCAATTTTTCTTTTTGATTGTGGCACAATTTTGAAACTTAATTGTAATCAATTAAAAAATTATATGATGCAAATTATATGTATGTGTAATTTTGCAGCCTTGAGAAAGTCCAGGAGGACGAAACGCGCGTCGGCTGCCGTGCTTGTGTCTATCATTGGAATAAAATAGTGTGACCCGATACATCACCTTCTGTGGATCATTTATTGGAAATTTGCCAACGGGACTTCAAAAACTGTTTTTTTCTTCGCTGAACTACTGATTGGAGATAAAAGTGACAGTATTGTGGTGTGCTTTGGTGCATATGTTGAACATTTTGTTCTAGACTGCACCGTGCAGTTCTAGTGGACTTATACCCAAGGTGGGTGGGTATTGCAGCACCATGGGAGCACCCTTTTGAAAATAAGAGGCTATGAAATGATTGTTTGAATATGGAGAATTGACATATAGATGTGCAGATCTGAAAGCATATCCACCGGTTGTACGCATGTGATCATAGGCAATGCTAGATGCCAAAAGTCTTTGGACACTATTGTGGTATCTTCTGTTGAAAGTGGTAGACAGAACGAATTTCGGACCACTGTTTACAAAATGGATCATATTACTATATGCTCAACCACCGACATGGATTAGAATACCCACCACAGTTTTGAAACTGTAGAAGCTAGAGTGGTGTACTCAATAGGGGTAGCCACATCTGCACTGCAATAAGTCAGAAAACCACTAGCATCACACTGCTCTGTGAAATAAAGACTAATTGAAATAGTAAGTACAAAAAGCATATCTTCAGTTCATACAGACGATTTGCATACATGTGACTCAAGGAAGAAACTGTGAGAGTACTAATGTCAACCCTGAAAACAGACAAATGTTCAGCCTAAAAATTAATCCAGACAAAACGGCTCTATACCTTTTAAGAAAATTATTTAATCAGGCAAGCACAGACCTTTGGCGGTTAGACATTAAATAGATTGAACATACATTTCGATAACTCGAGTTGCAGCCAGCATGAATGAGAGCAGAATGGCTCACATTGAATGCGGACAGACTGCTGCAGATGCTCTGAAATTCAATTTGGACAAGAATACCGTTACCCTTGGCAGGTAGAATGGCCTTGACCAAGGTAGTCTTGATACCTAGATGCCTCTTCTTGTTCAAATGCTGTAAGTACCTACACCCCAGAACACTATTTAAGGAACTGGAGAGCACAATGCCCAAGTTTACTTGAAGTGGCAAATGTAGCAAAGTAGCATTGAACACTGCAACTGACCCACGAGGAGGGAAGGCTTCAGGTACCAGTCATAAAATGTTATTTTCTTGCTTGTCAATTGACTATCAAAGCCAGGTGGTGGACTAAAGGGTATGGTGTAGACAAGAGCCCGCTCATGATCTCCAAGATGGTGAATGACCTCCCAATTCATCTATTTACGGACAGTGGAATGACAGCAATCCAACATCTCACAGCAAACGGAAGGGAACAATGGAACAGAACTGCAAGATTAAATAAACCTCAATGATACAGGCTCCTTTGGAGCTTCCTAAGCTTTAATGGAGCTACACGGGTTATGAATATGACACACTAGAAAAGAGGGGCATGATTGGCAATATGATTGTAAAATGAGCACCAGTGCCTCCCTCCCTCGATGCGCGAGGCGCATCTGGTTTCCTTATTAAAGCCGAGCAGAGATCCGGAGGAGATGGGTTCCTATCGGCCCTTGGCTCTACTCAATGCAGACTATAAAGTCCTTGCAAAGGTACTAGCTGACAGGCTAGCGCAGGCAGTCCCAGGATTGGTCCACACGGACCAAAATGGCTTTGTGCCAGCGCGCAGCACTTCCCTCAATCTACGCCGCTTCTTTCGAGTAGTCACCTATGCGGTAGAGGAGTGGCCCAGAGCAGGCTGCCTGGTGTTGGACCTAGAGAAGGCCTTCGACTCCCTGGAGTGGCCTTACTTGTTTGCGGTGCTCGCAAAATTCGACCCAGGCCCGGAGTTCATTCACCTAGTGCGCCTACTCTACACTGACCCCACCGTGAGAGTCAAGGTAGGCCCCTACATCTCGGACTCCCTCCCCGTACAGAGAGGCACGCGCCAGGGGTGCCCCCTGTCCCCGCTCCTGTTTGCGCTCGCAATAGAGCCATTGGCGGAAGCGTTGCGCACCCAGCTGGCGGATGGGGTGCCCCTAGGGGACGCTACCCATCAGGTGTCGCTCTACATGGACGACCTCCTCATTTACCTTCGGGACATTGATTGCGTTCCAGCACAGCTAAATCGGCTGCTTGAAGACTTTGCTGCACTTTCCGGGCTGAAAGTAAACGCAGGTAAATCTTGCCTCTACCCCTTCAAAGAGGGGCTCCGCGACCCGGGACTCGCCATGGATGGCACCCTGGTGCGTTGGACGCCCGATACGTTTCGTTATCTGGGGCTACAAATTTACCGTCAAACGTAAGATTTATACGATGGGAACCTCAGTAAAGCGGTGACATCCATCAAATCACAGATGCGCTTTTGGAGCACATTGCCATTAGCCGTGACAGGCAGGATAGCACTCACCAAAATGGTGGTCCTCCCGCGGCTCCTATACTATTTTACGCACTTACCCATGTATGTCCCTGCCTCCTTCTTCACTGCCTTTGAGAGACACCTCAGAGATTTTATCTGGGGTAATGCTAGACACAGGTTGACACTGAAAAAGCTGTACCTACCCACAGACCAGGGCGGACTGGCAGCCCCCTGTCTCGAACATTACTACCTAGCCTCTCAGTTGCAGTGGATAGCGCGGTGGCTCTCCAATCGCAACTGCGCAGATACAGCAACTACACAGCCGTCTTACCCCCTGGAACACATAGTTCGGTTGTTTCACCCTGGGGCGCGACCACAGCCGCCAGAGCCCCTACTACTTGTGGTAGCCTACAGGTGTTTCTGCAGAAGCTTGTTTCCTACGTGCAGCGTTACCCCCTACGCACCAGCGATACCCCTAGAGGGCACCCCTAGCGGGCACTTGGTACTGGCGGCACCCATACTTCGTGAATGGCATGACAAAGGCATCCACACACTGGGGGACCTATACCACGACGGGACACTCACACCCTACGCAACCCTGGTGGAAGAGGAAGGGCTACTGCCCGGGCAGTTCCTTACTCACCGCGCACTGGTGGCCTCACTCACGGCAAAATGGGGAGATATCACGGCAGAGCTGGGAACGCACCTTACCATACAATATCTACACGTTATGGGACGTGGCAGGCATTTGACGCGCTGGTTTGCGGCCTCACTCCGAGCCACAAGTGGGAAGAGGACCTGGGTAGCCAACTCACAGATAAGGAATGGGCTGGAGTGCTTGAGGGCCCCACACGCATCCCCAGGAACATACGCTTCCGTCAGATACAGCTTTACATTATCCACAGAGCATACCTCACGCCTGCGAAAATCAATCAATACTTTAACCGCGGAGATGCAGCGTGCCCGCTGTGCGGAGAGGTAGGGGCTGATCTACTACACATGTTTTGGGCCTGCCGCAGAGTGGGGGAATACTGGAGGGATGTAGCCACTCTGCTACACGAGAGTACTGACAGGGAGCTGCCCTTCAATTGGCCCATATATTTACTACACAAATTCCGCAGAACCCCTAGTACGAAGGTCACGTCTAGATTTATAGATCTGGGAATGATAGTGGCCAAGCGACTGATTAGTGAAAGATGGAAAGCGCCAGACCCTCCACACATACAAGCTTGGCGCTATTCTATGCTTGCGTGGGCCAAAGCGGAGAGCCTCGCTATTAAACGCGAGGAGACGCTGGGACTACGTAAGGTCCCTATTGCTATATACTGGGATACAATCTACCTCGCACTACAACACAGCCCGGGCACACTGACCGCGGACCTCTCTGACACGCCAGCCTTTGGCAGTGCTTAGCCCAGTGAGCGACAGCAGCGTATGCGCTGCATCGATCTCCTACTGGTGGACACACACTACCTGTGGAACTCAGTCGACACACACTCTAGGCCTGGGGTAACAGTCAATCGCTGTTGAACATGTGAGCTATGAACCATGTAGTGTACGGATACACGAAGAGGGGGGGGCTACGGGCTAAATGTTAAATGTTTGTTGTTTACACTGTGCACTCCTCCCTTTTTATTTCTTTTACCCCTTTTCTTTTTGCATGCACAGTTCCTAGTTTCTGTCGTTAACAATGAATCTGTTATTGGCACTCATTTGCAGCTAAGCACCAGTGCTCCTACTGGCTTCATGGGACAGTACCTGCACGTATGTGCGGCAACGGACATTCGCCAACATTTGTGCCCTGGAAGGCACCCAATATGTGGACAATGATGTGACCATTCTGCCTTCCTACTCTCCTTCTTTTCCTGTCCCTCACTCCTCACACCTGTCTTCTAGTATGGGCCGCAAATATATCTGTCAATCACATGCCTGACCGCTTTGTACATAACTCCAAACGTGAGCTGTAACAATGCTATATGATATTACTGTGCCTTGTATATTGACTGTGGCGCCCAACACGGCTTGCTATTTCATATGACCTATGTTGTACTAATGTCAAAATTCAATAAAACAGATTCGCAAAAATAAATAAAAAATTAATGTAATATGAGCACAGGAGACATTCCAGCTAAGTCCAGGGTAATTCTTACATTGCACTGCAGCAGGCTCACAAAGGTGGCCAGGGATACCTATGCAATATTTCCACAGGCACCAGTGAGATCACAAAGACTAACTGAAGTTCTGGACAATGAGATATCAAAAGGTGTAATCATGAAAATAAATATAACACTCCTGGCAGACGCTCCCAGTGAAACACAAATGGGACAGAGATTGATAATGAATTCAGGCACAGAAACTGGAACAAAGCTCTGTCACGCATTAGAAAGACCTGAAGCAATGCTAGATTCTGACTCATACAATTTAGAATCATAAATCACATATATGCGACACCTATCATGCTACAAAAAGTAGATCCAAGTAAATCAGATCGATGCCCCAAATGCAACTAGAGAGAAGCTACATTCCGCCATACGATCAGAACATGCCTAATGATGTAGGAGTGTACTGGGAGAGTGTTGAAGGGAGATAAAATAGTGCCAAGAGATGGCAAATAGTAGCAGACTCGACTGCCTGGCCTGTTTGGTATATCAAGATTTAGGACGAAAATCAAAATGACAAGGAGGCCAGCAATTCACAATTGTACTACCTGGGCATATAATAGCAATAGGCGGGATGTGGGACGCCCCTCACATAATGGACGGTTGATCGGGGATATCAAGGAGTGGTCATTGGTGGAGGAGAACATACAAAATAGACCCCTAAAAATGCTAAAGTAGGAGAGAACGTAACAGGATAGAGAGCATACATACAAGATACAGAACCACACAAGAATAACGAACTCATCCTAGGCTTCATCTTGTTCTTCCAGATGGAGACATTAATGTAGAAATTAAAGTGGCTCTAGAAGTAGAGGTTCTAATTAATTAAATAAGCACAGTTCAGGAATGTAGATGAAGAGCTGAGAATTGTTGATATAAAAAATGGAATACGTGCCACTATTTCTTTTGCCACGGTTTGTATAGTTTCTGTTACGAAGGAAAAATAGTAAATGTATTAAATGAAACAAGAAAAAGCAATAAAGATAATGTTAAAAAAATAAATACCATTTGTAATAACACAAGGTATCTGGATTTACTTTGCTATGGCATTTATTGGTAAAAGAGTAAATAGACAGTTTTGCATGTGGGACTGTGGTCACAGAATCAGGTAGGGAGCACTTGGTGGCCACTTACTCCCGGACTTAACATTTACAGGTGTCTGTGGGTTACATTAATCTTCAAGGGCCAGTGTCACCAGATCTCCACTGTTTTCTTTACTTCACAGAACAAGAAACCAGTGGTCTCTGGAAACAAGAATACCGAGACTGCCAAAAGTTAGGCCTATCTGAAACAAACCCCTTTCTGTCCCGATTACTCTTTCAATCAAAAGCGTAATTTATGTAACACAAATAACATTGAAAACACAACCTGTACCTCCAGGGAGAACAGGCTACGATAAACAAAGGAAAGGTGTACAATGCAGCATAATTAGAACAACGTCATTGCCATACTGATAAGTTATTAAACAAAACGATTGTCCTTTAAGGGAAACCTAGAAGCAGCTGGAACAGAAGAACTGCATTTATCACCAAAGAAATCTTGCAAGAAAACAGAAATAATTACTTTCCTTAACAAAGATCTCCCAATAGACCACACATTTGCAGCATTGTAAGTAATTTAAGAACAGAAAAGGAACTCATTGGACTTTATAAAGTTGATCTTTTAGTCCCTCACACACCAAATCAGAGAACGTGCTCATGGCCACTCAGTCGGTCTTCTCTCCCACCCCATTCCTCTCGAGCTTTTTTTGTAATTCTAACCTTACAGTATGCGCCTATTTTAGATTCATAATATCTAAAATTCTTATTTCTCACCAAAAAATATGCGGATGACCTCGATGGCAAGGTAGAGGAAGAGCATCACCAGGTCCAGTGTCAGGTTAGCCGTGGGATATGGTAGGAGCAGACCTGCAGGGTTGAGACAGACATAATGAGAAGCGCTAGGGTGGGCAGTGAGAACAAGATGGACTGGGGTGTTGGTAGTTGAAAAAGGAATATTACATCGTGTGAAAGAAACGTGGGGTGCATTGGGGAGAAGGGAGAAAATACAATAACAATTGACAAAAGGTATAACGGTAATGGCACCAGGAAAGAAAAGGTATCATAGGAAAGCAACAGCATGGGAGAGGGAAGGTTGTTTACTTAAAGAAGCATAGAGTGATGTGACAATTCTGTGGGTCTGGTTTTGAAAATCCACTACAATTGTAGCCTGCTCTCTCCTGTCTTCACTGCCAGTGAGCGACCTGCAGTTGCATATTTACGATGGTGAAAGGAGACTACAAATGTGATGCCACTAGCAAAACTAGGCCCACAAACTGATGAGCGGAACGGGAGAAAAAATGTAATACATCACATTAGGTTTACAATGATCTAGCGCAAGCAAGCACATAATACAGCAGGCCAGCATAAAGTATTGTACTATAAACTTGTTAGTCTAGTTTGACTGCCCCCTTCAAGCTAGTGATGGGATGGATTAGTGGCATTATGGTAGAATGTAAGGTTAACCACAGCTGGCACAGCGCAGAGGCAACAAGGTAGAAGAGGAGTTATAAACCCATATATGGCACAAAACATGAGGACAGCAGGGACATTAATAGGTAAGCTAAGTTATTTGATAGGAGGTTACAAGAGCAAATGAAAGTTACTATCCTGGTGACAGCACTAAAATGAGTGATAGAGAGATTATTAGTACTAGGGCATAGAAGGAAAATGGCACACATTGCTTTATTTTGGCACAAGAGAGTTTGGAATAGGTATGGTTTCTACCCTGTAACACCCCAGGAGCACTTGTGTGGACAGATGCTGAAATTATGGACTGAAGGCAATGGAATGGAGGCACCAGACGTACTGTTGAAAATGAAAGATCAGCATAAGCTACGGACTCACCTTTGTATGCAAACATGAGAATTTCCATCACAAAGTAGGTTGCATAATACCAGCCGTTCAGAAAGAGGAGGACCTCCAGGGGAGTGGAAGAGAGCTGTTAGTCAAGGTATTCAACTTCTACCCTGAAACAGGAACTGGCCAACAGGTTAAGAGGCTCTAGAAATATTTACCTGGGAAGAATTATGTGACGGGGCAAAATTAATCAAAAGGACAGGAAGAAACTTGCTAAATTGTGTACCAGCTATTGTTCCTTCCAATATTTTTTTAAATATAGAACCTAAGGTTGATGCTCGATATGTGTCTACGTGCTCCTAAACTTGGAATAACTGAAGAACTAATAAAATAAGGGGACACAAACTTTACTTTCTGCTTTTGTGACTCCCTCATTTACTTTTATTAGTCATTTTCTTCCTAACCATTCTTTGTTCAATCCCACCCTCCCTTCCCTTTTGTTTTCCATTGTTACTCCCCTGCATTTGCACATCCTTCTTAGTTCCTTCTTTTTTGTAGCATGCTGTTCTTTTTCCCACGTGAAAGGAAGCTACTCTACATCTGCCCTTTCTTCAGTCAGACTCCTTCCTTCCTTATTTCCTCGATTTAACTACTTTATATTTCTTGGTTTCTTCTTTCATCCCTTTATTTCTTTGACTCTCCTATCCTTCCTCAATCCCTGCCTTCTTCTTTTATCGTTACTTTACCATACCACTGGCACCCTCTTTTTTCCATCATCCTATTATGTTACTTCTTTTATTTTTTTTATCATCTTCATCCTTTCTTTTTATACTTTCCTACTTTTCCTTCACAAAATTTCCATTTCCTCTCCCAGTTCCTCTTCTTTTTCCCCATTACCACCCACTCATCAGGACCCAATAAGAGGAACAGGACATCGGGAGGGGGTAGTGTCTCTAATACCAATTTTGCTTGCCAGTTTCTTGTTAATGCGCATTCTGCAGAGATTTACATCGAACAGGAGAGAGTCTCAGATCTTCAATCTTAGTCGGAACAGCTCAGCCTTTAATTCTTTTGAGGTGGATCGAATTCCTACGGTACTAATGATTTAATAATAGTTGTACCTCTTATTACTATATATATTGCAGTAGGAGCCGTATGCTCCGAAGGCGGTTTACAAGCAAATGTACTATAACCTCTTGATGAATGCTTCCCCAAACAAACTAACCGAAGCAGCACAGTTCAAAATAAAGTCACAATTGCTATAGTAAACAGTGGCTAGATGAACACAGATGTTACAGTCTGGAAGAGGCAGATCCAATACTGAAGTCTACCTGGTATTTTTCTTCCAGCAGAGAGGAGTGTGGACTAGAGGGTGGATGAACTGTGATTGGGTGGCCTGCACCTTGGTCGGGCAGGATATCACCTTACTGGCATCCCAGCTCTGTGTGCGTGTGAGACAACAGAGGGAGTGTGCCAGGTTCAGCACTGTTGGCATTGAGAACCTGTAAATGCTGCACATTGCAGCCTGCAATAATAGGGATATGGAGGAGTGAGATGGAAGGCTGTTCTGGAATTCTGGCCATGCAAACCATACGTTTGATTCTTTATTGTTTGCCATATACATGGAACATTGTTAATAACTGATGGTTGCAATATATCAAGTATATCTACTCATAATACTGGGGAATACACACTCTTCCATAAAGAAACGGATACAACAGAAGGCATAGTTGGTTCAACCCTTCCCATGGTACATTTTCCCTCCCTTAACTAAAATATAATCACCGTGGTGTTGTTTGAGTGGAAAGGGGTTTGTCGGTCTTACAGAGAGTATTCTCTAAGCATTACTAAGATCCTAACAAGAGTTGTTTCCCTGTGGCCTTTCACATGCTCTACTTTCACCGCCTCCTCCTTTCCACCCTTCTCTCTAATTCAGCCTTCCTCAGCTAGCCTCTTATTCCCCCTCTTCCTTATCTATCCCTCGGTGCCTTCCTCCATCGCGCCTCCCTACCACCTTTATCTCAAGCTGCAGTGGTTGCTTAGCTAACAGTCGCTGTACAACGCTTGCAGCAGGAACATGACAGTTACCTCAAAAGTAGAATCTGACCCTGTTTATAAGACTCAGCATATGCACCCCCCCTCCCTATTGCATTTACTTTCATGCAGTGTGGTGGGCATTTCCTTCATAGGGGCTGGTGGGCTGCGCTTGTCAGCGTCCATCCTGCTCTTACAAATGAGCTATGGTGCTTATCCTACTGCTCACACAGCAGCAAGGGTTAAAGGATACAACTCTTCCGCGTCTCCCTAGAAAAAAGCAACAAAAAAATCAAATGTTAGAGCTGTTCTCCTTATTAATGTATCAACCTGCGTGTACTTGTTTCCTCCCTGTCCGGGGCTGTCAAGCACTGCCATCCTTGCAATGTTTTCAATGTCCAGGTGTGCAATAGTGCCGTTCTTCCCTCCTCTCTCTTTCTATCAGGTTTGCTATGAGGGATCTTTTGCTCTTTCCCGTTCTTTTTTTGGGGGGGGGCAGGCTGGGCGGGAGGGGCCGATTTACTCCATGTGCCAACATCAAGTCATCACTTAAGGGTTTGCTGTCCGCCGAGGTTTCCTGCTCTTGGTTCACACAGTTGATCCTGCATCCTAAGGAAACGTCAAGTTTCTCTATTATGATCTTGCCCCAGAACTGTTGCATTTCATCAGTTCTCCCTGCCTAGGTTTCCAAGTGTGGAATCTTAATCTCTCATTCTCCAGGTCTCCCTCCAGCCGATCTTCCTGATCCAGAGCACAGTCAATGCTCCTCAGTCCCCCAGTACTATCCGTCCTCTCCCCCTATGTAGGTCGCACTCAGTGCTGTCCCGCTTTATGAAAAAGCAATGACTGCACACTGGGCCCAGTCCAACTTAATACATCATGTGACTGTCTTGTGCAGCAAAGCTATTGAAACAGTCATCAGGGGGCAACTATCTTTCCATCTAGATCTGAATTAGTTGTGGAGTGTTTTTTAAAATGGCGTGCCCATCTGACATCAAGGGGGCACTGACAAAAACCAAAAGCCTAAGACCAGTGGCATACATGTACACTGGTTCTGCCCTCCTTATCAGCGGATTTTTGACAGAGCAGAGCAACTTCAACCTTGTGTTTGACTCGCAAAGCCTTCTACTATCAGGTCTCCCTGCTGCCTTTTTGAGATGTCATTTAAAACTGTGGCTCTTGCCCCTTTCTCCCACACTGATGTCATGCTACAGTGTACAAGTACTGCCAATCATGCTGTGGTTCTCTGGTGGCTTCCTTCATGCCTCTGGGGTTGTGGGTGAGGCCCCTCCTGCTATTTAATTTGCACGAGATGGGCATCCAGCAGCTGTATTTCCCAGCATGGCCACGCTGCTTTCTTTCCCAACGCTGCCCATTCTCGAGAGGTTCTGCATGCGTAACATACATGGGTATTTGTAAAGCTCACGTTCACCCAGAAGGGTATCTTGGCGCTGAATAAAAGATGTTTATTGTGCTACTGCAACTCTGGGTTCACCTGTCCTGTTGCTGTGCCTCACCAATGCTGCCCCTCTTGCTGCTCAAGGGCCGCCCCTCACGTGGTTGGCTTACAGCTGCTGGGCAAATCAATCTCTCCGTGCCTAAAAATGAGTATGTCTGTCTGTAATGCAACTGGTGCTCATGTAAAGCGCTCCGATACCTTCAGGTCGAGTTCGGCTAATAAAAACTGCGGTCTATCCTGTTCCTGTATTTCCCAGTGCAATTTATCCTGCTGGTGTTTTTCCCAGTTCTATCCACAGTGCTTTCTTCAGCTCGTGTTGACAGGTGCTTCTAGCTCCTGATCAGAGGTGCTGTTCCTCAAGCCGCTGTGTTCTCCAGCAGGGTCCCTCCTGCGGCTGCGTGCACTCACTAGCTCCTGCCAGTATTCATTTGGCTCCTAGTGCTGGGCTCCTCAGTTCCACCCCATCTATTCTGTTTCCTAGTTCTATCCCTGTTGTGTCTGTGTCCCCAGTGTGCTCTTCCAACTCTATTAATATTTTGCCTCCCAACCCAAATCCTTGCTTCCGCTTAGGGACTTTTTTTTCTGTTCAACTGCCTCTATTTAACTGTCTTGATAGAAAACGACCAGCAGAGGTCAGTAAAATACCAGAATTGCTTTCTGCTGAGGTACTTTCTTTTTTTTATTTTTCTGGCAACTGCCTATATTTAACTTTCTTGATAGAAAACGACCAACAGAGGTCAGTAAAATACCAGAATCACTTTAGCATTCTCTAGATTCCAGTCCATAGAAATTGTCTTCCACGAGCACCCACCCATAGACAATAATATTTTTTTCAAATCTTGTATTTTCAGTGATATGAATACCAAAGGCCCTGATTTTATATTAAAAACAGAGCTTTGGACTACACCATTTCCTGCTGAAAGGCAATGTTTCTCTCCATGTGTTAAAAAAATCGAATAATCGATCTCCAGGTGTTCCCATACCTGGCATGTCAAGCAGTTTGGTGCTTACTTTCCCTCCATGTTAAAGAACAGTAGATGTTTCAGCACCCAGACTAATGTGCTGCATAGCTAAATACATATAAGGTCCCAAAGGCGAGACCGATTGTATTGCAAATGCTTGTTTCAAGTGCCAGCCCTCTTGCTATCTCTCCACGGGTACTGTCGCTCCAGTTCTTTTGCCCTCAAATGCAGCCCCTCTGGACTGACTGAATCTAAAACAGTTATGCGGCACGCTACATTCTAAAGGGGGGGGGGGTTCTGTGCACTGGAGTCTGCTTCTCTGCTTGTTCAAACAGGATTCTGGTTCATGTAATACAGAGCTTGCAATAATACCGTTGCCACATGGCCTGTGAAAGGAGGCAGTGGTGGTACCCTGATCTTATCAAATCTATCAGCGGCATTCAACTCCACTGATCCCTAAATTCTTACTCATCAGCATGCGGACATCGGAGGAGGAGTTTTGAAGGGGATCACTTCATTTCTGTCAGAGCGATAAGAGGGATCAGAGGCAGCCAGGTTCGGATTGGGTGAAAAAATTGTCCCGGGCACCCAAAAAAAAGTGCCCCACATTTGCGGATCGCAACCTTTCAAGAATCATTGTGTGGCTAGCATTAGGGGCTTATTTTGGGGTGAACATTGTGGCAAATTATGTTTTTTAAAGTTTAAAAGGCCAGTAACATCATCCAAGACTGGTAACACTGTTATTCTATTACAGATCACCTACGGCTTCTGACACATACCTTCAGGTCAATAAAGCCGTCACCATCAGGTCCTTGAACACATTGCTCTCTCTTAGATCACCAAGCTCTTGCTCACCCTCGGATCTCTGGATCCCCTCAGGACCTAAAACTCATGGTCATCCTTAGGGATTCTCAGTCACTTCTATTCAACATGGCCCCAGAGGTTCACACTTATCCTCAAGTCTTTAGGCTTCTGCTCACCTCAAGGACCCATGGGTTCTGCAAATCCTAAGGACATGAGGCTCGTGCTCACTATCAGTTGGTACTTAAACCACCCACTTACCAATAGGACCCTTGAGCTCATTTCCACTCTTTGGCCCCCTGAGGATTCTGCTCAGGCTCAGATCTCTGAGGCTCCAGCTCAATCTCGGGAGCCTTTGGATTCCAGCTCATCTTCTGGTCACCAGATTTCCCTGTTTACCCTTAGGCTCAATAGCTCTTTCTCACTCATACCTAAAAGCTTCAGGATACTCTCAGTTCACCAGCACATTTTGCAAAGCATATATTTCGGTGTAGTTCCCTTGCTGCTTCAGAAGTAGCTACTATGAAAGGGAAGGTTGGAGACCCCTATACCAATCTATCATTCAACCCTTCTCGCCACTCAATCTTTCCTCTCCCTTCCCCCGTTTGTCTCTCTGCTCCTCTCCCTCATTTCCTTTTGTCTCTCTTTCTCTCCATTCTTTTCTCTCTCTCTCCTTTCATCACAGGATGGAGGATGAATGTTTTTCTTTCTTTTTTTACAGCAATACTGCCAAAAAGGTTTTGCCTTTAATCCGTTTCTATTAAAAAAAATTAAACAAATTTCCAGAATTTCGTTGAGTCCTTCTTCGCCTGGCACTTCCTTTGTTACCCCTTGCCTCCTCGGAGGCCAGAGGTAACAAAGGAAGTGCCAGGAGTAGCAGGGAGCAAGTTAGAGGTCACAGCTGCGACCCCTGACTACCTTCAAAGACGTCCATGGTCTGCTGCCAAGACATTTGTCACATCTTATCCACAGTGGTGATGGCTGGTATGAAGTGGTTTGCAAGGTGTAGAATGTGGCACATGATTCTGTGGTCTTGTGAATGATGGCAAAATCCAATGTGTTTTGGTTTGTGTGGATTTCAATTGGTTTGGTGTTGTACATGGACAGGCCTCACTCGCCCACTTCCTATGCCAAGTCAGATTTTATCAATATGAGCTATTTTTAGGCCCTACTGGCCTGGTCTGGCAGCTGACAAACAGGCGTCCTGTTCACGGAGTTAAACGAGCAATAAAGATGCCTTTAAATCTTGTTTTCATCGTGTCACATTTGCTCTGAGCTCAAAGACAGAGGTCAAATGTTAAACGCTTGATGTTTGCTTTTCTTTCTCCAATTTCAAAGCTAGAGGATTTTGTAAAGTGAGCTGTCTGACAATCTAAATAGCTTATAAATGAACTGTACAAATGTATTTCAATATTTAGGAATTCAATTTTTTGTAATTCTGTGTGATGAAAACAAAAGATTTTAATAGAATGGAAACAAGTCAGAACACTTTACATACTGATGTGCAAATGATAAATATTTTTGCTGAAAACCAATTTCCACACAATATTGTTTAAACGCTATTTAGTTTTATCAGTAAAACTGAATGTTAGTAGGAACATTTGTGGCCATTTCAATAGAAAATGTGCTGTCTGTAGATTACAGTGCGCTTCCATATCATGCTTTAATAATATATTTAATAAAATTGACTTGTTTAACATAAACTGAGAAACATTCCTGCCCCCGCCCTGATTACAATGCTATTAGTGAACTAACAGGTAAGTCAGGGGTCATGTGCTCTCAAATTGTGGGCTAAATTCTCATTACACATGAAGCAAAAAGTTTAGTCTAGTAAATCAAATAAATGTGCTTTTTTACACAGCAGAAATACTGAACTCACTGATTTGAAGGTGCTGCCATATGTGATGATGAAGAAAAAGGTGACTGTGAAATGGAATATTTGTCTAGTATCACACAATTGGAGACCAGTTTATGGGTCAAGTATGTTACATTTAGGTTTCGTACATTATTCAAGTCTCTAGAACTGCAGATCTGGTAAAGCTTTTATCATTTTTCGATGCCTGATGGAGGCTTGATGTTAGGAGATGTACTGAACTATAATGGTATGCGGAGTATGTTCCAATATGTGTTGTACGGTATTGTAAGGTATGGTGTAGGATGGATGGCTTTGCTTACCTGGTGTTTTGGAGTGAACCGGGTGTCACAGAGTGTCCTGGTGCAATTCATTGTGTATGATGATATATTCTGGCACATTAGGATTCATGATGCTAGGATTTGTATGCGAAAACATGGCATTCAATAGTGCTTGAAATGGGATAGTATGCAGCATATTCCAGTGTGCAGTACAGTGTTGTATAGTGAGGTGTAGTTGGATCTGACCTAAACAGTACAGTGTTAAGTGGTGTATTGTGGTGTTATGTGGTATGGTGCAATGTGATGAGAAGCTTTGCAGTGTGGCAATGTGTGCATGCCTTTAATGTTTGTTGTGCCTGTAGGTAGTGATATGATGTGGAATATAGTGTGGTTTACTATGTTATGTGCTGCATTGTTTGGTGCACTAATATGTGGTATGGGTGTGGCCTTGTGTTAATTATACAGCAGTGGACTTCAAATTTCTTTCATGCAGCGTCCCTCTCATGTAAAAAACACATCATCGCCCCCCATCCACACAGAATTACAAACCTATTTTTTCCAAAATTATTCTATCTAAACATATTTAGCAATTCAAACATTGCATTTATGTTCAGCTACCCCTTTTAAAAATACAATCAAATACATGATTGTCAACATGCTATGGGCCGCCTTGTCTTCCTAAAGTGTAAATGTATCCACAGTGTGATGCTTTACCAGAAATGAGGGAAGGGACTCTGGGGGGATATTTAGAGCCCCCCACCCCCGACAGCTTCTGGCAACAAGACACTTTTTTTTTAACTAAAAGGAAAGCAATGTTTTTAGCACGCAGCTCCTCTTGGCCAGTGCCTGCTGCTATCCCCGTGATCTATTCAGGCCCCCCTGAGGAGACACACCCAGTTTGAAGACCTCTAGTATATGGTTTGTTTAGTGGAAGCTTTAGCATGTAGAGCTGTATTGTGGAGTGAGGTACTATACTGGTAGAGTAGCTAAACTGCTTGTGTGAGGGTTATAGGTGTGGTGTGATTTTGAACTGCAATATTCCAAAAGGTCATTTGATGCTGTGGCAGAGTGGAATGTATAAGTGTGGTACTGAGTTGGACAGGATACCTGTGTTGCTTGGTGAGGCAAGCGATGTGGGTTTAAGGTACTGAGAAGGTTCTGTCTCCCAAACAAGAAACTCTACAAAGAACTGGGTTAAACACTTTAGTGGTTTACAACAGACAAATTTTTCAGTCAATGGGGAGCATGAACATAAGTACAGAGGTTTGTAAAGAAGGAACAGTGCCTTACATGTAACTCTTTCATTGAGTGGGATTCAGCACATTGATCTTAATGCAGGAGTTTGGTGTCCTTTGTTAAGGCACAATATCATTCTTACCAAATCATTCTGTATCAACTGCAATCTGTGTATGTATTTCTTCCTGCTTTCCTCTGCACCCTATTTCTGCTAGCATGAGGGCTCAGCGCCGCAGTGTGTGTGCTCTGACCCCAAAATGGTACGGTCAAAATTGCTTTCATCCACTTCATCTATTTAACTTTCTGTAAGGCCATGTTAAATGGCATAGATAACACTCAAACGGCGTGGAAGTTAAATATCATATGCGGGCTGCAGTGTGTGTATTTACACCACCCGAATGTGTGACAAAAATATATGCCGACCAATAGCATCACTGAGCTCCGGCTGGCCTGCAGTGACACATGGAAAGAACAAGTGCCATAGCATTTTTAGGAAAACTTAGTTTTATATATTAATAGATCACCCCTAAAATGTACCTTCTAAAGCCACAGATCTGGGCGCTTTAAAAAGTGACACACTATTCACAGGGCCACTGGAATTATGCAATTATGCGGCTGCTGTGATTTTTCACATTATTATAGATGTGCCGCATTTACCACATAATCCATCGTCTGTCGCATTATCTGCAGATTTTAACAAAAGAACATTTTGTTTCTAGCTCAAACAGTTCAAAAGTTACTAAAAATGCAGTGACACGTGGTGCTGCACACTGAAAGGCCCTTTGGAAAGTTCGACTGGTCATCTTTTTCTTGCTTATTGCTATATTTGGGGATCAAAATTGCATTAATGAGGTGCAACCACTGCCCAGACAGTGTTACCAAGTTCAAAAATGATGAACTAATAAAGTAATACTATTACAAAATGTGTCACATAATGCCACATAATTTGCCTTTCTTTGCCACATAATTTACTGAACCCTGCAGCATAATTTGGCCCGCTCCTGACGCATAATTCCAGTCACCCTGACTATACATCAGTAATAGTGTGCACTCACATTGACTAAATATCCAAGAGGAGCTCCTTTCACTGCATAGGCTAAGCTAGATTCCCCATAAACAGGCCTGGGTGAAATTAAAACCCTTAATTTCAGTTATGCCTATGAAAGTGTAAGCAGAAATATTCAAAGTTATTTTCCACTCGGTTTTAAAAATGTAATTTAATGATGACATCAAATTTTAAAGTAATTTTATAAGAATGCATGTTGTGCTGCTTGCGCTAAAACTGGCTCAGGAACAGTTTTACCATTCCTCTCCACTCCAGAAGCCCAACACGCATTCCTGACTGGAGTTGATGACCCTGCTCACCTGAGGACAACAGCCTGGCCTCTAAGCCGAGGAAGGAAGTTATGTAGTCAATAAATGGCCACTCAACAAGAATTAACCATCTGGGAGTGTTACAGAAACAGTTGGCAGAATCTACCTCTTTTGATTTGGAGATGCTTAATGAAGCTGGCAGGATCGTCTCCCATTCATTCCCAGCGCCTTCCATGACTCTCCGCCTCTAGCCCTAGTGGAGAGAATACCCAGTCCTTGGACTTGAGCAAGGCAGAAGACCTCATCTAAATAGGGGAGTGGTTTAGGAAGATTTGCATTCATTCAAGCTACCATCACACATGGAGAGAGCAGTATAACTACACGCCCAGAACCCATTTCTTACTAGTCAAATGCAAATATTGCGAAAGATATATCACTTTATTAATCAATTTTCTCCAGATTTATGTTAAAAAACACATAAGCTTGACAATATATGTATTATCAACATTTCTGTTCGGTCAGAACATCGTCTACATTAAAAACATCAAATGCATACAATTTCATTAAAAAAAAAAAAAACATATAACACATAAAAAGAAGGGGGAGGAGAGTACATACAATAGACACAACCTATGTCATTAAACGGCCCACATCCGTGATTACTGTATTTTAAGGCTGAGACCCGATACCATGTAACTAATAAGCACTCAAAGGTCCCAGTCTCTTCACAGATTGTGTTCCTTTGGTAAAGCGTTGACGCGTTTCAATGGGGACTTTATATTGCCATCTTTATCAAGACTGAGATTTTTTTGTGTAACTCTCACAAACATATAGGTTAAAAACTGGAACAGTTAGGACCACCTCCTGCTGTAGTCAGGTGAAAACAAGGACACTCCGGGCATAACGGTACCCTTGGAAGTCAGGAGCATATGCCTCCGTGAATTCTACTCAGGTCCCAATGGGAAGAATGGGGATTGTCTGTATGTCACCCGGTTTTAAATATGCACGGGTCACGGACGTGGTTGGCCTCGTACTCCGTAATTACTCCGTAATCCGTCTTTACTCCGTCTTCACGTGTTGCTTCTGACGTCGTTGACTCGGACGACGCCAGAAGCAACACGTGAAGACGGAGTAAAGACCCTAATTATGAGAGGGTTTCTTGCTGGTGCAACTGACAAATTATAAAGTGCACCCAAGGACGTACAAGAACAGTCTTATTTCTGCCTCCTTTCAAGAATTAGAGTATTACGAGAACCTTTACAATCGCCAGTACGAGGCCAACCACTTGACCACTGAGGAATGGACCCTGCAAGACCCCTGGCTGGAGAGACCTGGTGCCTACAAGCCTATCCTGATGACCTAAGAGCTTTGCCAGCAATTAAAGAAAAGTAGGACTTACTCATTTTTTACACTTCTGGAGGGCAAGGAAACTAGGTTTGCCCCACTCAGTACTTTTTGCTGCACTGAAAACAGGTGCAGCAGGACCTTGCAGTAAAAACAGGTTGTCTCGTATCGTTGTGCACAGCTATAACCTCCAGCCTTGCCCTGCTAAAGAATTCTAAGAACTTAAAAAAGTGCCTAAGTCCAACTGTGAAACTCTGGGCTAGAACAAGATGGCATTATCTATCCAAAACGTATAGTAACATACGCAGCCACAAAATCCAGCTTTGGCCCATTCAGAGCTTTTGGTGTCAAAATCAACAGCTTCAGCACAAGTTCAATGATGACAAATCTGACTTTGAGGACCCTACTCTGCTTCAGCCTTCAACCTTGCCCCGCTGGAAGACTTTAACCTCCTGGAAAAATGCTAAGTATATAGGTAAAAACTTTAACCAGGAGGATCCATTCGATGCATCAGACCTCCGCTCTATCAAAGTCAGGCAGAAATCATGCCTAGTTTCCAGTCAAACACAAATGAATATTTTTCAGTAGTGCTTTCCTTTACTGAGCACTTTTTACTTTAAAAAGTGTACATTCATATTGCTGGTTCCCACTATATTATTTATTGGCATTGATGTCTTTTGGTTAATAAAGTTTTCTCTCTTTTTTAACTTAGTTTGGGAATTAATTTGATTGTGTTGTATCCTTGACTTTTGGTTTGGTTTTTGACCTACTGTTTGGACTTAACACCTTTTTCTCTGGATATTTTGTTAATTCCTGTGCCATTGCTATCAGGGGTTAAGCAAAGTGTCAATGAAAATTGGTTTGAGACCAAACAAAGGTGTATTTTGTATGTTGGTAAGGGTACCCCCCTTCCTAAATTTTAACCAACTTTCTGACAGGGGCAAGAAGTTTTAATGTTTATTTTGTCCAACTGACATTAGACGTTATACTACAGGTAGCAGGAACTGAGCTACGGCACTCTGGTGCTCACAGCCAATCAAGGTGGCAGAAACATATCTCATTCATGCGAGAAATGTGTTAAGAGCAGAAGTCGATTCCTGCATTTTCAGCTATGACCGACTAAGACATTCCTGAGCCTGCCCCCAGGTAAGACACTCCCTACTAAAATTAACCTAACCTAGGAGAGGACTTAGGGGTCAATACTGGTCTGCTATGGGAGCACAAAAGCGGAAGAAGCAGCCTCCCCAGAATAAGGGAGATAGCTCACTTGAGAGCACTGAGATGCTGTACATGGTAAACACAATGCAGCTATCTTCTGAACACACTCAGAGTTGCCTGGTGAGTGGTGGGGGCTAGGAGAAGGCCTCTGACCCCTGTGCCCGCGCCTGTGTTTTTTCTTCCTCATATCTGCCCCTTGGTAGTGCCAGGCGGCCCGTACAAAACACCGGGCACACTGTTTTTTTTTGCAGGACTCACGCTGGCCTGTCACCAGAAAAAGCCAGAACTTCAGGTGTTACAGCAGCCGCACTATGCACAGTAGAGTTCCATATTGTAAGAAAGTGGATTATGATTTCGGCTGGGAAGCCGCCCGGGCCCCTGGAATTATATGGAAAACTTTGCAGCTAGAAAAATCGCATATTTATGGATTTGCAGCATTTGCCACGTAATCCATCCTTTGCTGCATAATCTGCGGCTTTTAGCTCAAATGGGTTTCTAGCTCAAACAGGTTCAATGTTACAAAAAACTCAGCAATGCATGTTGCACCACAGTGGAAGGTAATTGGCTGGCCACTTTTCTGTTGCTCAATGCTGTACGTGTGTGTTAAACTGGTACTAATGAGATGAAAAATGTTCCCAGACAATGTTAACATGTGCAAAAATGACAAAACAATGAACTAATACTATCACAAAATGTACTGCATTACACCGCATAATTTGCCTTTTCTTGCCACATAATTTAGTCCGTCTTGCCGCATAATTTGGTCCTCCCAGGCCGTATAATTCCTGTGAGCTGGCAGTTGCCCACCCTAAGGAGTAACACTGCTAATACTAACTTGTCAGGGTGAACTGTAAACTCACTAACTTAACTAGAACTCAACCCCCTGGCAGTTATAACACAGAGCAGATCAATATATAAAGCATTCAAGCAATACGGACAACACACTGAACAATACTAATTCCAAACCGAATTAGAAAAATAGAGTATATTTCAATGAACAAAATGACCCTAAAACTTCAATAATATAATTAGGGCCAAAAAGCACTAAACACCAATAACAGTCTATGGAAGGGGAAGACTGATACCTAGATGCGATTTTAGGCTGACGTGACTGAGCACGGATTGGAAACACCGAGTAAGTTCATTTCAGGCAAAGTTCTTACCATCTGGCTTAGTCTTCTTAAGGAGCTCAAAATCCTCCAGTGAGGCAAGCCTGAAGCTGTATCCAGGGATGGTGCATCCAAACTAGATCTTTGTCAATATAACACTTATTCATGTCTTTCCTTATACTAAACTATGAATGGGCAGGCCTAACCTCTGTCTCATTCAAGTTAATGGAGTTCCTGGGTTCACCCCAACTGGGCTTCCTGAACTGAGAGTGATCAAATGGCCCATACGCGCTTGGAGAGCAGTTTTCACACCTCACTAAGGTCAAGCATTTGCTGGGCAGCTGCTGGTAAGCTAATGCAAATTACCCTACAGGTGCTTCAGGGAAAGAAACTTTCTAAAAGTTACTTTTCCTAAATATTTATTAAAATCCAGCTTCACCAATGAATTAGACTTTTATTAAATATGAAAAATAGTTTTTTAATTACTATTTTAGCCAGATCCTATTAAAAATGACAGTTTTAAGTTTATAATCTGTGCTTTGCATTTTCGATGATCCAGCTACAATCCTGCCAGTGAAAAAACCTTTTGGAGGCTGGTCACTGAAGGAACATGCCAACTTTAATTTTGCACATGTTCCACTTTTAAATAACAGGCACTTTACCTTGTGGGCAAAAAGACGGACTTAGGAGTGAATATTACTATTTAAAGGCAGGGTATTCCGCCTGTCAAAAGGGTTATTTTGATAGGTCTTACAGCAGCGTTTTAGGCTGCTGCAGTTAGGATACACATGGCAGGCCTGAAGCCATGTTTTACAGGCCCACTGTGTGGCATTAGGTGCTGCAGTCCACAAGTGGCATTTAACTTACAGGCCCTTGATGCATTTTCTATACCATATACTAGAGACTTATAGACAAGTTAAATATGTCAAACAGGGATAAGCCAATTAAACCATGTTTAAAGGGGAGCACAGGCACTTTACTACTGTTTTAGAGGGGTGACAGTTCACAGAGTTCTAGGCAGAAGTGTGTGAGCTACTGAATGCTCGAGCCAGAAGACTGGCTCTGGCTCAGCTCAATGTCCTCTTGAAGTCTTGAGCCCAAAACAAGCTGAGCTTTTACAGGAGACACTGTGGCCTAGGGTCTACAGTTGCTGACAAGGCAACATGGGGAACTAGGTTTGAATCCCAGCCTATGCTCAGCATCCTGAGGATGCCAGCAAATTTCCCTGCACTGAAAAAAACAAATGTTTAATGTAGTCAGTGTCTCTTATGATGTACATTTGTTTTCTTGGTTATGGTTCGCGCTACGTAAATTTGCTAAAAATAAAAGGTGGATTCTGACAGTCACTGTGCTCTGAACTCATCCTCCAAAAATTAAGGAAAAAGCATTAACCTTTTATGTCAGAAAGAGATATCCATCAAGTGGCTCAATTGGACAATAAGCCAGACCACTTGGACTAATGTCTGTAGCAAAATAAGCTTTGTTTAGCTGTAGGATCCCCTATATACTTACTGACACAGTCTAAAGGAATGTAGCTTAAATATACAGTCCCTAATTAAGTTATGTGGAATGCATATGGTTGTTGCCACAACAACAGTACTTGAACTGAGAGCAAATGGTTGCATACTGTACAACTGATATTCCAATAAACACCGGGTTTTTTCGGGGGGGGGGGGTTAAATGACTCAATTGCACAGCGTGAAACTGGAAAATCTGAGCTCAAACATAGCTTCCCTGATTGACCAAATATTTGTGATCCTAGGCAAACACTATTTCACTGGCCCTCCTTTTGTTCATTATCGCACATGAGAGCACCTTCAAATATGATTGTTCAGGATGTATGTTATACAAAACCTTCCTTGTGTTAGATTTATTAGCCTATAATATTGTTCCATCTATAATACAAATTTAGGCCACATATAGGGTACATGTGACAACTAACTTGTCTCTTAGTTCACTAAAAGCATTGCCACCATGACGGGGGCAAGCTCGGCTCTCCCTGTAAATTTGTTGGCTCAACCACCTCCAGTTCTAAGTCCAGAGAAAATAGGGTCCAGAAAAAGGCAAACAATCTAGAGTGACAATGAAGAAAAGGCGGATTTCTACATATATAACTCCAAAATAGCAGCTGTTGCTATCTGCATTACTTCATTTTCTGCATTTTTCAAGATTACTGAGTTACATTAAGTTGAACTGGGATGGTGGGTGATCATGTTGGGAGGATTGACGCTCTATCTATTTCAATTCCTATTGTAAAAATGAATATGTGAAGGAAGCACAGACTGAAAACTGAAAATCTACACCCTTAAGTATCTGAGGACTGTTGCACAGCCACTTCCCGCGGCTGGTGAATATGTAAGTAGGGGTGGTTTTGTCATACTTGTGGTGTCCTTCCCCATAGATTTCTCCTCGCAATCAAGCAAATACAGCAGAGGATGCAGCTCAGGTCAAGATGCCAGTGAGAAAAAGAAAACTCTGCACTTTTGAATATGGAACCATAAAGCTGATATTGGAGTGCTATGTTATGTTAGCTGAAGCAACAACGAGTTTAATTTATGCAGAGGGCATATTGCTATTAAAGAGGGGTGCAATTTCAGCTTTCACTGAGTTCAAGGGTCTGTATGTGGAGTGACTGAGCCAAGCAACGAAGTGGCAGCTGTAAATCTCTCTAACCTCCTTTCAGAATAATCCAGTTCCTCCTCCTCTACATTGACTATCCCTCCATCTTTCTTCTGCTACCCTATTCCTTAGAGACCACACACTCACAATAACCATGCTCTAAGCGTCTGCCCCTGCTATTCCTGTTTTCCATGTACGTCCTACACTGCAGCAGTCTGTCCCGTATTGCTGTGTTTGTCTCAGAATGTCACAGGTGCTATACTTGTGTAGTAAATTTTTGTTGAAAGCAATGAAAGCTTGCATGATACTGCACGTGCTGCAGCACTGCACTGATGCTTCCATCATTATACCTGTTCTATACACGAGAAACCCCTGCACCATGTCTGCCTGAGCTATACACGTTCTTTGCGTTCTTTGTATGAGAAGCTTGCATGATGATGTTAATTGGACTTCACAATATACGCCCATTCACACCTTGGCAAGTGTCTAAAAGCGGAGATTTGATGCCCACTCAATCATTCATCTTTTTCCCGACACTGACCTCCCCTCCCCCCAACAATAATGGTCTTGTGGGTTAAATTCATGCAATGATCTACCCACCAAACATAATTGATCACAACGTGGTACGGTAGTTGAATGGCTTAATCAAACAAAAGGCCCTTAATTCGATTGATGATACTGTATTATTCATTATTCAACAGTAACGCCATTCATTGGTGCAGACGGCGCAAGGTGCAAATAAGTGCGCAATCCGTGACAGTATTTACAATAACACGTCTAAAAAACAAGGTGTCACACGATAATACATCAATGAGTTCAATGTCCACATACAATCGTTATACAACAACTAGAGTTGGGGCGATATTTATAGCGTGGTCTATACTCCCCAAGAAATGCCACTGGTTCCGGATTTCTGACCAGATATTTAATAGAATATTTCTAACTAGTACTTTGGTAAAGTTATAAAGGTAGAATTTAGAAGAGGGTGTTATAGAATAACAATTCGAATGAGCACTCGATGACTCCCCCAAATAAAATATACTCCTCTGATGCCTCCGCATGCAAAGTGTTTCGTTAAGCACAACGTTACCTGCTGTTAATGTAACGTTGATCAATTCATTCCCCATTATCAACACATTTTATGGGGGACGTGGAAGAACCGCTCACAATAACACAATTGGCTGAGCATTAGGACGCACTAGCTATGCATGCACCAGAGCCATATGAATTTTATGCGATGAGCAATGGGGCAAATTAATATTCCTCCTCGAAAGCCCTGGCAGTTCTTGACCACTAGTATTGAAATGCCAGTCCGACTTGAACATTTACTTGACATGGCTTAGACTCATACAATATTTTCGAGGGTCACAGCAGGAAATTACCAATTTTAAGCAAAAATAAATAAAAAGGTCGGGTCTTTAAAATGCGAGTCCCTTCAGAAGTATTTGTCCCCTCTTTACTTACCGCCGATTAATTTATTGCACCTCTCTCGGCAATCCTCAATTTCTCATCCGTTCTTCCTATCCTTGCTCTTAATTATCTTCTTTTCCTCCTCTAAATAGCCTTTCACACCATAGTTACCCATTCTTCTTTCCATACGCACTCTCCCTGGCCTGCACTTGACCCCTCAAACTCTACAGCTCACCCTACATCCACTTTCGATGCCCCTCTCTCCATGCCCCTTTCTCAGGGCACTTTACTCCAGTTCTTCTCCTAAAAGATCTAGCTGCCCCCTCGTCATGGCCAGTATGCCTCTCATCATCTCCCCTTCCTCTTTGCACGCTCTTTCTGCCCCCCTCTTATCTCGCCTCATTTTTTTGGTGCCCATTCTCTGTGTGACACTCACCTCTAGGCGCCATCTTCCGTGTCCATGGGAACCAGTACAGCGTCGGAGCCGGAGAACCGTATTGATCTGTCAACAGTAAACATAGAAAGAGGACTGACAAATAGCTAGGCAGAAAAGCTTGACTGTGGATATAGAAAGAGGACAGGATATTAACCACTGTGACAGCGAGGGGGCGGGCTGCGGAGGTGCAGAACAGTCGTTAGAACTGAGAAATAGTAACTTTGCTAGGCACGGGAGCCGTGAATAGTCCAGAACAGAACAATTAATGGATACGATCATCAAAAGTTCACACCACTGCAGGCTCCCACACACGTCTAATAAAGAATTAGCACGCTGAAGTTATCAGGTCAGGGCTTCGAATTTACCCGGTTCCATGCGTGAATGGATAATTCAGGCCAGATTTTTGTCGCAGCCTGCATAGATCTGTAGTCCTGCTGTTTGACGTATTATAAAACTAGAACTACAAGTCCCTAAATAAAACAAGCATTTGCAATGCAATAGGTCTCGCTTTTACGCGAGTTTAAGCTATTGGCATTGTAAATGGCAATGCCTTTTACTTGTGTTTTAAAACCAAAACATTAAAAAAAGGCATTGTTATTTACAATGCCAATAGCTCAAACTTGTGTAAATGCGAGACCTATTGCATTTATCACTCTCATTTCAGGGGCCCTGCCAGGATTAAACTTCCACTCCGTGCCCCACTGTCTTCATTAACCCGTAAGTGATATAAACTCACCCCGCAGATATCCATCACCAGGCTGGCGCACCGTACATACACTCACACTCACTCACCTACCATCCCCCCATTCATTCCCACCCTTGATTTGAGATGCCTCCCCTTTGCTGTGCTGCTCCCTCCAGGTGATAGCAGCCAGCAGGGCCTTTCATCCCAGACAACCTTTCGCTTGTATGTTTTCCCGCCAAGCATGTTGGGAAACCTGGGCTCAGTGTGAAACGGTGTGAACTGAGGCGGCTGTTTTGAAATAGCTTGAGCCTTGAGGGATGAGTCTCGCACCCCTGATGCATGTTTTAGAGGGTCCCTGTGATGTCGGATATTGTGAGACGCTTAGGGGCACCAGCGGGGCTGTGAGGGGCCCCTGGGCCAGGAGGCTGTCCAGACACAAGAGATGCATTCCACGCTGCAGCTATTGGGCCGAGGGTTTCTCCTGGAGCCCTTTGAATTCCAGCCCATGTTGTCTCCAGAAGGAAGCGATTCTTGCTAAATGCTCCACTTGAAAAGCAGAGGGGGCTGGGACACGAGCTCAGCGGGGCTTCTCTCTAGCAGCAGATGGCCCAGAGGCAGGTGGGCGAGTGGCACAGGGCAGGGGGTAGGGCCCCGTTCCCAGGAACATATGGTGTGCATCTTCGCTGTTTTTTAGGTCTCGCCTACGCAGCGCGCATGCGCTGCATAGGAGGGCCTTTAGCCGTCGCTCTGCTCATTTCCAAGCACACACTCGTGCTTGTGGCGGCATCCACCTTGCGGGAGCGAGCAGGGGCGCGCCACAAGCACAAGTGCAGTGCTTGGAAATGAGTAGACTGCTCTCCCAAGCGTGCGCACCACTCGCGGGCTCACCTCGCACGCACGCATCACTCCCGGGCTTGTTTTTGATTGCATCGGCTCATGTTCTCGTCTCCTCCCTCCGCCCCTCTCTTGCAGGTCTCCTCCCTCCGCCCCTCTCTGCAGAAGCACTCCATTCTCCCCTGTAGTACTGGTATATCAATAACGCTCCACTGTTCTGACTCCCGCTTCCTTCTCTTCCGACTCGCTGTACCACGTCCACAGACACTCCCTCCCAGTTTCCTAATTGGTAACCCGCTCTATGTTGCCTTTCCCCTCGCCTCACATCTAGCACTCGCCATTTCTTTTTCCAATTTCCTACAACCCCCAGTAGATCTGTGTTCCTATTCCCAGTTTCCATTGAAACACATAACATAAGATAGAACAGCTCTGGCAAGAAGCAAATGCTTCTAGTTTAAGCTGGAATAAATTCATTTCCAGCCAATTTAAAGTCTGGAGATGGTAGAAGAGTGAACCTCCCATCCAAGGAAATGCACGATAAACGGCAGGTACGAACAGTCAAGGCAGCTCAGCGGGTTCTGTTCGTGCTGCAGAGATTTTAATGTATTTTCCTACCGTAACAGTTTTTATTTCAATTTTGTAAAAGTACAGATAGCTTGATTCTGCATTTATTAGAGGTGATCTCTCCCCCAAAAAAGTATGTGTGGAACTCTCCCTGCGATGTTAATCGCTGCAACACTTCCCTCTGAATAACACAAAATGCACCCACAGCTCAACTAAAGAACATTACTGGGTCATAACATCCAAGTCAGAAAAATACAGTCACAATAGAAAGCGAAATAACTGAGACTGCACGAAGGGTTTAATCATCTGCTTTATAATCATCTGCTGCAACCTTCTACCCTTACACTGCCCAGAAAACGAATACTGTTGAGTTATAACGCCTAGCATCCAATAAAATAGTAGTTACTTCACATATTGCAACTTTATCGCCCGCCCGTAACAAGGGCCCTAGTGTTTACAACTCCATGAAGTTGCAGTGCTGTGCCAGTAAGCCATATACAATACGTTAAGAGTATAACATTTTAACTAAACACCTAGAAATAGACGCTTTTACCCAGCCTGCATACTGTGATGAATATATTATGCTCATGAGGCTATCACCCTTCTGTCCAATGAGCTCTTGCGCTTGTTTCAGACCCTCTCTGATGAGACAGCTGGCAGGTAGAGATTTTTTAAGACATGGGGATTTTGCTCAGAGTCCACTTATTCCAAAGATCCCCTGGAAAAGTAAACTTTAATCTTCTAGCTCACCTCTGTCCATTTCCATACTTACCCTTTCTTTTTCTCTCTGCCTACCTCTACCTCTACCTTTGTCTCTCTGCCCACGTCATCTTAAGGATTTATGGGGTCCTGGAAAAGACGTATTTATTTCATGCAGTTTTATATAGCGCGAACTTTACCCAAAGGTGTCAGAGCGCTTTACAAAAGAACCAGGTAAGTTACAAAAGGTACACAAGATAGACTAAACACGCTCTTAAACTGTTTTGTAAAACTGTTAGCACAAAAGTGGGTGATAAAATTTAAAGTTGTTATGAACAGGAGGCCCCAAATATGTCTTGCCCAGGGCCCCAAAAATCCTTAAGACGACACTGCTGGCAGGACAGTAGCACAATATATTATCGTAAATAAATACATGTCTACAGCTGCCTCGCAGCTTTCTCGCTCTCCTGGATTCCACAATAAATCCTTCTCAGTGTTTGGTCTAGCCCTGGACTCGTACATTTTCCTTAAGGGGAGGGGGGGGTTGCATACCTAGCCGCTTGTTAAAATGTTTGCCATCTCCTGCCAAAGTCGATGTGCTTTCAGGGCTTCTCTATTACTTCCGACCCCTCGAACCCGTTCCTTCCACCTCCTCCGGCTTCGTCCTTGCTATAAACTTCCCTCCCCTTCCCGTTCCTCTCCCACAAATAGCGGTGGCTGGCCGCCTCATAGCCATAAACGTTGCTCCTTAGTCTACGACTTCTGTTTGTTAGCTGTTTTTTCTCCCACTTCCTCCTTTCTTGCACATGTCACATATATCCCATGATAAAGCGAGCAAAAGCCGGATGTCTGCCTGCTTTTTTACCATAGACTATTTTAAAGCACTCGTCATCTTCTTATTCCTCCTCTTCCTTCTGTTGTTGCATGTTAGTTGTTTGGTTAGTTCGTAATTTATTTGCAGGTCTCCATTTTTTGTCGTTTATTGACTTTCTACCAACGTTGTTTGTTTTGAAAGTCTTCTGCTTCTTCTTTGGGTTAGTAAATTGATTTTATTTGTCCTACATTCACTATCATCTGGCTTACGTGCGTCGTTTAAAATTGTCTGTTCACCTCTGTTCTAACCTCCACATCCTCTTCTAATGCTTTAATACTTCACATTTTGACACTTTCTTTTTGTTTTAATTTCGAAAGCTAGCAGGGATTGCACTCTAAAAGTATTTGTAAACAGTAAAAAAAAATGGTTCAGCTCTTGAATGTATTTTATGGAGTTGTCAAATTGCTTCATGTCCTCAAGACGCCATTTCCAGTTCTGGGGATTCCTTAAAACAAGCATTGGCATAGCCAATAGGTCTCGCCTTTGGGACCGTATAAGTGTTTAGCCATGCAACAGTTGATGTTGTTGCACCAAGGATATTGTGCTGCATAACTAAATACTTATAAGGTCCCAAAGGCGAGACCTATTGGCTATGCCAATGCTTGTCTATCAAGAGAGACGGCTCAGAAAAGACAAGAAGTAATCAGCCTTGGAAAAGTATGCACTTTTCACCCCAGATCACGAACGACCAGCACAAGACCACACACCACACTTTTCTGCGTGTGCACTTCTGCCTGTGCCTTGTCCCTTAGTCCCCTTGGTCTATATATTGCACACTGCGCAGGAGGGTGGCGCGCCTTCTCCGGCGGCCACTTGTGAACTACCTCGGACAGGAGCATGACCCAAGCCGGCATGCGCGGGTCCCCGGAGGGAGAGTGCGCCTGCGTGCCTAACCTCGCACCCCCAAGCAGGTTCCTGAGCAACCACCCGTGTCAGGGCCCCACCCACAGTTGGTGGCGCATACGTGCGTGTCCTGGGGCCTGCTCTGTGCCGAAGGTAGGTGCGCCTGCACTGGCAATCGCCTGCGTGCTGCTCGATGCCTTAATCCCGCCCCACTGCCGCGGACCTGGGTGTATGCCCCCATAAACGCCCCGCTAAGCGAATGCGCGCCCTCGACATCCGCCCGTTCTGAGTGTGGCGCTGTTGACGCGCGTGAGCGGCGCTTGCCTCTGTACCTCCAATTCCCTGAAGCAAGGACACCACCACCATAAACACCAGGACCGGTAGCCAGGTCCCGGCACCCTTGCCGCGGGAGGGCCGGACCTCACCCTCTATCCGTCGCTTTACTTAGGGCCCCATCACTACGTGGAGCTGACGGGCTAGCACTCTGCCGATGCCAGTTCCCAGTCGCACTCCGCACCCCCACCAGACCCAAAGGGGGGCCCAGACTCACCGCAGCTAGCCACTGCCTCCCGAACCGGAGAAAGCGACGCAAAACAAGGGGCTAATGTGCACCGTGTTGCGTCTATGCCACAGCCGAATTAATTAAATAAAGAGCCCGGGGCAAGACCACCCTATCTCCGGCACCCAACCAGTCCCTGCACCGTCCCCCCCTGCTGCATATACTGGAAACCAGCGGCCCTCCAGCGGGGCTGAGCAGCGCACACCACGAGGGTGAAGGGGGGAGGACGGATCACTGCGGGCTGGAGGCACTGAATTGCCTGAGAGGGGCCGACTCACCTCGCTACCGAAGCGGTCCCTGACTGACCGCAGCCACAACGGCGACAGTCACCGGAATCACAGGATGTTGAGCCACCCTTTAATTGTGTCGGAGCCCCCACGTGGCATCGGGCAAGCTAAGCCCGACTGCACAGCAACTGGAAGTGTGCCCACCAGCGTTCTGCCCGTGACTTGGCAATTGTGTGTTTTTTGGCGTTCGGGGGTATGGAGACAGACCCATGCTGCCCCCTCGAAGAGGGTGTCGCGAACGCCACAACCAGGACCCGACTAGTCAGCCTTCACGCCCACCGACGACGACCCCAGGCGTGACTGGACATCGTGTCCAGACGGCGAGGCTGGCAAGGAAGAGAAGCAGGAGAACACACGCTGGCACACCGTGCTAGAAGAGGGGGAGGTTGAGCACCGCCACAGCACGACCGCTGCACGGTACAGCAGCCCGCACCCTACCGACACTGCCGCAGCGGCCCTGAGCCCTCGAGGAGCTATCCTCCCCCCCCCTGTGACTAGGGGGCTGGGGGGGAGGATGTAGACTCACCACAATATACGTGGGCGCAACGACGACACGGAGACCCGGACGACCTCCTAGACGGCGAGGCTGGTGGTAAAGGGTCAGAGGGGTATACATACCCTCCCTCCCCCCCCCTGGGCGTACCGGAAGTGACGCCCACACCCCCAGACCGCGGGCTCCAGGCGGAAGCCCTCTGCAGCTAGGGCGAGGGGTAGGCTTGTGCCGCAATGGCACTAAAGGGCCGCCCTTTTAGGGGGGCCCCCTTTGGAGGCGGCGGGCAGCCACATAGGTGCTATGCGACCACCCGGCTTGGGGTGGCGGCAGAAGGAGACAGGCGTAGGGGCTAAGGTTATGGCGTATGCAGACGACACCCAGCTACTTTTCACATGGAATCGGAATGAGGATTCGGTCCTTGAGGCCCAACAATGCCTTTCTGCTATTTTTAAATGGATGACCGCTGCACAACTCAAGTGCAATGAGGAGAAATCTGAGATTCTCCTTTTTGGCAAATTCCCGGATAACTTCCGCGAAACTCTCTGGCCATCTGAGTTCCCGTCTCCTACGTCAGCAGGAAAGCCAGCCAAGAACTTGGGGGTGTGGTTCGATGAAACTCTCTCCTTTACCACACAGATTAAAAAGCTAGCCGGTAATTGTTTTGGCCTGCTTAAATGCCTAAAGACATTTTTCCCCTTTTTACCACAGGCAGCGAGGGAATGTGTTACTCGTGCTTTGATCTTGTCTCGGCTGGATTATGCCAATGGTCTTTACATTGGCACTCCAAGCTATCTGTTGAAAAAGCTGCAGGTTGTTCAGAATGCGGCCGCCAGATTGCTTTTGGGTATCCCTGGTAGGACCAGTGTTCGCCACTAGTTGCGCGCCTTACACTGGTTGCCAGTGTCGCAGAGAGTTAAATTCAAATCTCTGGTACTGGCCCATCGGGCGCTTCATGGTAAGGGACCCGCCTACTTACAGAGACGCTTTTCTTTCTATGTCCCGGCCCGACCATTGAGATCTATGTCCCTGTGTCTTGCCCAAGTTCCCCGTTTTAAATTTCAGCGGTTAGGCGGTAATTCTTTTGCTAGGAAGGCAGCGGTCGAGTGGAACGCCCTTCCCCTGGACCTTCGGTACACGCAGGATCTTACTGCTTTTAAGAAGAAGCTGAAAACACATCTCTTTGTCTGAACCCTTCTAGGATCCCCTGTTGGCATCGCGCCGGGACACTTACGAGTATCTGTGTGCGTTACAAATGGCTGTAACATAACATAACATATGGTTTATCACTAGCCCCGTGGTCCCAATGCCTTTTGTAGCACAGTATGCTAAAAGGTTACTGCAGTTTAAATAAAAGATACCCTCGCATCCTGCACTGTATTAAATATAAGTTGAGTCTCAAATTGTTTTACAACTAAAACTCCTGATCAACGTGCCGGGGATGGGATGCCTTAAGTCACCTTCTCAGATCATTTGTTTCTGATCCGCTTTGTGCAAAATTGAAGACCAGGGCTTAGTGTGGCTGCAGTGTGACGAATCATAGAGGGGGTGAGACAACTGTCTCATTCACGCCATTCTACTTTCTTGGTGGATTCGGCCCATGGGTCCACTTACTCCCGGTCTGCAGCAAATGTGTTGCCCCTGTTAATTTCCAGCTCTGCCTTTGCTCTTATATTATAAATGCTGTGATTGTTGATGCTCGTTGTAATTGGTTTATAAGATGTCTAGAGACATCCTCTAACAGCACACCTGCTCCTATACATTCTCCATCATAGAGGCACACAAACACACACTCTCTCTCTCTTTCTATCCCTCTAACTCACGTGCATACCTCCCACACACTTCCTCCATACTGTTTTTGCACAAGAAGAGAGTAAGGCAGTTTGTTAGACAGCGAGGCAATGAGTGGTCTCTGCAGCTCAGTGAATGATGCAGTGAGTGAATACCGGGCTCTCTTTTTTACTGCAGCGCCATCTCGCTCCTCGCACTTCAGTTCAGAGTTTAATCAATCGGCGATCCCTTCCCCTCTCATGCCGTTGCTGAAACCACCTCAAAATGAGGGATAGATTTTTATTTTCAAAATCTAGGCATTGCGAAAAAGTCCTCTTTTCCCACCCGATCCGAGTGGTCTGATAATAAATCAATGCCAGGGACAGTGAGGCAGCCCTCCCCGAGTGTGAGCGCGTCTCTGAGGGGGAGGCTTCATAAATCACAGGGAAAGCCTTCCTTTTAGCAGGGCTGGGGGCTGGCTGCAGGACTTAGAACAGCAATAACCAAGAGCGGATAGTCCATCACAGGAGGGAGGATACAAAGCCTTTTACCTAGGGATGCCCCCTTTCTTTCCTGTCCATGCCCAGTGCAAAGAGACGGATTTATATATGTGGAAATCAGAAAAATTTCCGAAAGCCCAGAGCCTTTTATAGGCCTGTAGGGCTGGGGAAAAAGTCAGTGATATGTGACTGATTTTGTTTCCAAGCTCTGCTGTGGGTTGAAAAGCATTAATCGGTCAGAAACACTTCCTTCTTTTCCCGTATGCCACTGCTCCTCCGCCAGGAAAGAAAAGCCTCGCCATTTCCGCTGTTTATTTTTGCATCGCGCTTTCACTTTAAAGTGAAAGCGAGATGCAAAAATAAACACGCGGCGCCATGTCTCCTTTTTTGTCCGGCCCATCCGGACTGGATCGCATGGCTTGTTTACATAACACGCATCCTTGCGATAAGAAACTGCTTCACGACAGCCGTGAAGCAGGCTATCCAGTCCGGATGGGTCGGACAAAAAAGCCAAAAGGAGGCACCCCAGAAAGCTTATTTCCAATGGCAGGCCACCGTTTACCATAAACGGTGACGCCAGCCAATGGAAATAAAGGGGGGGGCTTAAAGCCCTTTTCTAAAACTCCTCATTCACAAAAATCTCGCTGAGCGAGCTGTGCATGCGCGCAGCAACGCTAGGCGAGACCTAAAAATCATTCCAGACGGAATAAACTGGTTGGGACCTCTATGTTCTATGAGGCACGGTGCCCTACACAAGTAGACAAATACTGTCAGATATGTACAGTAGATCTTGTTACCACATATACTGGAATTATGAGTTTTGTATTAAAGTATCCACAGGATAAATGTCGGCAGTGCAAACCTGTTGGCATTTTTTGGGGGACGGGAAGGGGAATATGGCCAGCAAATACAGGAATATGTGTATTTGGGGGGTGAAAAGCACCAAAATCCACGTTAAACCACGTTCATGCTACGTGATAATTTTTGCCCTGATAAATACCGAATAAACTCAATGTGGGTTTTTATTGTGTGCAGTAATTACACATTTCCTAGCTAACGAGAAGGAAAGTTTCAATTCTATTAAGGACAAGGAGGCGAGGATTATGCATTTCTTTCTTCACTTTATTTTCACAGCAGTATTAAAAGAACTTAAACAAACAGTAAAATATCACAGACTACACAATCCATCAACAATAGGGGAGCAGTCTCCATGATAACCATAGTCCAATCACAGTTCAGTCCATTGCATAGAATCACGTGACGTCCCTTCCACTTCCTCGTCTTCACTGGAAGATGTTAAGCTGGGATTGCCGGCCTATTTGAACATTTGAAAATTACCTACAATATAGAGAGAGTCCCGTTACTGTATTCTTCAGAATATCAATAGGTCAACATTAGTCAATGAATCCACTCAGAGTACAATATCCAAACTGCATAAATGCCAGACGCGCAACGCCCATAAGGCTAAAAGGGCTTCAGCCCCCCGTCCTGAGTCTCAGCCGGGGCTGCTGCAGCTGGAGCTGCTGTGGGCTCGGCTGGGCAGTGTCTGGAGTCTTATCTCGGGCACGCCAGAGTTTTTCACAGGTCTTTAAAGACCATTTGCATATTTACATACCTTTGTAAACTGGTTACCGAGGCTTAGTTTTTTTTTCTGGTTCCAGTACCCCCTGGACCCCCACTCTGCCTATCCCTTACATTTTTATTTTACATTTACTGCCATAGTGTGAGAATGAATTTCATGAAAAGGAATATAAAGTAGGCTTGCCAAAAGAAAAATGCCAGCCATGTGTTGTTTAAAGAGCCTGCAAAGACCTCGTCTTGACACTAAATAGGGTTATAAATAAAAAGTATGTATTCATTTGTAATGTGACTTTTCTGTCTTTGTTCCCTTTAATTATCAGACATGTATCATTCAGGCAGCCCTAGAACACAATTAAAAGTGCTTTCTATTTATATTTGCTGTTCGAAGTATGCACAGATAAGTGCTGAAAATACGGCTTTAGGTGACTGTTTCTTTTTGTACCATCTGGGACATCAAAATAATGAGCTGGCAACCCTAACCATAGGACTGGAAGTTTGTTGCAGGATCATCACATTATTTATTTCCTCCACCCTCAAGCCCTGATTAATGCCATAATAGCAATAGTTTAACTTATATCTGAAACCCTGCACCCTGCATTCAGACAACTCGCTCACAGCGATCACAAGGCACTCACACTGATCACCATGCACTCACACCATTCACCCGCTCACCCTGCACTCACAGTGATCACTCTGCACTCACAATGCACTTGTTCTGTTCACCCTGTACCTCAACCTGCAGTCACACGAGCACACTACTCACCCTGCACTCATGTGACACTTCACTCACTGCAACCTCACTCAAACAAGCCCATCACTAACCATGCATTCATTCGTCCCACTCTGCACTTACATCCGCACCCAAATTCATATGGTCACCTTGCAGTCACTCCTCTTACCCTACTCTCACACTGGCGCACTGCTCACCGTGCACTCACATGGGCACTCCTGCCACCTACAAAGCGCAGAGGGTTAATGTGCCTGCTACAAAGAACGCGTACCATGCAGATCACAGAACTGAGTGTGAGTGAGCGCTATAAAAAAATGAAATGTTTGTCAGAAAGGTGCTATAGACAGATGAGGTGCATTGTTGCTGAGCGGTAGTGAGGGAATTCATGGAGAAGGAGGAAATGGGGGAGGGGGCGCCAAAAAAGACTGTTGCACCGTGTGCGACTAATGCTAGGGCCAGTCCTGGCTGGGAGTGTTAGCCCCCCCAAAGTTCTGGTCTAATTGCGCCCCTGATAAATGCCATTGCAAGTAATACTTCAAAAAATAACCATTAACGTGCAAGCATAGTACTTACTGTTAACAAATCATCCTGGGAGGGACTGAGATTCGAAGGGATTCTCAGGACGGGATAGTCCTAACCTCCTTGTCCTTAATAGAATTGATACTTTCCTTCTGGTTAGCTAGGACATTTTTCGTTCTATGTCAGGATCAGAGGCGAGGATTATGCATGTTCAAAGCCTACTTACGACCAGAGATGCTGCCTCTGAAATGGGCTTGAAATAGAACTACCTAAAGGTAGACTTAAAAGACAAATTAGCCGCATTCATAATATCTTCTAGCCTGCCACCTACCTGAATGGCCTTTGATGCCATAGCTCCTCTCGTGGAATGTGCACCAAATCTCCGCACATCCACAACTGCCTCTGACATGATCCATCGTACCCACATGGCAATGGAAGGAGAAAAAACTGCTTTGAATGGTTTCTGCATGGCGATAAGGAGTTGCCTTTCCCCCGGGGACCGGAGCTCTGAAGTCATATCCTCATATACCTTAATACACCTAACCACACACAACTTAGGATGTTCCGGAAAGGAAGGATAAGATACTGACTTGGTATTGGTTTTTGTCCTCCTGGATATGGTAAAGGTGACCCCCTGCGGGATAAAAACTCTAGCGGAGATATCCAGTGCTCTCACATACGAAACCTGCTTGCAGGAAATGAGACACAGCAGAATTGCTAGTTCAGCGGACAGCTCCTTGCAAGATAAATATTGGTTATCCTGCCAGCCAAGAAGAAGTCTTAGCACTGCATTAACATCCCACAGGTCAGAACATCTAGGCTCTGGAGGTTTAGACAGGCGTATGCCTTTCATTAACTTACAAACCCAGCGATGCTCCCCTGCTGGTTTGCCATCAACCTCGCTGTGTCCCGCTGAGATGGGCAATCAAAAATAATTAACTATTTCCAAAAAACAGCCAGCAATAGTGTTTCTGGACAGCACCGGTCAAATATCCTAATCTTATAGTTCTCTGATGCCCACTCCTGGAGCTCTGACTGCCCACAAAAGAATTAACTGTTCGATAAGCCAGCCCAGCCTGAGCTAGTTCCGCTAGGAAGTTTAGAATGTGAGTGACCTTTGCCCCCATAGGATCCATGTGTCTCTCCAGACACCAACAGTGCCATTGTCTCCAAGCCGAGCGATACCTCTTGACTGCATCTGCTGCCCATGCCTGTTGGATGAGGCTTGCAGCATCTGCCAAAAGTTGTGCGTCTTTCAAGCGTCCCTGAAATCCTCCAAGCCATGAGGGGTAAATGACCCTGGAGGACCAGCGGATGAGAGCTGCCCAAGGGTCCTTGACACTCTAAGGGAATGAGGGCAGTTGTATCGGGCAATCCCATGACAGTTCCATCAGCGTCGTGAACCAGGCTTGGGCTCTCCAGATCGACGTGATCATCACTAGGGAAGCTACTTGCCGCCGAGCTTGAGCAGCTACTCTGGGGATCATCATGAAAGGGGGAAAGGCCTATGGGCAATCCTTCGACCAATCTTGGAGAAAGGCATCCACTGCTGTGTTTTCCGGGTCCAGTCTCCAGCTCACATATCATGGAAGTTGGTGTTTCAATCGTGAGGCAAAGAGGTCCAGATTGCAGAGACCCCATCTGTCCATCAAAGCCAGGAAGACCGCACGATCCAGTTGCCAGTCGCTGTAGTTGGAGAAGTTCCTGGAGTTCCAATCCTCTACCATGTTCGGCAGAACGGGAAGGTACTCCTCTGTCACTGAGATCTGCCTCTGTAGGCAATAGTGCCAGAAGTACTTTGCCAGGTTCGATAAAGCCTTCGATTGAGGGCCGCCCAGGCGGTTGATGTACTGAACCACTGAGATATTTTCCATTCTCAGCAGAATGCAGCATGATACCTTGTCTCTGGTGAGGGATTTTATCGCAAAGGATCCAGCCAACAGTTCCAGGCAGTTGATGTGCAACTGTAGTTCCTCCTCTGACCATCTGCTTCCCATCAACACCTCCCTGCATCGGGCTCCCCAGCCCAGTCTGCTGGCATCCGACCCTATGACCATATTTGGAGTCGATCCGAAGATCGATCTCAATTCCAGGCTGCCATATGGTCGATCCACCACTGGAGTTCTGTCCTGGCTTCCTCCGTCAGGGAGATCAATCAATCAGGGTTTGTAAAGCGCGCTACTCACCCGGTCTCAAGGCGCTTGGGTTGGGGGGGGTGCAGCTCCGGGTCAGTCGAAAATCTAGGTCTTGAGGCTCTTCCTGAAGGTGTGCAGAGTAGGGGAGCGTCTGATGTTGACTGGGAGCTCGTTACAGGTCTTTGCTGCGACGTAGGAGAAGGCTCTTCTGCATAGGTTAAGCGTCTCCTTAGATGTTGAGCTTTCAGTCTCTGGATGGCCCAGTAGTGTAATGGTCCTGCATAATGGCCTGAATTGATGAGGAGAGATGGCCCACTATACTGGCCAGCTGTCACAGCAAGATCCTGTCTCTCCGAAGGACTTGCTTGAGTTCCTTCCATATCTTGGCCACCTTCGAAGTTTGTAAGCTCAGGGAGGTTGAGACTGAGTCGATGAGAAATCCTAGAAAGACCATCTGCTGCGCCGGTTTCAGTTCTGACTTTTGCTCGTTGATGACAAAACCCAGGTCTTAGAGCATTGCAATAGTCATGTTCAAGTTGCGGGTGAGCTGCACCAAAGACTGATCCATAATCAGGCTATCGTCCAGGTAGATAATCATTCTCACTCCCCTCTCACTGAGCATTTCCAGCACTTGGCGTTGCAGCTTGGTGAAGCACCATGAGGCCGTAGAGAGGCCAAAGGGAAGTGCTTGAAACTCGAAGATCTGGCCTTTCCATGCAAACAGGAGAAATCTCTGATGAGGAGGAAAGATGGGGACTGCTAGGTAGGTGTCCTTCAAGTCCAAGCTGACCATCCAATCCCCAGACAGGAGGATGTCTCAGAGCAGATGGATCCTCTCCAACTTTAAGTGGCGATAGACCAGCCACTCGTTGAATCTTTTAGATTGATGACGGGTCGGAAGCCCTTGTCCTTCTTCTGTACCAGAAAAAGGTTGCTTAAAAATCCATCTGGGTGGCGTACTGACCTGCAAATGGCTCCTTTTTTCAGGAGTTCAGAGACCTCAGAATCTATGAGACATTCCTCTTCTGCCGAAAAGACCAAGGGTCTGGGGCGCAAATCTTGAACAGGGGCACCATAGAACTCTATGTGGAAGCCTCTTACAGTCAGAAGAACCCAAGGGTCCGTTGTGATCCTTTCCCAGTTGTGTTCAAAGTGCATTAGCCTCTCCCTAGATCTCACCACTTTTCCCTTTAGCAAAGGTCTGGGGCATTCAACCTGGAGTCTGGTCCTAACTTCCTTCTCAAAGGGATGACGGATCTTCCCCACCACATACTCTGCCACTTTGGCATCGGGTCCACTCTGCCGACCTGGGGTGATATAGCTCTGTAGGGTCGAACATATCCGAGTGGCCCCCGTCCCCCTCTGGGGACTCAGAGGCTTGGGATCCCGGGAGCCAGGGATGGTCCGAGCCCTTGTCGGAGGAGAAAACTTCCTCCGATACACCCTCTCCTCCAAAGGGAAAATGACCTTCGGGGTCTGTATTTGGAACAACAGTGTAGCAGTTTTCTCCGGGCTTGTCTTCCTCCCGTCAGGGTACATGTGTCAGCATTCGCGCACTTTTCTGGAAGTCTTCCCTGAGCCTATCAAATCCTTCTAAGTGCCCAGCGTCACACTTTGTAGCCCTTTTACTCCCCACCTGGCAGCCACTAGGTCCCGCCTCCACCTGAGTGGGGTCGCTGACCACCCCCGGGATGCCTTTGCCAGATTATCCACCTGATCCCTAAGGGGGGCCAGCGCCCTAGGAATAGCCTACGACAGAGCCTGGATGGGAGGGGGCATTCTTCCTCTACCTACTAGAATAAGGAGTAAACATGGTCGCCAGATGAGGACATATTAAAGTGAGGGTGTGAGCACACAAAAAACGCCGTTTAGAATTTAAAATGGGAAGCCCCCTCGCTGGGGCTCTATCAGTTAAAATCTGTACTTGTGTATGAAATACCGCCACCAGGTGGCGCTGCGGTCACCCGACCATACATGGAATCGCACCTCAGAAAGCCCTAATCCCCAAGTGTGTGCAGAGTGCCGACGAGAGAGCTCGACGGAGCTGCCTCGTTCGGCTATCAGACCACACAGCGCACGGGCGTTCAACTGAGAGTTCTGCGACAGCGGGAGACAAAAGCGCTTGGACGAAAGCCTACTGCGCTGAACAGTGGACAAAAATACCTAACCAATAAAACAGTGAAATCACCATTTAGAAATATACTTTTTTTCATCAGATAAGACAGGAATGATAGGAATGCACTTAACCGACAAGCAGTGAAGAAAGAGGAAGCGGAAGGTATGTCATGTGATTATATGCAATGGACTGAACTGTGATTGGACTATGGTTACCATGGAGACTGCTCCCCTATGGTTGATGGGATTTGTAGTCTGTAATGTTTTACTGGCTTTTGTTTAAGTTCTTTTAATACTGCTGTGAAAATAAAGTGAAGAAAGAAATGCATAATCCTGGCCTCCGGTCCTGACATAGAATTATTAAATGTGGAGCCTCGTAATTTTGGCTTCACCCATACAAGTTATTAATGTAAAGTGGTGCACTTGAACTCAGTACTGAAGTCCAGTCACTGTAGAACTAGAGATTCAACTACACTGTGCCTTAACCTTATTAAAATGCAATGTAGTCTGTAGAGATTGGATAAGACCATCCTCACACTATTAATATGTATTTACTTCAGGAATGAGAAAGATTTATGTAAACATGTGTACTAATGTTTTCACATTTGAATTCATAATGTAGTTCACATTCACATTTATACCTTATATTTACATAAACTACGACATGAATCTAATATTAGTAGTTGGATGTGCACATATGAGACGCATGAAATGTGCATTAAATACTGCTTTTCATTACTACTTGCATGTTGTTTCTTTGCAGGTGCGTTTACATGGTTAGTTAGTCTGAGAATAGATGTAACACTGTACTAGTGATAGACAGCATGAGAAGAGGACCTTGACAAAGAACATGGAGAGCCAGAGCGTTAACTGACAGTCCCTATTAAATAATGTATTGAGGAGTTGCAGGTACCCAAGGTCGATATCGTTCACAGGACTGGTCCAGGAGAACTTGCTAATGTTGCAGCTCACAACATGAGAATGGAAAGGACAATGGAGCCCCTGATGATGTGAATAAGGAGTGTTACTCAGAAGGTTTGTGTGTGTGGTAATCTATTATATGAGTTAAGGCAGAGGTGGAACACTATGTGTTCTGTGTTTCATGTTCTGTCATAGAATGTAGTTTTGCCAGGACGGCAGTTGTCTCTTGGTGCTGTTCGTTATGAGACGTAAATAAGTTTCTACAGACAACTTGTGTTTTATGGTGTATTTGACTACTACAATTGGGCAACAATCAGAAAGAACACCCACAACGTGCGACTCAGAAACCACAGTCTGGGGTGATTTTCAGTGACGACGTTCGTGTTCAGGGCTATCCAGGCATTATCTCTCAGGTCCCAACCAAAGCGGAGTTCGAGGTGAGAGCGCAGTGCAGCACTGCTTTGTGAGCAGCAAACGGCATTGGGAGAGGCCAGATATGTTTGAGACATTGACAGATTGATGAAAGTTTACTGCCGGCATTAACGATTGTCAGTTATGAGTCGTGTGTCAACGCTTTTGCACGAGCTCACTCACTGCCTGTGTTGAGGCTCTTCACGCTCCACAGGCAGGCACGAGCTTTGCGCGGCCACGAGCAAGCATTGTGACAAACCGTTGATATTCAGTTCATGAATTTAGCCTGCCGCAGGAAAACCCTTTTGTGACGTTATGTTACATGACCCCCTGTGATTGGTGGAGGTTTTCCAAGCACATTTCATCATTATTTGTTTCTACTACAACGGAATACGACACAGTGCTGTTACTTTGAACTTGGAATACGAAGGGCCTAGCATAGCCCGTATTACGTCTACGCATACCACTACCATCGTGCACACTGAGCACTGCTTTGAGACAGTTGGTCTGTTACGTGTTCATTACCTCCTCGTCCTGTCTTCCCGTCCAATTCCTGAACAGTGAGCAGCTAGTCTGCTCCCCAGAAACCTAATACCTAGCAGAGCTTTCAGCACTTCCCCCAACATGGCGCCACCAATCAGGTGAGGATATAGGGGGAAGTGCGTCATACCACATCCTGTTCATTTTTTTCTGACTTTGTCAGTTGCCTTTTGCTTAGCGGAGCTGCTGGTCGGGTAAGTGTACCTTCTGTTTTATTGTATGTGTTTTGGCGGCCTGCTGTAGCGGCCGCTCTTTTTCTTGTGTTTGGCAGCCTTGCTGGAGGGTGTACGCCTTCTGTTGGAAAAGGCGGCTATCATGGAGGTTCCTCCTCTGGAGCGGGGCAGGGGTTGTTATTCGATCCTCTTCCTGGTCTCCAAGAAGGATACGACGGATCTGCGCCCTGTCTTGGATCTGAAGAGGGTCAATCTCTACATTACCAAGCGTACTTTCAAGATGGTGACTTTGCTGTCTGTCCTGCATCTGGTGCTGCCAGGGTGTTTCCTTGCTTCCCTGGATCTGATGGACGCTTATCTGCACATCCCTAGATATCCTGCGGATCAGCAGTATCTCCGCTTTGCTGTGGACTCCCGGCATTTTCAGTTCCAGGTGCTTCCTTTCGGCCTCACATCGGCGCCAAGGGTTTTCACGAAGCTCTTGGCCCCTCTGGTGGGTATTCTCCATTCCAGGGGTCTTCAGGTTTTTCCCTACCTGGATGATTGGTTGATTGTCTCTCCTTCTTTCTCTCAGGCTCTGTCGGATGTGGACCAGGTGTGTCATCTTCTGGAGTCCTTTGGGTTCCTCATCAATCACCGGAAGTCCTCCCTGCTGCCCTCCCAGACTCTGAAGTTCCTGGGGGCTCTCTTCCGCATGTATCTGGGGATGGTGTTCCTCTCCCAGGAGAGACAGTTGAATTTGTTACGTCACCTTTCGTGGGTTCTGTCCCAGTCCCATGTGTCTGCCCGGCTCTGGTTGCGGAGTCAAGGGGAGATGGCTTCCACTCTGCATCTCCTCCCTTGGGCCCGTCTGCATTTGTATCCCCTCCTGCATCACGTCCTGGCCCGCTGGGATCCTGCCTCTCAGGACTACGAAGCTCTTATTCCCGTCACGCCGGGGATTCGGGCTGCTCTCCAATGGTGGTTGTCCCCTCAGTCTCTTTCCCGGGGGTTCGATCTACTTCCTCCTCCGGCTGTGGTAGTGTTGTCCACCGATGCCAGTGCTGTGGGTTGGGGTGCGGTCCTGGGTGCTTCCAAGGCTCAGGGTCGGTGGTCCCGATTCGAATCTCTCCAGTCCTCGAACTGGAAGGAGCTGCGGGCGGTTTGGTTGGCTCTTCTGTGGTTTACTCCTCTCCTTCTGGGCCGTGCTATCTCTGTTGAGACCGACAACCAGGTTGTTCGGGCGTATGTGAATCATCAAGGGGGCATGTGCCGGTCTCGGTTTCTCCTTTCCAGGATGATCGGTCTTTGGGCCGAGCGGGGTCTCTTGTCTCTGACGGCTGTCTATCTTCCGGGGAGGGAGAATGGGCCTGCGGACTCTCTGAGCAGGGTGTTCCCTTCCTCTGTGACCATGTGTCTGTCCCCGGTTCTGTTCGATCAGATTGTCCTCCGGTTCCGCCTTCCCTGGCTGGATCTGTTTGCTCGGAGGAGTCGGCCCTTCTTCCTCATTTTTGCAGCCTCGTTCCATCTCGGCTGGCCTGGGCGATCGACGCTTTCTCCGTTCCGTGGTCACTGGGTCTCCTGTTTGCCTTCCCGCCATTTGCTTTGATTCCCCGGGTCCTCAGGAAGGTTCGGTTGGACCGGGCGGAGGTTCTTCTGGTGGTGCCGGAGTGGTCCCGTCGGCCTTGGTTTCCCCTTCTTCTGACTTTGTCTGTGTGCCCCCATTGGCAGTTTCCCCTGTGTCCCTCCCCTCTGAGGGCTCCTCTTCTCCGCATGTCCTCCCTGCGCCGCCCCCGGCTGGGGGTTTGGCACTTGAAAGGTTGAGTTTGTTGGGTCAGGGTTGTTCTGTTGAGGTTGCCCAGTGCATCCAGTTGTCTAGGCGCCCTTCCACCTTGAAGTCCTATGACCGTCATTGGAAGAACTTCTCCTCCTGGTGCCTTGGAAAGGGTCTGTCTTCCTCCTCCTGTGCGGCTGTGCAGGTGCTGGACTTCTTGCGGGATGGGTTTGTCCTGGGGCTCGCTGTCTCCACGCTCCGGGCGCAATGGGCTGCCATTCTGGCTTTTAGGGGTTCTTCTGTGTCTTCTGTCTCACCTTTGGTGGCTCGCCTCTTGCGGAGTTTTTTGATTCAGCGGCCTGTCTCTCGCTCTCCTGTGCCGACCTGGGATCTTCCCCTGGTTCTCCAGGCCTTGACCGGGCCCCCTTTTGAGCCTCTGCTCTCGGTGGACCTAAAGTTCCTTTCTGGTAAGGTTCTTTTTTGGTGGCCATTACTTCTGGGTGGCGGGTTGGTGAGCATGGTGCTTTAATGGCTTCACCCCCTTTTTGCGTTTCTGCTCTGACAAGGGCATTCTTCGTCCTAATCAGTTTTTTCTGCCCAAGGTTTTGTCTTCTTTCCACTGTCAGGAGGATATTGTCCTCCCTGTCTTTTTTCCGGACCCCTCCCCGGAGGAGGTGGTTCTCCATTCTTTGGATGTGCTGAGGGCTCTCCGCATCTATTTGGAACGGACCAGTGGTTTTCGGACGGTTGATTCCTTGTTTGTCACCTACGGCCTCTCTGGGAAGGGTCTTCGGCCTTCCTTGTCCACCTTGTGTCGTTGGGTTAAGGGTGCTGTTGTGTCGGCTTACGAGTCTGCTCACTGTCCTCTCCCTTCTTCGATCCAGGGTAGGTCCACCCGGGGTGTCTCCTCCTCCTGTGCCTTGTTCAGTGGTGCCTCCTTGCGTGACATTTGTAATGCTGCCATGTGGGCTTCTCCCCATACTTTTGTTTCTCATTATCGTCTTCAGTTGGGGATGGCGGCCTCGGCTGCTTTTGGCGCTCATGTTTTGACTGCTGTACATGGTTTATGATTTGTACTGCTTTCTTTTGATTAAATTGACCTGTTTGCCGCATTCTCTGGTCTTTTTTCTTGCAATCACCGTGTGCTTGGGTATGGGCTCACTGTTCAAGAATGGGACGGGAAGACAGGACGAGGAGGTAATGCCCGGTTACTCACCGGTAATATTCATTACTCCGAGTCCTGGTCTTCCCGTCCCATTCCTGAGCCCTTCCCTCCCTCCCTGGGGTTTGTTTGTGGTGATTGTTTTTGGTTTGTGGGTTTCTTTGGTATTCTCAGGATGTGGTATGACGCACTTCCCCCTATATCCTCACCTGATTGGTGGCGCCATGTTGGGGGAAGTGCTGAAAGCTCTGCTAGGTATTAGGTTTCTGGGGAGCAGACTAGCTGCTCACTGTTCAGGAATGGGACGGGAAGACCAGGACTCGGAGTAATGAATATTACCGGTGAGTAACCGGGCATTACTTAATTAAGAATTATTGCTACTTATTCAACTTTCCTCCTCGGGGCTCAGAGGCACGTATGTTATGTCTACGACATATTGATTTGGAACGCGTGTGATCCATTGAAAATACTTTTTTTGAGCCTTGCAAAAGTCGTCAAACGACAAAACATGTGTCGGCTGTATTCAATTTTGGCTGTATTCATCTTTGGACTGCAATCCAGATTGTTTCTCTGTGAAAATTAAAGTATTTGAAACTTCAGACCCCAAAGGCGTCTTGTGTTTGGACCGTAATTAATGTTTGTACTTTCATAAGTTACATCTCCTTTGTGGACAACCATTTGGGCCTGTCAGGCTGACAGACCAAGATGTTTTAACTCTGTGATTCTTTTGGATATATTAGTATCTATTGCGTATCAGGAGGTCTTTTTGATTCTTATCAACACTAGATAGGCGGCATAGTGTAATTAGTCCTCGTATAGCACACATTTCCTTTTGACCGTGTTCCTCTACTCACCCTGAATCTGTGATGTGCGAGTTCAGTCAAGTGATCACTGCCACCTAATTTTGTTTATGACACATTTCATCTTGCCAGCATGTCCCATCTACAGGAATCAGCCAGCAGTGAAACGCACACTTGCTTGTTTCGTGTCCCGGCTGCAAGAATCAGCTGGCAGTGACACGCACACTAATTTGTTTCCATCATAGCATGTTTTTCGGCGAGTTTGCCATTTGTCAGTGACACACACACTGTATGGTACTGAAGTAAACAGCATGTCAAAGTGTTTATTCACTCGTCAGTTACATGCACTCTGTTAATTCACATCAGAAGTTCTTTTTCCTGATCATCCTTTTCCCAAGTAAATTGGGGGCATATCATCAAGGGCATTATCGCTGCTTTAGCAGCACTTTTTGCCGCTATAGCGGCGATATTCCTATCGCCCTATAAACAAGGCGGCGCTAACATGCATTAGCGCATGTTAGCTGCCGAATTCCCAACGCCTGGCATCTCAGCGATAAACATCGCTAATGAGATGCAAAGTAGGCGTGGCTGAGAAAACTACATGGGAAATTATCGCTAAGGCAGCTTCACGATATTAGCAAAGAGCCTTAGCGATAATAATCATCGCGCTAACTCTGCCTTAACGCAGGAATTTAACGTCTGTTAAATTCCTGACTAAGGCATTCCTAACATGGGAGGTGGATTATGGTGATACGACCACAGGGTCGTATCACCAAGGCTATCGCCGTTTTGAGTGCAACATCGCTGGTTTTCCAGCGATGTTGGCCCATTTCCCTGGTTAGCGCTGGAATATTATCGCCCTGGAGTAACGCGTTGTTGATAACGCGCTAACCAGGGGATAAATTCCAGCGATAGACGGCGATAAATATAAAAGCGCTAAGCGCGCTTTGCGATATTTATCGCCGTCTGTTGCTGATATGCCCCTTGGTTTCTCTGCAGGGTAAACAGTGGCACGCACACTTTGCATGTCAGCTGAGTTCAGCACCTGTGAAAACTGAAGTGACACGCACACTTTTATTTGTTGGCTATCACAATTTTGTTTTTATGCACACTGTGCATGTCAGATTTTGGTTGTAATAAAGGCTTACAAATATTGCTAATTTGCAGTGGGAGGGCAGGAGGTGTATACAGCCCTAATTTACAAAAGTACAGTGTCCTGTTTTGTCATTTCCATAAACATTACTATTAGTCATAATTGCTGTGGTAATAGTGGTTTAACTTTGAGCTTTGCAATTTGTGAAATGCAGTCTGTAATTTCACCCATCCCCCATCCCCCTCCCCTTTTTTACAGTAACCAGGTGAACCACAAGTTAAATGGAAGATCCGGTTTAGGGCGTTTACAAAGTATTTAGGAGCCTTTGGTGAAAATCGATACTGTCCAGAGAGGAAACGGATTCTCCTCAAGCACAATTAAGGGTTTGAGGGACAAACTATTTTTGAACATCTTCCTCCGATACAACAGGCATCAGACAATGAAGAGAAATTGGACATTTTTCAGGAGGCAGTTCAGAAGCGAGAGAAGCAATTTGATGTAATGCCAAGTCTAATTGTAAACAGGCATACATTTTTTACAAGCGAACAGCACCAGGAGAAGTCGATACACTCATACAGGGCTGCTTTATGTGTTTTAGCCACCGATTGTGAATTTGAAGACTTCATGAACCAGTTAATCAGGCACCAAATAGTGGTCAGGTTCCGTAACAAGAAGGTACAGTAGAAACTTCTCACATATAAGAATCCTTCTCTAAATAAGACAATATTGTCAAAAGAATTGAAATATCTCAAAAAAGTTAGAAAGAATTGATTAATAAGGACAGTGTCGGGGCAATGTTAGAGAATTGTTATGTTAAGGGGGTGAACAGCAAATTTTCTTTTCAGAAGAATTTTCTTTTAATTAATAGAGTTGACAAGAATCCATTTTTTAAGCAGAAAAATGTATGCTTCAGATGTGGGTACCCTCAACATCCTCCCATGTCCCACCAAGAATGCCACATCTAGGAACTGTGGGAGACTTGGTAATTTTGCTAAAGTGTGCCAGTAAAAAACAAACAAAGTGATTGTGGTGTTTGAAGGTGATTATCGAGATGATATGACTGATTTCGTAAATGGTACAAGAGACATGGTTTTAGTCATAAACAATGAGAATGAACATGAATGTAGAGATCCATATTCTGATTTCTGTGTGGACGGCAAGATGGTGAAACTACTAGTGGATTCTGGAGCAAAAATAACCATAATAACGGAAGAGCTGTTCAAGAACACATGGGACAACAAGGTGTTGTCGGCTCCAGACAGGTGTCTGGTCTCATATGAAGGGAAAAACATTTAGTTGATTGATTATTTTGAAACCACTCTTTAATTCAAAGAGAGGATCATTCAAGGGAAAGTGTATGTTGCAAAAAAGGGACGTAACATTTTAGGTTGGTATCACCAAGGATTGTTTGGGTTGATTTTGAGACCTGGGAAGGAAGTACAGGTGTCTTTGGTCATAGAGACCTAAGGTGTTTGAGGACAGTTTGTTAAAGATTAGTGGGTTCAGACACAGGATCAGGGTCCAGGACAATGCAGTACTTGCTAAACACAGACTTAGGCTGGTGCCTTTTGGCATCAGAGAAGTTTTAGCAAACATTCTGGAAAGAATGTGTATCCAAGGTGTTATTGAACCCATAGAATCTTCTTTATGGCTTTCCATGTTAGTTATCGCAAGGGAAAAAATGGGAGATCTTAGATTCTGCATTGATTTGCGCAGCTTAAACAAGGCTATATGTTGACTTCCATCCTTTTCCGCGAATTGATGACATTGTGTCTAGTTTTGCTGGTGCATCGGTGTTTAGCAAGATTGATTTACCATACACTTACCATCTAGTGGAATTGAATCAAACTTGCAGGCATTTTACTGCTTTCATCTCGCCAGTAGGCACTTTTCAGTTTAAGAGGATGCCTTTCAGTTTGGCATCTACCGCTTTAGTTTCCCACTGTATCATGGAATCCATACTCAAGGGCATCAATGGTTTAGTGTTTCAAGATGATATTTTGGTTGCTGCTAGGGATATCCAGGAACATGACAAAATAATGCACAGTGTATTGGGAAGGCTGGAATGTCCCAGTGTTGTGGCAAATGTTAAGAAATGTGAGTTTGCCAAGTCACGAATTGAATATCTAGGTCATGTATTTTCACGGCATGGTGTGTAACCGCGTCCTGGTTTAGTGAAGGCTATTGTAAAAGCTTCTGCACCCAATAGTAAGGATCAAGTGTCATCTTTTCTGGGTGTCTGTGAATTTTATGCAATGTTCATTAAACATTTTGCCAACAAAACTGCTAAAAAAAAATAACTGTTTTTAAGTGGGATGAAGGGTGTCAGAAAGAGTTTGACCAGTTGAAAGCTGAGATAGGGTTTGAGAAAATTTTGGCACCATATAATCCCGCCAATCAGTGTATTCCCACTGTTGATGCCAGCAACAGTGGTTTGGAGGCTACTGTTTCTCAAATGAGGGGTTTGAGTGAACGCACAGTTGGTTTTTCCTCGCGAGCTCTGAGTGAAAATGAGAAGAAAGTTTCTGTGATAGAGGAAGAACTGAGTGCTTGCTGTTGGGCAGTGGAGCGATTCAAGTGTTTTGTGTGGGGAAGAAAGTTCAACATTTTTACAGACCACAAACCCCTCGTTGGTATTTTGAGTGGGGATGTCATTAGAGATTTGACTCCCAGAATCGCAAGATTGAGTGCACTCCAATACAATTTTGAGGTCGAGTAGATCCCTGAAGGGAAGAATATAAGGACAGATTACTTGTTGAGGTCTTCATTAAGTATCATTAAATTTGAACCTGAGGATGAGGATCAAGAATGCCTCATAGCAGCAGTTGATGTGTTTGGAGAGTTCTTTCGGAAGAGATGAATGGTTGGAGGATCTGGGAAAAGAGCACGTTTTAGAAAAGGTTCGGGAATGTGTGGTGCGTGGATGGCCAAAGGAATCGTCTTTGCATCCTAGTGTCCAACCATATTTCAAGATCTCTGATGAGCTTACATCAGAAGATGAAGAGAAGATCATGAGAGGTGACAAGTTTATTCCACCAGTGTCACTCAGTGGGCGTATAATACAGGCTAGTCACGAGGGTCATTTGAGCCAAACTGTCACCAAGAGAAGGTTACATGCTGTGTATGGACAGAGAAATTGTTGAAATAGTCAGGGACTATGTCCTTTTCTCCACAAGTGATAAGGTCCTGAAGACTGTCACTCCACCCTTACACACTGTTGAGCTTCCAGAAAGGCCATGGTCCAAACTGGATGTGGATTTCATAGGACCTTTCAGCATTCTGCCAACCAACTATTACAGCAAGTGGTGGGAGGTGAAATTTGTCCAAGAACCCAACACTAATTATGTCATATCTTTTTTCAACAAGATGTTTAGGAGAGAAGGCTTACCTAAAGAGCTGGTCTCTGACAATGGTGTTCAGTTTGTGTCAAGAGAGATGAGAGAGTTTCTGAGCAAAGCAGGACTCAAACATAAGAGGGTAGCTTTGTATCATCCACAGGCAAATGGTTTGATGGAGAAAATGAACAGAACCTTGGTAGATTGTATCCAGTGGGCTGTTCAGAATGGTGTTGGTGTACAAATGGCAGTGGAGGATATGCTGTTTGCCCATCGCACTAGTCCCAATGCAGTCTCAAGTAAAACACCTTTTGAAATTATGAGAGGATGGTTACCTGCCAGTGTATTTTTTCAGCATGGTTGAAAGAGTGCAGGTTTGGTTCTTTTCATAAGTGTGATATAGATACATGTATCCGCCCTTTGGTGGAATTGGCACAAAGAAAAACAAAACAGAGCTTTGATGTAAAACATGGTGGGAATAAGCATGGGAATGCCATCATGAAAGGAGATTGGATCCATATAAAAGAACCTTCTCATGTGCTAAAAGCTCCGTTTAAGTTCAGGTAACCTGTAAAAGTTGAAGCCATTGGGGGCGTGGCTAGCAGCCAATGAAAATGGCTGCAGCCTGAGCGAGCTCCGCGATCGCCGGCACCTACCCCGCAAAGTCCTGTAATTAATCGTGCGGCTACAGCAAAGAACAGCGACGGAAGCTGCTCCGGAGCATCTGGTGCACGATTGCTCCGAATTCGAACTCTGTGCGAGCAACCAGTGACGATGGGCGAGGAGTAACAGAGGGCGGCCTGTGACCTAAAAGTAAGCCGGGGTCTAAAGTAGAGGAGACCGGCGGGAGCGGCTTTGTCCCCACGGACGGCAGCGATACCTGGGGGATGCAAAATAATCCTTCGCCCATAACGAGACAAGCTTCGCGGGACATTGTGCAGAGCTCCGCAGTGCCGAGCCTGAGACGGCGGGCGGGAACCGCACTCGCCGGAGGAATTGAAGGAACCAGGCGAAGCACAAGCGTGTCGCTGAGGCCCGGGCCGCAACTAGAAATTACCGCTGAAAACACAGACACACCACGATCGCGGGCCGAGGCATACGAGGGGTTCTGCGTCTGACGGGGGGCCCCCACGCCGCCACTGCAACCAGGCCTACTCACCGTTGATCCCGCAGATTCAGAAGCAGATCCAGACTCAGACGCAGCACCGCGATCCCTCACGGACGGCGGATACAGCTTTCAGACGGCAATTGCGGAATCGACACACGCTGGACCCGCTGGACCGGATCCGCCTGCCTAGACCACCCGGTGTGCGTACGGTGTGCTCTCCCGACCAGAATCACACATCCTCACTTAAATCCAGCTCCTCAACAAGGCACCAGAAGGCATTCTCCACAACACCTGAGGGACATAATACGGACCCGAGTGTCCGGGTGGGAAAACCAGGGAGACACTGTTATAACGGCGGAGCCCTACATGCGCTCAAGGCATTAAGGCTCCACAGTGGATACCGAGAGGGCCCGGGATCATCGCACTGAGTACGCGATTGAGCGGGGACAACACAAGTGAAGCACTGCCCGCTCCTGGAGGGGGTAGGTGAGAAACAGGAAACCCGAAAGGCCGCGCGTGGAGCCCAATCTCGCGGTCAGGCAGCGGTGATTACTGTTCTCCCCCCCCCCCAGTGATCCACCGCAAAGCCCAGAGGCTGAGATATCATGGGGGGCTGCGGCCAACGAACAATACAAAGCAACAAGTTGGACAAATATGCATTCCACAGGGAACTGCCGGACACCCCAGCTCAGCTCACGGATAACAGAGACGGCCCACAGACTGAAAAACCTAAAGAGATCACGCTGCAGGATATAATGACTATCCTCCACCAGGTACAAACACCTATTGGTACGATCTCCACAGACATTACGCTGCCTCGCGCCGACGTCTCAAAAATAAACTCCAGACTAACAGAGGTAGAAACTACCACGGCGGCTCTCTCCACAGACACAGCGGCATTACAATGGGAAACATCCTTTACATCGCGGTGATTACACCGCGATGCATTTAGAATGCTGCCATTACAACGCAAGCGTTACGTCGACTTGCACTGGAGGGCGCTATAACCTAAGGAATAGTAAGATTTACTATTACAACACCTTCCCTACTGTACGTAGACTGGTGTTGGAATAGTAAATCTTACTACTCCTAAGTCCAGCGCCCTCCAGCGCAAGTCGTTGTAACGACTTGCGTTGTAAAAACTGCGATGTTACATACCGCGATCATTTTGATCGCGTTGTAACATCACATATTCCATTACAATGGCAGGTGAGACAACTGGAACAGGCGACAAAGCAAATGGCGGACAAGATTGACGATCAGGAAGGCCGATCGCGGCGCAACAATATCCGCTTGGTAGGGGTACCGGAAAGCATCAAAGGACCGGCCCTGGATCTCTTTGTAGAAGATCTTGTCAACACACAACTACAGCCACGGGGACTATCCAGCTTCTTCTCGGTGGAAAGAGCCCACCGGATACCTGGGGGAAGGCCTCGGCCGGGCGCCCCCCCCCTAGACCCATATTGGCACGCATATTCAACTACCGGGATCGTGACACGATTCTCCAGGCGGCACCCCCCCAATACAAGTGGACAACTGCACGGTGACCCTCTACCCCGACTGTACAGCGGCTGTAACCAGGCAGCGTCGCAATTTTTTAGACGTCAAGAAGGAGCTGCGCAATCGCGAACTTAAGTACGCAATGCTATTCCCGGCGAAGCTATGGGTGGAAGCGGAAGGGAAAAGCTGGTTCTTCATGACTCCGGAGGAAGCCCACGAGTGGCTAGAGGGGTGGCGACCCGCCACTGGCCCCAGGAGGCAAGGACCAAAACAGAAATACCAACCCGCGAAATCGACGACGTCAATAACCCATGAGGCAGGACCACTGGCCGGCTCACAGCTGAACGCAGATGAGAACTCGGACTAATTCCATGCCTACCGAATGAACAGAACTAAGGGAGGGACCTACCAAATGATGGTGGCACATGGAGTTGCCAATAATATGCTTTACTGCGGATACCTCATTGTCAGGGACTATGCCGGACATCCTATAGGACGGCTGAGGTGAAATTACACGCCCGCGAACATTCAGCCGCTGCAGACTGGGGGTTTCCACGGGGAGGGACGCACGGAGATCGAGATGTAGCTCACCCCCCTACGCAAGTATAAAGTTATGGGACCAAAGCACTCTGCTAAGTTGGGGTGGCGGGTAGTTTTAAATCCGCTGTGCAGGGAGCCAGGGAGGGGGAGGGGGAACAGGGATCAGTTCAAGGGGTTGTTGTTTGTTGTGGTACAGAAACGTGATGTGATACTTAATAGCATACAGGGAGACAACAGGACGTATATAAAACAGGGCATGACTTACTCCTACCCTTTGGATGGCACACAAGGAACAAATTGAGACACTGACGGACGGCCCAACCACACGGGTATCGCCCCTTGAAATGTCACACCTTCCTTTCACCGTATTGTCATGGAATGTGAATGGTCTCGGTGACAAAATAAAAAGGGGACTGGTCCTTCAATACATTAAACGTAAGGGCCCGTCTGTTGCATTAATACAAGAATCCCACCTGGTAGGCTCGACATGTAAGGCCCTGGATAGATGGGGTTACAAAATGGTGGCACACTCTGACTTCACCTCAGGTTCCCGGGGAGTGGGAATTCTAGTCAATAGACGTTTTCCACTGATACTGAAAGGGTCATGGACAGACGACCTGGGGCGCTTTGCTGCAATAGCCGTTCAATGGGAGGGACGATCTTACAACCTGGTGTCTATATACATCCCACCGACACTGCACCAGACCTCCTTCCCGGCTCTGGGACGGTTCATATTGTCGCTCCCACAAGGCGAACTCATAGTAGGGGGTGACTTCAACGCTACGATGGACGCATGCATAGATAGACAGCCCCCCAGGGACCCCGGTGGTACGAACCCTAAATTATTGGAATTTACTGAGGCGCTAGGTCTCATTGAAGTCTGGCGCGCCAGGCACCTGCAGGAGCGACAGTACACGTTCCACTCGGGCGTCCATGGCAGCCTTTCCAGGATAGACTATATATTTACATTGGCAACAGGATTAGATAAGATAAAGGAGATCGCACACCTACCCAGGGGTATCTCGGACCATTCACCAGTAATCATTACTTACACATCACACACCCCGGGACGGCGCCGTATATTTCCGCTTTACCCAGGATATCTTAAAAACCACAAGATCGGGAAAGGTCTAATTAAAGCCACAGAGCAATATCTCACTGAAAATGAGCACACAGTTTCATCACCGACGACTCTGTGGGAAGCGTGCAAAACGGTGATAAGGGAACAGGCCATCTCCCTAGTGGCAGGGCATAAGCGAGACAAACAACAACATATCGAGACACTGGAGCAGGAAGTATCCCAAGCAGAGACTGACCACGCTAGGGACACCAGCGAGACAATGACGCATAAGATGCACCTAACCCAACAGGAATATAGGGCATACGCATGGGAGGAGGCAAAATCCAAGCTCACCAATACACAGCATACTATTTACGAGCTAGGCGACAAAGCTGGGAAGCTTCTAGCATGGCTAGACAGAAAGGAAAGAGCCAGCAGGTGGGTGGCGCAGCTCCGGCTGGAGACTGGTAATATAACAGCAGACCCGCAACAAATTGTTGATGCATTAGCAGTGCACTTTAGACGAGTAAACACACCTCTGGCCACGGCCACAATAGAAGAAAATTTAGCTTTCCTTAAAGACATAAAAATGCCCACATTGACGATTGATGCAACCCAAGCACTAGAGGCTGATCTGACCAGTGACGAACTTACGCTAGCAGTAGGGGCGTTACATACGGGGAAAGCTATAGGACCTAATGGGTTACCAGTTGAACTCTACAAGAAAGCAGCGACACAGCTCATTCCACACCTGCTCAATATGTATAAAGACAGTTTGGAGAAAGGGGAACTGCCAGGAGATCAGCGCCTAGCGACGATAGTCGCAATACATAAGCCGGGCAAACCACCAGAAGAATGCATGTCTTACAGGCCGATCTCCTTAATAAATACGGAACCCAAGATACTTGCTAAGGCGCTAGCCATGAGACTCCAGCCGTATCTCGCAACCCTAATCCACCCGGATCAATCCGGATTCATGCCGAACCGAAACACGGCACTTAACCAACGCAGGTTGCATAGTGTTATGGCGCGCAGGACTACTATAGAGGAAGACGCTGTCATTTTATCCCTAGATGCCCGTATGGCATTCGACTTTGTCGAGTGGCCCTTTCTCTTTGCGGTCCTCAGCCACCTGGGATTTGGCCCAAAGTTTTGCGCGTGGGTGCAGCTGCTCTACACCAAACCCTTGGCACAGGTTGTAGTAAATGGCCGCATCTCGGCCGACTTCCCTTTGGGCAGAGGGACGAGGCAGGGCTGCCCCCTGTACCCGCTCCTCTTTGCGTTGGTGCTGGAGCCTCTGGCGGCATGGATACGGCAGGATTTGGTTATCCGCGGGTTAAAATGGGCGGGGGGATGAGAAGACCGTATTTCCCTCTACGCGGATGACGTACTCCTGTACCTGGCGTCCCCCGTGCGGTCTATTAACAGACTACTGGATATCTGTGCGGCATATGGGCGGGTCTCCGGATACACCATAAATTGGCAAAATCACTCCTCTATATAGTTGACGGTCCTCCACCGAGGCTCCCACGTCACTGCGACATACAAATTGCTGCCGAAGGATTCAAATATCTAGGCATATACATCACGCATAGCCATGAACACTTTATCGCAGAGAACCTCACCCAGCCTTTGGCGCGATTCCGCCGTGATATCAAACACTGGCGCTCATTACCACTTACGCTGCTTGGGAGGGCAGCCCTCTTTAAGATGATGGCGCTTCCCAGATTTTTGTACGCCCTTCAGAATACGCCATTCCCGGTTTCCCCCACCTATTTTGCAGCAATAAACGCTGAAGTTACCAACCTGCTATGGGACGGAGGGTCGGCCCGTATAGCCATAAACAAACTAGTGCGGGGGTGGTATGATGGTGGCATTGCCCTCCCCAATGTAAAAATATACTACTGGGCATCACAACTCACGGTTATAAATCAATGGCTCCACGTGCCGCAGGATGAGCTAGCGTTCCGCATGGATGGGCACCTCCTGGAGGCAGAAGGGATCATGGGGACACTATATAATAAATCTAGACGGACGACGCTCACAGGCCCAATGGCACACACTGTCCGAGTTTGGTTTGAGGCACAACGCACGATGGGATGGGAAGGGGTAATAACACACGCCACGCCATTATGGGACACCCGACGCCTAGGTAAACTGAGAAATAGTAAGGGTTTCCGACAGTGGGATCTGATTGGCATCTCAAGGGTGGGAGATATCTGGAAGAAAGGTGAAGTTGTTCTGTTTGCCCAATTGCAGACCTCATACGGACTGACACAGGCAGAGACCTTCCGATACATGCAGGTCAGACATGCACTCATGGGAGTAATTCCACAAGGCACACAGCTACCAGAGGCCTCGCCGCTGGAAGACAGACTCCTGACAGACCACCTAAGTAAGAAGGCCATTTCCCAAATATACCGAAAACAATTAAACAATCAGCCGGATCCCTTGGCAACCCTTAAGGAGCGATGGGAGACGGAGTTAGGAATGCTGGATGAAGCAGACTGGCAGGAGGCAATTGCGTCCCCCAAGGAGGTAGCAATCCCCTCCAAAATCAAACTGGTGCAATTGAAAATTTTGCACCGCATTTACTACACGCGGACGCTTCTGCACAAACTGGGCACTGCTGACACACCGCTCTGCCTGAGACAATGTGGCATGGCAGGCACATTTTTACACACGATCTGGGAATGCCCGAAAATCAAACCGTTTTGGGAGGCGGTTATGGCTTCAATCTCGCAAGTTACGGGAATAGAGGTCCAGCCAGA